>JAQPPZ010017097.1:0-2400000 GCA_028583015.1 Wollemia nobilis | reverse complement strand
TATGGGTCCAGAGATACCCTATGCGTTGCGATGGAAACAAAAAAAGGAATGGTCTAACCACATACCCCTTAAGAGAAATAAAGAGTGATTTCACTCTATTTAGGAGAACCTACACTCCCGTGATGTTATTTGGAGACCTTGGAGAGAGGGCCTAGTTTGGGTAAAATATGGTATTCAAATCATTCAAGTAAGGCAAACAAGATGGTTGATCGGATATACTAGTATGAAATACAAGTATTTTTAATATACTCTGGTATTGTGATAGTTTGGTATTACACAACAGATACTGGACCCATCCATGGTTTATACGAAGAAGGGGCAAACAATAGTGATACCTCCACCAATAGATCCACTAGCTTCAGAACCTGATGAGGATATATGGACACCCAATGAGGATGACATAGGCATGACCCCTGACTATGATATTTGGTGGGCTACTCAACAACAATGTAGAGAGAAATATTACAGTGAGGAAAGTAGCTATAAATAAATAGCTAAAGCTATAGATGTGGGACACTCATCTAGGATGAGGAATGAGGAGGAACCTACCGAAAGATGTGTGCACCAACGGTTGGACATAGGAACTAGACCATCCAACCTAAGAGAAGTGGAACCTATGAAAAAGCGCAACATGAGGTGGATGCGTTGAAGAAATAAATTTGATTGTTAGAAATTTAGTAGTTGAAGTTAGTAGACAAATGGGTACAACAAAGATTTAAGTTGGAGATTGAAAGAGAAGACACCATATCAGAGTGAGTGAGGCTTTGACTAGAATTAACTCAAATACACTACTAGATAGATACAGTTGGGATAGTGTTTCAAGCAGAGAATGCACAATTACGTGACAGAAGAGATATATACTGAGATGCATTATTGACTTCTTGTATGGATGCACTTATAATCCATGGTTTACTTCTTCCAGAACAACCAACGACTACAGGGCAACATAAACCGAGAAATAGAACTCAGGCAATTGGTCAAGCCACTCCTCAAGCAGTTTCTCCAATAGACTCTCAAACTAGTAATATAGTTATGGAACTAGCAGGTGAAAGATCCAAGGGAGAACAACCTTGAGATCCAAAACCACTAACCTAGAAAACTATATGTATGCCAATAAGTTTGGCCCATTGTAAGCAAAAATTATTTGAAATATATATACATTTTTTTGGTATAAAAATAAAATATTATGTTTTCTATCATGAAAAACTTATGTATGTAAAGCAAACTTATTTAAATAAAAGAAAACTAAATGAATTTGAAGAATAGATTGGTGTCCATTCTTGGAGAAGGTATGGGACTTCTCCATGATTTTTTTTAATGATAATACCCGAAGATATCTTGGTGGATGCTCTGGTGATTGGCAATGATTGCCACAATGCATAATATGAAAGATGTAAAATATCCTACATTGAGATACTGAAATTTATGATATGTTTCCTATAATACTTAATTTTATCAGGTTAACCCATGTTGAGGGTTAGTAGATTTTAGTATGATACTCCTTGGTGGGAGTTTTTGATAAAATTACTAAGACTTTTAGGTCTAATGCAGTATAAGAGTACAATTTTAGGATATCTCTATAACACCATTTTGCATATTCTATTATTGCTATGTTTTAGATTCAGTAATGGTGCAATAATAGATGGATTTAAACTATAATATTTATGATAAGATTATATTTATGTCATGGACTTGTTAATTTATAATCGCTGTCCAGGTATAGGAGGTTTAATGCAACCCTAGAGGATCTATCATTAACCCAGTAATTCAAATTTTTGTGAGCATCGACAACATAGCTAAATTGAGTATCTTTTGCTAACACACCTATGAAAATTGGATGGCCACTATCGAGAAGCTATCAATTATGTAGCGGGTATACATTTTTCATGATGACATTTGTCCCCATAAATTTGAATGTGGGGTTACCTTCTTTGAATTACGCTATTAGTAGACTACACTACTTGCATTTGTGGTGGCAAGTTTCGATGATAACACTGCTAGAATATGTTTTGGTATGCTTTGATTTTACCATTTCTAAGGGTGAATTATTAGAAAATGACCCTCTATAAATGGCCCTAATTGGTTCTGTAGTAAGGGCGATTAAAACTATGTTGACTTGTGCCAAGATCCAATACCTCCTCTGCATTTCTATGTTTCTCTCCCTGAATCGAGTGGATAGGTTGCCATAATATAATGACTAAGCTGAACTTGTTACTCCTAAGTTTGCTTGAGTGTGTTAGGATCCTATCCTAATACCACTTTGTAATTCTCATTTACTTATGTAATGACCCACTTCCAATGTGGGGGATCCTATTATGATATTATTTTGTAATACTTTGTAATGTATGTGGCAAGTGGTATTCCTAGCCAAGTGGTACCATCTCATGTAACAATTTTTATCAAGATTGTAATCGATGGTAGGTAGGATATTCTAGCTCGAGTGGCATTTTGCATGTAAGCCAACTCTTGAGCCTTTAGGTAGGGTTGCATGAAGTTTTTATTTAAAAGATATGAAGCCATGTACGAATTCATCTTTTTGCAAGCTAATGAAATATTGAAGGAGGTTGCCCCCTCGAAGAGGCCTATGATTCTATGTTATTGTGAGATTGTTCCATTTTTGCATTTAATTTTTGCATAGTGTTATTGAGTTATTTGATGTATTTGTGTTATTTTCTAGTATTTTGTGTGAGTGTGCTTATTTTTAATTGTGAGATCCTAACAAGTGGTATCAGAGCACTTTCCAGAGTTGAGTTCTACTGCAAATAAGATGATTTTTTCCAACCATTCCATATGCTAGGTATAAATTTTTATGTGTTTTTTTATTTATGTTTTTCCTTTATTAAAAACCCAAAAAAAAAGTAGTCTTTTTTTTTGACCAAAAATCTAGAAAACTCAAAAAAATAGTCTCTATTTTAGTAGTTGTGTAGGTTAGAAACCCTATGCTAGGGGTTTTAAAATATCACGAAGGAGTTATCGTTATTGGCTAAGCTAGATAGCCTATAAAGCGTCTAGTGAAGTGAGGGACGATCAGGCTCCAATACTCAGGCCTTAGATAGCACTCACACATGGACTTGAGCTCCCACGCATCTTCGCGTGTATTAGGATACAATCTAGGTTTAAACAAAATTTTATCCATTAGGAAGATTTTTGACCTTGTATTATCCATAGTCCATGAGACACAACATCCCGGATGATCACCCTCCCATACTGTCAGAGAGGAAAGATAGTGTGCTCAAGGGTATGTGTGGAATCCTCCTTAGGTAGTGGCTTGAAATATTGGTCCGAGCACTATTTTTTGTCACTATGGTATAACAGAGGGCCTATGGGTATTACATAATCCCTTGCTTAAAATACCCTGGTTCTACAAAACATAACTTCCACCTGCAAATCAACACCATCCCTGTTCTGTTAACCTACTTTCATAACCCCAAAAGTGAGCATACGGATAAGATATTCCTTATCACAGAAAACAAATTTGCATGCACCAACAGTCAGGATAGATCTTACAAGTGTCTGTAATAACCTGTGGTCAAAAACAAAATATTTAGGACAGTGACAAAAAAGTCTGGTCAGTAATAGAGGTAGTTAGGTCAAAAATAACAACCCTCTGTAATAGTCCAGAATTACAGACTTCTAGTGTCAAAAATAGTACTATCAATATCAGAGAATCCCTAGGGTCAGTGACAAGAACCATGTTAGTAACCACAATATAGGTGATAAAGGAAGGAAAAGGATAGTGATAGGGTGGTCAGGGTGCAGTATACAAGTCAAATATAATTGATCCCAGGTTCTAAATTTTGAATTATAACTCCAGATTAGAAACCGACAACACCAGCCACAGCAGAAAAAAAAACATTGAATTTTTATTAAAATAGGGACATATATTCACACATAGATTATATTGACTCCAAAATTTAGCAGATAATTCTACACTCTATTCCAAACAAAATTGTCCTTGGCAACCCCTGGTCAAATTTTGCATCGATTTTCCAAAAATAGTAATTTTTAATTTTTTTTGCTAAGGCCATAACTTTTCAATGGTCAATCAAATTGATCCAAATTTTTGGGAATATAAGCTACTTATTATTCTACACCAAATACTCTCAAGGACTCACTGGTGAAATTTTAAGTCTAAGGGGAAGAAATTACCTTCACATCGACTTGCAACCAAAGGAGATCAGAAAAAGTCAAGAAATTCAGTATATCTCCTCATTGAGTGGTCAAATAAAAACAACCACCAAGTGGAACCTATCCTAAAATCAGAGTTTCAACACATTGTCCAAATTAAATTTTGGACCCTTACTAAAAATAGTAACTCATAAAATCCCACATCTATTTTTAGTAACTGAGTAAAAGAGGGCCCATAATGGTGAGCGACACTCGTGGAAAAAAGGAGTAAAAAATTACCATATTATTTTCCGATATGCAAAATGAAGAACACAAGCTTATACTAAGAGGGGGGTGAACAGTATAAGACCTATTTTTACTTTTTCCTTTATACTTCAAAATAGTAAAGCAATATACCCAAAGCAATATCAAAGCAATGCACAATATCATCCACAAAGTGATGCCAATTTTAACATGGTTCACCCAGAATGGCTGGGCTACGTCCACAAAAATTTTCTCTAAAAGTTATCTCAAATTTCTTTGGGAATCCTTCCCAATTACAATGTTTATGAGCCTCAACCCAAAGGAGATACCTTCCCCCAATCTGAATTTATGAGCCTCTGCTCAAAGAGATACCTTCCCCCAATATGAATTTATGAGCCTCTTCTCAAAGGAGATACCTTCCCCTCTGCTCTAGAAATGATCCCTCAAAATATCAACTGCCCCTACCTCTTGCCAGAACGTGGAACTCCTTTCCACCGAAGACCTCCTGTCCTCAATGCTTAGCCTAAGAGACCTCTACCTTCTATGATCACGTACAAAGTAGCTCAGCAACCTGTACCAAACATAGTCAGTCGGTCTAGTGCAAGTCTTCCTCTGTTTGTCAGATCTGTCCAACTCTTAAACAAATCAATCCTCTGCACACAAGCCTTCTCAAAGACTTGCAAAATCTATCCTCAGGTTATTCTCAAAGAACCAATGCTCCTCTATCCTCAAGTTCTCTGATAGAACTCTCAAAAACCAGCTCACAAGTCCTCTGCTTGGACCTATCCAAATCTGATCACAAGTCCCCATCGGAACCTATCCAAAACTGCTCACAAGTCCCCACCAAAACCTGTCCAAAACCACAACAAGCTCACCAAGAAAAACTTGCTTAGCATGAACCCACAAAGAGAATTGTTAGAGACTTAATGTGATTCATCAACCTCATAGAAGCATAAAGAGAATTGTTAGAGACTCAATATGTTCTATACTTAACTCCCAATCTCAATCTCAAAAGAATAAGATAGATGTAGTAGAATACCTTTTCACTCCAACCTTATTTCAAAAAACATACACCAATCATACTCATAAGAAGAATGTGCCCATACCTTATTGGAGTAGAAGATAATTGAACCTTCAAGCTGTCACCACACACAACTCTCAAACTTCCAACCAAGTTAGGGTTAGAATAAAAAGAAATGAGCAATAATATAAACTTCCTTTATTACACCTTTTAGCTCCACTTCTTTAAACATCAATAAAATAATGTCAAAGCAAAATATGACAACTTAACCTTATACCTCCATCAATTATATTTGCCAAGTCAACTCAAAATACTCCAAGCAAATAATAAAAGATATACCTTGGCCAACCTTAGTTCTCCATCCTTTGGAGAAAATGAATAACACCACCACAAATGCTAAAGCGCTTTCATTGTTGCTATCCTCGTGCATCACGACCAAGATGAAATTGCCCACAACATGGGTCAAAATTGGCACCTCTGCCCAACGCTTCTTCACTCAACACACCACCACCATTGGAGAACAAATGCCCAATGAAAAATATAATGTAATCCTATGTGTTGTCTTCCTTCAATCGCCAAGGATTTGAAAACGTAAACGTTTTCCTCAAGCCACCACCATCATCATGAGTGCTGTCCAAAAACGTAACTCCTAGAAAACATAGTTCGTAGTCTTATCAAATTTCGGAGAAACGCAATATTTTGAACGTCAAGCGCAAGAAAATCTCGGGAAATTCAATATGGATGGACAACGAAATACAGTGAAAAACATCGCTTTTACGGAGGACACAGAGCTACGAAATTGCATCGATCGAAGGTACCCCTACTTTAGAAAATCATCCCCACTTATATAGCCATTTCTCCTTAATTTTTGACGCTCCTCCAATGATGGCAACACGTCGGTGAATGAATTATTTATGTGCGTCGCTTAAGGGTTAAAAGACCCTTTAATAATAATTAAAATAATTATTATTATTATTTTATTAATAATAAATTAAACTTAGACCTTTGTCAAAGGTTTGAGTTAATTTAATTATTAATAATAAACATGGACCTTCAAGGTTTTTCAAGAAGTAAGCATTAAGTTAAGCTTGGTTTTAATAAAAATCTTTAATGAGTCCAAATGGTTTTAAAAAAAACCTTTAACCTTGTCACCATGGTTTTAATAAAAACCCTTTAACATTATGAAGCTTCTCAAGATATTTTTGACATCACACTCTTTTTGATATCAACACAAAAATGCCTTTTGACATCAATGACAACTTATACACTTGAGCAAAGGCAATGTACCCAAAGTACCTAAAATTTCCAACAATCTCCCTCTTTGTCATTGATGGCAAACCTTTACTGAAAACACTTCTCAAGAGCCAAAACTGAAACCAACTGTGCTAACAACTGACCAACGTCCTTTGAAGTTTTTCTCCCCTTGACTTGAAGCTTTCCTCTTTACTTTGAAGCTCTCCCCCTTACTCATATCTCTCCCCCTTTGTCATCAATGGCAAAGGGTCACCTTTGGGGCTCGAGACTAAGAATGAGCCTCTTAGCTTAGTCCCTCCCCCACCTCCTGATGAGGTGATTAATTCTGGGGTGGGACTAAAACTCCAATTAGGCACTGATCATCATCAACGTCTATAACTTCCTTTTCGGACCTTCTCTTGAACTCTTTGTCCATATTCCTATTCTTGTCACTGTTCTTGTTCTTGTTCTCATCCTTGTTCTTGTCCATGCCTTGATCCTTGGACCTGATCATGCCACTGCTTCTCGTTCTTGTAATCTAGAATTTTAGCTCTACACTGTCTGATTATGTGACCTTCATTGTTGCACTTGAAACACTTGACGATGTTGTTTCTCTGAGGTAAACCAGATCTTTGAATCCACCTATTCTAACCAAACATGTTCTGACCAAACTTGTTTTAGCCAAACCTGTTCTGACCAAACTTGTTCTTGTTATTTGCCTTGCAATAAACTACCTTGTGCCCAAACTATTGAAAATATTAGCAATACCCTTGAAAGAAACTAGCACTTCTGAAATTTTCATTTACCTTCTTCACTTGAGCCATGCAATGTGAAGCCATGTGACCAAACCTATGACAAACAAAACATCCGCCTTGAAACTTTCCTTTATTTGACCTCTTGGGTCCTGAAAACTTCTTCTTCTCATTCTGAATTCTATTTTCTGTTTCTGTGCATCTATCATTCAATGACTCATGATCTGAAATACTTTCCTCATTAGAACTCTCTTCCTTTTGGAGTTTCTTACTAGACTCTCCAACTTGTTCCTTGTGTGGTTTAACAAAACCAAGGCCTGTTTTATCTGTTGTCTTTCTTTGACCTTTGATGAGTGAATTAATATTTTTGGAGCTATCTTGAAACCTGTAAAGCTTATCCTTGTACTCTTTAGTTTCCTCTTTCAAAGAAGCCATTTTCTATTCTAATTCACTATACTCAAGAACCTTAGAATCTAACTCATCCTTCAGTTCTTGTGTCTTAGCTATAGAGAAATCAAGATTTTCTATAAGATCATCTCTCTCCATACAACATTCATCTAACTTATCCTTGAGTCTAGCATTCTTCTTTCTTTCATTTTTCAAAGCACTAAGAGCACTAATAATTTCACTTTCAAGATTCTTTATTTGATTGCTTTTTGAATCATCAAAGCCTTTTTCAGATTTCTTATCACTAGAGGTGCTACTCTTTTCAAAAACCATACATGCATCTTCCTTATAGTTTTCTGAAGCATCCTCATACATAATAGAAACCAAATCATTATTTGTGCAATCATCCTCAAGGTGACCAAAATTTCCACATCTAAGACATTTCATGATAATGAATCTATGTTTCGGTTCTTCCTCTTTTTTGATATGAACAACATCTCATTTTCATTATCACTTGAAGAACTTTCACTATCACTACTAGAACACTTACTTGCTTTGTCTAGGTAGAAACTCTTCTTGTGCTTGTGAGAATACCTCTTTCCTTGATTGTTGTGCTCATATTTGTTTTTCCTGTAATGCTTGTGCTTTTCAGAATCCTTGCTCTTAGAATCCTGTTTATCTTCATCACTTTCATTCTTGGAAATAGTACAGTCAGTAGCATAATGACCAAACTTTCTACAATTGAAACATCTTATATTTTTCATAGTTTTGTGTTTTCTAGAGAACTTGCCTTTCTTGCTGTAATATGCCTCTTCATCACTAGAAGACTCATCACTATCTTGAAGTTGTTTACCCTTGGATTCCTTGGTAGCCTTGAAAGCTACTTTACTACTTGAATGATCCATTGTGTTCTTTACTAGCTTTTCCTTCAAGCTGTTAAACTTTCCTAAGGCACTAGCTCTGATACCAATTGAAGAACACAAGCTTATACTGAGAGGGGGGGTGAATAGTATAAGACCTCTTTTTACTTTTTCCTTTATACTTCAAAATAGTAAAGCAATATACCCAAAGCAATATCAAAGCAATGCACAATATCATCCACAAAGTGACACCAATTTTAATGTGGTTCACCCAGAATTGTTGGGCTACGTCCACAAAACTTTTCTCTTAAAGTTATCTCAAAGTTCTTTGGGAATCCTTCCCAATTACAATATTTATGAGCCTCGGCCCAAAGGAGATACCTTCCCCCAATCTGAATTTATGAGCCTCTGCTCAAAGGAGATACCTTCCCCCAATATGAATTTATGATCCTCTGCTCAAAGGAGATACCTTCCCTCTCGCTCTAGAAATGATCCCTCGAAGATCAACTACCTCTACCTCTTGCCAGCACATGGAAATCCTTTCCACCGAAGACCTCCTATCCTCAATGCTTAGCCTAAGAGACCTCTACCTTCTATGATCACGTCCATAGTAGCTCAGCAACATGTACCAAACATAGTTAGTCGGTCTAGTACAAGTCTTCCTCTATCTGTCAGATCTATCCAACTCTTGAACAAATCAATCCTTTGCACACAAGCCTTCTCAAAGACTTGCCAAATCTATCCTCAGGTTCTTCTCAAAGAACCAATGCTCCTCTGTCCTCAAGTTCTCTGATAGAACTCTCAAAAACTAGCTCACAAGTCCTCTGCTAGGACCTATCCAAATCTGCTCACAAGTCCCCATCGGAACCTGTCCAAAACTGCTCATAAGTCCCCACCGAAACCTGCCCAAAACCACAACAAGCTCACCAAGAAAAACTTGCTTAGCATGAACCCACAAAGAGAATTGTTAGAGACTCAATGTGATTCATCAACATCATAGAAACATAAAGAGAATTATTAGAGACTCAATATGTTCTATACTTAACTCCCAATCTCAATCTCAACTCAATCTCAATCTCAAAAGAATAATATAGATGTAGTATGCTTTTCTCAAGAACATGAAACACAACCCAACAATTTCCAACCATGCAATATCTCATATAACAATGATACTCATATTATTTCCACAACCAATATCTTTTCTCAACCAATTAGGGCTTTAACAACAATGCTTATAGACAAGGTTTAACCAACATCATTCAACTCAACATTAACCTTGAAGCATTCAAGCAATCATCACAAGAAAATGAAACAAGTAGAAATCCTTTTTCTTCCAAAGATATTTGAACAAAACAGCCACCAACACAATATCACCAAATAAAAAGAATAACTTGCTCAAATCAACTCAATGGAGTAAGCCCAATATCATGAATTAAGTAAAGCAATAACTTGATCAAACAACCTCTATGGAAGCAACTCAACCATCAAACTCAAAACAGCCAACCAAGGGTTCCACCAACTCAATGCAAGTATCTAGACTCACAAATATAAACCCTAGTGCAAAAAGCTTCCACTATCTCAAACAAAAAATTATGCATTCACCAAAAACTCTCCTTAAGGATAAAAATGCATAAGTAGTCTTTAACAAACAAGAAAATAGGATTTACACCTAGCCAAAGGATACCTAGTAGAATACCTTTTCACTCCAACCTTATTTCAGAAAACATACACCAATCATACTCATAAGAAGAATGTGCCCATACCTTATTGGAGTAGAAGATAATTGAACCTTCAAGTTGTCACCACACACAACTCTCAAACTTCCAACCAAGTTAGGGTTAGAATAAAAAGAAATGAGCAATAATATAAACTTCCTTTATTACACCTTTTAGCTCCACTTCTTTAAACATCAATAAAATAATGTCAAAGCAAAATATGACAACTTAACCTTATACCTCCATCAATTATATTTGCCAAGTCAACTCAAAATACTCCAAGCAAATAATAAAAGATATACCTTGGCCAACCTTAGTTCTCCATCCTTTAGAGAAAATGAATAACACCACCACAAATGCTAAAGCGCTTTCATTGCTACTATCCTCGTGCATCACGATCAAGACGAAATTACCCACAACATGGGTCAAACTTGGTGCCTCTGCCCAACGCTTCTTCACCCAACACACCACCACCATTGGAGCACAAATGCCCAATGAAAAATATAATGTAATCCTATGTGTTGTCTTCCTTCAATCGCCAAGGATTTAAAAACGTAAACATTTTCCTCAAGCCACCACCATCATCATGAGCGCTGTCCAAAAATGTAACTCCCACAAAACATAGTTCGTAGTCTTATCAAATGTCAGAGAAACACAATCTTCTGGACGTCAAGCGCAAGAAAATATTGGGCAATTCAATATGGATGGACAACGAAATACAGCGAAAAACATCGCTTTTACGGAGGACACAGAGCTATGAAATTGCATCAATCGAAGGTACCCTTACTTTAGAAAATCATCCCCACTTATATAGCCATTTCTCCTTAATTGTTTGACATCGGTGCTCCTCCAACAATGGCAACACGTCGGTGAATGAATTCTTTATGTGCGTCACTTAAGGGTTAAAAGACCCTTTAATAATAATTATAATAATAATTATTATTATTTTATTAATAATAAATTAAAATTAGACCTTTGTCAAAGGTTTGAGTTAATTTAATTATTAATAATAAACATGGACCTTCAAGGTTTTTCAAGAAGTAAAAACCTTTGCATTAAGTTAAGCTTGGTTTTAATAAAAACCCTTAATGAGTCCAAATGGTTTTAAGAAAAACCTTTAACCTTGTCACCATGGTTTTAATAAAAAACCCTTTAACATTATGAAGCTTCTCAAGATATTTTTGACATCACACTCTTTTTGATATCAACACAAAAATGCCTTTTGACATCAATGACAACTTATACACTTGAGCAAAGGCAATGTACCCAAAGTACCCAAAATTGCCAACACAAAAAGCCCTTGACTACTTGACCACTACAAACCACACCATAAGAGAAGAGATTCGAGAGCTCCAAACAGATCAGGATACCACTAGAATCTGCTTAGAAAAACAACTTATAGATATGGAGACACAATTGCAAGGCACTCTCACATCTAAACACCAAGCTGAAAACTATGAACGAGGTCGAAGAAGGGAAATAGAAGACCGAAGAAGGGGAACCAAAGACACTAACTATGACCATGATCCGACCTTCAAAATGCCTAAATTAGATTTTCCTAACTTCAGTGGAAAGGATGTCGATGGGTGGTTATGTCGGGTTGATCAATTCTTTAGACTACACAATGTCCCTATATCATCAGGTTCAAATGGCTTCCTTTAAATTAGAATATGAAGCCTTACATTGGTTCCAATGGCTATGAGCCACTATCCCTGATCTATCTTGGGAGGACTTTGAGTACCAACTACTCACCCGATTTGGCCCTAATGACTATGAAGAATTTACAAGAGCATTGACAAAGCTAAAACAAACTACCATAGTTTGTGATTACCACACACAATTTGAGAAATTGGCCAATAAGACAAGTGGCTTGAAAGCAGAATTTTTTATGAGTTGTTTCATGAGTGGGTTTAAAGATGATCTATAGGCTGAAGTCAAGATGTGTAAACCATAAACCATGATGGAGGCTATCAGTTTAGCCCGATTGGATGAATATAAACTCTTAGCTCAACGATAAACACCGTAATTTTCTCAAGCTTGACCTCCCTTTCCTCCTTGGTTCCAAAATAATACTGATAATAAGCCTCTTGCTCCTAAGCGAATGACTACAACTAAAATGGATGCGCACCACACCTAAGGGCTATGTTATAATTGTTATGAATTTTTTTTAAAGGGGTATAGATGTACAAATAAGATATTTTTCTTAATAGATGTAGAGGAACTCGATAGCAGTGACCAGAGTGATGAGGAGAGTGACACAGCTGAAGCACCAAATCAACAGGAAGAGGAAACCAAAGACCCTGAAGCAGAAATTTCTATCCATGCTCTTGTTGGGGTTACCACTCCACAAACCATGAGAGTTGTGGGTTTTATCAAAGGCTAACGCCTTACTATTCTTATTGATTTAGGTAGTACACACAACTTCATTGATCCCCAAGTTGCTAAGAAGACCAATTGTTATATACACACATGCAATTCCTTTGAATTCATGGTGGCAAATGGAGGCACTTTACCTTGTAAAGGTAAATGTCACAATGTTAAAATAAATATGGGGGATTATGAACTCAAGCAAGACATGTTTACCCTCCAATTGGGAGGATGTGACATGGTTTTGGGATCCCAATGGTTGAGCACCTTGGGCACTGTCAACTGGAACTTTGTAGAACTATGGATATAGTTTTCATAGTATGGAAAAACACACATCCTCCATGGTGCCAAAATAGGCCCTTCCCAAATTGTCAGTTCCAATCGTATGGAGAAATTGTTGAAAAAGTCATCCCGTGGGGTCATTGCACAAATATTTTCAATTCAAACAAGCACTTCCATAGTGGATCAAATTCCAGTAGATTTGCAACTTGTTCTTACCAAGCACAATGGTGTTTTTTAGAACCAACTACCCTGTCGCCTCATCGCTCACATGACCATGCTATTCCACTACTACCAGGTAATGCACCACTCAACATTAGACCGTATTAGTTTCCTCATGATCTCAAGTCTAAAATTGAGTAGATGGTACAAGAACTGCTCAAAGCTAGTGTCATTCGACTAAGTACCAACCCTTACTCTTCTCTAGTCTTACTAGTTCGCAAGAAGGATGGCTCATGACGATTGTGTATAGACTACCGTGAGCTCAACAAAATTACCGTCAAGGATAAATTCCCCATTTTGGTAGTGGATAAATTACATGGAGCTATGTACTTCTCCAAGTTAGACCTTCATTCTGGCTACCATCAAATCCAATTCAAGGACGAGGATATCCTCAAAACTACATTTCGTACTCATGAAGGTCACTATGATTTCTTGGTAATGCCATTTGGTCTGACAAATGCTCCTTCCACATTTTAGAGCTTGATGAACATATTTTTCCCTTTCCTGTGGAAGTTCATCCTAGTTTTATTTTATGATATCTTGGTTTATAGCCACTCGTGGGAAGAACACCTTATCCATGTGGATCAAACATTACAATTGTTGGCACAACATCAAATTTTTGCTAAGTGGTCCAAGTGTTCCTTTGGTCTAAATGAAGTGGAGTATCTAGGACATATTGTCTCCAAAGAGAGCGTCAAGGTCAACCTTAAGAAGGTTCGGGCAGTTCAGGACTAGCCAAAACCTTGCACTCTCAAGGGACTTCGAGGATTCTTAGGGCTTACAGGTTACTACCACAAATTTGTTTGTAATTATGGTAAAATAGCAGCCCCCCTCACATCCATGCTAAAGAAGGACTATTTTACTTGGATAGGGCGTGCTGACCAAGCCTTACTCGAATTGAAGCATGCTATGACCACAACACCAGTTCTAGCCATGCTAGGTTTTTCCAAGCATTTTTCCATTGAAAGTGATGCTTCCGATCATGGCATTAGGGCAATGTTAATGCAGGAAGGGAGACCCTTGGCTTTCACTAGTAAGGCACTCTCTGATCGTAACTTGGGAAAGTCTACATATGCCAAGGAGATGTTGGCCATCTTACATGCTGTAATCCATTGGTAACCATATCTCATTAGGCATCATTTCTCCATAAAAATAGACCATTAGAGTCTCAAATAATTCTTGGAACAACGGGTTGCTACCCTAGAACAACAAAAATGGGTTTCTAAACTCATGGGATATGATTACGATATCACCTATAAAAAATGCAAAGAGAATCTTGTGACTGATGCTATCTCTCACCAATTTTAAGCCCTCAGTATGTTATGTGCCATTTCCTCACCGGTTCCTCAATGGATAGATTCTTTACGATAGGAGGTACTTCAAGATGCAGATTTGAAAGCTTTGGTGGCCTCACTCTGTGATGATCCTACTTCAGTACTAGGCTACAATTGGGATGGCCATGACCTGCATTATCGCCAACGCCTTGTTCTTCCTTGCACATCCCCACTCCATGAGCTCTTCATGAAATAACTACATACTACTCCTTCTACAAGTCATTCAGGATTTCTTAAAACATATGAATGCCTCAAGTGCACATTCTTCTGGAAAGGTTTGAAACATGATTTCCATGATTTTATCACACCTTGTGATACCTGCTAATAGATGAAAGGTGAAACAATACATTCTCCAGGTACTCTTCAACCCTTGCCCATTCTAGATCAGGTTTGGAATTACATTTCCATGGATTTTATAGAAGGGTTACCTAAATATGGTGGTAAGTCTATTATTTTAATGGTAGTGGATCGCCTTTCGAAGTATGCTCATTTTTGTTCCCTTGGCCACCCTTACATAGCCTCCACTATTGCCCAAATATTTCTCAATTCTATTTTTTGCCTTCATGGTATGCCCACCTCCATTGTGTCTGATCGAGATCCCACCTTCACTAGTCATTTCTGGCAAGAATTGTTTAAGTTGTAGGGAACTCAGCTCAAAATGAGTTCAACCTATCATTCACAAATGAATGGTCAAACTGAGATTATCAACAAATGTTTGAAGACCTATCTTCATTGCTTTTCATCATATCATCCTACTCAATGGGTGAAGTAGCTTCCTTTGGTTAAATGGTGGTACAAAACTTCCTATCATACAACAACCAAAATCACCCATTTTGAGTTCGTTTATGGGTGCCCTCCACTCATGCCATCTTCATACATCCCAGGTAGCTCCAAGGTCCAGGTAGTTGACACTACTCTCAACCAACATACCGATGTTCTTCACTAGCTGAAGAAGAATTTGGACATGGCTCAGAATCAGATGTGACAATAGGCTAACCAACATAGTTCTGAGCGTAGTTTTGATGTAGGTGATATGGTCTTCCTTTGCTTGCAACCATACAAAAAATCATCCCTATAACTCCATCGGTTCCAAAAACTTACTGCAAAATACTATGGACCCTATCAAGTTCTTCAACGGATTGGTTCCACTGCTTACAAATTGGCTCTTCCGCCCACCTCCAAGCTTCATCCTATTTTCCATATTTTCTCTCTCAATAAAGTTGTGGGCACAAAGGTACAAGTTCAGTAAAAATTACCATAATTGGATGAAAAGGGGTCCATATTACTCAAACCTAAACAATTGTTGGATCGTCGAACCCCCACTCTTTGCAACCATACTATTGGTTTGGATTTCATACACACCCCATGAAGAATGAGCACAAAATACCAATAAAACTTATACGGGATAAATCCCACTCACTTTAGGATCTTGCCAGTTATCCAAGGTATGAGTTACAAAGTTGGGTCGAATGACTATTCACTCTTTTTTGCTTCTGGAATAGTTTCAAGTAGACTATCTATTACCTTACAACGGGTTTGACCTTTGTTCAAAAAATTTTAGGGGTTGTTATATTTGTTGACAATCGGATTTACAATGAGTTCTTTGATATATCTCTTTATGCTTTAGTAGATTAAATAAAAGACAAATTTAAAAGAAAATAAAAATGGATCATTTAACGGTGGAACAGAGAGAGTAGGATAGGGCAGAAAAGAGAAGCTTATCTAACTTAGCTGCAAATCAAAACTACCAATTTTAGTTACACTATTTAGCTTCACAATAAAACCAATCAAAGAAGAAGGTGTCCAACTTTCTAATATCACCTTCTACTAAGAGCATAAGACGAAGATAACATAGATCTGAAAGAAAATCATAAATATAAGGGAAGTCAATGTCAACTGGTATCTCTCACTAGTAGCCTAGCTCGTGCAGTGAGGATAGAGTAGTTAGAACAGACCTAAACCTTAAATCTCTAATTTTCCCTAGCATATAACAAACAGAATGAAGCCTAACAACATATTCAATCTTGATAACATAGATTTACAACTAAAATAAATAAACCTTAGCAATACGAAAACAAAAGAAGATGCACTTATCGCAATCCAAAAGAGATTAGGCTCCTGGCCACACTATCACAAAAAAATGATGTCACACCAACCCCAGGTACAGAACAAAGCATTCAAACAAGATTTACAGGAAATTGCTAAAATGTCTTTTATTCCAAGTTTTCACATCCTGACTTTACATTCAAGAGAAGTATATATAGACTCAGGACAGACCCTGATCTTTTCAAAATATCTAGATCTTATCATAAAAATCCCACCATCAAAGATTTATAATATAAGGTATTTTTATATAGAGTTTCGATAAACCCTAATCACTCCGAAAATCTTCATGTGGGTCTTGCCATAAATGGAGAAGATAAGACTTGGTTTGATCCTCGTCAAATGGGCACCATGTGTAAAATGTATCTTTATCCTTCGATAAGCTATCAGAGCATCTCATTAATTCTTTTGCAAAATTTGGATGAGTCACTGAATTCTGAGGCCTTCCATCCTCGCACAGTTGCCTTTGTTTGGTTCGAGTCGAGATTCTCTGCCCGCCATTACTTTTGCCATAAATTTTCTCGGCAAATGCATCCATCAAAAAATTCCTGAAAGTCTGTATTTGCGGCCAGATCTGCAAAATCTGGATGAGTCACTGACTTCCTGACATCTCTTATCTTTATCTTTCGACAAACTGTCAGAGCATCTCATTAATTCTTCTAAAAAATTCGGATGAGTCACTGACTTCCTAGGCCTTCCATCCTTGCACAGTCACATTTTTTGGTTCGAGTTGAGATTCTCGGCCCGTCATTACTTTTGCCATGAATGTAACTGTCGAATCACTTTCTGCAAAATAAAAGCAAAGATTATAACTTTTTAATTAATTAATTTCTTCATTTAAATATTTCTAGGGTTTGGACTGTGTCAAAAAAACTTCCACTTCCTTTGGATGGGTGATGAAAAATTTAAAGAATGGCCAAATTTTGCAAAAATGAATATAAATCCAAACATGTCGCGATATCACGACATTTTCCTCAAGTTACTTCTTCTTTGCTTGTGCCTTCACGAAAATGGAACATGTCGCGATATCGTGACATTTCCCTCAAGTTACTTCTTCTTTGCTTGTGCCTTCACAAAAATGGAACATGTCACGATATCGTGACATTTCCCTCAAGTTACTTCTTTCTTGCTTGTGCCTTCACAAAAATGGAACATGTCGTGATATCATGACATTTCCTTCACTTCATGTCTTCTAAGCTTTCGCCCTCACAAAAATGGAACATGTCATGAAATCGTGACATTTCCTTCACTTCATCTCTTCCAAGCTCTTGCTCTCGCGAAAATCGAACATGTCATGAAATCACGACATTTCCTTCACTTCATATTTTCCAAGCTTTCACCCTCACGAAAAAGGAACATGTCGCGAAATCGCAACATTTCCTTCACTTCATCTCTTCCAAGCTCTTACTCTCGTGAAAATGGAACATGTCGTGAAATCGCGACATTTCCTTCACTTCATCTTTTCCAAGCTTTCGCCCTCGTGAAAATGGAACATGTCATGAAATCGTGACATTTCCTTCACTTCATCTCTTCCAAGCTCTTGCTCTCATGAAAATGGAACTGTTGGTCGCAGGTCCAAGGTGTGCAAACCCACTGAAAGTCCTTTTCCCGAGACGTTGCCTTCAAATTGCTGCCACTTCGGCATGATTTCTTCTTTGGCTAAGGGTTTCCCATAATTATCCATGAAGCTCGAGAAGCCTAAGGAGTAAAGGTCCTCGAAGTAGTCCATTGACGTGTGCCTCTTGCTCTCGAATGCGTCCAGTAGGATTTTTGCCTTTTGTGCTTTCTTGGCTATGGAGAAAAAGGCATGAACTATGGCCTGGGCGGTTGACCAATCCCTTGCTGTCCGACTCATCACTGTGAGCTTCAAATCTTGATACCTTGCATTTTGGACCTTGAGGGCCAGCTTGAGTCGAGCTCTGACATTCTGAATGACTACTTCGATGATTGGCCCTCCTTCGACAGCGACAAACTGGGCTTCTATGGTGTAAGCTAAAACTGAAAGGGCGCTGATAGCCCGAGACCTAAAATTCTTGAGCAGATGTGAGTGAATCTCCTTGATTTTGCTCCTATCAAGTAGCCCTAGGCCTTCCTTCTCGTGCAACTAGATCTGAGCTTGCAAGATCTTACTTTCAAGATCCTTGGCCCTCAAATCATTTTTGGCCTACCTTTGTGCTTGATTCTTAGCTATGCACTCCAGCTGTGCTATCCGTAGCTTTAGGGCATGTGCTTCTTTCTACATTAGCTTGCACTGCTCTTCAGCATCTACCAATTTGGAGTGAGCCCTTGCTAGCTCCTCCTCCAGCTTGATGTTAGCACTCTCGACTTTGAACCTGTGCTTGTTGGCAATGTTGGCATGCGCATTGAAGGTCTCGATTCCAGTGTGCATAGAGGTAGACTCCTTGTCCACGTTCAGATGTTCCAAGTCATTTTCTTTATCCTGATATTCATAGTCCGTTGGAGTCATTTCATCTAGGGGCTTTTGGACTTTGGGTATCTTCTTTAATTTATGCGATTTTCCCACCTCCAAATCGAAGATGGTGCACCTCTCAACCTGAGCGAGCGAGTGCCCTTTCTTCTTTCTTACCTCTTTTAACATTCTTTCTGTGTTCTTTCGGGCTTGGAGGAGCTTTTTAGCCAAGGGGGATTCTCGTATTGAGGATAGCTCGGAGTTGAATGCGGCTAGATCTCCAGCCGAGGGATTGAAAAAATACAAAGAGTTGAAGGGGATAGCCTCACCCGAAGGTTCGGCAATAGGGGTGATGGGGGCTTCGACGAGTGGGAGCATGTTGTGTACAATGGAGGAATGAGCCTCAAGGTTTGGCATTGGACTATTAGCTTCACCCTGGTTGATGACTAGAGGATTGGCGGTGTGGCTGGGCGAAGTAACTTCGACAGGTTTGTCCTAGCTAAAAGACTCGGGGGGAGTAGTTAGGGACACAATGTGAGAAGGCAACTAACCTTGTGGAAGTAGGGTGGACAGGTGAAAGCTTTCAGCCAGGGCTGGGATAGACTTACGAGCAACCAGAGCATAAGGTGAAGAAAATGTACCTACATGCCCTCATGGAAGAGTGGCCATGGTGATCTCCTAGGTGATTGGCCCTTGTTCCTCCTGGGCCTCGATACTTTCGGCTTCCATGACTTCCACGAGTTCCTCCACGTTAATGACATCTATGTTTGGGATCGTTTCGGCACTTGGTGGATTTCCTTCATTGTTTGATTCTGCCGAGCCTGATACTGATCTTTCGACAGGGGCACTTGGAGTGCCTATACATGGTGGTTTTGGGAAGTTTGGGGGTGCCTGTATAGGTTCCCGCTCCTTTATTTTCCTCCTCTCGAGGGGTTGCTCTGATTCCTCTATTGTTGTCTCAAGCTCTTCGAATGGCATCTATAGTAAAGCTTTTGGCACGACCCTGGCTGCTTTTTCCTTAGGGACATTATCGGTCCTTTCGGGGCTTTCGCCCAAACTTGGGGTGGCCGGTGGAACGAAGTCGACAAAGGACAAGGGTTCCCAAGACCCAATATTGGTCTGATATACAATTATGAATTCCCTGTCCATTGTTAGAAGCCCATAAGAATTCATCTTTCGGAAATGGAATCTCATGCCAATCTCTGGAGAAAGGCTAGCTCCTATACTAATCTACTTTTGGGGTTTGAGACAAGAGTGCAGGAAAGAAATAGACAGAGTACGGGTTAGGAAAAGAAATAAAAACGGGTAAGGGTTAGAGAAAGAAATAAAAAGAGTAAGGGTTAGAAGATGATGATTTAAGATGGAAGAGAATAGGAAGCATGATCACTCACTGATAACTTGAATAGCAGCAAAGAACACCAAGAATAGATGAAAGAAACATGATACTTGCTTTCCTATGTATCCTCTAGACGAGTTCACAGGGTTCTCCTTTCTCTCGCGCTGGAATTCAGGGTTTAGAGTAACAACGATTAAGACAAGGGAATAACAGAAATCACGACCCACCAGGTAGCATAAAAGAAATCTTATACGATGTTTTTCCTCTCCTATGTATCCTTCAGAGCGAATTTCAAGGTACAGTCCCTAATCGCACACCGGATTCAGGATTCAGAGTCTCAGTATAGGAGTGCAGACAGACAAAATAATTAAGCACAGAAGGTAGCATAAAAGAAATAAATGGAGTACAAAAATCTTTAGTATTAGACGCAGGACATCAAGTTACAACAACTTTCTAGCAGGAAGTTCCCCCTGAATAATGAAACTATGCACATCGAGGTGAATAACGAAGATTGTGGTTCGACTCCGAGAAATGAACTGTTTGAATTTCTTGAGATATTTCATTATTGCATGCACTTGACGCTCAATGAAATTGTACTTTTCTTCATGGGGATTGATTATCTGACTGAGGAACGCGATGGGACGTTCCTCTCCATCTTCCCCCTTTTGCGTCAAGACCACGGCGTAGCTTTCAGGTTCTCCTATTGCATATAGGATAAAATCTCGATTGTAGTCAGGGTTGATCAATACTGGTGCCTGAATAATTCAGGCCTTGATTTCTTTGAATGCTTTTCTCTTCTCTTTTGTCTAGAAAAATTCTATGCCCTTTTTTAAAAGCTCAGACATCGGCTTAACGACCTAGGAAAAGTCTGGGACAAACTTCCTTGCAAAGTTAATCTGTTCGAAGAAAGATTGAAGGCCATTTTTATCCGTTGGTATTGGGAGCTTCATCAGAGCTTCGACTCTGTCGGGATCCATGGCGAGACCCTTTTCTGAAATTGCATGTCCCAGTAGCTTTCCTTCACTGACTGCGAAGATAGACTTTTTTGGATTGATTGAGATGCCAAATTCTTGACATTTTTTGAAGATTTGTTGAAGATGTTCTGGGTGGTTTTCTCTCCTTCGGGAGAAGACGGTCATGTCATCCAAATAGATAATGATAACCTTGTTTAGAATCTCACCAAAAGCTAGGTCCATCGCTCTTTGGAAAGTAGCTCCCGCGTTCGAGAGGCCAAAAGGCATTCGCTGGTAGGTGAATGTGCCCCACTTGGTTGTGAACGTGGTCTTATGCTGGTCTTCGTCCCTGACCCAGATTTGATTATATCTGAAGAAACCATAAAGCAGGGAGAATCGTTGAGCTCTAGCTACCAAATGCAAGATCTAATCGATTTGTGGGAGAGGATAGTGGTCTTTGAGGGAAGCATGATTTAGGTTACGAAAGTCCACACATAACTGGATGTCTCCATTCTTTTTCCTGACAGGGACCAAGTTTGCTACCTAGGAAGAATGTTTGATGGGATAAATGATCCTTGCTTCGAGCATTTTTAGCAGTTTGGCCTTCATCAGGACCTCG
Organism: Wollemia nobilis; assembly: GCA_028583015.1. Classification (NCBI taxonomy): domain Eukaryota; kingdom Viridiplantae; phylum Streptophyta; class Pinopsida; order Araucariales; family Araucariaceae; genus Wollemia; species Wollemia nobilis. The sequence continues at coordinate 2,378,038 of JAQPPZ010017097.1, read as the reverse complement.
ATCTTTGGATTAACTAGCCTTTGCTTCTGTCGAAAAGGCTTGGACCCTTCTTGTAATTTGATCATATGTTGGATCAACTGTCGATCATATCCCTTAAGGTCATGATAAGACCAAGCCATGATATCTAGGTACTTCTTACACAGACATCAGATTCGCTCTATTTCTTTCAAAGTATAATTGGTCTTGACCTTTATTACTTTCCCAGGTTCCAATTCTAAATCTTGATATTGTTGTGTGCTGATCTAGATCTTATGGGAGAGAAATTAATCATTTTGGTTGAAAAGGCTCTCAAGCGTGATCAATCCCTTGGGAACATGATTGTTCTTCAACTGGACCAATCCTTCGTATTATTCCCCATCAGGGCTTTGGTCTTCGACTGTAGCGGCTTCTTGGATCATGAAATTAACAATTTGCTCATCGTTGTCAAAAAATTTCCAGTGTAAATATTTTTCTAGGACAGAGGGTCTATAGATCATCCTTACAGCCTTCGACTTATGCACCATATTGTCCACTGGAGAATATTGGGCTGCGATGGATGCTAAGACATCTGCATGTCGATTCTTTTTTTGTGGAATAGACAGTAGATTGAGGGATTCAAACTGGTCGAACAGGTCCCATACCCTATTGCGGTATGATTTAAGATAGTGCTTCTTTGAAGAGCATCTATTGGTGACTTGGTTGCAAACTAGTTTGGAATCTCTAAAGATTTGAAGATGCCTTATGCCTAACTTGTCAGATTTCTTGAGTCCTAAGCACAAGGCTTCATATTTTGCTGCATTGTTGGTGCAGCTCCATGTCAATCGATAGCAATATTCCTTTTGCTCATCGAACGACGAAATCAGAAGGATTCCTGCCTCGACACCATTTTTGCATCGGGTGTTGTCAAAGAACAATTTCCATAGTCCTTCTTGAGCAGAAACCTTCCCCTCCATTTTGGCTGGTTTCTCAGACTTGGCGATGGTGTAGCATCCCACCTCGGTCTCTATCATGGCATTGAAATCTGCCAACGAAAATTCATCTTCACAACACAACTGTGCGAGGGATTCCTAGACTAGATCCACTTGCTCTAGCTCCTCCGTGATCGTATGCACAGGGTCACTGCTTTCTTCCTCGGACATCTTCTGAACCAGGAACATAGAAGGCTTTTCATTATAGATCTTCACCTTCTTCCCTTTGAATGGGATATCCATATGAGTGTAGTCCATGGACAGATATCTGCCCAACTTTTTGTGAATTCCCTCAACAAGCACATGTTGAAGTAGGGCTCAAGGTCCACGACTACCACCTCTTGTATGACTATGATTTGAGGTGTCTTATGTAGTCGAATAGGAATGTCTTTGATGACACCTACAGTCTTCACTGGGGTATCGTCCAACTGAAGGACTCCATGACTACTTCATGTGTATTCCATGCCTATTTCCTCGCATACTACCTTTGGCATGACTGTCGTCGCGGCTCCAGAATCTATCATATAGTTATGCACGATATACCCTTCCATTTGTAAGGATAAGTAGAATGGTGGTGGTCTTTTTTTTCCCATGATGGACGCAAACAGAGTTTGCACTAGGGCGAGCGGCTCTGCATTCTTTGTATTAATCCTCTTCAATGATTCTTGTAGTAGTTCCACTTGTCCAGGAAGTTGCAGAGCATCATACAAACTGATTTCGGTTGGAATCCTCTTCAACTCCTCTATGATGTTGTAGGATAGGGAGCTATGCACCTCAGGTTACTTTCTTGGTTCGTACTTGGTGCGATATTGTTCTATCACTTCGACCCTTTATTGCTTGGTGAGCGAGGGAAACTTGAGCTTTTCCCTAGCCTATTCTTTGGTCTCCACCTGAGGTGGTTCGATAGTGGCCTTTTGGGCCTTTTCTTTGACTGGAGCTAGCAGAGGAGTTTCACTCGGGGTCGAAGAGGAGGATTTTCCTTTCTCAAATTGGGCATGTACCTTCAAAGGAGCCATCTGAGTAGCATCCACCTCTATCGACCTTTTACCTCCCTTGGTAAGGACCACGACTGGCTCTTCCTTGTCGATTGACAAGTTTTGATCCAATTTTTTGATGACGTTGACTTAACCGCCTTGACTACTGCTAGCTAGTGTCTGCACGTAGTGTTGATGCAACATGCATGTATTCTCATCGTGAGGATCATTACATGTAGAGCACCAATATACATGATCAAAAGTGCTTGGGGCTTCATCTATTGCAGCATTTCTTGCTAAAGCTTTTCCTTGATGGACCACTTGATCTCTGGTAAGCGCAGGTGTGGGATAAGACCTTCTTGGTAGAAAATCTTGTTGCACTTGCTACTTCTTGACAACGATCATATCGTTGGACAAGGTTTGTATTGTGGCATTTAACGATTGCATTTCTTGCAGTATCTTGGCCTGCATATCATCAGCCTTGGGAACTGATGGTAAAGAAGCCATAGTCGATATCGAAGGTAGGGTAGGATGTTGGAGGGGTGCTGGCAATATTGGAAATGTTGGAGTGATGGTGGGGGGCGTAGTTGAAAGTGTTGGGAAATGTATCTGTGGAGCAATGATCTGCGACACAATGAGATGGGACCAGTTAGCCAGGAAGTTGATGCAAGGCTTCAATGAGTCCGCCGATCCAACTTCTCTTCTGCAGCAATTCACTTCAATCCAAAGACATCCATAAGAAGAGATTGTAGACTTCAATGTTAGGTTCGCTCGAACCTGGCAAAGAGTCCCAGTTGGACTTTGCCCAACCGATGAAATCATGGCGTACTACTTCCTTCGAGATTTCAACCCTGATATCAGTCTTATGATAAGGTACTCAAATGTCAATACTTTTCCAGAGTTGTATGGGTTAGCCAAGAAAGCAGAAATAGACCTCATAGCCATGGGAAAAATCCCTCAAAGAATTCTAATGCCCATACTCCTTGAGTTTCTTCAAGCCCAATATGCGAGCGCAGTTGCTCCACAGATTTTTGCAATCCTTGCATACCCGATATCATCTTGGAACTTGATGTCCTACGTCTAATACTAAAGATTTGTGCAGATTTGATCTAATGTGGGACCTACGACCAACATTGAAAGGCCGAGGGGAAGAGATGCCCCTCGTGCCAATCTCCAGAGAAAGGCCGGCTCCTATACTAATCTACTTTTGGGGTTTGAGACAAGAGTGCAGGAAAGAAATAGACAGAGTAAGGGTTAGGAAAAGAAATAAAAAGGGGTAAGGGTTAGAGAAAGAAATAAAAAGAGTAAGGGTTAGAAGATGATGATTTAAGGTGGGAGAGAACAGGAAGCACGATCACTCGCTAATAACTCGAATAGCAGCAAAGAACACCAAGAATAGATGAAAGAAACGCGATACTCGCTTTCCTATGTATCCTCTGGACGAGTTCACAGGGTTCTCCTTTCTCTCTCACTGGAATTCAGGGTTCAGAGTAACAACGATTAAGACAAGGGAATAACATAAACCACGACCCACCAGGCAGCATAAAAGAAAGCTTATACGACGTTTTTCCTCTCCTATGTATCCTTCAGGGCAAATTTTAGGGTACAATCCCCAATCGCACACCGGATTCAGGATTCAGAGTCTCAGTATACGAGTGCAGATAGACAAAAGAATTAAGCATAGAAGGCAACATAAAAGAGAGAAATGGAGTACAAAAATATTTAGTATTAGACGCAGGACATCAAGTTACAACAGCTTTCTAGCAGAAATTTCCCCCCCTTTTACATTGCAAAGCCTGGGTTTTTATAGAGGACCCGGCCCTCTGAGTCATTATTACAAAAAATGACGGAGTACACCCTCGGGCTCTGAGAAATCGGCTCCTCGCGGTTGCTGCGACTGAGCTTTCAAATCGGTTGCCAAAACTGGCAACTATGACTGGGTCAACCATGGAAACGTTCATTTAATGCACCGCCCGAGTGTCCCTAGCTTCTGGATGCTGTGCTTGAGTGATCGTTATGCCCGTCGTGTTTTACTTCGAGGACTGTTACGTCCCTTTCGTTTGCCAAAAATGGTCAGCAGGCTTATCGGGCAAGAAAGGGAGTATTTATAAGGGGCCTTCGATCACCTTGGGAAGCTGCTCACCTTGGAACGTGGGCCCAAAAAGTGCTTCGCTACATCTCCGCCTCACCAAAGCCTTGGGCCGAAGTAGATCTTCCTTGATTTGTTCTTCACAAAATAATGCTTCGCAGAAACTACTTCGAGGATGTCGAGTGCCGAGCGGGCTCCATCTTTGAAATGGGGTTCTTTGTCCTTTGCTGGAGAAACTGCTTCGGATGGAAAATGTTTCGGCCTGATTCTCTCTCAAAACTGTGGTTCGGGGAATATCCTCCCGAAGCACTTCTCTATTTCTGAACCATTGTCATTTTGCTTCAGGCGCCACTACTTCGGGTGAAAACTGGCCAAAGTAGGTGTCAAAAATACTTCGGGCCCGAAGTAGTTTCTTTGCCTTAGCTGATTTGGATTATGCTCTCCTCTTTCGATGAAGTCGTTTGGATGCTGCTTCGCAAAACTTTCGCCCGAAGCGGCTACTGAAAATGCTTCGGTGCGAAGCGTTATCTTTGTATTTTCTTCGACGATATTACTTCGCAAGGCTTTCGCCCGAAGTGGTAATTTAAAGTGCTTCGGGCCCGAAGCTCTTCCACATTCTCCTTCTTTCTCTTCGGCGAAGTTATTTTCCTTGGCCTGTTTGGTCGCGAAGCTCTTTCTTCTTCATTTTATAAAAGGGGCGATAAGGAGAGTCAAAATTGCTGTAACTTAAAATAAAAGAAAAAATTTCAACAAGGAAATATTATACAAAATTCTACTATTCTTCTACCCCTTGTATAATGTGACAAAAAGTGTCAACATTCTTGGCGGCTCACGGGGTGACGAGCTCGTCTCGGCAAAAGAACCCTTTAGCCCTGGTCCATTGGGCTGTGGAGTTACTGGTTCCCCCTGGATTCTGCTTCTATGGTCTATCCCTCTTCTTGTTCCTCTTCTTCTTCCTCTTGCGCAGCCTCTGGCTATGGCGATGGTTCGAGGCGATCACGGATGCGCTTCATCGTTCTTTGGACATGGGACCAGGCGCCCTTTCGAAATGGCTCTTGATCTTGCAACGCTTTGACCAAGTCACGAAATCGATTGATTTGCCCGACGTCAGCATTCTTGGCCCTGGTGAACAGGTCATCGAGGCAAGCCGTGATCTTACAGTATCTCAAGATGAAATCTATCACCTACCCTTCTATAATTGGTTCTTCCCAGCCATCGATCTCCGAGACATCGTTCTCGAATTGCAGCCAGACTGGCTTGAGGTCATCCTTGCTTAGAAGGTTTCCATCATCGTCTGTGAAACTCGAGAAACCCAGGGAAGAAAGATCTTGAAAGTGGCACATTGTTGCATGCTGCTCATTATCGAACATATCCTGGAGATTCCTTGCCTTCTACGCTTTTCTTACCTTGGAAAAGAAAGCGCGAATAGTAGCCCGTGCCGTCGACCAATCTCTAGCCATCCGAGACATTGCAGTGATCTGCAAGTCTTGATATCTAGCATTTTGGACGTCGAACGCTAGCTTAAGTCGGCTCCTGGCTTTCTGCGTAACCTCGTCGACGATTGGCCCTCCCTCGGCAATAGCCTGCTGTCCTTCGGTGACATACGTCAAAATTGAAAAAGCACTGGCGCACCGAGGCCGAAATTTTTTAGTAGGTGCATGCGAATCTCCTTAATTCTGGCCCTGTCAAACAGTGTTAGATCCTCTTTCGCATACAGTGGAGCCTGCATCTGCATGATTTTGTCTTCAAGCTCTCTGGCCTTCAGATCACTCTTGGTCTGTTTCTACGCTTGGCTCTCGGCTGTAGACTGGAGCTGTTGAACTTGCTGCTTTAGGTCGAGCGTCTCCTTCTTCATCAATTTGCATTGCTCCTCAGCTTTCGCTAATTCGGAGCGGACCTTTGCCAGGTTTTCCTCTAACTTGACATTGGCGGCCTCGGCTTCAAACCTGCGCTGGTTAGCAATGGTTGCATGTGCCCGAAAAGTCTCGATTCGGACATGCATAGAGGCCGATTCATTGTCAACATTCAGGTGTTCCAGGTCCTTAGGTGTCTCTTGATAATCGTAGTCCGCTGGAGTCATTTCATCCGGAGGCTTTTGTACCTTGGGGACCTTCTTGATTTTATGCACCTTTCCGGCCTCTAAATAAAAAATGGTGCATTTTTCAACTGATGTCGTCGAGCGCCCTCTTCTTTTCCTTGCCTCCCTTAGTATTTGCTCAGTGTTTTGCCGTGCTTGGAATAGCTTCTCAGCAAGGGGGCGGTCCTTAATTAAGGACACCTCTGATTTGGACAAGGCTAGATCTCCAACCGAGGGAGTAAACAAATATAAAGAATGCATGGGGGATGCCTCACCAGAAGGCTCGACGACAGGCGTGGTGGGAATTTTGGCAACCGGGGCTACCTCACATGAGACAGGGGGTTGGAGGGTGGGACTCGGCATCAAAGTGGGACCCCTGCCTCTACTAATGACCAGGGGGATGGTAGTGTGGAAGGGCAAAGTAGGGTCAATGGTCTTACCCCCGTCATAATCATGGGATGAGACCGGACCAGCAATAGGTGACGTGTGAGGGGGTGATGGGCTATGCAGGGGAGACTAGTGAGAACCCTCAGCTGGGGTTGTGGCAAAAATGTGTGAGACTAGGGCAAAGGGTGGAGAATGCATACCTGCATGCCCTCCTGGCATTGTGGCAGTGGTGACTTCTGGTGCAGCCGCATCTTGCTCTTTCTCGGCCTGGGCAATCCCAACTCCCATGATTTTTGCCCCGAGGGCCCCTTCTATCCGGGGGATTCTCCCCACATTGGTGACATTGACACCCGGGGTGGTTTCGGCACTCGACAGTGCTGCGACCTCGGCACTTGCTTCGGATGGGCCTGATATCGGTCGCCCAGTGGAGAGGCTTGCAAATCCTGTGCGGGGTCGCTTTGGATAGTTTGGGGGTAGTGGGCCCTGTTCTGGCCTCTTTCTTTTGGTTCTCGCCAGCGGTTGTTCTGACTCTTCGAAGCTTGAGTCGTGGCCTCCTACAGGTATCTGAGGCGATCTTTGATGTGTAGCTTGGGCCTTCTCCTCCCTTCCCCTCCCCGAAGTAGTATCATCTCTTTTTGGGCTTTCGCCCAAACCTGGGGTAGCTGGAGGGATGAGGGCGGCGAAGGACAAAGGCTTCCACTTTCCAACGTTGGCTTTGTAAATTTTGGCGAAGTCTTTGTCTATTGCCAAGAACCCATAAGAGTTCGTTTTCTGCCGATGGACCCTCATTATCCACCACTCTCTCAGCTGAGCCGCGTCCCAATTCTTTACTCCCTCCTTCAAGTCATCTTTCGCTTTCTTCCAGAAGGTGGAATTGGGGCTCGGGAGTGAATGCCGATCTGGGTCATATGCGACCTCCATTGGGTAGAATTCATGCCAGGGAGGCAAGGATTCCATCCTCTCCGGATGCCACTCCAGATCCTTTCCCCGAGGATTATTTCTTTGTTTCACAATTTTGGGATAGGGGCAAACATGGAAGCTCTTGACCCGTATGTGGTCCCTCATCACTCCCAAAGGATCATAAAGCCATTGCTGGGGAATTTGGAGCAGGCCGAACTTGGCAAGCTTTTCTTCCAAGAAGACGTTCTGATTCAGGGCGAACACTTCGATAACTCCTATCCTGAGAGGGAAGTCACAAGTGTGGGCCCATTTCTGACCCTTGTCGTAGATGGCATTAGTTGCATCGCTCTGCCTCGTGACTTCCAATGCGAATTGATACTCGGAGGGGTAAACTGGCAGTAAGAAGGGCTTCCCTATGAAGCCGAAGATGCGAATCACCAGCCCCTATGTTAGTCGGAAAACGTCTCCCCTCTTCTCCCGGACCACTATGTTTCTCAAGCCAAGGGGAACTCTCAGGGAGGACCCTGCTAACATACGCATGGCGGGTCCCAAGAATTGCTGATTAAAGGGGTAGTAGGACTCCGATATCAACGGTAGGGGAGTCCACTGATATACTGGCAAAGGACTTCCATCCTCGTCGCTTGCCGTAATGGCAATATGAGGAAAACTATTATGAACATGAAAGAAAAATAGCCAAACAAGAAAGGAGCAGGGCCCGAAGCACTGGCTGGTCCCAACATTCTTCATGCTGGTGAGTTGCACGTGTAAGCCCCTGGCCACCCATTCTACCCAGTCGACAAAGACTGGGTCGATGCTGGGTTTCGAAGTATCGGGGGCATTGAACTCTCCTCTGGAAATGCACTCGGCCAGGGACACCTGCCATGGATATACCGAAGCATCAATAGATAGGCCTGCCACCCATGCAATGATGGAGAAGAGGTCGGCATTTTTAAAGGCCCCCAAGGGAAGGGGCATTTGGGGCAATTTGCCCGAAGGGAGCCCGCTTTTGAGGCTTTGCTGCAAAAATTTTATCATGTAGCCAGCAGATGTGAACCTCTCCGTTTGTTCGCTCAAAACAATGTTGCGAACCATACATCCCTCGGGTGGACCCTGCTGTGGTGCAAAATCTGCCTGTACATCTTCTTTCAAAATTGAAAATAGCTTCTGGCCAGATGTGTCTAACACCCGTCTGGTGGCGGGCTGGTAATTCTACGTGATGGCATTGATCAGCTCAGGGCAATGGTGAGTGGGGGGCGTCAGATACCAGTATATCTGGGAGTAGTAAGTTGCAGCTCGTATGCTCTCTGTCAGGAGCCTGCTTCTCATGAGCTCAATGGTGTTTCTGAGCTCAGCTACGCTCTTCGATAGCTCCGTATCCTTGATTCTTTCCCATGGTGGTTCTAGGGGCTCGTCCTCGGAATCCCCCTTTTCTTCCATGACACGCTTATCTGGGCGGAGGCCCGAATCAACGGGCCTTGGCTTCGACCTTTTTCCATGGCCTTTTACCTTTGGTTTCTCTGGGGCTACTACTTCTAGCCCTTTTCCCTTCTCCTTGGAACTTTCCATCGTTGATGCTTAGGGCGACGGAGTTTGCAGTATGGGGAAAATTGGCATCGAAGCTTTAGAGTGCGAAGTGGAAAAGTTTACAAAGTTGGCAGTAGGTCTGTATGAGTCGTTGAGCGAGTAATCCTTTGGCTACTTGGAGTCTGCGTTATATAACCGCCAAAGACAACTACCCACATTTATGGCATGTGCCACAATTAATCCTGCACTTCTCACCTGAGAGATCATCGGTTCATCGGATTGGCCATACGGTGGCATAGTACATAGGGCCATGCGCTGTGATGATTGTGGCTGCTTTGGGAACGCAACCATCTGCCACCTGGTACCTGGGGGTGGACTTTTCTCTCAATCGAATCCCCTGAGGATGTACCCGACGCCTTTTCATTTAACTCACCTATTTCGGATGCTTTTGAAGGCGACTGTCGACACGCTCCTCTAGGCGAGCAATAAATGCTTTTGCCTTGTGCATCTTTGGGTCAGTGAAGCCAAAATCAGAGCTGACATACTTCACGGTGAACCTTTTGCGCCAGTTAATCTTTTATGCTTTGGGCTCGAAGTGATTCCTCCTACGCGAGGCTGCTCGCGAAGCTTGTTTTCCCCTTTTAAAAGCAGCTCGCTCGGACTCTTCTTAGGCGAACATCTTTCATACCTTAGTCGGAACCTTGCTCGGCCAATCGTACTTCACTGCGAACCACTTCGCATCCACTACTTCGCAAGCCAAGTTCCCAAAGGAGTTTTTTTTTTTTATATATAGCTGTCGAGGTAAAACTCAACCTGAGTTTCTGAGCAGCATTTTATTTAATAGCGAAACTTTTTACAATATTCACATAGGCTTGCGGCATAATAGGCATGCCGCCACCACAAACTCAGCTTCGGATATTTATCCGATGAATCTGCAATGCCCGGACCATATCGGATTGAACTTCAGTTGATTCTTGAAGTCCGGATGGCTCCTCCCCGAAGTTCTCCATGCTGTGAACAGAAAGCAATACAATAGTTTGTCGCTCCTGCCAGTACCCGCGCTACTGATGCAGGATGTGGCGAAGTAGTTCGCCACGTGAGGACCTTCTTGGGGTACTGGTTGTAGTGATGGCTGGAACCAGAATACCGAAGAGTCCAGTAATCGTGGACTGGGTACAAGTTCTTCCATCTCCTTGATGCTGTAACAGGGCTTTTTTGACAAAGAGCAAACTCCCAAGATCTCTTCAAGCTCAGCTTCTCGATGGAACATGCTTGTTGAGTCCTGACCGATCACTTGCGTGCTATGTTCTGGGATACAAAAAGAGTGCCAAGATGCACTCTCTTTGTTCTCAGGCTCTACCACTTGAGCCTGCTCCCCTTCCTGGCCAGTCCTCTGATGGAGATCGCAAGCAACCGTATTGTTCATCATCGGGGCAAAGCTCACAAATTGCCATGGTTGGACTTGGATGGGATCTGCCTCTCGAGCTCCACATGACTGCATCTCAGGCTTCTACTCAGTATTAGGAGTCTGCCATGAAGAATACTGCGTTGGATAGATGGAAGCAACGACTATCGAAGAAAGTGATGGGGCTTCTCCCCACTGCCACTTTCTCGATAAAAACTGTTCTATGCGTACTGCTTCCTCGAATATCTGAGGGAATATTTGCTCACCAGATCGTAGCAAGAGGAGGCCTATATCTGGGTGAAAATCCCGAACATAATAGAGGTGGGCTTGGGCGGGCGTCGGTTGGATCTCCCTTGGAATTCTCTTCCAACTTCTGATGAATCGGACATTGAAGTCTCGTGACGCTCTCCAAAGGTGCTCTCTTGATGGTGGAGAGGTACGTCAAAAGCTGGAAGGGGTCTTGAGAGCCATCAAATGTTTTGAACAGTGCTCCCGCCAAGTCATCCCACGAGCAGATGCTTTTAGGTCCGAGCAGTCTGTACCACTGCAGCGCTCTTCCTTCCAGAGATAGGGCCAGAAGTCTGACCACGATGTCTTCATGGATTATGTCATAGAGGAACGCTAAGGTAGCAACAGCTTCAAGGTGTTCTCGGGCCATTCCCGTGGTGCCATCATATGTAGTCAATGCCTTCAAGGCGATCTCGAGAATCTTGTGGTAGCTTTGAAGATTCAAGGGGCCTCGGTCATCCCAACTGGGAAAACCTACCCCTGCCATTATAGCAGCAGCCTATAGAAATCGTGGTTGTCACCGCTGAGTTGGAGTTGTTAGGTGAACATTCTTTCTCCGCTTATGAGGTCAAGGCTGCTCACCGAACCTCGATTCCTCTGGGATATCTTCTTTCAGATTTGAAAGGCGCCTACGACCAGGAAATCTGGATCTTCAGCTCAACTGAGTCGCCAGGTGATTTTATCAGATGAAGACAGGCCAGAGATTCACCGAACTCGGACCTTCTTAAGGCACAGGGAGTCCTGGTTACAAAAACCAGGCTTAGGTACTGGTCTTCACGACTTTAGAGATTCTCGGGTAAAACAGAGTCGCCAGATGCTAAGAGTCTTTTAGTAATGAGAGCATCGATTCTCACCACTACTCAGAAGATGAGACTGACCGAATCTCACCGGGAACTTGTTAGAACTACTGGCTCCGGTGAAGACGGGCTAGAAATTTTCTCAAATATGGGACCTTGAGTCCCACCGAGCGTGCCAAAAACTGTTGGTCATCAAATCCACATAGAAAAGGACTTTCGATGGGTTTGCGTGCCCTGGACCTACGACCAACATTGAAAGGCCGAGGGGAAGAGATGCCCCTCGTGCCAATCTCCGGAGAAAGGCTGGCTCCTATACTAATCTACTTTTGGGGTTTGAGACAAGAGTGCAGGAAAGAAATAGACAGAGTAAGGGTTAGGAAAAGAAATAAAAAGGGGTAAGGGTTAGAGAAAGAAATAAAAAGAGTAAGGGTTAGAAGATGATGATTTAAGGTGGGAGAGAACAGGAAGCACGATCACTCGCTAATAACTCGAATAGCAGCAAAGAACACCAAGAATAGATGAAAGAAACATGATACTCGCTTTCCTATGTATCCTCTGGACGAGTTCATAGGGTTCTCCTTTCTCTCTCACTGGAATTCAGGGTTCAGAGTAACAGCGATTAAGACAAGGGAATAACAAAAACCACGACCCACCAGGTAGCATAAAAGAAAGCTTATACGATGTTTTTCCTCTCCTATGTATCCTTCGGGGCAAATTTTAGGGTACAATCCCCAATCGCACACCGGATTCAGGATTCAGAGTCTCATTATACGAGTGCAGACAGACAAAAGAATTAAGCACAGAAGGCAGCATAAAAGAGAGAAATGGAGTACAAAAATCTTTAGTATTAGACGCAGGACATCAAGTTACAATAGCTTTCTAGCAGAAAGTTCCCCCCCCTTTTACATTGCAAAGCCTGGGTTTTTATAGAGGACCCGACCCTCTGAGTCATTATTACAAAAAATGATGGAGTACACCCTCGGGCTCTGAGAAATCGGCTCCTCGCGGTTGTTGCGACTGAGCTTTCAAATCGGTTTCCGAAACTGGCAACTGCGATCGGGTCAACCATGGAAACGTTCATTTAATGCACCGCCCGAGTGTCCCTGGCTTCTGGATGCTGTGCTTGAGTGATCGTTACGCCCGCCGTGTTTTACTTCGAGGACTGTTACGTCCCTTTCGTTTGCCAAAAATGGTCAGTAGGCTTATCGAGCAAGAAAGGGAGTATTTATAAGGGGCCTTCGATCACCTTGGGAAGCTGCCCGCCTTGGAACGTGGGCCCAAAAAGTGCTTCGCTACATCTCCACCTCGCCAAAGCCTTGGGCCGAAGTAGATCTTCCTTGATTTGTTCTTCGCAAAATAATGCTTCGCAAAAACTACTTCGGGGATGTCGAGTGCCGAGCGGGCTCCATCTTTGAAATGGGGTTCTTTGTCCTTTGCTAGCGAAACTGCTTCGGATGGAAAATGTTTCGGCCCGATTCTCTCTCAAAACTGTGGTTCGAGGAATATCCTCCCGAAGCACTTCTCTGTTTTTGAACCATTGTCATTTTGCTTCGGGTGCCACTGCTTCGGGTGAAAACTGGCCGAAGTAGGTGTCAAAAATACTTCGGGCCCGAAGTAGTTTCTTTGCCTTAGCTGATTTGGATTATGCTCTCCTCTTTCGGCGAAGTCGTTTGGATGCTGCTTCGCAAAACTTCCGCCCGAAGCGGCTACTGAAAATGCTTCGGGTGCAAAGCGTTATCTTTGTATTTTCTTCGGCGATATTACTTCGCAAGGCTTTCACCCGAAGTGGTAATTTAAAGTGCTTCGGGCCCGAAGCTCTTCCACATTCTCCTTCTTTCTCTTTGGCGAAGTTATTTTCCTTGGCCTGTTTGGTCGCGAAGCTCTTTCTTCTTCATTTTATAAAAGGGGCGATAAGGAGAGTCAAAATTGTTGTAACTTAAAATAAAAGAAAAACTTTCAACAAGGAAATATTATACAAAATTCTACTATTATTCTACCCCTTGTATAATGTGACAAAAAGTGTCAATAGGAACATGTCGCGAAATCATGACATTTACTTCACTTCATTTTTTCCAAGCTTTCGCCCTTGCGAAAATGGAACATGTTGCAAAATCGCGACATTTCCTTCACTTCATCTTCTAAGCTTTCGCCCTCGCAAAAATGAGACAAGTTCGAAAATAGAACATGTCATGATATAATGACATGGGACTTCAAAATATTTTAGGGTACAATTAAATTTGAGTGAAAGTCCGACAAATTCGAAAATGGAACATGTCACGATATCACGACATTTCCCTCAAGCTTTTCTTCCAAGCTTTTTCTCTCACGAAAATGAGACAGGTCCAAAAATGGAACATGTCACGATATCGTGACATTTCCCTCAAGCTTTTCTTCCACTTTGCAAATTCTCCAAAAATTGTAGGTTAACTCCTATGACTTTGTCCATCTGTATTTGGCATTTTTACATATTGGTGAAGGATCTTCCTTAGAAATATTTTTAACATTTGAAAAATGAATTTTAAATTGCTTGAGAATGATCAGCTTCACATGATGTAGAAAAATGACGAAAATTCAAAATGCACATAATTTGATGAAACTTTACAAGCATAAAAAAAAAATCTCAAAGGGTATCCAAATATGCAAACGAAACTTTTAAAATTCATCGCGGATTAAGGGAAAATGCATTTAGAAGTTTGCTGGCTAGAAATAGAAACTGCTATTTCTAAATTGAAATCAATGCCATATGCAAGTCTACTTGGACACTTTGAGGTAGGCGAAGTTTGAAAAAGGATGCAAGCAAAATTTAGAATTAAAACCCGAAAAACATCAAGAAGGTCCCTATGGAAAAATGAAAATTAAATATTTTCAAAGGATGGAATTTCATTTTTTAGTGGGGGTGTGTTGCTTCTCAACATGTACCATCATAGAAATTCTTGTTCAATGGTGCGGGCTCCAGCCAGAATATGTGACATGGGAGTCTCTCCATCAACTCCAGCACCGGTTCCCTCATTTTTAGCTTTGAGGACAAAGATTTTTTAAGGGGAAGGACATGTTAGGATCCTATCCTAATGCCACTTTGTAATTCTCATTTACTTATGTAATGACCCACTTCCAACATGGGGGATCCCATTATGATATTATTTTGTAATAATTTGTAATGTATGTGGCAAGTGGTATTCCTAGCCTAGTGGCACCATCTCATGTAACCATTTTTAATCAAGATTGTAACCAATGGTAGGTAGGAGATTCTAGCTCGAGTGGCATTTTGCATGTAAGCCAACTCTTGAGCCTTTAGGTAGGGTTGCATGAAGTTTTTCTTTAAAAGATATGAAGCCATGTACGAATTCATATTTTTGCAAGCTAATGAAATATTGAAGGAGGTTGCCCCCTCGAAGAGGCCTGTGATTCTATGTTATTGTGAGATTGTTCCATTTTTGCATTTAATTTCTGCATAGTTTTATTGAGTTATTTTATGTATTTGTGTTATTTTCTAGTATTTTGTGTGTGTGCTTATTTTTAATAGTGGGATCCTAATAGAGCACGTCACGTGGATCTCAAATTTTCTCAATACCTGAGTCATGTTGACCTAGCACCAGGTTCCAAAAATATGAAAGCTAAACATGGGTCTTTGTATGTTATCTAACCAATCCAAGATCTACTACTTGCATTAAATGACCATTTTGACGACAATTGGGTTTGAAGGAGTATAAGGAAGATGAGCTATCATAAATACATTCCTAATCCCTGGCTTAATTTCAAATAGAAAGGCTCTATTTCCCCAATTAGGTCTACAAGATACTAGGTTCTTGCAATTGTCGAGGTGTTGACTCCTCTATTTTGAAGTAGTTTTAATTAAAACAAAGAATTATTGGCAATGTTCTCACCAAACCCCGACCACCTGTAGACTTACATATACCTTGATCTGCCACATTACAAATTATTTGATGTATGTGCTCTGTCAACTACCTCTTGACGATTAGTGCCGCTATGCTTGGTCATCCCATCCAGTTTCCTATGGATCAACTCACAAACCCTCGTCAAGGTGTTTTATTTTGGCCTAACGAGATACCATATATTAGGGTCAAATATTAAACAATCCACGGTGAAACAACAAATCCAACATCATCCTGACATAATCATAGTATTAAATCATTTTTTGATAAATATCCAAAGGACAGAGGACTCTGTAATTCATTACTTCCATACTCGATGTGTAATAAGTATCTCACATTCCAAATCTAGAGGATGCCATCTTACCTAATCGATAGTCAAGGAAACCTCTAGGCCAAACTTTTCAAATTGTAGAAAGGAAAATCTATGACCAATATCAAGGTTAATGTAATAACCTTTAATTATGTTAGAAGAATGTCGAAGGTTAATGCTACTCGAAACTCAATCAAAACATTCAAATGACTTGGAACACTTATACATTGGTTAATTCTATCGAGGATCTAAACTAACTTGGAGTATCATGTATACTAAGGTCCTGAAATGGTAGAAATTAAATGATATATAGTTAAGTAGAATGTACATCATATAGTAAGTAGATTTTACTTTGCCAAATAATGATAGTATATTCATATTATGAATTGAAGGCCTAGAAAACCTTGATGACCATATGTTAGAATTCTCTTGTAGATTTATTATCACTTTATGATTAAAATTATGTTAGATAAGAATGAAGTGTAACCTATTAACATTTATATGAAACTTAGAATTTTTCTTAGATAAAATTGGAACTAAGAACGGAATTTATGTCATACAAAAATTAAATTTAAAATTAATGGCATACTAGACTATATTACAAGAAATTCTTAATATTTAAAATACGGTAACATGTTCAAACCAAGAATCAAAGGACTTTGATTATTAACTTAGGGAAGGAATGGTTGATATGAATTAAAGGTATGGGAATTTAATTCATTGATTGATTTAGCATCAATTAAGAAGAGTGAATTTGGAATTCATTCTTGAGGGAACTTATAGGGCTCCCTCGAAATATGATATCTCCAAATATAATTCCAATGACTTTCATAAACAAGGTAAGATATTAAATGATGTAGAAAAAGGAACCTAAAGGAACTAGAGAATTCCTCAATGGTATTGTGAATTTTATATTGATGTCTTAGAAAAAGGAATTGGGTGATTCCTTAATTACATCAAGATATCAAAAGAGACCATTGTATTCCTTGATCTTTATTTGAGAAGAAGGACTTGTAGATGCCCTGCTATTATTGTAAAATTCACCATCTAAGTTTATGAGAATGAGGAAGAATATATTTTGGAGGTTGGGTTTTTATCGTCAGGGTTTCCCAGGATAAATATTTGTGTCATTTTATTTTGTGGTTTGCTTTACTATTTCTCGTGGGTGTTGCAATTACTTCCAAAATGAAAATGATATATATTAGATGTAATGAATATTTTTATGCACTGAAATGTATGCTAAATCATCAATAGGTTAAATATGTATGGATGCTAGAAAATTATGCTCAATTTCTAATATGTTGATAATTTAATGTAATTTAATTGTATCATTTAGTTTTGAATGTAATGAGTAATGATGAATGATACTAGTAGGTAGAGTTGTTCAAATAATAATCTCATGTGATGGATGTATGCTCACTTAAGTGTGTTAGAGAATCAATGGAATTTGTTATCTTTCTATAGTGTTGTGGAATAACTAATTATGAATGATGCATCTTTCCATATACATCATTGGTTATATTCATGTTGGTTAATCTATGTCATAATCCAAGAATTATTATATAATAGAGGCTAAATCTTAAGGAGATAATTGGATTTATGTTAATCTAAACATCAATCACTTATTCTTGAATGGGACATAAACCTTGATTAAGTAAGAAATATATAGAATTTTTCCATATAAGAACCTCATGGATTAAATACACCTCATAAGCATTCAAGATGATTTAATCATGAAATGGAACTCTCAACAAGGAAAAATGATCCTAAACTACAAAACAAGATAGACCCTACATTTCAAGCTAAGAATTGGGTGTACAGAATGAAGGGAACACCCTTATGGGACAAGAGAAGTCCTTGTTGGTAATAAACTCAAGATGAATAAACATAGAGGGTTGACTAAATGGAGTGTGTACCAATAAACTCTAAGAGTCTTAAGGATGTGTAATCATGTTAAAAAGAGACATTCCATGGATTTGTATCATGATAGTGATACAATTGTCTTAGAACTCCCTTCTAAATGGAATGAATCAGAGCTAAGATACAGTAATTTCATCTATGATGGTTTACCATGGGTGTGGTTCTCCATATTAAAGGTATTCACCTGGTCTAGGTGGACCATTTGGTGATTTCTCCTTTTATGGGGATGAAACCTAACGCTTGGCCAACGTACTCATACCAAGTGGGGGTATGAGGGTTTCGTAGAAGCTGATCACTTCTAATTAAAGAGACTATGATCAAGTCTCTATAGCTCTTGAATCTATGTGCCTTGAAATTTATAATACAAATGGAAAATGTCTATCCTAGGACATGATGAGGTCTTTTGCCATAAGAAGTTGAACATTTATATAAATACACAAAAAAAAAAAAAAATTGTGGAGGAAAAGGAGTAATAATTGAGGTTTGTTACATCAATATCTCTTTATATTTTAATGAAAGATTGTTTATTTTCATTTACCACCCCATATTCAACTATTCTACCCTTATCCAACAATTGTGACATTGATATCAAGTTGTTAGCCAATCCAGGTACATACAATACATTTTCTAGTGTACATTCAGAAAATATAGGTTGAGTTAAACATTACCTACTCCTTGAGCCTCATAGATTTTATCATTTGCAATCTTGATGAGTATGCTTTATTTTAATTGAAGAGTATTAAACCATTGCAGAATACGAGTCATATGATTACTTGCCACAAAATAAATATACCAATAATTATCCTTTATTTTTTATGCCATATGCCATTTCAAAATTTTGTTCCACATTTTAATGTGGTAGTTTGACCCACTCAACCAAGTTCTTCTTTGAGATAAAAATTTCTGTGTTTTTGAGTCTCTCTTATAATAAAATTTAGTTCTTCAAATAAATGAGACTTTGTAAGAGGGATTTTTGATGAAGACATAATTAGGTTTCTTTGTAAAATGAATTTCTTTCAATTATTTTTCCAATCCTTCAAATAAATGTAGAATCCCCTAGTCAATGTCTTATTTCTTTTATATCAATTACTTTTTACTATGATTGGATGATGGTAAGTTTGAAGAAAAATTATCAAGTAGAAAACCTTTTGTCTTTCTAATTAAATTTCTATTAATGGCCTTTGAAGAATATAAGTTAAGGTAAAATAATATTTCATACCTTATGGATCTTGATCAAAAAATTCATCCTTATCTTTACCTTCAATAGCACCTGGGGTGTAGCACAATGGTTCAGGCTTTGGCTCTTCTTTGGGAGGTCCAAGGTTCAAACCGTGGTGTGGGTGAGTGTGTGAGGGGTTGGGTGTGTGGTGGCTTTGTGTTAAATTATCTATTGATAAGTATAGCTCTTAGCTTTACGAGGGGTCATGGTTGGGAGGAGACTGCTCAGCCCTGTGCATCAGTCATAGAGGTTTCTCACAATAACCAAATAAAAAAAAAGATCTTTACCTTCAATATATTTGCATTTAATAATGTACCTTCCAAATATCAAGTGGACTTCAATATTTAAAAATATTCTTTGAATGATTTTTCCTTCTCAAAGTGCAATTTGATATTTCCTTTTGCTAATTTATTCTTTTTCCTTTTTCTTTCTACTTTTTTTCTTAATTAAATCTTCTTTCTTATTTTTTTTTGTAAGTTAATAGGTATTATGTTAAGCCAAGAAATTTGAAGGCTCCCAAAGGCCTATTACATCAACAACAAACTATGGAATAATAGGCAATAGCCATAACTTCAGAGGGAAAGAGCCAAACCCTCCAAACTACAGGTAAACCATCACCTATTACTACAGCAGTAGATACTACAAAAGGAACGAAGCACAACCACCAGTGCTTAACGAAACTATAACCCATCGCAGAAAGAAAAGAAGTAGAGACACCAAGAAGTAGGGAATACACCAAGGAATAAGGAAGCCCTCAAGGCACAAACCACAATAAACAACAAAACTCAAACCAACAGAAGGGTTACTGAGTAGAGCTACCCATGGCCTCTTTTTGTTCATCTACCTTCTTGACTGCTTGCTGGACAATTTCACGAATCTCCCCAGTTATCACCTCAGTTGTTTTGGCTATCACCTCAGGATCTTCACCAGGAAAGTTGTCATAGTAGAATAACAGATACAGAGTGTTTATGTGGTCCTTCAGTGAGTTCACAACACATTCCAGATGGGTAATGGTAGTGGAACATGACTTTATAACATGAGATACACCTCTGAAAATGTAGTGGTACCAATGATGCTTCCACACGCAGCAAGGATCACACAAATTTAGTTGACTGAGGCCTTCATCTGCATGGAAAATATATCCACTAAATCTGCAAAAAGCAACCTTTAGGATGGACCAAAGCCTTCTATTTGAATTATTAATAAACCTTGGAAAAATATTTATACTCTGGGCAGCCAATAGAATGGAAATTCTCTTGGAAAATGAAAAATATCATGAGACAAAATTCATAAGTGATAGACATACTGGGAATTAAGTACAAGAACACCCACAACCAAATAAGTGACAACCAATAGACCTTGGAAAAATATTTATACTCTGGGAAGCCAATAGGATGGAAATTCTCTTGGAAAATGGAAATATCATGAGGCAAATTTCATAAGTGACAGACATACTGGGAATTAAGTACCAGAACACCCACCAGAAATGGACATAATGTGAAATGAAATTTTGGGTGAACATGTGAAGTCTAATCACTTGACACTTCCAATGGATAAAGGGAACACCAAGGTAATGGGGATGGCTTTCCAAGGGGACATACCAAATAACCATAACCTCTATAAAAATTTGAAAATTGACACTGATTGTCCTAACAGGACAATTTGAAACATCAAATATCTCACAAACTGTGAGAAGAATCAGAGTGGAAATGGTTGTTCTATCAATCATTATCAATTTTTTCAATGATAACTAATTCACATACCTCCTATGGTAACAAATCTGTCCAAGTCAGCAAACCTGGACCGTCAACCCCAATATTTGCCAATTTATCTACCACCTTATTTGCTTCCCTGAAAGCGTGTTGGATAATGACTTCTTGTTGGTAGGTAACAAGTTTTTTGGCTTCTTCAATACAACTTCTAACTTTCCAAGATGGTCTGTTGGAGCTCTTCATGTAGTTTATGATATTTAGAGAGTCCCCTTCAATTATGATTCTACCTGGAACATGCTTGATTAATGCAAGGCCTCTCCATAAAGCCTTAGCTTCTGCCACATGATTGGACTGTTCACCAAGGTATTCAACAAAAGCTAGGATTGGATTTCCTTTGTGATCTTTGATTATACCTCCTACCCCTGCTTTACCCAGATTACCTTTGGCTGCCCCATCAAAGTTTAGTTTGACCCATCCCTGGGGTGGGGGGCACCAGCTGATGTTACTTCTAGGATTGGGTTGAGCAGAGATCATATCTAGGGAAATGTTTAGAGAATGAAGAATAGTAGTTTCAAACCTGGAACAAGGTCTGGGATCCACAGGGATGATGGAAGCATTCTCTTGGGAAAATGAAATAATTATATTGGTTAATGAAGAAATATCCTTGGAAATATTGGAGAACACTCTCCTATTTCTTTCTAACCAAATTTTCTAGAGGAAGTGGTATAAACAGAACCTCCAAATAGATCACAGTTTGGGGTGATGAAAAGGTTGAGGCCATTGAAGGAACAACTCAATGATGGAAGGAGGTTTGGCCCAACAAACTTGGAATTTTTGAAAGAGAATATCAAGGATGGCCAAGGAATAAGGACAGTTGAGAAAAATATGAAGGGAAGACTCCCATTCAGATAAGCATAAAAAACATCTGTTAGGAAGAATGATTCCTCTTTTTATGAGATTATCAACTGTCAAAATTTTGTTTTGAATAACAAGCCAAGAGAAGAAAGCAATTTTGGGGGTAAGATGTTTAATCCACACCACATTAAAAGGAATTTGGGTTTCTTCTTGAGGAATGAGGAGCTGATAGGCAGACTTGACTATAAATTCCCCATATTCCATTGGTGCCCAAATAATGTTGTCTTTGGTATTCCCTGTAGGTATAGTTATGGAATTTAACAATATTTCTAAAGCCTTCGATTCTTTAGGACACTGATTGTTATGAATACTCTTCCACCTACAGGAGTTATTTGTCTTTATTAGAAAATTAGAAACTTTATCTCCAAAGATCATATCAGTGAAATATTTTAGGATCCTGAAGTTTTGGGCCTGAATGAGGGGTTGGTTTCCTGTCCAATTGTCCAACCAAAATTTTATTGATCTACCATCCCCTAGTTCCCATCTGAGTCCTTTCCTCAATAGTCTCCTTGTTTGAATTATAGCTTTCCAGAAAGCTGAGCCATTTGTAGGTACTATCTCATTTAGGAAATTCGTGCCCTACAGATATTTTCTCTTGACTATAGTGATCCACTCCACATTTTCATCAGATAATAATATCCAAGCCTGCTTAGCCACCAGTGCCATATTTAGGTAATTGAGTCTTCTCAATTTGATTCCTCCCTGGTCTTTGGCTCTGCACACTTTATCCCAGGAAACCAGGTGAAAATGATTTTTATTTTCAGCCCCAGTCCAAAGGAATTGTTTTTGAATTTGTTCTATCTTGTCATACACTTTTAGGGGAGCTTTAAAAATAGAAAGAAAATAGATTGGAATACTTTGGAGGCATGCCATGGTTAAGATAGCTTTCCCTGCTTGGGTTAACAAGTTCCCCTTCCATCCAATTAGCTTTTTCTGAACTCTCTCAATCACAGGGTTCCACATCCCCTCAGTAGGCTTACCCACAAAAATGGGAATACCTAAATAAATTGTAGGGAAATATGCAATTGAACATCCCAGGATCCTTGCTATTTTAATCTGTCTTTGATGGGGAGTATTCAAAAAATAGATTTTGCTTTTATGAAAGTTAACTTTTTGGCCTGCTGCTTCTTCGTAGAGCATAAGGATGTACTTGATTACCTTAGCTTCAAATACGGATGCAAAAGTGGATAAAATTGTATCATCTACAAATTGTTGATGAGTAACAAGATCAGTCTGAGTGGTTGCTTTGATTCCAAAAATTAGACTTGTTCTTCTAGCTACATGAATTGTCCTCCCCAAAGATTTCGCTGCAATAATAAATAGTAAAGGCGATAAAGGATCTCCTTGTCTCAGACCTCTACTGCTTGGGAAATAACCAGCTGGAGAACCATTGACAATGACCGAAAACCAAGCAGTTGTGATGTAGCCTTTAATTAGTTCCACCCAATCTGGATGAAACCCAAACTTGAGCAGAACTGCAAACAAAAAATCCCAATTGACCCTGTCATAGGCCTTATTCATATCCAGTTTAAGGAAGAAAGCAACTTTCTTGTTCTGAGAAGTTGAGTGGAGAGCTTCATGGATAGTTATTATTCCATCTAAAATGGATCTTCCTTTGACGGAACTCCCTTGGCAATGATCTATAAATATAGGAAGCACTTCCCTCATTCTGTTAACCATGCATTTGGTCAAGATTTTGTAGATAACATTGCATAGGCTAACTAGTCTATATTCATTCAAACTTTTTGCAGCTGGGGTCTTGGGGATGAGGGCTATGAAGGTAGAATTAAATATGCGAGGTACAAATCTAGAAAATTGAAATTCTCTGACTGCAGCACAAACATCACCCCCCAAAATGTCCCAAAATATCTAAAAAAACCTTGGAGGAAATCCATCTGGTCCTGGTGCCTTATCAAGGTTCATGGAAAACAATGCTTCTTTAATTTCATCATCAGAAAATTCAGCAAGCAATTTGAGATTGACATCATTAGGAATCACCTACGGAATATAAGATAATAATGACTCTTTAGCCAAAGGTGATCCAGGGACAGGAGCTTCTAGAAGAGAAACAAAATGGGAAACTACTTCATTCCTGATTTCTCTGATGTCTGAAGTGGTAGTCCCATCATTTTTGAGTAGTTCTTTAATTCTATTGTTACTTCTGTTTCTCATTGTGGAAGTATGAAAAAACTTTGTGTTTGCATCTCCCTCTTTTAACCATGTAATTCTTGATTTTTACCTCCAAAATGTCTCTTCGCAAGCTAAAGCATTATGGTATTCTGATAGAGCAATTTTTTCTTCTATTCTGACCTCTTCATTATTTATCCCATTTTGGATTTTATGCTCAATTATGGTCAATCTCTCCTTGATGGCTTGCTTATTGTCAAAAATATTTCCAAAAATATCTTTATTCCAGGATTTAAGATTCTCTTTAACCAATCTCAACTTCTGCCCTAGTTTAAAAGAGGGTGATCCTTGATCAACACTTGGCCACCACTGCATAATTCTTTCCCTAAGATCTGGATGATGAACCCACATCGCTTCAAAATGGAATGGAGTTTTGAAGGTTTTAGGATTATCCATTTCTAAAAGAAGAGGGCTATGATCAGACCCAATTTTAAGGAGAGATTGAAGACTTGCATCTCCCCAAATATTTGTAGCCTCTTTGGAAAATAGGATTCTATCCAATCTGACCTGAATAAATTGACTTCCACTTCGCCTGTTACTCCATGTGAATTGGTTACCCTTAAGGTTGACATCCATAAGTTCATTGGTATTGATGAATTCTCTAAACTCTTCCATGCTTCTTGTTGATTTTCCTGAACCACCCCTTTTATCAGAGGGGTATAAGGGAGTGTTGAAATCCCCAACCAAAATCCAGGGAACAGAAGAAAATCTCTCTCTTAAGCTGGTAAGGGTTGACCATAACAGGACTCTAGCACTAGGAGTGTTGGGAGCATATACATTGGTAAGAATCCACTGGAAATTTTTGTCCTTGTCAAAAAATAGGATGCTAGATGTCCTATCACATGAGTGGATTAATCTGCCTTCTATCTTTGATGGATCCCAAAGACACATTAGCCCCCTTGAAGCTCCTTTTGCATGGCTAAAAATGGCTTCGCTATTTTTCCAAACTTTTTTTGCCATATGAGTGGACCATTTTTCATCTATTTTGGTTTCTTGCATAATGAAGATAGTGGGTTTAACCTCTTTCCTAATGGATCTGGCTATCCTTTGTTTGGCCAGACCATTCAACCCTCTCACATTCCAGGAGAGGATTTTCATTTTGAGGATTTAGTTTTTCTGCCCCCCTTACCTTGTGGTTGAGGGGGTTTGGTACATTTGCTTTCATCAATTGATTGGGATGTAATGTTTGGAAAGAGAGTCATTTGGATACCATTGGCAATATCATTCTGAATATCCTTTTTCCATTGTTCAATGGTTGATGTCCTACCTCTTTTCTTTTCACCTCCACAATCAATAGGATATTTTTTGGAGCTTTTGGTCTGCTTTGGACTAGGTTTTGGGGGAATAAGTTGTTGTAAGATAGGGCTATCCTTTTCCTTGATTTTATGGATTGCACTCTCATATTCCATCTTTGTATGTTTTAAATTTTCTTCACAAAAGTTTTCCTCGTTCATAGGAATCAGATTCTCCTCTTCAGTAAAGTTATCTGGTATATTGACATTCTCACCAGGAATATATGATGGCCCAGATTTAGTAGGAGATTCTAGGCTATTGGGGAGTTCAATGTCTTTACCCTTATATTCACCTTCCTCAAGTTCTTCTAATAAATCTTCAGAAAGAACACCAAATTTGTTTGGAGAAGAAAAAGAGGGACATACCTTTTCTTGATTTGTAATTTCAGTTGGTACAATCTATTGAGCTCCTTTGTCAGAAACATGTTGTTGAATATTTGAAGTTTCCCCACCCATTAGGTCATTTCCACTCTATTTCTGATGATAAACCTTTCCATGGAGATTTTGTCCTAACTTTGGTTGACGGAATTATCCTTTCTGCTCTTGGTTCCTCCTCCCTTGGAACCTAGTGAACTGAGCATCCTGCTTTGGAATCTCCTCCATTCTTCTCAAATATGGACACTGGTTTCTTAAGTGGCCTTGTGTTCGAAATTCAACACAAAAAGCTGGCTTATTTTCATATTCCAGGGCTTGCTTGCGATGATATGAACCGTATTCCAGTTCAATGTAGGTTGGCAGCTCAAATATGAGATTGGTATTAAAACAAATTCTTGTTGTTGTCATTCTTGATCTAGCCAAGGTGGATCGATCAATAGCTACCAAATCACCAATGGATCTGGAAATTCCTTGAAGAAAAACTTCATGCCACCATTGCATTGGAATATTAGGGAGACGAACCCAAATTGGAGCATAATTAATGTCTTATGTTTTGGGGTCAAAATATTTAGCCCATTTTCTCATAAATAAACTTCATCTCCCAAGAAACCAAGGCCCTCCCATTAATATTTTTCTTACCTCCTCATGGTTACTTAAGTGGATGGCAAAGAAGCCTCTTGACAGGGCAACAATCTCCATTCATCCCCTGGTCTTCCATTTTGACATGACCCATTTTATGATCATTTCTAAATCTGGCCTACCTCCAATAAAATTTCCCACCAGAGAAAAATATTCCATTGAAAGGAAGTTTGACATGAAAATTTTAGGGACTTTTAGCTTTCTCCCTTTGGGGATAAGTGAAACAGATGAGTTGGCCAAGGAATTTCCACTCCCTTTAAGCACATCCACAAATGAAATTTTTCCTGTGTTGGTTTCTTCACAAGAACTGTTGGGAGAGGGTCCATTGTTATTGTTGGGAGGGGGTCTAATGTTAGGTCCCTTGTTGGGAGGTTTGTCTCCCCAAAATTTTTCAATATTTTCATGATGGGAATGTTGTCCTGCATGATCTTTGTCTGCATCCTCTGAAGAGACTCCATAATCGTGCTCCCCGTGACCAGGTCCCTGTGCTCCAAAAATTTTATTTTGGTCTTTCCCACCTTTGGATATTTGAAAACCTTGGTTCCCACTCGAACAAAGTCTGGTTTCACCACTCTCCATTGCACCTTCATCAAAACCTAGGGTTTCATGGATGTCATGTGTTCCCCTTAAACTGGTATGCCATCGCTACACCAAAACATCTTTACTCATAGCAGAGGCAGGTAGAAATACAAAATGTCCCAGTGTGACTCAAGATTTATCCAAAAAATTGATCGAGGATTAACTAAATAATATTCATGAATGGGATGAGTGAAATTTTTTTTCTGTTACCACAAAAACCCTAAATCGATGACTCACCTGCAACTTCCATTACTAAAGAAACCCTAAATTGATATTGAAAATTAATTTTGATTTTATTATAGTTTAAGAGCATAGGCAGGCAGAAATGCAAGAAATCCTAGTGTGACTCAAGATTTATCCAAATGGTTGGTTGGGGATTATTCAGATAACAATCGTGAATGGGATGAGGTAAATTGTTTTTTGTTATTGAAGAAAACCTAAATCAATGACTCACCTACAACTCACCTGCAACTCACCTGTGTCATGCTACTTTCTATTACAACTTAAGATAATATTAAACCTTATTCCATTGCTAAATTAACTTATCTTCTTTCTTCTTGTAAATTTTGTGGAAAAATCAAAATTTCTCTTTTTAAATGAATTTATTTCCAATGTTTCCTTTTATCAACTCTTTTAATTTTATTTTTTCTTGTTTTTTATTTTTCCACTTTCAATATTTTTCTTCACTTTTAATCAATCTTCTCAAATTTATGTTACAAATTAATTGCACCTTATGGACTTCAATAAAGAGTTTTATTTTTCTTTATTTCAATTAGTCAAATTCTAAATCAAATATCTTTCAATTTTGCTACTTAAGGAAGCAAATTTTTTCTTCCCTTTTCAATAATCAAATTTTCTTCTTAAGTTTTTCTAGCTTGTTTTTTAATATTTAAATATTTTTTAGTTTTCTTTTTTATATGACTTTTGTGTCAAATAATATTTTCTCTCAAGAGGAACTCCCTTTTTATTTTATGTCCTTTCTCTTGATTCCTTTTAATAATTATATTTTCTTAGAGGAGATATCTTTCATTTCATTTAATAAATCAGACTTATTTCCTTTTTCTCTTCAAATATTTAAACTTTAATATTGCTCACAAAAATAAATTAAAATAAAAACTTTTGAAGTACCTTAAATCCCTTGTTTTTGGATGGAGTGATATTAACTTCCTTTGAAATATCTATCACTTGTAGATGATCCATTGTATTTTTCTAATGATGCTATTATCTTTCTAGTCTAGATACTTCAGCTCTGTAACAACTTTTACCTATAAGCTATTCCTTCCTCTAGCTTTGGGTAATTAAAATTCCTTCTTGGGAATATTTCTCCTTCTTTAAAAAGTTAAATGTGGCTTTCCATGAATTGCTTTTACAACTTGTAGGATCTAAAATAATGGAAATCCACATGTAACTTTTTAAATAAGGAAAGCCACATGTAAAATTCTTCATTACCATTTGGATCCATTTATTATGAGTCTGCTGGAGAGCTCAATGGTACCGGGAAAGCGTCCATGCAAGTTCATTCTGACAATGTATCACGAGGTAAATGCCCTATCCTTGAAGCAGTTATTCCTTTGCATGAATTCCATACAACTTGTGAATGGTTTGAGAGTCATACCCTGGTGGGTTATTTTTTGGGTCGTATCCCATATGATACCTTTATTCGTTCATGGGTCTAGCAAGTTTGGGGCCCATATGGAGTCAAAGTGGAGAATGTACAAAACCTTACAAAATGGTATTTCCTTTTTCGCTTTTTAGATCCAGCTCAAGCACAGAAGGTTTTGTCTAGGGGTCCATGGACTATCCGTAATTCTCTGTTGATTTTGCAACCCTACTCTCGAAATTTCCAAGTCAGTGATCAAGCTGCACTAGAAGTCCCAGTGTGGGTTGAATTACCTAGTCTTCCTATTCCTCTTTGGAGTTATTTGTAGACTTTAGTTGCCCCCTTAGGTAAGTTTTTTTGCCTTGAGCCAAAATTTTTTTTCTCTGCTCAACCCACTAGAAGGGTTTGTATCAAAGTTGACCTTACTAAGGATTTACAGGAGTTTATTGATATTAAAATTGGGTACCAATCCATAAGGCAAAGAGTTGCCTATATCAATTTACCCAATACCTATTATCGATGTCAATCTGTAGCTCACAAAATTTGGGAGTGCCCTTTGATGGAATGGAAATATAAGGTAAATCCCTTGCCCACTCTTGCGGCTCCTGCTAATGGCTCATGAGGAAACATTGAAGAATGGACTATTATCTCTAGCAAGAAATATTCTGGTACTAAGAAAAAAAAATCTTCGATTTCTACTGCACAACCTGCCCCTTCTCCTTCTCAAGACATGCAAGCTTCTGTTGAAGTTGTTCAAAATCTTGTTGATACGGCCCCTTCGGTTTTTGACATGCAACCCCAATTCCACTAGTGTCTCAAATTCTTTGGTTGGGCCCTTCTTTAGCCTCAGTGGTGGCAGCTCCAGATAATTATTCAGTGGATGAGGGTCGGGCCTTGAAGGTCCATCGCTCTCGTAGCCCTATTCGAAATGATAAACATTGAAAACTAAACAATGATGCTTTCCATGCGACCTCCAACTATTTTGGCTCACTTACAGGTTTGGGTGATGTAGAGGATGTCATGGAGATCATGCATCCTAAAAAATCCCAATGATTTTTTTATCATGGAATGTTCGAGGACTAACGGACCCAGTCAAAAAATATTTGGTCCGAAATGAGATGTCAAATGTTTCTCGAATGCATGGAAGACTCGATATTTTATGTCTACAAGAAGTTAAGATTTTTTATTTCAATCTGCAGTGTACATATGATTTTTTGTGGCCACGAAGTACCTCTTTTGCCATAAAGCATTCCTCGAGAAAAGGAGAATCCATCACTATCCTTGGGCCTTGATTACAGAAGAATGTTGTGACTTGGTGTGTTGACCCATCCAATCAAGCTGTCTAGATTTTGCTTGAGATCTATGGAAAACCACTTGGGGTGGTTAATGTGTATGCCTCAAATGTCGCTTTTGATAGATGCGAGTTGTGGAGATGGCTTGCCATGAATTTGCCATTTGCCACTTGGGTGCTCTGTGGAGATTTTAATATGGTGGAGAAATCTTCTAATAAGGTTAGTCATGTCCCGATGCGGTGGTGTTTAGGTGAAAGAGAAGCTTGGTTTTTTATGAAAAAAAAGCTTCGCCTTTATGACCCTAATTCCTTCTTCTCGCCTTCTGACTTCCCACAGGCTCTTTGGTACACCTGGTCCAATTTTTAGGTTGCTTCTTCTAGGGTTTTGGTAATATTGGACAGAGCCATGATTTCTGAGTGTGACAACTTTCAGTTCTCCCATATTTTGCCTTCTTCATCGTATGTGTTGACTTTGTCTGGTACTACACTGTCTGATCATTCACCTATTTTATTCTCAGTGGCAATGTTAAAATTTCAACCTAGAGTGCATTCTTCACAGTTTTACCTAAATGTTTCTTTTTTGCATAGCTTTAGCATGAAAGCTCATATATGCCACATTTGGAATTTTATTCCTAGACCTGATGGTATTTTTGGAATGATTGAATGATGGAATGTTGCCATTCAATGAACCACTAAGGTGTTGCGAACTCTGGGTTTTGAAGTTGCAAAACTATGAAAACAGGATAAGTCTGCCTTGCAAAGTGAGCTATCCAAAGCCTGTATCAGACTTGAAGCATCTCCTTTCAACTCTATTGCTCAATCTCAAGTTTATTCCATTCGACATGAGCTAAAAAAGGTTGATTTGTATGAAGCCAAGGGGGCTCAATTATGTGCTCGAATGCATTGGCTCAAAGTGGGGGACAAAGTGACAAAAGAATTTTTTTAGCGCCTCAGACCTCCTACTCAAAATTCTCAGTTTCAATCCATTCAAGTTGATGGAAAGAGATTTACATATCTTTTAGACATTTTCAAAGTATTTGTTTCACATTATCAAGGTGTTTTTGCTTCTCAACCCCTTGATGATGCTAGAAGGCAATCTCTTGTTGATTGTACTGTTGTTGTCACCAACAAGCTTTCTCCTGAGCAAATGTTATTTTGTGACACTCCTCTTTCTCTAGAAGATCTAAAAACTACCTTGTCACTTATGGCCAATGATAAGGCACCTAGGCTTGATGGCTTCCCATGTGAATTCTATAAAGAATTTTGGGATATGCTTGGTTCTGATCTCCACAAAGTTTATCTTGAAGCCCTGAAATGTGGTTCATCGGGTTCCATTATTAACAAAGGCAATGTTAAATTTATTCCTAAGTCCTGGAGATCCTAAGCTCATCACCAATTGGAGGTCGATCACCCTGCTTAATGTGAGCTACAAGATTATTGCTAAAGCCCTTGTGCTTAAGCTTAAATCTATTCTGCCTTTGATTGTCAGACCTGAAAAAATTGGCTTTGTTAAGGGAAGATACATTCTTGATAATGTTCTTGCTATTTGGGAAGGTATGGAGTGGGCAAGAAATTCTGAACAAGATGCTTTATTCATTAAGATAGACTTTGAGAAAGCCTATGATAATATGGAGTGGTACTTCATAACTGCCATGCTTTAGGCTCTAGGTTTTGGGCCAGTATTTGTGAGCACCATTCTTATGTTATTTCAAGATGCTTCAGCTATTCTTACCTTGAATAATAGTCAATCTCAGTCAATTTATCTTGGTCGCTCTGTGAGACAGGGGTGCCCTCTTGCTCCATCTATTTTCATTCTTGCTACAGAGGCTTTTGGTTATTTGTTGGCCCATAATATGGATCAAGGATTAATCAAGGGTATTGCTCTCCCTAATTATGACTGTCAGTTGGTCAATGGTCATTTTGCAGATGATTTCTTCTTAACACTTCAAGAATATGATCAATCCCTTTCCTCAACTATTAGTTGCTTAGAGGTGTTTTGTTTAGCCTTTGGTTCTTCTATACAATGGAAAAAAACATCTTGTTTTTAGAAATCTCAATCTTAACTGCCACACTGGTTACATCAATTCCAATGGACTTGGATTCATCCAGGTGAGGTGTTTAAATTTCTTGGAATTCCTTTTGCATTTCATGGTTCCTCTACTCAATTGTGGTAGTATGTTATTGATAAAGTGGAAAAGAAGCTTTCTTAATGGACTAGTAAGAAACTTTCTCTGGAAGAAAATTTCAGATTTATTCTAAGGTTTTAGCCACTACCCATGTCTATTATTCATCTTGTTGGGTTCCATCCAAATCTTGTTATAAAAAGCTGGATAAGCTTATGAGAGACTTCTTGTGGGCCAAAGACTCTGTCAAGCAAGGTTTTCATTGGGTAGCCTAGGAAATTTATTGTTTGCCCAAGGATTGTGGAGGCATGGGTTTGTCTGATTGTCACCGACAAGGTCTTGCCCTTTGTGCTAAATGGATCAAGTGATATTTAATTGGGAATGAATATTGGAAAGTGCTGGTCAGGCATTGCATTTCTTCTGGTTTTCTTCAGGGGAAGAAAATTTGGAAAGGGGTGGGATTGCAATCCATTCTTACTGCCCTTGTCCCTATTAAATTTAAAGGTTCTTTTGTCATTCAGAGTATTTGGAAAGCCTAGGAGGCCTTCAAACCCTAGCTTAGTTGGAAAGGAAGTTTTTGCAAAGCAGGTGTCTCTTTGTCTTCCATGAATATTTGGTGGTCTCCTGTTATCACTTGGCAAGGTTCTCCCTTAGCTCTGGTGTAGTGGGTCAGAGCACAAAGGTTCTATAAGCGTGGTATTGCTTCAATTTTTGATTTCTTCTCCCAACATGCCAGGTGTTGGATACACTGGGAAAGTTTTTGTCAAATTCAAAATTTAAATCCTGGTGGTAGAGACACTTATGAGGTGGTTATTGATAGTATTCCATTTTCTATTTGGATCAAACTACATAAGCATTTTCAAAAACCCTGGTGGTCAGATTGGTGTTGGCCTCGGGAGCTTCCTGTTTTGTAATATACAGCTCATCTTGGTTACAAATGGCTCACCCCACAAGTTCCAATGGTTGATAATCTCACTCTAATATGGAATTTAGTCTCTCTTCCCTCCCAATGGAATAAGAGGTTTTGGATTGCTTGGGCTACTTATATTGAACCTAAATAGAGTTTTTTTTCTTGGAGTCTCTTACATCAAGGGTTACCTATTGGTAGTAGGCTCAAGCATCTGGGTGTTCATAATATCATTTTCCTAGTTTGTGGACAAGCGAAAGATTTACTGCATGTTTTTTGGTCTTGTGATCGGGCTCAGTCAGCTTGGGAGTGGATTCTTGAAATTTTCAGACCTTTTATGCAGGAGGATTTTACTTGGGTGCATGCTATTTTGGGTGACCCTATTAATTTTTCCTTCAAATTGGATGTTGTTTGGAATATTTTTAGAATTGGTACCTTGTTTTATCTATGGAAGTCCCGGAATAGAGCTATTTTTTCTCAACAAGATGTCGGACATGTCTTCTCTGTTGCTGATAAATATGATATATTCTTTGATTGCTAGTTACAGATTCAAGTACAGGTTTAAAAAGTATAGGTGGAGCTACAGTACTTGTATACCCTCATGGATCATTGGGGGAATGCACCCTGCATTATGAGTCATGTGCATATTCCTTCCCCTTCCAGGTGGCAGTAATTTCTCGGCTTCTTTCTTTTCGAATGCATATTTAATACTGTTTTGACAGTTGTTATTGGCATTTTGTGGGCTGTTTCTGAAACTCTTGTATACTCTTAACCACAATGGTTAATGTATTGGTTTACGGGGTGTGCTAATCCCACCCACCATTTTTTTGTATTATTAAACATTATTTTATTAATATAATAGCTTTTTCATCCAAAAATTGCTCATTTCATCCAAAAAATAAAAATATCATAGTTTCCACAAGCATTGAATGTTTACCATGGGAATTAAATTATTTAGGTGTTTAATTTATTCCACAAGTATTAAACTATTTAGGTGTTTAATATTTTCCATAAGCATTTAATGTTTTTTACAAACATTTAATATTGATGTAAATCCAGAGATAGATCTTCAATAAACATTCAAAAATACTGTAAAATTCTTCATTAACAATAACAACCCTTACAATGCTCTAGAAATACATAAGAGTGAAATGAGTAATTTTTCCAACTTAAATCTATGCTTGCACCCAAAGTCAAGCCATTTCCACACCTATCGAGTAAAAATAGTAAATGCCTATGAAAAAATTAAACACCTAAATATTATAATTCCTTTGGAAATTATTAAACACCTAATGTAATGACCCAAAAATCAAGAACAATAAAACACACAAAGACAGAAAAAAAAAAAAATTTTGACTAAGGAGAGGGATTCATAGATCCCTAACCAACCTTAGAATAACTTAATGTTTGATATCCCCTAACTTTCTCAATAACTATACCACACAAGATTCCCCTCACTCCTTTATATATAGGCATATCTCATGTTATGCACATAAGTCCATCCATATCATCAATATTGATGAGTTAAACTTACCACCTTTAATCATTAGAAGGTGTACATGCATCTCCATATTCCACACAAGCCATTATGTGTGGGTATAATATGTTTACTATGAGTTAAACTATCAATCTTATCCTCTAACAAGCTATCTTAACTTTGGTACGATCTTCTAAATCTAGTACCAATCTCCCTAAGGGGGTCTCAAGCCCTTAGGTTATCCTCTAAGTTCACCTAGAACTTACTATTTTTTATAACAATTATTAACATAAGAATTTAAAGAATAGATCTAGATACTAAATCTAACAAAACATGAATAATTAAACAAGCGAAGGATAATTAAAACATAAAGCAATAATTAAAGGATAAACATGCAATAGAAAGGATTTAAATACAACTAATTTCAACTGATGGAATACAAGGTGCATCAATCACATTATTCATTTATTACATAAGTATGTATGGTAAACCCCATACCTTCAAACAATACTTTACATCAATTTCATTGGGGAAACCCCCCCACAAATCTAATCTATTGCATAATTAAGCAAGATGTAAGGTAGAGAGCAAACTTGTGCATTGGTCCATCTTATGAATTTGGTCCTCCTACTCTTTCATTGATCAAGTGAGGATAGTAGGGGATCAGGACACTCATGGATCAGGATAGACATGCTTCTAAATACATTTTTTTATTTTATTACCAAATTGCAACTATACAAATAACCCAAGCAATTCAAATTTCTAATGCATAGTTGATATCATAGAAACTACTCATTTTATTTCCCCTCTCATCTACTCATGAGAGTTATTCAACCATGCATCAAAACATATACTCTACTTTCAATAAATGGTCTAACCCGTACTTAACAATTAAAGTTCCATACCCTTAATTGCTAAATAATCTAGGTTCACACTTATCATTCAATTAAAGGCAACTACTTAATCTTCAAATAAACCTTTTTTTTTCATAAATTAAAGTCCTATACCCTTAATTTACAAAACAAAACACATTCACATTCATTATACAATTAAATCCAACTAATTTAATCTTCAAATAAACCTTTTTCTTCATTTTATAAATTAAATTTCCATACCCTTAATTTACAAAACAAACCATATTTCGCATTCATTATCCAATTAAAGCCAACTACTTTAATATTCAAATAAACCCTTTTTCTTCATTTCATAAATTAAAGTCCCATACCCTTAATTTGCAAAACAAACCACATTCACGTTTATTAACCAATTAAATACAACTCCTTTAATATTCAAATAAACCCTTTTCTTCATTTCATAAATTAAAGTCCCATACCCTTAATTTACAGAACAAACCACATTCACATTCATTATCCAATTAAAGCCAACTACTTTAATATTCAAATAAACCCTTTTCTTCATTTCATAAATTAAATTCCCATACCCTTAATTTACAAAACAAACCATATTTCACATTCATTATCCAATTAAAACCAACTACTTTAATCTTCAAATAAACCTTTTTCTTCATTTCATAAATTAAAGTCCCATACCCTTAATTTACAAAACAAACCACATTCACATTCATTATCTAATTAAAGCCAACTACTTTGATCTTCAAATAAACCTTTTTTCTTCATTTCATAAATTAAAGTCTCATACCCTTAATTTACAAAATAAACCACATTAATATTCATTTTCTTTCATTACCCTAAAATACACCATTTTAGATAATGAAACACATTAAAAATTCCTTTTCTTTCATTACCCTAAAATACACTATTTTAGATAATGAAACACATCAAATATTCCTTTTCTTTCATTACTCCAAACATACTGTAAGCTAACATCTACGTCGTGACTAACTCGCAGCTGGTTCTAGCAAAGGATGACAACTTAATATGGAGTAGTCATAGGTGATGATAGGCATAACCAAGAAGACCTCTGTCTATAGTGAACCAGAGTGCAAGCGAGGTATTCAAGGGGTCTCCATGGTGTCAACGATAGCTGCAATGTAGTTGAATATCCTATCAATGGTGCTATGCTCTATGCCCAATGGTGGTTGTCGAGCGGGGTTAAAACCCACTATGCCATCCTGCATGATTGAGGACATCTAAAAGGGGGTGACTCCATCGATCACGTAGATGGTTTACCATAAGGTAAACCTAGGATAAGTGCCTTCTACGCTACCAAAAATAGGTGGTTATTCAGAGAAACAACTATGGTATTAAATAGAATGAGGAACTACCATAATCAATTGACTAGTCAAGGATGCTAAGGCTTGGTGTAGGAGATTAAGCATGACCACAGGCTCATGACAGATTCAATAGAAGGATGGTCAGAGGACCATATCACCAACCTTAACTCTACACTCTAAAAGAAGTAGGTTTACCATGGTCTAAAGGGTAGATGCAATAGGTGAGAACCCAAGTTAGGCAACAATTTAAACCAACAAATGAAAGCATTAATATCTCTAAAGTTTCATGATCCCAACCTAGTATAACTGGTCACCAACAGCCTGTCTGGGTTACACTCAAACATACGTTACCTTTGTCTCCTTCTTATTGGCTTCTCCCTTGGCTTCATAATGCTTAATCATGTCCCTCTCCTCTCTTCTCCCTTCTACCGTATACCTAGTATATCCTCTCTCTTCTCTCCTCTCCTGCATCCTCTTGCTAGTACCCCTCTCACATCATTATCCCTTGGAATTCACCCACCAACTACTTGCTATAACTCCCCATAAGCATCCATTATATGGTAGGGAGAAAATTCCCTCATCTGCCTTCCCAAGACACTTGCCATTAAGAGGTCATCTCTTCACGTCATAGGGAGCTTCATGTAGATGATCCGATCAGATTTCCAAAGGGTGGCCTATCTGATTATTTGAAGGTGATATTATCATACTTAAACCAACTTTGGTTGGTTGTTTTGATTAAACGAAATTTCTCATTAATTCGATAGTCAAAGTCTATTCCCTAAGTTCAATGAAATGCATTTCTTATTTTGAATAGAGAAGTTATTTGCTTAATGGGGTTATTTTATTTCATAATATAAACAACTATTTCCTTTATCAATTCAATATAAACCATATATTTATTTGAATGGAAACTCTTTATCCTATAAAATAAATCAACCATTTATTCAAATGAAATTTCCTTAACATTCTTAAAATAAATCAATTATTTATTTAAAAATGCTATCTCTTTGCTATTCAAATAAATCAACTATTTATTTAAATTGATATATCTTTGCTTATTCAAATAAATCAACTATTTATTTAAATTGATATATCTTTGCTTATTCAAATAAATCAACTATTTATTTAAATTGATATATCTTTGCTATTCAAATAAATCAACTATTTATTTAAATTGATATATCTTTGCTTATTCAAATAAACCAACTATTTATTTAAATTGATATATCTTTGCTTATTCAAATAAACCACTATTTATTTAAATTGATATATCTTTGCTTATTCAAATAAACCACTATTTATTTAAATTGATATATATATATATATATATATATATATATATATATATATATATATATATATATATATATATATATTAAATAAATTAACTATTTATTTAAATTGATATATCTTTGCTATTCCATTTACCAGGGCATACATGGAGTTATGAAGATAACTTATTCATTCATAAATCACAAACTATTAAGGCCATTAGTGCTGAAGTAAAAGACAATCATGCATGTGCAACAAACAAAGAGGGAATATTTCTATCAATCTAGTCACCTGTCTCAGTCCCTAGAACTTAAAATAGCTACTAGGACATCAGTCTAGGGCTCAAGGTGGTTAGCTATTGATGATTATCCCTAAATGAATGCATACCTATATGAAGGCATCTATTCGTGTTACCTTTGAGTTGATTTGTCATCACTTATCCAACCTCAAGTACCCTTGTATTTGGTGGATGACTCAACTTCTTCCACTTACGAGTGCACCTGATCCTACACATTGGTAATTTGTTAGCAGTATCATACTATTCAATATCTAATAATATTGCATAGCTACTTAATTGCACAAAATCGATTATTAAAGCATCATCAATTAATACATTATTTTTTCCATATTCAAAGGTCTATCTGGGAGGGTCATGATACCTAAATAATTTAATGCCCATGGAAAATATTAAATACCTAAGAAAAATATTAATATTTTTTAATTACATCATTCTCCTTTGGTTGAAAGAAATGTAGCTCCTGCAAGTTCATTTGTTCAAACTCCTACAACTGCTGACCAACAAGGGCAGTGGTGGTGGATAAAATATGATATATATCAATTGTAGATATGCTAACTATGATAAACTAACATTATATTTTTTTGCATCTCCAAAAATATCTACAATAGTAGAAGAAACTGCAATGGTAAGAGGATTTTCCATAGGCAGAATAACTGCAACATCATCAACAACAACAATAGTAATTGCAAAGAGAAAAATTTTAGGTCTTCTTTTAGATCTGCATCAGGAAAAATTACAATGGCATCAAGAACTGCAACAAGATATGCTTTTGCCATATCTACCAAAAATAAAACTACAACTAGATCTAGTTCCTCCATGCTTACAACAAAAATATTACCAATAGATATAACAACCTCAAAAGTAGGATATAGATATTACATCTATCTTTTCTTCTTTTGAATCTTCAACTTCTTCAAAAATTTCCATTGCTTCAATAGCAGTAGTATGGTCCAAGGGAAGGACGATGGGCTCCATGCTCATAGATCCCGGTTCGATTCTAGGTACTGCTTCCAAATTTTCTTCAAAAATTTCTTCTTCCACAAGAAGAATTTCTTCTTCAAAAAATTGTTTTGCTGCCAATTCTTCCGTACCAATTTCTTTCATAAGAAGAATTTTTTCCAGCAACAAATTCATCCATAGAAAAATTTCTTCTTCTCCAAGATTTTTTTTTGTGTTTGAGGATTGTCCTTTGATAGGATTAAACCTTCCATTAATCCTAAAATTATTCGTATTATACTTTTCCTTTGCTTTAGGGCTAACTGATAATCATATTTTACCAATACAAGGTCTAAACATGTTAATCTCATTTTGAATATTAAATTCAAGCCATTAACATACCTGGCTATATTCTAGAGCTTAAATTCCTCATGTGCTGCTCTGATGGAGAGTTTTTAAAACTCACTGGTATAATATTCCAAATCGTGTTCTCTCTGCTTTAGATTCTCCAATTTCATAGATAGGGTTTGGTCACAATCTACCAGGAGAAATTTTACCCTCAATTTCTTCTCCATCTTGTTCCAAACCCTAATATTATATTTTTTCATTTTTTTTATCTCTCATTCTAGATGTGATACCACTAGACCAATGCATGACCCTTCAACTTAGTACATGTAAATTTTACCTTTTTATCCTTTGCCATATTCTTCCATTCAAATAATTTCTCCATACAATTTAGCCAATCTAACAACTCCTCTAGTTGTAACCCTCCTCCATACTTAGGAACATCAATCATCACCCTATTATTCTTACCTTCCAAGAACTTGATCAACCTTTCCTCAAATTACCTTTCCTCAAAGGGTTCCTCTTCCCCTTCCTTGGGTGGAATTTCACCTAGTTCACTATCCACATAATTAGGATTTCTTGGTCTGATATCATTCACTAGAACTCGATATGAGCTATTTGCCTCTGCAAATCTTGGATATGCCTATTCATCTAGGCATATCTAGCCCTTCCTCTTCTCATATTCCTCCAAAATAAGGCAATAAACACACAAAAAAAAACCATATATTCTTACCTCCATGATTGCTATAGTATCAAGCCTGCTCTAATACCACTTGATGTAAATCTAGAGATAAATATTCAATAATCATTAAAAATATTGTAAAATTCATTATTAACAGTAATAACCGTTACAATGCTCTAGAAATACATAAGAGTGAAATGAGTAGTTTTTCCAACTTAAATCTATACCTGCACCCAAAGTCAATCCATTTCCACACCTCTAAGGTAAAAAAATTAAATGCCCATGGAAAACATTAAACACCTAAATAGTTTAATGCTTGTGGAAAACATTAAACACCTAAATAATTTAATGCCTATGGAAAACATTAAATGCTTGTGGAAAACCTTTAAATGTTTTTATTACATCACATTCCATGAAACTTCATTTCATAGTTAATTTGGATAAAACTTAGCAAAACTTAGATGAATACACAAATTGTAAATTTTTTTTGGTATGCACAGTATAGCCAAGGATATATAACAACTAACCAAATGAAAAAATGCATAAGATCTAGATGACCATGTTTCTTAGTTAACTTATTTTACAAGGAATGACCATAGCATATTATACCTTATCATAAGTTCTTGTTTAAGGCATGCCATCATATGGTGATGATTGGTCCTTGTTGGAGCAATAAATATCACAAATCTTCACAACTAATTTCTTTCAAATTCCTCACAAATCCTCATGATTGATTTATCACAAATTCCTCACAACTCCTCATAATGGCTTCTCACAAATTCTTCATAGTTCCTTAATTATCACAACTCCTTGCAACTCACTCTAAAACCAATGTTAGAAAATATCCAAGATTCTATATTCAATTTTTTTTTTATCGTTTAAAATTAAAGTGGGTTTTTATCAAGGATCCCAAAACCTGATTAACAAAAGTCAAAATACTTTTAAAACAAGGCCACAGGAAGTTTGTAGGAAAGGGAAATAGAGAAACCAGAGGAAATACAAAAGGATTTCCTTTCAGGATAGGCTTAGGGATAGCCTTTCAGGATAGGCTGAAGGATAGCCTTATAGGACAAGAATTGTTTTATTTTTTAAATTAAAATTTGAAACATGGCCACCCCACCCAAATCATCCAAACCTCACATGCAAAAATTATGGATAAGGGGAAAAGGGCCATCCCGCCCAAACAACACATGCAAGGAAAATTTAAATAGGGTAAACCTGCCCAGATCTAATTTGAAACAAGGCCATCTCACCCAACACTAAAATTTAAAATTAAATTTTTTAAAAAAGTGGGAGATGCAAAAGAACAAAATTTGAAAAAACATTCCTGCCTAAGGATGTCCCAGGAGGATGCAACAGCAGGAGGATGCAGTAGTAGGATGTAGAACAAACACAACAGGCTAGTTGAAGGAGTGGAGAAACCACCAAGATGAATCAACCCACACAGGGAAGTAATCAGGAACACATAGAAGCATGACCACAACAAAATCCTACATGGGGCCTAAAAAATGGAGTAGTAAGACTAAGGATTTCCATAGGCCATAAAGCATAACATCATTCTGCATCGACCACACTCGAAGAACCATTCAAACTAGTACTAGGAAGAGATATGCAGGAACAGACATCCCATAAGCATCACAGCAAATCCAAGGAGGGATCTAAGGATGTCCTTAAAACAAAGGCACAAGAAGGAAACCATCGAAGTGGATAGAAAAAGGGTAGATATCATAAATCTTAATATATCATGCAATAATATATTCATAGATATCACAAAATACGTCAAAATGGATCTTACAATATGTTCATTCCATAACTCACAATGTATTCTAGTGGATAAGAGATGTATTACAACACAAAATAATGTACTATAATCCAATACTTACAAATTCCTAGGTTATCCTTACAAATAGACTTTATAAAGAGTCTTTTGACATTTCATCTTGAACTATCTCTTTATCTTTTCAAAATCATGGGAGATATGACTCTTCATATTCCTCATAGGAGAAAAATATTTATTGAATCCTTAATAATTACAAACCTCTAATAATTGCTAAATACCAAATATTTACAAGACTCCTAGATACTAAATATTTACAAAGTATTTACAAAGGTACTTGTAAGATTCCAAATAATTTAATATACTCCAACAAGATTTAAGGGATACGATTATAGTGGTGTTGATGGCTATTTCTAAAGAAATTATTTTTCATATACAAAGACCACCAGGAATCTAATTTAAATGGATTGTACTAGGTGTAGATATTTTTAAAGTTCTAGTTATGACTATCACAATACATCTTGATCTGGTGGTCATTTAGGAATTAATATTTGTCAATATTGCTCCATATTTTGGATATTGTTCTCTAGAAAATAAATTTAAAAATTATCTAGGGATGGATACTTGTCAATGGATTACACACATATGATAGTACCTCAGGATTGAAAGATGATCATGATAGAAAATAAATCTTGATTTGACTAGTTGTTGTACAAACTTGATGATGAGGTAGTAAATTGGAACAAGCTACTTGAACTTGTGGATTATGAGGCTATCGAGGATGATCATATATCATAATTGACATGATTATTAGGGTGCTCTAGGATAATGATGACTTAAGTAGCTTTTAAGAAAACCAAGCCTGGTAATTACCTAATATCTGAAGAACTTAATAATATTAAAGCCCTAACAAGGCAAAAAGCACAAAGACCTAATAAGATATGGACTATGCATTTTAACAATGCAAGAACAAAAAATAGGATTGATGCTACTATTTAATTTATTGATCCACAATATATCTACATGAATCATACCTAGATATTGATATTAAATTGTGCCAACAATGTGGATGAGTATGAATCACTTTGCATGGGGTCTAAGAAAAGATAAAATAGAGGAGGATCAAGAAAATCAAGACATTTGGTGATTTCGACTTGCTTGTAAACCAAGTGAACTCAAAATGTGCAACTAAAAATAAACATTTGAAATTCTATAAACATAGATTTTAGGACATGATAGAAATTTTTAACATATATCTGATCAAGGCAATTCCTCATAAGTTGAATTCCATAGCAACTAAACTAGCTTTAATGGTGGCAAAGTTTAATTCTAATTTAGACATGTGGTATAAACTAAAGGAATTAGAGGTGGTATTCAAACCTAATGTCCCTTGTAACTCTTACCATTAGAAGGTATTTAATAATAATAAACAAATTAAATAATTTATCATTAAAGAAGATTAGTATGTTAAAGAGAAAAATGAGTATGGAGATGATATATAGGACAAAGTTATCCAACTGAAGACTAATCAACTATTGAAATAGTAATTTTATTTTTGGTGAAGGTTGAAATTGTATTATGTATTGGATAGACTTAAGGGTATTTCACTATACAATATTTTTATTTGTAATATTTTACTATGTAAGCCCTATGGGTTGTGGTTAACTTTGTTATGATTGAACCCTCTTTATAGCTTGTAATTAACCTAAAATCCTCATATTATGTCAACTTAGGTTAGATTTTAATATGTAATTGGGTTTTTTGGTATTGTTATAAATACCCCATCCCACTCCTCATTTTCTCATTGAAGTGTCGTGTAATTTTATCTATAGATAATAAAGAATATTTATGATGCTCATACAAACCCTATTATCTATATTTTCTTTCTCTTTTATCTCTTTACACTTTATGTATAAGATTTTACTGGATGGACTACTATTTATTTTTGGAAAATATTATGAATTCCAACATGGTATCAGAGTGGGTATGGAGCTATCTTACATGGTCATATAAAATTAATTTTTGGAGCCTCCAATATCTCTTCCAAATTTTGGACAAAGAAACAAAAAATATATTACCTTATTTCTTCCTTATCTAATTATCTAAGGATAATGAATATCCATGTATTCATCTCTTTATAAGAGTAGAATTTAGAATATTCATCCCTAATTGCTAAAATGTTTCACCTAGGTTATTGCTTCAAGGAGAAAAAGAACATGTAGAAGTTTGAATTTGAATTTAGTGCATCCCTCGTGCATAGAATTTGGCTTAGTGCCTAAGTAAATATAATAGAATGAAGGCTTCCTTTAAAGAGGGAGGTTGCTATTCAATGTAAATAATGGAGTGGCCATTATGGCTCATTGAGTATTGTATAAAATTATCACAAGGGATTCATCTGAGTTTGAGTTATAGTGGTTGTCCTTTTGTTAGAAATATAAAAAATAGATGATATTGTGTTGAGGTCACTTTCCATTTCCCTATCCAAAGGCTTGGCATGGAAGTTTTGACCATGGCTTGTAAATAATGGTTCATGCATTTGATTCTAGATTTGTCACTTATTTATGGTTAAGAAAAGGATGTATGATTTTTACAAGAGCATTTTTATTTTGGTCACAATTACACATAATAACAAACTAGCTAGCAGGGATTCTAGGAAGGATATGATGTGTGTCGAATGTCATGCATGGATTTTTATGCAATGTACTAGGGCATATTACTTGGGAGGAATAAAACTAAATCACTTAAATATCCTAAATATGTAGTGACCACATTAGTTATTGCATTATGTTTAGAAGTTGTGAGGCTAACGTTCAAGCCTCTTTGATGCGACTAAAAAATTTAAAGTGTGAATGATTTCACCCTAAGATGACATGGGAGTATGATGTGGTGCATAGAAACTTTTTTCTATACATTAGAATCCAACCAAAAATATATTTCTAATTTTTGTAGCTCTAGTGGTTTAGGATCATTGATGTCATGAAAAATAAGTGGAAAACACCAACAAATCTGAAATGGCAAGTGGCAATAGATC
Source organism: Wollemia nobilis (assembly GCA_028583015.1). Lineage (NCBI taxonomy): Eukaryota > Viridiplantae > Streptophyta > Pinopsida > Araucariales > Araucariaceae > Wollemia > Wollemia nobilis. Next base: position 2,333,676 of record JAQPPZ010017097.1, on the reverse strand, counting down.
ATTGGATCTCCTCTTTATAAGGTTTGTATACATACATATATATATATATATATATATATATATATATATATATATATATATTTATAATTTTGGTGCCTATTAGGGTATTGCTACTACTATTTCTATAATTATCAAAGTTATTTTGTAAAATATAGTGTAAGAGGGAGGGATATTGAAAAAATAATCACTTTTTGAAACTATAAAGGATTGAAGTTGAGTTCTTAAAGATCAATGGACGTCTCCTAGATAATGATGGATATTTTGAAGGGTTTCCATAAACTATAGAAGCCCACTAAAGCATGCATTATGAGGAGGTAATATATTATTATCACTAATTTCTTCTCTCTTTGACTCCCCAATTTACATTATGGAGGAATGTTAAAATTATAATCTAATTCATGGTCAAGGGTGACATTGTATAATGTATTGGATAGGCCTAGGGGCATTTCATTGTACAATGTATTAGTTATTTGTAATATTTTATTATGTAATCCCTATGGTATGTGGTTAAACTTGTTATTTAAAAATCATATTTTTAACTTGTAATTAAATTAAGCCTCTCTTGTTATGTAAACTTAAGTAAAAATTTATTATATAATTGACTTTTGGTATTGGTATAAATACCCCCTCCCACTCATCATTTTATTGTCAAAGTATTTTGTAATTTTATCTATGATTAATAGTGAATATTTATGGTTCTCATGGGCACCCCCAATATCTATTTATTTTCTCTCTCTTTTGTATCTTTACGCTTTCTATATAATATTTGAATGGATGGATTGCTTTTATTCATTTCTAAAAAATATTATGAATTCTAAAATCAATTGCAAAAGGGACTAATCATATTTTTTGAAAATTTTGAAAAAACTTGTATTAAAACAAAGATCAATTACAATAAGGGAAGAGACTCTTCCCAGCCGAACTCAGAGAGAACACAATCTTACAATAGATGAAGCAGCTTGTCACGAAATCGCGACACAAATCTTCTCCTTAGGCCGCGAACAAGCAACATGTCACGAAATCGCGACACCTTTCCCCTTTGGCCGCGAAAAAGCAACATGTCGCGATATCGCGACATTTTCCTCCTTTGGCCGCGAAAACTCAACAAGTCGCGAAATCGCGACACTTTTCTCCTTTGGGCACGAAAGTGCAACATGTCACGAAATCGCGACACCTTTTCTCCTTTGGCCGCGAAAAGGCAACATGTCGCGAAATCGCGACACCTTATCTCCTTTGGCAGCGAAAATGCAACATGTCGCGAAATCGCGACACCTTTTCTCTCTTGGCTGCAAAAAAGCAACATGTCACGAAATCGCGACACCTTTTCTCTCTTGGCCGCAAAAAAGCAACATGTCACGAAATCGCGACACCTTTTCTCCATTGGCCGCGAAAAAGCAACATGTCACGAAATCGCGACACCTTAGCTCCCTTGGCCGCGAAAATGCAACATGTCACGAAATCGCGACAACTTTCCTCCCCTGGCCGCGACGAAGCGACATGTCACGAAATCGCGACAACTTTCCTCCCTTGGCCGCGACGGAGCGACATGTCACGAAATCACGACAACTTTCCTCCAGCGACCGCGATGGCGCACCATGTCATGAAATCATGACAACTTTCCTCCAACGACCGCGATGGCGCAACATGTCGTGATATCGTGACAACTTTCCTCCAGAGAGGCAACATGTCATGATATCGTGACAACTTTCCTCCAATACGCGACGGTGCAACATGTCATGATATCATGACAACTTTCCTCCAGCTGACGGCGCAACATGTCGCGATATCATGACAACTTTCCTCCAGCGACCGCGATGGCGCAACATGTCACGATATCATGACAACTTTCCTCCAGAGACCGCGAACATGTCGTGATATCATGACAACTTTCCTCCAGCGACCGTGACAACATGTCGTGATATCATGACAACTTTCCTCCAGCGGTCGTGATGGTGCAACATGTCACGATATCATGACAACTTTCCTCTAGCGGACGTGACGACGCAACATGTCGTGATATCGTGACAACTTTCCTCCCCGAGGAACATGTCGCGATATGTGACAATTTTCTCTAGACCGCGATGATGCAACATGTCGTGATATCGTGACAACTTTCCTCCAGCGACCGTGACGGTGCAACATGTCACGATATCGTGACAACTTTCCTCCGACGACCACGATGGCGCAACATGTCGCGATATCGCGACAACTTTCCTCCAACGACCGCGATGGCGCAACATGTCGCGATATCGCGACAGTTTTCCACCCTTTGCATTTTCTTTGATCATTGGCGCAAGGACCTTTCCAGACCCTCTCTAATCACCTCATCCTCAATATCCATGTCACTGTGCAACTGAACTCCAACCTCCTTTTCCGCACCCATCTTAGCCAGAAAGTCAGCCGCTTTGTTCAAATCTCTACTCGCATAAACTGGGATCACGTCCTCCAATTCCTTCCATAATTCTTTAATTTGGGTAACAAGAGCCCTCAACCTCCAAGCTTTCAGATCAAAGTTCCTCATGCAGTCCAGAGCTCCAACCAAAATTTGCGAGTCTGATTCAAGAATAATCCTGCGGTGGCCATGTTTCACTGCCCAAACAGAAGCAGACTTAATGGCAATGGCTTCAGCTTCATTGTTAGTGGTTCTTCCTAGGCCTTGCAATTCCCAATAGAGCACAGTCCCAGCATGGTCCCGACACACCACTCCAATTCTGGCTCTACCCGGATTACCTTTTGCAGCTCCATCAGTATTGATTTTAATCCAACCAACAGGGGGAGGTTTCCAACAATTTTTGTCCTGTCCCTCTAGCAGTTCACCGTGGTCATCCATAGCTCCAATGTCAATTTGAGCTTCCTCCTCCGCATGAACAGCCACAGTTTCGGTAACCTTGCTCCAAATGGTCTGCCAAACCCCGTCTAGAGCAGTAAAAGTTTCTCTAAAAATTTTGGCATTTCTTTCCAGCCATACTTGCCACTAGATAAAGCTTAACCCGAGCTCCCAGCCAAGATGAAGAGCTTTAGATTTGAATCTACCCTTCTGCCATTTTGCCCAGATATTCATCCGATTCAGGTCACCACTTACTTGAAATTTAAAGTATGCAAACCAACGCAGCCAAATCTGTCGGGTGAAAGGGCAACCAAACAGCAAGTGGTCAGCAGTTTCCTCGCTCTTGTAGCATAGAACACATTGAGAAGGGCCGATGATACCTTTTGATCTGAGATTATCAAAAGTGAGGATTCCATTGTGCATGCACTGCCAGGCAAAAAAGTTGACTTTCGGCCAGCCTTTAGAGTGCCAGATTTTCCTCCAGTCCTCAACCAGAAAAGTATGAGGGGGGGCTCTGGGAGAATGCTATCATATCCGTCCTTTACTGTATAGACGCCAAGACTCCCAAAGCCCCAGGCTAATTCATCCTCCACGTCTCCCCCTGTAAGAAATATTTCTGTCAAAATTTTAGTCATGATGGGAATCAAATCCAGAGGGATTGAAATGGGCCACTCATCCAACTTCTTGAACTGCTTAAACTTACACTCCCCCAGCTGAGAAGTTGTGAAGTAACTTTCAATACAGATCCATCCCTTGGCTTCAATGGCAGCTTTTATTGGCTGTAATTCTAGAAATTCAGCAATGATGGGTGGGAACTGATCCCAAGAGTCTGTCCAAAAACGAGCCTTCTCCCCTCTTCCCACTTTCCAAAATAAGCGGTCTTTAACAACCTGAGACCCTAACTTGAGAGCCTGCCAAACAAGGGACCCAGAACCATCCAAGGGGAGGCGAGCAACATCGATTGGGTTGGCCTGACCCAGGTATTTGCTAGTTAGGATTCTACTGAATAGGGAGGTGGGTTGGGAGATCCATCTCCAGTACAGCTTTCCAGCCAAAGCTTTATTATTCAGCCTAGATTTTCTCAAACCCAGACCTCCTTTATCCTTGGGCTGGGTAACTTTGTCCCAGCCCACTAAGGCCCACTTTCTCTCTCCCTTTGCTCCTTCCCATAAAAACTTTCTAGCCATCCTGTCCAACTCCTTCCAAATTGTAATCGGGGCAGCCAGGATAGAGAATTTGTAAATTGGCATGGCTTGAATGACTGACTGTAAGAAAGTTAATCTGCCACCATAACTCAACCACTTGTGAGACCAGTGATTAATTTTGTCCTTGATACACTCCAGAAGATTCCTCCATGTGTCTAATTTCAGCTTCTTGAAGTGCAAGGGGACCCCCAAGTAAACCACTGGGAGAGAAGTCCTTGTGAATCCCAGGATTTCTAAAATTCTATTCTGAAGCCTTTGCTCCAGATTAAAAAAAACCACTTTGGATTTCTTGTCATTAATGACCTGTTGAGTAGCCCTAAGATAGACATTAAGAGTATCCCTAATCATTCTTGCTTCCCTGAAGCTGGCCACTCCCACCAAACCAATGTCATCCACAAACTGCAAGTGCGTTAAAACTTCGTCACCCACCCTGATACCCAATAATCTACCTTGTTGTCTTCTCCTCAAGAAAAGTCTGCCAAGACCTTCAGCCAGAATGAGAAAAAGATAAGGAGAACAAGGATCCCCCTGGCGTAGTCCCCGAGAAGCTCCAAATGGTTGCGAAGGAAGGCCCTTGATTAGCACAGAGTAAGTCGGGGAAGAGACACAGCTCATGACCCACTCTATCCAGCCCTGAGAGAAGCCAAAGGCTGCCATCATTTTAGCCAGGAAACTCCATTCAACCCTGTCATAAGCCTTTGACATGTCCAGTTTTATGAACATCCCTTTATTACCAAAAGTGTGCATTGAATGGATTGCTTCCCGGGCCACAACCACCCCATCCAGAATCTGTCGACCCTCAACAAAACCCCCTTGCTCAGAGGAGACAATGTTGTGAAGAAGAGGTTTTAGGCGCTCAGCCATTACCTTTGTGATTATTTTGTACAACACATTACATAAGGCAATAGGCCTAAAATCTAAAATATGAACCCCCTCCTCCCCTTTTGGAATCAAGGTAATGAAAGTGTGGTTTATAGCTTTAAGCATTCTCTTATTTTCTCTGGACTCTTCAACAACAACCCTTACATCTTCCTCTAAGTAGTCCCAGAAAGCCTAAAAAAACTCAATTGGGAAGCCATCTGGACCAGGAGTTTTACCAGTGCTCATTCCAAAGACCACAGTTTTCAATTCATCCCTATCAATGGGTTTGAGGAGGGCCTGATTTTCATCCTCCGAAATAATAGCAGGTATGACAGAAATAACTTCATTTTGGGCCTCTACATCTTGTACCACACTTTCCTTAAAAAGCTTAGAAAAATAATCCATAGCATGGGAATGTATACCTGGAAGTGTATCAAAGGAATGGCCGTTCTCATCTTGAAGGGCCTCCATCTTATTCATCTGTCTTCGAGCACAAGCAGTCCGATGAAAGAATTTTGTATTTCTGTCCCCTTCTAATAACCAGGTGGTTCTTGCTCTCTGCTTCCAATAGATCTCCTCCTGGTTGTCAATGTCCTCAACCGCTGTACGCAAGGCATCATCCTCAGCTTTGAGCTGGTCTGTAATTACTCCTTCTCTGAACTATTTTTGGACCTCATCCCATCGGGCCACCAATGGAGCTCTTTGGGCCTGGAAGTCAGTTTTATTAGCACGCCTCCAATACTTCAACTGAGTTTTGACATATTGAAGTTGTTTGTGGATTCTGAACATTGCTCTCCCATAAGTTGGACGGCCTTCTTCCCACCACTGTGGAATTTTCTCCCGAAGTTCTTCTTTCTGAAGCCAAAAATTCTCAAATCTGAAAGGTTTGTGATGCTGCCCCATCCTAGTCCCGCCTTCCAACAGAATGGGACAGTGATCAGAAACAGGGCCTTCTAAAATCTAAAAATTTATATTCCATTTTACAAACGCCTCCTCTGAAACCAGAAAATGATCTAGCTTAACCTTCCTACTATGTGGCTCCCTCCTTTTATTAGTCCAAGTGAAGTTATTGCCAGGACATTTAATGTCCACTAAGTGCAAAGCCTGGACTTGGGCAATCATGAAACGGTCCCCTGGGTCCAAAAATGGTGTTCCCCCTTCCTGGTCTCTAGAAGATAATTTAGCGTTAAAGTCCCCCGCTATAATCCAGTCTAGATCTTCCCTTGAGGTTCGCATGTTATGCACAACCTTCCACTGCCGCCTCTGACCCTCTAGGTTTTGAGACCCATAAAAGTTTGTGATTAGAACGAATTCCGCAGAGACATTATTCCTAAAAAGAGAAGTGAGAACACCCCTCCAGGCAAGATGTTCTATTGCAGACCATTCAAGAGAGTTCCACAGAGTAACAATCCCCCCTGAGGCACCTTGGGCAGCCACATCCATATGACCAGCACCCCTCCAAATTCTGTTGACTATTTTAGACATAAGATCCAAAGACATCTTAGTCTCTTGTAAAAGCAAAAAATTAGTATTGCGATTCTCTAATAGTCTTTGAACAACAGATTGATGGGTTCTGCTGTTTAAACCCCTCACATTCCATGATTGTATAATCATTGGTTACCCTGGGAGCAATAAGAGTCTATTGTCCTCACCGATCCTCCCATGATCAATTTGTCTCCTTGGGCTGCTAGCAACTCCTTATTGGATCTTCTACCTACTCCCTGAGAATTGCTATTTTTTGATCTTTTTTCTACCTGGGTTATCCCCAAAGATGGCCTTTCCCTGTTCTTCTCTGCTATTCCCATGCGGACATCCTGAGATACTGTCTGCTCCTGGTTATGGACTACTAAGGCACCTGAACACACTGGCTGTGATACCTCACAGGGTTCAACTACCTGTTGTATGACGGGAGGAGATGAGAGGGGGAGTTGCCCGAGAATATTAGAAGTTTCCTTAAAACCCTCCATGCCCTCCATAAATTGTTCCTCTTCGTCAACCAATGACTTAAAAATCTCATACCTATTGGCAGGCCTGAGATGGGATTGCTCCTTTCCCTCCTTTTTCTTTGTCCGTATTTTTCTTCTGGGCTGTTCAAAACCCTCTCTCTGAGCTTCCTGGCCCTGACCGGTGCTATTAGAATCTTTATTAGGTGTTGCCTTATCCTCTTTAGGCAGGTTTGGCATTCCTGAAGGGGCCTCCATTTTAGCATTCATATTATTAGGACAAAAATGGGCCAAATGTCCATGTTTGTGACAAACCCTACATCTAAAGGGTAGGGCCTCATAGTCCAGTTGTTGAATCCAGGAGAGACCTGCCAATTCAATTTCCAACTCTGCCGACAAAGGCTGGCTGAGATCCATCTCCACACATATTCTTGCATACACCGCCATGCTCCCTTCAATAGTGTCTCTGGCAACACCCAGATGTCTACCAATAGAATTGCCAATCATTGCCAACACCTGCTCACCCCAGAATTCCATTGGAAGAGCATATAGACGGATCCATACTGGGACAGCAGTAGGTTCAACACGAGGATCGAATCCCACCCTCCATGGTTGAACAAATAGCCCTACCGGGCCATGATTTTTCTTCTCCGACTCGAAAGCCTTATTTCTATCGGCCAAAGCCAAAAAGCTAACAATAAAATAACCATTACTAATAAACCACAATGAGAACTCACCGTGAGGCTCCCAGTTTTGACGGATCCAAGAGTGCAAAAAATTCAGGGAAGGGCGAATACCCATGAACTTGCAGATTAAATCATGGTTAGCTCTGTAGATGACTGATTCTTCAACCATACTTGGCTCGATGACGATTTTTGGCCTGGATTCGGCCTGCGGCAAACAACCATTCACACGATGTGCTGACGACCTATTCCCAGCAGCCGTGAAGAGCTTTTTATATGCCATCTTTTGGGCTTCGTCGTTCTTAGGAGGAGAATTTTCTTTAAACAAATCAGCGTAAGAGCTGGTACTCCCTGGAAAAGGAGCCGGAGAAGTCCCCATTGGACCCTCCTGGGGCACCGATCTAGCCTTCAGATCCACCGTACCCCAAAGACACTTCTGCAATCCAGCTGAAGCCCGAGATTTTTCGAAGTTCCAGAAACCCTAGTTCAGAGGAAAAAATCGCCAGAGCTCATTTTCCCGCCTCGAGAAGGTGCATGCAAAAGGGACTAATCATATTGAAAAGCTTGTTTAACCCCAATTATAGTGTCAAGAAATCCAATATCAAAGTAAAAGCATCTTCTTACTACTATCTTCAAGTTGTTGAATGGAAGAATTTATTGTTAGATAAGGAATATACTGAATAAGTAGGTTTTTTCAAGGAAATTTATGGGAAATATGGTGATATAATTGCTCAGTCTTATAAATATTTAAAGTTTTATGATAGAAGCATCATTGAACATACTATAGTGATACAAAGCCTGTACAATAAAAGCAAAGACCTATTAATCATAAACTCAATTAGTAATGAAGAAAGAATTTCTAAATATTATTTAGGATAAAATTATATTTCTAATTAAGCATTCTACCTAGGTGGATATTATAGTGATAATTTAAAATAAAAGCAGTAATATTAGGTTATACATCATTTTTTGAAAGTTGAATAGGCCATCACTAAAGGGTAACTACCCTTTGCTTGCTATAGATAGATATTGTAGAAAGTATCTAGATCATAGATATTATAATTACTAGATGGTTTCTTAGGATACAATCAGATTTAGATTAAATATGATGATCAATACAAAAAAAAATTTGCACACCTTCTAAAGGGCTATGGACATCACCATTGTAGATTTGGTAGGTAAAATCATACTCATAGTCCTATATGAAATACTATATTTTATAAAAAAATGAAAAAGCATATTGAATGGATCCTTTAAGAGGTATAGGGAGCATGAGATTTCAATTAATCTAAAAAAGGTTTATATTTATGGTTCAATAAGGGAAACTTTAGGGCATGTAGTGTCTAAATATGACCTAGTAATAAACCTTGATAAGATAAAATTAATCTAAAATTTATGTTAGATTTTGATACATGTAATGGGAGATAGCAACTAAAAGATATAAAATAATAAGAAAGAAAATAAATCTACGAGATGAATGAAATATACTATAAATAGAAATGATAGAAATAAGTACAAAAGTAGCTATGGAGAAAATGAACACTCCATGATATATGCTACTGCTCAATGAATGAGCTCTGAGCTTATAGCTCATACTACCACTATCCTACACTACTATATTCCTATCATAAACTACTATATGTATCCTCTATATCAATGGCCATTTATATAGGAAGATAAGTTCCTTGATCAACACTCTACCTAGATGTACAAGGGACACCTTGCACATTTATAGCTTGCACATTGACACTTGTGCATTTATTACATTGCATGAAGTAACTATATAACTTCCCCATAAAGTAATATAATATCCTAAGTATGTACCAAGTAAGGTACATTTACATAACTCAAATAATGTAATATAAGCTATTTCTAACACCCCCCTATAATACAATATTTAGGTATTGAAGACTTTAGTCTTCAATGTGGATCTTCCTCTTGACTTTGGAATTCTGATTCTTCTTCTCTGATTTTTGTAACCTATTCAAGCAAGCTATTAGTATCTTCAAAACCTATAATTCTTGTTGAAAGATCTTTGTACTTGGTCCTTTTGTAGTTTTTTTTTTTAATTTTACATGGTGGAATCGGTAGCCACCATGAATTCGAGCAGGTTGTCCAAATTTTTATGGCCACCACAGTATCATGCGCTATTCACCCTAGAATCCACCACATAGATCTTCACACAGTCCGCCCCTATAACCACCATGCCATAATCATTTTAAACCTTTTACGCTGCTGAAAGCACCAGGAAATGGATAAGTGTTCAGTCCAGTGAGGCCCGAGATTTGAACCTTGGACCTCCGCCCCTTATGGGGTTTGGATGAACCTGTAGATTAAAGATACAACGCCAAAAAGAAATAAAGAAATCACAATAAAGGAATGCAGAACAGTTGTACAAAATGAATGATTTTTATTAATCAATGGAGTTTAGAAACTCCTTTTAAGTACAACAGGGCCTGTAACCCTTTTTGTGATACAAAGTTACAATTTGTGCTAGGGTTCTCCGAAACCCTAGCTGGCACAATGTGGTGGCGTCTCCAAAGAATGTATCATTAACCTCAATAGAATGAGTGGGCTTCGTTGTATCCTTTGGCTCGGACCACTCCAGCTTAAGCAACTGCTATCAACAAATCAGATCTACCACTAGAATCCTGCACACATTAAAATTATCAAAGAGTTAGAAACTAATAAGAGGGCTCCACTGTGTGAGCCCTCAGAAACAGTCTAAAACCCTAGATTTATGAAATGAAATAAAATGGAATGCAAAATTTAATAGCAGATTAATACATAAAGAAATATTACTTGCTTTAGACGAATCTATACCTTTTCCTGTTAACGCGGCGAGACCAGGCGGCGGCGATGGATGCGGCGAAAGGGTTTAGTTCAGACTTAGGGCCATAGAAGACTCAGAAGACTCAGGATTAATAGCAATAGCCAACTCCAGACTTATATTGGAAAGATAGGTAGGTTTAGCTAAAGAGATAGATAGGGTTTGAGCCATCAAGGTGACTCAATTTATAATCTACTCTTAGGGCACACTTTAGGGTTTTAACGACACTTTGAACGTGTGGCTAAGATTAAAGTGGATCCAAGGGTAGAGAATAAATCTAGGTTGTGAAACGGATTAAGATGGATGGACGAGATGAGATTAAATGAAGGATGGACGGCTTAGATTAAATCACTTAAAATTTATTTATATATATATTAAAATATATTAAAATATTAAAATATATATATAAATATTAATTTAAATAAATTTGGGGATGAAAAATGGCGGGAAAAGTGAAATTGGGCCAAATAATGGTGGGAAAGTGTGGATTTGGGCCAAATAATGGCGGGAAGGATGGATGACTGACACGTGGCTGGTAGGAAGGTATAGATGACTTACAAGTGGCTGGATTTTGGTGTCTACAGATGCCCCTTTTTGAGCTACTTTGTGTGAAGACACAATGTAGCACAAAAACTTAAGACACCTGAAAAGCTGGATCAGACGCAACTCTCTCTCAAGACTAAAGCACAAATTTGAAGACCAAAGAATAAAAGAATATTTAAAAAAATTTAGCTTACCCCCTCAATTGGCGAGCGAAAATGGTTCTCACAAGCCAATTGGAAGAAATTCGAAAGATAATGAACCGTTTTTGCCCCAACGGTGAAAAAAAGGGTTGGTGCATGCACCATCTGTTTATGTCCCAACAGAAAAAGGGTTGGTGTACAAACCAGAAAAGAATATGATTGAAGACAATATGAGTGATGTGAAAGATGGACCGTTTTCTGCCCCAACGGTTATAAAGGGATTTTTGCCAAACTGTAAATTCCATGATCATGTAAGATGAATTCCACTATAGGAAAATTAGAAATTGATAACGGATGCCCCAACTCCTGTGTGTGAATCCATACTGTTGATGAAATTGCCTTGTTGGTGCCATTGATATGCAGAGATGAAATATGCATGAAAGAGTCCAGAACTCAAAGATGCTCCTAGTGACTATATGGATAATTCCTTGGGTCGAAACCAATCAACCTAGGTAGCCACAATCTCTAGCAAGACTTAAAATAATGACGATATGAAAGATTGTCCATGTTTATGGCCCCATGAACTAGGCCATCAATGACAACTGTTGAGAAAATTAATCTTGGTATGAGGTCACTTGAAAAGTAGAATACCCAAAATTGATTTCCAATTTTCAAACAGTGAAATAATTGATGATGATAAATGGTAAGTGTCCTTATGGTGGTTTAATCCTCTTACCGAATTGCATGGATTCAAATCACTGCAATCGCCAAGGTGATAGAATATACCACTAGATACGAGGTTTACTTTAATTTGATTTGGCAAAAATATGCATGATGAAAGAAGAATGAAATTGATGATAGATCAGAAGAATTGATGAATGTGGTTAATTTTGTGAAGGTTTTGAATATTTTTAACCCAATTTGTAAAACATGATGAATGATGCGCTTTTTGAGCGAAATGACAAAATTTGTGTCCAAAACTATTGTAACCTTCACAAAATATTTTATTATGATAAGAAGAATGGATGAATGCAATTTGATGAAATTTGGAGGAGGTAAGCTTCAATTTTGTAAGTTTTGTTCCTTTATTCAATACGGACACCAAATGCCAGTCTGTGTTTGTGGTTGGCAGAGACGCCCACTGGTGTTTAGGCGCTCTACAGACGTAGGACTACGTCTGAATCCACCATGAAATGCCCTACTACATTTTAGGGCACCAAAATCAGCTATTTAAACATTTTTAGCAAGAATTTTGCTCATTTGTGCGTTCGAGCTTAAGAGAAGTGCGTCTGATGGAGTGGAGTGAAAGGTTGTGTGGGAGAGTGAAGCACGTGGGAGCTATGGTGGAGATGGGAGCGGACGCACCAGTGCAGCCAGTTGAGGTATTTGTTCATTTAAGCAAGTACTTATTATGTGTTTTTTTTTTTTTTCAAAAAAAATTGTAACAAATTTTTGTTTTGTTGTTTTGCAGCTTAGGGTGTTAGAGGCACGACACCGATTCTCCCCTATCATTCTGGGGATGAGGAGGTCGTTGTCCTAAGCAAACTGGGAGATATTGGATGCAATGGGGCTAGCGGAGGCAGCCCGGATGGAGGTAGTTCGGGCGGATGAGGGGTACCTCTCGGCTTTGGCCGAGAGGTGGGATCCAGATCGGGGGACGTTCCAGCTCCCGACTGGAGAGATGACGGTGAAGCTTGAGGATGTATACCGCATCAACAAGGTGCCCGTGGAGGAGGCGCAGGTGGAGGTTGGATGAGATAGGGCCATGGAGATGGCCAAGGTGTTTGGGGATGACTGGAGGGAGATACGGACGGAGAGCGGGGGGATCCCATACTTGGCCATGTATACGGCCAAGGATTTGGGAGCAGTGGAGGCTCTGACGATGTTCGTGTTGGCCAACATTGTGGCCCCGAACAGCACCAAGTGCAGGTTCCCATGGAACCTAATGGGTGTAGTGAGCGAGATGCTCACTAATAGGGTAGTGTATGCCTGGGCACCCATTTTATTGGCACAGGTGTACCGGGAGTTGTATGAGGTTCGGAGACGGGGTCGAAAGGGCCTGGGTTGTAGTGTGGTGCTCCAGTGCTGGGGTTGGGAGCACTTCAAAGTGGCCCGACCGGAGGGGTTGCCATGGGCTCACTGGGATGTGAGCTAGGCTTATGGTAGGAGATGGCCAGTGGCGAAGGAGAGACAGCCGAGCCGCCCCGTGAGATCGGGGCAATGGTATAGGAGACTATGGGCAGACTTGACAGATGCCCGAGTCATTTGGAGGCCCTGGCGGGAGGTGAGGTGGATCGAGGATGGAGAGCACCTGAGATGGGTGTGACAGGCTAGATGGGTAGTAGGGCAGAGCCACGATGAGGCGGAGTACATACAGATGTCTCAAGTACTCCGCCAGGTCGGATTGAGGCAGGATGTCCCCAGTGAGCCAGTGCGCTACAGGAGGCACAGATCAGAGGGGGATTTGCCATGTGTCGAACCATGGAGGGAGGCAATAGAGGACGATGATGACATGGAGATCCCCAACATGGACGACATCAGGGTGACAGCTGAGTATGCAGCATGGATGGACACAGAGTCGAGGTGGGAGCCACCATTGGTGGCTAGTAGAGCCAGAGAGCCTGAGGCTGGGGCTAGAGAGGGCGAGGGAATCGCGGAGGTTCCCAAGCGCAGGGAGGGTCCTCGCCTTCGATCTAATAGTCGAAGGTGAAAGGGGAAGATGGTGCGGTAGGCTTCAGGGAGTGGAGATGACAGGGAGGATGGCGGAGAGGGCCTAGGAGAGGCCGCAAGAGAAGCTAGGGAGGTACCCCCTAGCGGGCACGGGAACGAGCTAGCACAGCTGTAGCAGCAGATAGCGGAGCATGATGCTATGCTAGCTACCCAAGACAAGAGGATAGATCAGCTAGAGCAGTAGGCAACAGAGCGAGATGCCCTATTAGTTGCTCAAGAGGAGAGGATGGCCCAGCTGCAGGCGAACTTGGATGGAGCGACCAGGGTGCCCCAGGATGACAGGGTGACGAGACTCTAGGCAGAGCTAGAGGAGCGGGAGCGACGATACGGAATAGACATAGCTAGGCTTAGGTATAGGACTTGTTACATTGAGGCTTTGGAGGACACATTGTTTAGGCATCACATTGTGTTTCCTGATCCTCCATCCTCCTTTGTCTCTAGGTGTAGTGAGTCTAGGCACACCACTAGGTCTAGGGCTCCTACTAGGTCTCAGGGGTCCTCTTTTGATGGTTAGATTAGTTCTTAGATGCACTCTTTATGAGCCTTGGTGCTCTATTGTATATTGTAGCCTTTTGGAATTCATTATACAGTTTGACCTTTATACATATATATATACATGGCTTTTATTTATTTGGTGTTTTACTCTCTTTTGTGTGAATGCCTATGTTTTTGTGATGCATGTTTTTATATGTTTTAATGTTTTTGATGCATATGTGATGGAATGGAATGCAAACTTATAGATGATTAATGCGAGACTAAGTAAATGAAATATGCACTAAGAAGCACTCATACTTTTAGATAGTTAGATTTAGCGAACTGTTATCATAATTGTTTAATCAGGGGCACCGAACTTGGTGGCTTGTGAATGGATGACGTATGGAATGACATGAATATGGAAGAATATATGGAGGGTGATATGGAGGTTGATATGGAAGACTATATTACAAAGACTCAAACATTCTAGTGGTATCAAACAAACTTACTAACACTGCCTAATTCAACTAGGACCAAATGTGTGTGCATGCGAGTTCATTAACCAAATCAGAAGCATGGTAGTGACTCTAGGCAATCAAAAACCTGTGTGTGTGCAAGTGTGTTCATTAACCTCATCTTGCATAAATTAGGTAACCCTGTTATGGAGAAGACCCCGAAGCTAGTTTGTCCGTATGAGCATTCAGAGGTCTCTTTTTGAGGAGAGACATGTCACCATGCAATGAGTATACTCCACTGCCACTCAAGCGTCTATAGCCCCGGTGAAGGTTAACTCCATAGTCCATGTTGTTTTTGACCTTTGTAAGCCTTTGGGATGACTACCTATCCGTATGATCTGGACAAGTAGTATGATCCTTACAACTTATTTGGGATCAGTGGTGTGTGAAAAATGTTCACTTCCTTAGAGCTTTGGGGAATCGGATTCTCAACCGAAGTATGATGAGAATTTTACCCTATCCTTACTACTTTGTTTATATTTATATTTTGTGATTACTTGTGATAGTGGTAAGAACCACTATTTTATGGACTATGTTTGCATGATAGGACAAACGAGGATTACCCTTTTCACTTCAAGGCACAACCCAAGGATGGTGTTATTTCTATTTTACACAAGATGATTTTAAGATGTGAAAATGTGATAGGTTCAAGACCACTTTTGAAATCATTTCCCAATACTCAAGATTTTATTTAATGTAATTTGTGATATGGCCCTAGAGGAATTTGACATGCATTTCAAAGTTTGCTTAAAACACTAGGAATGGCTAAGTGACTGAAAACATTTTGGCAATGTAAATATGTGCA
Organism: Wollemia nobilis; assembly: GCA_028583015.1. Classification (NCBI taxonomy): domain Eukaryota; kingdom Viridiplantae; phylum Streptophyta; class Pinopsida; order Araucariales; family Araucariaceae; genus Wollemia; species Wollemia nobilis. The sequence goes on along the minus strand of JAQPPZ010017097.1, from coordinate 2,318,120 downwards.
AATGGAAAATGGGTGTACGAATGACAATTCGGTTTGATGGATTTTATGAAGGTGCCCCTGATTAAGGCAACATGACTTTTGCTTGACCAAATTTTATATCCAAAAGATAGAATGGTCTCTAACATGATATGCAACTATGGCTGAAAATGAAATGTTATGGTTTTCAATGAGATGTATGCACATGAAATGCAATGTTTTTGAATGAGATGTATGCAACTAACAATGAAATGCAAATTCTTTTTATTTTATTTGTTTTTTTTTTTTTTGCTTTTTTGTTTTTTTTTGTTGTACAAGCCATGTATATATGTACATATAAAATTCAAACTATGCGTAGAATACCCTCAAGTGTATAACATTAAGTGGTTCGGGTTCTTCCTCTCCCTCTAAACTGGCAAGTCTATAAGTTCCATTACCCACTCTTTCAGTGACCATATATGGACCTAACCAATTAGCCACGAATTTATCTCGAAGATGCGGCAATGCATTGGTGTTTTGTTGATTCTCTTTAAGGACAAGATCCCCTACTTGAAATTCTCTTAGATGAACTTTGGCATTGTAAGAATGTTTCAATAGGTCTTGATAAACTCGCAAATGCTCTAAAGCATTGATTCGTTTTTCATCTATGAGTGTGAGTTGATCAAGACGTGCTTGTCTAGCAGTATCATCATCGATAAATTCCTGCAAAGAAATTCGCAAGGAAGGGATCTCGAGCTCAAGAGGCATGATTGCTTCAGCTCCATAGACCAAAGAAAATGGCGTTGCCCCAATGGGAGTTCTGATGCTTGTTCTGTAAGACCATAATGCCAAGGGGATTTGTGTATGCCAATATTTATGATTTTCTTTAACAAGTTTCTTAAGAATAGCAATTATGGTCTTATTGGAAGCTTCAACTTGTCCATTGGCTTGTGGGTAGTAAGGATTTGAGAAACTATGTTGGATATTATACTTTTCGCAAAGAGCTCGAACATCCTTATTCTTAAAAGACTTGCCGTTATCAAAAATGATTTTAGAGGGAATACCAAAACGACAAATGATATGGTGAAGTATAAACTCCACAATTCTAGGACCTATCGAACTGGCTAGAGGAACAGCTTCAACCCACTTTGTGAAGTATTCAGTGGATGTAATGATGAAAGTATGCTGTCCTGAAGATGCAGGTGAAATATTTCCAATTAAATCGAGACCCCATTGTGAGAAGGGCCAAAGGCTTTGGATGGGGCTGTAAAACTTGTGATGGTATATGGGTTAAATTAGCGTGTTCTTGACACTTTTTACATTGTTTAACATATTTGCAACAATCTTGTTCCATAGTGGGCCAATAATACCCCATACGTAAAATACGCTTCGCAATGGCTATTCCACTAAAATGACCACCACAAGTACCATCATGGGCTTCAGCAATAGCTCTATGTGTTTCACTCGCTTCTAGAAAGCGGAGGAGTACTCCATCATATCCACGTTTATACAACACATCCCCCAAAAGAACAAAATGAGCTGCCTTTTGCTTAAAACAATGACGGGCGATTCGAGACAAATCAGATGGGAGTGTTCCAAACTTGAGGAAGGCTACTATCTCACTAGACCAAGGCTCATATGGATCCGAATGGATAAAGCAAACATCTTTTTCATCCTTAGACTCAGCACGGACAATTGCAGACTTAGAAATTGTGGAAATGATTAGGGGCTGTACCTCTCCAAGGGAGTCCTTTGGAATCAATGATCCAAGAGAGGCCATGGCATCCGCAAATCTATTAGTCGAACGAGGCAAACTAGTGATCTCATACCAATCAAACTTAGAGAGCAACTTCATTGCTACATCATGATAAAGCTTAATGGTAGGTTCTTTGGCTTGGTATTCTCCTATAATTTGTTTAACCACGAGTTGAGAATCCCAAAATATTCGAATATGCTTAATGCTCATAGCTATGGCTAATTGAAGACCTAAAATTAAGGCTTCATACTCTACTGTATTATTGGTGCATTGGAAGTCTAGTTTGAATGATAAAGGGATGGGAATCCCTTGAGGTGTATGAAACACAACTCTAGTGCCTTGACCTTTCGCGCACTTAGAGCCATCAAAGAATAGCGTGATGTCAACATCTTCCTCCGGAATGATGTCCTCTTCTTGTTCAGTGATAGCAAATACCGAATCATCTGGGAGCTCAATAATCAAAGGATGATCACTAGGTAGTGGAGCTTTCGCAAGTTGATCGGCTATAACTTGACCTTTAACGGATTTTTGGCTAATGAATTCAAGATCGAATTTGATAAGCAACATTATCCATTTAGCGGTACGGGTGTTATTATAAGTGCGAGACATCATATAACGCATAGGGTTTTCTCTAGCTATGACATATGTTGTATGGCTAAGCATATAATGACGAAGTTTATTAGTGGCAAAAACCACTGCTAAGCATAAATTTTCCACATAAGCATATCGGGTTTCATAGCTTACCAATGTTCGACTAATATAATAGACAGCTTGCTCATGATTTTGTTCATTCTTTTGTGCAAGCTTTGTCCCTAAGGCAAAGTCCATTGCTAAGATATAAATATTGAAAGGGACCCCTGGACGAGGCGGAGCTAAGACTGGCGGAGATGCTAAGTACTGCTTGATGTCATCAAAGGCTTTCTAACACTCATCTGTCCATGAAAATTGTACCCCCTTTTGTAGTAGGTGGCAAAATGGCCTACATTTATCAGAAAGTTGTGCAATAAAGCGACGGATTGAATTAATATTTCCTTGCAAACTACGCAACTCCTTCAAATTAGTTGGGGGACACATTTCCATAATGGCTTTGACCTTGTTTGGGTCCACCTCAATACCTTGTTTAGAGATAATAAAACCTAGGAGTTTGCCTGAGGTAACACCAAAGACACATTTCTTAGGGTTCAACCTTACTTTATGCTCTAGAAGTCTATCAAAAACTTTTTCCAATACATCAAAATGCTCTTGTCGAGTTTTAGATTTTGCCAATAAATCATCCACATAATCTTCGATAATATTATGCATATAATCATGGAAAATATAAGTCATGGCTCGTTGATAGGTTGCACCTGCGTTCTTAAGGCCAAAGGGCATCACCCTATAACAAAAAGTTCCCCAAGGTGTGGTAAATGCTATTTTGTGTTGATCTTCAAGGTTTATTCGAATCTGGTTGTATCCTGAAAATCCATCCATGAATGAAAGCATTTCATGACCAGCGTAGGTATCGACAAGAGTATCAATGTTTGGAAGAGGAAATTCATCCTTAGGACACACTTTATTTAGATCTCGAAAATCGGTGCAAACACGTATTCCCCCGTTAGGCTTGCGAATGGGTACCATGTTAGAAAGCCACTCAGGATAATCAATCGGGATGACAAATTTAACATCCAAAAGTTTTTGAATCTCCGATTTAACTATGAGGGCCACGGTAGGATGCATTTTCCTAAGTTTCTGTTTGACAGGTTTAGCATCTTTTTGTAAGGTGAGGTTATGGAAAACCAAATTAGGGTCTAGGCCTGGCATGTCTTTGTAAGACCATGCAAATATCTCCTTCTTCCGCTTGAGTAGAGCAATCATTTGCTCTTGTTCCTCTGATGATAGACTTTTAGCCAGTTTCACAATTTGGGTGCCATATTGGTCTGGACTAAGGTCTACATCGATAGTTTCTTCAATAGACATGTGGGAACCTTCCTCAAGCTGATGGGGAGTAGGGATCAGATTTATGTCATCTAAAATGTCATCAGGCTCCTGTGCCTTGCTCTCGTCTATGTCTGCCTAGAAGACCTCTAGCTTAGAAGATGAAAGTGAATGTGGAGGTGAAGGAGGAATGTAGTTGGCGGAAGCCCTTAACAATTCCTCGAAAAGGATGAACTCTGAAATAGATGGAGGAGATGAAATCCGATCCATGTCAATCAGGTTTGGGTTGATCGAGATTGGCTTATCCGGATCATATGGATTATGGAGCGGGGTGAATAAGTCTTCAAAATTAATTTTTGACTTATGGAAGAAAGGATGGGCGAAATGGAAGGGAAAACCAGTGAAGACCTCGAAAGACTCGAAAGCCTATGCTTTTTCTATAAAACTGCCTTCAAACACCCAAGGGAGTCTACGCAGGCTGAAACGCACCTCTGCATTTCGGATCAGACTTCCAGACGTCGCTCTGCATCTACTGCATTTTCTGCAAACTCCTCAGAAACCCTAGTTCGTTGGAACAACGAATTTCATGATTTCTGAAACCTGCAAAATAAAAAAAAAATAGGAATAGATCAGTAAAGCAAGCATTAAAAACATGAAACCCTAGGGGGTCCCACTATGATCGCCATTTGTAGATTAAAGATACAACGCCAAACAAAAATAAAGAAATCACAATAAAGGAATGCAAAACAGTTGTACAAAATGAATGATTTTTATTAATCAATGGAGTTTAGAAACTCCTTTTAAGTACAACAGGGCCTATAACCCTTTTCGTGATACAAAGTTACAATTTGTGCTAGGGTTCTCTGAAACCCTAGCTGGCACAATGTGGTGGCGTCTCCGAAGAATGTATCCTTAACCTCAATAGAATGAGTGGGCTTCGTTGTATCCTTTGGCTCGGACCACTCCAGCTTAAGCAGCTGCTATCAACAAATCAGATCTACCACTAGAATCCTGCACACATTAAAATTATCAGAGTTAGAAACTAATAAGAGGGCTCCACTGTGTGAGCCCTCAGAAACAGTCTAAAACCCTAGATTTATGAAATGAAATAAAACAAAATGCAGAATTCAACAGCAGATTAATACATAAAGAAAGATTACTTGCTTTAGACGAATCTATACCTTTTCCTGTTAATGCGACGAGACCAGGCGGCGGCGATGGATGCGGTGAAAGGGTTTAGTTCAGACTTAGGGCCGTAGAAGACTCAGAAGACTCAAGATTAACAGCAATAGCCAACTCCAGACTTAGATTGGAAAGATAGGTAGGTTTAGCCGAAGAGATAGATAGGGTTTGAGCCATCAAGGTGACTCAATTTATAATCTACTCTTAGGGCACACTTTAGGGTTTTAACGACACTTTGAACGTGTGGCTAAGATTAAAGTGGATCCAAGGGTAGAGAATAAATCTAGGTTGTGAAACGGATTAAGATGGATGGACGGATGAGATTAAATCACTTAAACTTTATTTATATATATATTAAAATATATTAAAATATTAAAATATATATATAAATATTAATTTAAATAAATTTGGGGATGAAAAATGGCGGGAAAAGTGAAATTGGGCCAAATAATGGTGGGAAAGTGTGTATTTGGGCCAAATAATGGCGAGAAGGATGGATGACTGACACGTGGCTGGCAGGAAGGTATAGATGACTTACAAGTGGCTGGATTTTGGTGTCTACAGAACCAATTGGTCTACACCTCGAACCTGGTCCTTTTGTAGTTGCTTCAGTCTTCATATGATAAAAAATAGGCTGAAGTTATAGGTTCTTCTTTTAGTTGACCTTGCACTATATTCCTCCTTCATTGGATTCATCTCCTTCTTCTTCCTTAGCTTTGTCTTTGAATTCGATCTCTGCTTTTTCATAGGTGGTTGTGTTGCTACTTGGTTCTTGTAAGAAAGATTCTCCTTTCTTGTCTTCAATCTATATAGATGCTTCTAAACAACCACTTAGGGCATCATGATAAGATCTTGAGTTAGTAGAACTTGAAGTGCCAATTCTGCATGAGGATTGAAAAACTTTTCTAGATATGACTCACTTAGTTTTACCTTCTTTTTGAGTAGTTCTATCAATCCTTTTTGTTCTACATTTTCATTCTTGTAGTGTTTATATGTGAGTAATGCCATATATAATATGCTCACAAGATCTAAGGAAAGTGTAATATCACTTTCTCCATTGCCAATAGCTTCATTGAGATGAGTTTGAAGATAACATTCCATAGTGTCAAAGTTGTCTTCTAAGGCTTCACTATGGATTACTTTAGAAGTTAGATCTATCATTCTTTTAGATTTCATGAGTAGATTCATGATCCCAAGTTTTATGGCACTGGATTTTTCCTTATTGATGTTTGAAGTATTTTGGAAAGTAGACATCCTTATGGCTCCCTATTAGGATATATGATCCTTGATAGAAGTATATAAGCTTGATTTGGTAAAACCTTTATTAATCCTTGGTTTTTGTAGGCTTCCTTATGTCTCCCTAGTATGAGAATATATACTCTTAAGGATTTTTAGGTTTTGTAGAAAGCTTATATATTGCAACTTGATAATTTTGATAAATGCTTGATATTACCAAGTTTTGTAGAATACCTTATGACTCCCTAGTATGTTTTGGATAAGATATAAAGTGCTTTTGTAAATTATAGTTCAATTTTGGTTGATTTTGTAAAGTTTTGTAAATACCAAAATCAACTTCTATTATCCTTATTGCTCCTATTGAACTAAGCACTTTTCCCAAATTTAAAGAGGTTTTAATGTTGGATCTTTTGTCTCGATTTGAGAAGATTTGAGACAATAATATTATAAATTTCCAACCTTTAAAATGCTTTGATAAAACTCTCTTTAAATATCCCTTTAGGATTTAATCCAAGTGTATCTAATTTCCAATTTAATTAGTTTGATGTAGTAACCCTTATGACTCCCTAATTTTGGAAAAATTAGATCACAATAATATTTGCAAGTATTAAGGTTAATTTCCAGTAGAAAACCTTATTACTCCTAAGTTTAATATTGCAAATATTATATTAGCTTGATAAATAATTCCCTTTGAGGTATGGCTTTCAATAATTATATTCCTCTAAATTCAACCTTATAACTCCCTAGAGATGAAAGCATATAAATATAGGAATGAACCTTACCTCATACCAAGCAATAATCGATGTTGATTTTAGATGTGTAATGGCTGCACTTGTTGACTGTAGCTACTTTGACTGTGTTTGGACCAGAGCATTGAATGCTCTATTCCTTGCTTCCACGTTGTGATGGCTCCCATGTCTCGGACGTAAATGTGTTGAAATACCTCATTCAAATACTGTGTTAAAATGCTTCATTGAAATTGTTGGTCCAAGGAGCCTTTAATAGGTAGTCAACCTAGTGACAAGTGTCACTTCAGTTACACTTCAACGCTTTCTTGGACGTCCATTGCAAGTGTAACGTCTAAAACATTTTCTTCCTTCTTGCGTTGTTCGAATGATAATGCCAATGGAGAAATGTAACTCCTCTTCCACATGGTCTATGGGTACCAAAATCTTGTTGTAACGCTTCCTCACATGTGCGAAATTTCAACGTTCCTTGAGAGCATTTAGGGTTTCCTTTGGAGAGTGACAAATATCACTTGCATGCCCTTATGCTTATAACGCTTTCTTGCAAGATTTTCTACGTACTTTTCCACCTTCTTCTTGGTTGTATTTCGATGCCACTGAGATGGTTCCAGCCAAGCAAGGCTAGTGGTGGTGCTTTGGTGGAGATATGGAGGAGCTTTGGTGGAGCTTGAATGATAGTGCTATGGTGGAGACTCCTTGATGCTCCAATGGTAGTATTGAATGCTCCTTCCTTTGGATGTACATTTCTAATTTTGCTTGCTTTTATTTCCTTTGCTTCTATGCTACTTGATATGTCCCCTTTAGTGAGCAATGTGCCTCCTTTCTTGTGCTTTGCAGGTCACCTGTTATGGTTGTCCAACCCATGCACAATGTAGGCCCTTTTGAGAGGCTTCTTGATGCTCGTATTCGGCTGCGCTCTTCTAGAGAAAGTTGTGCCCTTATGGCACCTTCAAATATGCCCTCTTTCCTACGTAGAATGTATTAGAGAAATGCAATATATTGTACCAATATTTATGAAATAGAATGCCTTTGTTGCACCCTTTCTTGCACTTCTTTTGCAGGTCTAAAATTCTGGTTTTATGGCAGAATTTTGAATGCAGTAAAGGGGTTTTGAGGTTGTCTCTTTGTTTAGACACCTTCCCATTTTTGCTTGGATACTTTTATGATAAATCCAAGCTTAGATAGAAGCTCTTTATTTGATGCAATTTTTTGCACTTTTATTTTTCTTGCATCAAACCCTATAATGCTTTGGATTTGAGACTCACCAAGTCTCAATCTTTGAAGCTTCTATTTCTGATTTTGGTTAGTTATTTTCTTCTCCAAGTTTTAGAGGATTCTAACCTTTTTGGTGGCTTCTCTTGGCCACTATGAGTTGCAGATTTTTGTGCACCAATAGTATCTTTAGACACTTTGACAAATTTTGATTTTGTGCCTTTCTCAAGAACACAAACATAAAGCTTTTTGAGAGTAATACAGTAGTGCAAATGAACCCACTAATATTTCATTTTTAATGCACTAACAATTACACCTTATCACTCCAAATAACTCTCAAAAACTTATAAGTGCACTTAATCAATTTACTGCAACTTAATCAAGAATAATCTAAAATGAATCTTCAAGAATTATTCTACAAATTTCTTATAAGCAAGATATTAGGAGATAGTCTTCTTTTGCTTTCCAAATTAGATGATAGGCAGTTGATAGATAGTTGAAATTCTGAAATCTAATCAACTCCTAATGTGCAAATGAACCTTAAAAAGAACCTTTCTTTTTGCACATTTGAATATTGTAATACAAATCTCCTTTTTGCAACTTTAATCTGGATTAAGGTGCTTTAACAAATCTGAAAAGTAATCCAATTAATGAATCTACTTGCACCAATAGTTGCTTACCTTTTTCTAAAATATTTTGTAGCTTCTTTGCCACTTCTGTAGAGGATGTAGATCTTGGTGTCTAAGATCACCAAGTTGCTACCTTGAGTAAGATCTTGCAGCTCTTTGTAGACTATTTTGAATAACTCCTTCTTCACCAAATGATGGTCTCAAACTTTCTTTCATGAGCCTAAGATTTGGTGACTTTGTTCTCCTCTTGTGGTCTCCTCCTTCTACTATAGATTTGGAGAAGTTTGTATCTCTGAAGTGGTGTCCTCTTGTTATGGGAGGTAATCTTCAAATCTCTTGGATTTGATGAGCTTCTTCTATCTTCAAGTCTTCTTGTCGAATTCTGACTTCAAGTAGGATCTTCTTCTCAAGATTTTGAATATCTTGAGGTCTTCACTGGATTCTTCTTCTACTTGGATTTGGCACTCCTTGCCAAATTCTCCTCCTCTTGGGCTTGTTTTCGTATGGTGATAATTGTCCCAAGTCCTTCACTATCAAGGGCTTCTCCTTGGTAGTGGATTTCTCTAGTGAGTTCTCCTTTGATGATTTCTTCAGTAAGGCTCTCCTAGCCTTTTACTGGATGCTCATCGAGACCTCACCAAGGTCTTTGATCTTGTAGCTTCTTCTGGTCTTCCTTGAGACCTTATCTTCAACCTTCTACTTCTGGAAGTGTTGGTGGTGAGACCTTCTCCTGGATCTCTGATTCTGCTACTTCTGGATTCGAGCAGGACTCTCCTAGTCCTTCTTCTTCTTCCTTGTCTAGAAGTTCTTCAATGAGATCTCCTCTTGATCTCTTTTTCTTTAGGTGTTGGATTGATTCTAAAGAGGATACTCTTCCTAAATTTCTTGTAGGAAGCTTTCTCGACTTATTGGATCTCCTTTTCCTACAATAAAAATATTAGTACTAAAATATGCTTCTGAATTAGGTACTCTCTTCTGGAGTCTTCTTCAGGATAAAGGCTTTTGTGGCCTATTTTAGTATCAAGGATTCTGTGGCCTTTTCGTTTGGTTTTTTTAATATTAAGGCTTCTATGGCCTTTTCTTCAATATCAAGGCTTCTATGGCCTTTTCTTCAATATCAAGGCTTCTATGGCCTTTTCTAGGCTTCTGTGGCCTTTTCTTCTGGATCAAGGCTTCTATGGCCTTTTATTCTGAATCAAGGCTTCTATGGCCTTTTTATTTTTGTGAAGTTCTTCAATCTAGCAATGGAGATCTCCTGTCTCCTGACTTCACCACGATTCTTTTCCAGAAGTTTCTTCTGAAGTATTCTCCTCTCTGCAACAACTAATCTCTGCACTATGAAGGCACTCCGACCTTCGGGCAATGAAGTTGAGGTCTCCTAGATTTCTGTTGTAGGAGGTGTCCCAATCATCTGAGAATTAATTCCCTACAATAAAAGAAACTTCAGGTAAATATTTCTAGATCTCTTAGATGAGCTTCACTAGTTGATTCATCAAACTAGTGGATCAAATGTTGAGTCCTAGTCTTCACGAGTTTTTCTGCAACTCTGTGGAAAGACTCTAGCCATATGCAATCTCAGTATTTCTGAAACTGAGATTTCTTTCAGTCCTCACTTGTGGCTCTCCCTAATTCTATCACCTAGACTCTTCTAAGAAATTTTGATAGTGATTGGTCCAATGGCGCATCAGGTTGACAAAAAACTCAGGGTCAATGATAATGGTGATTTTCCTATTGATCTATTATAGCTTGATCTACCGTAGCTCTGATACCACTATTAGCTTTTGATACAACATGTAATGGGAGATAGCAAACACAAGATGCAAAATAATAAGAAAGAAAGTAAATCTACGAGATGACTAAAATATGCTATAAATAGAAATAATGGAAATGAGTACAAAAGTAGCTATGGAGGAAATGAACACTCCATGATACAAGCTACTGCTCAATGAATGAGCTCTGAGCTTATAGCTCACACACTACTATCCTACACTACTATATTACTATCCTACACTACTATATATCTCATCTACTATCTATGGCCCTTTATATAGGAAGATAAGTTCCTTGGCCAACACTCTACCTAGTTGTACAAGGGACACCTTGCACATTGACACTTGTGCATTTATTACATTGCATGAAGTAACTAGATAACTTCCCCCTAAAGTAATCTAATGTCCTAAGTATGTACCAAGGAAGGTACATTTACATGACCCAAATAATGTAATATAAGCTCTTTCTAACAAATTGTCCTTAGCCATATCTATTAATGAAATTAGATCATTTCTAGTTCAAGTTCAATATGTGGCCAACTTCATAACCAAATTTGCACAACTGGTCTAACCAATAACCAAGATGTCAAATAAATATGCTACCTTTATATGGACTAAAGAAGGGAATGGATATTTCCAAGGTATAATGGATGCAGTAACAAAATCCCTAGTCCTTATCAACTTAGAAGTTTCCAAAGACTTCAAGTTGTATGTTTTTGAAACTAATGAAAGCATCATCATTATATTAAACTAGAAATATAATAAAGAAGAAGAAGATCGTATCTCCTTCACGAGTCAATTATTACATAATTATGAGGAAAGGAATAATTTCATAGATAATTAGTTTTTCATGATAATGAAGGCTTAGTAAGTTTAGATACTATCTATTTAAAAGAAAAACCATCATATTTGTAGTGCACCCCAATGTTCAATCCACCATGTTGCATGATGAATTATGAAAAAGGGAGAATGGTGGATAAAAATGATTCAAGAATTTTCCATAGAGGTAAAACCCATGAAGCTTATCAAGGGTAGAATTTTATGTGATAAATATTACTATGTTAGTTCCCAAAGGCTAGGAGGAATTAGTAGAGAATATTGAACTTGATGATGAATTAGGTTGGATGGGATACATTATAATATCAAGATAGGTTTCAAATAGAGTAATGCCTAAATAAAGGGCTATATTTAGACAAAAGGTGATATTACACTTGGTTACACAATTTTATTTTCTAAAAATGGTATGACATATTTCTACTATAGTGTGTCAAATAAAAGATAAAAGTTCTAACTTAGAACACTATGACAAAAGGGATATTATTCTTTAAATCAATAGGATAGTATAATATTGGTCCACCATATTTTTTGACTACTTTTAATGGGTTGAAGAATGCAAAACTTACTATACTTTCATGGGTGGGAGAAGAAAAGCACCAATCCCCCTAAATCCCATCATTGTTATTGAACCCTTCCAACAGTGGGTCCTAATTTTATTAGCAAAAATAATCCCTTGTCAAGTGTACAACATAGGTGGATCCTAACTACCACTATGTGGAATCAAATCCATGAACAATAAAGTTATCACTATAATTTTGGAGGATACTATCACTATATTTGGGACCCCTTCCATAATAAATATCAATAATTCCACAACCCTCACAAGGTTCAAGGTGATAAATCTTATACTATAATATGGTTTTGTGTTGCAAATGATATCTAACTATTACCCCTAGGGGAATAACTTGGTGGAATCCATGAACAAAAATATTGTAAAGATCTTAAAAAAGGATAATAGTCAGGTCAAAAAAATTTGGCACACCAAGCTGAAGAAAATGGCACTCCATAAAATTATCTTTAGAAAATAAGTAGGATTACTTATCAACTTGGAACTCGTATCTCTTCAAATGTCTCAAAAGTTAGAGCTTGAAGATATAGATATTGAATGTAAGCATGACTAAATTCCCTACTAGCCCTAAAAGTAGAAAGGGAGGTATTTAAAAGGTGTATGTAATATTAGATGGTAGTTGTTGGGATCCAAATTTTCATCAAGTAAAAGCTCGATACTGTGACTGTTATCTTCCAATTCTATGATTAGGCATGCACCCGCTAATCATAGTTCAGACCGCAACATTGGATGGATTAAAGATTGCTCTAATCCAACCTCTAGAGTAGGCTAGTATTCCTTGTCAACTAATAAGGTGTTGACTCATTTAAGCTCAGTTAAATTTTTAAGAGATAGGGATATAAATGAGTTAGGGTTAAGAAATAGTAATCAAATAGTGGATGGATAGAGCTAACAACATAGGCATATCTACAAGAAAAACCCATATTACAAAATAATTTCCAGTGTCCCACACTTTAGTTTAACAACATTTGAAAAAAGTGATATTCATAATTGCAAAAAGAATAGAGATATACTTCATGAAAGCTATTTCAATATTAGGATAATAATAATCCAATTTATCAGAATAATATCAGTATCAATATTTAAAAAAAAATAACTTGCAAGCACTAATTCAATTATGAAAATATTTCAATTGCTCTAAGCTAGTAATCCAATATCAATAGAATAGATTAACCATAACAACAGTAGCAGAAAAGAAATCCACATCTTGAATCTCTCTAAAAATTACAAAAGACATCAATTTGAGGCAAACATCCAGGTAATGTTCCTTTTATTGATTTGCAAATAAGTATTACACAACAGGGCAAGCAAACACTTTAGAGGCGACCCTTCAAAACAAGGGTTCAACCTCCTTTTATAGTTTTCACATGCTTGAAAAGAAATTGAAATAAATGGACCATTACAAGGAAAATGAAATACCATATCAACTAGATGTTGAGGTGGCAACCTATGATTTGCATTCAAGGATAGAAGAAACTACATGATCTTGCACTCCTTTGCAACTCGACCCCTACAACTTGCTAGTTCTTCATGGCAGTTTGGCTCCAACCTATCAAAATCATGATCTAGATCATCTTTCATTCTTTTAGATGTTATTTGCCATAGATATGCAATTGTATTTTCTTGGTTCTCAATCTCATTGATGCTTCATGTGCTAGCTCTCTTTGCTCAACCAGTTCATGTCACAAAGGCTCTATTTTTGTGTTCGAGATATAGTCAAAATGATCCAACCTTTGATCTGCTCACAAATGACCAAGATTAAATCTTGAAAAAATTTAACCACTCCATGGCATGGAACATGACGTAGCCTGCTCCTCTTAATAGCTTATCACCTCATTTTGACCACTTTGATCATGAGTTGGAGCACATGATACTCAAACATGAAAATACACTATGAGGTGCATGGGATGGAACATTACACTAGGCCACTGCTCCTATTCTTCAATATGGTTTAGAATTGATTCATGTTCATGAAGTAGAACATAATTTATAATGTGCTATAGCCTAAAACTTGAAAATCATGGCTGACCATAGGGTAGAGCACTGCTCTGGCCTACACAAAATATAACATAAGACTTATGCCATATAAAATATTGCATTGGCCCATGACTTTATTATTCACTTTTACAATGTTTGACCATTTTGACCACAGGTTGGAGCATGTGCATTGTGCCACTATAAAATACACTTGAACTCTCATGAGGTAGAACAAGATTTGAAATAACCTCCAACTTTTGTGAGATAGAACAATATGCATTGTACCATTGTTTGGAAGTAGCCAAGTACAAGCTTTAATTGTTTTGACTATGGGCTAGAAACATGTTGGATGTTGCATGGATTAGAACATGTTGCAAACCACTAAGCTTTTAGACTTAATAAAAAATATGTCATGATCCATGATTCTAAAAATAGCAAAGGGAACTTTGACCAAATTGACCATGGGCTAGAGCATGTATCCTACATTACTATAAAATACACTAGATCTCGAGCGGGATGGAACATCCTTTTTTGCCTTAGAAAATATTTCATAAATTTTTCTAAGGGTGTGGCCATTTTGGGCCTACATTCTAGTGCCTCATAGGGGATTTTTCTTGCAAAGCCTAAGAACTAAAAGTCTTATCCATTGGATATCCAGAATAAAAAATGATGAAAATTATAGACAATGCTTCATAGAATAGCTTCTATGTGACTATTACTCTCTAGAACATTTATGAAGATACTCAGAGAGTAATAATTCACATGGAAACAATGTTAGAAATAATATACTTCAAAACTCTTACCATGGGAACCACCTTAGTCTAGTAACATGGAATTATATCCCCTTTTATAACCTTGGTTACTTTGGAAAAAAATGTCTTCATGTATTTTTTTGGTAAGTTAAACATTTTTATTAAAGAGGGCATTTGAAAGGTGCCCTAAAACCTTAATACAATAGAGGAGAAAAAGCATGTGAATACCACAAAGACAAAAAGCATCCTTGAGGACAAGAGAACACTAAAGATAGCAAAAGCGACCCAAACAGAGATAAGTAAAAATCCCAAAAGGGATAGAAAAAATAGAACAAAATCCAATCAAGAAATTACAGACTCATTAATATCCTCCTTCTTAGCATCCTTAGCCTCGTCCTTAGGGATATCCTTGAATATTTCCTTAGCTATCTCCACAACCTTGTCATCCTTAGCTTCTAGTTTAGTAGCAGCAGTAGATTTAGTAGGGATATTATCTTCTAAAGTGTCACAAAAAAATAGAAGATTGAGAGAATTCCTGTGCTCTTTTAGTTGTGAAATTGCTCCTCCAATAGCAAACCAGGTGCTCTCCAGGTGAGTGATCATAATCGAAGTAGTCTTAATAACATACTTTTGGAGAAACTGCTCCATAGGATCATTTGGATCATCCTCATCAGCTTCCTTCGGCTTTCCTAGACTTTGAAGTTCCTTATTTTTGAGACGTTGAGAGCTCCTTGCGGGAGTAACCTCCATGTATTTTGCATTTTTTGTCATAGGCCTCATGTTTTTATTACTATTTTTTCTAACAGTATCAGGACCAAAAAAAATACATAATATATATATATGAATGCAAAACATTAAAGTTTGCTTCTACCACAAGGTTGCTTATTATTTTTCATTCTATTCTTGGTTCTATTTTTGGAGTTGTCCATATTGTACCTTATTTGTATCCTCAAAATCCTTCTCTAATTGTTCTTTAGCCTAATCTTCCTTAACTTCTTCTTCTTCTTGAGAAATCTTGTGCTTATCCTTGGGGTTCTAATCTGTACTAAATAGTTGAACCATCATATTTAGATTTTACAAAGCTTGATTCCAAACAGTGTTAGTAGGATTGGAGGTTTCCTTAAGTTAGTTATGAACATATTCCAACTTGGAGGTCTCCTCATAAGTCATAGAGTTACCTTTGTTCATTAGGTCTTCCATAAAATCCTTGAGACTAGTTAAGTCTTTTATAATTTGAGAGATATGCTCTTGATCAATCAAATCCTCCCAGATGTCTATCTCAGATTCATATTGAATGATTGAGGATATACTCTTTTTGATCTCTACTTTAGATAACAAGGTGTTTATTTATATCCATAATCCTCCAAAACTATACTGTGTTATTTCCTTATTGATATCCACTATATCCTAAATTGTATCTTCAATTTTATAAGATAATAACTAGATCTTCTAGAGCAATATGTTCTTCTCAACCACAACCCTAGCGGCTAATATAGAAGTACTCCATGCCTTATTGGGAATAGGATTTACATCTTCACTAAATATACTCTTAGATAACTTGTATATATGCTCTACTGGTATCACCATAGGTTGTAGTTACTTTGTGAATTTATCTAAGTCTTCCTTGGTGTTTTGCAATAAATGGTTGGCATCATCCATATAGTCAATTACAAGCCATATTCCTAAATACTTCTCAAGGATTTCACACCATAGCTATTTCCTAACCTTATTTACTCATTCTTTTGAGAATATTTAGGCTTTATTATTCTCAATCTAAAGTTGATGCTTCAGATCTTGTATTTATTTACCTTGGTCCTTCATTATTTTTCTTATGTTCTTCAACTTGTTCCTTAAGCTTAATAGCCTCCTAATACTCGTTATTCTAGCTTTTTACTTCATTTATTATGGCATTTTCCATATTATTCTAATTTTTGTCTTTCTTTTCCAACTTATCTATCTTTTATTCCAGCTTTCCAACTTGCTCCTTAAATATGTTGATCTTGACATAAAAAGTTTCAAGATGAGATTTTTCTTTGACCAACTCATCCTCCATCGGTAATTTATCAATACCTTCTACATACTCTTCTAGATGATAATATTGTACAATCATATATTCTTTAGGTTTACTCACCAGAGGAGTGATGGATCTATTGGTCCTTTACCTTATCATTGGATCAACCGTCATTTTATTCCTCTTTGTAGTCATATTTTTTGAAGGTTTAGAAAGTTCCTCAGTCCAAAAATATTGAATCTTATGTGAAACCTCCTTTCATTTCTGTAAATAAGATAATGTAGAATGACTTGTAAAGGGAGGGGAAGCTATAAGATAAGGAAGAACAAAATCATAAGCTGATAAGAATCAGGTAGTGGTGATGACAATTGAATCTAAATCTATTGTACGAGTTGGAATTGGAAAATACATAGGGATGGAAGCTAAAATCATGGAATGGATTGGAAAGGATGAAATATTTTGATCTTATGATGTTACTAAAGGCAATAAATTTAAGGGCAAAGATGAAATGTCAGGGGATGATGTGATTGGGATTTTAGATGAAGGTGGAGGAGGTGGATTGGTTTAACCCTCTGTAGTATCTGATGAATTAGGTGGTGAGTCATGAGTGGGAGAGGGTACCTTTTATTCCAAATTTTCTTGAGAATGGGAAGGGGATTCCTTTGGGGAAGGAGAAGGAGAAGAAGGGATAGAAATAATACCTTTGCCTACAAAAGTAGGATGCTCAATAATTTCCTTTGCACTTTGGTGTTGTGCTTGATGTACTGATAGCTCTGCAACTATAACATGGAATTGTTCAACACTCTACTTTTGATCCATTTTTAGTTTCTTGCAGAACTCTTTCTGAGCTTCCTCTATTGAATATTTTACCTTTCTCTAGAAAATTTTAAACATAGCAAGATTATCACTCTCTATGTCCTCCTTAGACTGCTCTTTTTGCAATGTAACTTTAGCGTCAGAGTTGTCTTAGTTGTAGCTGCAGTGGTGAAACTCATAAGAGTGAACACAAAACTATCATCTTTCTTTTTCTAATTTACCTCTGTCACATGAGGTTCTCCACCAGGGCTAGGCATTTAGGCCTGTTTTTTGTCTATATGATTTTTGCATTTTTTACCTTATCACTAGAATAATGCATTTTACTCATAATATGTGTCCCTATAGAATACTTATTTAATTTTTCTTATGAAGATTTGAATGCTTTTGGGGCTTCTTCAGCCATTAATGGAGCATTGCTTTCCACTTCCTGAATTTCTTCCTAGGAATATGGGGAAAGAGAGTCTTATATTGCTTGATCTTTCTCATTTTTCTTTGCTTCAACTCTCATGTAACTCAATACCAAATTCTTGGCATCTTTGGCCTTCTAGGTCTTAATATGTTTTTCATATAACTCAAAAAAATCATTGTCATCATGCCAACCCACTCTAGCCTTGTTTGTACCTATTTCCACTCTCATATTCCACCAATCTATAATTTTACCTTCTTTCAATCCCTTTTTATTTTCAACTTCCTTGATCTTATGCTCTTTCAGACAATGATCTTTGTTCCTTGCGGGGTCAAAATAAACTATCTATTAATAAAATTCTATCCATGGGGGTAGGAGTTCCATTTTTGTAATAATCCACTCCAACAGAGCATTTTATTTATTTTTCCTTCCCTCTTCAAAATGAGGCCTTCAAGTATTTTCAATCTTGAGATTTTTCCTTGTTTAGGGTAATGTTCCTCTTTGAGAACTTGTCATCAAGGTCATATCTCCATCTTTATGGTATGTATAACAATCCTAGCCTCTCCAAATATTTGGTAATTTTTTTTACCTTAACCCTTTCTAGTTATTTTATATCATCAACATTAAGAGAATAAGTCAACAAAATTTTCCTCCCTTTACCAGAGCCAAAATTTACGTTGATAAAGTTTGCTTGCCTTAAGTACTCCAGGGCCAACAATATTCTAGTTATAAAATGAGGCAATAAAAAAGGTTTATGAGTAAAACCATAGAGTTTGATGATAGTGCCTTCTGTAAGAATATACCACTCCCCTTATTTAGCATCTTCTATGTGTAACAATTCTTTAGCCAAATATGATAACCTAGGATATTTCCCATACATGATTTTCAAGGTTGGACCTAGAAATTCCAAATTGAATCTATAGTAGGATTATGTGCTCCTCAGATGACTGGTCCAATAATAAACATGGATAGGATTTCATTTATCATTATTATCCTTTACTGTAATCTAGGGCATCATGCACCTTATAGCAATATAAAACATCCATACCAAATTTGAACAATGTTAGAAGGAAGGGTTTGCTAAATCTTTCTTCATCCTAACTAGTAGCTCATGCATTTATTTAGAAAGAAATACTAGCCAATAAAAATAAATTGGCTTGACACCCTCTTCTTTATACTTTGGGTCTATACATATTCTCATTTGAAATGCAATACACAGTGGCTATATTCGAGTATCTTATATATCAATCAAAATCTAAACCCTCTAAGCAAGCCAAAATGGATAAAATCTCAGTATTGGCAAACTATTCAATATAAATTGAGGTATTGGGCAATTTTTTCCTGGACTTAGTAGTTTTGAATTGATTGTAAAACCACTTCCTAAAAGGCTCTCCTTCATGTGCACATATTTGCAAGGAATAGTATCTAGTTTGTTCTGCTATATCAAATGTTTTAGGTCTTATAGGTGGTTCTACACCTAAAGCAAACAAATCATGGTAGGCCTTGGTTGTGATACTGAATAGGGTTTTACCATTAGCCATTTTTACTATTGTTTCCCTAGGGTCATAAAACTTAACAATTGCAAAAACTAATTCAGGACAGGGGAGCACTGATTCACAGATGTAGAAATACAAGAAGGAGCGGATTGCGTAATTACCTTGGACTATCATAGGCTCACCCCTTTGAAATTTATCATTGATATCTCTTTTGAGTCTAGCTCTCCCTGTAAGAGTTAGTCTAATGTCAACCACTACTTATGCTTTATGAATATAGCTTTCCAGTTCAATGTTTGTCATCGATGCCATTTCCTAGGCTACTTCAAAGGCCATTTTCTATGAAAATTCACTAGTGTTTGCTCTCTTTAGCTCTTGCAAACTATGCCTTATTGATTTTCTATGCTCTCCTTGATCAGTGAAATGTTGCTTGCATAATGGATATCAATCAAAATTTGATCTTTAAATCTTCCTGCATGCATGCATTCTACCATTAATGTGGATATTGGACAACCACCCATTGCACACTTCTAAAATCAAAAGGCAGATGACTTTTAGTGGGATATATCATGTTGTTCATTGGTTCGTTGTAGCCTAGAACATATTTTTAATTATGGCACTTTTCTATCCCTTTATCTTCTAAGAGTGTTGTGGAGCATATGTGATAGACCGCAATAAATTTTAGCATATTGAGTGTAGCATGGAGCATATGTTGTAGCCCGATGCCACCCTTAGCTCTTTTTTACAATTCTACCTTAGTCAATCGCTTAATGCAAACCATAAACTGCCTTGCAGTTTTTTCTTTCTTTCTTTATATTATTTTTTTATATCTCTGTATAAAAACCTTTTAGAATAGAAAACAAAAGTTTAATACAAATGTACAAATGTGTTACAAGAAAATATTTATTCTTAATCAAAGTAGAGTTTTAGATGGAACCCTTTAATTGGGATCGGTCGAATATTTTCCTCTAAATATTCAAGTTGGAAAGAGTTGCTTTATTTAACCTTAGATACTTTGAAAGGACCATCCTAGAAAGAGATAAAATTTTGATGATGTCCTGGCTTAGCTCTCTCCACATTCCACTTCAAAATAGAGTCCACTACTTTGAATTTTCTAAATTTGGATATCATATGAATGCTTTTGGAAATCCTCATATGCTTGAGTCCTCTTCTCTTCTAACTGGAGCAGATGTGTCAATCTAGTCCCAACTAGACCTTGATCATATTCTTCTTCTGAGTCTACCAGCTTAAGAGCTAGTATCTCCAAGTGAATAGGTAGGTCTGCTTCTTTGCCATACACCAAAGCATAGGGAGAGGTTTTGATATAATTTTTGATGTTGATCCTATCTACCCATAGAGCTTGCCCTAAAAATAGGTACCAAATATTTTTGTTATCCTCTAATGATATCTTCAAAATTATTAGCAGATTCTTGTTAGTTGACTCTGCTTATCCATAACCCTAAGGATAATAGTTGGAGGAATTTTTAATGGTGATGCCATACTTTCTATTAAACTCAATGTATTTAGACCCTATAAATGCTAGACCATTATCACTTACTATAGATTTGAGGACGCAAAATATTACAATCAAGCACTCCATGAAGTCAATTACCACTTCTTGATTTGATTTCTTTGTGGGAATGGCTTCTACCAATCTGGTAAGCTAATATGTGGTAGTAAAAATATATTTATGTCCTACTGATGAAATTGGGTTTATTGTCCCAATGGAATCCAAACCCCATTGTTGAAATGGATCTTATACTTGGATGGGTTTGAGGGGGAATGATGCATTTCTAGTTCTCACCACATACCTCTGACATTCATTGCAAGCTCTTGTTACCTTGAAAGTGTCAACAAAAATAGTAGGCTAGTAATAGCTTACCTTAATGATTTTTAAAGTTGTGACCCTTCCTAAAAATATCCTCCAGATAATCCCTCATGAAACTCTTTAATTACCTTTTGCTTTTAATCATATTTCAAGCATCTTAGGAGGATTCCATCAAGATTTATCCTATATAGTCCTTCTAGTAGTAAGACATACTTTAAGGCTTGAAGCCTATATCTTCTCCTTTGTGATGGATTGAGACCTTGAGGAAAAATCCCTATTTAGAAATATCTGATCATATGATCAACCTAGTCTAAATATCCTAATTGAGGCTCTTCAATTTGTTTTTCTATTGTTGGTTGACAACATGACATTTGTTCTGTAGAAGCCTTTTCTGTCAATCCTTGGCACAATGCTCTGCCTCTAACCAATTTGGTAGGATGGATCTCCATATCATATTATTGGATCTTGGTAATCCAACCTACTCTTTTGTCTCCCAACTCACCTTATAAAATGAAAATTCTTACATTTGGGTGAACTACATACACCAAGAATTTACTTTGAGCCAAGTATTGCTTGAATTTTTTCAATGACTTCACCATTGTGAAGAATTGTATTTTGATGAAGTTGTATTTGATCTGATACTCATGGAGATTTTTGCTCTAGAAAAATATGGGATGTTCTTCTTCATTATCATTTTTATAAGTAAGCACAGATGCATAGCTTTCTTCAACCCCATAAGCATACAAAATAAAATTCTTTCTAAAATTAGGATTCACCAGAATTGGAGCAATGGCAATGGATTGTTTAATAATCTCAAAAGCTTGTTTTCATACTTTAGTCCAATTGAGATCTATATTTTTATTTACCAACTTTGAGATAAGTTTCACCTTTTGAGAAAAATATGAGATGAACTTACTGATAAAATTAATCTACCTAAAGAAGGATCACAGAGATTTCTTGTTCATTAGAAAAGGAAGGGCAAGAATTTATTTAAATCTATTTATGTCAATGGACATCCCTTATTTAGAGACCACATGGCCAAACAACTTTCCCTCATGAACAACAAATAATGACTTCTTTGGGTTAAGAGAGATACCAAATTCTCTACATTTCTTAAATACTTGCTCTAAGTGCATCAGGTGATCTTGTTTCTTATGAGAGAACACAACCATATAATCCAAGTATATCAGAATGAATTTATTAATGAGCTCTCCAAAGACATAATCCATAGCTCTTTGGAATGTATCCCTTGCATTGGATAGACCAAAATGTATTGTTTGATAAGCAAAAGTAGCCCATTTGATAGTAAATGTTGTCTTGAATTGATCCTCATATTTCACCTAGATCTGATTATAACCAGAGAAGCTATCTAAAAGTGATAACCTCTTTGCTCCTACAACAATATGTAGAATCTGGTCGATATGAGGGAGACTAGTGATCCTTCAATGATTCCTGGTTAAGATTCTTAAAATCTACACATAGGCAAATGTCTTCATTCTTCTTCCTCACTGGAACCATGTTAGCTACCCATTTGGAGTGCTTAATTGGATATATAATTTTAGCCTTTAGTATTTTGAGTAATTCTTCTCTCATTATGGATTCAATCATGGGATTCAAAGGCCTCTGCTTCTATATGAAAGGCTTTGCATCTGGTTCTAGCTCAATTGTATGTTGGATCAGCTTTTTGTCATATACCTTAAGATATTCATATGCCTAGGCCACTATGTCTTGGTATTTTAGGCACAAGGCTTTAATATCCTCTACCTCTTTTGGATAATAGTGGATATCAACTTTGAGCTTCTTTTTCTTCTCGATCTTGATCTCCTTGTAGATTTTTTTATTGATATCCATAGCTTTGATTTTTTTTCTATCTTCATTATCGAAGAGGCTTTCAAGTGTGACCAACCCTTCTGGGAAATGATTTTTTTTAATTGGATAAAATATTGTTGCTCAATATCATATAGAACTTCCTCTTAAATAGTAGATAAACAAGCATCTCTTACTAGGAAGTCAATGGTTTGTTAATCACTCTCAAAGACCTGCCAAAAAAATATTTGTATGGTACTGCAGGCCTAAAAACCATTTTGATCCTTTTGTCTTTGGTAACTCCTATATCTACAAAAGTGTTAAAATTAGATCCCCTAACTTCCAAAGAGTCAATCAACATGTTCTACCTTCTATAAACAAAATGAATGTTGAGGATGTCAAAGGATTCCATCAAATCCCACACCCTATTTTTTTATACCTTTAGGTAATGGTGCTTCCTGCTGCACCTCTCTCTTACCTGATTTACTATTAGATTAGAGTTACCATAAATATTGAATATCCTGATACCCATTCTTTCATCTTGCATTAGCCCTAAGCATAAAGTTTCATGCTCTATGGTATTATTGGTACATGACCATGTTAGCTTGTATGTAAAACTTTTCACACCTTATGATGAGGACTGTAAAACTACACCAACATCGGCCTCATTTTTGCATCTTGCACCATCAAAGTGCATGGTCCAAGTCTCTATTTCTCTCAAATACTTGTTGGATATAGCAAGGATATTTTTCTCTACTTCTAAGAAAATGTTGTATGTGCCCATTCCGGTTCCATACTAGCTACAATCCTCTTTGAACGGTAGCTCATCTTCAACCTCTAGTTCTTTAAAAAATTCTACTATTTAAAATCATCTAGATATGTGAGGTTACACATGTCTTCTTCAATATTCTTGATGTGATAAGACACAGGCTTCTTGGGTGTAATCCTTATTCTATTTCCCTTGAAGAAAATCACCATACTAGAGTAATCCAAGTACATACACCCTCCCAATTTGACAGTGAGCTATTGGAAATATGAGCAATATTTGATGTCGTTGATGTCAAAAGTTAGTTTTAGTGAGCAATGTAGAAAAAAGGATTTCAAGATTCAGTTTCATAAATAAGAAGGTGATCATATAAGGTCTAAAGGAGAAGTTAAAAGGCCCAAGAAAAATAATATTGTAATATTTTATTATAATAATAAAGGTCTAATGGAAGGACCCAAAGTAATTAAATTAACTATAAATTAATTATAATAAATTTCTTAAAGATTAATTTGTAATTTAATTTAATTAACCCTATGGTTATTAAATTAATTATAAGTTAATTATAATATTTTTTTTATTAATTAAATTATAATATAATTTAATTTACCCTAAAGTTACGGTTGCAAGGCAAAAAGAAATACGTTGATGTCATAAAGAAAATACCTTCACCAACATCTAAAAACAATGGTGGCATAATGGCATAAATACAATATGCCTTAGTGGAAAATACCTTACCTTTGTTTGAATTCTAAAAGGCCTACGATTAATGTGATTTATGTGATTTCATGAGAGGAAGAAGAAAAAAACTTTTATCTTGTGTGTTCCAGTGAAGGAGTAAATTTAGTGAGGCTCTAAGCCTCATATCCATCTGATGGCTTGGCCTGGTGGCAAATGGTTGTGAGCTAAGGCTTTGGAAGTGGGAGGACCCATGATTGAATCTCGACGGTAGTGTTCATGAGTGTTTTTATTTGGTGCTAAAGGAAGTAGTGAAATTTTTTTTTAGGCACCAAGAAGGGAGGATGAAGAGCACGTGGTGCTCTTTTCTCCCAAGGTGAGCGCCTATCTCACATGGTGATTGGAGCTGCAACTAGGGTGGTAGTGGAAGCACGGTGTGGGTTCAATTCCCACCAAGGGCAAAAGAGAATAATTGTGATTGAGATAGGTTTTTAAGGGCACTTCATCACCAAATAAAAAGGTATCGACACATATTTATTGTGACTGATTGTTGGATGTTGTGAATGCTAAGTTGGAGTGAAAAGTATTGTTTGGTAAGCATTGTTGAGTTTGATTTTGTATTAAATGCTTTAAGGTTTTTCTGGAATAAAGGTTAAAGATAGAAACCTTGCTTGATAAGCATTATTGAAAACATTGGTTGAACCTTCATATGCATGATTAGAGTTTGTACAATAATATAAGTATCATTGTTATGTGAAGTTGTAAACTATCTTGAACTAGGTTTTGTGAAAGAACATGAGTATCATTGTTATGTGAGATTGGTTGATAGGCATTTTTGAAAATATTTGAGTGTTCATATGCTTGGACTAGGGTTTTTAAGAAAGGAGTATTTCATTGAGTGATTGATTAAGTGGAGTTTATTGAGCCTAGTCAAGTGGAAATGTTGAAGTGATAGTTCTAATTCTATAAAATAAATTGTTCTATATTCTAATTTGATTTGAGAAAGATATTGAAAGTGATTGAGCATTGTTATGAGTGTGAAGAATGTTGAGTCTCTAAAAATTCTCTATATATTTTTTTGATATTGGACAAGTTCTAGTTAGGACTTGCTGAGCATATATAAGGTAAGTCTTAGTGAGGACTTGTTGAGCATATTTGAGACAAGTCTTGGTGAAGACTTGTTGAGCATATTGGAAAAGTTCTAGTGAGGACTTGTTGAGCAGAGTTGAGGCAAGTCTTGGTGAAGACTTGTGGATAAATTTGTGTGAGCTTTTGTGGAAGCTTACAATGCAGATTTGAGACAAGTTTTTGAGAAAACTTGTGAGGAGAGTTGATTGATTGATTTGTTCAAACCTTGGGTTAAGGTTTGGGGCAGATCTAGTAGATTTGATTTGTGATTAATTCAAGCTTTGTGTTAAGGCTTGAGGATAGAGATTGTGCATATTTGTACTAGACCAAAGGACTATATTTAGTGCATATTTGAGGATAAATATTGAGTAGATTTGTGCTAGATCGAAGGACTGTGTTTAGTATATATTTGAGGATAAATATTGAGCAGATTTGTGCTAGACCGAAGGACTATTTTTAGTGCAGATTTAAGGATAGAGATTGAGTAGATTTGTGCTAGATCGAAGGACTATGTTTAGTGCATATGTGAGGACAAATATTGATTAGATTTATGCTAGACCAAAGGATTGTGTTTAGTGCATATTTGAGGATAGAGATTGAGTAGATTTGTGCTAGATAAAAGGACTATGTTTAGTGTAGATTTGAGATAGAGCTAAGAGAAATCTTTGGAGGTGACAAAGTATAGAGGATGATAGTATCCAGTGGATAGAAATCCATAAGCCAATGCAATGGAGGCAATAGTTCTTCTAGAAGATCACCAGCCAGAGCTAAAGTGAAAGAGTTATCCTATGGATAGATATCTACAAAATTTATTAGGGGATTGGTGTCTCCTTTGGATAGAGGTCCATAAACATTATAACAGGGAAAGGATTCCCAAGATATTTTTTGAGAAAATTTTAGTAAAATATTTTCTCTATGGAGTAGCCCACATTGGGTGAAGCACATTAAATTGATGTCTCTATTGCATGTGATTATTTGTGCATTTATTTGATTACTGTTGTTGATATTGCTATTGATACATTACATAATATTGATTGGGAAATAAAAGTAAAAAGTGGTTTTATACAGTTCACCCCCCTCTCAGTATAATCTTGTGTTCTTCAATTGCTATAAAAGCAGGTTCCTTCGAAAGAGTTTAACAACTTGAAGGAAAATATTACAAGAAAATAGATGGATTATCAGAGTGGATCCTTAGGAAATTCAACACCATTGTTTTATGGGAATAATTATACTCTACAAAGCACAAGGATGAAGTTTTATTTAATGGCGCTTTGAAATAAAGCATGGGAAGCAGTTGAAAATGGATACACACCACTAGAAAATCCACCTATAGATAAATATGGTAAGCTTCTACATCATTATAATTCAAGAGCAATGAATGCAATTCAAAAGGACTTACGTAAATTTGTTTTTATAAAGGTTATGCATTGCAAATCAATAAAGGATATTTGGGATAAGTTGCAAGGCATATATGAAGGAGATAAAAAGGTCAAAAGGGTAAAGTTGCAAAATTCCAAGAGAGCATTTGAAGACCTAAAAATGAAGCATGAAGAAAATATTGTGGTATATCTACTTTGTATGGATGAGGTTGTTAAATCCATGCAAGGACTTGGTCTTGAAGTTACAGAACCTGATGCGTATGATAAGATTCTAATGTCACTCCCAAAAAGGTTTAGTGAAAATATTTAAGCTATAGAAGAGTCAAAATATATTGATAATTTGAAAAGAGATTAATTACATGGTATTATCACAACATTTGAGATAAGAATAAAAAAGGAACCTATTCCCCAAAAATAAGTAGCATTTAAAGCCACTAATAATACTAAGGGTAAGAAGTTAGATTCAAGCAATGAGCTATATAGTGATGAATAAGCCAATTATGGCAGAAGGAATAAGGACTCAAGAAAATATAAAGGTAAAAAATTAGTTAGATAATCTAAATGTGGAAAATATGGTCATTATGCATCTAATTTTCCAAAAGCTGGAAATAGCAGTGGTGATGAGAAACAAGATCATAAGAACAGGGATGTAGAAGGGCATAGGTAATTTAAGAAAAATAGGGATGGACAAGGTACATAATGGAAGAAGTTTTTCCAAAGGCACAAGAAGAGTTTCTATGTAGATAAGGAAAGTAAGTACTAACTGATAGTGATTATGGTTCCTTAGATAATTATAGATATGAAGTTCTATTTTTGGCAAAAGAAAAAAAAGTGGTTAAGAAAAGAACACCAATAATCCTCAAATTTTTCTAGATGCGGTAACTTTGGTCTTATTGAGGATAGTTGTACAAAGAGAGCTTTTAGTTTTAGTGATGATGAATATGAAGATACACTTGAAGGACCAAAAGACAATATTCTTATGGCACTAGAAGAAGAAGGAGGTGATCCTAAAGAAGACAAATTATAAAAGAATGAAGATGTTTTCAAAGGCAAAAAAATAGAGGAAGAATAAGAGAAGGGAGAAGT
This sequence comes from Wollemia nobilis, assembly GCA_028583015.1. Lineage (NCBI taxonomy): Eukaryota > Viridiplantae > Streptophyta > Pinopsida > Araucariales > Araucariaceae > Wollemia > Wollemia nobilis. Next base: position 2,290,193 of record JAQPPZ010017097.1, on the reverse strand, counting down.
TGATCTTGAGGGAGAGCTTATTCATGCTCTTGATGTATTAAAAATGGTAAAAAAGGAAAACTCCCAATTTAAGCTTCATTTTTAAGAATGTGATGAAGAGAAAGGAAAGCTTATAGAGGATCTAAATAAGTCAATGGTTAAGACAAGGAAGTTAAAAGATAGGTTATAAGTAAAGGTCTTAGAATGTGAAAGGTTGGAGAATGAAGTAGCTTAACTAAGTAAGGAAGTGAAAGAGTCTAAGTACAGGTTACACAAGTTTGGTAGAAGCTCAAAGAATTTGGATAAGATTATCAAGACACAAAAACCTACATCAAGCAAAATAGGTCTTGGTTTTGAACAGGTACAAAAGAAACAAAAAGAGGAGTCAATATCAAGTTTTGAAGAAGAAGAAACTTTAGAATAAGAGTGTAAAATAAAGTGAGACTTTTGAGGATGAGTTGGACAACTGAAAGTTCAACAAGGAAAGGAACAATGCACAAATGAGGAATAGATGGAATAAAAACTAGCACAGGATAAAAGAAACTAAAATATCAATGAGGTCAAGGCAATTCCAATGGATGATGCTTCTCATGTCATAGGTTTGGGCACAAATATTCTCAGTGCAGGACACATGAAAGACAAGAATATGGGAACTTAAAAAATATATAGCTATTTCAAGGGTATTGCTACTCCTGTAATCAGTTTGGTCACAAGGCAATGAATTGTAGGGTTCATGATATGAATAGATATGGCTTCACTAGGAGAAATACCAAGACATTTGCACCTACAAGGAATTATAACATTAAGTGTTATAAGTGCAATAATTATGGACATACAACAAAGTGATGTTGAGCATAAATTCCATAGACAAGCAGGAACATAAATAGTCAGAGGAATCAAAAGGACCAGATGAGGAGGAAAGTGGATAAAAGAAAAGAGCAGTGCATTATGGGAGTAAAAATACTCCCACCCCAGAATTAGCCACCTCAAGAGGAGGTGGGGGAGGGGCTAAGCTAAGAGTCTCATTCTTAGCCCCAAGCCCCAAAGGTGACCCTTTGCCATTGATGACAAAGGAGAAGAGATTTGAGTTAGGGGGAGAGCATTCAGTTAGGGGGAGCAGTTTCTTAGGGGGAGAATAACAGAAAAAGGTAAAAGGAATGGTAAAAGGAAAATGGGTTTCCATCAATGACAAAGGGGGAGATTATTGGAAATATGAACAAGATTATTTGACATTGATGTCAAAATTAAGTTTCAGTGAGCAATGCAGGAAGAAAGATTTCAAGAGTTTATTTTAGAAATAAGAAGGTGATCAGATAAGGTCTACAGGAGAAGTAGAAGGCCCAAGAAAAATAATATTATAATATTTTATTATAATATTAAAGGTCTAATGGAAGGACCCAAAGTAAATAAGTTAATTATAAATTAATTATAATAATTTTCATTATAAATTTATTTGTAATTTAATTTAATTAACCCTATGGTTATTAAATTAATTATAATAATTTTATTATTAATTAAATTATAATATAATTTAATTTACCCTAAATTTAGGTTTGCAAGGCAAAAAGAAATGAGTCGACATCATAAAAAAATACCTCTGTTGACATCTAAAAACAATGGTGGCATAATGGTATAAATACCATATGCCTTAGTGGAAAATACCTTAACTTCGTTTGAATTCTAAAAGGCCTATGATTAATGTGATTTATGCAATTTCATGCAAGGAAGAAGACAAAATTTTTTTGTCTTGTGTGCGCCAGCAAATAAGTAAATTCGACAAGGCTCTCAGCCTCATATCCATCCGATGGCTTGGCCTGGTGGCAAACAGTTGTGAGCTAAGGCTTTGGAAGTAGGAGGACCTGTGATCGAATATCAGTGGTGGTGTTCATGAATGTTTTGCTTGTTCACCAAAGGAAGCAACAAAATTTTTGTTTAGGTTCCAATAAGGGATAATAAAGAGCACATGGTGCTCTTTGCTCCCAAGGTGAGTACCTATCTCACGTGATGGTTGGAACCATGGCTAGGGTGCTGGTGGAAGCGTAGCATGGGTTCGATTCCCACCAAGGGTAAAAGAGAATAATTGTGATTGAGATAGGTTTTTAAGGGCACTTCATCTTCAAACAAAAAGGTATGAGCACATATTTCTTGTGAGTGATTGTTGGATGTTGTGAATGCTAAGTTGGAGTGAAAAGGATTGTTTGGTAAACATTGTTCAGTTTGGTTTTGTATTAAATGCTTCAAGGTTTTTCTAGAATGAAGGTTGAATATAGAAACCTTGTTTGATAAGCATTTTTGGAAACATTGGATGATCCTTCATATGCATGATTAGGGTTTGTGCAAGAACATGAGTATCATTATTATGTGAAGTTGTGAACTATCTTGAACTAGGGTTTGTGAAAGAACATGAGTATCATTGTTATGTGAGATTGGTTGATAAGTATTATTGGAAATATTTGAGTAACTGTTCATATGCTTGGACTAGGGTTTGTAAGCAAGGAGTATTTCATTGAGTGATTGAGTGAGCCTAGTCAAGTGGAAGTGTTGAATTGATAGTTCTAATTCTGTAAAATAAATTATTCTATATTCTAATTTGATTTGAGAAAGAGATTGAAAGTGATTGAGCATTGTGATGAGTGTGAAGCATATTGAGTCTCTAACAATTCTCTATATGTTTCTGTGAGATTGGACAAGATATAGTTAGGACTTGTTGAGAAGAATTGAGGTAGGTCTTGGTGAGAACTTGTTGAGCATATTTGAGGTAAGTCTTGGTGAAGACTTATTGAGAATATTAGACAAGTTCTAGTGAGGACTTGTTGAGCAGAGTTGAGGTAAGTCTTGGTGAAGACTTGTGGAAAATTTTGTGTGGGCATTTATGCAATATTACAATGCATATTTGAGACAAGTCTTTGAGAAGACTTGTGAGTAGATTTGATTGATTGATTTGTTCAAACCTTGGATTAAGATTTGGGGTAGATATAGCAGAGTTGATTTGTGATTAAGTCAAGCTTTGTGTTAAGGTTTGAGGACAAAGATTGAGAAAATTTGTGCTAGACCAAAGGACTATGTTTAGTGAAGATTTGAGGATAGAGATTGAGCAGATTTGTGCTAGACCAAAGGACTATGTTTAGTGCAGATTTGAGGACAGATATTGAGTAGATTTGTGCTAGATTGAAGGACTGTGTTTAGTGCATATTTGAGTACAGATACTGGGCAGATTTGTGCCAGACCAAAGGACTATGTTTAGTGTATATTTGAGGATACATATTGAGCACATTTATGCTAGATCTAGACTATGTTTAGTGCATATTTGAGGATAGAGATTGGGAAAATTTGTGCTAGATCGAAGGACTATGTTTAGTGTAGATTTGAGATAGAGCTGAGAGAAATATTTAGAGGTGATAGAGTATAGAGGATGATAGTATCTGGTGTATAGATACCCATAAGCTAGTGTAGTGGAGACATCAGTTCTTCTAGAATATCACCAACCAGAGCTAAGGAGAAAGAGTTCTCCTATGGATAGAGATCCATGAACTTGACGTTGGAAATTTTGAGTAGATGAGTTGTCATTGATGTCAAGAGTGAATGGTCATTGATGTCAAAAGTTAGTTTTAGTGAGTAGTGCAAGGAGAAGCAGTTCTACAATCAGTGCAGAAAGAAGAGTTCACTTTCAGTTGGTCAAGACCCAGTTCCAAGTAGTCATATGTGGTCCAAAGTGCAAAGAAGAAGTCCAAGCAAATAATATTATAATATTTCTTTGTAATATTGTACAAGGAAGTTTAAATTAATTATAAATAAATTAATATAATTTTATTATAAATTAATTTATTAATTAATTTAATTAACTTATAAGTTATTTAAATTAATTATTAATTAATTTTAATATTAATTATATGTTAATTTATGGTTATTTTAAATAACCCTAAGGTGGGTTATTAAAGTCAAAATTTGAATTTTGAGTTCAACCATCGAGTGCCTACGTGGAAATCAAGTATCAAAGCATGTATAAAATGGCACTCCTCCACCTTAGCCCAAGAATGTATGCCTTCGAATTAATATTGGTGTTATGCGAAAACATGCGAATCATTCTATGAAATAAAGAGGGTTTCATTGGTTTTTAAAAGTGCCAAGAGGCAAGTAGAGGAATTTGACCCACAGAGGAAGGTGCCTTGGTCACCAAGAATAGGTAGCACAGTTGGAAACCGTGGTGAAAGCAAAGCGCTAGGGGTAGCAAATGGCAGAGGTTCAAATCTAGAGTGTTCTTTTTGGAAGAGTCGACAATGGACGAAGGTGGTAAAAGGAAGGAGGCTTCCCTTCCTTCTTGTGGGTGCCTATAGCCCATGTGGTGGGCACAAAAGCACCAAAGTGCTTGGTTCTTGGGAGACGATAGTTCAAAATCCATCGAACCCCCTTTTGGGGTAAAATACAAGGTATGCATTTGTTTTGGTGCCAGATTTTTTGGAGGGATTAAATTTAAGCCCTAAAGTTTAATTTTTACCTAATTTATTTAATTTATAAGGCTTTAAGGGTATTTATAAGGTCTAGGTAAATATTTTTTTTAAAGATTAATTTTTTGGAGATTAATTAATTAAAGTTGGAGATTATAAGGTGTATCTAAATAATTATTTTTATGTGTGATTTGATGATTGCTAATTTCAAGGAGTAGTAAGGTGTATTTGAGTTTGATTATTTTTATAATTGAGGAATATTGTGAGAGAGTTTTAGTGTGATATTTTGTCATCTAACCATTGAAATTGGCAAAGAAGAAAATTGGGATTGAGATAGATTTTGAAGGGCACTTCTACATCAAACAAAAGGTATGGGCACATCTTCCTAGTGAGTGATTATTGAATGTTGTGAATGCTAAGTTGGAGTGAAAAGGATTTTTTGATAAGCATTGTTGTTGAAGTGATTGATTGAGTGAAGAACTTGAACTAGGGTTTGCAAAGATCATGAGTATCATTGTTATGTGATATTTTTTGATAAGCATTGTTGTTGAAGTAATTGATTGAGTGAAGAACTTGAACTAGGGTTTGCAAAGATCATGAGTATCATTGTTATGTGATATTGGTTGATAATCATTGTTGGAAAAAAATTGAGTGAGTGTTAATAAGTTTGGACTAGGTTTTGTGAGAAACGATTATTTCATTGAGTGATTGGTTGAGTAGAGTTGGTTGAACCTAGTCAAGTGGATGTGTTGAAGTGATAGTTCAAGTTCTGTGAAACAAATTGTTCCATATTCTAAATTGATTTGAGAAAGAGGTTGAGAGTTTGTGAATGCAAAGCATATTGAGTCTCTAAAAATTATCTATATGTTTATGTGAGATTGGACAAGTTCTAGTGAGGAATTGTCGAGTAGATTTGAGACAAGTTTTTGAGAAGACTTGTGGACATATTTGTGTGAGATTTTGTGTAAGCTTACAATACAGATTTGAGGATAGAGTTTGAGGACATAGATTGAGGATAGATTTAAGGATAGATTTTGGTGTAGATTTGAGGATAGGTTTGTGCCAGATCAAAGACATAGATTGAGCAAATTTGTACTAGACCGAAGGACTATGTTTAGTATAGGTTTGAGACAGAGATTTGGAGGTGACAGATTATAGAGGATGACATTCTCTAGTGGATAGAGATCCATTAGCAAGGGTAGTGATGATAGGTCTTCTGAGTGAGGATAAAAGTCTTTAGTGGATAGAGATCCATCAGCTAGTGTAGTTGAGGCAATAATTCTTCTAGAAGATCACTAGCTAGAGTAGAGGGAAAAAGAGTACTCTTATGGATAGAGATCCATGAACTTGATCAGGGTATTGATGTCTCATTTTGATAGAGGTCCATAAAAATTATAATAGGGAAAGGATTCCCAAGAGAATTTATTTGAGAAAAATTTATAAAAAATATTTTCTCAATGGAGTAGCCCACATTGGGTGAACCATGTTAAATCATGTCTCTCATGTGTGTGATGATTTGTGTGATGTTTACTACTTTAATATTGTTGATATTATTATTTGTATTGAAAATAAAAAAGTTGTATCGTATACTGCTCAACCCCTCTCAGTATAAGCACATATTCTTCACTTGATTAGGGTATTGGTGTCTCCTTTGAATAGAGGTCCATAAAAATTGTAATAGGGAAAGGATTCCCAGGAGATTTGTTGAGAAATTTTAGTGAAATATTTTCTCCATGGAGTAGCCCACATTGGGTGAACCATGTTAAATTTGTGTCTCTATTATGTGTGGTGATTTGTGAATTACTTTGATTACTATTGTTGATATTGCTATTGATACATTGCATAATATTGATTGGGAAAGAAAAGTAAAAAGTGGTATTATATTTTTCACATAGATTAAAATAGGGCTCTAGGTCTACAACCAGATCCTCTTATAAAATGGATACCTCTAAGGCTCTATGCAATCTCATTAGTACATATTTTACTACCCCAACTATCTTTACTGGTGTCTCATCCAACTGCAGAACTCTAGGATAGGATCTGGTATACTCCATACCCATCTCATTGTAGAATTCTTTGGGCATAACCATGGTGGAGGTCCATGAATCAATCATACAGTTGTAAACTATCCAACCCCCCATCCATAAATAAATGTAGAATGAGGGGGATTTATTCTTTAAAATAGTAGGAGACACCTTGTCTTTTCTAGAAGACACACTAAGGATAGTAGTAGTTTTCTTTTCTTGAGGATTCTTACTCAAATAAGCTTTCAAAAAGTCTATTTGACTAGGAATAAAGAGGGTATCATAGAGGTTAGCCTTGGAGGGAATCCTTTTCATCTCTTCTACAATGTTGTATTCTAATTTTGTATAAGTGAAACTCTCAGATTTTCTCTCTAGATCATCATACTTCCTCTTGTATTTTTGTGTAGCTTCAATCCTTTGCCTCTTAGTTATAGAGGGGAATCAAATATTTTCTTGTGCTTCACTTTTAGATCTCATCCTCTCTTTATCATTTTATTTGTCAAAACACCTAGGAAAATTGACCTCCTTTTCTTGGTCTTTCGGTACCATGTCCTTTTTTTAGTGGCTTGAGAAATAGGAAATTAGTCATTATTCTACTAAAAAGGATATTTCTTATTTTGATAAGGGACTTGAAATTAACCCATATTCTACGGATCAAACTACAATGTCTTCTTTCCAGATATTTTCATGACAACAATAGGCCACTCTTCATTAGGATATTGACCAACCATGATCTAGTCTAGTTGCCAGAGCATATTGACTCTGCCTTTCTAATTTCTCTCTACCTTTTCCATGGCTTGCTGCACATGATGCTGATACATAACACATGACTCTAATTCATGATGATCATTACACACAATGCATCATGCATTTATAAGGCTAGTTTTAGAGGAATATTTTGGATCTTCTTGAATTGCATTAACTTTTATCCCAACACTATTGTTGGTACCAGTATTCTGATCTCTATTAACATAGGGAATATTATTTGTTGTGATGTTTATATCTCTCTCTTATCCATTGAATTAATATTGTTACTAAGAGTTTTTAAAGTGTTTTGAATGTTAAGAAGCATAGAAGATTATTGAGATATTTGAGATGAAAGAGGAGGGAAAGAAACTAGAGTAGATGATGATATGGGGAGAGGAATTGGAGTTATCTTGGGAGCTGGTGATGACAAAGGAGGGGGGTCCATGTAATAAACATATTTTCTTGACCTTGGATATTAGTAATTTTAGAGCAGTAGGGCATCACAGTCTTTGGGGGTAACCTCCCTACATTAATAAGAATATTCTTATCCTAGATGGTTGCATTGTAAACCTAGTGAAAGGTATGTATCCCTACATTTTGAGTTTGTAAACCCAATTTTGATCTAAGGACTCTAATATAGTACATAAAATCAAGGGTCATAGCTAGCTTAACTTTAGGTGGAATCCTTTTTCAAGTTTTTATAAATCTCAAATTAAAGTCTAAAATTGATTCTTGTTGATTTTTTTGCATGGATGTAAACTAATTTAGAAGGGATAAGGGATCAACATACTCATTGAATTCCTCTACAAAGGTTTCTTCTAACTCAACCCATGAAGTAATGTTATTATCCTCCAAATTTCTAAATTTGTGTAAGATTTTCCCTCTAAAGGACAAGGACAGGATTCTGACAATGACATCTTCATTCTTTATGTTATGAATTGCTACTATATTTAGAATATCTTGGCAATGCTCGTAAGTAGTTTTTACTTATCCATAATAGGTAGGTATGACTTTGGACATAGCTTTGGGAATATCATACATATGAGCAAGCCTCAAGGGGCCAACTATATTCCAACTAGGATACTTTTGCAGGGGTGGATTTGGGGCCACATTGGAATTATTTACCATGTTGTGAGCCATATTTTTAATTGTTGCTCTTGTTGAAGATGGTATTGAAGGCATGTCATGTGGAATTTCTGGAGGAATTTCATTTGACTGGAAATTTGGGTTCAAATTTCTTAAGATATTAGATCCTTTCAATGGGATCTCATAATATATAAAATAATTTGGGTTATTATTAATAGATGACCTTGTATTCATGAAAACTATGAGCTATCAAAAAGGCTTTTCTAGATTCTTGCATTTAGAGAGTCACCAGGTGAATTTACTAATCACCACTTAATAAGGTCAACATAATTCACAAAATCTTGATTCCTTCAATAAAATATAAAGTTAGAAAGAGGGAGTTAACTAGTGTTCTTGTTAATAGGTCCCACCAGACATACCAAAAATTGTTAGGATCCAAAATTCCATCAAGTAAAAGCTCAATACTGTGACTTTTATCTTCCAATTATCTTATTAGGCATGCACCCACCAATCACAATTTAGACTGCAACATTGGATGAATTAAATATTGCTCTAATCCAACCTCCAGAGTAGGTTGGTGTTCCTTGTCAACTGATAAGGTGTTGACTCATTTAAGCTCAGTTAAATTTTTAAGATATAGGGATAGAAATGAGTTAGTGTTAAAAAATAGTAATTAAATAGTGGATGGATAGAGCTAACAACATAGGCATCTACAAGAAAAACCCATATTACAAAATAAATTATAGTATCCCACACTTTAGATTAACAACATTCAAAACCTTTATCATTGCAGAAAGAATAGAGATATACTTCAAGAAATCTATTTCAATATTATGATACTAATAATCCAATTTAGCATAATAAGATCAATATCAATATTTAACAAAAAATAACTTCTTGTAAGGAAAGATTCAATTACGAAAATATTTCAATTGCTCTAAGCTAGCAATCCAATATTAGTAGAATAGACTAACCATAGTAGTAGTAGTAGAAAAGCAATCCATAGCTTGAATCTCTACAAAAATTGTAGAAGATACCAATTTGAGGCAAACATCCAAGTAATGTTCCTTCTATTGATTTATAGACAAGTATTACATATCAAGGCAAGCAAACACTCTAGATCTGACCCTTCAAGATGAGGGTTCGACCTCCTTTTATAGTTTTTACATGCTTGAAAAGAAATTGAAAGAAATGGAACATTACAAGGAAAATGAAATGCCATACCAGCCAAATGATGAGGTGGAAACCTCTGATTTACATTCAAGGATAGAAGAAACTACATGATATTGCACTCCTTTGTATCTCAATCCTTGCAACTTGTTGGTTCTTCATTGTGGTTTAGCTCCAAGTTGTTGAAACCATGATCTAGAATAAATTTCATTCTTGTAGATGTTATCTATTGTAGATTTGCAACTGATTGATCTACAACTATATTTTCTTGGTTCTTAACCTCATTAACGCTTTATCTGCTAGCTCCCTTTGCTCAACTATTTCATATCACAAAGGCTCTATTTTTATGTGTTCGAGATATAGTCAAAATGATGCAACCATTTATTTTCTCACGAATAGCCAAAGATTAAATCTTAAAAATATTTAACCGCTTTGTGGTGTGGAAAATGATGTAGCCTACTCCTCTTAATAGCTTATCACCTGATTTTGACCACTTTGACAATAGGCTATGGCACATGAGACTCGAGCATGAAAATATACTGAGGTGAACGTGATGGAAAATTACGCTAAGCCGCTACTCCTCTTCTTCAAGATGCTTTAGAATTGATTTGTATCCATGAAGTAGAACATGATCTATAATGTGTTGTAGCCCATGACTTGAAACTCGTACATCCAAGTTTGATTGTGGCTGATTGTAGGGTAGAGCACTACTTTGGATTATATGGAATATAACATAAGAATTATGCCATATAAAATCTTACACTAGCTTATGACTTTATTATTTACTTTTACAATGTTTAACCATTTTAAACACAAGCTAGAGCATGTGTGTTGTTCCACTACAAAATACACTTGAACTCTCATGGGATAGAACAAGCTTTGAAATAGCCTTCAACTTGCATGAGCTAGAACAATATGCATTGTGCCACTGTTTGGAAGTAGCCAAGTACAAAATTTGACTTTGGGTTGGAACCATGTTAGATGTTGCATAGATTAGAATATTCTATAAACCGTTGAGATTTTAGACTTAATAAAAAATATTTCGTGATCCACAATTTCAAAAATAGCAAAATAAACTTTGACCAATTTGATGCGGGCTGGAGCATGTGTCCTGCAACACTGTAAAATACATTGGATCTCGGGTGGGATGGAACATCCTTTTTTACCTTAGAAAAATTTTCAAAATTTTTTCTAAGGATGTGGCCATTTTGTGCCTACAATAGTCAAAATATGGTTTGACATAAGATGAACTACAATGAAGGCAACTTGGTATTCAATTGGGACAAAGATAGAGCAAAACTTGGAAGTAATGGGAACTTTGATCCACTATAGGTGGGCCATATAAAATCCTTTGAGTTGTAAAGCAAAATGCATATATACTTGTGATAATGGATGGGAGACCACTACCAATTTAAATTAATGAAAAAAACTTTGGTCCCATATAAAGGGTCTTAAACAAAGGAAAAATATAAATGTATACATAGTTCTTTTATAATATTTTGTGTGTATTATATCTAGTTTATATTTTCCTTTTATTTTCTAAATAAAAAGATTAAAAAAAATTAAGAATAGAAGTATACAAAAAAATAAGAAGAATTATTTTTGATTTCAAGTAAAAACCTTAAAAAATACACTTGAATATCCCCCTTTCTTTACTTTTCTTCCCATTTCTCAAAACTTGCCTTGTAAAATTTTTAAGAAATTTTTCTAAGTTTAAGATTTAAAATGATTTAGTCACCAATGAGAAAATCACTATAGCTTGGTAAGTGAATCACTTCATACTATAAAGTGAATGCTCCAAAAATAAAATGTTTGTAAAAATAGTTTTAAAAGGAAAATAAGCTAATTCTTTGGACCAATTGATTACAAAGGTCATTTATGATAGTTCCATGAGATTGAAAAAATGGGGGTTAAAACCTTATAAGATCCATTTCATAATAATTTCTAATCTTACTTTTAATATAATTTCCCTCCTTTCTCTCACCATAATAACCAATATATGAAAATACATTGAATCTATACTGAATTCGCTACATTAGGCAAATATAGATTGATAAGGGAAATTTTGAGCTGAATTGCTGCCAAGAGAAGAATATGATGAGAGGACTTGAAGCTCCATAAATCCATCAAGTTGTTGATGCTAAGAATATTCTAAAAATATTGACAAGATCAGGCTTGCAAAGAAATTTGTTAGTAACATTGAAAATCCCCATGCCACGAGGCTATGCCAACTCACTAGATTATGAAGATAATAATGTACAACCTTTTGGTGATAGTTAAGATTTTTTTTTCTATTGGCAAGAGTCTTGAAACCATTCAAGTGGAAGCTAAAAGGACTCTACCTTTAGTATAACTTAGTCCCATTCATTAGTTTTTAATTCACTCATCATCTTGAGGAGTGGGTTCAAAAACTAAGTTACACTCTACAAATAATGGAGCCTATTGTAATCAACCAATATGGGATCTTGGAAAAAAAAAACCAAGAAATGTGGAAGAATAAAGGAGACCTAAGGTGACCAAGAAAGATATTGGTTTCATCTAGAAGAGCTTAAGGTTTGTAGAAGTACAATCATCTTGAGTGTTTCAAGTTATCAAAATTCCATAGGTCATATAGCTTTCTAGATCCATAAAGAGGTCACATCAATCATGGTAAGAAATAAAAGAAAAGCTTTTGGATATAACATCATCTTGAATATTTAATCCAAAAGTAAAGGGAGAAAATATACCAAGTTAGAAAAAGAAAATTATTTAGGCACACTCATTAAATGAAGGGTCTAATAACTCTAGCATGAAGGCAATTTTAAAACATTAGCAATTATGTAAGGAGAAAAGTGGAGGAAAAGAGTAGCAAGGCCATGTTTGGACATATAATTTGCTTAATATTTTCTTATGCTTTCAAGTGCTAATCTACAGAGGTGATAAGTTGAAGCATGTTATGTGGAACTTAGTAAAACATTCAAGGCCCCCAATAAATCAAATAATTCATAAATAAAAAGTTGGTTGGCATTTCTTAGCATTGACATAATTTTCAAAAGCTCTAAGAAAGTGCATTGGAAAAAATGTAGGAAGAACCTTTAGCTATTATAAGCCGAAAAGCTAAGATAAGACAAAATAGTTTGTCGAATGATGCCAACCATAGTGCAAGTAGCTCTCACACATAGTTCAAAATGTAAGGCAAAGCAAAGCAGTAGCCTGGACCACTCAAGCCAACTTGTAAATGGTTTGACATATAACATTAAACAAGAAGACCTAGAGAGCAAGAGATGTAGCAACAACATCCTAGACAAAATGATCTCAACACAAAGGACACCTAACACTCTAAGAATGAGTAGTTAAACCACATAGCATCTGTTAGAGCTATAAATTAATTACCACCTTCATGAAGTATTACAAGCACATCAGGAATCACAACCTCTTAATAGGGGACATGCAAATATGGATGAAGAGGTCGAATAATGTCAACTTAGCCCAAGATCATGCTTGATCAATTTTGGCCAATATTATATATAGTATTTTATTTTATTTTAATCTAGAAAAAATTATATAAGGAGTAGTGCCCCTCATTTATAAGCATCATATACTTTGGTGTTTTCCTATCATAGGCCATGTGTATATGCTTCTCAAATGTAATAAAAGGCTATTTGAATTACCCCAATTGTAATATGAAGAATTGTTGATTCTTGTAATATTTACACTTCTTGCATTTTGATTCATGCTATGGTAGGAGTAAATTCTATTAGACTTCATATTTTAAAGCAGTAGCAATTATGTAAGGAGTAAAGTGGAAGAAAAGAGTAAAAAGGCCAGGTTTGAACATATAATTTTGCTTAAGGTTTTCTTATGCTTTCAAGTGCTAATCTACAAAGGTGATAAGTTGAAACATGTTATGTGAGCCTTGGAAAACATTAAAGGCCCCAAATAAATCAAATAATTCATAAATAAAAAGTTGGTTGGCATTTCTTAGCATTGGTATAATTTTCAAAAGCTCTAAGAAAGTGCCAAAGAAAAAAGGTAGGAATAACCTTTAGTTGTTATAAGCCCAAAAGCTAAGATAAGCCAAAATAGTTTGTCGAATGATGCCAACCAAGCTTTCAAGGACTTAGACATAATGCAAATAGCTCTCACACATAGTTCAAAATTCAAGGTAAATCAAAGTGGTAGCCTAGACCACTCAAGACAACTTGTAAATGGTTTGACATATAACATTAAGCAAGAAGAGACCTAGAGAGCAAGAGATATAGCAACAACATCCTAGAAAAAATGATCTCAACACAAAGGACACCTAACACTCTAAGAATGAGTAGTTAAACCACATAGCATCTATTAAATATATAAATTAATTACCACCTTCGTGAAGCATTACAAGCATATCAAGAATCACAACCTCTTAACAGGGGACATGCAAAGATGGATGAAGAGGTCGAATAATGTCAACTTAGCCCAAGATCATGCTTGATCAATTTTAGCCAATATTATATATAATATTTTATTTCATTTTAAGCTAAAAAAATTTATATAAGGATTAGTGCTTCTCATTTATAAGCTTCATATGCTTTAGTTTTTTCCTATCATAGGCTATGTGTATATGCTTCTCAAATGTAATATAAGGCTATTTGAATTACCCCAGTTGTACTATGAATAATTGTTGATTCTTGTAATATTTACACTTCTTGCATTTTGATTCATGCTATGGTAGGAGTAAATTATATTAGACTTCATATTTTAAAGCATTAGCAATTATGTAAGGAGTAAAGTGGAAGAAAAGAGTAAAAAGGCCAGGTTTGGACATATAATTTTTCTTAAAGTTTTCTTATGCTTTCAAGTGCTAATCTACAAAGGTGATAAGTTGAAACATGTTATGTGAGCCTTGGAAAACATTAAAGGCCCCAAATAAATCAAATAATTCATAAATAAAAAGTTGGTTGGAATTTCTTAGCATTGGTATAATTTTCAAAAGCTCTAAGAAAGTGCCAAAGAAAAAAGGTAGGAATAACCTTTAACTATTATAAGCCCAAAATCTAAGATAAGCCAAAATAGTTTGTCGAATGATGCTAACCAAGATTTCAAGGACTTAGACATAATGCAAATAGCTCTCACACATAGTTCAAAATTCAAGGTAAATCAAAGTGGTAGCCTAGACCACTCAAGACAACTTGTAAATGGTTTGACATATAACATTAAGCAAGAAGAGACCTAGAGAGCAAGAGTTGTAGCAACAACATTCTAGACAAAATGATCTCAACACAAAGGACACCTAACACTCTAATAATGAGTAGTTAAACCACATAGCATCTGTTAGAGCTAGAAATTAATTACCACCTCCATAAATCATTACAAGCATATTAATAAAAAATATCCTCTTAATAGGGGACATGCAAAGATGGATGAAGAGGTTGAATAGTGTCAACTTAGCCCAAGATCATGCTTGATAAATTTTAGCCAATATTATATATAATATTTTATTTCATTTTAATCTAGAAAAATATATATAAGGAGTAGTGCTCCTCATTTATAAGCATCATATACTTTAGTGTTTTACTATCATAGGCTATGTGTATATGCTGCTCAAATGTAATACAAGGCTATTTAACGTACCCCAATTGTAGTATGAAGAATTGTTGATTCTTGTAATATTTACACTTCTTGCATTTTGATTCATGCTATGGTAGGAGTAAATTCTATTAGACTTCATATTTTGAAGCATTAGCAATTATGTAAGGAGTAAAGTGGAAGAAAAGAGTAGCAAGGCCAGGTTTGGACATATAATTTTGCTTAAGGTTTTATTATGCTTTCAAGTGCTAATCTACAAAGGTGATAAGTTGAAACATGTCATGTGAACCTTAGTAGAACATTCAAGGCCCCAAATAAATAAAATAATTCATAAATAAAACGTTGGTTGGAATTTCTTAGCATTGGTATAATTTTCAAAAGCTCTAAGAAAGTGCAAAAGAAAAAAGGTAGGAACAACCTTTAGCTGTTATAAGCCCAAAAGCTAAGATAAGCCAAAATAGTTTGTCGAATGATGCCAACCAAACTTTCAAGTACTTAGACATAATGCAAATAGCTCTCACACATAGTTCAAAATGCAAGGAAAAGAAAAGTGGTATCATGGACCACTCAAGCCAACTTGTAAATGGTTTGACATATAACATTAAGCAAGAAGAGACCTAGAGAGCAAGAGATATAGCAACAACATCATAGAAAAAATGATCTCAACACAAAGGACACCTAACACTCTAAGAATGAGTAGTTAAACCACATAGCATCTGTTAGAGCTATAAATTAATTACCACCTTCATGAAGTATTACAAGCACATCAGGAATCGCAACCTCTTAACAGGGGACATGAAAATATGGATGAAGAGGTCGAATAATGTCAACTTAGCCCAAGATCATGCTTGATAAATTTTAGCCAATATTATATATAATATTTTATTTCATTTTAAGCTAAAAAAAATTATATAAGAAGTAGTTTTCCTCATTTATAAGCATCATATACTTTAGTGTTTTCCTATCATAGGATATGTGTATATGCTGCTCAAATGTAATACAAGGCTATTTGACTTACCCCAATTGTAGTATAAATAATTTTTTATTCTTGTAATATTTACACTTCTTGCATTTTAATTCATGCTATGGTAGGAGTAAATTCTATTATACTTCATATTTTAAAGCATTAGCAACTATGTAAGGAGCAAAGTGGAAGAAAAGAGTAGCAATGCCAGGTTTGGACATATAATTTTGCTTAAGGTTTTCTTATGCTTTCAGGTGCTAATCTACAAAGGTGATAAGTTGAAAAATGTTATGTGATACTTAGTAAAACATTCAAGGCCCCCAAAAAATAAAATAATTCATAAATAAAAAGTTGGTTGGTATTTCTTAGCATTGGCATAGTTTTAAAATCTCTAAGAAAGTGTAAAAGAATAAAGGTAGGGAGAACCTTTAGCTGCTATAATCCCAAAAGCTAAGATAAGCCAAAATAGTTTGTCAAATTATGCCAAACAAGCTTTCAAGAACTTCAACATAATGCAAGTAGCTCTCAAACATAGTTCAAAATACAAGGTAAAGCAAAGCGGTAGCCTGGACCACTCAAGCCAACTTGTAAATGGTTTGACATATAACATTAAGCAAGAAGAGACCTAGAGAGCAAGAGATGTAGCAATAACATCCTAGACAAAATGATATCAACACAAAGGATACCTAACACTCTAAGAATGAGTAGTTAAACCACATAGCATCTGTTAGAGCTAGAAATTAATTACTACCTTCATGAAGCAGTACAAGCATATCAAGAATCACAACCTCTTAACAGGGGACATGCAAAGATGGATGAAGAGGTCGAATGGTGTCAACTTGGCCCAAAATAATAACCATCTTAGGTTGAGATGACCACTATACTATAGTCATATTGGGTCAATATGACCCTAAAGTAGGAGTAAAAATAGTGGAAAAAGGACAAATATTTTGCAAATGTAGGCTTTCATGATAAGTTATAATATATTTCTCTTTTTTATTTCTAAAAAAGTACATAGAAAATATATATTTAAAGCATTTGTAAAGAATTTATTGGTTTAAAATAATTAGAAAACAACTGTCTCAGGTCGAGATGGTCTCTCTCTATGATCATTTTATATCAAGATAGTCTTTGCCTATGGCCATATCAAGTTGATATGGTCTCTATCTATATCCATCTTAGGGAGATACAATATCTATTTGTAATTTTTTGGTTTGCCTGCCTTGTTACCTGCTCAAAGGTTGAATATCATATAGGGTTTTTTGAATATTAAATGTACATTTTTGCATTTAGTGAAAGATCATTTGTATGCTCTCTGTTTCCTTTTTGCAAAAAGTTTAAATTAAACCCACACACTCATGAGGTAATATAACATCAGTTAGTTGGATTTCATCACCAAAAATTGATAGCAATCATGCAATATGGGAATTCATCTCCCACAATGGATTGGCCCTTTATAAACCATAACAGCCACCACAAGTGGCTTTTAAAACTTCATTGAAAAGTCCTCTACTCTTGGGTGTATCCTAGGGCAGGTTAGGATTAGATGCTTCTTAACTATAGGGATCAATAATTAGTGGATCATAGTTATTGATATTGTCTAAGCACACTCGAGTGTGAAGAAAAATATTGAATGGGAAAGTAGTAGGACTCAAATAGTGCAGTCTCTTTTGAGAGGTAAATTTATTTCCTTAGGATACCCATAAACCATATACAACATCCTAGGAATATATTTTTATCGTTTGTGTTGCATTCCTCAATAGGGGGGTGTGCACAAACTACCATTCATTAGTTTTCATTTCATTTACTTATTAGTTTATATAGGAATAGGAATAGGATCTAAAACCAAAACACACAAAAACAAATCATAAAAATAAAAAATAAAATCAAAAATCAAAAAAAAAAATCAAAAATATAAAAAAATTGCTTTCTTACTTGTTTTTTATTTACTATTTGCATAGTTTAAATAATGGCAACAACACACAATCAAGGTCAATCAAGAGCTAGTTCTGCTAAATACCCACAAGGAGAAATATAATTTCTTTGAAATAATCTAGAGGACCTTTCCATTCTTGGCTGGCACCCTAGAACATGTCGTAACTTGAATGTCTCATATAGGGAATATTATCTTCAAGAAATATTTATTTGGGAAGCACCCACAGGTCCTGAGTATAATTAGAAATGAGACTTTATTGATCTAAAAAATTTGCTTGATTTCTATAAAAATAATCATCCACCCATTGAGGGGCCTAGTAGGACAATGCCATGCATTTGAATCTCAGTTCACCCTAGAAACCAATTAGAAGTAGCAAAAGATTATATCTCGTACCAAGATGACTACTACCAGGATTTCCCAACTAAGCATCTATTTATAAATTAAGAATATGATCAAGAGGATACATGTGTTAATCATCGTTATCACAAACAACCCATGTTAGCTCTTGCATTCGTTATAGATGAGGGTTATCCAAATCCCAATATGTTCCAAAAGATACCATTCATTCAAGAACAATGTGCCTCTGCATCGCCTTATTATACAAAACTCACCTTCAAACCTGAATATCAAGTCAATACAATCTTTAGGGATCACAAAAAATAGGTTGTAGATCCTAATAGGGGTGAGAGACAAGAAAAGCCCATCCATATTCCATATAAAGGGTAAATAGATCCTATACATAAGAGCAAATAAAGCACACTCATTATGCACCTAGACTAAACATTAATAAACAACAAAAATTAGATCAATTATGATTAGATCATCAATGATTAAATCAGCAATGGATGGACCAACAATGGTCACACCTAAAAATATTACAATAAAAAAGGGTATAGCAAGAGTAGTTACAAAAGGCATTGCATTAAATGGTACCTACACCTAGTATCCATAGGGTAAAACAATGTATAAGGTGCCCTACGCAATATCAAAACCTTCCACCATGGCCAAACCAAAATCATCCACCGTGTGACCAAATTAGCCACCCATACATCCTTAAAGATACCAATTTTCTAAACAAAATAGACCATACACTTATCCAAAGGAGTATGACCCTTATGAGGAATCATAACTAGAATATTAAGATCCAATCAACATGTACCATAAATTACCTTATAGGGATTCACGTGTTGACAACACCCAACCGCCTTTGCTTACTCCTCGAGAGTAGAGGTGAATGAATAAATTTATTTTATTAGATGCATATAAGTTACTGATATACCACATTGATTCATTAGAGAAGAAAAATTTAGGCATAGGTTACCAAAAATCTACCTTGTGTCATTTTCACAACCAAACTTGCATCCATTCGTGCCATCACCCCCATATCTTGAGTACTTTGAAATACCAAAAATAGATAAATTTAAAGGAGAGGAAGATGCTCAAGAGCATGCCACTAATTTCATGAATGTATGCTTTCATATTTAGGATGATGATGCCCTCATGCTAAGAACATTCCTAATAAATCTTACAGAGCCTGCTTTAGAATGGTATAATAATCTACCATGACATAACATCCATTCCTTTTAACAACTTGCAAATGCATTCTTAGAATGCTTTTCATTTAGCATAAAAAAGGTACAATTGACTAACTTGTATAATCTTAGATAATTTGAAGATGATCTAGTCATGGACTATGGTAACTAGTGGAGAGAAATAATAACCAAGTTGCCCTTCACCTTACCCATAATGAAGCTTACCATATTATTCACTTGGATTTATTCAAAGTAAATCTCTCTTCTACTACAACTCCAATAGTATTGAACCTTTGAGGAGGCCCTAGAATAGGCTAAGTTCATTGAGGACATTAAGGTCCTGGAAGGTGATATTAAGATTTGTAAAAAGGAATGGACAAAGAAGAATGCTAAAGGGGGCAACACACAATGAAAGGAAACCCTAGTAAATCAATTTGTTTTGAGTTTCCCTAGATACTCAAACCAATCTACACCATTGCAACCACCAACTTAACCTAATTACCAGGCTTATCCTCCACTAGCCCAATATCATCCACAACAGAACTAAAAGCATGGTCAATAGTGTTGGCCACCATGGCAATATACTCTTTTATTGAAAATATTAGCATCAATTTTCAATCGATTATATGTGATGCATGCAATCAATATCCCTAAGATTCATCTGCTAGATCCTAATTGACCTAAATCTAAAGCTAATAGGGAGGATCTATACGGTGCTTACCATTATCAAAGAGGTCATGACATCTAGACATGTTATGCCTTTAAAAATATAGTACAAGATATGATCGAGAGATAATATATTTAGATTGGCAATCCTCTTGTCCAAAATAATCAACACATAAGAGTCTTCAAAGACCCTTTGCTCACACATAAAACAAACACACCACTTACCAACCAAGTAGAACAATTGAAGTAGATGAATAAGGTGTATGCCAATCCACCCCACCAAGAGTTTTTGGGGATGATTAATATTATAACAAGGAATTTATGATATTCAAATCAACCTGTGCCTAATGTAAGTTCTAATAACATTCCTTTCTCATCACATGCACCTCCTCAAACCAATCCAATTACACATATTCCATCTCGATCGATGCTAAAAATAAGGAATAAAATAATCTAAAGTCTAAGAATGACATAGACTAGGCTCTCCATCTACGTGCTGATACAACAATCAAAGCCACATAGAGAAGCTCTAATGGATATCTTGAAATTGATCGAATTACAATAGTAATATTGAAATGCTTTTTCTAATTTTATGTGGCAAATACAACATTACAACCAGACTACAATAATATTTCATGACCATGAGATCAAAATTATACCCGCTAACATATTGGATCCTCCACTCCATATTATCACTAGTATAGATCAGATCCCTTATAAGTATGTCTTGATTGAAACTGACTCTTCAATCAATATCATCACCACATCCACCCTTAAATACCTCAACCTTCCACCATCCCACATCACATCCACATTCACCCTTTGGGCATTCAATGATTCATTGTGTTCTACCATCAGGACAATAGTTCTTCCTATTTAGGTTGGATTGAAAACAATTCACACACTCTTCCATGTTCTAAAAGGGGCCATGCAATATAATCTACTACTTGATCAGCCCTATATTAGAGACATGAGGTAGGTACATTCAATATTACATAAATGCATTAAATACATACATGAAGGTCAAGTGCATTGTATCCCTATGGACTTAGAATCATTTAAATTTTGTAATATGATATCACATCATGATGAGTCTTCTTTACCATCAACGCATCTAGAGGTTCGATTCAATCCACTCATCATTCATCAAACTCCCCTACCAAGATCCTCTATGTCTTCATCAAAGCAAATATCATCATCAATAGACATAGATAACCCTTCTCATACATTAAATATTCCCATGATAAATCCAAATAAGGCATCTAAATCATCCCCTCCATTATCCCTAACCCATGCATCCATGTCCCAATCATCAAAGCCACCTCCCACACCTTTAATTTCAACTATTTCCACACCTATTCACTTCTACCATACAAAGGAAGAGCTTTGACAAGTTACAATCCATATGTCTAATCTAGGATTCAAGGAGTACATAGTACATAATGTCATATTCACTCCCCTTATCAAGATAGTTCAAGACATAGACTGACCTCCTATAATGTCATTATCCATTAACACAATAATTCCCCTAGGGCATCTACTGAATCAAATAAATTTTATCTATGGGGGATTTGTTGTTCCCTTAAATACTCCCCATAGGATGAAAGTGGACAAAGAACCCTTTCAAGTCAACATAAAATACATGTCAAATCCATCCTTTATGCTATAGTATTTTCATCATCATCATTAGTGAGGAAATAACTTAGGTCGATATGAGCAAGGTTTTCATACCCCTTTAGATCCCCAATATCAGTTATGTATGGATAAGTTTAGGCTAGGCTACTCCATATGTATGCTCGATGAACTCGTTGATGATTCTCTCTAACACCTAACTTTAGGTTGTGGAAGGGATATCGATTTGAATGAATATGCTAATCCAAGTTATAATCATATGCTCAATGACCATGTCCAAATTTCTATGGTAATCATAAAGCCTCATGATATTTATGATGAATAATTTGAAGGAAATTGGGAGCCTAAAAATGATTGGATAGATTTTGAATAAGAAGAGAAGTCTAACAAATATGGGGATGAAGAATATGATGAATCTTACCACAAGTATGATGCAATTTCTATTGCTTCAGCTAGCTCAAAGGATGAATCAGTGGCCATCAGGCCTCTTAATGATCTAGATGAATTTTATCTTCATATTTTTTCATAGTTACCACCACCCCTTATGCATCAACTTCTCCCATTAGAGAAATCCATCACTTACACTCCCTCTAGGTCACACCTTATCATTTGACCACCATCACGACCACCCTTGGTACATATGCATACATCCATATTTGATCAAATTTTTCCACCAAAGAATAGATATTATCTACCAACCATCAATATGATATCCATTGACTTCATCACACCACTTCACTATCCAAGTGACCCTTCAAAAAATTTGCATATAAATTGTGAGGCTATTGATTTTGATCGTGCCACTTCACCACCATTGTTAGAAGAGTTCCTACCTTGTGAGAAAATGTTACAACCATATCACTTTTCCTCAAATCCATCTGAAGATGTTTTTCAAGTTGAGGTTGAGCCTAATTATGTATTCAATTCTCTAAATCTAGTTGATGATATTCATTTGATCCCTATGCCTCACCAATTGGAGGAGGAATCCCACATGTCAATGGAAGAAATAATTGATGTTGATATCGGTACTAGTCCTGACAATCCTTAGGTTGTCAAATTAGAACAAAGTTTATCAACTACAAAATGAGCTACTTTCATGATGTTCTTAACAAAATATAAGAGAAATTTTGCTTGGTCTTATAAAGATATATCGGGTCTTAATCCTAATTTGGTTGTTCAAAACTTAATGCTCGATCCTAAGATCAAATTAGTCAAGCAAAAAAATCATAAAATGCACCCAAAAATAGCCTTAATGGTAAAATATGAGTTACAAAAATTGTTGGATGCATGATTTATCCAACCTATTAATTACCCTGATTGGATTTCCAATATGGTCCTTGTAGAGAAACCAAATGGGGGAATTCGCATATGAATTGATTTTTATGATCTAAACAAAGTGAGTCCCAAGGATGAGTTCCCACTCCTAAAAATTGATGCACTCATTGATACAACAGTCGGTCATGAAATGCTTTTCCTCATGGATGATTTTTTGGGTTACAATCAAATTCGGGTCAACCCTGAATATCAACCCAAAATAGATTTTACCATGCCATGGAGAACTTTCTATTACAGATTCATGCTATTTAGACTTAAAAAAATGGTGCCACTTATCAATGGGCTATGAATTACATCTTTCATGATTACATGCACAATATTTTGGAATATTATATGGATATTCTTTAGGAAAATATTTATTACATCAAGACCACCTTGATGCGTTAGAAAAGACCTTCGATCATATCTTAGAGCACAACATGTTCTTCAATCTGTAGACACCTAAAACGTGTCATGTCGAGGGTGACCACTCATATGGACATGATACAAGACCATATGGAAGATCTTGGATAGACTCCAAGATAGAGCAATGGTTCTAACCACTCAATTTGGCTCCTTGGCCTAAATAATCTAAATCGTAGCCTAGACCTATGGTTTATAGCTGAACCATGGCTGAGACCTATGGTTTATAGTCTAGATTGTAGCTGTAACCTACTTTATTAAATGGAGTTCAATTGGCCTTCAATCTAAGCCAAATCGGTTGAAATGGCCATTTGTTCTAGAAGAAGCTGGTTAGAGGGCAGAAGCTTCCATTCCAACTATTTCTTGATCTTGGCTTCTCTAGGAAGCCACACCTAGCCCTTGGGTAGTCCTATAAGTACCCCTCAAAATTAGGTCAAAATATTAGAGAGAGCATTAGATATTTGAGCAGCGGAGCCCTATCAAATTGTACACTAAACCGAGTATACTAAGAGAGAGTTATTGCACTTATCCCCAACATACTTCCCAATATTCATGATGAATTGCATTATGGATACCCTAGGAGTCTAGGAGAGCCAAGAAATGCAAATCCAAGAAAATGAAGGCCCATCACAGTGATTCAACTGCCAAACCTATCAGAAGGACACCAAAGGTGACCCTTGAACATCAATTGGACAAGGAGGTCAAGCCCACTACCCTTGGAATTGAGGGTAAGCCTATTAGAGTGCTAACCATAGCTTTCAACCATGTTTTATAGTGCATACCACTCACTAGAGCTACAATTTGTAGTAGAGGTATAACAACATTCCTCTTTATATTTTTGTCTAGTTAATTAGATTAGATTAGCTGTTTTCATGGTTTAATTGCAATTTAGTAGACTTTTGACCGTAGAATTAGGTTATATTAGCTTCTTCATGTTATGCTTCAATTAGGACTTAAATGGTTTATTTATGCATGTTTATGCTTCATTTTACATGTTTGATCCATGCATAGTGTAGCTGTTGTCTTTATTTATGCTATAATATGAATCTTGATTCAATTTGCATAGTTTAGAAGCATTTTCCATGTTTTCTTGATTATGCATGTTTAATGGTGTCATTATGCAATTTTCCTAAAAGGGCCTCATCATGAGAGGCTGCCTATATTTTTGACACTTTTATGTTGTTTCTTGATCGCAGGGAATAGTTTCAAAGGAGAACCAACCATCAATTTCCTTCCCCATCGTGAAGAAGAGGGTATCCACCCTAGAGCAGTTCGTGTCACCCTGAAAGGCACTTGGAAATCACACCTACCCTTGAGAGGGAAACATTTACACACTCCTATTGTAATATTGTATCAAAATGATTATCCCTAAGAGGGATGTACCTATAATTTGATTTTGACTTCGAATACAATGGAATAAAGCATATTTCTTCTTGATTCATTTGTTGTCAATTTCTTGTTCTTGTATGCGTGTTATGTTTTTATCAATTATTACAATAGGGATACGCTTCAGGTGTGAGCCTTTTTGGTGGTTATAGGAGGTGATCATGGTGGAACTCCACATTTTTAGGATCTGACTATGTTTTTCTTGTTTTTTCACTTGCAAGTACATATCACAACTATTAGCTACGAGCAAACAACTGAATCATAGGTACAAAATGGAGTTTACAGTCAAAATCGTAGATCAGACCTGTGATCTCCTGATGACAATACAGATATTTAGATTCAGAGTATCAACCAATGTAGGACCTGAGGTAGGTCCTATTTTCAACCCTCTATTACTTTTATGATCTCTATGTTTTCATAGTCAGTTTAATTCGAACAAAAATTAGTAAAAGAACTAAGAAAAGGGTAAATCAATCGTCCTAGTTTGCTTTCATGTTTTGCTCCAAATAGAAAGATGTTGCTGGGAATAGTAGACCTCTTATTGTAGTTCACCCTAGGCTACAACATGCCTGATAGAGATGTGTGAATGGTTTGCATGTGTGAGGCCCAATTAGTGGTCATTTAGCATCATAATGTGCATAGTCTTAAAGAGCATCTAGAATAGCTTACATTTTATGAATTTGAAACATATTTTATTTGCATAGCATTTATAAAATGAGCATGTATGCTATATGATGTATTTATTTTATGTACATTAAAAGGAACCACACACACAACTTGGCACTTAAATGCTAGTGAGTTGGACTTGACATCCAACCACTAGTAGGGTTCAACGACAGTTGGCGTAACTTCCATCTGTTGGCCCAAATCCCGTGAACCTTTTGGATGCTAAACCAATATCGGATCCAAGAACCTTTTGTACCTTGGAAAATTTACATGTATTCTTTTCAAAGGGTATAACACTAACTGGGAGAAAATGAGTGAGGATCTAGGAGGACCTGTGCTCCCTGACCGTGTGTGGGATTCATTACCACACATTATAGGTTGGATACACAACTTAGAGTTCATAGCCAAGTTATCGAGCTACGAGCGTACAGGTAAAAGCCATTAAACTATGAATAAAATCCAACAAGTTTTGCAAAACATGATAAGAGTTTCCACACTGATACAACAAACCTTGAAAACACATCAAACAGTTTAGGACTCACTTTAAAAAAAATTAAAATGAGATAATCATTATTGTATACTTTGTTTGCTTAATAATAATATATATAGATGTTAGGTACATACTGGTGGATACACGGGGTGGTTGGCAAAGGTCCAAAGCCAACACCGATGACCAACCCCTAACCAATTCACAATAGTACATGTCAATTCCTCAACCATATGAGTGAATCGAACATCGTTCGGCTAGCATTCGAGGAGATAACTCAACACGAGGGGAGCTCATAGAGCAAACCCCGGATAGAGGAGCTTCAGTACACTCCTCTAGGCATAGGATAGAATAGAAAACCTTCCAGTATGAAGGTGTTCCACTTGATAACCATTACCAAGACTGCAATGCATACACATCCACGGGATTGGTCGAAGAGTTTGTTGTGCAGGGGACCAGGTTGGCACCCCTACATACTAAGTCCACCGGAGGATCTATGGCTCCACTTTATGAGTATAGAAGGACTAGAGATCTACTCATTTAGGAGTAGGTAGACAGGCTCACTATTGAGCATTGGTCTAACCATACTCCCATGCATGGTCCACCATGCAAGATCACCATTGATATATCAAAGGTGGGAGATAATGCCACACCATCGAATGAGTGATGGTGGTCTAGGCAGCTAGAGGGTCTAGGTAGTTTTTTAGAGCATCTAGGCTATAAGCCTTCCGCTCCACCAACTCGTACCTCTGTGATTGTAGCGTGAGTGTCATCCACACTACTAGAGAACATGGGGAAGCTTCTAAACACCCTTGTTGTGGGCAAAATAAGGTTAACTTCTTTCCTACTTTTGTCACATGCCTATACATTTAATTTATCAACCCAGGGAGCTTCGTAAAATTATGAAGGGTCTTGAACAATATTTGATTACAATACCACTTGAGATGAGTCCACTAGTTCTACTATTAGGGGGTGTTTCAAACAATTATCAATCATTCATACACTCCTCAATAATTTACGTAAAAAAATTAAATCTACAAAAAGGAAATATTCACGCATTCCTGGAAATAAACCTACTACAATACTGGAAATAACAATGTGATAAACAATCTTATAAAAGTAGTAAACTAATCTAGAAAAAACAAGAAAAATAAGGTAAGAAATACTGGCTTGGAGTGGGCCCAGGCTCCAGCATATTCCTCCCAGCTGAACACGCACTTAAAAACTCTTAGAACTGTATTATAATTATCAAAGTATTACAATGCTTCTTCTGTATATCTCTCTATAATTACTATAAAAAAAATTCTATATATCCTCAGAGAGGTCTACATGTGTTTATATAGCACACCCACAGATCTTCTATTACAAAGAAGTTATAACAGTCGATTCATTCCAGACTAAACTAAGACAGTTTGGTAAATGTGATCGACATCTGCTAAAACTAGCATTTGTTTCTAATGGTGGCGTATTCACTAATTGGTTTGTGCTTTTCTTGGAATTGGTAGGACATTCTCATACATTGATGTGATCCCCAATATAACTCTACACAATGTAGAGTTGGAACTGCACCAGCCATTGTTGTCCACATCGTGCTTGTTTGGTCAACAGGGTGAAGAACAGGGGTGCCTTCCCTATGAGGAAGGTGCCTAAGTATGTTGGGTGCCTTCTCTATGTGGAAGGTGCCTTACTATCATTGCCACCTTATTAGAAGAGGAAGGTGCTTATCTTCTATTGGTGCCTTCCTGTGAGAGGAAGGCACTTGCCTTCTAGTGGCGTCTTCTTATCGTCGCCTTCCTTATGAGGGGAAGGCGCTTGCCTTCTAGTGGTGCCTTTATTATGAGAGGAAGGCGCTTGCCTTCTAGTGGTGCCTTCCTTATGAGATGAAGGAACTTGCTTTCTAGTGGCACCTTCTTGTTGGTGCCTTCCTTATGAGAGGAAGGCGCTTGTCTTCTAGTGGTGCCTTCTTGTCGACGCCTTCCTGTGAGAGGAAGGCACTTATTTTCTTGGTGCCTTCTTGGAAGAGGAAGGTGCTGGCATTCTATTGGTGCCTTCCTGGTAGAGGAAGGCGCTTGCCTTTCCTTTGTGCCTACCTGGAAGAAGAAGGAACCTACTTACATTTGGTGCCTTTCTAGAAGAGGAATGCGCCTACCTTCTTTGCGTTGATTCTAAAAAAAACAAAGTGCCAGGTCCATGAAAAGACCTTGACTGATCCAAATCTCACTAAATCAACTACAATTCCACAAAAACACACTAAAAACACATGAATTAGATAACACGCATAATTTCATCAAATAATTAAATAATCATTCATAAACATATGCAATCCTTATTATACAGTCGCATAATAATCAAGAAAATGTATACAAAATATGAGCATTTTTTATGCTCATCATCCCCCCATGCCTAACATATGCCACACCCTCGTGGCATAAAAATTGTAGGTAGCCTTTTTGACCCCTCATTATTGTTGTTTCTTGGTGGATTTGGCTATACCTATGACCCGTGTCTGCCTCTTATGTGCGCTGGCATCTGGAGGTGTGGCTCCTCTTTTTCTACGCAGAGTTGTGGGTACTATTGTTGGTTGTGCTTTCCTCATCATGGTCACTATCAAATGTGATCAAACCAGTGTCATCTCTGCTGCTTGAAATG
Source organism: Wollemia nobilis (assembly GCA_028583015.1). NCBI lineage: Eukaryota > Viridiplantae > Streptophyta > Pinopsida > Araucariales > Araucariaceae > Wollemia > Wollemia nobilis. Next base: position 2,261,537 of record JAQPPZ010017097.1, on the reverse strand, counting down.
CAGCTTCTACAACTTGCCATAGGTTAGTGTTCGGAGGTCTGACCGCTGCAAGAGGGATATCTGAATTATCCCTCTTGAGATGAACTACTTGGGATTTGTACAATCGGGCTTCTTCAAGAGTAAGCCCTACGTTCTCCTTTGCAATGGTAGTGGCCTCCAATTTGGGGCCATATACCCCCCATAATTAAAAATACCTTCTTATCATGGAGGGTCATCCTCGGGATGACCCGTAAATCTCCTAGAACTGGCTGTCCTCTGTCGGATTGATGTAGATACCAGAGTCCCCCTGCATCCTAGAGGTTGCCTCCCTAGTCTCCTTAGCTGCTATCATCTCTTTGAGCAACCATTCAAACTATTTTTACCTCTCTACAAATTATTGCATATCCCACTCATCTTCTTCTGGCTTGGCGAAGGTCACCTTCACCTTCTTTCGAGTCGTCCTAGGCCATTTTCCTTTGGCCTCTATAGAAAATGTGGTGGCTCGAACAGGGTTTTTCCTCTCCCTCCAAGGGACCTACTATGTAGTCCTTGGAGAGTGCTCCTCACTCTAGGGGACCTGTGCTGATGTCCCTGGGGATTCTTATTTGCCCCTATGTCTTTCCTATACCAACCCCTCAGGTTCTTCTCTTCCTTCCTCAGGTCCGAGGAGTTCTTTCTTATATCCTGATCCTGTCTGTTGTTGTTGGCCCTCGTATTGATCTGTATCACTCAAGATGATGACACAGGATATTATGGTACTTCTTTCCCCTTCACTCCCATAAATAGAGGAATTCTCCCATGCCTACGGGTTGCTTTGTCGGGCATCCGATCGAAATTCTCTTGAAGATGATACTCACTCTACATATGTGGGAGAATTCATCAAGACCTATTTTGCCCAGTCAGTTTGGGTTGATGTGTCCCTTCTTTCTGTTCCCCTATCCTGGTGTAGCTAGTTCTCCTTCCACAACTGCTGGACCAGCTACTCAAGCTAGGTGATTCATCTTTCTCATTCTTTCAATTCCCCTCTATGCTTGTTCTGGCAGTCCTCCATAATTTGTTGGGCCATACAACAATTGGTTTGCCACTCTAGCACTTCCTCCAAGGCTGTGTCGACCTGATCATGGATCTCAAAAGTCCTTGCATCTTGTGGGCTCTGGTTTGTCAATTCTTAGAGGGTTTGGGCTGCAACATCGACTTTTGTGTCACTCTATTCTTCTTCTACCGAGAGGAGTCACCATAGGCATTTCCTCCTAGGTACTGGTTCTGGCAGTTGAAACTCGACCTCGCTGCTAATAAGCGGTGCTCCTTCCTCTTCATACTTGGGCATTAGGGAATGCCCTCTTTTCCCAGTGCATTTGGGAACTAGTGAATGCCTTCTTTCTTTCATGAAATAGGGCAATTCTAATTGCTTGATACTTGTCATCTCCTCTGTAGGGCTTCCCTCTTCTTGCCCTATTTCAACAATAGCATCCCATTGCCTTTCTTTACCACCATCTCCTTCTATGTCAGGGTTCTACCTCTACACTTCTGCATGGCAGACCAGTGCTAATATCAGCCCATGGTGGGTCAAGATGAATGGTGCTCCCTTCTGATACCTAGCTGCTTCTTCCTTTAGGGTATTTTCTAGGTAGAAGGGCACATTCAACTTCCTTCCATGCACTAGATGGTTTAGAAACTGCACATGGTTAGCATGCAAATGGGTATACTTCCTGATGCATGTAAAGAATTGAGCAACCTGCTCAAACATCTTTTGCAAATTCATGGAAAGGCTACTTTTGAGTAGCCCTTCCTTATCTATTTGCACATTTTATCCTGGCAGTAGCACTTCAACGTATGACTTCAACAGTCCGCATTTATATATGCATTTCCCTATGAGGGGCAATCCAGTCACCTACAAGATGTATTCGAGGGTGATCAAAATTTCTACCCCTCGCACTTGAGCTATGTCGCCCCTCAAGGAGGCAACGAATTCCTTGGCTACCTCCATATCCTGGCCCTGATTGACCAGGGTATAGTATTCGAACCATCCCTCGGCCTAGAACTATGTTTTTACCACCCCCCTGATTCCTTCCATTTCACTCGGCTCATTCTTTTTCACCGTCGCATGATTCTTTGACCTTCCTCCCATTGTGCCTTCCCTTACTACTGCATTTTTTTTTTCTATACTTACTTCTTCAGGAAGGAACCTTCTTATAGGGAAGGCACCTAACCTTAGCATTTAATTCTAGGGTACACCTTTCAAGACATATCATTGGCACATGGTTTTGGCCATGGAGGGGATATGATTTTTATGACGACAATATTTTTTCGATACTGCATAATTTATGAATAATTATATAAATATTTTAGTTAGTATGTGTGTACCTTATTTGGTGTTTCATGCATCGTGAAGAGCATTGAGTCACTGATTTGTGACATGGGGGAGGGGTATGGTCATTTGGTGTCGCTCGTTCGTGTGGTGATTTCATTCTGATCAAGGCATTCGAGAGACTTAAGTGCTAGCTATATGTGGAAGGTGCTCTTTGGTACCTTCACAATGTGGAAGGTGCTTATGTGGCACCTTATCGATGTGGAAGGCGCTTATATGGTGCCTTCTTGATGTTGTCGGTGCTCTCTAATTGGATGTGCCTTTTGGTGGTGGAAGGTGCATCGGTGCCTTCCCAATGTGGAAGGCACTTATATGGTGCCTTCCCTATGTTTTCGGTGCTCTTTGAATGGATGCACCTTCCGGTGGTGGAAGGAACCTCTGATTGGATGCGCCTTTCGGTGGTGGAAGGCACCTTTTTTGATGATGGCACCTTCTTGCTATGAAAGGTGCTTCTGAATGGGTGTGCCTTCTTGATGTGGAAGGTGTTGCTAAATACCTATGCATTCATGGGGTGGAAGGCACCTTGGTCTGTATGCACCTCCTTGATGTGGAAGGCACCTCAAGTTTTTTTTTTTTTTGTGGCGCCTTCCAGCAACGAAAGGCACTTATTTATTTATTTATTTTTTTGTTGTGCACCTTCTCTATAAGGAAGGCACCTTCTTCTGGTGGGGCACCTTCTATATAAGTAAGGTGCCTTCTTCTGGCTGGGCACCTTCCTTATAAGGAAGGTGTTGAGAAGCAACACACCCCCACTAAAAAAAATGAAGTTCCATCCTTCGAAAGTTTTTACTTTGCATTTTTTTAGCAGGGACCTATTGGTCCGGCTTTCATACACACCCTACGAAGGATGAGCAGGAAGCTCCGGAGACACCCACGGGACGAATCCCACTCACTTTAGGATCTAGCTGGTTATCCAAGGTGCGAGTTACAGAGTCGGGTCGAATGTCTATTCACTCTTTTCCGCTTCTGGAATAGATTTCAATATGGACTGTCTGTTACCTTACAGGGGGTTCCTGAACTTGTTCAGTAGTTGCCGAAGTTGTTACTTGTTAACAATCGGATTTAACTTGATTCTTGATCTAGCTCTCATGGGTCAACAGATTCAAATAAAAGACAAATAAAGAAAGTAAAAATGGATCATTTCACCGAAAACAAAGAGAGGGTAGGGTAGGGCAGAAAGAGAAGTTTATCAGACTTTAAACTGTAAAACTTAAACTGTCAATTTTATCTATGCTACTAGCTTCACAACAGAACAAATCCAAGAAGAAAGTGTCCAGATTTCTAAGATCACTTTCAACTAGGAGCACAAGGCAAAGTGGAACAGATCTAGCAAAAAATTATAAATCCAAGGGCAGCTGGTTAAAACTGGTATCTTTCACCGATAGCCTAGCTCACACAGTGAAGACAGAGCAATTAGAACAAACTTAACCTCAAATCTGTAATTTCCCCTAGCAGACAATAGAACAACTGAAGCCTAACAACATATTTAAACTTGATAATGGCAGATTTACAGCATATATCTAACAAACTTTAATGGAACGGATAACATAAGAAGATACACTTATCACAGATCTGTAAAATATTAGGCTCCTGGCCATGCTACCACAGAAAACAACAAAAGCACATCAACTCCCAGTCCAGAAAACAAAGGATTTCACAAAATTTGCAAGAAATTGCTTATAAGCCTTTTATTTCTAAGTCTCCACCTCCTGCGATTACATTTAGAATCTGTATTTATAGACTCAGGACAAACCCTGATCTTTTTCAAAATATCTTGCTCAAACCCTAAATCTTATCACACCTAAACCCTAGGACCGGGTTTTACAATATAAAGCCATTAAAACAAAGCTGTGGATAGAACTTAACCATTCTGCAAATCTATGCAGTCAGCTGCCATAAATGGAGAAGATAGAGTTGAATGCCACTTGCATTCATCCGCAATTGCAAATGAATGCTCTCATTAATTTCTGTTGGTGAGCCGGATGAGTCACCACCTCTCTCAGATCTGATCTCCGTAAAGCCATCCCTGTGTTGAAATTGTCTTCATGCTATTAATTCTGCCATAAATTTGTCATTGAATGCCCTCACCGGCATCTTCTCTTCTAGCATGGCGGTCCTTGACTAAATCCGCACTTTAACTTTGCCTTTATGGTCTTTTTCAGTTGTCCCGTAAGTGCCAGATGGATTCTTGCATGAAAGACAAAAGATTAATTAGCTCTTTAATAAAACATAAAATCAAAGCTTAAAGGATAAAACAGATTAAAATCCTGAATTTAAACTTGCATGTCGGCCTCTGTTTGTCTGTTACGCGCTTTGACACGTGTCGCTATCCCAGGAAACCTTCTGTTTACAGCTGGAATGCACTTCAGGCCCTTTGGGGAACTTTCTCTCTCCTATCGCGATTCTGCGACATGTCACGATTTCGTGACATGTCACGAAATCGCGACGTCCCTGGCGCTAGCGGCTCTTCTTCTCAACTTGGTCATGAAAATGCGACATGTCGATTTCGTGACATGTCACGAAATCGTGACATCCTTCCCCTAACCCCTTCTGTTCCAACATCAAACGTGAAATGTCCATTTCCACGATTTAATCCGACATGTCGCAAAATCGCGCCTCTCGCTGGTCGCCGTACATCTTCCTTGCTTCCTGTCACGATTTCGTGACCCTTCCAACTTAACATTTTCTCAAATTCTTCTCACCATGCCGCTATTTCGTTGCATACTTGTTTTGCAAGACTTCCTTAAAAAGGTGCAGCGCATCGCTACCACTCTCACCCCTGATTTCGAAACACGCAGCGCGTCGCTGCAGTTTCAACACTTAACCCTTTTTCTTTGACGCCTTAAGTCTTTGAAACATCTCAGCCTTAAAACATTTCGCAACTAGAAAACGTGCAGCGCATCGCTACACTTTTTGGTTTAGAGCCTTCTTCGACAAATGCCCCACGATTTTGGAACATGTCAGCGCGTCGCTGCAAGTTTCTACTTGAACTCCCTTCTCCAAAATGTGCAGCGCATCGCTGCAGTTTTTAGCACTTAAGCTCTTTTAGTTGATTTTTCTCTTGCACTCAGCTGAAATGCGACATGTCACGATATCGCGACATGTCACCAAATCGCGCTCCTCCGTACAACTTTCTTCTCTCTCCTCCGACCGACAACGATTTTGCGACACTTTCCAAAAATGGAAATGTTACCCAAAAAAATGGAAAGTGTCACGATTTCGCTACACATTTGCGACTTAGCCGATTTTCTGAAAACCTGTCACGATTTCGTGACATTTCCATAAATGGAAGTGTCGCGATTTCGTGACATTACTAAAAAAGGAAAGATTTGATTTTTCATGTATTTATCTGACTATTTTCTGGATTTTCTTGGTGCCGGTGCAGGATTTGGCTTAAGCATGAATGATTTCTAGCATGTAGAAAGCTAAGTCCAAGAAAACACAATGCTAGAAAGACTTGGAAAAAGGCACAACTTTAAAAGGAGGCAAGCAAAATTGGATTAAGACTCGAAAAACATCTAGAGGGTCCCTCCCTGCAAAAATGGAAGTTCAGTGCTTTCTAAGGGTGGAATCTGATTTTTCGATGGGGGTGTGTTGCTTCTCAACAAATGGCGATATTTGCGGGTAAAATAGTAGCACTATTTTAGAACCCAGGACTCTAGTTTCAAAACAAAAAGACCATGCATCATGCCTTGCCACGGACATTCTTCACAATAAATTGACTGCTAACTGCTAGCTGTTAAAATTTCCCAAGGACATACTAGGCTGAATTACTTCAAGGAAGATTTCTGATGTGCAATTACAAAGGGTATAAAACTTTCTTCAAGGATGACTGGATTGAATGATGAACTTTGGACTGATCAACTTTTCTAGATTGTAAAAAGGGGAAACCGAGTAGAGCTCTGTTTACTAGTTTAGCCTTTTACAGCCTAGACAGAGTTACCCTTTAGATTTACACGACCCAAATTTACAACTGTAAGGAAGGATCTTCAACTTGGTAAAAGAAAAATAGCTTTTGGAATCTGGCTGCCTCTCTCTCATATAACTCTTTTTTTTTTTTTTTTTTTGAAATATATCAACACCTGAAAGGCATTAGAGAAATCACAATTTTCTTTTATCATTTGATCAATCTGGAACTGTTTCAGTCTAGGCACTGATAGCCTCTGTGGATACCCAAATAATTGCATGAACCATAGTCCCCTCTTATAACCAGCTTTTCTTGGATTCCCCGGAGTTCCTCCAACCAAACAACATAGCAGTTTTTCTATCATTAAAACAACTGTGGCAAGCAAGACACAAAATCCAATCATCTCTCTACCTTTGTTCTGACTAACAAAATAGTTCCACTATTCAATTTAAGCAGACTATCTCAATTTTAATAATGAACACTGGGTGGAGACTGGGTTGATCAGCTCAGAATAAAACAATTTTCAGCAGGCTGACTTTTCATTGATTGCTCAGGCAGAGGTTAAAGGACAGAATATTAGAAGCTGAAGGACTTTGCATAGACCTCCAAGGACAGACAGGCCTCTAAAGCAAAACAAAATAAAACTGCCTTAAAGCAAAACAAAATAAAATTGACAGACTAAAAATGAATGTAAGAAGCAAATAAAAAGAAGCAAAGCAACTAAAACTAAAACAAAAGACTGGACAGGCATTAACAGCAAGCTGACATAAAAAGACAAAGAAAGGAAATAAAAAGCACTGACAAAAGAAATAAACTGCACAAGCTAAAACTGTACAGACAATTTAAAGATTAAAAATTAAGATGAAGCAACTAAAAGAACTAGAGAGCATTAAAATTAAACTGAAACAGATTAAAACTGTACGTACATTAAAAATAAAGCACTGACAAAGAAATAAAACTGAAAAACTTCAAAGCTTACTTACAATGTATACATATGTTACAACTTCTTTGATCATTCAAAATATGTAGCAGATGGAAGAGCAGAGAAATGGTGCCTTAAAAATTTTTTGACCATGTGCAAGTAATTTAGAAAAATTACCTTTCAGGTCCTGTTGACGAAATGCACTCCAGACTATGCTTCAAAAATTTGCTATCTGGGAAAGACTTGGGTTTACTGTCTTCCCTGTCCCATTTGAAAAACAAATCCGCAACTCCTTCAAATTAAACAAATCATATAATAACAAATCATATGATAACATGTTTATGCTTCTAATTGAAGGGTTTGCAGAGTTCTTTCAAAAGGACTGAATGCAAAAACCCCCAGGATCAAATACCTTAAAATCTTGACAGACCCAGACCACCACATCTTCAAAATTATGTGACAACTGAAAGAAATCATGTTTTATCTGTATGCCCTGGTTCTTAACAACTTGAACATTTTGTGGTTGTTGTACTGCTTCAATATCCAGGACTTCAATTTTTATCCCTCTAGCAGAATGTTTACAATTTGCTTTTTCACCTGAGCCTTGCTTAGATTTAACCTCATCAATGTGTAATATCCAACTCATCATCGTTGTGATGGATTAGAGCTGTAACCGTTCCCACCTTCTCAGTTGCCAAATTATAAACTCCAATATTTACATCAACATGATTTACAACCTTTTCTTTGACATTATGTTCAGAAGTTGCAGGCTTATGTTGAGACAGTTCATCAATTCCAAGTTGGCTGACCACATTCATATTTACTATCTTTTCCTCCTTTTCTTGAAATTCAACAGGTGGTCCAGAGTAAGCCTCAATCAAGCTATCCTTCTGTTCAACAATCTGGGGCAGTTCATAGAGGGTGATGTCAACTTTAAGTTCCCTCATATCCTCAATGATGTTATCCTCTTTCTCGCTTACTTCGCATAGTGACATTGAATCTCACTTTCATCATCCTCCGATGAGGAAGGATCATTGTTAGGTTCGGGACTCTGACATCTCAAATTATAACTGTCCATTTTGAACTGTTGAAAATCTTGCATTTCATCCACAGGAGTCTGTACAAGACTTTCTGTCTCTTCGAGAAAAGTGAAAGAATCTGAAACCCTGGTTGTACTATTTTTGGGTGAACTAGAAATATCAATATTTCTTTGATCTCTAGGAAAATTTAACTCACCAGGAAAAACTTCAGATTTGGGTAATGCTAGATCACCAGTGTTTACTTCAAGCACTTCCACTTTGAGCTTGTCAGAACCTTTCTCTATATTTTGCACATGCTGAGTGGATGTCATAGTTAACGGAGTCTCCTTGGGTAGAGCATGACATGTTGGCACTAACTCATGATGTGGAATGGGATTCAAAATAGGCATGTTCTGTGTAACATAGGATATCAAAGGACTGCTCAGAATTTGAGGCCCTAACTGTCTTTCAAGAATTAAGGCTTCTTTATAAGCCCCTGGCCGGGGTTGTGATATTAATGTCTCTCTTGAGGAAAATAGAGGTCACCGAATCCAATGCATTCTTGTAGATTTCTAAGGCCAGATTTGCATTTGGGATGTAATGGCCAGTCATTCTACCGTAAGCTCTTTGGAACCTCATATTGAAAGACCTGACAGCTTCTCCCGACTCTCTCTTGATGCTGGAAAATTGTTGGTATAACACACTGGGGTCTATCACTTCCCCAAATTGTGATATAAAAGCTTTCTCTAGGTCATCCCAGCTAGTAATGGAATTGCTGGTGAGATTTAGAAACCAGTCATAAGCTCCCTCCTGGAGAGTGAACGGGAACAATCTGCGAGCAACATCTTCATGCTGTATATTCAACAATTTTAAAGCATTTTTGAAAGCTAGCAGATGTTCTTCTACAGTTCTTGTCCCATCATGTTTATATCTGGGGAGATACCTTTCCGGGCTTCTGGGCAGGTCATGGGCTATACCCGGGATATTCAAAGCAGTGGGGCCCAACCAATTTGCCATTATTACTTGGCTGACAGTGATGTTCTGAGTTGTGATTGGATAACTGCCAGTGGAGATAAAACTGTTCTTAACTTGAGGTCTTCTCTGGCAATTTTAAAAACTGTACTGACAACTTACAATACTGCCCGGATTTCACTGGGCCAGTTTTAAAATGTTGGTGTTAAGTCCCGCTGTTCAGGCAAAAACTCTAACCACATAATTTAAAATCAGCACTCACAAACTTTACAGTCCTTAACAGACTACACTTGAACTGAGTTCAACAGGCCCTCCTTCTAGCGCCAATTAGATGTTGGTCCGGCTTTCATACACACCCTACGAAGGATGAGCAGGAAGCTCCGGAGACACCCACGGGACGAATCCCACTCACTTTAGGATCTAGTCGGTTATCCAAGGTGCGAGTTACAGAGTCGGGTCGAATGTCTATTCACTCTTTTCCGCTTCTGGAATAGATTTCAATATGGACTGTCTGTTACCTTACAGGGGGTTCCTGAACTTGTTCAGTAGTTGCAGAAGTTGTTACTTGTTAACAATCAGATTTAACTTGATTCTTGATCTAGCTCTCATGGGTCAGCAGATTCAAATAAAAGACAAATAAAGAAAGTAAAAATGGATCATTTCACCGAAAACAAAGAGAGGGTAGGGTAGGGCAGAAAGAGAAGTTTATCAGACTTTAAACTGTAAAACTTAAACTGTCAATTTTATCTATGCTACTAGCTTCACAACAGAACAAATCCAAGAAGAAAGTGTCCAGATTTCTAAGATCACTTTCAACTAGGAGCACAAGGCAAAGTGGAACAGATCTAGCAGAAAATTATAAATCCAAGGGCAGCTGGTTAAAACTGGTATCTTTCACCGGCAGCCTAGCTCACACAGTGAAGACAGAGCAATTAGAACAAACTTAACCTCAAATCTGTAATTTCCCCTAGCAGACAATGGAACAACTGAAGCCTAACAAAATATTTAAACTTGATAATGGCAGATTTACAGCATATATCTAACAAACTTTAATGGAACGGATAACAGAAGAAGATACACTTATCACGGATCTATAAAATATTAGGCTCCCCGGCCATGCTACCATAGAAAACAGCAAAAGCACATCAACTCCCAGTCCAGAAAACAAAGGATTTCACAAAATTTGCAAGAAATTGCTTATAAGCCTTTTATTTCTAAGTCTCCGCCTCCTGCGATTACATTTAGAATATGTATTTATAGACTCAGGACAAACCCTGATCTTTTTCAAAATATCTTGCTCAAACCCTAAATCTTATCACACCTAAACCCTAGGACCGGGTTTTACAATATAAAGCCATTAAAACAAAGTCGTGGATAGAACTTAACCATTCTCGCAAATGCAGTGCAATCACCTGCCATAAATGGAGAAGATAGAGTTGAATGCCACTTGCATTCATCCGCAACTACAAATGAATGCTCTCATTAATTTCTGTTGGTGAGCCGGATGAGTCACCACCTCTCCCAGATCTGATCTCTGTAAAGCCATCCCCGTGTTGAAATTGTCTTCATGCTATCAAGTCTGCAATAAATTTGTCATTGAATGCCCTCACCGGCATCTTCTCTTCTAGCATGGCGGTCCTTGACTAAATCCGCACTTTAACTTTGCCTTTATGGTCTTTTTCAGCTTGTCCCGTAAGTGCCAGATGGAATCCCGCATGAAAGACAAAAGATTAATTAGCTCTTTAATAAAACATAAAATCAAAGCTTAAAGGATAAAACCAGATTAAAATCCTGAATTTAAACTTGCATGTCGGCCTCTCGTTTGTCTGTTACGCGCTTTGACACGTGTCGCTATCCCAGGAAACCTTCTGTTTACAGCTGGAATGCACTTCAGGCCCTTTGGGGAACTTTCTCTCTCCTATCGTGACATGTCGCGATTTCGCGACATGTCACGAAATCGCGACGTCCCTGGCGCTAGCGGCTCTTCTTCTCAACTTGGTCGCGAAAATGCGACATGTCACGATTTCGCGACATGTCGCGAAATCCCGACATCCATCTTTCTTCGCATGTCAATCGCCCTTGCAACGCTTCATGTTCCAACGGAGGAAAACGCGACATGTCACGATTTCGCGACATGTCGCAAAATCGTGCCTCTCGCTGGCCGTCGTACATCTTCCTTGCTTCCTGTCACGATTTCGCGACCCTTCCGACACTTAACATTTTCTCAAATTCTTCTCACCATGCCGCTATTTCGCTGCATACTTGTTTTGCAAGACTTCCTTAAAAAGGTGCAGCGCATCGCTACCACTCTCACCCCTGATTTCGAAACACGCAGCGTGTCGCTGCAGTTTCAACACTTAACCCTTTTTCTTTGACGCCTTAAGTCTTTGAAACATCTCAGCCTTAAAACATTTCGCAACTGGAAAACGTGCAGCGCATCGCTACACTTTTTGGTTTAGAGCCTTCTTCGACAAATGCCCCGCGATTTTGGAACATGTCAGCGCGTCGCTGCAAGTTTCTACTTGAACTCCCTTCTCCAAAACGTGCAGCGCATCGCTGCAGTTTTTAGCACTTAAGCTCTTTTAGTTGATTTTTCTCTTGCACTCAGCGGAAATGCGACATGTCGCGATATCGCGACATGTCGCCAAATCGCGCTCCTCCGTACAACTTTCTTCTCTCTCCTCCGACCGACAGCGATTTTGCGACACTTTCCAAAAATGGAAATGTCGCGATATCGCGACACTTCCAAAAATGGAAAGTGTCGCGATTTCGCTACACATTTGCGACTTAGCCGATTTTCTGAAAACCTGTCGCGATTTCGCGACATTTCCATAAATGGAAGTGTCGCGATTTCACGACATTACTAAAAAAGGAAAGATTTGATTTTTCATGTATTTATCTGACTGTTTTCTGGATTTTCTTGGTGCCGGTGCAGGATTTGTCTTAAGCATGAATGATTTCTAGCATGTGAAAGCTAAGTCCAAGAAAACACAATGCTAGAAAGACATGGAAAAAGGCACAACCTAAAAAGGAAACAAGCAAAACTGGATTAAGACCTGAAAAATATCTAGAGGGTCCCCACCGCAAAAATGAAAGTTCAGAACTTTCTAAGGGTGAAATCTGATTTTTTCAGTGGGGGTGTGTTGCTTCTCAACAGGACCCTCTTGAGTTTTTCGGGTTTTTAAATTCCAAATTTTGCTTGCCTCCTTCTTCAAGTTGTGCATTTATCAAAATATCTAAGTAGGCTTGCATGGGGCATTGTTTTCAATTTAAAACTTTTGAAAGATTGCATGTAAATGCATTTTCTCTTAATCCCTGATGAATTCTAAAGTTCTGTTTGTAGATTCGGGTACCCTTTTGCCTTGTTTAGATCCTTGCAAAGTTTCATCAAATTCTGGGCACTTTGAGTTTTTGTCATTTTTTTTGCACCAAAAGAAGCAAGGCATGAAAGTGTCACGAAATCGCGACATAATTGAGAGAAAAGGGGCAAAGACCAGAAGGTGTCACGAAATCGTGACACAAAGCAACAAAAGGCAAAAGGGCCTAAGGCAAAAGGCGCCAAGACCCAAAGTCCCGAAAGTGTCACGATTTCGCGACGCCTTCGGGACGTCGTGAAATCACGACAAGAAAGGCGCAAAGACCCAAAGTCTCGAAAGTGTCACGATTTCACGACGCCTTCGGGACGTCGCGAAATCACGACGAGAATGAGAAAGGTGCAAAGTGCAGGGTCATTGTCGTGATTTCATGACATGTCACGAAATCGTGACATGTCACGTTTTCACGATAGCGACAGAGAAAGAAAGGCCAAGGCAGGGTCATGTCGTGATTTTGTGACATGTCGTGAAATCATGACATGTCATTTTCATGACAGTGACAGAGAAACAAAGGCCAAGGCAGGGTCGCTGTCACGATTTCGCGACATGTCATGAAATCGTGACATGTCACGTTTTCATGGTAGTGACAGAGAAACAAAGGCCAAGGTAGGGTCGCTGTCACGATTTCGTGACATGTCGCGAAATCGTGACATGTCACGTTTTCACGGCAGAGATAGGAAAAGCAACACGGAGTGAAGGGTAACTTAAGGAAGTGCCATGTTTAGTGACACGTGTCAAAATAAACCAAGCCGACAAGATAATGAGCGTTAGGGTGTTAATCTGATTTAATTAAAGTACTAATCCATGTTTTGTCTTTTTGCAGAAAGTGATACAATTGCATGATGGCGGAAGTAATGAAGAGAAAGACAAAGTTAAGCATAGATTAATCGAGGACCGTCACATTAAAATTTGAGATGTCGAGAATTGTTGTTTCATCCAGATTTTATGGATCTGGCCGCAAAGAGACTTTACGGTGACTAAGCAGCTGCCCATTTAATAGAATATGTCGGCAATTGACCAAAAAATGAAAATATCTACACACGGTTACCAAAATTTGCCGATGGACGCATTTAATGAAAATTTATGGCAGAAGTAATGGCGTGCAGAGATTTTCAACTCAGAGATGGCTCTGCGAAGATGAAATGTCAGAGAAGTGGTGACTCATCCAAATTTCCCAGGGGAATTAATGAAGACATTTACACACAGTTACAGGTGGATGCAAATAATATCGAATTCTGCCTTCTCCATTTATGGCAAGTAACTGCAATGAGATTTGCAGAATGATTAAGTTTTATCAAAACTCTATTTTAAAAGGCCTTATATTGTAAAACCCGGGTAGTAGAGTTTGAGGTGATAAGATTTAGGGTTTGAGAAGAAGATATTTTTGAAAAGATCAGGGTCTGTCCTGAGTCTATAAATACTTCTTATGAATGTAATTTTTGGAGGCGGAGACTTAGAAATAAAAAGCTATTTGAGCAATTTCTTGCAAATCTGATTTGAAAAGCTTTGTTCTGGACTTAGAGTTGGTGTGATTTTTCTTTTTCTATGATAGCATGGCCAGGAGCCTAATCTGTTTCAGATTGTGATAAGTTCATCTTCTTTTGTTTTCGTTTCATTAAGGTTTATTTAATTTATGTTGTAGATCTGTGTTACCAGGATTGGATATGCTGTTAGGCTTCATTTTCTTTATTGTATGTTAGGGAAAATTATAGATTTAAGGTTCAAGCCTGTTCTAATTGCTCTGTCCTCACTGTGCGAGCTAGGCTGCTGGTGAGAGATACCAATTTTAACCGACTTCCCTTCTATTTATAATTTTCTGTTAGATCTGTTTCATCTTTGTCTTATGCTCTTAGTTGAAAGTGATCTTAGAAAGCTGGACACTTTCCTCTTTGATTTGTTCTATTGTGAAGCTAACCGGTATAACTAAAAATTGGTGGTTTTGGTTTTGCAGCTAAGTTAGATAAACTTCTCTTTTTGCCCTACCCTACTCTCTCTGTTCCACCGTGAAATGATCCATTTTTATCTTTCTTTAAATTTGTCTTTTATTTAAATCTGCTAAAGTATAAAGAGCTAGATCAAAGAACTGATTGTAAATCTGATTATCCACAAAGATAACCAACTCCAAGAACATTACTGAACCGAAGTCCCGAGCCCGTTGTAAGGTAACAGACAGTCCACTTGAAACTATTCCGAAGTGGAAAAGAGTGAATAGACATTCGACCCAACTCGTAACTCACACCTTGGATATCCAACAAGATCCTAAAGTGAGTGGGATTTATCCCGTATAAGTGTTATCGGTATTTTATGCTCATTCTTCACAGGGTGTGTATAAAAGTCGAACCAACATTTAAAATTGGTGCTAGAAGGAGGGCCTCACTGAACTCCGTTCAGTATTGTAAGTTGTCTGTGCAGAGTCTGGTATTTTATCTTTTGAATCCTTTTCCCTCTTCCTCAGCCTTTTAAAACTTGTTTGTTTGAGTTTTTGCCTAAACAGCGAAACTCAACACCAATATTTAAAATTGCTAGAAAAGAGGACCCAAAGTTCAGTAGTCTGTTAAGGATTGTAAGGTTGTAAGTGCTGGTGAAAAGCTGGATTCTAATTATAGAGTAACAAGGTCCCACCCCAAAGTCGGAGAGCTCCTTGTGCCCGAGTTAGAAACTCCCAGAAGAAGCAGACCTCGTAAGGGCCAAGTCCTTGTCCGAAATAGTTTTATCACCACTTGTAGTTACTCCAACCGCAACTAAAAATATCATTGTCAATCCAAGAATAATGGCAAATCGGTTAGGTTCCACTGCCTTAAATATCTCGGGTGCAGCCCATGACCTGCCCGAAATCCTGAGAGATATCTTCCCGGATATAAGCATGATGGAACTAGGACAGCGGAAGAACATCTAGTAGCTTTCAAGAATGCTCTAAAATTGTTAAATGTACAACATGAAGATGTGGCTTGCAGATTGTTCCCGTTCACTCTCCAGGAGGGAGCTTACGACTGGTTTCTAAATCTCACTAACGATTCTATTACCAGTTGGAATGACTTGGAAAAGGTTTTTGTGTCACAGTTTGGTGAGGTAATAGATCCCAGTGTATTATATTAGCAATTTTCTGGTATTAAAAGAGAAATAAATGAATCTGTCAGATCTTACAATGTCAGATTCCAGAAGGCTTATGGTAGACTGATTGGTTATTATGTGCCGAATGCAGACCTGGCATTAGAGATTTTTAGGAATTCTCTGGATCCAATGACTTCTATTTTCTTGAAAAGAGATCCCTCTATTACCAATTTAACAGAGGCTTACAAAGAAGCTTTGGTTCTAGAAAGACAGTTGGGACCCCAACCTTTAAATACTCATCAAATTCCTTTGGTCACACAAGCTGCCCCTATTTTCAATCCCATACCACATCAGATGATGTTGCCAGTGTGTCAGACTCCACCATCAGGAAATCCATTGGCTGTAACACCTGCTGAAAATGTACAGAACCCAGGTAAAGAAGCTGATAATGCAAGAGTTGAAGAAGTGTCAAAAATAGTCCAAAAGTTGGCCAATGATTTTTTGAGTTTTAAAAGGCAGGTTTCTACTGGGGAGAACTCAAACAGGTATTCTTATCAGCAGAACAGATTCACTCGGCCCCCATACGAACCCAATAAGGATTATAAAGGTAAAGGTCATGATGTAAATATTTGTGATTTGGCTTTGCCTAATTGGTGCAGGATACATGCTACTTCTCAGCACGGGGAGTTGGATTGTTTGGAATTTTGTAATGCCTTTGAAGCTTTGTCTGGGGAGTTGATTTCTCCTGAACATCAAAGAAATACGGATGGCCCAAGTTCATCCAGCCACAGTGCAGCTATGGTCTTGGATTCTTTCACTTTCCCGGAGGAATCTGAGAATGTAGTTGAAATGCCTATGGATGAGGTGCAAGCTTTTCAACAATACAAGAGGGACAACTACAACCTCGAAACAGAAATCCGGAGCCCAACACTACATCTACCCCTCCGGACAACTCTCACAATGTTCCTCCAGATCCATCTTCAAGCAATAACCCATCTCCACCCAAGGGAGGAAATCCGAGAGGACCAGATGCTTTTGTCCCTCCACTCAATAAGGGATATAACATAGTGGAGGACATGAAGAAGATCAAAGCCAACATCACTCTTCATGAGTTGGCCCAAATTTCAGAACAGAGGGACAACTTGATTAAAACATACTCTGGGCCTACTACAAAATCTTTGGACAAGGGAAAGAAGATGGCAAATGCGAATGTAGCCATGTATAAAGAGAAGATTGAAGTTCCACCTTTTCTACTGACTGTTCGTATTTTTGGGAAAAACTTACACAACTGTCTGGTAGATTCGGGTGCTTCAGCTAATGTTATGCCTTTGGCCATTTGTCAACAGTTGGGTTTGACCCCAATGAAGTCTGAAAGAAGAGTTGTCCAATTGGACAAATCAGAGGTTAAAGTAGTAGGTGAACTTCAGAATATCCATATCCAGTTAGCATCTGAACCAAGGGCACAACACAGAATTGAAATTCAGGTGGTGGATATTCCTGTGGGGTACGGGATGCTTCTGAGCAGGGATTGGTCGAAATCTTTGAATGGATACTTGGCAACTGACTTTTCACACATGTGGTTGCCATGGAAAGGAGTGGCAAACCAATTAAGGGTTGAAAGAGAACCCAGATACAAACATACGATCATCGAATATAATGCAAAAAATGAGACTCGTAAATATTGCTGATGTAGATATTGGAGTGTATAATTTAACAACGGGACAAAATGAGAAGTTTAGTAAAGCTCATCCTGTTCATAGTAATGAAGTCTGGACGCTTCATGTGGATGGGGCTAAATCTAAATAGGGTTCTGGTACAAGGACAGTCCTTAAAGGGCCTAAGAATCAGACATATTTTATGTCTTATCGCCTACAGTTCCCTTGTACAAATAATTTAGCGAAATACGAAGCACTGGTATTAGGATTGAAATTTGCTCTGGACAGAGGTGTAAGAAATATCCGAGTTTTTACAGATTCAAAGTTGGTGGCTAATCAAGTTAAGGGTAAATTCCAGTGTAAAGCATCTTATTTAAAAGGATACAAACACCGAGCCTGGGATCTCGTGGAAGATTTTGATGCTTTTAATTTAACGCACATACCTAGAGAGCAGAATTCACGTGCAGATGTCTTGGCTTCATCAGCCGCAAGTCTGAAACCACCTGGAAGAATTCAAATGGAACAAGTTTTCGATCGAGTTAGTCCCTTGTCCTTCGGTCCCAAATAATGTGGATAATTTTCAGGTTTTCTCTGATGACCAGCAGATTATAAATTTTTTACGAGTACCAAAGCGTTTGAAAATGCTATAATCGATGATGGACAAAGGGATACTCTACTGGAGCAGTTAGACGATGAAAGGGGAATAATAAGGTTGAAAGATAACAAAATTCCAAAAGGGATGGTAGAACTAGAGCGGCTCTTTGATGTTGACCAAATCAAGCAAAAGGTGAGTTTTGAGGATTCTATGGGTGTAACAAATAGTGAGACTGAGAACCTAAACGTGGGGACTGAAGAAGATCCCAAGCACCTCAAGTTGGCTAAAACTTGTGACCCAAAAATAAAAAGAAATATGATTGATTTTCTTCACAGGTCCAAGGATGTTATGGTCTGGTCTTACAAAGACTTAAAGGTTTTTGATCCGAAAGTTTACACTCATATTATACCTTTAAAAGAATTTTGCAAACCTTTCCGGCAAAAACAGAGGCATGTCAACGCTCTGCTAGAGCCCCTCATCCAGAAGGAGGTAGAAAAATTATTGAGTGCCGCCATTATTTTTCCCATTAGGCATTCTACTTGGGTGGCCAATTTGGTGCCGGTCAAAAAGAAAAATGGAGAGATCCGCTTGTGTGTGGATTTTAGAAATTTAAACAAGGCATCTGAGAAAGATAATTATCCTCTGCCTTCCATGGATGAGGTGTTACAGATTGTCAATGGTTCGGAAATGATGTCTTTCCTAGACGGTTTTTCAGGGTATAATCAGATATTGGTTGAAAGGGAAGACAGGATGAAAACTGCCTTCACAACCAAGTGGGGAACTTTTGCCTACAAAAGAATGCCGTTCGGATTGATCAATGTCGGAGCTACTTTTCAACGTGCGATGGATCATGCTTTCAAAGGCCTTATGGGTAAGTGCATTGTTGTTTACATGGATGACTTAACAGTTTTCTCTAAATCTCGGTTTGACCACGTAAAACACTTGGAGTCTGTGTTCAACAAATGCAGGGAGTTCGGCATTTCTTTGAATCCGAAGAAGTGCATTTTTGGTGTAACGGAAGGAAAGCTCCTTGGGCACTTGATCACCAAAGATGGCATTTTCGTGGATCTTGACAGAGTTGAAGCCATATCCGGCATACCCTTTCCCAACTCTAAGAAAGAGTTAAGATCCTTTTTTGGGAAAATTAACTTTGTCAGGAAGTTCATCTCGGGTTTTGCAGAAATAGTCAAGCCACTGAATGATATGCTAAAGGAAACTGCTCAGATTTCCTGGACAA
Organism: Wollemia nobilis; assembly: GCA_028583015.1. NCBI lineage: Eukaryota > Viridiplantae > Streptophyta > Pinopsida > Araucariales > Araucariaceae > Wollemia > Wollemia nobilis. The sequence goes on along the minus strand of JAQPPZ010017097.1, from coordinate 2,242,458 downwards.
CAGAAGCTAAAACAGCGTTCCAAGAAATCAAGACTGCCATCAAGCAAGCTCCAGTTCTGGTGAGCCCAGATTTTAGTGCAGATTTTTACTTGTACACCTTTTCTTCTGAACACACACTTGCTGCAGTTCTGACCCAACGAAGAGAAACGGGGGAGCATCCAATTGCTTTCAAGAGTACCAATTTAAAGGGGGCTGAGCTAAAATATTCTCGCTTAGATAAACAAGCCTATGCCTTGGTGAGAGCAGTTAAGCGATTCGAGCACTACATACTAAGAAGCAGAGTTCATGCTATAGTTCCTGACCCAGCAGTTAAATACCTATTAAGCCAGGATGAATTGGGTGAACTAAGAGGTAATTGGGTTACAAGACTACAGGAATACGACTTAGAAATTTGGCCTACAAAATTAATCAAAGGACTTGGTTTGTCTCGACACATTGCCGAAATACCTGTGCAAGAAGAAATTAATCAGTTGAATTCTGGATTCGATGACTGGTATGGAGATATTATTCATCTGCTGCAATTTGGAATTTGTCCATCTCACTTGAACAGAACCCAAAGGAGAGCACTAAAACTGAAAGTTGCTCATTATCTCCTCAAAGGAGGCAACTTGTATAGAGAGAATTATGCTGGCATTTTCTTAAGATGCATTTCTCAGAGTGAAGTCAATGAGGTGATGTCCAGTTTTCATGAAAAGTTAGGGGCAGTGGCATTCCTCAGGATCTCGCTACTGCGCATAAAATATTGAGAGCAGGCTATTACTGGCCTACATTGTTTAAAGATGCGCATCAACATGTGAGAACTTGCCATCAATGCCAAACTTTTGCATCCAAAGAGGCCAATCGAGCTCTACCATTGCAGCCTGTTGTAATAAATAAACCTTTTATGCAATGGGGACTTGATTTTGTGGGAGTGATAAACCCAAATTCTTCAGCAGGGCATAAGTATGTTCTAACAACTACTGATTACTGCACAAGATGGGTCAAAGCAGCAGCCACCATGAGAAGTACAACTCATGAAGTGATCGAATTTCTAGAGTCAAGTGTCATAACCAGGTTTGGGGTTCCTCTAAATTTGGTGTGCGATAATGGACCAGCCTTCCAATCATTAGAGTTTGTAGAATGGGCATACCAGATGGGGATAGTTATCAAATTTTCATCCAACTATTATCCCCAAGGTAATGGACTAGCTGAGTCCACGAATAAGAATTTAATGAATGCCATTAAGAAATCTATAGCGGACAAACCCAGACAATGGCATACATTATTGAAATATGCACTTTGGGCTGATAGGATAAGATATAAAGTGGCTCTTAAGACTTCCCCATTTGCTTTGTTGTATGGTACTCAGCCCATTGTTCCCATCTCTCTGAAATTACCTACTTATCAATTTGTCTTAGACTATTTTGAGGATCAAGCAGATGCAGAGGCTCGTGTTTTGGATCTAACTAATTTATAGGATGAACGACTCCAAGCCCTGGAACATTTCAGTCGGCACCAAGAAACCGTCAAGCGCTGGTTTGACAAAAGAGCCAGAGTGAAAGCTTTCAGACTTGCAGTACTGGTGCTTCTATGGGACAAGGCCCATGAAAAGAAGGGTAAACATACAAAGTTGCAGCCGCTATGGATAGGGCCATACCAGATTGCTGAGATTCTGGGTAATAACGCATTTCGTTTATAGGACCTTGATGGTAATTTTCTGAACCTCCCTATTAACGGTCAATACCTAAAGCATTATTTCTCAGCTGTTCCATCCAATATATCATTTGAATGAATCACAAAGAAGTTGTAACATGTGTATACATTGTAAATGAGCTTTAAAGTAGTTTGTTTTATTTTATTTTATTTTATTTTAAAGGTCTGTGTTTTATCCTTTGGGGTCTGTATAGTTTTATTTTATTTTAAAGGTCTGTGTTTATCCTTTGGGGTCTGTACAGTTTATTTTATTTTAAAATTCTGTTTTTTAAGTTTTGCCTGAACATCAAAGAAAAAGTCAGCCTTCTAAAAATTGTTTTATTCTGAGTTCAAAATCCAGTGTTCATTATTCTAATTGAGAGATAGTCTGCTTTAACTAAACAGTGGAACTATTTTGTTATTCAGAACAACAGTAGAAAGATGATTGGATTTTGTGTCTTGCTTGCCACAGTTATTTTAATTATAAAGAAACTGCTATACTGTTTGGTTGGAGAAACTCCTAGGGAATCCAAGAAAAGTTGGTCATAAGAGGGGACTATGATTCGTGAAATTATTTGAGTATCCATAGAGGCTATCAGTACCCAGGCTGAAGCAGTTCCAGATTGATGAAATATTAAAAGAAAAATTGTTGTTCTTTTTTTAAAGGCTTTTCAGATTTCGGTATATTTCAAAGAAGAGAGAGAGAAGGTGAAAGTTGAGCAAGACAACATAAAACTGGCACTCTGTTATTTCCTATAAAAAAAAAAAAAAGAGGAAGGAAAAAGTTATGTAATGAAAGAGGTAGCCAAGGCTTCAGAAGATGTTTTCTTTTACCAAGTGGTAGATACTACTTCACAGTTGTGGATCAGGGTCGTGTAAATCTAAAGAGTAACTCTGTCGGGGCTGTAAAAGGCTAAACTAGTAAACAGAGCCCTACTCGGTTTCCCCTTCCACAACTCCGTTTCCCATTTCTAGAAAAGTTGATCAATCCAGAGTACAACATTCGAAGGCCTAGTCATTCTTGAAGAAAGTTTTATACGCTTATAATTGCACATCAAAAATCTTCCTTAAGTGATTCAACCTAGTATGTCCTTGGGAAATTTTAACAACTATCAGTTAGTAGTTAATTTATTTTGAAGAATATTTGTGGCAAGGCATGGTACATGGTCTATGTTGTTTTGAAACTAGAGTCCTGGGTTCTAAAATAGTGCTACTATTTTACCCGCAGATATCGCCATTTGTTGAGAAGCAACACACCCCCACTAAAAAAATGAAGTTCCATCCTTTGAAAATTTTTACTTTGCATTTTTTTAGCAGGGACCCTCTTGAGTTTTCGGGTTTTTAAATTCCAAATTTTGCTTGCCTCCTTCTTCAAGTTGTGCATTTATCAAAATATCTAAGTAGGCTTGCATGGGGCATTGTTTTCAATTTAAAACTTTTGAAAGATTGCATGTAAATGCATTTTCTCTTAATCCCTGATGAATTCTAAAGTTCTGTTTGCAGATTCGGGTACCCTTTTGCCTTGTTTAGATCCTTGCAAAGTTTCATCAAATTCTGGGCACTTTGAGTTTTTGTCATTTTTTTTGCACCAAAAGAAGCAAGGCATGAAAGTGTCACGAAATCGCGACGTCACGATTTCGCGACATCGTGAAATCGTGACACAGTTGAGAGAAAAGGGGCAAAGACCAGAAGGTGTCACGAAATCGTGACACAAAGCAACAAAAGGCAAAAGGCCTAAGGCAAAAGGCACCAAGACCCAAAGTCCCGAAAGTGTCACGATTTCACGACGCCTTCGGGACGTCGCGAAATCGCGACAAGAAAGGCGCAAAGACCCAAAGTCTCGAAAGTGTCACGATTTCGTGACGCCTTCGGGATGTCACAAAATCATGATGATAATGATAAGGGTGCAAAGTGCAGGGTCAAAGTGTCACGATTTCGCGACATGTCGTGAAATTGTGACATGTCGCAAAATCGAGACATGTTGCATTTTTGCGACAGTGACAGAGAAACAAAGGCCAAGGCAGGTTTGCTGTCACAATTTCGTGATAGCGACAAAGAAACAAAGGCCAAGGCAGGGTCACTATCACGATTTCGTGACATGTCACGAAATCATGACATGTCGCATTTTCACGCAGCGACAAAGAAACAAAGGCCAAGGCAGGGTCGCTGTCACGATTTCACATGTCACGAAATCGCGACATGTCACGTTTTCATGGCAGAGACAGGAAAAGCAGCACGGAGTGAAGGGTAACTTAAGGAAGCGCCACGTTTAGTGACACGTGTCAAAATAAACCAAGCCGACAAGATAATGAGCGTTAGGGTGTTAATCTGATTTAATTAAAGTACTAATCCTTGTTTTGTCTTTTTGCAGAAAGCGATACAATTGCATGATGGCGGAAGTAATGACGAGAAAGACAAAGTTAAGCGCAGATTAATCGAGGACCGTCACATTAAAATTTGAGATGCCGAGAATTGCTGTTTCATCCAGATTTTATGGATCTGGCCGCAAAGAGACTTTACGGTGACTAAGCAGCTACCCATTTAATAGAATATGTCGACAATTGACCGAAAAATGAAAATATCTACACACGGTTACCGAAATTTGCCGATGGACGCATTTAATGAAAATTTATGGCAGAAGTAATGGCGTGCAGAGATTTTCAACTCAGAGATGGCTCTGCGAAGATGAAATGTCAGAGAAGTGGTGACTCATCCAAATTTCCCAGGGGAATTAATGAAGACATTTACACACAGTTACAGGTGGATGCAAATAATATCAAATTCTGCCTTCTCCATTTATGGCAAGTAACTGCAATGAGATTTGCAGAATGATTAAGTTTTATCAAAACTCTATTTTAAAAGGCCTTATATTGTAAAACCCGGGTAGTAGAGTTTGAGGTGATAAGATTTAGGGTTTGAGAAGAAGATATTTTTGAAAAGATCAGGGTCTGTCCTGGGTCTATAAATACTTCTTCTGAATGTAAATCATGGGAGGCGGAGACTTAGAAATAAAAAGCTATTTGAGCAATTTCTTGCAAATCTGATTTGAAAAGCTTTGTTCTGGACTTAGAGTTGGTGTGATTTTTCTTTTTCTATGATAGCATGGCCAGGAGCCTAATCTGTTTCAGATTGTGATAAGTTCATCTTCTTTTGTTTTCGTTTCATTAAGGTTTATTTAATTTATGTTGTAGATCTGTGTTACCAGGATTGGATATGCTATTAGGCTTCATTTTCTTTATTGTATGTTAGGGAAAATTACAGATTTAAGGTTCAGGCCTGTTCTAATTGCTCTGTCCTCACTGTGCGAGCTAGGCTGCTCGTGAGAGATACCAATTTTAACCGACTTCCCTTCTATTTATAATTTTTTGTTAGATCTGTTTCATCTTTGTCTTATGCTCTTAGTTGAAAGTGATCTTAGAAAGCTGGACACTTTCCTCTTTGATTTGTTCTATTGTGAAGCTAACCGGTATAACTAAAATTGGCAGTTTTGGTTTTGCAGTTTAAGTTAGATAAATTTCTCTTTCTGCCCTACCCTACTCTCTCTGTTCCACCGTGAAATGATCCATTTTTATCTTTCTTTAAATTTGTCTTTTATTTAAATCTGCTAAAGTATAAAGAGCTAGATCAAAGAACCGATTGTAAATATGATTATCCACAAAGATAACCAACTCCAAGAACATTACTGAACTGAAGTCCCGAGCCCGTTGTAAGGTAATAGACAGTCCACTTGAAACTATTCCAGAAGTGGAAAAGAGTGAATAGACATTCGACCCAACTCTGTAACTCACACCTTGGATATCCAACAAGATCCTAAAGTGAGTGGGATTTATCCCGTATAAGTGTTATCGGTATTTTATGCTCATTCTTCACAGGGTGTGTATAAAAGTCGAACCAACAGAAGGCACCTTCTTCTGGCTGGGCACCTTATTTTGGTGGGGCGCCTTCTTCATATGAAAGGCGTATTCTTTTGGCTGGGTGCATTATTTATAAGGAAGGTGCCTTCTTATTGGTAATCATGTTGTGATTGACTGGAAAAGGGTGATCAAGCCTTCTCAGTCTCGTTTCACGCTGTCTCAGCTTCTACCTATGAGTGTCAATGTCAGAATGCTAAGCCGAATTAGGCTTGATTTCCCAGATACCTATTCCTCATGCTGTCAGGTCTTCCACCTACAGAAAGCAAATGCAAAGAAAGAAAAATAAAGGCATTTAGATGCATTTCATGCCTATTAGGCCCTGGATTAGGATGCCTAAAGCTTGCATGTGGGTGTTATCCCTACAAAACACACCGTAAGAAAAAACTAAATTAACTGATTTTGGTTAGCACCTCCATACCCACCGTTTCACCTATTAAGAGTTTAGTCTAGATCTAACAATATTGGGTCTTCCCCACGTCTATTCTAGATTCCACTTGTAATGTTTCATATGTGTTATAGGAGAACAGTCGATGGCCATTGATCGTTAACATGGCGTTGTTGTTGTCAATTGTTTTAATGCACACTACCCCATTCTTGATGAGCTCTACCACATCATATGGTCCCATACATATTTGCATTAATTTACATTTTCTTTCCTAGAACTGGGAATCATACAATAGCACCCATTCTCCTTCTTGGAACTGCTTCAATTTAATGTGGCGATCATGCCATCGCTTTCTTTGCTTTTGTATGATTTTTGTTCTCTACAAAGCATCCATTCGGATTTTGTCCAGCTGATCTAGTTGTCGAATCCTTTCTTTTTGAGCATCATCCAAGCTCAAGTTCAATTCTAAAGTCATCCTCAATGTCTTGATTTCAAATTTAATGGGCATCATCGCACTCTTCCCATAGACCAGTTGGAAGGGTGTGAATCCTGTGGTGGATTTCCAAGTGGTATTATACACCCAGACTACCTCCGACAACTATGTAGCCCAATATTTTCTATGTTGCTACATGGTCTTTGTCAGGATGTTCTCTATTTCTCTATTCATCACTTCCACTTGCCCATTTTCCTGTGGATGGTAGGGTGTAGTTTTATTGTGCCAAACTCTGTATTGCTCCATTAGCTCCTTGATCAACTTGGAGGTAAATTGAGGCCCTTGGTCTGTTGTTATCTCTCTAGGGACCCCAAATCATGTAAAAATGTGGGCAAATAAGAAATTGGTGACTGTTATTTCTTTTGAATCTCTTAATGCTTGAAATTCAACCCATTTGGTGACATAATCTGTATAGACTAAAATAAACCTCCTCCCTATTGAAGGTGGATTAATTGGTCCCATGAAGTACATGCCCCATTTATCGAAGGGTTCCAGGTATACCTGAGGTTGGAGGGGGATTTCGTCTTGATGGGTTGGTCTGCCCATTCTTTGGCATTCATCGCACTTGCTATCATACATAGCCGCATCCTTGAATAGAGTGGGCCAAAAGTACCCAGTTTGTAGGATTTCGTAGACAGTTTTTTTCCTTGCAAAGTGTCCTCTGCATGGTTCGTCGTGACATTCTTTGAGTACTTCTGAGAACTCCTATTCTACTACGCATCTCCTTATAACCTGGTAACATCCTATTTTGAATAGGATGCCATAAATTCATAGGAATGATGTTCTTTTCTCTATGAAAACTTGCTTTTCTTAGAAAGAGAGGGCACGTGAGGTTCTTCTAGTGGGCAAGTAATTGGTTATATCTACGTACCACAGGATTTGATCACTAATGGTGAACAAATTTTCATCCAAAAACTGGTCTTCCACTGTTGTATGGTCTATCAGTATCAATCTGGATAGAAAATTTACTATGACATTGTCTTTGCCTAGTTTGTCAACTATTGTTATGTCGAATTCCTGAAGTAACAATAGCCACCTGATAATTCTTCCACCAATGGCTGGCTTGCTCATCAAGTATCTAATAGCCACATGGTCTGTGTGGACAAAGAACTTATACCTGATGATATAATGGCAAAATTTATTTATGGCATGCACAACTGCAAGGAATTCCTCCATCATCGTGTAGTTGAGCTCGTCTCCTGCCATGTTTTTGCTTACATAGTAGATGGCATAAAATTACTTGCCATCCTTCTATCCAAGGACTACTCCAATCGCATTGTTGGATGCATCACAGTAGATATGGAATGGTATGGCCCAATTTGGTCCTCTTAAAACTGGTGCAAATATCAGTTTCTCTTTAAGCAACTGAAACTCTTCTTCGCAGTCTTCTGTCCAATTGAACTCCACATCTTTAGATAATAGAGTGTGCAGTGGTTTATTTTGCTAAATTTAGTGATAAATCGCCAGTAGTACCCAGATGATCCAAGAAAACTTCTCACCTCTCTCTGCATTCTAGGGATGGATAGGTCTCTGATGACCTTAATTTTTATTTTATCAACATTTATTCCTTCTGCGAAGAGGTGGTGTTCTAGTATGATGCCTTCTTGCATCATCATAAAGCATTTCTCGTTGCTCATGGATAAACTATTTTCCTTGCTTCTTTTGAGCACTCTTTCAAAGTTTGTCATTGCTTCATCAAAAGTTTTTTCATAGATGGTGAAGTCATCCATGTATACTTCGACCGCGTCTCCCATCATGTTTAAAAATATGCTAAGCACCACCCTTTGAAATGTGGCAGGTGTGTTGCACAATCAAAAGATAATACCCGATAGGCAAACATTCCCCATGGGTAGGTGAACATTGTCTTATCTTGATCCTCTTCTCCTATCTAGATCTAGTTGTATCCACTGAATCTGTCCAAGAAGGAGAAATACTTCCTCCCTGAGAGTGTATCCAAGACTTGATCAATGAACAGGAGCAGGAAGTGGTCCTTCTTGGTTGCTTTGTTTAATGCTCTGTAGTCCACATAGATTCACCATTTCTTGTTCTTTTTAGGGACTACCACTAACAGTGATACCCACTCATTATCAAAAATCAGATAGATGAATCTGATAGTCAAGAGTTTTGCAGTTCTTCCTTGACAATATCTTTCATTTTTGGATTCATTCTTCTCTATGGTTGCCTACTTGGAGTTGCTTGATCATCAAGGTATATACGATGGGTATAGATTTTTGGGCTGATACCCTTCATATCTGAGTAATCCCATGCAAATGCTTGTTGGTGTCTAACCAGGAGCTCTTCTACTTTTGGCAATTGTGTGGGAGTTGGGCGCCAACCAATGGCAATCCAAGTGTGAAGATGGAGGACTCCCCATGGAGGAACTTTGCAATAGCACCATCTTCATCTTCTTCTACCAACTCATCCAACGTCATCATCAGCTAGATCATGGATAGGTCAAGATTTTCATGCTCGGTCAACATGGGTTCTCCTACTGAGTTGATGGACTACGTGAGGGGTGAAATAGTCAACCTTTTAACATTTTTTCCATCAGATATGGTCATCAGCCCATCCTAAAAGTTGATGTAAGTGTCAACTATTGCCATCCATGGCCTTCCCAAGATGAGCGGGTAACCACCCATCCTAGTTTTGGAATGCCAGACTAAAAATTCAGTTGGGTATTCCCATGCGCTGACTGTCACTATTACGTCTTCCAAAATTCCTTCTGATGCCACGATTGATCACTCGACAAGCTGCAACACTGTCATAGAGGGTTTTAGGTTCATGATTTGTAGCCTTTGCATGGTCTCCTGAGGCATTACATTGATGGCTGCTCTGAGATCGACCAACATATTAGACAGGGAATGTACCTTGATTTTTACAGTCAGCACCAGGCTTCCTGGGTCTGCATACTTAGGATGGCATGTTTTTCCCATCATCAAATCTGCTAGTTTACCCATGACATTGATAGTCTGGGTTGCTCTTTGTCCTGGCTTCCTTAGACACATCTCTCTTATTGCCTTGGTATATATCAAAACATCTTGGATGGCTTGAAATAATGGAATTATCACGATGAGGTTCTTCAAGCTAGATAAGATATCAAAATTTTACTGCGTTACTTTCCTTTTTTCCTACAGTCGGTTGGGAAATGGAGCCTTTGCTCTCTTAGGCATTTCTTCTATCACCTCTTCTACAAGAGGTGTTTCTCCTACCTCTTCCTCCTCTTCTACTAGTGGAGGCGTTCCTACTCCTAGCTGTCTACCAGATCTAAGCTAAATATGGTACATCGAATACATCTCACTCTCCACATTGTATACTGGCTGGTTCACCCTGTTATTTAGATTTGCCATCGATTGTGCAAGTAGCTACGCAGGTCTCACTATTGGTAATATTGGTAAATTCTATGGGGGTGAGCTGGTGCTAAATTTTGTGGAGTCTGATTCCACGTAGTGTGGTCTCTCCACTTCTTCCTAGGATATGGATATGGCATCCATGGCTGCTAGTTCGGGAATGCTGCTAGGGGTGTTTTGGACCAAGGTGATGGCCCCCACCACCCCATGTTAGGTGGTTGAGGTGGGACTTAGGGCATATATGGTCCTCCCCCATATGATGGCATCCCGATTGGCATATTTCTTGCAAGGGGTTGTGGCCAACTCTTTCGATTGCCTATGAAATAGGCATCCGTGCTTTCAGCATCCTCCTAATTATTTGGTAGTTGTGGGCATAATCAAGTTTTATGGTTCAGGCTACAAACTATGCATACTCTGAATTTGTTCTCTGGGCATGCATTATTTGCATGCTTCTCTCTACATTTTGGATAGAAATAGGCCAATGCTGCTTCATTTTATTACTTATTTTTCTCTAACAGCAGCGTATCCATCTGAAATTCTAGATATAAGAGCATTTCACTCTTTAAATCTTCTAGCATGTTATCAATTTATGTCTTCATGACTGAAGTAGTCACTTTCATGGTTCTAGAAGTGGTCTTGCCTCTCCTTATTGTGTAGTTCTAGCATAGTTATCATATGTCTTCCATAGCATGCTAGTAGACATCACCTCCAGAAATCATGTTAAGAGCCTCGAGTGATTCATTGGTAAGTCCTATCAAAAAGATGCTTTTGAGGGACTTATCAGATAGTTTCGTGTGAGGATATCATTGAAGATTGAAGTTGAATCTCTCCCAGTATTCCTTGAGAGACTCATCTTCTTTATGCGTCATGCTCAAGACCTCTTCTCTAAAGTCTCTTGCTCTCCCAAAATCTTGGTATTGTTCTAAAGAGCTTCTTCATTTGATTCCAAGTGGCAATGTGTTTTTCTCTCAGACCAATGAACCACCATAGAGCTAGATCATCCAATGTGGAATAAAAGAGTATCAAATTCTACATATCATATTTGTAGTCCACATACCTACATAAGAAATCAAACTTAAATAAAAATAGGTCAAGGTCCTCAATTGGGTATCCTCTAAAATTCAAAAGGTGAGCAGGGGATATGTTTTTCATTTTGGTATCTCCTACTCCATCAATCAAGAAACTAAAGTTAGATGAGACTTCTTCATTGTTATCCAATTTTTTTAGGATATATGGTCTCTAATGTAGTATTTATGGCCTTATAGTCATTTAAGACTTTCTAAGTCAAGGCTCTAAGGTTGTTTGGTGTTATCGTCCAATCTTCTACAACTTTCCACAACAGGGCTTCCTCTAAGGATGTCCTATTAAACAGGGGATTTGTGATGATTCGTTATTACCCACATTGATGGGATGAGGAGGCACTTTGTACAAAGTGTATCTCCTCACCCCAATAGATTGTTGGTGGTGGGTCAGGCGAGTCTAATTCAAATTTAGAATGCTCAGCTGACTCAGGTTTTTGTGGATTGGTTTTTATAAACTGACCGTCAGGTCCTCTTCTTCTCGAAGAACTCATACAAGGTTAGATGGAAGGCTTCCAAGTATTGTAAATGATCTAGTTGAGATGCTTCCCTGAAAACGATGCCAAAATGTTGTGGGCCAAACAAGGTTAACTTCTTTTCTACTTTTTTCACATGCCCGTGCATTTAATTTATCAACCCAGGGAGCTTCGTAAACTTGTGAAGGGTCTTGAACAAGATTTGCTTACAATACCACTTGAGATGAGTTTGCTAGTTCTACTATTGGGGGGTGTTTCAAACGATCGTCAATCATTCATACACTTCTCAATAATTTATGTAAAAACAATTAAATATATAGAAAGGAAATATTCACGCATTCTTGGAAATAAACCTATTGCAATACTGGAAATAACAATGCGATAAATATTCTTATAAAAGAGGTAAACTAATCTAGAAAACACAAGAAAAATAAGGGAAGAAATACTGGTTTGGAGTGGGCCTAGGCTCCAAAATCTTCCTCCCAGCTGAACACACACTTAGAAACTCTTAGAAATGTATTATAATTATCAAAGTATTACAATGATTCTTCTGTATATCTCTCTATAATTACTATAAAAAAAATTCTATATATCCTCAGAGGTTTGCATGTGTTTATATAGCACACCTAAAAATATTCTATTACAAAGAAGTTATAACAGTCAATTCATTCCAAAATAAACTAAGACAGTCTGGTAAATGTGATCGATGTCTGCTAAACTAACATTCATTTCTAATGATGGCATGTTCATTTATTGGTTTGTGCTTCACCTGGCATTGGTAGGACATTCTCATACATTGGTACAATCCCCAATTTAACTCTACATGACATGGATTTGGAACTGCACCAGTCGTTATTGTCCACATCATGCTTGTCTGGTCAATGGGGCAAAGAACAAGGGCACCTTCCCTATGAGGAAGGTGCCTAAGTATGTTGTGCACCTTCTCTATGCGGAAGGTGCCTTACTATTGTTGGCACCTTCCTGGAAGATGAAGGTGCTTATATTCTGTTGGTGCCTTCCTATGAGAGGAAGGCACTTACCTTCTAGTGGCACCTTATTGTCGACGCCTTCCTTATGAGGGGAAGGGGCTTGCCTTCTAGTGGCTCCTTCCTTATGAGGGGAAGGTTATTGCCTTCTAGTGGCACCTTCCTTATGAGAGGAAGGCGCTTGCCTTCTAGTGGTGCCTTCTTGTTGATGCCTTCCTTATGAGAGGAAGGTGCTTGCCTTCTAGTGGCACCTTCCTATCGATGCCTTCCTATGAGAGGAAGGCGCTTATTTTCCTTTGGCACCTTCCTAGAAGAGGAAGGTGCTGGCCTTCTATTGGTGCCTTCCTAGGAGAGGAAGGTGCTTGTCTTTCCTTGGTGCCTTCCTAGAAGAGGAAGGTGCCTACTTATGCTTGGTGCCTTCCTAGAAGAGGAAGGTTCCTACTTACTTTTGGCACCTTCTTGGAAGAGAAATACACCTACCTTCTCTACATTGATTCTAAAAGAAACAAAGTGCCAGGTCCATGAAAAGACCTCGAATGATCCAAATCTGACTAAATCAACTACAATTCAACAAAAAAACACTGAAAACACATGAATTATATAACACGCACAATTTCATCAAATAATTATATAATCATTCATAAACATATGCAATCCTTATTATACAGTCACATAATAATCAAGAAAATGTATACAAAATATGAGAATTTATGATGCTCATCAACCCTCATATCACACACCCACTATCTACACATGGTGGTTCACAGTATAGGACACAACAGGAGGCCAATTTTTTCTTCACAAATAGAGGCAAATGCACAACACATCATTTTGATGGGTATAGAATCCACAAGGTCACTTGTATAGAATGGGGATACTAGAGGCCTCCCATGGTCGATCAGATCGATAGATCACATCGACTGACATCAGAGCAGAAATGCAAACTCCTCCAATATCAATTAGAGGATGCTCACCTAGAGAGGTAGCATATTGAATATGAGAATATTCAAGCACAGAGGGTCATGAGATAGAGGTTATATGAGTAGGACATGCATGACGAGTGTATCCTTACCCATAAGGAATGCATGGAGGAGGATAGGTTAGCTAGGGCTGGCCTATATCCTCAAGATGAGCATATAAAGTGTGTGTATAGAAAGGCTTTATCTCAAGCCGATATGCATCAAGAGCATAGATATGCTTATACTCATGCTAGTGCAAAATAGAGGGAGCATCCATTGCCACTCGATAATCAAAGGTAGAGGCAGCATGAAGAAGCAGTGGGAGATGGATACAAGCAAGAATATCCTAAGATATCTTGAGCTGAGGAGGAGGAAGAGCAATGCCCTACATCTTGTACGAGGAAGAAAGTACCACTAAATCTACCTCCACATCAACTTAGGGAGGAGGACTTTCTATCTTCAGAGGCCTATAAGGCCTTAGCTGATGATATTAAAGACATCGAGAGACAAGGCATGACTATTCAAAATTTGACATTGAGGAAAATCCATAACGAGCCTTTGGATCCTTTAGTGCGTACTCCAGCTTACCCTGAGCATTTTGGTATACCCAGGTTGGACAAGTTTAAGGGTGATGAAGACACATAGGAACATTTCACGAGCTTTATGGATGCTTGTTTTCAGATAGAAAGCAATGATGCATTATTGTTGTGTACATTCGTCATGACACTTTCAGGGCCAGCCTCAGAATGGTTGAATCAACTAAAGAAACATAGCATAACAATTTTTGAATAATTAGTTGATGCATTTATTGAACGCTATTCCTTTGGCATCAAGAAATAGGCCAATATTTCTGATCTGGTTGTTCTAGCACAGTGCGATGATAAGCCAATAGAGCAATACGGAAAGATATGGAGGAGACTAATGGTGAAGTTGTTATTCCCTATTCCTTAAACAAATTTAACTTGAATTTTTATGAAGAGTTGTGCCAAGAACATCTCATTACTATTGCATTTGCAATAGTACCCTACATTTGAAGAGGATTTACTGCAAGCCAAGGTGATTGAGGACATAAAGTTGCAGGAAGGGAACTTGAAGCTCAAAAATAGGAGAGAGGGACAAAAGAAGAGTACCATAAAACAACAGGGCAATTAGGCCCATGTGAATCAAGTGGTATTGAATCTCCAATGGGGGGACAAGGGGTAATATAAATAGAATTATCAGGCCTAACCCCCCCTACGTAGTATGACAAGTGCAACAACAATTATAAGGGCAAGAAAAAATATCAACATCAACCTTGCCAGTTCACACCATTGAAAAAATATTTGACATCAATTTTCCATCAGCTATGTGAGGCCAAGGTGATTAGATTACCCAAATTCAATATGATAGATCCCAATCAACCCAAAACAAAGGGGTTCCAAGAGGATCTATTTTACATTTTTCATCGAATGAAAGGCCATGACATAGAGGTGTGCTAGTATTTCAAACACATGGTGCAAAATATTATTGAAAAAGGTGAGCTTGTAGTGCCACACAACCCATAGGCACCCGATAATCAGAATATAGGGATTTACAAAAATCCCTTGCAAAATCATGAGGCACCTCAGAACAACATTGGTCAAGTTAACCAAAGTGAGTCGAACCACCTACCCAGGGGTTCATAGGCATGGTCAACATTGTCACTAGGCATAGGAGATACGAATAACAAAATCAACCTCATGCTCCCATTCAAATACAAGTCATGCTGAATTAGCGATCGACACAGAATATTCTAGGCCCACCGACAAGACTGATGGTTACCAGAAGAAGCAAGTTGGTCCAAAACTTGCAAAAAACTCCTGCGAAGTTGTCAATATATGAATTAATATAGTAGTCCCTGACGCACAGGGAGAATCTTATGGATATTATAAGGTCCATTCAAGTACAGACCTAGGATGTGTAGGAATTTACTAATTTTGTGGGACATGTACAACAATGTCAGGAACCGATGATCTAATTTTATGATCATGAGATGAGGACAGTTTCTACAACTATGGCTAACCTACCGTTGCACATAATTGCATGTGTTAATCACATGCCATTTAAAAGGGTCTTGATATATACTGGCTTATCGATCAACATAATAATAACCAAGGCACTGAGTCATTTAAAGCTACCTAAATCACACATTATGCCAACTACATTTACATTGAGAGCGTTTAATGATGCACTATGTTTGACTATTGGAAAAATTTTTCCACTCATGTAGGTAGTTCTGAAGACCATTTCAATAATCTATAATGTGATAGAAGGGGCCATGTAGTACAACATATTACTCGATAGGTATTGGATTCATGAAATGCGTTGCATCCCCTCAAGATTGCATAAGTGCATGAAATATATTCATGAGGGACTGATTCACATAGTGGCATCAGACAATGAGAAATTTAAGTTTGTGAACCTAGTAGATTTGCCTGGGGATTTCATACTTTTGTCAACACATCTAGATGTTCATCCATCATCGTCAATAAAGAAACCATGAGGTAAACCAATAGTGCATGCTCAACCAATGCCATCTATGTCAAATAGATCAGAGCACACCACTTCCAATTCCTTGAAACCATCGGTATCAATCATGTATCAGGATGAAAGGAAATTGAAGGTAAAAATTTGTGAGAAAGATACAGAGCAAGAGCACGATCCAATCTCTAAGGAGGTTACCATTCCCATGGAAGTTGAGGAACCCCAAAAAAAATCTAACGAGGCACCTTAGCATGCCTCGCCTACATATTTAGTAGGGTCATCCACACCGCGGGTGATTGTACATCTTGCTAATACTGGATTAGGTAAGTACCTTGTGCATAATGTGACCTTTGGTCCAATTTTGAATATTGCACAAGATATGTGTCGACCATCTGCTCATCATTACCCGGTTGGATCAGTGGTTCCATTAGGAGAGTTGCCTAACCAAACTAATTTCATCTATGCGGGGCTAGACCAAATTCCAACATGAGAGCCCATGGATGAAGATGACGAGGAACATTTCATGGTAAACGTTCATTATTTATCTAATCTGGAGTATGCCATGCATATTTTTGAGCTATATCATTGGTATAAATATGACCTTGGTCTCTTTGAACAAGGATAGAGGACTCTGTTGGAACCTCATTATCAGTTAGTCACTGATAGATTCGATCTAGGGTTATAGATACAAGGGTAGGATGATTTGCTCATAGCATCCCTAGATCATCTATACCTCAGTATGGCAGACGATGTGGATTTTAATCCATATCATCTAGATCCTTCTAAATTTTGGAGGAAACACACTATGATATCTGTCATCACCACTGAGCCACTCGAAGATCATCGTGAAGGGCTCCTTGAGCAGACTGATAAAGAAATGAACACCAAATATCAACTAGGAAACCAAACCTATGATGTAGTCGATGACATAGACATGCAGGGGTGTAACCCCATTACTGCAAGTGATCTCGATCTAGGAGATATTTGTAATGAAGATGAAGCAAAGTCCACCTCTGATATGAGTGGACCAGGCTATGATGCAGATGAAGAATCCTCAAATGATGATGAATATAAGGATGAAGTCAAATGTGTTTATGTAAAGCCTTTATATATGTGTCATATATTGCCTATTGAGTTGATACTGGATACCAAAGATATCCTTTCCAACATTGATCATTCAGGGGAAGATATTGAGCCAATTTTTTGGTAGCATTGTATATAAGGTAAAATTATCCAATTTTTTTGGATAGCGATGATAGCATGCAAGAAGTAAGATTCATGGGGCCTCATTTATAGGAGTACCCTCCAGGAATGGGGGTGAATGAAGGATTCTATTATGATAGTGACAAAGAAGATGAGCTATAGACGGCCTACCTTGGTCCTCCTTATTTGCTTTACTGTCATTAACCCATCGACATTGATGAGGTTTATCGATAGCTACATGTTGATCCACATTTGAGAGCAAGATAGTTAAACTTGAATCAAATACATCAGTTGGTTAATCCCCCTCCATCGATCTACATGGAGCTCTGTGAGCCTAATGATCATATTTTGCATTTAGTGCATATGGAGGATCCAATTATTCCTAGTCCTCACAGGGAAGACCCTTTTGTGCCTATGCCATTAGAGCCATATCGTGGGTATAAGGATTATGCATATTTTGTAGAAGTTGTTCTGTGTGGTCCTAGAGATCAATTCCATTTCATAAACATGTTCTCCATTGATTTGACCACTCCACTCCGCAATCCAGCAGATCCGTCTAAATTGTTGTATCTTAACAAAGATGTTATCGACTAAGATCACACTAATTCATTCGTTGAGCCTGAGGATTTATTCCCTAATGAAGAAATGTTGCAACCTTTCCATTTTACACCAGGCTATGCATATGATGTTTATCATGCCAAAAATACTTCCAACACGAAACCAATCAACCCGGTTGATGACATCCATCTGATTCATACGCCTCACCATCTTGAGGAAGGATCGCATACGTCGATAGAGGAAACCTTTGATGTGGATATCAATAATGATCCCTCTAGTACAAAGAAGGTTAAATTTGGAGAGTCTCACTCTAGATGAGTAGGCCACCCTCATCCCTCTATTGAAAGAGAGACCAAATTTGTTTGCTTGGATGTATAAGAATATGCTAGGTCTAGACCTAAAATTGGTTACACATAACCTTTCACTAGATATGACGAAGAAACCGATCAAGCAAAAGCTTAAAAATACACCCAACAGTAGCCTTAATGGTAAAATATGAGCTACAAAAGTTGTTGGATGTGGAATTTTTGATCTCCATTGATTATCCAAAATGAGTGTCCAATATGGTACCCGTGGGAAAACCCGATGGAAGAATATTTATTTGCATGGATTTCAGAGACCTAAACAAGGCAACACCTAAAGATTCATTTCCGTTGCCCAATATTGATGCTCTCGTAGATGTAACTGTAGGTCACGAAATGCTCTCATTAATGGTTGATTTTAATGGTTACAATCAAATTTGGATTAAACCCGAAGACCAGCATAAAATCACATTTATATTGCCATGGGGAACGTTTTGCTATAAAGTTATGCCATTTGGTCTCAAAAACACTGGTGCCACATATCAGCGGGCCATGACATACATTTTTCATGACTATATGCACAAAATTATTGAATATTATATTTATGACTTGTTATCCAAGTCATTGCTATGAGAAGAGCATGTAGAGGTCTTAAGGAAAGTCTTTGATCGTTTGATAGAGCACAATGTCAGGTTGAATCCTAAGAAGTGTGTATTTGGCGTAACTTCTAGAAAATTACTAGGGTTCATCATCTCTAAGAGAGGCATAGAAGTAGACCCAACGAAGTTCAAGGTCATTTTGGAAATGTGTCCTCCCACCAATATTAAGGAATTAAGGATCCTTCAGGGTAATGTAGCCTCGATAAAGTGATTTATCACCCAACTATAGGATAAATTTTGACCCATGAATTGACTGCTACATAAGGGGGTCTCATTCAATTGGGATGAAGACTGTAAGGCAGCCTTCACTAAGATAAAGTAATACCTGGAAACGTCGCCAGTGCTAGCTCCACCAAGGACACAGGTGCCTTTTCTACTATATATATCGATAACTAACTTTGCATTGGGAACCATGTTAGCCCAAAATAACGTGCAAGGCAAAGAGTAGGCCATATATTATACTAGTAGAACCTTGGTGAGCTATGAGATTGGGTATGCATATGTGGAAAAGTTATATTTAGAAGTAGTGTTCGCTACAAAGAAATTATGACACTATATGTTAAGTCATACGACATATGTTATATCCAAATAGAATCATTTGCAGTACATGATGAGTAAGACTTATCACAATACGCGTACTGCGCAGTGGATCATGCTATTGATAGAATTTGGCTTTGAATTAATAAGCCAAAAGTCATAGTTGTATAAGCCCATAATGCAAGGGACAGGTCATAGCGGATCAATTAGTTGAGGCACCACAGTCAAACAATAGACCTCTAACAATCGAGCTTCTAGACAATGCAATATTCATCATATATGAAGCTCTCAAACCCAAATAACCAAAGAAAAATGCTAATATGACTCTGTTATTCAATGGTTCAAAGTGCGAACAAGAAGGTGGTGTCAAAATAGTGTTCTTCATGCCACAAGGAGCTCTAATACCCTTGTTGTTCAAGTTGGATTTTCCATGCACCAATAACAACACTAACTATGAAGCCCTACTACTGGGCCTCCACACAGCCGTCACCATGAATATTAAGAGATTTAACATCTTTGGTGAATCCTTTCTCATAGTAAATCAATTCAAGGGGATTTTTCAGTGTCGATGTCCTGTACTGAAAGCCTATAAAGATCTAGTTGACACATATTTGGCCAAACTTGAATGGTGTTACATTGATGCAATCCCTCAATTGTTAAATAGGTTTGCAGATACTATGGCTTCTTTGGGATCTTTAATCCCTCAGAATCCGTCTGCTGATTTCATTACCATCCATGTCAATATGCTCTTGCATCTAGCAACAAAGTGTGCAACCTATGATAATAGAGAATCAGTCAACATCATTAGTATAGAACCACAAGTTGAATGGTTCTGCAAAGTGGAATACTTTCTTAAGAAGACAGCTTGGGGTTCATTAACCTCTTAGAGTTCCATGGGGAGTGGTACTACCATTTACCATAGGGTTGTTTCTGAGTTTGCATTTGCAAAAGTAAATACGTAGGGGGAGCAAGTCGTATTAGCAGTCGAAGATGATATTTATCAAAATTGGTTGTCGCAAATTAAAGACTTCCTAAATATTAGTATAATCCCAGAGGGATTGCTGCATATCACAAAGCATACATTTAAATAGAAAGCAACCAAATATGTCTTAATAGGAGACATCCTATACTGATGAGTCTATGATGGAGTTATCCTTCATTGCTTAGAGCCCCAAGAGGCATCATAGGCAATTTTGCAAGCCCATGATGGTACATGCAGTGGCCATTTTAGTAGCATGGCCATCGTCAAGAACATCCTTCGAATGTGATACTATTGGACCACTATGGAGAAGGAGTGCAATGTATATATCAAGAAATACATTAAATACCAACATCATGCTAATCGTACACACTTGCCATCATAGGCCTTGCAGCCCATCCAAGCGGCTTGACCATTTGCTCAATGGGGACTAGATATTATAGGCAAGAGCTCTCCTCTGTCATCGGTTGACATACATTCATAATCACAACTACTGAGTATTTTACGAAGTGAGTGGAAGCAATACCTTTAATAATAACAACTGGAGCTCGTATAGCAGAGTTTATACTGGAGCATATCATAAGTCATTTTGGGATTCCATCCAACATAATATTGGATAATGGAACATCTTTCAAGAATAAAATTGTGAGAGCTTTGACATCTAAATATAGAATTAAACACAGTTTTGCGAATCCATACTATCCAAAAAATAGGTAGGCTAAATATTCCAATAAGACAGTGGTGGACATATTGAAAAATATGGTACAAGAAAACCACAAGTACTAGCACATCCAACTGCCCCTTGCATTATGGGCTTATACAACTAGTATTCAGACACTCACTGGGGCAACAACGTTCTCACTAGTATATTGCACAGAGGCCATTATGCCCTTGGAATTAGAAATTCCAACACTGCACATCACATTGAAAGATTTCATCAATGATGACACTACATGACAAGCTCGACTAGATCAACTGACGCTACTTGATGAACATCACATGAATGCCCTGGAGCATCTCCATGTTTATCAGGAGTGATCAAAAATAGCTTACAATATCAAAGTCCATCAGAGAGACTTTGAAGTTGGGGATATTATCTTGAAAGAAAAACAACAAAACTCTAATTTACTACCAAATATGTGAGACAAATTCATGGCTAATTGGCTAGGACCCTACACCATATCTGAAAATATTGGTTTGGGTACCTATCGCCTAACATCGCTAGGGGGTGTTGAAGAGCCTGAACCTCTCAACATCATCCATATTAAGGCATTTTGTGCTTGAAGAGCATAGTAAAAGGCTTTGAGAGTTTCTTATAACTGCTCGATCATCCTAAAAAGATCCAAACACTCTCATCAATGGTTTGGTCAATTAAAAATCTCCAAAGGCATATGTAAGCCCTTTTTTCAACCTCAAAAGCTCTGAGGGTTTGGTCAAAACAACTTGGTCATCCCAAAATGCTCCAAGGGTCCCTAAAACTGCTTGGTCATGTCAGTTAAAAACCTTGAGGATTTTCTTATAATTGCTCGGTCATCCTAAAAAGCTCCAAAGGCATCTGTCAGCCCTTTGGTCAAACTCAAAAAGGCTCCAAGGGTTCCTAAAAATTGCTTGGTCAAGTCAGTCAAAAAGCTCCAGAGGCATCTGTAAGCCCTTTGATCAAACTCAAAAGGCACCAAGAGTTTTTGAAAAACTACGTGGTCAACCACAAAGGCTCAAAGGATTATCAAAATTATTTGGTCATCCCAAAATGCCCCAAAGGTACCAAAAATCCCTTTGGTCAATCCTAAAAGCTCCAAGGATTCTTAAAAATTGCTTGGTCAATCTAAAGGCTCTAGAGGCATGTACTCGTCGTTTGGTCAATTATGAGGCTAAAAACCCATAAAAATTATAAAATCAATAAAATCCAAAAAAAATTGGTAAAGCATAAAATCCAAAAACATTTGCATTTGCATTTGAATTTTGCATTGTCATTTTGCATTCACACATGCATTCACTGTATTACTGCATTGCATATATGCATTCATCATCTATTGCATTCCATAGTAGAGGGGATTGTGTTTGTCAGTATTACAAATGACACCACGTTTGTGTTCAAATCATGCATCTCTACATTTATCATGATCCATCATTCATGTGAGTAATTGTGTTTTTCAACACAACCTATAATGTTTCTATGGAGATATACTAGGCTTTTCAGTCATTTAGCCATACCTAGTGGTCTTATCAAGATTTGGTAGAAAGCTTGCTTTGATTTTGTAGCTAAGGTTTAGTTAGTATAGCCCTTAGAATATCATAAGCCTATAACTAATCAATAAATTAAAGAATCCTAATAAGGACTAGGGGAAGATGAAAGCCATGAAGCAGGATCGGGTATCCTAAAGCAAAAAGAGTTATTATTGTTTATCCCTCTGTGCAGATGATATGGGAAATATTGGCAATTGGCAAAAGGATAGGTTAGTTCCTTATTTAGAAGAGGGACAAAAGAAGAGTACCATAAAACAACAGGGCAAGTAGGCCCATGTGAATCAAGTGGTACTGAATCTCCAATGGGAGGACAAGGGGTAATATAAATAGAATTATCAGGCCTAACCCCCCCCCCCATGCGCAGTATGACAAGTGCAACAACAATTATAAGGGCAAGAAAAAATATCAACATCCACCTTGCCAGTTCACACCATTGAAAAAATATTTGACGTCAATTTTCCATCAGCTATGTGAGGCCAAGGTGATTAGATTACCCAAATTCAATATGATAGATCCCAATCAACCCAAACCAAAGGGGTTCCAAGAGGAACTATTTTACATTTTTCATCGAATGAAAGTCCATGACATAGAGGTGTGCTAGTATTTCAAACACATGGTGTAAAATATGCTTGAAAAATGTGAGCTTGTAGTGCCACACAACCCATAGGCACCCGATAATAAGAATATGGGGATTTACAAAAATCCCTTGCAAAATCATGAGGCACCTCAAAACAACATTGGTCAAGTTAACCAGGTGCGAGTCAAACCACCTACCCAGGGGTTCATAGGCATGGTCAACATTGTCACTAGGCATAGGAGATGCGAATAACAAAATCAACCTCATGCTCCCATTCAAATACAAGTCATGCTGAATCAACGACCGACACAAAATATTCCAGGCCCACCGACAAGACCGATGGTTACCAAAAGAAGCAGGTTGGTCCAAAACCTGCAAAAAAATCCTACGAAGTTGTCAATATATGAATTAATATAGTAGTACTTGAGGCACAGGGAGACTCTTATGGATATTATAAGGTCCATTGAAGTACAAACCCAGGATGTGTAGGAATTTACTAATTTTGTGGGACATGTACAACAATGTCAAGAACCGATGATCTAATTTTATGATCATGAGATAAGGATGGTTTCTACAACTATGGTTGACCTACCGTTGCACATAATTTCATGTGTTAATCACATGCCATTTAAAAGGGTCTTGATCTATACTGGCTTATCGATCAACATAATAATAACCAAGGCACTGATTCATTTAAAGCTACCTAAATCACACATTATGCCAACTACATTTACATTGAGAGCATTTAACAATGCACTATGTTCGATTGTCGGCAAAATTATTCCACTCGTGCAGGTAGTTCTGAAGATCATTTCAATAATGTATAATGTGATAGAAGGGGCCATGTAGTACAATATATTACTCGATAGGTATTGGATTCATGAAATGCGTTGCATCCCCTCGAGATTGCATAAGTGCATGAAATATATTCATGAGGGACTGGTTCACATATTGGCATCAGACAACGAGCCATTTAAGTTTGTGAACATAGTAGATTTACTTAGGGATTTCATACTCTTGTCAACACATCGAGATGTTCATCCATCATTGTCAATAAAGAAACCATGAGGTAAACCAATAGTGCATGCTCAACCAATTCCATCTATGTCAAATAGATCAGAGCACACCACTTAAAATTCCTTGAAACCATCGGTATCAGTCATGTATCAAGATGACAATAAATTGAAGGTGAAAATTGGTGAGAAAGAGAAAGAGTGAGAGCATGATCCAATCTCTAAGGAGGTTACCATTCCCATGGAAGTTGAGGAACCCCAAAAAAAATCTGACGAGGCACCTTAGCATGCCTCACCTACATATTTAGTAGGGTCATCCGCACCGTGGGTGATTGTACATCTCACTAATACCGGATTAGGTGAGTACCTTGTGCAGAATGTGACCTTCAGTCCAATTCTGAATATTGCACAAGATATAGGCCGACCATCTGCTCATCATTACCCGATTGGATCAGTGGTTCCATTAGGAGAGTTGCCTAACAAAACTAATTTCATATATGCAGGGCTAGACCAAATTCCAACATGAGAGCCCATGGATGAAGATGAAGAGGAACATTTCATGGTAAAAGTTTGTTATTTATCTAATCTGGAGTATGCCATGCATATTTTTGAGCTATATCATTGGTATAAATATGACCTTGGTCTCTTTGAACAAGGATAGAGGACTCTGCTGGAACCTCATTATCAGTTAGACACTGATAGATTTGATATAGGGTTATAGATACAAGGGTAGGACGATTTGCTCGTAGCATCCCTAGATCGTCTATACCTCAGTATGGTAGACGATGTGGATTTTAATCCATATCATCCGGATCCTTCCAAATTTTGGAGGAATCACCCTATGATATCTGTCATCACCACTGAGCCACTCGAAGATCATCGTGAAGGGCTCCTTGAGCAGACTGAGATAGAAATGAACCCCAAAGATCAACTAGGACACCAAACCTATGATGTAGTCGATGACATAGACATGCAGGGGTGTAACCCCATTACTATAAGTGATCTTGATCTAGGAGATCTTTGTAATGAAGATGAAGTGAAGTCCACCTCTGATATGAGTGGACCAGGCTATGATGCAAATGAAGAATCCTCAAATGATGACGAATATAAGGATGAAGTCAAAGGTGTTTATGTAAGGCCTTTATATACATGTCATATATTGCCTATTGAGTTGATACTGGATACTGAATATATCCTTTCCAAAATTGATCATTTAGGGGAAGATATCGAGCCAATTTTTTGGTAGCATCGTATATAAGGTAAAATTATCCATTTTTTTTGGATAGCGATGATAGCATGCAAGAAGTAAGATTCATGGGGCCTCATTTATAGGAGTAACCTCCAGGCGTGGGGGTGAATGAAGGATTCTATTATGATAGTGACAAAGAAGATGAGCTATAGATGGCCTACCTTGGTCCTCATTTGCTTTATTGTCATTAACCCATCGACATTGATGAGGTTTATCGATAGCTACATGTTGATCCACATCTGAGAGCAAGATAGTTAAACTTGAATCAAATACATCAGTTGGTTAATCCCCCTCCATCGATCTACATGGAGCTCTGTGAGCCTAATGATAATATTTTGCATTTAGTGCATAGGGAGGATCCAATTATTCCCAGTCCTCATAGGGAAGACCCTTTTGTACCTGTGCCATTAGAGCCATATTGTGGGTATGAGGATTATGCATATTTTTTAGAAGTTGGTCTGTGTGGTCTTGGACATCAATTCCATTTCATAAACATGGTCTCCATTGATTTGACCACTCCACTCCGCAATCCAACAGATCCGTCTAAACTGTTGTATCTTAACAAAGATGTCATCGACTGAGATCACACTAATTCATATGTTGAGCTTGAGGATTTCTTCCCTAATGAAGAAATGTTGCAAGCTTTCCATTTTACACCAGGCTATGCATATGATGTTTATCATGCCAAAAATACTTCCAAAATGAAACCAATCAACCCAGTTGATGACATCCTTCTAATTCATACGCCTCACCATATTGAGGAAGGATCGCATATGTCGATAGAGGAAACCTTTCAGGTGGATATCAGTTTTGATCCCTCTAGTACAAAGAAGGTTAAATTTGGAGAGTCTCACTCTAGATGAGAAGGTCACCCTCATCCCTCTATTGAAAGAGATACCGAATTTTTTTGCTTGGATGTACAAGAATATGCTAGTTCTAGACCTAAAATTGGTTACACATAACCTTTCACTAGATATGAAGAAGAAGCCGATCAAGAAAAAGCTTAAAAATACACCCAATAGTAGCCTTAATGGTAAAATATGAGTTATGAAAGTTGTTGGATGTGGAATTTTTGATCTCCATTGATTATCCAAAATGAGTGTCCAATATGGTACTCGTGGGAAAACTCAATGGAAGAATATTTATTTGCATGGATTTCAGAGACCTAAACAAGGCAACACCCAAAGATTCATTTCCGTTGCCCAATATTGATGCTCTCGTAGATGTAACTACAGGTCACAAAATGCTATCCTAAATGGTTGGTTTTAATGGTTACAATAAAATTTGGATTAAACCCGAAGACCAGCATAAAATCACGTTTATAATGCCATGGGGAACATTTTGCTATAAAGTTATGCCATTTGGTCTCAAAAACACTGGTGCCACATATCAACGAGCCATGACACATTTTTCATGACTATATGCACAAAATTCTTGAATATTATATTTATGACTTGTTAGCCAAGTCATTGCTATGAGAAGATCATGTAGAGGTCTTAAGGAAAGTCTTTGATCGCTTGATAGAGCACAATGTCAGGTTGAATTCTAAGAAGTGTGCATTTGGCATAACTTCTAGAAAATTACTAGGGTTCATCATCTCTAAGAGAGGCATAGAAGTAGACCCAGCGAAGTTCAAGGTCATTGTGGTAATGCGTCCTCCCACCAATATTAAGGAATTAAGGATCCTTCAGGGTAATGTAGCCTCGATAAAGTGATTTATCACCCAACTATAGGATAAATATTGACCCATGAATTGACTGCTACATAAGGGGGTCTCATTCAACTGGGATGAGGACTGTCAGGTAGCCTTCACTAAGATAAAGTAATACCTAGCAACGTTGCCAGTGCTAGCTCCACCAAGGCCACAGGTGCCTTTTCTACTATATATATCGATAACTAACTTTGCACTGGGAACCATGTTAGCCCAAAAGAACATGCAAGGCAAAGAGTAGGCCATATATTATACTAGTCAAACCTTGGTGAGCTATGAGATTGGGTATGCATATGTGTAAAAGTTCTATTTAGAATTAGTGTTCGCTACAAAGAAATTGTGACACTATATGTTAAGTCATACAACATATGTTATATCCAAATAGAATCCTTTGCAGTACATGATGAGTAAGACTTATCACAATACGCGTACTACGAAGTGGATCATGCTATTGACATAATTTGACCTGGAATTCATAAGCCAAAAGTCCATTAAGTGACATGTCATAGTAGATCAATTAGTTGAGGCACCATTATCAAATAGTAGACCTCTAATAATCAAGCTTCCAGACAATGTAATATTCACATATATGAAGCTCTCAAACCCAAATAACCAGAGAACAATGCTAATATGACTCTGTTCTTCAATGGTTCAAAGTGCGAACAAGGGGGTGGTGTCAAAATAGTGTTCTTCATGTCGCAAGGAGCTCTAATACCCTTGTTGTTCAAGTTGGATTTTCCATGCACCAATAACAACATTGAGTATGAAGCCCTACTACTGGGCCTCCACACAGCCATCACCATGAATATTAAGAGATTTAACATCTTTGGTGAATCCTTGCTCATAGTAAATCAAGTCAAGGTAATTTTTCAGTGTTGATGTACTGTACTGAAAGCCTATAAAGATCTAGTTGACACATATTTGGCCAAACTTGAATGGTATTACATTGATGCAATCCCTCGATCGTTAAATAGGTTTGTAGATACTATGGCTTCTTTGGGATATTTAATCCCTCAAAATCTGTCTGTTGATTTCATTACCATCCATGTCAATATGCTCTTGCATCTAGCAACAAAGTGTGCAACCTATGATAATAGAGAATCAGTCAACATGATTAGTATAGAACCACAAGCTGAATGGTTCTGCAAAGTGGAAGACTTTCTTAAGAAGACACCCTAGGGTTCATTAACCTCTTAGAGTTCCATGGAGAGTGGTACTACCATTCACCATAGGGTTGTTTCTGAGTCAGCATTTGTAAAAGTAAATACGTAGGGGGAGCAAGTCGTATTAGTAGTCGAAGATGAGATTGATCAAAATTGGATGTCACAAATTAAAGACTTCCCAAATCTTAGTATAATCCCAAAGGGATTGTTGCATACCACAAAGCACACATTTAAATAGAAATCAACCAAATATGTCTTAATAGGAGACATCCTATACTGACGAGTCTATGATGGAGTTCTCCTTCATTGCTTAGAGCCCCAAGAGGAATCATAGGCAATTTTGCAAGCCCATGATGGTACATGTGGTGGCCATTTTAGTAGCATGGCCATCGTCAAGCATATCCTTCAAATGGGATACTATTGGACCACTATGGAGAAGGAGTACAATGTGTATGTCAAGAAATACGTTAAATACCAACATCATGCTAATAGTACACACTTGCCATCATAGGCCTTGCAACCCATCCAAGCGGCTTGGCCATTTGCTCAATGAGGACTAGATATTATAGGCAAGATCTCTCCTCCGTCATCGATCGACATACATTCATAATAACAACTACTGAGTATTTTACAAAGTGAGTGGAAGCAATACCTTTAATAATAACAACTGGAGCTCGTATAGAAGAGTTTATATTGGAGGATATCATAAGTCATTTTGGGATTCCATCCAACATAATATTGGATAATGGAACATCTTTCATGAATAAAATTGTGAGAGCTTTGACATCTAAATATAGAATTAAACACAGTTTTGTGACTCCATACTATCCAAAAAATAGGTAGGCTAAAGATTCCAATAAGACAGTGGTGGCCATATTGAAAAATATGGTACAAGAAAGCCACAAATACTAGCACATCCAACTGCTCCTTGCATTATGGGCTTATACAACTAGTATTCAGACACCCACTGGGGCAACAACGTTCTCACTAGTATATGGCACAAAGGCCATTATGCCCTTGGAATTAGAAATTCCAACACTACACATCACATTGAAATATTTCATCGATGATGAAACTACGTGACAAGCTCGACTAGATCAACTGATGCTACTTGATGAACATTGCGTGAATGCCTTGGAGCATCTCCATGTTTATCAGGAGTGATTAAAAATAACTTACAATATCAAAGTCCATCAGAGAGACTTTGAATTTGGGGATCTTATCTTGAAATAAAAACCAAAAAACTCTAATTTACTGCCAAATATGTGAGACAAATTCATGGCTAATTGGCTAGGACCCTACACCATATCTAAAAATATTGGTCCGGGTACCTATCACCTAACATCGCTAGGGGGTGTTGAAGAGCCTGAACCTCTCAACATCATCCATATTAAGGCATTTTATGCTTGAGGAGCATAGTAAAAGGCTTTGAGAGTTGCTTATAACTGCTCGATCATCCTAAAAATATCCAAACACTCTCATCAATGGTTTGGTCAATTAAAAATCTCCAAAGGCATATGTAAGCCCTTTGTTCAACCTCAAAAGCTCCGAGGGTTTGGTCAAAACTGCTTGGTCATCCCAAAAGGCTCCAAGGGTCCCTAAAACCGCTTGGTCATGTGAGTTAAAAACCTTGAGGATTTTCTTATAATCACTCGGTCATCCTAAAAATCTCCAAAGGCATCTATCAACCCTTTGGTCAAACTCAAAAAGGCTCCAAGGTTTCCTAAAAATTGCTTGGTCAAGGCAGTCGAAAAGCTCCAAAAGCATCTATAAGCCCTTTGGTTAAACTCAAAAGGCATCAAGAGTTTTTGAAAAACTACGTGGTCAACTACAAAGGCTCAAAGGATTATCAAAATTATTTGGTCATCCCAAAATGCCCCAAAGGTACAAAAAATCCCTTTGGTCAATCCTAAAAGCTCCAAGGATTCTTAAAAATTGCTTGGTCAATCTAAAGGCTCCAGGGGCATGTACTCACCGTTTGGTCAATTATGAGGCTAAAAACCCATAAAAATTATAAAATCAATAAAATCCAAAAAAAATTGGTAAAGCATAAAATCCAAAAACATTTGCATTTGCATTTGAATTTTGCATTGTCATTTTGCATTCACACATGCATTCACTGTATTACTGCATTGCATATATGCATTCATCATCTATTGCATTCCATAGTAGAGGGGATTGTGTTTGTCAGTATTACAAATGACACCAAATTTGTGTTTAAATCATGCATCTCTACATTTATCATGATCCATCATTCATGTGAGTAATTGTGTTTTTCAACACAACCTATAATGTTGCTATGGAGATATACTAGGGTTTTTCGGTCATTCAGCCATACCTAGTGGTCTTATCAAGAGTTGGTAGAAAGCTTACTTTTATTTTGTAGCTAAGGTTTAGTTAGTATAGCCCTTAGCATATCATAAGCCTATAACTAATCAATAAATTAAAGAATCCTAATAAGGACTAGGGGAAGATGAAAGTCGTGAAGCAAGATAGGGTAT
This sequence comes from Wollemia nobilis, assembly GCA_028583015.1. Taxonomy (NCBI): domain Eukaryota; kingdom Viridiplantae; phylum Streptophyta; class Pinopsida; order Araucariales; family Araucariaceae; genus Wollemia; species Wollemia nobilis. The sequence continues at coordinate 2,211,950 of JAQPPZ010017097.1, read as the reverse complement.
CCTAAAGCAAAAAGAGTTATTATTGCTTATCCCTTTGTGCAGATAATATTGGAAATGTTGGCAATTGGCAAAAGGATAGGTTAGTTCCCTATTTAGAATTCCTTTTTTATGATAAAATGAGCAATATTCCATAAAGATATCCCACATCAATCCTCATGATTGATATCCTAGATCAAGATCATAGATTGACTCCCCAAAGTGATATCCCATATTGATATCATAAGATCGATATTCTCAATCGATATACCAGATATATTTTTCCCAAGTAAATCTCCCCAAAGGAAAGTTTTTGAAGAAAATTATCAAATGTAATGTCGAAAAGTGAAGATCGAGTGAAGATCAGAAAACAGGCTTAAATCAAAGTTCAAAGTAAATATCAAATAAAGATCATAAATCAAAGTTTGAGCGGAGATCAAATGAAGATCCAAAATCCATTTTGAAGAGATATCAAATGAATATCCAAAGATAGTTCAAAATGAAGATGGAATCGACTCCCTTGCTTCACTACATATGAGGAAGTATCCCAAAAATTGAAGGATAGAAAGGAATGAGCCTGAATCCCTGGAATTATCAATACTACTATACCTTATGAATTATGATATGTCTGACACATTAGCACCTCGCTTATGAACAAGACCAATATTTGAATGTGGAAGAGCTAGCTTCAGGTGTCCTGCATTGCCTAGTGGCTTAGTCCAACTAAAATATAAACTTGAGATTGGATAAGACATTTGTGGAACCCCTATCTTAGCAATGGGCTAAAATAATCCCACCTAACATCGGGGAACACTCGTGTCTTATCTTAAAATAATCATGTGCACACATAGGGATAATGAATAGTTAGGGTCTATCCTAGCAAAAGCCTTTTATCTCAGAAGTCTAGTGTGGTTAGTATGCAATTTTTGATAAGTCTATTAGGGTGTTTGAGTCTCATGGAAAACCTAAAAATTTTCTCCCATAGCAACAAAATGTCCAAAATAGCAACCATATAAATCATCAAATTCCAAAGTATCAAATCCATGATACATCATTATATAAAGCACAATCAACATATAGGATAGATACTGGATGGATATTAGCAATAATATTTAGATGACCACTCACTATATTGTGCATATTTTTCAAATTTTGCAAAAGAAAATCGAATGACACATTATATCATTCACATCATAGCATCGCATACCATTGAATTTCATATATGGGTGATTAATTGATTAAATTATTATCTTAAGGATTGTTAATTACATTTATGATTTCTATACATTTTATGGTGTCATCCATTAGATTGATAAACATATTTGCATTTATTCCTTATGTTTTAAGTGATTAAAGCATATAGGTTCATTTACATTAGATTAGCATCGTGTAAATAAATCATTACATACATTAATGCATACAATAAAGCAATATCAAATATGCATTAAGATAAAAATATCACATCCATATGCATCCATCATAAAAACCACATCTAAGCATATAGATCACTGTATATAATCATCATCATAAATTAAATAGCTAGCTAGTGCATACAATCATACATTGCATCATATAGCATCAACATAACATAAGCATTGCATCCATGTGCATCACATAAACATAAAATCAAAAATAAATGAATACACAATAATGATCCATAAAATGATAATGATCATATCATATATAAATATGTGTCTCAGAGTACATCGGAGTACAAAAATACCCGTAGGCTACAACTATGTAGGTCCTCGACCTTACACTCCAAAAATGGTACAATACATATATCATAAATGTGTACTAAGGAGGGCCTACGACCCTAGCCTATGAATCATCACTTGTATCCCTGTGGATCCTATGAGAGCTGGCTCCATGCATGCTAGAAGATCGGTGAGTCCGCTCGATCCTATGAGTCCAATGGCTGGAACTCGTTGAGGTCTAACCTGTGGTCCTGGTCCTCTATGAACTACAACCTACCTATCATCGAGAACCTATAAACCCCTTAGATCGATGAAGCTCTCTAGATGAGAGATGCGAGCTACACTCACATCCAATCGATCATTTCTTTCCTCCATGAGAGAAGTGAGCTGCCTGATCTCTACCATATGATCCACACCTATGACTAATGGAGCGATTAGAGGTACCATAATAATATGAGAGGATGTAGGATATCCCCTCTACATCCTAAGAAGGTTCCTCTCTAAAACTGCCTCACCTCATTGTGCTAGTGCCACATCGCAAGTGCTAGTGAGCTCCTAAAATTGAGCCTCTCCTACTATAGCTCACTGTGTGAGGCTGGTGATCTCCTCCTATGTCTTAGCTAGCTTCTTGTCTTGGTCAGCTAGCTTCACCTCTAGAGTGGTGATAATAGTTTCTCGCTCATGCTGCTGAGTCTGATATCTGTCAAGATGAATTTACAAGTCAGTAACCTGAGCTAAGAGTAGTCCCTCTATATTATCAGGAGGAACCTCACCCTCCTCTAGAGCCTCATCATATGGGTTGTCCTCGGGAGCCTCCTCAGTGGTGGCATCTTTGCCCCATCCACCCTATGTCCACTGGTGCACCCTACGCTCATCAGGATCTACAGTTGCCTATGCATGATCATTAACTCTATCTAGAGGTCTTAATCCATGCCATTGTAGCATCAACCAACATCTGTCATATGCTAGAGTGGTAATAGGCTAGTCAACTCCAATCTTCTAGAAATCATCTAGATCGTCCCCTAGAGTTAGAGGTTGGATCCATGGAAGATGTGTCTCTAAATCCAAGTGCCTATAGATGAAGGGGATCTATGGAATGTCCTGCACTAGGCTGAACTACCATATGATGTGAGAATAGAACTGGTACTCTCTAATATAAGCCTTTTAGCCAAGTAATCATCTGTCTCGATGAGCCTATTGAAGCCACTCACCAACCTCGGGCTAGTCAGGACACTCCATGTATGGTCGCTACTCGATATCATCTGGCTCGAGTCTTGCAACTATGTAATATAATGCTGGATGTCACCAGCATGGGTCCTACTCCAGAAGTCCTTGTCCTCCTGAGGCCAGTAGAAAACATAGCACTGATAAGCATCATCGATCTTCGTGATATGCAGGGGTAGCTGCCCAGGATGCTCTATCTTGATATGTTACCAATCCTAAATTTGAAGAAGTAGACTATAGTTGATCCCTCAGTGGCTCTGATCAGAAATCTGGTAGAGCTCTCGATATAGCTAGCAAAGTAGGGTGCTCCACTAGGCCAGTCATAGTGGTCAATGGATGGAGCTCTGAATAACTCTACAGATAGTGGTTAGAAGGTTCTAGGGAATCCTCTTGCTTGAGGAGTCTAGTAGCATAACTTGCACCACCAGGTGTATGAAAATAGCCTCGCATATAGAGAATACATTCTTTCCCTACCAATAGCCGATATGGACCCCTTCGTGGTCAATGCTGCATTGAGCCTCCTCGCTCTGAGCGTCAAATATGGCATCAAAGATGGGCTCCTTAGCCCTAAAAGTTGAAGATACAATGGCCTCACCATAAATGGGGATCCTAAAGATCCTGTATACATCCTCTAAGGTAACTGTCATTTCACTTGTAGGCAGGTGAAATGTGTTGGTCCGCGCATTCCAGCACCGGGCCAACGTAGTCAAATAGGCCTGATCTACCTTGATAGTGGGTAGATCCAATACATAGTCAAAGCTGACAGGTTTGAACCATTCTCACTCCCTGGGAGTGAACTCTTTATGGAGAGTCTTAAGAATGTTAGGTTCTCAATCTCTAGAGGTCAATCTCTAAAATAGAAAGCATAATATAAGGAAAAAATCTAACTAAAATAAGCAAAAACATTCAAAAATGATCTAAAAATCAGCAAAAATAGCTAAAAACTGATAAAATTGTAAAACCATGTCATCATGCAATCCTAAAAATCAAAATGGTCATTCAGACAGGTCAAAAATACATTAAATGACATTAATTTCCTTTTAAAACTTAGAAAAATTAAAAAATTTATAAATTTTTTCTAAAGTTTGCGAACTACGAGTCAACCCTGCGGTCCGCATGTGGTCAAAAATTGACCATTGTGATTTTAAATGATGACCATAGCTGGAAGTTGCGGTCCCTAATTGACCAATTGAGAACCATAGCTGGTACCTACGATCTCTGATTTACCGTTGGGTGCAATACCGCGACAAAAAATGAAAAATAAATTTAAAAAAATTAAATCCTAAGCTACCCTAGCCTAAGGTGAGGTTCATTACCAACAATTTAGTGAGATTTATTAACCAATTACTTAATTGGGTTAATTTTAGTGGTGATGGATGTGAGGTCTTGGTTTTAGATTACCTTACCCTCGCCTCATCCATCGTGGCTAGAAGAAGCTTGCTCGCACTTTGCCATCATGCTGTGTAGGGTGTAGGTCAAGTTTGGTAGGATGCAAATTAGTTTCTTAGCTATCACTATCAAAGCTCCAGTTTGTAAGTCATTGTCATGGAATATCGAGATAAATTTGAAAATTGGGCTTTTCATAAGCTTTTCCTATTTCACGCGGACCACAAGCCCTAGCCGCGGTTCCCAAAATTGTAAATGGGAACCGCATACCCTAGCTGCAGTTTGCAACTGGCAAGAAATTTGATAAAATCCCACCATGGGAAGGTTTAAAATAATAAACTAATACCTCCTAGGGGATCAGAACTCAATAAAAGTAAACCAGTTTGGAAATTTGGTGATAATCAAGCATCGAGATCTGATTAAAAATAAAAAATCTGGCTGAGATTATAAAGTACATTCAACCGAGGTCGTTGCTATGACAATCATTTCATGGAGCGATGCACCTCCCAGCCAAATAAATAAACTCAATTCATAAATCAAAACATTAAAAAAAAATCAAATAATTAAAAACACCAAATGCACCTCATATTCAGTAATTTACTCTATACACTTGGTGGTTGCAGCGACTTGCGATCCACACAATCCAAAAAAATGAGTAAATTACAATAAGGAAATTTGGGCTAAAATTGTCATCATTGATCTAATATGTTTATTTTCAATCCCTAAAAAGGCCTTTGAGGCCGGACTACTCCATGGGAATGAGGCGTTGCATTTTATTTCGTCTATGACATCTTTTTAGCAAATCATCGATCATTTGATTCAACATAAATCTAATTGAATTTGTATCAATTCGATTCCCTAAGACAGCTATTGCAGCCCAACTGCTCCATGGGATAGAAATGTACAATCACTATTTACAGTTGAAATCAAAATCTAAACTAGGCCTAGCCAATGCATTAATTTACTCAAATCAAAATTTGTTCAGATCATCCATGGTGGTCAAGCGACATCGTCGCTTTAATCATTGTCATTACCCTGATTGACTCGTCGCTTGAGGGGGTAGTCATAATATCAAGTCATAATCAAAATTAATAGAATATCCCAGAGATCGTAGATCCCTTGATCTTGTCAAATTGCATTCACCCTTGTGAATCATTGTCAACAACTATCATAAGCTTACCCCTTTGCTTGGGGAGAATAGCAAATATGATAATTTATTTGTAACTATCATCCCTTCAGATTGACATGTGCAAAAGCCTACTTGACATTGATGCTATCCAAATGTCTGGTGATGAGTAGACTTGTCAAGTTTAAGCCTCCAAAGAGTTGGAAGCAATGATTCCAGGATGCGTGTCCTTTTGTAGGACCTGGGGCATCTAATGTTGATTTGACTAATTATCATCATAGAATATTTTAGGAGGTATATTTTTGCTCAGCGTTGTTTGATCTCACAATGCATCTCAAAAGGGACATCTCTAGACACCTAAAATGCGTCATGTCAAGGGTGACTACTCATATGGACATGCTAAAAGACCATATGGAAGATCTTGGATAGACTCCAAGATAGAGTAGTGGTTCTAACTACTCAATTTGGGCTCCTTGGCATAATCACTCTGAACCAAAACCCAGACCTATGGTTTATAGCTGAACTATGGTTGAGACCTATGGTTTACAGTCTAGACCATAGTTGTAACCTGTGATCTTAACTAGAGTTCAGTTGGACTTCAATACAAGCCAAATCAGTTGGAACGACCATTTGTTCTAGAAGAAGGTGGTTAGAGAGCGAAAGCTTCCAATCCAACTGTCCTAACCACCCCTTCTTGATCTTGGCTTCTCTAGGAAGCCACCCCTAGCCCTTGGGTAGTCCTATAAGCACCCCTTAGAATTAGGATAAACTATCAGAGAGAGCATTGGATATTTGAGTAGCGGAGCCCTATCGAATTGTACACTCAATCCGAGTATACTAAGAGAGAGCTATTGCACTTATCCCCTACCTACTTTCCAATATTCATGATGAATTGCATTATGGATGCCCTAGGAGTCTAGGAGAGCCAAGAAATGTAAATTTAGGCAAATGAAGGCCCATCACAATGATTCAACTGCCAAACCTGTTAGAAGGACACCGAAGGCAACCCTTCAATATCAAATGGACAAGGAGGTCAAGCCCACTGCCCTTGGAATTGAGGGTAAGCCTATCAGAGTGGTAACCATAGCTTTCAGCCATGGTTTACAGTGTAGACCGCTCACAAGATCTATGGTTTGTAGTAGAGGTATAACCACCTTTATATTTTCATTTTTTTCCAGTTAATTAGATTAGATTAGTTGTTTTCATGGTTTAATTGCAGTTTAGTAGACTTCTAACCGTAGAATTAGGTTAGATTAGCTTCTTCATGTTATGCTTCAATTAGGACTTAAATGGTTTCTTTATGCATGTGTATGCTTCATTTTACACATTTGATCTATGCATAGTGTAGTTGTTGTCTTTCTTTACACTATAATATGAATCTTGATTCAGTTTGCATAGTTTAGAAGCATTTTCCATGTTTTCTTGATTATGCATGTTTAATGGTGTCATTATGCAATTTTCCTAAAAGGGCCTCATCATGAGAGGCTGCCTATCTTTTTGACACTTCTATGTTGTTTCTTGATCGTAGGGAACAATTTCAAAGGAGAACCAACCATCAAGTTCCTTCCCCATCACAAAGAAGAGGGTACCTCCACCCTAGAGCAGTTCGTGTCACCCTGAAAGGCACTTGGAAATCACACCTACCCTTGAGAGGAAAATAATTACACACTCCTATTATAATATTGTATCAAAATGATTATCCCTAAGAGTGATGTACCTGTAATTTGATTTTGACTTCGAATACAATGGAATAAAGCATATTTCTTCTTGATTTATTTGTTGTCAATTTCTTGTTCTTGTATGCGTATTATGTTTTTATCAATTATTGGAATAGGGATACTCTTCGGGTGTGAGCCTTTTTGGTGGTTACAAAATCCTAAGAAGTGTGTTTTCAAATTTACATGTGAGAAACTAGTAGGATTCATAGTCTCTAGATGAGGCATTGAATTAGATCCAATCAAGGTTAAGGTAATCATGGATATACCTCCCCCCACTAACCTCAGGTAGGTACACAACTTGCAAGAAAAAATTCAATCCATTTGATGCTTCATAGCATAACTTTTTGACAAATGCAAGCCTTTCAACCACTTATTGCAAAAGGAGGGGTCACCTTTGATTGGGATCAGGAGTGCCAGAAAGCCTTTGAAAATATTAAACAATACTTGGTATCTCTACTAGTGTTAGCTTTGCCTCGACTAGGTGTTCCATTTATATTATACATTGCGACAACTAACTTTTCCCTAGGGACCATTCTAGCCCAAAAGAGTGAGGCAACCAAAGAATAGGCTATCTATTACCTTAGATACACCTTGGTTAGTTACAAGATCAAATACGCTTATGTTGAGAAGCTATGTCTAGAGGTGGTTTTCACCACCAAGAAACTTTGACGTTATATGTTAAATCAAACCACATATGTCATTTCAAAAGAAAACCCTTTATAGTATATGATGAGTTGCACTTATCATAATAGTCATACCATAAAGTGGATCATGCTTTTGATAGAGTTTGACCTCAAATTTATAAGTCAAAAGTCTATTAAAGACCAGGTCTTCATTGATAAGCTAGAAAAAGCTCCTCTCCTATGATAAGCCACTAAACATAGAATTTCCTATTGATGTAGTCTTTGCACTGCTAGATTCGAGAGAATACAAAGAACTAGAAAACATAGTAGATATAATGTTATTATCTGATGTTTAAAATGTGAAAAAGGGGTGATGTAGGCATCATGTTTTTCATGCCATAAGGGTCTCTTATTCTCATTTCATTTAAACTTGATTTCCCCTACACCAACAACAATGCTAAATATGAAGCCCTCCTTTGGGTCTTCAAATGGCTCTCACCATGAACATAAAGAAACTAAACATATTTCATGACTCCTTGTTAGTAGTTAACTAGGTTAAGGAAATTTATCAATGCAAGTGTTCAATCTTGAAATCCTACAAAGATCTTGTAGATAAATTTCTAATTAAATTTGAATGGTGCGACATCGATGTGGTTACCTTGTTCATCCAACCACTTCATGAATATGATGTATTCCTTGGTATATCTATCTACAAGTATATCATGTTATATACTTGAAGATGTATTGAATCTATTGTATCAAGTTTAATAAAATATACTCTTTTACCAACATGTGGTATCAAAGTAGAGGTTCCTAAGCCTAGATTAGAGAATAGTTTTCTAAAGATAGTTGGAAGAGGTTCTTGAGCCTAGATTGGAGAGGAACTATTTTATGCAACAAAAGTGTGTCATTATAAAGAGGTCAATTAACATTTTTTTTAATTTTCATGTCATCCTAAAGAGGTAAATTGTCACTATTTAAGGCCATTTGGTATTTTGAAATTTTTGTGTCATCCCAAAGAGTTAAATTGACACTATTAAAAAGTTTCTTTAAAAAAAATCTTTTGAAGTTGGTACAAATCCAAATAGTGAATCATTTGGTTGTTATAAATAATAGGAATGGATTGTCTATTTATACAAAAGTTTTAATTTTTTGGTTGTTACAAGTAATAGAAGGGATTGACTATTTTTACAAAACTTTTAAATTGTTTGATATTAAAATAAATATTAGAAATTTTTGAAAGAAGAGACAAATCGTATAGTACTTGAATGTTAGTGGGCTTCATTATAGTTCACTTTTTGGAAGAACATCCTAAACTACACTAGAGAAAATGAGAATTCTATAGAACCAATATGGATACAACACAAAATCATCCTAGATATTTTTTGAATTTATGACATGAGCATCATAATATGAAGACTAATCATTCCAAGAAGCAAAAACTCATCCTAGAAATTTTTTGAATTTGTGACGTAACAATCACAATGTGAAGACTGATCATTCCAAAAAGCACAAGCTCATCCTAGACATGACATATATAGGTTCATGTGAAGAGTCATTTGTTTCCATTTCATTCTTGAAAATACTTTCATAAGTATACTCATCCATGTATGCATATATTACATCCATAAAAGTCAAGATAGATTCATATGAGTTCGAACACAATACCAAAATTAGGTGTGTGTGAATCCAAATGCAAAAATTGAACCATACTCAAAATAAGAATGGAAATATATTAATGAAATGTTTTTTTATTAATATTTTTTAAATAATTTAAAGATGAAGTTGTGTGGAAATCAATTTTATATGGGCATTAAAGTTTTTAAAGTTGAGCTTGTGCCAAAATCATTTTTAAAGGACATGATCCACAATAATCAAATAATGTACAAAAATCAATCACCTCAAAAGCAAAAAATAAATAAGCACATTTAAATTAAAAGGTTATTTATCCTTTTTCCTTTGCATATTGCAAAAGGGAATTATTTTTTTGTGTGTGGAAAGCACCCCAAATGGGATGCCATTTTTTGATAAGTCTTAAGGAGGCAAGGGTATCTATTCCACCAAAAATTCCCAGGGCTCGCACTTGGCATGTCCCCTTTGGCACACTCAAAGAGCATGCCTAAAATAACAAAAACACAAACACAAAACACAAAGAAACACAAAAAATAGAAAAAACAACCAAAAATAATAATAAATAAAATATATAAAAAAGCACAAAAACAACAAAATACAACAAAAAAACAAACACAAAATCATAAATATGACAAAAGACAACAAAAACCACAACAAAAACCACAAAAAAAACCACAAAAAAAGCACAAAAACATTAAAAAAAAAAACGAAAAAAAAAAACAAACAACAACCAAACAAAAAAACCAAAAAAAAGAAAAACAACACACAAATACAACAAACACACAAAAAAAACACAAAAAATCATAAATACCAAGAACAACACAAAAAACATAGAAATAAAATAGAATAAAAACAAAATAAAACAACACACACATCGAAAAACAAAAAAGGAGGAAAAAATAGAAAACAAGTTTGAACTTTCTAAGACAAAAGACTATTCATGCAAGAATCAACAAGGAAACATAAGAATGCTCAGTCTGGACAAGGGAAATAAAATACTCTGACCAAACCAAAGAGGAGCAAAAACAAAGAAAAAAGTAACTAGGTACCTCTAGTACTAGAGCCATCCAGAGAAGTGATAGAAAGAAGAGCTTCACTTATTTGTGAATCCCGCCATCTGAAAGGGTGGCCATAGTAAGTAAGATCACCTTTGTCCAATGTCCAATTAGCTAAAGCATCAACACTCCTATTCTATTCTCTAGCCACATAATTATATTCAACTTTCAAAAAGCCCATATGGATTAATTTAATTTTCTCAAAAATTCTTTTTATTCTCCAATCAACCTTATGATTATTAGGAGTCTTCAACAAATTAATCGTGACTTGAAAGTCACATTCAATCGACACCTTTTTCCATCTAAACTTAGTAGCCTCTCAAATGACTCTAAGGATACCATACCCCTTAGCAAGGTTATTGGAAAGGATACCCAAATTCTCAGAAAAAGTGAAAACTAGGGAACCATATAAAAATCTACCAATGTCTCCCACACTAGCTTTTCTAGGGTTCCTTTTAGAAGCCCCATAATTATTGACTTTTCCAAAATACTTAGGAGGAAGTTGCCAATTCCTTGTTCTTTCCATATTTTATTACTCACATTCCCTTTAATCTGGTTTCCCTTAAAAGAGTTAATATTCAACATTTGTATCTTTTGTTCCTATATTTGGTGGGAGTTCTAGGGGTATTTAAGGAGTTGTTCTACTGATTCAACTAAGTTGTCAATGGTATTTTTATAGAAATAGTGAATGTCCTTTATTTCTTGATTAAAAATCTGGTTGTTTCTTTATTTCTATATATTTCAAGGTAGGATGATAGAACCCATCCAAACTAGTTGCTTAATAAAGTGATCAACACCCTCATGATTATGCCAATCCCTTAAAATCTATTCAAAAGTAAAAAAATGGACTAGTGCAAGCCAAGTAAGATGGCCATTATCCTCCATATTTTAGAGGCTAATGTACACTCAATAAAAATATGGCTAGGAGTTTCCACATTCTCTCCATACATTTTGCATCTAAACAGGCCATGAAAACCATGTTTCATAAGTTGCTCACCAATAAGAACCCTATGATACAATAAAATACATGTAAAGAACCTCACCTTAGGCTAGATATTTTGAGCCTACAACTGAGTAAATATATCATATGTTTGGTTGAGATTTTTATGGCCCAAGGCCAAATAATATTGAGCAACTAAATACTCACCCTTAATAGTGTTGTTCCATCACCTAGGTGTTGTAGGTGAGTTGGAGAGGAGAGGGTAATCCTCCAAGGGATGTCCTAGGTTCAAATCTCCACCCTACCAAAAAGCTAAATTAGGTATCCAAAATCCAATTGATAATGTTCGTGTGGGTAGGGTCAGGTGTGACTCCCAGGTGACCCCCTATTCGTGGTCTCTTAGACCAAGGCAGCCCCATAAGAGGTTTTTCACGTAAAAAAAAAATAGTGTTGTTCCATCCAAAACAGTATTTATCATGGGACCAAGAGAGATCTCATACGAAGTATGCTTTGGATATCTTTTCTTTTCCTTTATAGCATTTGAATAGGCCACTTCTTAATAGGGATCCAATATCTACTAACCTCTGAATTACTAGTATGGTACAAATAGTAATTAGCAACCTTTACCTAGTTATCTTGATGAAGCTCCTCCATTCAAAACCCCCAACCAGGAAACTGAGCTATCAAGGGCTGGAGACCATCCCAAGAATTTATCTAAAAATTATTTTTTTGACCATTATGAATGATCCAAAATAAAAATTTCTTAATAAAATCCTCACCAGTCTTAAGAACCACTAAAATAGGAGAACCTTTGGTAGGCAATTGATAGTGAATAAGGTCTTTAAGAATTTTTTTCTCAACATATTTAGCCGTAAGATTCTTGGTCCAAAGAGCATTGGGGTTATGCAAAATCCTCGAATATAGTTTAGTAGCTAAAGCCTTATTGTTATTAATAGCAGATTAAAAACCTAACCCCTTTTCATTCTTGGAAAGGTATAAAGTATCTCATTTCACCAAGGCCCATTTTCTTTTCTCCTTAGTACCACCCTAGAGGAACCAATGATTGGTTTGATCTAATTATTAAAGAACAACCTTTGGGATATTCAACATAATAGAAATATAAATAGGTATATCTTTAAGGACTAATTTTACCAAGGTAATTTTGCCTCCAAATGAAAGCCATCTATTGGTCCACTTTTCAATTTTCTTCTATCTAACAACAAATTCTAGTATTTCTTTTTTTATATTTGAATATTTACATGAATACCTAAATAAGTGATTAGAAGGAAGGTCTTATTATATCTTAATTTATCTAGGACCATGGATTCCTATCTGGGAGAGCAATGAAAGAAAATAACTTTATATTTGTCTTCATTGACCAGTTGCCCAGTAGCATTAGAAAAATAGTTGATGATTTGCTTAATTTTAGAGCTTCCTTAACTATAGCTTTACCTAGCATAGTAGAGTTATAAACAAATTAAAGATGATAAATAGTCCCAGCTCCATGAGCAATGGTAAATCCCTCAAGGATCTTGTTATCTCTATTTCAAGTTATAGTCCTACCAAAGCATTCAACAAGAATAATGAATAAATAAGGGGAGAGGGGGTCACCTTGCCTAATATCTTTGGAAGTGAGGAACAAATGAGAACACTTACCATTGATAAGAATAGAGTAGGATACTAAAGAGATACATCCCATAATCTAGTCCATCCAATCCTAGAGAAGCCAAATTGCCTTAAAACTTCGATAAGGAAGTGCCAATCCACTCTATAATAAGATTTAGATAAGTCTAAATGAATAAACATAGATGGAGCCTTTTGCATTTCCATGGAATGGATGTATTTCTAAGCAAGAACTATATCATCCACTATTGGATGCCCTTCCACATAAACCCTTGTTCAGGAGAAATAATCTTATGCAAAAGAGGCTTCAACCTTTCTACCATAATATTTGTAATTATTTTGAGAAGAACATTATATAAAGCTATAGGTCTAAAATTTGAGATATGATCTACCTCTTGATCTTTTGGAACAAGATCTATATGAGTTTTATTGATAAACTTCAAAATTTATTTGGCTTTCCTAGCTTCTTCCACCACATCTAATAAATCAGCATGAAGAATATCCCAAAAATATTGATAGAACTAATAGGAAATCCATCAAGACTTGGGGTTTTCTCTTTTTATATTTTAAAAACCACCTGTTGAAGCTCATTGATAGTAACTGGAGCATTCATAATAGATTTCTTAGAACTGATAAGAGTAGTGATGGCTTGAAGAATATTCTATTGATAAGTCGAGTTAATAGGAGAAAAAAAAATAGATTGAAAAAGTAATTGATAACAATAGAGTTCATGCCATCCCAAGTGTAGAAAACATCTCAAAAATCAAATTTTAGGGAAGAAATAAAGTTGTGATATCTTTAAACTAGAAGATATTTGTGGAAGAAATTTGTATTTCGATCTCCTTCTTTGAGCCATCGAATCCTATATTTTTGCTTCCATAAGAGTTCTCTTTTTTCCTATTTAAGGAATTATCAAACACAACCCTGAAATGAACTACTACAAACTAATATAACTCTTTTTATGATTATATACATGGGTATAACATATCACACATTCTAAAATGTAGGAGTTTCTCTAATTAATCTAGAGAAAATGATTAGTTCATATGTACTATAATACCAGCAACCCTATTGTCTTCCTCGAGGTCTTCGTCGACATTATTGTTCAAAATTCCAAACACCACTTTGCTTTTTAAATGAAATCCTTATAAAATATTTTTTTAGTCTAGTGAAAGCATAAACACCTTTTTTTTTCACATCCAATAAAGTTAAATTTACAAGAGATGCTAGACTACTACATATTCACATTAAATTGAAAAATAGTAACTTTAATACTTGGGTAAATGGCAAGCCGGTTCACATTTCCACATAATACATACTATTATAAGAACATAAAAATATAGATGTTGACTTGGACACTCTATATAAAGAAAAAATTTCATAATTATTATTATAGACTAAAGACTCACTCAACTAAATTAAAAGTGAAACTATGGAACCATAAATTAAATATTTAAAAATGTCGTCTATGATTTACCTGAGTAAACTATATACAAAGTTATAAATTTCTCATTCTAAATTGATGGTAGAAATTGTGAGAATAATATACTTTTAAATATTTTATCAAAAGGCTTCACGTCTTTAATTATAAAGGTTTTTCTAATGGTTGTTGGATATAGCTTCATCAAGGAACAAATGTGACAACCAAGACTCTACATTAAACAAACCAGTCGCTTAGTAGTTTGGTCCAATTTTATCTATTAAATAATAATATTTATTCTAGCCTTAAGACATGCCAAAATAAATAAACTTTTACTTGGTGCTACATAAATGTGTCAATGGGCTTACTGTTATTTTCAATTACAATATATTTTTTAACCAATGATGTCAAGCTGGGGTTTTAGCAGGTTATTTTGGAAACCAATACATATGAATTTAAAGATGCTACTGGTTGATTTTCTCCTTACATTATTAAAGGTTGAGGTAGTTTATAGGGTATGTCACAACGGATAGTCTTTCACAAGCAAATACCGGTTAAAGTTTTGCAGCGATCAAATATTTAGTTGAGAAAGAAAGTTTAGGCACCTAATTTACATTTGCTAACTATAATTTAAGCACACCTAAAGACCTGACTGTGCTTCCTAATTATGGAATCACATAAACCAAGTAAACAATTGAGGACTATAATCTCCATAACTACTTTATGGTAAGGTAAATGTCTCTTTCTAAAGTTTATTACAAATATGAAAACAATGACAACTATATTTTTTTTCTCAAGCATAAAATAAAACATAGCAATTTAACCAAGCAATAGTCTAATTATAATTTTATATATTAAGTATGCC
Source organism: Wollemia nobilis (assembly GCA_028583015.1). Lineage (NCBI taxonomy): Eukaryota > Viridiplantae > Streptophyta > Pinopsida > Araucariales > Araucariaceae > Wollemia > Wollemia nobilis. The sequence continues at coordinate 2,196,665 of JAQPPZ010017097.1, read as the reverse complement.
ATAATTCCATTGTTCCCACATTGTCTCTTCCATGAATAATAGCATTTATCAAAACTGGAAAAAGAAGAGCGTATTAGTTTTCAGCCTCGTTGATGACTTCTCTCATTTACATTTATAGTTTTAATAGACACAAGTTCCCATGACCCTCAATAGCATTTACAATTTTTTTCAACTATCCCTAAAGGTGATATTAAGTACCACAACATTATCACTCATGTTGTTCTAAGAGTCCAATGCCTCTTCCTTGTGAGTTCTTCAGACCAGATATCTTGTGGTATAAAAATTACTGATGAAATTATCAATAGATACTTCTACATTTCCTTCTCCCCGATGGTAGATATTGGGAGTTAAGTACAGTATGGGTCAAACTTGGCCTTTGATGAATGCAAGTCTAAATACAGTAAGCTAAATATATATGTACATACAATTAACACAACCATATTTTTTTCATATATACATGGTTTAATGAATTTATAATCACGATTCATTTAATTATAATCTAAATTTCATCCGGTTTTCCCACTTCCCACTTTGCTTTAACATTTTAAAACCTATTGATCAAATAATAAACAAATAACACGACAAACCGCTTTCAAAAAAATCATTTTATATAGCTCTATTCCTTTGCTAATACAACCAAGATAATATCTCAACGCTACTCACTTGGTGATGCAAATACGAGAAGAGTACCAGACTTCTCCTCTGAGATAATTTGACTCTTCGGCTACCACACCAACTGAGACACAACAAGTTTCGTGATAAACAATGATATGAAAGCATGATCCCAAATCCAATTCACATATTTTATTTATAGATTATAATTCATTTTATTACGACGACACATAATATCCCACTATGCGGACATATGTTTTCTCTTCTGCTATATGGTTGCATTATCTTAAGTGTGGTGTTATTATGTATTATTTTATTTTTTAAAAATCCTCCATAGCTTCCACTCTTTATGCAGATTATTTTTGCTATTCGTATATTTCTTCATAGCTTATTATTATTTAATTTATGGCTAGAAATTTCCCTTTTAATAATTATTTATCTGCTTCTTTTATTATTATATATTTTTATATGTATACATTTTATTCTCTATTATTTATTATATACAATGCTTATCATTATTTATTATTACTATCCCATATTTATAAAATAATTTTTTTGATCACTTAAGACATTTATATATATATATATATATATATATATATATATATATAATATATTGTTGTTTTATCAAAACTTCAAGAATTCCAACAGTCATTATATGCATAAGATGCAATAACAGGTAGGCATGATCTATATGAAACTCTTTCTATGGGGTTCCATGTACCCACGGCCAAGGTTATCATGGCACAAACATCATATCCCACCTTACCTGAAATCAACAATCTCTAACTCTGCCAGGGGGTGGGTATTCTCCTCATCTGGAAAGCTACTTTTGCATGAAAACCTGCACTTGCACCACAAAACTTAACGTAGTATCACATTCTTCTAAAAAAAATGATAACAAATAGTGGGGATGTTACATTCTCCCCCACCAGGAATAAACATAGTCCCTATGTTAGCTGATATAACAAATATAGGTTTTTCAATAATTGATCATATATATAAACAAGTTGTCAAGGACAATACAAAAGTCATACTTATCCTATAAAAACTTAGTGTGTCAAGCAAGTATCAAAAATACCATATACATGTACAGTAATATTTTAATTGTCTTTTAATTAACAATTTTCAAATAAGAAAGGAAATTGGTTTTTCATGACATCAACATTTTTCCAAGTGGTATTTTTCTCTGAGTAGTGGTCCCACTGGACCTTACATTTCTCCACTGATCTCTTCCTTAGTTGTTTTTCTCGGTAACCCAAAAGTTTAACTGGTCAAACCTCAATGAGCTATAGGTCCAACATCTACAAATGAGATACATCCAGAATGTGTGATGGGTTAGTTATATATTTGCATAGGGACACATGGAAAACACTATGGATTTTAGATAAATTTGGTGGCAAGGCAAGCTTGTAGGCAACAAGACTGATTTTGGCAATAGTGTCAAAAGGACCGAAAAATCTAGGGTTTAATTTGGTAAACTTTGTTAAACTTTTGGTTGGCTTAAATCTAAGGAAGACTTTGTCACCAGTGGCAAATTATCAGGAGGGGTTCATTTTAGGTTAGCATAACTCTTCTGGCAATCAGCAACTTCATGAAGTCGTTGGTGGATTTTTTAAAGTTGGACCTCCATATTTTTAACAACTTTAGGACTGATCACTTCTTGATCTTTGAGATTATCCCACGTTAATTGTTTCCTGCACCTATGTCCATATAGGGCTTCAAATGGGGCCATTCCCAATGTGGTATGATAGTTATTATTGTAAGAAAATTCCATCAAAAATATATAATATTCCTATTTACTTTGGTGATTCATACAATACATGTGTAGCATGTCCTCCCACACCTGATTGACCCTCACGGTCTACCCATCCATATTAGGATGATAGGTGGTGCTAATATTGAGCTTTGTTCCCCAAGCTTAGTGCAAATCTTACCAAAATTTAGAAGTAAATATTGAATCTCTATCTGAGATAATTATTTTGGGAAAGCCATGCAATCTCACAATTTATCAAGCAAATTTTTATACTATAATAGGTGCATCATCACGAATACTGCCTGGTATAAAATGTGCTACTTTGGTTATCTTATCCACCACCACAAATATTACATCATGCTAAAATCGTGTCTTAGGAAGACCAACAATAAAATCCATAGAAACTACTTACCATTTCTATTTTGGCACATCGAACAAATGCAGTTGTCCCCTTGGATGTTGATGCTTTGCTTTGACCTTTTGATAATCCAAACATCTCATTAGAAATGGAACCACATCCTTCTTCATTTTGGGCCAGAAGTAGTCTTTTCTCAAAGTTTCCCTCATCTTAATTACCCTTGGATGGGCAAAATAGGGTGCACAATGGGTTTCCCATGAAATGGTTCTCTTAAGCTCATTATAATTTGGCACTATTATTATGTTTCAAAAATACACTATATCCTATTTGATATTATAATTCGTATGCTGATACGGTTCTTGCTCAACCTTAATACAACGTTGGTTACAAAAATTGTCATTTTTATGCATTTTATTGATTTATTCCTTCAGTTCATATTAAAATTTTGTAAAAGCTGCTATGTGCCTTCTTTTATTGAGGATATCTACTAGTTTATTTTCTTTCCCTTTGATATATTCAATTCCAAAGTCATACTCAGCCAAGAACTCCATCCATATTCATTGTCTGACTAGCAAAGGCTGAGTAAAAATGTACCTCAAACTCTTATGATCGGTTTTTAGTTCAAAGAGCTTCCCTAACAAATAGTGCCTCCAAATATTAAGAGCATGGATTACAAAAACTAGTTCTAAATCATGTGTATCATAGTTTATTTTTTGTATCTTCAGCTTCTTGGATTCATATGCTACTACTTCCTCTTCTTGCATCAAGACACCACCTAGTCCCTCTAGTGAGGCATCTGTACACACCTTAAATGGTTTATTGGGGTTAGGTATCCTTATTATGGGTGCGGTTGTCAAATTCTAATTAAGAATTCTAATGGCTTATTTAAACTGTGTTGTCCACTTAAATATTTTTCCTTTTCTTTGTAGGTTGGTGATAGGAAATGTAACCTGTGAGAATACCTTAACAAATTGCCGATAATATCCAGCCATCCCTATTAAAATTCTTACCTCAGATACATTAGTGGTAGATGGCCAGTCTATTATGGATTCAATATTTTTAGTATCGATAGCTATTCCTTCAGCTAAAACAATGTGCCCCAAATATTGAATCTATGGAGTATAAATCTTTCTTTTAGACAATTTTTCATACAATTAGTTTTTCCTAAGTATTTCTAGCACTATTCTCATATGTTGGTTGTGTTACTTCTTAATACGAGAGTAGATCAAAATATCATCCAAAAATATTAACACAAATCAATCATTTTTTAACCCAAAAGGTAACACTATGAACTCATATTGTCCATAGCGAGTTCTACAAGCAGTTTTATATGTATCATCTTCCCTGATTCTCAACTGATGATAACCTAACCTAAGGTCAATCTTGGAAAATATTGTAGCTTCTCTCAAATGATCAAAAATATCATCAATCCTAGGCATGGGATACTTGTTCTTAACAATAATCTTATTAAGCTTCCTATAATCAATGCACAGTCTCAAGAATCCATCCTTCTTTTTAACGAATAGCACTGGTGCTTCCCATGGTGAGACATTAGGATTAATGTACACTTTTTCTAGCAAATATTGCAACTAAGTTTGGAGTTATTGTAGCTCAAGGGGTTTCATATGGTAAGGGGTTCTAACAACTAGGGTTGCTCCTAGAATAATCTAAATTTAATAGTCAAACTCATTTTTTTAAGGTAATCCAGACAAATCTTCAGGAAATACATACCTAAACTCATTTAATACCAAATACTGTTGAAATAGAGCGAAGCTTGACTTAGTTTATTTTTTGACAACATAAAGTTTACATCCCTTCCTTAAGGCTCTTTTGACCTGCATTACAATCATCAAGTGGGGATCAAGAGATGTTCTATTGTAGTGGTTATGAATTCATCGATTGGTATCATCCATAGAGTCTAATCACCTTTCCTCCAAATTTAGCAAGGCTTTATGGGATTTTAACCAATATACTCCTAGGACTATGTCAAATGCATATAAAGGATCCATATATAGGTTTCAATTAATTTTTCCTTGAGGAGTATCTATTTGAGAATCAATTATATATTGGTTAACCATGTAGGTCTATCCTTAGCCATACTCGACTTGCCACCCTTTTGCCATGATCCCAGGTTTAACAGGTATGTCCCTCAAAATACTAGTTGAAATGAAACTATCTGTTGCACCACTATCAATTAAAATGTGTACATCTCTCTTGCCTAGTTTTTCTTTAATAAAAAATGGAGTAGCTTAACCTGAAAGGGTAGGTTTACATGTAGCAACAAAGATTCTGTGTGGAGTCTTCTATGGAATTCTTTTATTTATCCCCATTTTTCTCAACATAAAATTGTGGTGTGAGGAAATGGTCCTTAAATTCCCTTTCAAATTCCTCCCATGGAATGACAACTTATTTCTGAGTAGCCATTGCAGCTACTGTCTCTTTTTCTTTTTTATAACACATCGTGGCACATCGGTAGCTTGCACCCTTTCCAACTCTCTCATGAGTCATCTTAGTCCCTTCCAAAGGAATTATGCAACTTCTTATTATAGATTTAAAGTGGTTCTCCTCGAGGTCCCTACCATCTTGGCATCAAAAGAGTTATGTCAGAATAACTATTTCTATTTAATATCCTAAGGTTTCACAACCTAGGCTTTGATACCAACTATAACAACCCAAGTCTACTCACCTAGTTATCAAAATATAAATTCAAAATTTCATTAAATTCAAACATAAATGTTACATATTTACGTAGTAATTCCCAAATTTGTATTAGTACTTTGGCATAGAGAATCACACTTCAAGAATTTTTTACTATAGCAGATGGTATCTTAAGTGCTTGAGACTGGCCATCTTCCCGCGCTAGATTACCATTAAAATATACTTACTTCCTTCTCGAGTATTCTCAATATTTGCATGGGGTTGTCATTCCTGGGCCCATAAAACCAAGAAGGGTGGATGCACTAATTCCCCATATCAAATCATGGTGGACTTGGATTCACAATCTTATTCTTGTCCTTAAGGGTTCATTGACCTATGCAATATTAAAGATTCATGCCTTGTGATTAGTATAGCTATGCCAGTGCTTGATCATTGACCTACAACTATATTTTAATCAGGGTCTGCTATCACATGGCTTCTAGACCAGATAACTCAGGCCCATTTTTGGTTGACGATAATGATGCCCATACCATCTACCACTAGAAATTCCAACCTCATGGACCAACTCTCTAGCCTTGAGTCTTGTTGGCAATTCCACAACCAAAGTAGGTTCATGAGCATCCTCATGTACTATTCATATGTTATCCTAGAGAAACATCCCATTACGTTGCCCTTTACTATCAATAGTGTAAGACCTCTATCCTTTTCAATAGCTAGAGAATGGATAACACCAATTCAGAATAGTCGCCACTGTAACTATTAGAATTGGATGGATAATATTCTTCCAATATCATCGAATTTGTGGTATGTCATCCTTCTTGATAACCTTTCATACTCTAGATGGTTAATATCCTACTTGATGTTTCATTTGTCTTCTTTGATGGATTATCGCTTGACTCAATATTTCAAAGTTATATATTATCCATTAGTATACCATCATGTAGGTCTACGGGTTGTTCAAAAGGTTCTTGAACTTTCTATTTGGATATTTAATTTAATTTAAGCAAATACATAATAAATCTATTCTTTTAGGTAAGAATACTTGTTCAATTATAGCCATATTAAACTATAATGTTCCTATTCAAACAATTTAGATTCCTCATAAATAAATTTATAAATATAAAACTCTTTTAAAGTAAGAACATTATAGTCTAATACAAATTATCAACTTGTATAATTCTTAAGGCAAAAGTTAGAAAAACTAAAAGAATACTAGGTAATACATTCTAGTTGTACTTAATAAGTATCTATGATTGCCAACATATTTTAACCTTTTGTTCAAATCAAATTACAATAAAACTTAAACCATGTTTTGGTATCTTAACCTTCTATTTTATTTAAGGTAACATGATGCCTCCCTTATAGAATGAGGGTGTACCAATTAATATAATGTGACCCTAACTAACATAAAACTCTTTTTCCAAAATTTATCGTGGACTTCTATTTAAGGATGTATATTATAGACTTACTTGCCCTAATCAGACTTATCAAACACGACCTTGAAAAAAACTACTGCAAACTAATATAACTCTTTTGATGATTATATACATGGGTATAACATATCACACATTCTAAAATGTATGTTTTTCTCTAATTTATCCAGAGAAAAGGATTAGTTTATATTACTATAATACCAGCAACCCTATTGTCTTCCTCGGGGTCTTCCTCGACATTATTGTGTAAACTTCCAAACACCGCTTTTCTTCTTAAATGGAATCCTTGTAAAATGTTCATTCAGTCTAGTGAAAGCATAAACATGCTTTTTTTTCACATCCAATAAAGCTAAATTTACAAGATATGCTATTCTACTACATATTGACATTAGATTGAGAAATATTAACTTTAATACTTGGTTAAATGATCGGCTGGTTCACATTTCCACACGAGACATACTATTATAAGAACATAAAAATATAGATGTTGACCTGGACACTCTATATAAAGATAATTTATCATAATTATTATTATAGACTAAGGCCTCACTCAACTAAATTAAAAGTAAAGTGAAACTATGGAACCATAAATTAAATATTTAAAAATGCCATCTATGATTTACCCAAGTAAACTATATACAAAGTTATAAATTTCTCATTCTAAATTGATGGCAACAATTGTGAGAATCCTATATTTTGAAATATTTTATCAAAAGACTTCACGTCTTTAATTATAAAGGCTTTTTAATGGGTGCTGGGTATAGTCTCATCAAGGAAGAGATGCGGTAATCAAGACTCTACATTAAACAAACTAGTTGCTTTGTAGTTTGGTCCAAGTTTAACTATTAAATAATAATATTTATTCTGACCTTAAGACATGCCCAAAGAAATAGACTTCTACTTGGTGCCGCATAAATGTGTCACTGGGCTTACTGCTATTTTCGATTACAATGTATTTTTTAACCAATGATGTCAAGTTGGGGTTTTAGCAGGTTATTTTGGAAACCAATACGTATGCCTTTAAAGACCCTACTAGTTGATTTTATCCTTACATTATTAAAGGTTGAGGTAGTCTATAGGGTACGTGACAATAGATAGTCTTTGACAAGCAAAGGTTGGTTAAAGTTTTGCAGCGATCAAAAATTTAGTTGAGAAAGAAATTTCAGGCATCTAATTTCTATATGATAGAATAATACATTTTCTAACTACAATTTAAGCACACCTAAAGACCCAACCGTGCTTCCTAATTATGGCATCACATAAACCAAGTAAACAATTGAGGACTATAATCTCCATAGCCGCTTTATGGTAAGGTAAATATATTTCACTCTTTCTAAATTTTATTACAAATATGAAAACAACTATATTTTTTTACTCAAGCATAAAATAAAACATAGCAATTTAACCAAGCAACAGTATAATTATAATTTTATAAATTAAGTATGTCATAATTTCATTTTCCCCACATTACCACTTCCATGAATAATAGCATTTCTCAAAACTGGAAAAAGAAGAGCGTATTATTTTCTAGCCTTGTTGATGGCTTATCTCATTTACATTTACAATTTTAATAGACATAGGTTCCCATGACCCTCAGTAGCATTTACAATTTTTTTCAACTATCCCTATAGGTGATATTAAGTACCACAACATTCTCACTCATGTTTTTCTAAGAGTCCAGTGTCTCTTCCTTGTGAGTTCTTCAGATCGGATATATTGTGGTATAAAAATTTCTGATGAAATTATCAATAGATACTTCTACATTTCCTTCTCCCTAGTGGTAGATATTGAGAGTTGAGGATGGTATGGGTCAGACTTGGCCTTTGATGAATGCAAGTATAAATGCAGTAAGCTAAATCTATATGCACATACAATTAAAACAGTCATATTTTTTCATATATACATGGTTTAATGAATTTATAATCACGATTCATTTATTTATAATATAAATTTCTTCTGGTTTTCCCACTTCCCACTTTTATTTAACATTTTAAAACCTACTGATCAAATAATAAAAAAATAACATGATAAACTGCTATCAGAGAAATTATTTTATACAACTCTATTCCTTTGTTAAGACAGCCAAGATAAGATCTCAACGTTACTCACTTGGTGATGTAAATTTGAGCAGAGTACCAAACTTCTCTGAGACAATCCAACTCTTTGGCTACCACACCACCTGAGACACAGCAAGCTTCATGATAAAAAATGATATGAAAGCATGATCCCAAATCCAGTTCACATCTTCCCTTTATAGATTGTAATTTGATTACGATGACATATAATATCCCACTATGCCGATAGATGTTTTCTCATCCGTCAGATGGTTGCATTATCTTAAGTTTGGTGTTATTACATATTATTTTATTTTTTTTAAATCCTCCCTAGCTTCCACTCTTTATGCAGATTATTTTTGCTATTCGTATATTTCTTCATAGCTTATTCTTTTCAATTTAAGGCTAGAAATTTTCCTTTTAATAATTATTTATCTACTTATTTTATTATTATATATTTTTATATGTATATATTTTAATTCTCTATTATTTATTATATACAATCCTTGTCATTATTTATTATTACTATCCCATATTTATAAACTAATGTTTTTTTATCACTTAAGACATTCATTTATATATATATTGTTGTTTTATCAAAACTTCAAGAATTCCAACAATCATTATATGCATAAGATGCAATAACAAGGAGGCATGATCTATATGAAACTCTTTCTATGGGCTTCCATGTACCCACAGACCAAGGTGCTCATGGCACAAACATCATATCCCACCTTACCTAACATCAACAATCTCTAACTCTACTAGGGGGTGGGTATTATCCTCATATGGAAAGCTGCTTTTGCATGAAAACCTGTGCTTGCACCACAAAACTTAACATAGTATCACATTATTCTAAAAAAAATAGAAATGATAACAAATAGTGGGGATGTTACAGTTAAGAGTCTTCACCTTAGGAATGTGATCATGGATTAAGAAATTATTATAGAACAAGAACCTATCCAATCTCTCCATAATACAAGTTAAGCCTTGCCTTCTGTTAGACCAAGTCATAAGATCATTATCTGGCTAGATGTCCACGAGATGAAGCTTTACAATATATTCACTCATGAGATCAGTGCTTTTTTCCAAATTTATATTTCCCATAATTTTCTTATCTAAATAGAGGATTGTATTGAAATACCCTTCAATCAAGATCCAAGTTATATCCTTCCACTGTCTTCTCTTTAACTCCAAAGTAGTTGGAGCATAAATAGTTATACAAAGCATAATTTTTTTAGAATTTCTACTTTGAATAACTATAGCCAAAAGACCCAAGTTTCCAACCATATGGTGAATAACCTATTTTGGGTCCCAAACGCAAGCAATGCCACCATAAGTCCCCTAGGAATTGAGTGAAGAAAATTTTCCATCTGTCTAGATTTTATTAGTAATTGAATCCATTTCCTCTATTAAAATCTTTGTTTCCTGAAGGAAAATAATATGTGGATGGTTTTTTCTGAATCATTCTTCTAATTTCATTTTTTTTGAAAGACCTCCTTTGAGTTCTCTAATAATCCAACTGATGCTCTTCATTAATACCAAATCTAAAAAAATTGGTAAGGGTAATAATATTACCTTTATCTACAATATTTTTACCTTCTTTTACCATATTATGTTGATTGGTCTTGTGACATGCCTTTTGGTTGGAATCTATTTTTAGTTTATTTTCCCTGTTTCTTAACTTAACCCAATTGAATCTAAGGTGGCTTCTAACTATAAACACCTAAAATACATCTTGTTAAGGAGACTACCTATATGGACTCCTTTAAGGCCATATGACCCACCTTGGGTAGCCCTAGGTCTTAACAGTGGTTTTCACCACTCAAACAAGAAGGAATTTCCTTTGTAGCCATGATCATATTACCTTGAGATGACCCATAATTATGACCATATCATCCTGAGATGGCTTGCAGTCACAACCATATCACCCTAATATGGTTGTACTAGAAGCAAGTTCCTACACTATAGTTTAAATGGTTACACATGCTACCTGGACATAACGACATAACAGAGTCAGTTACACAATGATTTTCAATAATGGGTGGTTACTATTCTTGATCCTAACTACTTCTTGGCTTTTATCACAATCTTTGGAATCCCATTGAGAATTCTATATAATGGTACCTAGCCCTCATTAAAACCTATAAATCTTTCATGTGTCGAAGTGTTATCAAATTGAAGAACCAAAGAGCTCCCATTCTCAAAAGCAATGAAATACTATCAAAATTCAACCATGAAGCTCCCAAGCATGCCAATGGACCATATCAAATGTTGAAGATCAAATTTGTGCTTCTTGTACCATCCAAAGTCCTTGATTTAGTGTTATATTCCACCCTTAAGTCATTATTCACGAGTGCACCAAGAACGTTAATTAATCCACAGATCAAACCCGATGTCATATTGCATCAGCCACAATGAAATTACTCACTGTTTAGTGGTCGTCTCTCCAAGATATGACCCATAGGTACAACCATATCTCTAAGATATGTCCAGTAGGCAAGACTATCCCACACAAAGATGACCTCCTGAGATGATATCTGTTCCTAATTTTCTTTCTTTTATTAGATTTAGTAGCATTTTTTTTTTCAAGCGAAAAACCCCTTATGAGGCCGCCTTGGTCTGAGAGACCACGAACAGGGAGTTCTACATCGTCAAAGTCACCCGGGAGTCGCACCCAACCCTGCTCGCACCAAAATTATCAATTGGATTTTGGATACCCAATTCAGCTTTTTGGTAGGGTGAAGATTTGAACCTGGGACCTCCCTTGGAGGATTGCCCTCTCCTCTCCAACTCACCTAAAACACCTGGGTAAAACTAATTTATAGTGGAAAACACCCATTTCGGGATGCCACTTTCAACAGGTTGGACATAGGAGGAATGGAGCCTTGTCGGCCTCTACCAACACATAGGACATTCCTAACTATACCATATATCTGCAGGATGGAAACAAGGGGAATAGAACCTGGGTCGGCCTATACCAGCACCCAAGGCATTTACCACTGCACCACAACAAGCAGATGATTTAGTAGCATTTTAATTACTACTTAGCATAGTTTGATTTTATTTTTATGCATGTATTTTTTTTATTTTAGCTTCTTTATCATCATTATGGAAATTTTATTAGAAGGATCTTCATATGCTTTTGATGTTCTTTAGATTTTCTTGTGTGTATATTACAGGTCTTTACATGGAGTAAATGGCATAAAGATTCACACCTTACAATTATACATCGAGACAGTCACAAAAAACCTATCAATAATTAGTTTTTGAAATGCAAGAGAGATCCTATGAGATACACCTGGATTATTTTTTCTTATTTTAAATCTTTGTATCAAATTGGTAGCAAATCCCTCAATGGGATCCTATTGTAACCCTCTTGAAGGATATAATTGATATTAATAAAAAGGTCACCATTACTTCATATCTTGTTTTGTCATTATGGTTACATAGTTTGTTATCTGTTTTATTATTTATTTTATTGCATAGGTGTATGATCTCTTTTTTAGAAATTTTAATGGTAATCACGGTGGGACCTAGTCCATATTTCACAATTTCATTGCTATTTATTGTTTTTATTGGTGTTTTTGAGTTGTAGGTATAGCCATCCTTGACATAGATAGTTAGAAGGTGCAATCATCCCCTATAGAGATGGTTAGTAGGCACCATCATCTCTTCCAAATATGGCCTCAGATAAAAAAGCAAAAACACTAGAAAATAACATCTACATCAGTTACAGGCCTGACCATCTATCACAAAGATATCCCCTATTCTTAAATATCTATTACAAAGATGATCCTATTTGAAGGCATCTTGACCTGAGATGGTCGTACGTATGGTAAATTGTTTTGGGGGAAGAGCCCCTAAACATGGGAGGTTTTCCCTCCTATGATACCCCGTTCTAGATGCCTACCATTATGAATAGTGCACCACCATCCACCTCAGATCAAAGAGTAGAGAAAGTAAAAAGTTGGATCTTCATCAAACATAGGCTTTCAAGGTGAGTACATCTAATCTATCTCCCTATGTTTATGAGTAAAAAAATACAATTTTTTTTTAAATTGGAGAGATTTATATAGAAAAATCATAATTGTTAGGTTGTTGTCTATGATCGTCTTTGGTCCAGATAGCCCCTATATGCAACCGTCTCTTTGTGATATGGCCCCCTGTAGGTGAGCATCCCTATGGAATATGGTCCCTATATAAATTTATCTCTGTATGATACAACCTCTTGTTTGCTACTTCTTGGAAGCATTGTGCACTGTGTGTAAGCTTGAAACCTCCTTGCTTGGAAGCATTGTGCATTGTGTGTAAGCTTGAAACCTCCTTGCTTGGAAGCATTGTGCATTGTGTGTAAGTTGAAACCTCCTTTCTTGGAAGCATTGTGCGCTGTGTAAGTTTGAAACCTTGCTTGGAAGCATTGTGCACTATGTGTAAGTTTGAGACCACTCTGCCTTAGGGAGCGCTCTGCACTGTGCCTACATTGGAAACCACCTTGCGGGGGAGATATGTGTTGTTAATTAGAGACCACTCTACCTTGGAAGCACTGTGCATTGTGCCTAAGTTGGAAACCACCTTGCATGGGAGAGATGTGTTGTTAATTAGAGACCACTCTGCCTTGGAAGTGCTCTGCATTGTGTTTGAGTTGGAAACCCCTTGGCACCATGAGAGAGCATCGTGCTTGTCTAGTGTTGTTGAAAGTGATGTCAAGTGCTCTGTTTGCTTTTGGAACAACGTTCTACAAGTGGAACGTAGTGTTCAGCAAAGGAAACCCCCTAGGTTTTAGGGAGTGCAGGTTGAGAAACCGGTCAGCATCGATAGAACGTCCCTGGCTCTAGTGGACGTTGGGTTCACCATGGATGCTTAGCATACCTTGAATGGTGTTAGCACTGACTGTAGATTTTGCAATACATAAAAGAGCCTTTAAATTATGGTTTTAATTTTAAAAGAGCCTTTGATTTATATGTGAAACATATATTAGGTTTTAATTAAATGGACCTTTTATTTATATGTGAAACATATATAGGTTTTAATTAAATGGACCTTTGATTTATATGTGAAACATATATTAGGTTTTAATTAAATGGACCTTTGATTTATATGTGAAACATATATTAGGTTTTAATTAAATGGACCTTTGATTTATATGTGAAACATATATTAGGTTTTAATTAAATGGACCTTTGATTTATATGTGAAACATATATTAGGTTTTAATTAAATGGACCTTTGATTTATATGAAACATATATTAGGTTTTAATTAAAAGAACCTTTGATTTATATGAAGACATATATTAGGTTTTAATTAAAAGAACCTTTGATTTATATGAGACATATATTAGGTTTTAATTAAAAGAACCTTTGATTTATATGAGACATATATTAGGTTTTAATTAAAAGAACCTTTGATTTATATGAGACATATATTAGGTTTTAATTAAATGGACCTTTGATTTATATGAAGATATATGATTGGGTTTTAATTAAAAGAACCTTTGATTTATATGAGGTATATATTATGGTTTTAATTGAAGGAACCTTTGATTTATATGGGATATGTAAATGTTAGGTTTTGATTAAAAGGAACCTTTGATTTTGTGGAAAGATACTGAAGGTTTTAATTTAAAGAGAACCCCTTGGATTAATGTTGATTATCTTAGGAGTTTTTAAATAAAATGAAATGTGGATTTATTCTTTAAATTGAAGTTATGGGGCTTTGGTTTAGGGAATGAAGGAATGATTGTTCTAAAGGTTAAGGGTATGGGACTTTAATGCTTTAGGACATGAATGAATTTAAATTAAGTTAAACCTTGATCTAAGTGATAGCATGTTGGATGACTCTCCAAGGGGATTTGGGGAGGTGAAAATAAAAGTAAGGGTTCTTTTATGATGTCCATTATGCATTAGATGGTTAGAAACTTAAATGGAATATTGTATAGTTGCAATTTGGCAAAGTAAATGATTAGATGCATTTAAAGGTATGCCTATCCTGAACCATGAGTATCCTGATCCCCTACTACCCTCAAAGAACCAAAGGGAAGCAAGGAGAAACAAGGAATCAAATGGAAACAAAGAATAGGTATTTGTATCTTACGTTGATTTACTTATGTTCAATAGACTAGAATTGTGGGGAGATATCCCCAATGCAGTTAATGTGATACCTTTTGAGTAGGAAAGGCTTATTATGCAAGAAATAATGAGGTAATTGTTATTGGGTTAATGAAAGTAATTTTACTATATTTTTGTATTTGATTATGTCATGTAGTAGATTCTATTTTAGAGTTAAGCTTGCTTCATTTTCTCTATTATTGTTTGATTGTTTTCTGATGTGGTAGCATCTAGACGTATTATTGTTTGATTGCTTGATGATAGGGAATCTAGTGTAGAGTTCTAGGGTGAACTCAGAGGTAACCTAAGGGAATTGAGAACCCCTTAGGGTGAACATAGGTGACCTAAGGGAATTGAGACCCCCTTAGGGAGATAGAGGACTAAGTGGTGAAGAGATTACATCTGAGTTAAGATAGCTCATCGTGGAGATGAGATAGATAGCTTAACTCATGGTACTCATAGCATACCTACACATAAGGATTTGTGTATGGTATGGAGATGTGTGTACACCTTCGATGGACTGAGGGTGATAAGTCTAGCTCATCAAGGATGATGAAATAGATGGACTTATCCATAGTAACACATTATACGCCTACATAGATGGATTTGTGTTAGGGTACTTCATGAGATGTAACTTCTAGGGAAACTTAGGAGATTGAAACTTTAGGTTATACTAGTGGGTTAGGGGTTCATGCACCTCTCTCCTTAGTAAAAAAAACTTTTTGTATTTTTTTGTTTGTGTGTTTTTGGGTCATTACATTTGGTATCAGAGCTCTAGGTATGAGGGTATAGAGCTTCTATGTGTGCTAAAGGGAAATTAGATGTATCCATTGAAGGCTCGCTTATGGTATAGGCTAAATTTGGGATGATCTAGGATACCCCAATTTCTAGAATCTAATGGGAATTAGCCCAAGGGAGTGTGGAGTGTCAGGATGCCTTAGTATGGGCTTTGGTATCAGTGATACATCCCAACCTGGGATATTACCCTAGTTAGGTTGTTGATGCATATAGCAAAGAGAACTCTGTATTATGGCTTGATTAGAGATACAACTTAAGATGAAACTATAATCTAATCCCCTTTCTTGGATGGAATCAGGTTAAGATGCCACCTAAGACTAGAAGAGGGAGGCCTACACCTAGAAAAACTCGACAAAGTAATGTTGGAGAAGAAAACTAGGATGAGGAACCAACAAACCCCAATAGGGAAGTAGAAGACCTCACCGCTATGGTCACTGCTATGCAGGATCAGATAAGACAGTTGCTCAAAATGGCTACAAATCAGAATTTGCAAGTTCGAGGCTCAGAGGTTAGCCTAGATAATGGACTAACTATAGAACAAGTACAAGCCAGAGCCTTAGCAGAAAAGGAAATAGCTAGGGACATGAAAAACATCAGTATCTCAAAGTTTTATGGAGAAGGTGATGGGGATGCAGCGAAAGCATGGCTGAGAGAGGCAGAGGTTCATTTTATGGTAAAAGGCTACTCATCTGGAACCTAAACACTTTGGGCTATGATTAACCTAGAAGGAGCTGCTCTGGAGTGGTGGGAAACCCACTATGAGGAAACTAATATTGAACCCATTGATACTCCATGGGAAGAATTTATAAACATCTTCAAAAAGAGATTTCTAATAGAGCATTTCTATGCCCTAAAATTTGAAGAATTTGCTAGTCTTAGACAAGGAACCAACATAGTAGAAGTGTACTATAAGAAGTTGGTAAGACTATTCAAATATGTACCTATTTATAATGAGAAAATGCGAGTTCATAAGTTCATCCTTGGATTGGAATCTAGGTTAAGGCATGATGTGGAGATGTAGGAGCCCAAATCACTGCAAAAGGCATATGACCTAGCAAAGAAAGCAGAGTCACACTTCTGTTATAAGTATGATGCTCTACCCGAGCAAGCATGACAAGAACTAAAGAAGAGGAATAGTAATGGGTTTGTAAAATGGGAGGCTGAGCAAGATCGAAAGGCCAAGAATCCCCAAAATCCTGAGAAGAAACCCTATGGGAATCAGAATAAGTTCAAGAAGAACTTTTGTAAGAAGGATAACAAGCCCAATAATACGAAACCTCAACCACAGAAGTCGCATGCTCCAACTCCAGTAGTTAAGAATGGGAATGAGAAACCTGAGAAATAGCAAGGACCCAAGGAAGGGTGCTACAATTGTCGAGGACCTCATTACTATAATCAGTGTCCATATCGAGCAGGGACTAGCTCAACTAGTGCAAAAGGGAAGGAACCAGAACATCGGATCTATGCCACAATCGGGAAGCAGAAGCTAGAGGGACAAGCCACCCCATTACTTGTGAAAGGTAAGGTTTTCAATAAGCAAGTAAACATTTTAATAGATAGTGGAGCCACTGATAGTTTTATTTCATCTAGTCTAGCAAGGACTATGTCGAAAAGGCCTAGGTATTTGGCTCAAGGGTGGAAGGTTGAGTATGGTTCTGGGTAAACCTACTCGGTAAACCAGTGTTATCCTATGGTAGAAGTTACTCTATCTGAAGGGACTACAGAATGTTGTTTATATGTAGCTCCCCTACATGCCTTTGATGTGATTCTAGGGATGGATTGGCTACAGGCTCATAAAGCCTTAGTCAATTTCCAAGACCACTGGATTGAGTATTCAGAGAAAGGCAGAGAAAGACTAAGAGTTCATAGCGATCAAGGGGTTTTTGAACCTCAAATGTTGTCCGCTATGCAATTGAAAAAGGCCCTAAAGAGAGGAGGGATAGTGTATGTGGTAAAACTCAATGAGGTGGAGGACCAAGAGAAAGAAGAAATACTAGGACAACATCCAATCCTACAGGATTTTTAGGATGTATTTCTAGAGGACCTACCTGGATTACCTCCTATATGAGAATTTGATTTTACAATTGAACTTATGATGGGAATTGAACCTATTCATAGATCCCCGTATAGAATGAATCCTACTAAAATGCATGAACTGAAGGTTCAATTGCAAGGGTTATTGGAAAAGGGTTTGATAAAACCAAGTGTGTCACCATGGGGCACATCGGTTCTATTCATGAAAAAGAAGGATGGTTCGCTAAGATTGTGTATTGATTACATAATGCTAAATAAGGCTACAATCAAGAATCGATATCCTTTACCTAGGATTGAAGATTTATTCGATCAACTGAAGGATGCCAAGGTGTTTACTAAGATCGATCTGAGGTCAGGGTATCACCAATTGAGAATTCATGAGGAAGATACTCACAAAATGATATTTAAGACTAGGTATGGGCATTATGAGTTTACGGTTCTACCCTTTGGACTGACTAATGCCCCAACCACTTTCATGAACCTAATGAACAACATGTTTCGGAGACACTTGGACCAGTTTGTCCTAGTATTCCTAGATGATATCCTTATATACTCTCGAGATAAAGAAGAGCATGATAAGCATCTTAGGATCATGTTGGAATTGTTGAGAAAGAATCAACTTTATGGAAATCTGGCTAAGAGTGAATTCTATGTTCTAGAGGTGAGATATCTTGGACATGTTATATCGACAAAGGGGATTGTTGTGGATCTAAAAAATATAGAGGCTATTCTGAATTGGCCACCCCGACTAATGTCACTGAAGTGCAAAGTTTCATGGGGTTAATGGGCTATTATAGATGTTATATAAAGGACTATTCCAAGATTGTTGGACCCATAATGAACCTTCAGAAGAAAGGGAAAGAATTCAAGTGGTCAGAGAAGTGTGAAGCTACCTTTGAACTACTAAAGCATAAGCTTACTACTGCACTGATACTAAAGGTTCTCGATCCTCAAGGGGACTTTTTAGTATGCATTGATGCATCAATAGATGGGTTGGGTGGGGTACTCTCACAAGAGGATTCAGTAGTGGCATATACTTCAAGGAAGCTTAAAAAGCATGAAGTTAATTATGCTACACATGATTTGGAGCTGGTTATAGTGGTGCATGCTCTAAAGGTTTGGCACCACTACTTGGTGGGAAGGCCCTTTGAATTAAAAATAGACCATCAAAGTCTACGGTATATATTCACCCAACCAATACTTAATGCAAGGTAGAGAAGATGGGTAGAATTCCTCATTGAGTATGATTTTGAGATTGAGTACATAAAAGGAAAAGAGAATAAAGTAGTTGATGCTTTAAGTAGAAGGAGATATATAGCAGCTATCACTAGAGTTCACATGGATCTGATGGATCAAGTGAGATAGAGGTAATCTCAGGATGAGTATTTCTAGGGAATTCGAGTCAATATGGACAGAGATCCTAAAGGAAATAAGGAATTTAGTGTGAAATATGACTTTCTATGCTATAAGGGAAGGGTCATCATACCAAAGATAGGTGATTTGAGGAACTTGATAATGCAAGAAGCTCATAGATCTCCTTATTCTGCTCATCTAGGGGGAACCAAAATGCGAGAAAACATGAAAAGAGCCTTCTTTTGGGTAGGAATGAAGAAGGATATCACAGATTTTGTTGCTCGATGCCTCGAATGTCAGAAGGTTAAGGTAGAATACCAGCATCCTGTAGGAAAACTTCATCTGCATGAGGTACCTATGCAAAAATGGTAGGTTATATCCATGGATTTTATTGTGGGTTTACCCAAGACTCGGTACCAACATGATGCCATCTTTGTAGTGGTCAATAAGTTGACTAAGGTTACCCACTTCATACCAGGAAATACCAAGGATGATGCTCAGGTAGTAGCTAGCAGATTCATCAAAGAGGTATTCCGATTGCATGGGTTTCCTAAGGTAATCATCTCAGATAGAGACTCCAAATTCACTTCTGAATTTTGGAAATCCCTTCATAGTGCAGTTGGTACGAAATTGAATATGAGTTCAGCATACCACCCTAAAATCGATGGTCAAATGGAATGGGTAAACCAAGTTTTGGAAGACATGCTTCGCATGTACTGCATGGATCATAAATCTCAATGGGAAGATTGTCTACCTTTGGTAGAGTTTGCCTACAATAATGGATATCACTCCTCGCTAGGTATGGCACCTTTCGATGCCTTGTATGGGTGAAAGTGCAGAACACCATTGTCATGGGACAACCTAGAGGATCGAGTTGTGATTGGGCCAAAAATGGTCAGGGTAATGGAAGAGCAGCTAAAAGAAATTAGGCAAAGGCTTAAGGAAGCTACGGATAGGTAGAAGAGTTATGCAGATCTAAAAAGGACTCCCAAAGAGTATTCTGTTGGAGATAAGGTGTTCTTAAGGGTTAAGCCAAAGAAAAGTGCTATCAAATCCATGAATTTGGATCCACATTTTGTGGGGCCCTTCGAGATCATAGAAAATATCAGTCCGATCGCATACCGACTTGCATTACCACCTAATCTATCCAAAATCCATGACACCTTCCACATATCCTTGCTTAGAAAATATGTTGCTGACCCTGAACATGTGTGGGATGTTTCTAAATTGTAGATGGCAAATCCGGAGGCCATTGAAGTACTACCGATGAAGATTCTTGAGTTTCATTCCAAATATCTATGAAATCGGACTCTCGATCAGTGTAAGGTCCAGTGGGACCAGTTCTCTGAGAAGAATGCCACTTGGGAGAAAGTGGAGGTTATGCAAAAACATTTTCCCTTTTTGTTTGAAGCTATATGATGTAATAATTTTATTTTCTATTGAACAACAAAAGGAAAACTGGAAACACCAAGGATGATGTTTAATCCTAGTGGGGGAGGATGTCATGACCCTCCCTAGCTGACTTTATGACACAAGAAGATAATGTATTAACCTAAGATGTGGTGATACTTAGTTTGAACAATTGAACCAACTATGTGATGTTTAGTTGATTTATAAGGGCATGTTATCACTAACATATTGCCAAGTGTGCAGGATCAGGTACACTCATAGGTGGAACAGGAAAAGTTACCCACTAGAAATGAGGGTACCAAAGATCAGGGGAAATGATGATTAAGGTACTCGAAGGTAACATGGATAGATACCTTCATATAGGCATGCATTGATGGAAGGGATAATCATCGATAGTTGATCACCTTGAGCTTTAGTTGATAGCCTAGAAGCTATCGTAAAATATCTGGCTAAGATGGGTGATTGGATTGATGGAAAGACTCCCTCTTTGATTAATTGTATAAATGTGTTTGCTCTCTACTGCATCATAACTTGAGTAGTTTGATGATTTAGTTCCTATATAGGAACCACTGCAAGATGATTATAGATGCATAAGGTTAACTGTCATATTGAAAATGAAAACAAAGCATCCTCCTTGTGAAAGAAAATAAATTAAATTCATATGTTGAATTTAGATGCTTTTAAATTAATTAATGAAGTTTAAAGAAAATAATGATTGGCTCATTAGAGCTCATTTGTAAACTTCATTTGCAATTAATTAAGGAGTTTTCATTTTAATTAATTAAAAATGGCTATTTTAATTAATTGGGTTTATTTTAATTAAAAGTGGTGATTTTAATTAAAAGTGATTATGATTCATTTAAGATTAATTAAAAGTGATTATTTTAATGATAAGAGAAAATTCATTAAAAGGTTTTAATTAATTAATAATAAATGAAAGAGGATCTTTCATTTGAACAAAAGAATATATATAGAGATATTATAAATATATTTTACTATATAAAATAAAATAATATGTCATGATCCCATTCCTACATGGTGCAACCTATGGAAGAGCCTACGAGGCTATTAAATTTCCAAATATGGAAAATTTGGGAAGAATGCACAAAGGATAGGGGACGGGCATTGAAGGGAAGGCGGTGGTGCAGGCTTCGAGAGGGCGGCGGATGGACCACCTAGGTGAGGGGGCACGTAAGGGAGAAAAATGTAGAATGGAGAGGAAGGAAAAATAGAGAACGTAAGGGAGGAACAGAGGAAGCAGGGACAAAGGAGAGGATAGGAAATGCACCAGGCAACAGACTTCATCGGACCTCCATCTCAGTGAAACCAATAGGTTGGGTTATTCTAAGCTGAACTATGGATTTTATTTAAATATATTTTAAGCTTGAAACCTTGCTTGGAAGCATTGTGCATTGTGTGTAAGCTTGAAACCTTGCTTGGAAGCACTTGTGTAAGCTTGAAACCTTGCTTGGAAGTGTTGTGCACTGTGTAAGCTTGAAACCTTGCTTGGAAGCATTGTGCATTGTGTAAGCTTGAAACCTTGCTTGGAAGCATTGTGTGTGTGTAAGCTTGAAACCTTGCTTGGAAGCATTGTGCACTATGTGTAAGCTTGAAACCTTTCTTGGAAGCGTTGTGCATTGTGTAAGTTGAAACCTTGCTTGGAAGTGTTGTGCGTTGTGTGTAAGTTTGAAACCTTGCTTGGAAGCATTATGTGTTGTGTGTAAGTTGAAACCTCCTTGCTTGGAAGCGTTGTGCATTGTGTAAGTTTGAAACCATGCTTGGAAGCATTGTGTATGTGTAAGTTTGAGACCACTCTACCCTGGGGAGTGCTCTATGTTGTGCCTACATTGGAAACCACCTTGTGGGGGAGAGATGTGTTGTTAATTAGAGACCACTCTACCTTGGAAGCGTTGTGTGTGCCTAAGTTGGAAATCACCTTGTGGGAGAGAGGTGTTGTTAATTAGAGACCACTCTACCTTGGAAGCGCTCTGCACTATGTTTAAGTTGGAAACCCCCTGGCGCCATGAGAGAGCATCGTGCTTGTCTAGTGTTGTTGAAAGTGACGTCAAGTGCTCTGTTTGCTTTTGGAACAATGTTCTACAAGTGGAACATAGTGTTCGACAAAGGAAACCCCCTAGGTTTTAGGGAGTGCAGGTTGAGAAACCGGTCAGCATCGGTAGAACGTCCCTAGCTCTAGTGGACGTTGGGTTCGCCATGGATGCTTAGCATGCCTTGAATGGTGTTAGCATTAACTGTAGATTTTGCAATACGTAAAAGAGCCTTTAAATTATGGTTTTAATTTAAAAAGAGCCTTTGATTTATATGTGACATATATTAGGTTTAATTAAATGGACCTTTGATTTATAGGTGAAACATATTAGGTTTTAATTAAATGGACCTTTGATTTATATGTGAAACATATATTAGGTTTTAATTAAATGGACCTTTGATTTATATGTGAAACATATATTAGGTTTTAATTAAATGGACCTTTGATTTATATGTGAAACATATATTAGGTTTTAATTAAATGGACCTTTGATTTATATGTGAAACATATATTAGGTTTTAATTAAATGGACCTTTG
Source organism: Wollemia nobilis (assembly GCA_028583015.1). Classification (NCBI taxonomy): domain Eukaryota; kingdom Viridiplantae; phylum Streptophyta; class Pinopsida; order Araucariales; family Araucariaceae; genus Wollemia; species Wollemia nobilis. The sequence continues at coordinate 2,173,503 of JAQPPZ010017097.1, read as the reverse complement.
ATTTATGTGAGACATATATTAGGTTTTAATTAAATGAACCTTTGATTTATATGAGACATATATTAGGTTTTAATTAAATGGACCTTTGAATTATGTGAGACACATATTGGGTTTTAATTAAAAGAACCTTTGATTTATATGAGACATATATTGGGTTTTAATTAAAAGAACCTTTGATTTATATGAGACATATATTGGGTTTTAATTAAATGGACCTTTGAATTATGTGAGACATATATTGGGTTTTAATTAAAAGAACCTTTGATTTATATGAGGCATATATTAGAGTTTTAATAGAAGAACCTTTGATTTATATGGGATATGTAAATGTTAGGTTTTGATTAAAAGGAACCTTTGATCTTAGGGAAAGATATGGAAGGTTTTAATTTAAAGAGAACCCTTGGATTAATGTTGATTATCTTAGGAGTTTTTAAATAAAATGAAATGTGGATTTATTCTTTAAATTGAAGTTATGGGGCTTTGGTTTAGGGAATGAAGGAATGATTGTTCTAAAGGTTAAGGGTATGGGACTTTAATGCTTTAGGACATGAATGAAATTAAATTAAGTTAAACCTTAATCTAAGTGATAGCATGTTTGGATGACTCTCCAAGGGGATTTGGGGAGGTGAAAATAAAAGTAAGGTTTCTTTTATGATGTCCATTATGCATTAGATGGTTAGAGACTTAATGGAATATTGTATAGTTGCAATTTGGCAAAGTAGATGAATAGATGCATTTAAAGGTATGCCTATCCTGAACCATGAGTATCCTGATCCCCTACTACCCTCAAAGAACCAAAGGGAAGCAAGGAGAAGCAAGGAATCGAATGGAAACAAAGAATAGGTATTTGCATCTTACGTTGATTTACTTATGTTCCATAGATTAGAATTGTGGGGAGATATCCCCAATGCAATTAATGTGATACCTTTGAGTAGGAAAGGCTTATTATGCAAGTGATGATGAGGCAATTGTTATTGGGTTAATGAAAGTAATTTTACTATATTTCTGTATTTGATTATGTCATGTAGTAGATTCTATTTTAGAGTTAAGCTTGCTTCATTTTCTCTATTATTGTTTGATTGTTTTCTGATGTGGTAGCATCTAGACGTATTATTGTTTGATTGCTTGATGATAGGGAATCTAGTGTAGAGTTCTAGGGTGAACTCAGAGGTAACCTAAGGGAATTGAGAACCCCTTAGGGTGAACGTAGGTGACCTAAGGGAATTGAGACCCCCTTAGGGAGATAGAGGACTAAGTGGGAAGAGATTACATCTGAGTTAAGATAGCTCATCGTGGAGACGAGATAGATAGCTTAACTCGCGGTACTCGTAGCATACCTACACATAAGGATTTGTGTATGGTATGGAGATGCGTGTACACCTTCGATGGACTGAGGGTGATAGGTCTAGCTCATCAAGGATGATGAAACAGATGGACTTATCCGTAGTAACACATTATACGCCTACACAGATGGATTTGTGTTAGGGTACTTCGTGAGATGTAACTTCCAGGGAAACTTAGGAGATTGAAACTTTAGGATATTCTAGTGGGTTAGGGGTTCATGAAGGGTTCATGCACCTCTCTCCTTAGTAAAAAATTTTTTCTATTTTTGTATTTTTTTGTTTGTGTGTTTTTGGGTCGTTACAACAAATAATTTAAAACCCATGATGAAATATGTCTATTGTGATACAAATGATTTAATATTTATGATAAAAAAATGCATCTTGTGATACAAGTTATCTTTAGAAAATATCAAAGAAAATTATGATGTAAGTTATGATACTTCAGACTTGGAATTCATAACAAATATAGAAGAACTTGATCCAAGAATAGATGTTACATGTGATTCAAAAAATAAATAAAAAAAAGTGTGATGACAGTGTGTGTAACAAAGAATATTGTAATTTAGACTCTAAACATTCAGAAAACAAATGTGAACATTGTGATAGGCATGGACACAAGATAGAAATATGTTGGAATCTTCATTGTTGCAAAATTTGTGGAGGTACCAACCATTCTCAAAAATATTTTTGGTGCAAAGAAAATCATTTTTTTGAATGGATGTACACAATGAAAATAAAAACCCTTAATGTGCTATCACATAAGTGTTTCTCAAAATTTTGAGATAGGCACAATAAAGGTATGAACTTCTTCAACAAAATTTAGAAGGAAATTCAAGCAGGAAGTAGAACCAGTTGAATATCAAGAAAAATATCATATCAATTGTATGGTCATTTAAAGGAAGAATATCATAATTGTAGACTAAAGTATTCAATAAGCAAATAATGTAATACATTGGGTGTTGCTGAATATTACATTATTTGGTACATGCTAATGTACCCCCATGTTACCTTCATGATACATCTTGTAAATATTAGATCAAGGTCAAGTCTTATATTATTGTAAGTAAATATTTTATGTAAATTGATAATGTGTAGGAAATGCACAACTATCATATGAGTAAGTGTGCAAGTGTTGTGTGAGTATATGTACACAAGTGTCTCTATATTAGAGCGTGGTAAGTGAAGAGTCATGTCTAAGTGTGCATACAAGATAGAGTCATATGTATGCAAGTTTCAAGTAGAGAAGCCAAGAGTCATGAGACTTGGCATAAGGAAAGGAATATTCAAGTATACAAAGAGTCATTCTACTATGGCTATATATTACTCCATAGAGATCCATAGTGAACATAGCAATCATAGGAAGTATAGTGAGCAATGCAAGCAAAGTTATCATTATTGTAATGGAGTTTATGATACATGTGTAAGAGAAAGAGTAGTCAATTTTACATACATTTGAGAAACTAATATTGTAAGTCTTGCTATATAATTTGTACATGTATAATTCAGGCTATTACATTTATATTTCTGCATATTGATAAATGTTAGTTGACATATTATAAGCCTTGATTTACATATTATTTTGCTCATATTATTTTGTTTATATCATTATATTGATATTACGATATTGTGGCTATCTTAGATTTTATCTTGTGAGTTTACAATAACATTAATTCTTCAAAATCCATCAAGAAGGATAAAAAAAATTGGGGACCTTTTAGGCACCATAAATAATCATTATCCATAGATGATATTGAAAAACACTCTAATAAGAAATGAGGAGTGTGAAGGGGTATTTATAGAAATATAAAACGTCCTAATCACATCACAAAGTAAACCAAGTTAGCATAATAAGTGGACTTTAGGTTAATTAATAATATTTAAAAAGGTTTAACCATAACAAGGTTGACCATGGCTTGTTGGTCACATAATAAAATATTACAAAATAATAAATCCATTGCACAATGGAATACCATTAATCACGTTCAATACATTGTACAATGTCAGCTCTTATCCATGAATTAGATTACAAATTCAGCAACCCTCATAATTTGAACTAAGGGACCAAGGAGAGAAGATATCAGTAATAATAATATATTTCCCCATATAATGGATGCTCTATCAAGCATCTGTAGTTGAGGTAAATTCATATGAATCTCTCTCATCATTTGAAAGACATCCACCTTACTTCAAAAACTTAGCTTCAATATTCTATAGCTTCAACAAGTAATTAATCATAGGATGTCCCTCCATTTTACAATATCCATAAGTGTTCTTTGTTTTCTTTGAAAACTTAGCCTTGCCCATGGGCCATTGGATCTTAGCCTTCTTAGATTAGAATTCGTTTGCATTGTTGAATTATATTATAATTTTTGGTACATGCTAATGTACTCCCATGGTACCTTCATGGTACATCTTGTAAATATTATATTAGGATTGAGTCTTAGTTTAGAGTGTGAGTAATATTTTATGTAATGTTGTAATGTGAAATAAATGCACAAGTGTTATGTAAGTGTGTATGTGCAAGAAATGTACAAGTGTCATGTGAGTAAGTGTGCAAGTGTAATGTGAGTTTATGTGCACAAGTGTATTATATGTAAGTGTGCACAAGTATCCTTATATTAGAGTGTGCCAAGTGAAGATTCATGTCTAGGTGTGCATACAAGATAGATTCATGTGTATGCAAGTGTCAAGTAGAGAAGACAAGAGTCATGAGACTTGGAATATGGAAAAGAATAGTCAAATATCCAAAGAGTCATTGTACTATGGACATATAGCACTCCATAGAGAAGCACTAGATTCATTCAATAAAGAATATAATTATCAAGTGTAGAGAGTCAAGTGCTATATTTGTAATAAAAAAAGGAGTAATAAATATTACATGTATTTTGAGAAATTAATATTGTAAGTTGTGCTACATGCTTTATACATGTATGATTCGGGCTATTACATTCATATTGGTGTCTATTAATGAATGTTAGTTGATATATTATAAGCCTTTATTTCCATATTAATTTTCTCATAATATCCTACTTACATCATTATCTTGATATTAATATGTTATGGCTATCTAATATTTGATGCTAAGGAATTTATCCTTTGAGTTTTATCTTAATATTAAAGCTTAAAAATCCATCATGCAAGAGCCTGTATATGAGGATTTCCACCATCATAATACTACATTGAAATATAAAAGTGAGTTAGAAGAGAAATTTTTTGATCAAGAATAAGAGTCTTTTGAGATTCCAAAAACATAAAAATTGTATGAATTATTAGGTTCAATATCTAAAAGGAAATAGAGAGATTAGCAATGAAAATCTTAATGCATATTGTGTCATATTTATTTTTGCCTCTCAAAGTTGAAATATATACCCTCAAAGCCTTGAATCTCACAATATTGCCCTCAACATTATCAAACTCAACTATCTTAAAAAAATAAAGCTCTAATTCCAAGTGACTTACTTTAGTAGTATTAACCTTTCCAAAAAGTTAATGCAGCTTTGACCATACCTTGATAGGGTCACTCTCTTCTTTGATATGGAAAAGTAACTCTGGTTCAATTAGCAAGGAAAACAAACCTAGAGCGACTTATACCTTTTTGTGCTAATATTTGTCATCAAGAATTGCTTCTTTATCCTCCTAAAAGATGCACCACAAGTTCTTACTGCATAGCAAGCCAATCCTTTGATTTGACCAAATACTATAACTTTACTCATAAAGTTAGGACTTAGGCATATTTTATTACATATTTGTTACCTCATGAAGATTTTATAAGCTCACATTGGTATTATTTAGATGGCTTGTTAAGTGGTTAGGATTAATAAGGTTGAAGAAAATCATTTTGAAAAAAAATCTAATGAAGCAACACCTGGATTCAAACCAGGGTTTATGGGCAAAAAGCCCATCATATTTCCACTAGATGATGCTAATCTTGAAGTAGAAGAATTCGCCAATGTTTTTGATGAAAACTAAAAAAAAATTGAAGTTGAAGAGGAAAGCTTTGAAGTCTCATCTAATGGCCTACCTGATGAAGACCTAGAGGAAGAAGGTATCACTACTTTTTTCTCTAATTTTGGTAATGAAGATTCTAATCCTATTTTGACCATTTCCATTTTGGTCGATGTTATTATATCTAACTGTTGTGTTATTTTGGTCGATATACTATCTTGTCTTATGAGGAAATTAGGCCCCATAATTGTACATCCCTATAAAATTTAACCTTCCATGGCCAAGGTTGTCCTCAATAATCCGCTCCATCTTGTGACCTTTAGAACTTGTACTAGTGATGATTTTATTATAGCTTGGCCCTCTGGTTTACCATAGTTGGTATATCTATGATTGATCTGCTTCACAATTTGGCCACCTTCTTAGCCACAATCATGGCTTCCACTGCTCATCGATTCCAAAACCTTTCCTCCATTGTGTGTGCTAAAGATTGGTTTACTTTGATCTAATTTGTTATGTTATGGAATTTTATTTGGTTGGAAGATGGCACAATATATAAAAATATTAAATTTGGGCATAAGGATCATAGTTATGTTTTAGTCTCACTACCCTCTAATCCCAACCCTACAGTAGATTCTAGTTCTCTCTCTATTCATAGTATTTTTGCCAACAAAGACCCTACCCTCTGATATCAACTCCTATAGTAGGTCCACATTCTATTTTTTGCCTCTATCAATGTGGCCCAACATCCTTTTCTTATTGTGTCTCCATGCATGTGGAAGATAAAAAAATAAAAAAATAAATGGACAAGAGGGGCTCAACCACACCCCCATTTTTTCTCCTACATGTGTCCTACCCACTACACATATAGAACAAGCATCCAAGGGATAATTTCCCTATGATGAGTGTACGTGCACACTAATGCATGCTCCCTACATGCTTGCGCATGGTTGTGTGGGAGGCCATGCACAAGACTTTGGTTGCTTGCACGTAGTTAACCTATGCATGGCCAACATGTGTGAGATTGTGTTGTGTGTGAATGACACTCGTGGCTTTGGTACACACCATGTGTGCATGACATGTGCACTAGTCCCCTTACAAGACACATAATTAGAATCAAGAGAAAAAATAATTTATCTATTTAATCAATTAAATTAAATTAATTAATTAATTTAATTATTGTGCATCTTATAATTAATTATTTTCTAATAATTAATTAATTAATATTGTATTAAGGTGCCTTTTGGTCGAAAATATATCCTAATGGAAATGTTTGCGCACCTACAAACCTCAACCAACATTGTGTGGCTATGACAACCTGGAGGGCTACACGGGTCACTCTCTGAAGAAGGTTGGTTCCTAGAGTCCTAGCTAACAATGATGAGGGAAAAGGGGAATTGAAAGAAAGCAAATAAAGTTGAAGCTAGAACTTAGATAGGTATGGATTTAGCCACATCAAAACATATGCACAAAAAACCCTAATCATTGCAATAGGTACACGTGAACTACATAATATATTAGCCAACCCTAATCTTATCTAGCATCTATTGCATTTGATTGAAAGTAAATTCTAGAACTATCAAATGAAATGCATGAAATCTAAATTATAGAATTAGAGCATATCCACTCAACTAGCTTTAGCAAAAATAAGCATTCAATCCTCACATATTTAAGGGATTAATTGAAGATCAAATTTTAATACACTTGCATTTCTTGAATAGAAGAGTTTTACATATGAGTTGTAATGGCTAAAGAGGCACCGCCTAGAATGACTTGCATTCTAGTATATATATATTTTATAATAACTAATGCATTCAAGATGGTAGGTGATGGATGATATAATATGGTTGCACCAGCAAAGACATCCATGCTACAAATATCCTCAAATGTTTTGTAGCCTATGGTGGAAGGTGGCTGCTAGAAGGGAGTAGGCAACACAACATGAATCTAGACCTTTGATCAACCTAACTTTATCTGATAACTCTTATGGATCATAAATTTATCCATCTATTTTTATAAATTAAATGCACTATCAGACCTCTCAAAGCTAATCACTTTTATGGATTTGAGACTCAACCTGGTACCAGGAAGCAAACCTCTTTATTGCTAGCTACTTATCGTGCACCCTCATAAATGGGGGTATTGTTCCCTTCCTATATAAGTCCTTTATCATGGCAAGAATTCCAAGATGGACATATTTTCTTGATCCACCCACTACTCATTATCGATCTAAAACTCTACCTACTAAGCTTTATCTCCTCTAGGGTGGGCTTTCAGGCTTTGTATCAACTTCCTATGTTGGGTATGATTTTGGGATCCTTCAAGAGGCTATCAGATGCCCAATTTTCCATTGGGCTCTAAACTTGGATGACATTCCATATTTTTTTTTGGAAGTGCTTTAGGAGTTGACCAGGGTCAAAATCTCTCCCATTTTTCTACCCACTACATCCATGGTAGCTACTTGGGATCCTGCTTCTTAACCCTTATTATGGGGTAGGTCTTTGGAGTCTACCTAGAATTATTAAATACCCAATTATCTGCCCACCTTGCTGCTTACCCAACTTTTGTGTTTAATCCAACAGAGCCTTAGGATTATTTCATGGTTATAAATGCTTCCCCCCCTTTGGTCACCTATCATTGAGTAAACTTATGGGATATTCTTGATGTCTCAAGCTAACTAATTCCTCCACCCTTCTTGGAATCACCTAAATTTCTATCACCTTCATATCAACCTATCTCGACACTACTTCACTACATCTCAGAGGCTTAATCTTATAATTCACTACCCAACTCCCAAATGTCTAGCTCCCAAAAATATAACCTTTCTAATATCCATCATCTTGATTAACAAAAATGGACGAGTAGGTGAATGGATGTAAAATTTCATCCATACTTCTAGTGGCTCATAGGGGATTTATTCTTTGTGGGAATAAGAACCTAGAAGTCCATCATTTAACAAAAAGCACTTCCAAACAGGGAAAGAGAAAAGAAAATGATAGAAAATATATGAACAAAATAAGCTAGGGGAGGCTGCAAAATAAATGAGGGTGGTAGGCGATGGGGTGGGAACTACACAAACAACACGATGGAAAAAATGAAGAAAAATAAAATAAGGGGTACCAAAGGGAAGAAAAGAGGACAAAATGAGAGGGCATAATAGGAAATAAGAATAAGAAAATACAAAAGGGAAGGAAATGAGAAAAGAGGCAGTAGAAAGAAGACACCAAGTGTCACTAACTAAAAGAGTTAGTGACAACAAGCATAAGGTAAAAATAGAAGGAAGATAAGGATATAGAAAGGTAAAAAAACAAAAGGGAAGATAATCCATGGGACACCCCTATAGATGGCATTCCCATTAACATAATCTAATATAGCCTAAGGCTTCTTCAAGAACAAAAAAAATACCATGGATATACCTTGTTATAGCCTCTCTTCTTCATGCAATCTAGCAAGAACCTTCTTAGCTCATCAGAATTCATCATAAAAACCCTCCACTATGCTCTTAGACTCATATTTCAATGAATCACCAAGTTGCATATGAGGTACCTTATATAGAGTGATTGTCCTAGCTAACCAATATATGTGTGTTGCTCATGAAATATTTGGTTTGACATGAGTTATCTGGTAATACGTCCAAATTTTATCTTTTTAGGAGCCCTTATAATTTCATGCCTATGTTGGGGTGACATGTTATCCTGCTTGCACGAGTCTTGTCAAATTTCTTTCATGTGATTGCAAATTTTCAGGAGCACTACCTGAAGCCTTTGTACATGTTGCTTCTATTCATTGGGCTACAAAGTTACAACCATAAAACACAAAAAAAATAAAGCAACAAAAATAGAAAAAAGAATAAAGCACAAAAATGGAAAGAAAGTGCTACAAAAACCAATATGCTTTTTAAAAATCCCTTTGCATTCCTTTTCTTATTTTGGTCAGTTGGTGATAAATCATATAGACCAATCCCTTGTTACCCTGAGAAATATTATGTCAACTACTATGTGGCCACATGCTTACCATATATTTTATTTATGTGTTGGCTATTTACACAAAATTATTGTATGCGTTACATGCCTAGGTTAAGAGTGACCAAGTCATCCCATAAACCTACAATGTCCAAACCATAAAGTACCAAACCTGAGCTCTTCTTCATGTTCAACTTATCATTGTCCATAGTAATCATTAGCTACATCAACATTCTAGTGGATTCTTTTGTCTTACCTCAAAGCCAATGTACTTTGGACATGAATTACTAGTGTGTAAATCATTCTTGTCATGTTAGTTTCTCCTTCGGGTGCTAACTCCTATAGAGATATATAGTGACATCCTATCCTGAAATTCATCCAATCGATAATCCATATCTGATTCTCCTCTATCGTTTCTATATTTTGAATCATCACCCAACCACTTGAGCTACTATATTTTGGGTCCAATCAATCCTAAAAGTTAACTAGAGGGTTGTCATGAGGAGGTTGGGTAGAGGTTCCATAATGGAATTTAGGCTGGGATGACTACACTATTTGGATATCAGCTTAATTTATCCCAAATTTTCTTATGAAACCCTAGACATGTCTCACTTTTGGTTCACCATAGCTCTCAATGTAGAAAGGGTATAACCCTTGATTCTGCATCAAAATAATTTTCCTAGCCAATGAGATGAACATTTGGTCATGCTCATAGGTTATACATCCTTCCATTCGCTTGATAAAATCTAAAGCTAAGTATAATATAAATAGGGGAGGGATATCCACCACCTCTATATCTTGGATGATAACCAAGTTTGGGTGTTTGCATATCAATATAGGGACTTGAAATAAATTCCCTATCTTCTTCAAATACTCTCCTCTGAAGAGCATATCTTCTAGATTCTATGGCTTTGGACTGAGTCCCAATCTTCTATAGATTTTCACAGGTATGATCAAGACCTTGGCCCTTAGATCCACCACATAATTATGTAGCAGAAAGGAAGAGAGTGGTGTACTAGAGGGTTAAGGGGAGTTTTTCTGGTAGGTACATGTGCATATTTAACCAATACCACTCCACCCATAGAAATTCCTATCATGACAACTTTTTATAAGCCAAAAAATATTTTTTTGACCCTATTGGCATAGGGATAGAGTTGCCAAATAAGGTGTGAAACTACTCTATGATTTCTACTCTCTGCTTGATACTAATAGTAGAAAAATACTTCTTATAGGCTTACAACCTCTTGTGGCATAGTGTTAGGTTCTATGAAGGGTATTTTTGCAAAGGTATTTGATCCCTTGCATCAACAACCTACACTAGTGAGAAAACCTACTCGTCAACATATTTTTTTGGTTGAGATGTTACCCTATTTGTGACTTCTCAATAATCATACTTTTGCATTGAGTTGAAGGCAATCAAGTTGTTCATTATAGGATCTCGATTTCTTCCTTCATGATGGTTGTTGGCTCCTTCCTCATGAAATTCCCTATGTAAGGGGAGCTTGTCTAGATTTGTAATTGAACCATATTACTTTCTTTCACCATGATCTAGCCATACCATCCCATCTGAACTAATTCTTATTTTTATTATTTGCTAAAAGGGGATAGGTGGTTGATTTTTTTGCACATCTGACTTCCAATTATCAAGGTTTACACTCTTTTCTCTAGGATTTGTACTTCCATCTCCCTAAATTCTTTAGCCATCCTTTAGATACTAAATTTTATTTCTTGCTCCTCTTGAGGATTGATGAGGATCTCATCCTAAATTATCTAGTATGAGTAGTGCTTGACCTCCTTAGTGGGGAGCAATAGATGCACCTATAAGAGGGTGCAATGGATGCACAAACTCCCTTTGAGGTAACTTTCCCACTTGGATTAGTATGATCTTAGCATGCATGAACTCCTTGAAAATTTGGGAAAATATATTTTCTTTGGATTTCTGAATAATAAAACTTATGTTAGGGCTAAAATCCTAAGTCAGGGATGGTTGGAATTCATGGGGAATCCTTCTCCATGTCCTTTTAAAACAAACATTGAAATCAACAATATTTTCTTGAGGATCATGTTTGATGAATGAAAATTGATTAAGCATCAAGAAGGGATCCCTAGAATCATCAAAAGTGTTGATGGGCACCTTTTCCAGGTTAGCCCATGAACAAATACTTATATCTTCCAATTATTTGCACCATAGAAATATCTTTCCTTTGAGATAAAGGGTGAGAAACCTGATCATCACATCTGCATATGTGATGTTGTGAATCATAACCAGAGAGGCCACATCTTGATAATGCTCAAATGCAATTTTATCTGTGCCATCAAAATTTGGTAAAGTCTTCAAAGCTACCTTGGGGATGCCATGTAGATTTGGGATATTCAAAGGGCCTACATCATTCCATGGAGGGTAATGACACTGAGCCATTGATATTTCTAAGGCATCGATCCTTTAAAAAATTTTGGATCCTTATTTAAAATGGGAGTTTCCAAATGAGCATAAGTTCTCCACCAATGAGGTCAAGATTACTCATCAAATATTGAATCCTCTAGAAAGATAAAATTTTAGTAAAACATAAAATAGAGGACTACCAATTGAATATTCTGGGTTGATCCCCTATAAATATGCCAGATGAACAAAATATAGACTTTGTGGAGCAAAGCATCATAGATATTTGAACTACCTAAACCATGAAACTGAGTCCCACCAAGTATGCCAAAAATTATTGGTCAAAAATTCACCCTAATGGAAAGGTTTTAACACCTACAAAACTTGACCAAAATTGAGTAGTTGCGGTAACCTAGAGGGTTGCATAGGTCATGTTGGAAATCTAGCCAGCAATACATTAAAACAAAAAATTCAGGTTGTTAGATGACGTTTTCAGCCTTGGAAAGTGTCTCCTCTTGGAGGAGACAAAATGAAATCATAGAGCTTCAAAATATGTGCAATATGGAAAAAAAATAGGCTCAAACGGACACCCGAGTCAAAAGTTATGGCTGAAATACTAAGACATGTAATAAACATTGTCGATGTAGATCCGATGAATGTGATTTTCTAGGGTTAGGGTTTGCTTTATTTTTTCTTACTTAAGGTAGTTTTAGGGTTTTCTTTTATGAAGAAGAATATTGCATTGTAGCATATGTGTGAGCTCTTCCAGATTCTATGAGGAGATTGTAACAGAGTACTGAAACTCTATGAGAATTATTACAGATAATAAGAAGATAATATTTGCTCCAATTTTGTTTTATTGTATTATTGTAAATTCTTCATTTGGTATCAAAGCGAGGCAATCGAGAAATTGGGTTCGAGTAACTATGGAATTTTTGCTACAAATTTTACAAAATCTTCTTGGAGATCTCAATTCATGTTGAAGGGATCTATTATGGCCAACAACACCAATTCAATTTCGATCCCAAAATTTTACGGTTTCAACTACGAATATTGGAGCATCCGAATGAGGACAATTTTGAAGGCAAAAGGAGCTTGGGCCATCGTTGAAGCTGGTTTCATCGAACCAAAATACTAGAGTACATTGCCTGCAGATCAAAATAAGGAGATGCAAGAGAAAGAGAAAGAAAATAATTTGGGTTTGGCTTTCATCCCGTCAGCTCTAGACAATAGTCTATTTCCCTAAATTTCTAGTTGTGTTTCGGCTCAAGAATCTTAGAAGGCATTGAAGGAGAATTACCAAGGGAGTTCCCAAGTTAAGGAGGTGAAGTTGTAGAATTTGTGGAGAGATTTTAAAAATATCAAATAGGAGGAGAATGAAACTGCAGGAGATTACTGTGTTCGGGTAAAAATAGTAGTAAATAAAATGGCCACACTTGGAGAGATCATAAAGAAAAATGTAGTAATTAAAAAGGTTTTAAAAACCTTGATAGAGAAGTTTGACAATGCAGTCCTTATCATAGAAGAAACAAAAGACCTCTCAAAAATGGATATAGATTCATTAATTGGCTCTCTCATGAGAATTGCTAAGAGGAAGAAGGATAAATAAGTAGGTTCTACAAAGGAACAAGATTTTTTGGCAAAATAGAATGATGGAGGAAGAGGTCATCGTAGGGGTTCTAGAGGAAGATGAAAAATGGAAGAGGAGGTAGAAGAGGATCCTACGGTGGTAGAGGTCGAGGAATATCTCAATATTCAGACAATGACCTGGCTCATGCTGCAAGAGGAGGATCTAGTGCAAGAGGAAGAGGTATAGGTCGAGATATGAGAAATGTGTAGTGTTACAATTGTAACAATATCACCATTATGAGAGGGATTACAAGCTGAAAAATCAACACATTATGAAGAAGAGGATTCCTATGAGGATGATACTTTGTTCTGTATTATTGAAGAAAAAGTGGAGCAAAAAAATTTCCTCTCTACATAGAATAGCACAAAGAATACATGGATCCTAGACAGTGGGTGCACAAACCATATGACCGAAAAGAGGGATGTATTTTTATCTCTTGATTCTTCTTATTAATCTAGTATCAGGCTTGGGGATGAGAAAAGCTTGGATTTGGTTGCAAAAGGAGAAATGGAGGTTCCTACTAGGAAAGGAAAAATAATGAAGGTAAAATATATTTACTATACACCCTGTTTGAAGCATTCATTAATGAGTATTCATCAAATGTTGGAAAATGATTATAATTTAGTGTTTGAGGATAGAATGTGCAAAATTTATGATCAGAGGAGAAAATTTATTACCACTGTAAATATGACCATGAACAAGATCTTTTCATTACAATGTTTAGATCAAGGGGGAGCTCTAGAATTTGTTGGTGTAGAAGGTAAGGAGAGGCTATGGCATTTACGGTTTGGGTATTTAAATTATAAGATTTTGAAGATGCTTTCACCACTTGTCTATGGGTCGCCAAAAGTTGAAGACTCTAAGGAGGTTTGTGAAGGTCGTGCACATGGAAAACATGCAAGGCAGAATTTTCCACATGGTGAAGCATGGAGGGCCCAACATCCATTGCAGTTGGTTCATAATGACATTTGTGGACCAATGCAGACACAGAGTATGGGTAAATCTTCTTAGTTTTTGACTTTTATTGATGATTTCTCCAGATATTATTGGGTTTATTTTATTAAGCATAAGTATTAGTTATTCAATTGCTTCAATACTTTTAAGGCTCTATTTGAAAATGAAAGTGGTCATTATATAAAAAAAAATTTAGGACAGATAGAGGAGGTGATTTTTGTTCTCATGAATTTGATGATTTTTGTAGTGAGTTTGGGATTAAAAGGTAGAAAAAAAGTCCTTACACACCTCAACAGAATAGGGTGGATGAAGGAAAGAACAAGACTTTGGTGGAGATGGCATGGTGCATGATGCAAGAAAAATGTATGAGTAAGTTTTATTGGGTTGAAGCAATTAGTACTGCTAATTACATTTTAAATAGAAGTCCTACTAAGAGTATTGAGAATATTACCCCTTATGAATATTGGTACAACAAGAAGCCAAATGTAAATCATTTTAGAGTTTTTGGATGTGTGGATTTTGTGCATGTTAATGGTGATAATAGGAATAAGTTGGATACAAAGAGAAAAATATATTTGTATTGGGTACAATGAGCAATCTAAGGCTTACAGGTTCTTTAATCCTAATTCACATAAAATAATTGTATCTCAAGATGCAATTTTTGATGAAGGGGGAAGTTGAGTATCACAAAAATTATTTTTTGAGGATGTTTTTTGTGAAGAGAAGGTGGAACCAAGCCATGTTTTAGTTCAGCCCAGCCATGAAAAATTTTCTAGTTCATCTTCTGTAAGTGCACCTTCAAGTTCAAGAGAAGGTTCTTCCAGTAGTTCTCCACCTCCATCACCACCGACAAAAGGAAAAGGTAAAATATTGTTGAAGGATCACCCAGAATATCAAATTCTTGATAAGAATTTCTAGAAGAGGGTGACAAGGAGCCAGCATATAGATATGAATGCATTAATAGAGAGGTTAGAGAACCTGCATCTTTATGGAGATGATGACAGTGGAGATTCCAAATGTGATGGCGTAAACTATGCACTTGTTTCACAAGTTTCTAAAGTTGTTGTTGATTATTTTGAGCCTTCATGTTTTGAGCATGCTAGTACTAACAAAGCGTGGATGAAGGCTATGCAAGAAGAAATGCATTCTATTGAAAAGAATGATACTTGGTAGTTGTGTGATTTTCCCAAGGATAGAAAATATATAGGATGCAAGTGGGTCTAAAAGATCAAGAAGAACAGTGATGGATCCATTGAGAGGTACAAGGTATTGTTGGTAGCAAAGGGTTTCACTTAGAAATATGGTTTGGACTATGAGTAAACATTTTCTCCAGTGGCAAGGCAAGAAACAATAAGGATGTTGCTATCATTGGCAACTCATAAAAGTTGGAAGGTGCATCATATGGATGCCAAAAGTGCATTTATTTAGATGAATAAGTATATGTTGAACATCCACGAGGTTTTTTTGTCCATGGAAAAGAAGATCAAGTCTACAGGTTGAAGAAAGTTATATATGGGCTGAAGCAAGCTTCAAGAGCTTGGTATGCTAGAATCCATGACTACTTCCTGCAATGTAATTTTGAAAGGAGTAAGAGTGAGCCCACTTTGTACTATAAAAGGGATGGTAATGATATTCTTATTGTATTCATTTATGTTGATGATATGTTATTTATGGGGAGTAGTTCTTATTTGAATGATTCTTTTAAACATGATATGAAGAATTAGTTTGAAATGTCTGATTTGGATTTGATGAGTTACTTTCTTGGGATGGAAGTACATCAAACTAGAAATGATATTTTTGTTTATCAATCCAAATATGTAAGGGATATGTTGAAGAGATTTTATTTGCGTTAATGTAAACTTGTAGCAACACCCATTGCACATGGGGAGATCTTGAGTTTGGAGAATGGAGTTGAAAGGGCAAACAAGATAGAGTACAGGAGTATTATTGGTAGCCTTATATTCCTTTGTCACACTAGGCTGGATATATGCTTTGCTATTTCACAGTGTTCCAGGTATATGGCTAATCCATCATAATTACATTTGAAGGCAACAAAGAGGATTTTGAGGTATGTTCGTGGAACAATTGATGATGGGATCCACTACTCACTGGAAAAGAATTTGAAGTTAGTGGGATTCAGTGATAGTGATTGGGGTAGTAATATAGATGATAGGAAATCCATAAGTGGGCACTGTTTTTTCTCTTGGTTCAGTTTTGGTGACATGGATTTCCAAGAAATAAGCTATAGTGGTGTTGTCTTATACTGAAGCATAGTATATTGCACTTACATCAGCAAGTGCACAAGCATTATGGCTTATAAATGTGCTAGGAGAGATTGGGGAGAAGCAAGGGACTCCAACTACTTTATTCTATAATAATCAGAGTGCCATTAAGTTGGCACATAATCCTATCCACCATACCAGGTCCAAGCATTTCGATATCAAGTACCACTTCATTTGGGATATGGCAGAGAAGGAACAAGTTAAATTGAGGTATTGCTCCACACACGATAAAGTAGCAGATATTTTTACTAAGGGAGTAGTAAAACCTTAGTTTTTTTTTGCTAAGGGAATTGATAGTCAGTCCCCTTACCAGCAAGGGGGGGAATATTGGAAATCTAACCAACCATACATTAAAACACAAATTTGGGTTGTTAGATGATGTTTTCAGCCTTGGAAAGTGTCTCCTCTTAGATTCTCCTCTTAAAGGAGATAAAATAAAATAGTAGAGCTTCTAAATATGTGCAATATTGAAAAAAAATAGGCTCAAACGGACAACCCAGTCACAAGTTATGACCAAAATAAGACATGTAATAAACACTATCGATGTAGATCCAATAGATGTGATTTGCTAGGGTTAGGGTTTACTTTGTTTTTTCTTACTTAAGGTAGTTTTAGGGTTTTCTTTTATGAATAATAATATTGCATTGTAGCATGTGTGTGAGCTCTTCCAGAGCCTATGAGGAGATTGTAACAGAGTACTGAAACTCTACAAAAATTATTCCATATAATAAGAAGATAATATTTTCTCCATTTTTGTTTTATTGTATTATTGTAAATTCTTCAGGTCACTCTCTAGAGAATTTTTATTTCTAGAGTCCTAGCTAACAACGATGAGGGAAAAGGGGAGCTAAAAGAAAGTAAACAAAGTTGAATCTAGAACTTAAACAGGGATGGATTCAGCTATATCAAAACACATGCACAAAAAACCCTAACCATTGTAATAAGCACATGCAAACTACCTAATAGATCAATCAACCCTACTCGTATATAGCATTTATTACACTTGATTGAAAGTAAATTCTAGAACTACCAAATAAAATGCATGAAATATAGATTGTAAAATTAGAGCATATCCACTCAACTAGCTTTAGCAAAAATAAGCATTCAATCCTCACACATTTAAGAGATTAATTGGAGATCAAACAATAATACACTTGCATTTCTTGAATAGAAAAGTTTTACATATGAGTTGTTATGACTAAATATCCATCACCTAGAATGACTTGCATTCTAGTATATATAGATTTTATAATAAATATTGTATTCAAGATGATGGTTTATGGATGAGACAATACGGTTGCACCAATAGGGGTGGCCATGCTTCAAATATCCTCAAATATTCCATAGCCTATGGTAAAATTTGGTTGCTAGAAGGGGGTAGAAAGCACAACATGAATCTAAACCTTTGATCAGCCTGACTTCATCTAAAAACTCTGATGGATCATAAATGTATCCATCTATTTCTAGTAATTAAATATACTATCAGGCCTCTCAAAGCTGATTGCTTTCATGGATTTGAGACTCAACCTGCTATTGAGCACCAAATCTCTTTATTTTCAACTACTCATTGTGCATCATCATAAATGGGGGTATTGTTATATTCTTTTATATTTCCTTTACCATGGAAATAATTCCAATATGGGTGGATTTTTGGAATCTTCCAGTTGCTCATTATTGACCCAAAACTTTATTCACTAAGATTTTATTGGGATTGAAATGATATGAGATATGTTGATACAAAATGTTTTACAATATATAGGTAGGAGGCCTATATGAAAATATGACAAGTTTCAAAGACACATGTCATAACTGATAGACAAAGTACACATTAACTCTAACATTCCTCCTTAATGTGTACTTTTCTAAAAATAGAACCCTAACATCCTCCTTTATTACATGATTTGGTCTAGGTTCGTGCTCTTTATGCTTGGATATCCAACTGTGAATAATTCTAGATCAACGGTGTATACATCTCAGTAGGTTACCTCAGGGTTAGCCACTTCCTTGGATTTTTTACCTCTAGGTTAGTCGTCTAAGTACCTCAGGGTCATCCTGGGTGCCTCAGGATCAGCCACTTCTAGATTTGTTGCCCTTGCAGGTCATCCTCTAGGTATTTTGCCTCTCATAGGTCACTGACTAGGTTCACCATGAATATAATCATCCCT
Source organism: Wollemia nobilis (assembly GCA_028583015.1). Taxonomy (NCBI): domain Eukaryota; kingdom Viridiplantae; phylum Streptophyta; class Pinopsida; order Araucariales; family Araucariaceae; genus Wollemia; species Wollemia nobilis. The sequence continues at coordinate 2,154,845 of JAQPPZ010017097.1, read as the reverse complement.
TATGGTGAAAAATAATCTAGAAGGTGTCAGTATCTATAAAAAATGCACCTTAATACAAAAGAAATACGAGCCATGAAATACAATAAAAAATTAACCATAGAATCCAAATGTGGAGGAGAAGAAGAAAGAAGAGCGCACATATGGCCAGTACATGGATCTCTTATGCAAGAGCACACATATGTCCATAAAAATTATTTCGTAGTTGGTTACACTTTTTGAATATTTTTTTGCAGAGAACATCCAGATTTCTATGTAAATTTTTGGGCCATCATCATCAATATAATTGAGTGACTGAAGGTCATTTTTTGGCATAAATTTCATCTGATGTAAATCTATACCTCACTGCAATTACCAATAGACACCACTATGCTAAGTTTTGCCACTTTGTTTGATGTTTTAAAGGCCTTCACAAAGAAAAATTTAAATAAGGTGAGGCTTGCCATGGCATAAGGTTGCGTAATTATGGAGAATAGTGAGGTTATAGTGCATGGGATCTCGCAACAACCTTGCATATAAGGTGCGTGTAGTAGCAAGTAGACATGGTTTCCAATGATAATGCCTATCGCATCACAAAAGCCCAAAATCTTACCACATAGTAGATCAAACCAGTGAGATGATGTAGCAGACTGTGTGAGAATTTGGTGTCAATATTCCTTTTTGATTAATGCTACCAGTGCAGTGGTGCTCCTACAGACGAGTTACATCCACTAAAATTACTCCAAGTTGAAATTTTCTTAGAGATTTGGTTCTTTTTTTGGACTATTTTGGTATTTTTATTTTGTTTTTTATTACTTTTGATGTCACCAGTGTAGTGATGCTACTACAACTTTATGTTCCTATGCCACTTAATTAAGAAAACTATAGAAGGTTGTGTGAAATATTCACATTGGGTTCATTGTCATGTGGAACATTCTATCATTCACCTACAACACCTGCAATTTTGTAGTTGCCCACCAGATCTGGGAATGCAAACATTTGTAGTTGCTGGGTATTTTTTTTTGCATGCAAATTTTTTGAGCATAGCGAAAGCATTGGTGGGACTTATGTCCACCATGATGGAGAGACAATATTTTTTTAGCACTTGAATCTACACTGTTGTTTTTGGCAGGCCTCTAAAAATCAAGCGGGAGATCCAACATGCTGGTGGTATATCATGCGTTGAATATTTTAACAATGTGAATGAAGCAAGTTTCTTATGTTGAGAATAGTGCTTCCGTTCTATGTTTGTGACCCAAGAGGTTAAATATTCATTGTACAGTATTTCATCAACTCTAGAGGTGGTATATGGTGTGTGAGTAAATCTTGAGTTTGTTTGTTTTATTTCCATAAGCCTGTTGGACATTGGATATCATTGGTGCCTAGCGTGTTACTCTTGGAAGTCACCAATGGTCAAAAACTCATGGAATGCTATTGTTTTTTTATATATCCACTAATGAGGTCTTCACAACAAATGGTTGTAGTTTTAGGAGCTGCAATGATTAAATTTATTTGAAGATGAATCGGGCCATATATCCTCCACCATCGATAACGTATGGGACCTACCACCCAACATGTTCAACATTGCCTATGCCCAATTCATGGAAATCAATGTGCTCACCTACGTGGCCACCCGATTGTGGGAGATTCAGCCCTCACCTACATACTATTTAATCTCCCCACTCTATGATGTTTCTATCGGAGGTCATTGATGTGTTATTTTTTGCAGGTGGAGCCATAGTTTTGCAACACATCTGCTCTAATAAAACTTCAACAGAGCATTGATTTTGGTAATAGAGTGTAGGAGGAGGGCTATGAGTGATTCAGTGGTGGATATCCTCTAGCAAACCGATGATGACAATGGGTTTTCTACAAGAAAATGGTAATTCTCTGCTATGTACTGATTCAATTGAAATGACTTTGGCTATTCAGTTGGTGATTTTAATATTTTCTCATAGGCCCATGATGCTCCACTGTTGTTTTAGAATAAAATCAGATTTACAATGGAGGATAATGCTTCTTTTAAGGTGATTTTATTGGAGTCAAAGGATAGAATTGATGCACGTGTGATAGGGCTCCTAGGGCACCCATGAATGCTCTCTCCAACTACTTTTGTGACCCTAATTGTGTAGATAGTATGCCCACAAATGCAGAAACCTAAAGCCCAAGTTGGGTGGACTCTTTGAAGCTCATCATAAGTTTTCGATTATATAACTTATGCCATGTCATCTACCATGGTAGAATATTATTTTAATGTTTCTTTTATATAACTGATGATGGGGCCCACATAAAATTCATGTGAAGTTGCAGGTTTACAAGACCCACGTGGAGGGCAATTTGTTTTTTGAATTTGGCCATTATTTAAAACATAAAGGGGGTATTTTTAATGCTATTATTTTATGTCCTTTAATTTATGCCCATTGGTGGTTATGGAGGTTATTTTGCGGGGCCACCACCATGCACCAATTGGAGGTGCCAGCAAGGTGGGTGGGACCTACGACACCACCTAAGTTGCTAATACACCCATACCCTTATTAGATATCACAATATTCTATGGATGGGGAGCCATCTAAAATATTTTTATTTGAGGCATTTTATAAATTTTTTGAAAAGCAAGGGGGCATTTTATTTCTAGAGGGGGGCATTTTTTAATACATATGGCCTTATGGGGCAATTTTTTGAAGGCCTAAAAGTTTTTTTTAATATTATGTCCACATGGAGAGTGGAAAATAGAAGGCCCACATGGTCTATGCATGTAATTCCCCTTGCAAGGAGAATTTTGAAATGATGTTTTTTATTTTTGCCTTGTATTCCGCTAGAGAGCGATGAAAGAAATATTCTAGGGGAATATTTCTTGATGCTAGGAATATTCTAGATTCCTGATGTTGTTATTTTTCCCACAAATGAAGGCCTCATTAACACCCAAACATAGGGGTGTTTATAGTCATCAGAAAGGTTTTTTTGAGATGGACACAATGGTGGTGTCCAATTTTACTTTTGAGGAAAAACGTTAGGATTGAAATGATATGAGATATATTGATACAAAATGTGTTACAATATATAGGCAAGAGGCCTATATGAAAATATGACAAGTATCAAGGACACATGTCATAACTAACAGATAAAGTACACATTAACTCTATCAGCTTTATCTTCTCTAGGGTAGGCTTTTGGGATTCATATCAACTTTCTATTTTGAGCACAATTTTAGGGTCCTTCAAGAGGTTGACAGATACCCATTTTTTTGTTGGGCTCTAAACTTGGATGACCTTCCATATTGTTTTGGGGCAATGCTTCAGGAGTTGACCAAGGTCAAATACTCTCCCATTTCTCCATACACTGCATCCGTGGTGACCACTTGGGATCCTACTTCTTCACTCTTATTATGGGATGGGGCTTTGGGACCTGCATAGAATTTTTTAATGCCCAATTCTCCACTTACCCAACTTTTGTGTTTAATCTAGTGAAACCTTAGGATTATTTCATAGTTATAAATGCTCCACCCTCGTTGGTCACCTATGATTGGGTGGACTTATGGGATATGTTTAATGTCTCAAGCTGACTGATTCCTCTCTTCTTCTTGGCATCATCCAAATTTCCACTATTTTCATCTCAACATATCTCAGCATTTATCTACTACACCTAAGAGGCTCATTCTTAGCATTAAATACCCAAATCTCAAAGGTCTAGCTCCCAAAAACTTAGCCTTTCTAATATCCATCATCTTGATTAACAAAAAGGGGCGAGTGGGTGAATGGATGTAAAATTTCATCCACAATGCTTTGAGTCCTATTTTGGACTTTATTCTGGCTAAAGCTATTTGTATGTCTTTGTAAGCATTTGTTCTTTGGGATTTGTAATATGGAGTGCAATATTGGTGGTACCCGACACTCCCAAGTTCTCTTCCACTTTCTTGTAAAAGCATTGGATTCCAATGCTTCTATGGTGGGAATGAATGATAAGGGTCCATTTAGGACTTAGACATATTTTATTACCCCTATGTTACCTTGTGAAGCTTTTATAATCTCACATTGATATATTGTTTAGATGGGTTGTGTTGAGTGGTATTTTCACCCGATTGTGAAAACACACTCTCCGATAGGTTTTGGGTTCTAAATCCTCTGCTTGCAAAGAAATTAAACAAGTAACTTCTCCAAGGTTCCTGTTATGTTAGCATTCTACATCCGTGTATGAATAATCTCAGATAAAGATATTTAATTAAAATGCTTGGAACACCTTAGTGGTTGCAAGTAACTGAAAACAAGGGGCACTGTGGTTTATTTTACTGTGAAATTTAATGATTGTTCATTGAACCCTGATAAAGTAAATGTGATTTGGTCTCTATTTGACCATGCTGTAACTTCAAAATAAAATTTAATGAAATGCCATAACATGAATGGAATTATTTATGGATTTTGAAGTTTTTTAATTTTTATTTTATTTTATTAAAATTGGAGCTTCTAGAAAATAAAGTGCAGCAAAAGAAAATAAAATGTAAAAGAACAGAAATTAAAATTGCATCTAGTTTGATGCTATCCCGTCCTAGCAAAATCGAAGATGTGAGGTTTCCATGCATGCAACCTAACCTATGGGACCTGCAAACACGCACAATCCTGATAAGCTAAGTGCTAATTCCTAGGGTTTGAAATAAAATTTAGATTTCAAATATTCGCCTAATGCAACCCACAAAAGTGGCATTTAACATTATCTATAAATCTAAAATCTGAAAACAAAAGAATAAACATTAAATCCATTAGCATGCACAGAAGATCTCCTTCTTTCTTGCCCACAAGATGCAAATTTTTGAACACTCTGCATTAAAAATAAATCATGTTACAATAGCAGATTCTCTGGTTTTCTCAAAACCAAAAAAAAAGGAAGGAAAACAGCCCCAAACAGGCCTAGAATGACCCTCTGGCCTCTAGCACTGCAACTCTGCTCCAGCAGTTTCCCACCTCGTATCTGTCCTGTGCCTCTGCTTTTAAAGCTTGGCAATGCTTTCTATTTTGGCCTATGACGCTTCGCTTCATCTTCTAGATCGATTCGTTTCATCTTTCTTTGACTGCGTGTGTTTTGGCTTTATGCTCGACATTAAGACGTTTGATCTTCTCTGTAACGCTTTTGCAGCCTGTACGCAACGTGTCCCACACTTTTCTACACATTCTGTAACGACCCCATGAAAATCATGACAAAAAATAGCATGCAGCTTTTTCCGCCTTCCTGGCCGCAAAAACGTGACATGTCGTGATATCGCGACGTTTTCCTACCAACAACATTTTTTCCATAACGCCCAACGAAAACGTGACATGTCGTGAAATCGTGACATGTCACGAAATCATGACTCTTTTCTTGTTTCGTACCATTTGCCCACAACCTGTCACGAAATCATGACGTTTTTCCACTTCGGGCACCTTTGCTACAACCTGTTGCAAAATCATGACGATTTTTCACTTCGGGCACCTTTGCTACATGCTATCGCGATATCACGACGTTTTTTCACTTCGTGCCCCTTAGCTGCTACTTGTCGTGATTTCGCGACATTTTCTCGCTTCGTGCTCTTTCACTGCTTTCTGTCGTGATTTCGTGACATTTTCTCGCTTCGTACTATTTCGTTGCTTTCTGTCGTGATTTCGTGATGTTTTCTCACTTCATACTCTTTCGCTGCTTTCTATCGCGATTTCGCGATGCTTTTATGCTTCGTGCTCTTTCGCTCATCTGCAAGCCATGAAAATCAAACACGTCATGATTTCACGACAGTTTCGCCCACCTACCGCTGCTGACTATGTTGACCACGATTTTGTGACATGTCGTGATTTCGCTACGCTTTCTGCTTCCTGCCCCGTTTGACCGGTTTGACCACGATTTTGCGACATGTCACGATTTCGCTACGCTTTCTCATTTTTACCCACGATTTTGCGACATGTCGCGATTTCGCGACACTTTTCATTTTCTGGCAGCGACGGAGCAACCTGTCATGATTTTGCAACACTTTTTCATTTTTGGCCGTGATTTTGCGACATGTCATGATTTCGTGACACCTTTTCATTTTCGGCCACGATTTTGTGACATGTCGCGATTTTGCGACACTTTTTCATCCTTGTGCAATTTTGCCTTTTTCTTGATTTTTAGCATCTAGGTCACTGAGATCTTATTTGAAAGCATGCAAAAAAGGTGGGTCCCCAATTTTGGGGTGTGTTGTGGATCAGCCACAACAGGTTGTTAAGTGTTTATGTTGGCTAGTTGGTTGTTGTTGGACATTTTGAGTCCCTAAGTCAAAATTGTCATTGATGTCACTGGATGAAGTCATCCTTAATATCAAGGAATTAAACAAGAGATAAAGTCGTCAAAGTTATCACTAAAATCCAGGAAGAAGCTTCAACAATGTAGAAGTTAAAGGAAAAAGGGCTCCATAATATTTTAATATTATATGAGAGCATAAGTTAAAATGGTTTTCATAAATACCCAGGGAGGCCTATTGCAAAGTTAAAGGGAGGTCCAATATTTATTTTATAAAATATTTAAATTCAAAAGGAATTTAAATTTTATAAATAAATATCATTAGTATCAAGGTGTGCAATAAAAAAGGCTTTAATGAAACCAAAGGTTTCATTGAATTAATTTATAATATTTAAATTTAAATAAATTTAAATCATTTATAAATTAATTCGATCATCGATGTCATCGAGGAATGAGGAGCACCGACGTTCGAAGACTATGGAGGCATCATGTATAAAAGGATGGCCAAAGGAATTCACAAAGATTATCCCTCATCTATTTTAATTAATGCGACAAAAGGAAATTGCATGTGCGAATTCGAAGGCTAGGGTGAGGAAGAAGACGAACAACTTTTTGTCTTATGCGCAAAGGATATAGCGAGTAATGTTGGTGCCCAAGACAAAGGTGGACATGGTGGTCCATTGGTAGCACATGGTTTTTGTGGGGAGACGGACCAACATTCGAATCCCATTGAGTACGTGCGCAAAGGGAAAGGTTTTGTGCTTCATATTTTTGAATTAAGGTGCCAAGGAAGGAATAAAGTGTGCGTAGAGCCTTTTGGCTCTCAACATGCATTGAGAGCACATGGTTGAGGAGCCCGTGGATAGGATGTTTGGAGAGGCAGAGGTTAAGGGTTCAAAACCCGTGGAGAGGCAAAGGTAATTTTTGTTAATATTTTTAATTGCCTAAAGTTTAGTTTAAAACCTTATTAGGAGTTATAAGGGGTGTTAAAATGTTTTTAAATGGCAATGAGATTAGTGGTTAGGAGAAATAAGGAGTGATAGTAAATTGCTATGTGTTGAATTGTGATTTATAAAAAGGGAAGGTATTATTTTTAATTGGAGTTATAAGGTAAAAATTAGTTTGCATTGAGGATCTTTAAGGTATTTTCTAAAGTCTCATTTGTGGGTGTTAAATTTATTTTTGAGATTGTGGAGTTTATAAGGTGTATATATGACTTGGTATCTTTGTATGAAAAATAATCTTGAGCAAGTATTTACAAGGGATTTAAAGTGAAGGTTTTGCCACCTAACCATTGAAGTTGTCAAAGAAAAATTGAGTGTGATTGGAACAGGTTTTGAGATCTATTTTTCTATCTCCAAGAAAAAAGGTATGGGTAAATTCTTCCTTGGTTGAGTTGATTGATTGGTTTTCTAAAATTAAGTTTGGAGTGAAAAGGACTTGATTAGGGTTTCCTTTTCAAGAGTGTTGGATTTAATGCTTCAAGGTTTTCTGGAATAAAGAGTTGTGATTAAAACCTTGTTTTATAAGCATTGTTGTTGAAGCCATTGGTTATGTGAAGAACTTGAGTTAGGGTTTCAAAAGAACATGAGTATCATTGTTATGTGAATATTGTTTTATAAGCATTGTTGTTGGAGCAAGTGGTTGTGTGAAGAACTTGAGCTAGGATTATGCAAAAGAACATGAGTATCATTGTTATGTGAAGAATATTTAATGAGCATTATTGTTAGAGCTAGTGGTTGTGTGAAGAACTTGAGCTAGGATTGTGCAAGAGAACATGAGTATCATTGTTATGTGAGAATTGATGTTGGGTATTGTTGGAAATATTTTGAGTTGGTGACTATATGCTTGGACTAGGGTTTGTGAGAAAGGGTTGTTTCATTGAGTGATTTGTTGAGTAGAGTTGGTTGAGCCTAGTCAAGTGGATGTGTGAAGTTATTGTTCAAGTTCCATAATACAAACTATTCTATATTTTTATTTGAGTTGAGAAAGTGATTGAGCATTGAGTATAGAACATATTGAGTCTCTAACAATTCTCTTTATGTTTCTATGAGATTGGTTAAGTTCTAAGTGAACTTATTGAGCATATTGGACAAGTTCTATGTGGACTTGTTAAGTAGATTTGAGGTAAGTCTTTGAGAAGACTTGTGGACTGATTTTGTGTGAGCTTTTGTGGAAGCTTACAATATATATTTGGTTAGGTTCTGAGTGGACCTATTGAGCATATTGGACAAGTTCTGAGTGAGCTTGTTGAGCAGATTTGAGCAGGTTTTGAGTGGACCTATTGAGCATATTGGAAAAGTTCTGAGTGAGCTTGTTGAGAAGATTTGAGCAAGTTCTAAGTGGACCTATTAAGCAGATTGAACAAGTTTCAAGTGAGCTTGTTAAGCAGATTTGAGCAGGTTAGTAGATTTGAGCAGGTTCTAAGTGGACCTATTGTGCAAATTTGAATAGGTTCTGAGTGGACCTATTGTGTAAATTTGAGCAGGTTCTGAGTGGACCTATTGAGAAGATTTGAGCAAGTTCTATGTGGACATGTTGATCATATTTGAGCAAGTTATCTATGGACTTGTTGAGCAGATTTGAGCAGGTTTTGAGTGGACCTATTGAGCATATTTGAGCAAGTTCTCTATGGAATTGTTGAGAATATTTGAGCAAGTTTTATGTGGACTTGTTGAGCAGATTTGAGCAAGTTCTATGTGGACTTTTTGAGCAGATTAAGCAAGTTCTATGTGGACTTGTTGAGCAGATTCAAGCAAGTTCTATGTGGACTTGTTGAGCAAATTTGTGCTAGATCGACTAGACTGTGTTTAGTGTAGATTTGAGATAGAGCTTTGGAGGTGACAGAGTAAAGAGGATAGTAGTCTCTAGTGGATAGAGATCCATCAGCCAGGGTAGTGAGGATAGGTCTTCTGAGTGGGGACAAGAGTCTTAAGTGGAGAGAGATCCACAAGCCAGTGTAGTGGAGGCAGTAGTCTTCTAGAAGATCACTAGCTAGAGCAGAGGAGAAGGAGTTCTCCTATGGATAGATATCCATGAACTTTATTTAGGGGATTGGTGTCTCCTTTGGACAAAGGTCCATAAAAATTGTAATTGGGAAGGATTCCTAAGAGATTGATTGAGAAAATTTTAGTGAAATATTTTCTCCATGGAGTAGCCCACATTGGGTGAACCACGTAAATTATGGTGTCTCTATTGTGTGATGATTTGTGTATTGCTTTGATTACTGCTATTGATATTGCTATCTACACATTGCATAATATTGGTTTGGAAAGAAAAGTAAAAAGTGGTCTTATACTATTCACCCCCCTCTCAGTATAAGCTTGTGTTCTTCAATTGGTATCAGAGTGGGTTCCTTAAGAAGAGTTTAACAGCTTGAAGGAAAAGCTAACAAGAACACAATGGATCCTAAGGAGGTGCCCTCAAATAACTCAGCACCAGTATTTTATGGAAGTGACTATTTATATTGGAGTATGATGATGAGGTTCTACTTAATGGCACTTGGCAATGAAGTTTGGGAAGCAGTGGAATTTGGATATGATCCCATAGTCAATCCTCCTACAGATAAGGAAGGTAAGCTTCTACAACACTATAATTCAAAAGCAATGAATGCACTTGTGAGAGGTTTGCATAGAACAGAGTCTATGAAAGTTATGCATTGTAGAACTGCAAAAGAAATGTGGGATAAATTGCAAGGTATATATGAAGGAGATAAAAGTGTCAAGAGAGCAAAAAGTCAAAATATCAAAAGACAACTTGAAGTATTAAGAATGGACGAAGATGAAAATATTAGTGCTTACCTACTTCGAGTTGATGAGGTTGTTAATGATATGCGAGGACTTGGTATGAAGGTTTATGAATCTGATGTTTGTGATAAATTCTTAAGATCTCTTCCAAAAAGATTCAGTGAATAGGTTTCTACTATAGAAGTATCAATAGATGGTGATACTTTGACAAGAGATAATTTTCTTGGTATGCTCACAACATTTGAGATAAGAAAAAAATATCCTATGCCCCAAAAGGAAGCAACATTCAAATCAATCAATAAGATAAAGGGTAAGAAGTCAGAATCAAATAATGAGTCATCTAGTGATGAAGAAGCTAACTATGGTAGAAGAGATAAGGACTATAGAAGATCTAGAGATAAGAGATATGTCAAATGTTTCAATTGTGGAAGGTATGGACATTTTGCAATAGATTTTCAAGAGCCCAAGAACAACAATGGTGAAGAAAAATAGGATCACAGGTACAAGGAACTAGAAACATATAGGCACCAGAAGAAAAGCAAGGATGGACAAAGAAAACAAGGAAATAAGTTCTTTCAAAGGCAAAATAGAAGCTACTATGCGGATAAGGCAAGTAAGTACTCAAGTGATAGTGATGCTAGTTTCTCATACAATGATAGATATGAAGTTCTATTTATGATTGAAGAGAAAGAACTAGTTAAGAAAAGGACTCCAATCATTCTCAAGTGTTTTAGATGTGGTGACTTTGGACATATTGAATATAGTTGTACAAAGGATGGTTATAGTTTTAGTGATGATGAATATGAAGATACACTTGAAGGACCAGATGAAAATCTTCTAATGGCATTAGAGGATGAAAAAGGTGATCCCATAGAAGACAAGTCAAAATAAAATGAAGAAGCAGACAAAGGCAAACAAATAGAGGAATATTCAGAAGAAAATGGTTATGATCTCAAGGGAGAACTTATCTATGCCCTTGACACAATAAAGAAGGTAAGAAAGCAAAACTCTAAACTTGAATTTTAGTTTCAAGAATGTGATGAAGAGAGAAGATTGCTCATAGAGGATTTAGAAAAATCAAAGGCTAAGGCAAAGAGGTTCAAGGATAAGTTAGAAGAAAATATCTTAGAATGTGAGAAGTTAGCACAAGAAGTGGCACTACTAAAAGAAGATTTAGAGGACTCAAAGATCAAAATAAAAGGTTTTAAAAATATCTCAAAGAAATTGGACAAGTTCCTCAAGACACAAAAGACTACAACAAGAAAAATAGGTCTTGGTTTTGAACAAGCTCAAAAGAAATAGGAAGGAGAGTCAAATTCAAGTTTTGGAGGAGAAGAAACTTCAGATGAAGATACTTCAAAAGAAGATAGTGTAAAATAAAGTCAGACATCATAGGATGAGTTGGACAATAGAGAGTTCAACAAAAATAGGAACAATGCACAAAGAAGATACATATGGAACAACAATCAGAATAGGATGCCAATGAGGTCAAGACAAGGAAACTTCAATGGAAGATGCTTTTCATGTCATAGATTTGGGCACATGGCTTCACAATGCAGGACACATGAAAGACAGGAATATGGGAACAAATAACTTTTTCATGGGTATTGCTAGTCATGTAATCAGTTTGGTCACAAGGCAATGAATTGCAGGTTTCATGATAGAAGAGGTTATGGCTTCACTAGGAGAAATCCTAAGACATTTGCACCTCTAAGGAATAATAACATCAAGTGTTATAAGTGCAATAATTATGGTCACACAACAAAATGGTGTAGAGCAGACATTCCAAAAATAGGTATGATCTGGAACAGGAACAGACAAGAACATGGATATGAACAAGAATAGGAACAAGAACATGAACATGAATGTGAACAGGAGCAGGAACAAGAATAGGAACATGAATGTGAACAGGAGAAGGAATAGGAACAGGAATATTGATATGAATAGGAACAAGAATAGGAACAGGAACAAGAACATGAATGTTGACATGGACATGAACATGGACATGGATATAAAAAATTAGAGGAATTAGAAAACTCAAAAAAGAAGAGAAGAGGATAGAGGTAAAGAATAGTGCTTTCTGGGAGTAGAAATACTCCCACCCCAAAATTAACCACCTCAATAGAAGGTGGGGGAGGGGCTAAGCTAAGAGGCTCATTCTTAGCCCCGAGCCCCAAAGGTGACCCTTTGCCATTGATGTCAAAGGGGGAGATATTTGATTAAGAGGGAGAGACTTGATATTTGAGAGAGCATTGAGCCAGGGGGAGCAGTGTCCCAGGGGGAGCAGAATAAAATAAAGGTCAAGTTTTTGGTAAAAATAATTTGGGGTTGCCATCAATGACAAAGGGGGAGATTGTTGGAAATTTTGAGTCCCTAATTCAAAGTTGTCATTGATGTCACCAGATGAAGTCATCATTAATATCAAGGAATTAGGCAAGAGATAAAGTCGTCAAATTTGTCACTAAAATCCAGGAAGAAGCTTCAACAATGCAGAAGTTAAAGGAAAAATGGCTCCATAATATTTTAATATTATATGAGAGCATAAGTTAAAAGGGTTTTCATAAATACCCAAGGAGGCCTATTGCAAAGTTAAAGGGAGGTCTAATATTTATTTTATAAAATATTTAAATTCAAAAGGAATTTAAATTTTATAAATAAATATCATTAGTAACAAGGTGTGCGATAATTTTTTTTAATGAAACCAAAGGTTTCATTGAATTAATTTATAATATTTAAATTTAAATAAATTTAAATAATTTATAAATTAATTCGATCGCCGACGTCATCGAGGAATGAGGAGCGTCGATGTTTGAAGACTATGGAGGCATCGTGTATAAAAGGATGGCCAAAGGACTTCACAAAAATTATCCCTCATCGATTTTAATTAATGTGACAAAGGAAATTGCATGTGCGAATTCGAAGGCTAGGGTGAGGAAGAAGATGAATGATTTTTTTATCTTATGCGCAAAGGATATAGCGAGTAAGGTTGGTGCCCAAGATAAAGGTGGACATGGTGGTCCATTGGTAGTGCATGGTTTTTGTGGGGAGATGGACCCGCGTTCGAATCCCATTGAGTACGTGCGCAAAGGGAAAGGTTGTGTGCTTCGCATTTTTGAATTAAGGTGCCAAGGAAGGAATAAAATGTACGTAGAGCCTTTTGGATCTCAACATGCATTGAGCGCACATGCTTGAGGATCTTGTGGTTATGGTGTTCATGGAGGCATAGGTTAAGGGTTCGAAACCCATGGAGAGGCAAAGGTAATTTTTGTTAATATTTTTAATTGCCTAAAGTTTAGTTTAAAACCTTATTAGGAGTTATAAGGGGTGTTAAAAGGTTTTTTAATTAGGTAATGAGATTAGTGGTTAGGAGAAATAAGGAGTGATAGTAAATTGCTATGTGTTGAATTGTGATTTATAAAAATGGAAGGTAGTATTTTTAATTGGAGTTATAAGGTAAAAATTAGTTTGCATTGAGGATCTTTAAGGTATTTTCTAAAGTCTCATTTGTGGGTGTTAAATTTATTTTTGAGATTGTGGAGTTTATAAGGTGTATATATGACTTGGTATCTCTGTATGAAAAATAATATTTGAGCAAGCATTTACAAAGGATTTAAGGTGAATGTTTTGCCACCTAACCATTAAAGTTGTCAAAGAAAAATTGAGTGTGACTGAAACAAGTTTTGAGATCTATTTTTCTATCTCCAAGAAAAAAGGTATGGGTAAATTATTCCTTGGTTGAGTTGATTGATTGGTTTTCTGAAAATAAGTTTGGAGTGAAAAGGACTTGATTAGGGTTTCCTTTTTGAGAGTGTTGGAGTTAATTCTTCAAGGTTTTCTGGAATAAAGAGTTGTGATTAAAACCTTGTTTTATAAGCATTTTTGTTGAAGCCATTGGTTATGTGAAGAACTTGAGTTAGGGTTTGAAAATAACATGAGTATCATTGTTATGTGAAGATTGTTTTATGAGCATTGTTTTTGGAGCTAGTGGTTGTGTGAAGAACTTGAGTTAGGGTTGTGCAAAATAACATGAGTATCATTGTTATGTGAATATTGTTTATGAGCATTGTTGTTGGAGCCAGTGGTTGTGTGAAGAACTTGAGCTAGGATTGTGCAAGAGAACATGAGTATCATTGTTATGTGAGAATTGATGTTGGGTATTGTTGGAAACATTTTGAGTTGGTGAATATATGCTTGGACTAGGGTTTGTGAGAAAGGGTTGTTTCATTGAGTGATTGGTTGAGTAGAGTTGGTTGAGCCTAGTCAAGTGGATGTGTGAAGTTATTGTTCATGTTCCATAATACAAACTATTCTATATTCTGATTTGAGTTGAGAAAGTGATTGAGCATTGAGTATAGAACATATTGAGTCTCTAAAAATTCTCTTTATGTTTCTATGAGATTGGTTAAGTTCTGAGTGAACTTATTGAGTAGATTGGACAAGTTCTGTGTGGACTTGTTAAGCAGATTTGAGGTAAGTCTTTGAGAAGACTTGTGGACTGATTTTGTGTGAGCTTTTATGGAAGCTTACAATACATATTTGGTTAGGTTCTGAGTGGACCTATTGAGCATATTGGACAAGTTCTGAGTGAGCTTGTTGAGCAGATTTGAGCAGGTTCTGAGTGGACCTATTGAGAATATTGGACAAGTTCTGAGTGAGCTTGTTGAGCAAATTTGAGCAGGTTCTGAGTGGACCTATTAAGCAGATTGGACAAGTTTTGAGTGAGCTTTTTGAGCATATTTGAGTAGGTTTTGAGTGGACCTATTGAGCATATTTGAGCATGTTCTGAGTGGACTTGTTGAGAAAATTTGAGCAAGTTCTATGTGGACTTGTTGAGCATATTTGAGCAAGTTCTATGTGGACTTGTTGAGTATATTTGAGTAGGTTCTAAGTGGACATGTTGATAAAATTTGAGCAAGTTCCATGTGGACTTTTTGAGCAGATTTGAGCAAGTTATGTGTGGACTTGTTGAGGATATTTGAGCAAGTTATGTGTGGACTTGTTGAGAAGATTCAAGCAAGTTCTGTGTGGACTTGTTGAGCAGATTTGTGCTAGACTAGCTGGACTATGTTTAGTATAGATTTGAGATAGAGCTTTGGAGGTGACAGAGTAAAGAGGATAGTAGTCTCCAGTGGATAGAGATCCATCAGCCAAGGTAGTGAGGATAGGTCTTTTGAGTGGGGACAAGAGTCTTCAGTGGAGAGAGATCCACAAGCTAGTATAGTGGAGGCAGTAGTCTTCTAGAAGATCACCAGCCAGAGTAGAGGAGGAGTTATCCTATGGATAGAGATCCATGAACTTGATTTAGGGGATTGGTGTCTCCTTTGGATAGAGGTCCATAAACATTGTAATTGGGAAGGATTCCCAAGAGATTGATTGAGAAAATTTTAGTGAAATATTTTCTCTGTGGAGTAGCCCACATTGGGTGAACCATGTAATTTGTGGTGTCTCTATTGTGTGATGATTTATGCATTGCTTTGATTACTGCTATCGATATTGCTATCTACACATTGCATAATATTGGTTTGGAAAGAAAAGTAAAAAGTGGTCTTATACTGTTCACCCCCCCTCTCAGTATAAGCTTGTGTTCTTCTTATGACATATTCTATGGCTAGCTAAAATCTTGTTAGTAGTTGTTAACTATCCTTTCATAAATATATTACTCTAGTTAGAGTTGTTAGCTATTTGTTATGTTGTTATGTACCTCTTGTGTGTTATTTAAGAACCTCTAAATAATGGTAAAAGTGATTAGAATTGGATTATTCACATTATTTGTGGTCCATATTACATAATTCAACCCCTAACACTAAAATAGGTCTATAGAGTGATGTCACCAATGCATAGAGATCAAAAATTGATTGATTTTAAAAAAATTTTAAAATGATTTCATATGCGAGATCTATGGCCTCTAGAAGATTTACCCTAATGGACCTCAAAAAATAAAAAATTAAAGGTTCTAAACTCAAAGAAGAAAGCATCAATCTCGACCTACCACTTACAAAAATTTAATTCCTTAGAGTGATATAATCACTTTTTTCCACCTCAACTCCTTTGATCCACTCAATGATGATACATGATTTAGAATGATTTGTTGAACTAATTTTAATAGTAAAAATTTGGAAAGGCATGGCACTAAAGTAGGTCATCTTGATTGCCACAAAGGTACTATCCTTAATGCAAATTGAAAAGCCAAAGCTAGGCATTAGAGGGATTCAATTTGGGGTCTCTCTCATATTAACCATAATGTCATAACCAACATTCTACAACCACACTTAGGATAGGACGATAATTTCCATGGATTTGCACTCTTCCTCTCCATTTGTTGCAACAAAACCTCATCACCAACTAATTTAACCTACATCCTATTATCTCCAAAAATAACTTGTTTACCATCTTGTTGCAACTAATGACCATGTAAAAGGTCCTTGTGCTCACTTAGATGTCCAAGGAATTGATGGTCTATACTAGGTAGTAGTATGACTCAATCTCATTCCCTACCTTCTCCAAATCACATGCCAAACCATAGTTCCACATCGACATACAGGTTTGGGCACCAAAAACAATGGTCAAACCTCCATATACTACCATGGTAATTCAAAAAAACTTGATGCATGAATTAAAATTATGATGGTAGGGATGTTTCTTTAGCCCTATCCACTTGGCTATAATAGTTGCTTGGTTGAATGAACCAAAACACATCCCACCTTCATGAAGGGGTCACAGTGATCCTTAAGCACAATGAATTCTAAGACAACCATTTGGATATATTTAAATTTTGAATTCTAGCAGGAAATATTTGACTCAACAATAGCAATATAGTTCATTCTTTGGAGGATGGTTTTGGATGAGAGAAGCAATTTTTTTATAAACAAAAATTAATTAGAGGTGTAAAAGGAAGAAATATCAAGAAGAAGATTTACATAGAATCACCCGAAGGTTTGAAATAAAATTTGGAGACACCAAACCTCCTTCTTGTATGACCAAGCAATTTCGCTTTACACCTGCTCTAATACCATGTTAGAATTCACAATATTTTCCAAAAATATGAAATCAAAACATCCATTCAAATATTATACAAAAATGAAGAGAAGGAAAAAAAATATTAGGACACCCATAGGCACCATAAATAATCACTATCCATAGATGATATTGCACAACACTCCAATGAGAAATGAGGAGTGTGAGGGGGGTATTTATAACAATATCAAAACCCCTAATTACATCATAAATTTTAACCTAAGTCGACATAATAAGTGGGATTTAGGTTAATTAAAAATATTAAATAAGGTTTAACCATAACAAGATTAACCATGTCCCATTGGGTTTACATAATAAAATATTACAAAATAATAAATACATTGCACAATGGAATACCCTTAAGCTTATCCAATACATTGCATAATGTTGGCTCTTGGTCATGAATCAAAATAGAAATTAAACAAAGGTGTCCTAAGAAACAAATAATTTACTAAAATATTGAAAAAGAAGTATAGTACATAATGGTGAAATGATTTGTGATTAGAGGTATTTACAAACTCTACTATACATAACACAAATCCCAAGCATGTCATAAATTAATAACTTATTCAAATTAATTATACAATTATAGATGCAAGTTAACCATGAGCTTGTGCAACTTAACTAAAAATAATAAAATATTACACATGTTAGCATTGTACCCATATGTCAACATCACACATAATCAACAAAATATCACATTGTCTTAACCACATTGATTAGTAAAAAAATCAGTAGATTGCTAGTGAAATTAGAAATTTCAAGATTCTAAATGCAATTTTAAACCTTTATACACCATCCTTTTGCAAAATTGAATATTCTCAAGAAAATATTTAGAATATTCTTTAAACAAAATTTATCATAATTTTTTATTATGTGCTGCTTTATATTATACTAAGGCATTTGGATTTGCTTGTGGAGTGCATAAATTTGTGGATTAGGATGGTCCTATCCAAATATAGCAACTTTTAACAAACCTTATGTTCCCTCATATGATACATAGAAGGATCGATTTAAGATGGTTCACCATGACCTTGAAATCAACTTTGTAAATTATAATGTAGAGGGATCCAAGGCAAAAGAAGTAGGATACTCCATGGAATTTTGGGATGAGGTAAAACAAGATTATATTCATTTCCTTGAGTTTGGTTTTTTTATAAATAAAATTAGAGTTTTGAAAGGGTTTTCCTTTTCCTTTAATATCAAATTAGTCACAATGAGCTATATAGAATATTTTATGTTGTTAATATATGCACTTTCATATGGGCTACATCATTCATATGTCCCAACCATTAAACCAAGGACTCTTTGGCTAAAATCATTGAGTTATATAGAATATATGGTGCTATCAAGATTTGAAATTTGATGTGGGATACATCATCCATATGTCCCAACAATTGAACCAAGGACTCTTTGGCTAAAACTTTTGAGTTAAAATACAGGTTTTTTGAAAGGGGTCCTAGTCCCCTTGTATCAAGGTTTGAACTTGGGTCTCACCCAAATACATACCACTATGATATCTCTCATGGGAGGATTTTTGAGTTAAAAATGTGGTTTTTTATGAGGGGCCTAATCCCCTTGTACTAGATTTTGAACTTGTATCTCCTCAAAGAAAAACCAAAGATATACCACTATGGTATCCCTAACAAGACAAAATTTTGAATTAAAACACATGATTTTTTGAAATGGGTCTTGGTCCCCTCATACCAAGGTTTGAACTTAGGTATCTTGGATGAAAAACCCAAAGATAAACCACTATGGTATCCCTCACGAGACAAGTTTTGAGTACAAAACACAAGTTTTTGAAAGGGGTCCCAACCCCCTCATATTGGGGTTTGAACTTGGACCTCCTTAATGAAAACCCAAAGACATACCATTACAATATCCCTCATTGGACCCAAAAATTTGAGTTATTAACATGATTTTTTGAGAGGTGTCTTGGTATCCTCATACTAGGTTTTCAACCCAGATATCTTAAATGAAAACCAAAGACATACCACTATGGTATCCCTCACAGGAATAAAAAATTTGAATAAAAAATACAAATTTTTATGAGGGGTCCCATCCTCTCATACTAGGGTTTGAACTAACTTGGATTTGTTGAATGAAAACCCAAATACTTGCCACTATGGTATCCCTCACAAGACCAAAATTTTAGGGTAAAGTGCTATTTTTTGAAAGGATCTAGTCTCTCTTATAGTGGTTTGAACCTAGGTCTCTTCTATAGTGGTTTGAACCTAGGTCTCTTGGATGAGAACCTAAAAATGTACCACTATGATATCCCAATAGGGATTTCCTTAAGTTTAATTTTAATCACTCGGTTTCATTACCTATTTCAACTACATCACTTTTGAGAATATCATAAAAGAGTTGAAAGAAGCCTATTTACAAGCCCTTCAAGCTAAGATCTTTGTCATGTGTAATACCAAAAACAACCTCTTTCAACTCATTTTTTGTTATGAGAGCAAGAAAGGTTTAATTATACTCCCAACTTGCCAAAGAGGTGTGGAGGGATGTAGTGAACAAGATATTATCCATATATGTTATATAATAACATGTAAACAACAAAATTATAAATATTTAGTATCATACATCCCCATTAAAATTTCCATTAAGTCAATTCAAGTGTCTAATCCTAATAACATTATGTAGTTTGAGTAGTTTTATAGAAGAATTTTATACTTAGGCCCCACTTCTTATTTTTTATCTAATCATTATTCTCTCTCTCCACATGATTTTTTTTTGAATTAATCTTAAATATGCTCAAGTAAGCTCCTAATTAGTCAAATATCCAATGAAAACAATTAAACATTTTATTATTTCATGACTTCATAGTTCATTTTTTTGAACCAAAATATGCATCTTATTACCTACTAGATGAGTTAGCTTAAACCACCACTTTTTACATCTCATATTCTAGACCTAGATGAAGAAGCCATATATCATAAGACTAGAATGAGATACCATAAGGAATATAATTCTTAATTCCAATAAAATAAAAAAATTATCAAAGCTTAATATTTGGAGGTATTTACTCTTAATAATGTGGTTATTATCTGATAAATATTTATTTAAAGGAAGCAATCCAAAATTCAAAATATCAACCTATCACTCTTTGACCTTTTGTATGGGATAAAATCAACTTATTTAGGTTGTAGGCTCAAAAGGAACATTCTAGTCATAAAATTATTAAAATTATCTTTCATGGAAGAACAATAAGGTCTTTCATGTTATCTTATGGCTTCAAAATGAGAGTGCACTTCCTATAAATTATTTAGGGTTACGATAAAAATTTAGATCATAAATTGGTGGAGACCCCTACGGGTTCTCATCGTTAGCTCTCCAAGACTTATAACTCAATCAGATATTTTACAAATAAATACCGCAGAAATAATACACAAGATAAATACGATGAAGCAAACTCGAATAAAGCAATTGATAAAATGGATTTCCACTTTAGGTGGGCACACCCATGCCATAGAGGAAATTATGCGAATGTAACAAATTAAATGTGAATGAATAGATGAAAAGATAATAAAACTCTTGGATAACTAAACTAATAAATAATGAAATTGGAAAGCTTTGTAAAGTAAAATCCGACATATGTTCATTCATAATTGGAATGTAACATGACTCCCCTCCTCGGAAATATTTGTCCTCAAAGCTAGAAATTACTGGAAGATACTTTCAGATTCCCAGGTTGCATCTTCTTTAGGTAAATCCTACCACTTGATGATAAATTCTTGGATGTGACGAAATATGAGTCTGCGTGTTCTAGTTTGTATAGATACGCCCTTCTTCATCAAGCACTGGTAATTCTGATTAAGAGTGTACTTTCTACCCAATCACCTTTTTGAGATAGGAGACATGAAATACTGGATGTATGCAAGAAGATTGGGGTAAATCCAGTTGATATGCTACCTCGCTAATGCGATGCACAATTCTATAAGGACCATAGAATCATGGTGCCAACTTTTGACTGGATTTGAGCTTCAATGATAGCTACTTGTAGGGCTAAAGACATAATAATACCATATCACCAATAATAAATGTTCTTTTTTGAATTTTGCTTGTCCTGTTGCTACTTCATACAATTTTGTGCTTGGACCAAATTATCTTTCAAGATAGTCAGTATTGCTTGTCTCTTCTGTAACCAATCGTCGACTTGGGCCACTTTGGAAGATCCTGGTACATAATCGGCTATTGCTGGTGGCTTCATTCCATATAATGCTTCAAAATGAGACATCTTAGTGGAATAATAGTAAGAAGTATTGTACCACCATTCTACCAATGATAACCATTGACTCCATTGATATTGTTTATCCTGAACAAAACATCTTAGGTAGGTACCCAAACATTTGTTAACTACCTCTATTTGACCATCTGTTTGTGGATGGTATGCAAAATACATATTTAATTTGGTAAAACTAAGTCAAAAAAATTATCTCCAAAAATTTCTAGTAAATATGGGATCACGGTCACTTACAATATTTTTGGGTATTCCATGTAATTTAAAAATTGAATCCATAAATACCTTGGCCACTTTGCTTGTTAAAAATGGATGTTGTAAAGCTTGAAAATGAGCATATTTGGAAAGGTGATCAAATACCACAAAAATTATTGTTTTACCTTATGAATTAGGAATACCTTCAATAAAATCCATGGAAATATGTTTCGACTGGCGATCCAAAATAGGTAATAGTTGAAGCAATCCTGGTGATTTGACTATTTCTCCCTTATTGTGTTGGCACACTTCACATTCAACTACCCATTGCTTAACCTCTACTTTTAATCCTTTCCAAAAAAAGGATTGTTTAACCCGCATGTAAGTTTTCAAAAACCCTGAATGTCCTGCTAAAGGAGAAGCATGTGACTCCTCTAGAATCTGTACTTTGATTGGTGAATTATGAGGGATGTAAATGTGATTCTTCTTACGTAATATTTGGTAATCATATGTAAAAAGTGGGTATTTAGAGTAACCCATAGATAATTATTGAATTATTTGAGTTGTTTCACTGTTGGACAACCATTCTGCCTGCAACTGAGACACCCACTGCGAACATGGTACCGAAATAGCATTAATAACTACTTCATTTTGTATTTTCTATATAATTCATCCGCTGCCACATTTTCTTCCCTTTCTTATATTAAATCACAAAATCATATCCCAATAATTTAGTCAACCACTTATTTTATTCGGGATACAAGAACCTTTGTTCTAGAAAATGTTTGATACTGCTATGATTGATTTTAATAATAAAACGACTATTGATTAAGTAATGCCTCCATTTTTCCACTGCATGTAATATAGCCAACATTTGTTTTTCATAGGTGGATTTATCCACATTTTTTCTTGAAAGTTGTTTACTTTCAAATGCCAAGGGATGACCCTCCTGCATGAGTATTACACCAATACCTGTTACTAAGGCATCACATTCAATGACAAATGGTTTTTGAAAGTCTAGAGTGGCCAAAACTGGAGTCAAACACATTGCCTCCTTGAGAGCCTCGAAGGCTTTAGTAGCTACTAATGACCATTGAAAAGCATCCTTCTTTGTGAGATCCATGAGAGGACCTACAATTTTACCATAGTTACGCATAAATTTGCGGTAATATCCTATGAGACCCAAAAAACCATGAAGTTTTTTAAGGTTTTAGGCAAGGGCCAATATTGTATTGCCTTAATCTTATTGGGATCTACCTTAACACATTCCTAAGATACTATATGAGTGACATACTCAACTTCTTGAACACCAAAGGAGCATTTAGATCTTTTGACGAATAAATTTTCCTTGTGTAGGATATGGAGAACTCTGTCCACATGTACTAAGTGATCTTTCTATGATTTGCTATAGATGAGTATGTCATCAAAGAAGACTAGAATAATTTTTTGTAGGAACGGACAAAACACCTGGTTCATGAGACTCTGGAATGTATATGGTGCATTAGTGAGACCAAAGGGCATGACTAAGAATTCATAATGACCTTCATGAGTTCAAAAATATATTTTGGGAATATCTTCTTCCCTAAATCATATTTGGTGAAAACTTGAACATAAGTCTAATTTGGTAAAGAATTTGGTACCGTGTAGTTCATCAAGTCATCAATGACAGGGATAGGAAATTTATCTTTGATCATGATTTTGTTGAGAGGGCAAAAATTGGGACACATACGCAAAGAATTATCTTTTTAACGAGCTAATACTATTGATGAGGAGTAAGGTCTAGTGCTATGTTATATGACACCATGGTCTAATACCTCTTGGACAATCTTCTCAATTTCTATTTTTTGGGGTTGGGGATATCGGTATGGACGACCATTGGATGGACGACTACCAGGAACTATATGTATGGTATGGTCATGAGATATTTTAGGAGGTAGTCCTGTTGGTTCTTGAAAAACCTCCCCATAGTTAGCCACAATGATTTGGAGATCATCTTATTTGATTTCAGGTACATCTTGGTCTAATTTCTCTATGCAATTGAATCAGGCTACGAATCCCCCACCATATTTTCTTAATATTTTTTCCATGCTATGTGAACTTACAAATTTTTATGGAGGTGTGGGTAGTCTTTGAAGACAAACTGTCCTCCAATTGGATTTCCATTCAACAAAGTGATGTTTGTGGTTAAAACCCACTGTGGTTTCCAATTGTTCCATCCATGCAACGCCTAAAATAACTTTCGAATTTCTTAATTCCATAATAAAAAGAGGACCTTGACAAGTATACGTACCCATTTGTAATAAAACTGAAGATGTCTTACCTAGACATTGATAAATTTCCTTGCTTGTAGTTCTGACTTGAAACTAATCTTGACTAGAAGAGAATACATGCAACCCCAATGTCCTTGCAAGTTTTACATCAATGAAGTTGTGAGTGCTTATAGAATAAATTAATACTATCACCATTTGTTTTTGAATGAAACCTACCACTTTTATTGTATGGTGAGAGGATAACCCCATAAGGGCATGTACTAAAATAGTCATGGTATCCTCCTCAACGACAATTTAGTTGTGTTCATTTTGGTCCTCCATTGGGATATCCTCAGGTGCATCATACTCCTCTATTTCTTCTTATTCCTTTTTAGTATGTTCAATATGAAAATTTTGTCTTGGTGTACATGCTTGATATTTTTTATGATGAGTGCGATATTTGTAGAAAAAGTAACATGACGGTTTATCATTTCTACAAAAAGAGTTGTTGCGAAATGGAGGTCGTCCATATGAATCATGTCATGTGGATGGGCCTACTTGTGCCTTTGTCTCTACCAAATTAGCAATACTTATACACTCATCCAACTTGGATGGATTGTGTAGGTCTACTTCAACTTTAATATGTTCTTTTAATCCATTTAAAAAAGGTGCTACGACCACGTCCTATTGTAGATCTTGTGCATAGTGAAGCATACTGGTGAATTTTGAAATATAGTCCCCTACTAATCCTATTTGCTTAAGTGACAACAATCGTACTATGTATGAACCTATGGGACCTTTGTCGTATCTTTGAAAAAATGATTTTTTTAAAGCATCCCAATATAATGCATATTGGGGATCCTCATGTTTATACCATGTAAACCATTGATAAGCTTCAGTGTCGAATTTGGTTGTTGCAAAAGGGACTTTGTCCCCTTATTGAAATTTGTAAAATTCTAAGATGCCTTCCATTTTTGCAATCCACCCGCATGGATCCTGGCCTTCAAAGGTAGGCATGTCAACACATGAATAATTTACTCCAGTTGGACCTCTTGGTTGGGAGTGAACATTTTTTCTATCTTGTTCCTCATTACTTCTCTGTCTCTAGTTGTTATTTTGATAAGGTTTTTTAAAACCTTTATTGCTCCCTATTTTCTTCATCACCCCCATCCTCAATATTTTGGTGATCATTGTGATTCAAGGATTGATTATTTTTATATTTATGGTGTGTATAGTCATCATAGTAGACGTCCATACTCCAATTATTGTAACTAGAAGGATTTGGTTGGGGTGGTTTCCTAGATGCGTTGAAGCTTGCAGTCATCATCTGAAGATTTAATATTAACTCTTTTAACACCTCATAATTGATCATTGTGTGATCACTTTCTACTTGGGTGATGTTTTATTGCATGGAATCTAGAGAGGAATTGGATGCCATTGGGATGGCCACTAGATGACTCATATTAAAACTACCAATTTCAGAAGGAGAAGGATAATTTTTTGTACATTGACTTCGACGAGCTCTTCTTGTGTTTTTATTGGGAGTTTTCAAGCTTGATATACGACCATCAGATCATTTGATCCAACTTCTTCTCATGCACCTTCCAAAAGCTCCTGATTAGAAGTCTTTGAGCATCCACTTTCTGTAAAATTTTGTTAAATTGCCAACAAAAAATGTTTTGTATTCCACTGAATTGTCGATCCAACTGCGACACGGATGTGAGATGCTAGTTTTACCTCCTTAACAACAATTTTGACACTTTTTCTTGATAATGCAGCAACATTTTGACACTTTTTAGACAACAATTTGACAAGACAAGAAACTTTTCAACAATTTTTGAGACAAGCAACTTTTCAACACAACACGGTGAAGGGACTGTTGGACTCAATTGACTATACGTGGATACCACACATGAAGACAAGGGCAATACGATATGCTAAGAAGCCAATATCAAGAGGATACATGGGATACAGGTGGATAAGAGTGCGAAGATAGTTGGGACATAGGTGAAGTAGCTCAACGACAGCTGGGATGTAGGTGAGAAGTAACTCGAAGATAACTTTAGGTGAGAAGCAGCTTGAAGACAAATTTAGGACACAGTTAAGACAACATAGGATGACATGTGGAATAGGGATGATAAGACCCTAACACTAGATACAACACAACAAAGGACCAGACAACAATGAGATCAATACGAGTGGGTGACACGAGGTGAGATCACAGGCGAACAACTTAACCCAACTAATTTAGAAAGGACATGTGGGATGTGACTACGCATGAGGAGACTGACTATGTGACCGAAGTCACATTCAATTAATGATGTTTAATTGTTTTTATACTCTACTTTGCAAACCATACATTATGTGTGGTATAAACACCTGAGGCAAGGAAAAAAAATTAATTAGAATTTTGTACCTTAGCTTTTTTGCTTTAATGTTTTATTTCTCGTGATCCTGTTGGCCGGTGGCACTTGCAATTATTTTGTGCTTGTGATAATCCTGAGTGATTGAGTTGTCCTTGCCAACTTGGTAGTGGTGGATGTTTTAATTATATAGAGTTCGAGTAGAACCGTGACACGTAAGTTTGCCCCATCTACTGGTACAATGTTCCCTGTAACGTTTGATAATATTGTCACAATAACTTGTTATATTTTACCCTCCAACAACAACTGTATTTGAAGGTATGCTTCCTGGCCACATGAATCATTCATAAATTTAGAGATGCTGAGTATGTTTCCTAGCCATGTGAAATCAATTGTATGCGCCTTTTGACACTATGAACACGTAAAGTTTTAACGATGCCAGATGTGAAGAGGGATACCCCCCAGGTCCTGTATGGAATGAAATCAAATATGATACCACTTGGTGGATACCCCTATGGGTTCTCACCGCTAGCTCTCCAATACTTATAACTCAATCAAATATTTTGCAAATAAATACCACAAAAATAATACACAAGATAAATCCGATGAAGAAAACTCGAATAAAGCAATTGATAAAATGGATTGCCACTTTAGGTGGGCACACCCCATCGTAGAGGTAATTATGCGAATGTCGCAAATTAAATGTGAATGCATATATGAAAATATAATAAAACTCTTGGATAACTAAACTAATAAATAATAAAATTGGAAATCTTGTAAAGTAAAAGCCAATGTATGTGCATTCATAATTGGAATGTAACATAAATCTTATAACATTTTATCAATAATTAGGATATAAATATAGACAAATAGGTTTGCCAACTTGAGGTTGGTGGTTCTAATCCCGAGTCCCTTTGAGGTCCTCTCAATTGAAGTAAAAATTTATCAATGTGGGGCATGGGTATAGTGATAGATTTTCATATTTAAAACCACACCCACAAGAATAATACAATGAAAACATTGTCAATTCCCCTATATACAAATAAAACAAAAAAAAAATCAATTTTCTTAATGTTTTAACAAATGACTAATTAGTAACTATTGGCACCTAGATTACAAGAGAATTGATCATCTTAGAGAATGGAAAAAACCTTTGAATTATTCTCAAGCTCACATGGAAGAGATTAAACATTATTTCAAATTTGATTGTTTTAGATATTGAAGAATTTTATTAAAAATTTCCTTTATCAAATTTCTCTCTTTAACAATATTCTCATGGATGAAGCATTAAGACCCTTAATATTCTAAAATAATGCTCTCATTTTTCTTATTTATGTGTCTTGTCCTTAAGTTTATTTTATCCAGGTTGATCCCTAAATTTATATATAGATTAACCCTTAATACTTAGTATTTAAGGATTAATATCAATTTTATGTATTTAAGTAAAACTTTATAGTAAGATTTTGGAACTCCAAATAGAAGGTTTAAGGTTTGAGTTCAATAGCAAGTATATTTGTATACCATACTTTGATAACTAAAGTTTGATTGAATAAACATATCTTAGGTAAATAACATCCTTTGTGACCTATGATCTCCTAGATGGTAAAAACTACTTTTACTTTTAATCTATTTTCATTCATTTCTCACAAATATTCTTGTCAACCATGAAGGTTTTAATATCATTATTATTATTCTAATTAATAAATTTTAAGATAAGGATTTGAAATCTAATTAAGGATTATATTACTAAAAAGTTTATGTTTATATATATGTGTGTGTATACATAATATTTTAGTAATAAAATCCTTTTATATATGTATATATATATATATATATATATATATATATATATATATATATATATACATATATATATATATATATATACATATATAAAAGGATTATATTACTAAAAAAATTATGTATACATACACATATGTGTGTGTGTGTGTGAAAGAGAGAGAGAGAGATCGATTATATGGGATTGAATTGATAAGATAGGTCTCCTCATCGAAGACAAAATTTTAATCAATTATACTCAAGGTTATGCATAAGGGGTCGAACCCAAATGTACTTGTAAAAATGGCAATTTTTTTGCGAAAACCTAGTGAATCCTAGCCAACGTCGTCTAGGAGGACATGGCGAATCACCTTATTTTTTCAAAAAAAATTATAAAACATTGGAAAATTTCAAAGTTCTGATCAGACTTGGTGGAAAAAGAGTTTCGATGATGACAGATAGGGTACAAATCATGTTCCAATCTTAGATCAAATGCAGAATGTGGTTCTATATCAATCTGAATGTAGAACATGATCCAATATCAGACCAAATGCAGAATGTGGTTTGGTATAGATTCGAGTGAAAATATGGTTTGATATCAGCCCGAATGTAGATTATGATATGGCCTGATGCAGTATGCAGTTTGGTATCAGGCATGATATAGAATGTAGTCCGATATCAAATCGAATGCAGAATATGATTTGGCCTGATGTAGTGTGTGGTTTGGTATCAAGCCTGATATAGAATGTGGTTTGGTATCAAATCATATGTAGAATATGGTCTGACATGATGTAGTATGTGGTTCAATATCAGGCCTAATATAGAATGTGGTTCGGTATTAGACCAAATGTATATTATGGTCTGGCTTGATGTAGAATACAATTTGATGGTAGGCTTGATGTAAAAAAAAATTCAACATTAGACTAGGTGTAAAATATGGTCCAATATATGATCGAATACAGATTGTGGTACGATATAGGATCAGATGCAAAATATGGCCAGTATCGAGTCTCATGCAAAATAATGTCTAGTATCTTGCCTGATGCAAAATATTTTTTGGTATCAAGATGATGTAGAATTTGGTTTGGTCTCAGGCCTAATGCAAAATAAGGTCTAATATCAGGGCCTCATGCAGAATATGGTTCAGATGTAGATAAAGGTACGAATTTGAAAATGTTCTCCCATTGATCGGTTGCCATGTTTCACATGTTCGGTTAGCCACTCTACATTTCCAATACAATGCTACCACGTGTCAACCCCATATATTCTCTCCATAAAAGGGTATCAACTATCATTTTTTTAGTTCATTTTTGTGATTGCACCCAACCAGAGCTAACCATTACAAACAACCTTTTGGTTCCCAATATAATTTCTCCTAGTTCCAAATGTTTGTAATGGCCACTACTTCCACCCCTTCACCAAATTTCAAGAACCTTTCTTACAATTTAATTTCAGATTTATTAACAATCCTAGGTTCAAAATTTTCATGGTTATATGATGCAGGTTTGACAACCTTGGTTTCAATACCACAATTCAAAATTGATAAAGTCCTCCTGCAACATATCATAGTCGGTTATGATCATGACAAGGCCATAGTTAGAATGAAAATACAAAAGAGAAATCTATTGTTCACCATTACGCTATAGATACTAATAGATTGATATATATTCCTTTTAATAATTGTCCTCCAGTATCAAAAAAGTTATAGCTAACTCTAGATGATAAAGGATACCTCAAAAAAAAAGTACCATCTAGATTCAAAAGATTTAGCAGGTATAATTCTTTTTACTTAGATTCTATTAATGTTCAAAATTTCAAATTTGTAAATTATCATCTAATTTTTTTTGTAGATTCTACCACCAAGTCAAAAAGAGGGTTAACAATCATCTATGTTAACCATGCAACTCTGAAGGCCATTATAAAGATCTTGCAAGCAAGACTAATTCTGCTCAGAAGACCAACATTTTTATTTTGGACACTAGCCTATGTTGTTCACTGTGAGAAACATGAGAGGTTTGATTGGTGCACGTATATTTTAGATCATATTAGGGTTTAGTTGCATGACATGCAATTGAAATCTAGCAAGACATAGCCCATTATGGGCAGCGTTAATTACATTTTAGAACTCTATTATGAATGTTTTCATAATTTGCAAAATACTCCTGTACCAGATGTAGTGCATGCAACACTACAAACTATTGTAATGACACCAAAGGAATTGAAGGTCATAAGTCCATATTTGACCATAAAATAATATTTTATATTTTATCACATTTTCTTTTATAATTATTATTTTCATCTAAATTTAGGGTAGGTCAACCATTACAAGAAATAAGTAGGATGTTTCTAATAGGATTTACATGCCAGAACAAACTGTTGATTTTAAAGATACTAGATCAGAAGTGACACCTTTGTAGAGGTCGTATAAACATTCTAGGTAAGTCACTTTTCCTGGGGGTTCTTGTACACCTAGGCATGCACAAAATGTGCAAACTAAATGTAGTGTGGTCAAACCCTCACCCATTAACACCCAAATTCACCAAATTTTATTTTTCTTAGGTAAATCTATGTGTATTTACTTTAAATAAATATAGTTTTCTAATTTTATTTTCTAAAATATTGTAACAATTTTTTTTTACTATTTTTAGCTGACTCTCAAGTTCAACAACAACCTATGAAAATGAGAGGCCATATGGTGCCACCACCTCCACCACAACCACTGCTTTCACCACAACCACTCCTTCCACCACAACCACCACTTCCACCACATCAATGATAGGCACAACCTATACAAATACGAGGCCATATGCATGTTGGACGTGGAAAATAAATTTTTCATAGAGATCGTAGGGGGTAGTAGCAAGTTCTAGGTATGGGTTATTATAGCGATCACATGGACCAACACCAAATTTTGGCTATGGATGGTCATATTTTACATTTAACACAACTTCAAAGGCACCAGAAGTTTCAACCATGAGATTGGATAATATCCCACTCAATGATGATTTTTAGTTGTAGGGTAACATTTCAAGCTTCAAGGCAATGGATGTGCTTCATGATCCACATAGTTAGGTAGAACAAATATAAGCCCTTGCAGCTGAGTAGACATCATTACCATATTATCAAAGAAATGACCCTCATCCTCAGGATCCTCAAACTGAGGATGACATTTTAAATTTTGATGAAAATGTTTTCTGATTTAAAATATTGAAGCAATCATAAAATAGGTTGTGCTTAGAGATTTGCAAGTGATGAAGGATTGGTAATATTGGTCCAAAGTACCTGTAAGGGAAATTAATTCCCAAAATAAGAATTTTACAAACAGAGATTCTATTTATTCTTTGGTTTAGTATGAACTAGAAAATCTTGGTGGCCTGCTACATCAGACCACAATAGGATTAGTGAAGTTTGATGTTGTGTATGAATATGATGTTTCAAATATTATGGTTGGTAGATTAGAGAATATTAATGTTGAAGCCCAAGATTTTTATATCTATTGGGCTTTTGATAAGGATAAAGTTGTAGTTGTTGAGGCTGCAAAGGACTTGGATAAGGTAAGAAAAAGTTTTTTATGTTTCAATTTTCTTTTGTAGTTAAATTTTTATATTTCATTAAAATAAGTAAGAATTTTCATATAACTCTTTTGAATTATGTTTTCAATTTATTTTTGCATTCAAATTTTGATAACTTGAAAAGACAAGTTAAGAGCATGGAAATCAATATCAATAGGGCGAAGACATTTCTACATAATGTAATGGAAATGAAAAATAAAATGCAACAAAAATAATGGATAATAATATTTTAAGAAAATATATCAGGGAT
The DNA here is from genome assembly GCA_028583015.1 of Wollemia nobilis. Taxonomy (NCBI): domain Eukaryota; kingdom Viridiplantae; phylum Streptophyta; class Pinopsida; order Araucariales; family Araucariaceae; genus Wollemia; species Wollemia nobilis. Next base: position 2,123,215 of record JAQPPZ010017097.1, on the reverse strand, counting down.
AAGGCTCAATGAAGATCTGGACCTTGTACTAGAGTAGTAGAAAGCAAAATAACCACTTCCAAAAATTCTCAAAGATCCAAACAAAGAAGAAGTAGCATTAGTGAGGAGTATTGTGAAAGTACATGAAAACCTAGTCAGATTTGGAGCACTGCCAGAATAGGGTGTCATGGAAGCAAATAAAGAAAAATAAAAGGCAACTCCAAGTCATATTGAGGCAGCCAATCCCTAATCAAATGTTTAACAATGTAAATGCTTTCTTTTTTTTGGTAATTGATAGTTCTATTATCAGGGTTTTTACTGGGTCCTAGTCCCAGATGTACAAAAGCCTTATGAAAAGGAGTATGACATAGTTATCGTAGAATTCGTCAGAGAGAAGAGAAACCATAACAGAATGAAGAAATCCCTCACAGGGGACAAATGTGAGACGATGCCCTCACAGGGGACAGGACTTTGAGATAATCCGAAAAGCTCACCCACACAGGGGCAGTCAAAACCAGTCCTCTCCAAACAATAGACAAAAAACATACAGCCCAAAAAATAGACTATAAAAAACTTCAGACAGGAGGAACAAGCCAGCAGTCACAGAGGAGAAGCTCACTCCTATGGATCAGTTTCTAGGGAGAGCTCTTTCCCGTTGTCAGATATATGTTCCAAGTGGTGCTTGAGAGCCGCGCAGGTGCTTTCGAAAGTAGCGATGAAGCATTTGATGAACATTCTCACCATGCGGTTGGAAGCATCTGGGTTAGGGTCAAAATTCCCACTGTTGTCCTCAGGGACGTCCACAGGGGATATCTAGCTCAACTCTATTTTGTTATGTTTGGTTCTCGTCGACCATTGGACCCAAGGAACATCGTCATTAGTAATTTTATGTTTGCCCGATGTCGTCTTCTTAGAGGGAGGGGTGGGTTTGGGCGGGGTAGTTTCCTTGGATGGAGGATTGGTCTGCTCTGGGGGAGGGGAGGTGGCCTTCTTAGGAAGGGAAGTAGACTGCTGAGGAAGAGAGGTGGTTCACAGAGGGGAAACCTGCTTGGAGTCAGGTGTGGGGAGGTCAGGACCCACATCACTGAGAAGGGGTCCACTAGAAAATGAGTTGTTCGACGACGAGGCCGACTGAGGAGCAGGGGAATTGGATTTAAGAGGGGTGGCGGCCAGAGGTGGGTGGGTTGCGACATGGTGGAAGAGGACAGCAAAGAGGCCCTGGTGGGAGGGAGGGGTGTGCTTTTTATGAGTGGTCGCAATGGTGAGCCGAATGGAGCTATGGATGAAAGTTGGGATATTCATTGGTTTGTAACCACGGAAGTGGTTAACCAGGGCTAAGTGAAAACTGGACATGGGCTTGGTGGGGTCATCACAGGCTAGGTATTGAATGAGCAGAACCACGATGGTAGACCATGGGGAGGGGAGGGAGAGCCGGTCTAGAGAAACGCCAACCCATCTAAATTCTTGATAATTGGGGAAGCCTTCTAACTCGGGCTCCCAGCTATGTTTGTCATGACAAACACGATGGCCAGACAGTGGAAGGTCGGCCACCTCGGCAATGAGCTCCTGGGTAACCTTGAAATGAATATTGCAAAAAAAGACGACGTTGTTCATCCACATTCTCATGGAATCTATAGATATTTCAGCCTTAGGGCCTTTAAATTTGAGAAGGAAGGGAGTCAGTTTGAAGGCTTCCAAGAAAGGGCTTGATAGGGGGTCAAGCTAGACGGAGCTGGGCTCGAAGAAATCCATGGCAACGAGGATGTGGGATAGGGGGATAATATGGAGAAAGGACAATGATTTGGATAGGACAAGACAAACTGGGGGAAAGGGATAGGAGTAGCTAAATATAGGGCCCAGAAGATAGCTACGGGACAAGCTGGTCCAAGCGGAGAGGGGACATGTGGCAAGGCAAAAGATGCGGTAGGGAAGGGTGCCACACCTAGGGACCAAGATCACATGGGAAGGCATCTACCAGAATAAAATCCTATCTTCTAGGATAGTGAAGGACAGGGTGGATTGGATAGAGGCAGCGGGAAGGATGTTGGGAGTGCCAAGCAAGCCTTGGGAGGTGGGAAGGATAAAACTGAAGAAACTGCTAGGAGGGGAATAATTTGGCTAGGCACAGAAGAAAAGGCTCACATGATCGCAAGGGGAAGATGCCTTGCTTGAACGACGACAAATAAAATCATGAGCAAACCTGAACACGAAAACCATAGGATTAGCAAGGTTGGGGGAGCGCATACCTGACCTGCTTATCACTGTCTACCACATGGGCAACACCTAGCGGGTTCTAATGGTGCCACACCGACAATGGAGATTGAGTCAATCCTAGATTGGCCAGCTTGTCAGCAAGCTGATTGGCTTCGTGGTAGACATGGGCCGCAGACACGTACACATGTTGACCAATAAAAATTTTGCTTTCCTGAACCAGAACATGAATGTTCCATGGGGAAATTTTGTCGGTGTTTATGTATCTGATAATGTTTAAAGAGTCTCCTTCAATAAGGAGATAAATTCGAGAATCTTTGATCAGGTGAAAGCTGCACCACAAAGCCCATGCCTCAACAACGTTGTTAATTTGATAATCCAAATTCTTCGCAAAGGTGAGGACAACCACACCTTTGTGATTTATGAAAACTCTGCCAACTCCCGATAAACCCGGATTCCCTTTAGAAGCACCATCAAAGTTTAACTTTAAAAACCCCACTGGGGGAGGACTCCAGTGGGCTAACTGTCTAGGATGGGGAGAGGGATGGGGGTTATTCGGGATAGGAATGTGGAGGGATTGTAGAAGCTCCCAATCAGCCTTATCTATGTGGGACAGAGACCATTGGAGAAGCTGGAAATTTTTAGAAGCATAAGAGAAGGCTCTAGTTGCAGTGGAAATGGCATCGAGGTGAGAAGTGGTGAAGACTCTATGATTGCGCTCGAGCCAAATCTGCCATAACATGTGGTGGAGGCAGATCCTCCAAAGGAAAGCAATGTTTGGGTTTCTGAAAGGGGTGGGCCATTGCCTAAAAATATCTTGGAGGGAACGGGGTGGAGCCCACTGGATTTGGAAAAGGGATAGCATATGGTTTAAACTCTCATTTGTGAAGCTACACTCTACAAGAATGTGGTTGACTATCTCTCTCATTTGTGAAGCTAGAGTCTTTAGGGCCTAACCACAGGAAGTTTTTTTGGATTCGCTCGATCTTGGTATGGACAGATGAAGGATCCTTGAAAATGGACATGAAATAGACCGGGATGCTTTGGAGAATTGCCATGGTGAGGGTCACCTTAGCTGCCTGGGAGAGAAGGGCACATTTCCATCTAGCAAGTTTGAGTTTGAATCTTTCAACGACATTGTCCCACATAGATTCCTTCAGGCTTTTGATAAATAGGGGAAGGCCCAAGTAAGAGGTGGGGAGGGTGGATACTTTACATTGGAGGATGCAGGCAATCTTGCGTTGGCGACTGACAGGAATGTTGAGGAAGAAACACTGGCTTTTGGTGTAATTTATTTCCTGCACTGCTACTTTGGCATAAGTCTCAAGGATAGCTTTAATGGATTTGGCTTGAACGATAGATGCAAAGGTAGCCGTAATTGTATCAACCATAAATTGTTGGTGGGAAAGAGGGGGGAAGTGGATGAGGCTTTGATTCCAATGATCTCTCCAGTGGCGCAGGCAGTTTTGAAGGCTCTCCCCAGGGATTTAGTAAGGATTATGAAGAGGAAGGGGGATAGAGGATCACCCTGTCTAATACCTTTATGGGTCAAAAAATAGCCTGCAGCAGAGCCGTTTACGAGCACCGAGAACCATGGTGTCGAAATACATCCTTTAACAAGCTTTATCCAATCTTGGTGAAATCCAAACTTGCCAAGGACTTTGAGAAGGAATTCCCTATTGACCCTGTCAAATGCTTTGCTGATGTCCAGTTTGAGAAACATCGTTGCCTTCTTGTTGCAATGGGTGGAATGGAGGGTCTCATGGAGGGATATGATGTTGTCAGTAATGGATCTGCCTTCTACTGAGCTGCCTTGACAGGGGTCAATGATGGAAGGGAGAATTTTATTTAGCCTAAGAGCCATATATTTGGTGAGGGTTTTGTAAATGATGTTGCACAAGCTTATCAGTCTAAAGTCTACCATAGATCTACAGGGGTGAGTTTTGGGGATTAGGGCTATGAAAGTGGAATTGATGCCCTTCAGAATAATCTTGGTAGTTTGGAGTTCTATGATGGCCCTGCAGATGTCACCTCCCACGATGTCCCAAAAAGTTTGGAAGAAAAGAGGGGGAAACCCGTCTGGGCCAGGGGCTTTATCAGCCTGCATAGAAAATAGGGCCATCTTAATCTCGGCCAAGGAGAGAGGCTGGATAAGAGCAGAATTCATCTCAGGTGTGACCAAGAGGGGAATATTCTTGAGGAGGGATTCCTGGGCGGGCAGGTGGGGAGGGGAGGGATTTCCCATCAAACTGTTGAAATAAGTTGACGCTTCTGTTCTGATCTTAGAGATGTCTTGGGAAATAGAGCCATCAGACAGTGTAAGTTCTTTGATTTTGTTGGATCTTCGGTTATAAAGCATAGAAGCGTAGAAAAATGTTGTGTTGGCATCCCATTCTTTGATCCATAGGGCTCAGGATTTTTGTCGCCAATAAGTTTCTTCTTTGGCCATAATTTTATGGTACTCCGAAAGGAGCTTACCTTCTTCTTTCTGTAGCTGGTATGTCCACTAGTCGTGCTGAGTCTCTTGCTTTAGAACTTTGAGCTTGTCTAAGATTAACTGTTTGTTTTCGAAGATGTTTCCAAAAACCTCTTTGTTCCATATTTTGATGCTTTCTTTCACTGTTTTGAGTTTCTGGGACACATGAGCAATGGCAGATCTAGAGCAAGGGATATCCCACCATTCAGAGATTCTTTGTTTAAGCTCAGGGTGGTGAATCCACATATTCTCGAACCTGAAGGGAGTTTTGAAACTAGGGGTTTTGTTGGACTCAAGGAGGAGGGGGGAGTGGTCAGACCAAATTCTAGGGAGGGTTGTGAGAGAAGTATCACCAAACAGGGGAATGGCCTGTTGGGATAAGAAAAAATGATCCAGCTTAACCTGGATATGGTCCACCCCTACTCTTTTATTGCTCCATGTGTACTGGAAACCTTTGATCTGGATGTCCATTAACTCGTTACCTGAAACAAAATCCTAAAAATCGGCCATGCTTTTAGAGAGGGAGGGAATACCACCTCGCTTGTCAGAGGCAAACAAAGGGGAATTGAAGTCTCCGGCTAACATCCACGGGAGGGTGGAGAAAGCATTTTTGAGAAGGGTTATGGAATCCCACAACATCTTTCTTTCCAGGGGATTGTTGGGGGCATAGATATTTGAAAGAACCCAAGTGAACTGGTTGGTTGTGCAGTGGAAGACCATATTAATGGTTCCATTGGTGATGGAGACCACTCTACCTTCAACTTGAAGTGGATCCCATAAGCATAGGAGGCCCCCGGATGAACCTTCGGTAGGGGATGAGGCCCACTGGCAATTCTTCCACACAGATTGGACAATGTTGGGGATTCTCGCTGCATCAGCTTTGGTTTCTTGGATCATGATGATGGCCGGTTTGCAGTCCTTCCTAATGGTGCAGGCTAGCCTCTGCTTGCTCAAACTATTAAGACCTCTTATGTTCCAGGAGAGGATCTTCATTTGGATACTTTTGTAGGTTTCTTACCTCCCTTATTGGGTAGAAGGGGGTTTTTAGGGTTTTTGAACTCCTCCATGGGTTGGTTGAACATATCAAAAAGGAGGGTCGATTAGACTCCATTAGCAATCTGGTTTTATGTGTCTTTTCTGAGCTGGTCAGACGATGAAGGTCTGCCTCACTTTTTATCACCCCCTATGTCGACAGGACCTTTCTTGCTTCTAGTAATGATGGAGTTGGAATCTGGGCGATTGTGGGAAGGACTGGGGGGATCCTCAGGGGAGTCCGAGACAGGGTTGGAAGCAGGCAATGGAGCAGCGATGGAAAGGGGAGAAAGGGAAACTGTAGAGGGGATGGGACAAGTGTTTGGGGAAGGAGGTGGGGTAGGAGACGAGGGGGATTTTGGGGATGAAGAAGGAGCAGGGTTAGGTAATGAAACATGTGGGATGGAAGGAGGCTGGGCCATCAGGGGACTAGATGGGGAAGGGTTAGACCTAAAGAAAAAGTCTGCATCAACCATAGCAGAGAGAGGATCGAACTTATTAGGAAGGTAAAATAGAGAACATACCTTATCAAAACTAGGAGGATGGTGAGGGTGGGTTTCCTGACTGGGACCTTGCCTTCCTTTGTCAACTGTTTCTCGTCTGGGGCCTCTAGGTATGGCTGGCAACAAAGCTATTGGCTACTAAGGGAGGGGACGCTACGGTCGGTGAGACTCTTTAACAGGTTTCAGCGTAGGACATTGGGACCTGAGGTGCCCTTAGGATCGACATTCGATGCAAAAGGCTGATTTGTTCTCGTACTCAATGGCTTGACACCAGTGGAAACCCTTATAGATGAGATTGATGCGAGTGGGTATCTCAGACACCAGATTTGTAGAGATGCATAAGCGTGCATAGGCCATCCTAGAATGGGCTTTCATTGCCTGGTCGAAAGCAACCAAGTCTCCAATGTATCCTTTGATAGCATGCAGAATATATTCATGGAGAAACTGAATAGGAAGGTTTGAAAGACGGACCCAAATGGGGGCGACATTGATATCTTGGGTTTGGGGGTTGAAACCCTGATCCCATTTTTTAAGAAAGAGACTTTTCTTATCGAAAAACCATGACCCTCTCGTGAGAATCCTTGCATAGTCATTCTAGTTGTTTAGTTAGATCAAGAAAAAACCTCTGGAGAGGGCTACAAGCTGCAAACTTCCCTGGGTTCACCATTTGAAACCAGCCCATCGTCTGATAGACTCCATGTCCGGTCTGCCCCCAACAAATTTCCCAACCAGAGACAGGGATTCGATGGATAGTTTGGGTGCCATGCAAGACATTGGGATGAAAAGGTTGTCATCGGAGACCACCAAGGAGGGAGCCACAAATTCAATCAGCCGAGGGGAGGACGATCCAGACACTTTCTTGCTAAAGGAAATCGGAAAAGGGGGAATAAAATTTTCCCCCCAAGGTCGCGACCCGCCTGGGTCTGGATCGGGGCTAACAGGGATGTCGGGGGGGTCAGTCGGGATTTCCCCTAGCTCAAGATCCATAGGGCGGGATTGCAGAACCCTACCCTAACCGAAAAGGGAAACTACGGGTGCTAATGCTACTGGTGCGGCTATCATTTTCTCTCTCAATTTCCATATCTTCAACAATGTAAATGCTTTCAAGTTGGCAAAAATAAAAAATTTTATTCGATGTAATATGTTTCTATCAGAATTAATGAATTTTTTTTTACTCATTTTGTTTCTTCCATCGTCCAAAGTTTATTTGCATTTATAATTTTGTGTTGCTTTTTTAGTTTATTTCTAGCCAATATTGTTTATTATGTTCATCTCAAAGAACAAAAACATCATAGATAAGATCATAGATCTTTATGCAAACCAAGCATCTTTAAGATCTCATGAACTAAAATAGATCCTAAAATGAAATAAACCAAAACTATAATCTTAAGCATCATAGATAATATCATAAATATTTATGCAAACCAAGCATATTTAAGATCTCATGAACTAAAATAGACCCTAAACTATAAACCAAAACTATAATTAAGCATCATAGATAAGATCATAGATCTTCATGCAAACCAATCATCTTTAGGATCTCATGAACTGAAATAGATCCTAAAATTATTGTTGTTTAATATACATACATTAAAAATAAAATACCAATACTATAATTTAAAACATAAAATATATTGAGTTATCAATGAAGGCAATTGAGACACTATGATATAAAACATACAATTTATGAATAAACAAATTCTTTGAAATCTTATAAATCTGAAACAATATTATGAAATTTGCTATCAAATGAATTCATGTTTATCAATGCCCATGAAATAATAGAAAAATTACAATTTAGATAGCTGAAACAAACACATATCAGCTTGTCCAGAATCATTATTAAGCATAGCAGATATCTATGTCTCCACTATCTGATCACTAAAATCATCCTTATCTATTATATTCGTGGTACCCCTTATGCCTGCAAGGGAATTACAATATGTCAATGCCCTATCATACAAAAATTTGTCCAACTGATACGATGACACATAAATTCTTAAATAATTTTCTAAATTTTTGTCAAGCCTATTGTAGAGCTTAGATTTAACAAAAGATAATGCACTGAAAACTCTTTCATCTTCCACAAACTCCAAAATCGTTATTTCACATAATTTATATAAAAAAAAGTATTCACTCATCGTATCTTGTAAGACACTACTTGGATACAATTTTTGCCACAAATGTGCAGTGGAATCAATATCATGGATGTTACTAAAAAGTGACATTTTCCCAACCATTGTTCTTCCAAAATGTACTGATTGTTCTTTTAAAATATCTTTGTTGAGTATACCTTTGATTTCAACACCATTAACTTCCACATTTTTATTGAAATGTTGAATGAGGATGCCCATATATTTAATAAAAATCTCATTTATAAAATTGTATTCAATACAAGGATCCTAAAATATGGGGTTAACCACACCCATGACCTCAAGGAACTCATCTCTCTGAAACCGTTGTCATATCTCAATTGTCAATTTTTTTTTTTGATAAATTTTTCATAGTTTTATGTAAAAAAACATGAAATCTATTGTGTGTTATGGGAACTTCTTCAACATGGTACACAACTATACTTGATTACCTTTCAAAACAATAAAAAGGTATCAACTTTCCATGAACATTAATACAAAGATGATCATTGATGTCAAACTTCAAAAAGCTTTTTGTATTGTTTATTTTTGTCAATGTAATCCAACTATCAAACAAGGGATATTTAAAATCTGCCTTGGACACATATAACATATCGATAATCATACATATTTTTTTTCTCATCCTCATAAAATCAATGATATATATGGATCTATCTTGTGCGCGTTTAATAAATCTGTCCATTTATTGTAACATTGGAAGAATACCACATAAGGTAAAAAGAATTTCTAAGTCAGTCAAACAAAACATTGAATGGGAATCATATATGGGGCAATTGAGGTTTGGAGTCGAACACAAATACCATTCTTGTGTCGTTTCATAATAGCAGCACCATCAAATCCAATGCAAATTAACTTTGTGGCTATGTTTATATCATTCATTTTTGCAATATCCTTTAAACTAGTCACAAAAAAATTATAGATTTTTTATACATTTGAACCTTCAACCATATTATGTAATCCTAGAAAACTAGGCTTCCTTACATGATTTTAAAATGTGTACACATGCATGCAAATCACGGATGTGTTATCCACAACCATCACCTCATCAATAAAAAGTGAAATAAATCTAGCATTTTTTATTTGCTCCCTCAGGTCTTCCTTCTCAACTAATTATAGACATTTTGCCATTTTCCAACCACTTTGATTTGACCAATTGGAACTAGGAAGGTTTTGCACATCAGCTAGTTGAAATAGGTGCTTGTAATCAATAAAACTTGACATGGGTCTACCTTTCTTGAGAATACTATATACAAAAGCAAACTGCAAACTTTTTGAAGCTAAGGTGGTCTTATGAATTTTATGAAATTGGGCTACAATCATTCCACCTTTCTCAATAAGATATTTTTGTTGCTTTAAGTGACTGTCATATTCTATTGCATATATGACATGCATACATTATGATGCATCCTTCCGCCTAAATTCTTTACTAACTTCACCATTACTTCTTATAACTTTTACATAAGCTTTGTTAGCATGTTTTTCTATTGTATCTATCTTATTTTGCAGCATGTGATCCTTACCAAGTTTCCAACTGCAAATTTTACATCTACATTATTTTTTATTTACTTGGTTGTCCTCAGTCAGGATAGGCTCAATCCAAGGAAATTTTTCTGCCCATTCATTTTTAAATCCCCTTCTAATAATCTAGTCAGATGCCTTTCTATTTTTAGAAATTTTTCTTGAAGATTCAAAAGAAATTTGTAATGTATTTGATTTATCACTTTCATTTTCAATTGATATGTCATTTTGAGGATTATCTTCAAGTGTTTGTTGGATGTCTTTGCCAAGAGAATTTTTATTAGAATGCATCTCTTGGTGGGGAATATCTTCAATTCGAGGTATATCAGGGTTGACAGGGTATTCTGCATAGTAGCATACCATAATATTTTTTATCATTCTTGGATTAAACAAAACAAAATTAAAAACAACAAAAAAAGCATACATACTAAGAAGTAATTGTTTGAGGAAGAAAGTAGTATTTAAAATAATTACAGAATATACAACTAACTATTTATAATTCAAAAATCATTTGTATCTCAAATTTGCACAGATGTCGATGGCTCATTACATTTCAGCATATGGATAACATGTTTGAGGATACTCTTTTCAGCAGAATATTTGGACCCCTTCTTTCCATCACTAGTAGGTGGCATTTTACTTGTAAAGAAATGTTTTTCAATTTATAAAAGTAATAAAATGTTGAAGAGGTCTTACTTCTGTTAGGCCTCAAGATTATATTGTAACTAGAAGAAACAGATGGTTGGCTAGTAGAAAATACATACCTGTTCTTGCCATGCTTTATTGTGATTTTGTTAGTTTATGTCACTACTTCATTTTTCGGTGATAGCACTTATAACTAATAAGAGCACAAAACTAATTAACATACAAATTCAAATCAATTTAAAAAAAAACGTGTCTATGCAAAAAATAATTAGAGATATGTATGTAAAAAAATATCAAATTATAGTACAAAATGGACTAGAACCATAGAATCACAATGTCTTCATAGAAACAGAGCATCACAATGTCTTTAGAGGACTAAATTATTTACCTATGTATAATATTATACCACAAAAGTAGATTTGAATAGAAATAGAGAATCAAATAATTTTAACAGAAAGATAAAAAAAAAGGAACAACATGCAGAACAAGGCAAAATAGATAAAAACATAGGAACAAAGCAATGACTATACGAATATAGAACTAGGTTTGGATATTGGTCTAGTGCATAATAGGATCAAAAAATAACTAGAGATACATGCCAAAAATATTAGATTATAGTACAAAATGGACTAGAAATAGAGAATCATAATATCTTTAAAGAAATTGAGTATCACAACATCTTTAAAGAACCAAAGCGTTCACCTATTTATTATATTATAATAGAAAAACATATTTGAATAGAAACAAAGAATCAAATAATTTTAATAGAAAGAGATAAATTAGGTGACAACATTCAGATCAAGGCTAAATAGAGAAAAACATGGAAAATAGAGTAGTGATAGAGAACCTAGTAGAGAACACAGTTCGGTAGTCCATTCAAAAGTAGAATAGGATTAAAAAATTGGCCTAGTGCAGAATAGGATCCAAAAATTAGCTTGGTGCAGAAAAAGATCCAAAAATTAGCTTGGTGCAAAAGAGGGTTCGGTATTGTTCAGGATAGGGTCTAGTCTGGTGTAAAATAGGGTCTAAATATTAGCCTGGTGTAGAACATGGTCCGAAATTCGACCTCATATAGAAAAAGATCTAGAAATCAGCCTAGTGTAGAATAGGGTATGGTCTATCACATAATAGGATCCAGTATTATTTGGTCCTGAATAGGGTCCGATCTTGTGTAGAACAAACTTTGGCCTAGTGCAGAATCAGGTTCAGTTTTATCTAGTCTTGAATAGGGTTCAATCTATCATAGAAATGGGTCCATTCTGGTGTAGAATAGGGTCCAGTCTTGTCTAGTGTTGAACAGGATTTGATTTAGTGTAGGATTGGGTTTGGTCTGGTGTAGAACTGGATCAAGATATTCATCTAGTGTAGAACAGGGTCTAGAAATGAAAAAGTATCACTGGGATATTAATTATATATAGTGGTATACTTGGAAAATTGGGCGGGATAATTTAGAAATTTTAAAATTTTATGGCAAAAAGGGTCCTCTATTTAGGCAGGATTGTTGGCAAATTTTTAAAAATATTCATGATACTATTATCAACACACGGTGAACCAACACCTAAAAATTTTTTATCCCAATTTTTTTTTATGAAATGGATGATGTTTGGGTCCCTTAAATTCTTAAATTTGAATTTTTAAAATGCAAATATTCACCCAATTGGCGAATATTCACCACTATGCATAACCCTTATTATACTAATTCCATTTGATAAAAGTTACTATAATTTTTTTTTAATAAGCTATGTGTGCTTCTTTTGGGGCCACTACCATTACAAAAATAAAACATTACATTGCTCTCATTAAATTTCTAATAATTTAATTAAAGCATACCATATGTACCTTTCTATCAAAGATATTCTCTATCTTCTTAAAACTGTTAAGTTCCATAATATTTTTTTAAAAGGAACTAACAATAATAATAATCCTTATATGACACATACCTCCAACAGATAGAATAAATACAAATATAACAGTCATCCATCATCAATTTGATTATTTTTCTTTTGTAACAGAGGTTCTTCCTCTTTTAGAGTGGCAACATTTGAGAATTCATTTTTGCACTTCAATCTCATGAGGTAATATCTAGTTGTAACACCTTTTATAGGATCTTCATTTTCAAAAAACTGACTCACCAATTGTTTCATAATTAGCTTCAAGAAAACCATCTGAGGTGCTAATATTTTTCATAAAATTTTCTAGATGATCTTTAGTAACTATTTGGATTTTATCAATGATCTTATTCAAATTCTTCTTTTGGGGTTAAGTATTTTGTTGCTCACATGATTCCTGTTGGAAAATTGATGCATCTAGAGGATGAGCTTCTTTCTTTTGAACTAGGACATTTGAAGGTTTGAAATAATTCGTATGTAGGGCCTTATCCTCCATGAAGGAGGAATCAGAGCATGATCATATGACCAGGCATCTTTTATTCAAGTGGTCATATTGTTGACACCCATATCATCTTAGGGAGAAGTTTTAATATTCAATATTTTGGATTCATTCCCCTTTGCTTGAGGATATAGTAATGGATTGAGCCCCAGGAACAAAAACATCCATCCAAAAAACCAATATTGCTTTACTTATATTAATTTTACTGGACAAAATTTCCTCTGTTTGGGTATCCATATACTAGAATTCATCAATGGAATTACCAATTTTGGTGAATATCTTATGTCCCCAAAACTCCATAGGAAGAGCATAAATATTCAGCTAGACTGGGAAGCCATTAACTTTTTTTGTAAAGGGGTTGAAACTAGGAGTCCAAGGTCTTATAAAGATACCCCTTTGTATAAAATACCAATTACATCTATAATCCATTACCCTGTTTCTATACACTAAATTAGAAAATGAAACAGAAAATAAAATTTTGAATAGGAAAGTTACTTGGAATTTTGTACTCGTGCACCAATATTTAATGTATCCTTTGAGCTCCTTCAGGCTTGGTATTTTACCCTTGAGTTTGCATACAATTTTTTGGGCTTCATGATCAATCAAATCGAACCCAAATTCATCCTCCAAAATCTTGATATATAGCAAAGGTTCATCCACTCGTGAACCTAAATATCTCTAAGATATATTTCTTCTGATCAAAGAGGCTTTCTCATAGACTAAAGAAATGATCTATGAACAACCCTCTTCCTTAAAATCTTGAATGTACCTAGGGTTCACATTCCTTTCACAAATATTGTAGCCAATTTATTAGTTTGTTCCATCGCTTGACTACACCTAGGGTTTACCACTATAAAATTATTACATATTATTAATTTTAGATTTAAACTAACCAATAAAAAAACCATAATTAATTAATAAATTTAATTTTATGGTGATTAAATTTAAGAATAATAATAATAATAAAATAACACCAAAAAAATGCCAATAATTAAGATATTCAAATAAAATGGTATTAGCTCAACTGGTTAGATTTCTCAATATTCAAGGAGACCAAGGTTCAAATATTCCCAAACGATGTATGGATAATATCCAAATTTTGTAGCAAGAGACAACATGCTCCAGGCACGAGGTCACCTTTTAAAATTCTTGCTCTCTCCTTGGCTCTTCTTGGGGTTTTTAGGTGGATCTCCTACTTTCCTATTGATTTCTAGGTAGATCTCCTATTTTTCTTGGGCTTTCTGGTCTTTCTTGTCTCTACTTGGTTCCTGAAGGGCCTCCAAGACCTTTTCTACATATTTTTGAGGTGTTCTATGAAGTCTTCTTGGGTGGTGTTGTGTGGTCGAACAAACCTAGTTTTTTGGCACGGTTTGGGGGGTTTCTGTTCTTGCTCGATTTGGGGGGCTAGTGGAGCTCTTCCTTGCAATTTTTTCTTTGGCCATGGGATGGGGCCATGTAATTTACTACCTATAGGGGAAACTATTTTTCCTCTTCGGATCTTGACATTGCTTTAGAGTGGGCTTCAGTTCATTCGTTCTGCTTGTCGGGATGGTCATTCACTAGTTTTTATGGGCTTGGGGAAGGCCTTGACTATTCCCAGCTGAGTGATTTTTGTGGTTTGTGGTTTATGGTTGGTGGTTTAGGGTTTTTTATGGATTTATTTCATTTTTTCTACTTGTTGAGATGGTCATTCACTGGTTTTTTGGGCTTGGTGGAGGCCCCAATTGTTCCTAGTTGAGTGATTCCCATTGTTTGAATTTCATGGCTAGCAATTCAAGATTTCAAATGGATTCATTTCTTTTGATCTACTTGTCAATATGGTCATTCACTACTTTATTTGGGTTTGGGGAGGCCCTGATTTTATTGTTTATAGTTGAGTGTTTCTTGTGGCTAGCAGTTTGAGGCTCATGTTCAAGGGTGTCTAAGGGATTCCTTATCTTTATTTTCTGGTCTTGGAGGGGACCATGTGCTACATTGTATTGTATAATGGTTTCATGGGTTTTCCTCTAGTGGTAGGGTTAGGTTTTGTTTCAAATTTATGGATACTTTGTGGATGGTCCTACCTACAACTCTTTTTGAACTGGTTGGGGGGACCATTTGTTTCCTACAGCAAAGGGCTTGATATTGTGTTGTGTTTGATCTTCTTCTTGTTTCAGGGGCATCTTCTTTACCAAGTTTTATCTTAAACTATGCTTCACCTTTCTTCATTGGGAGATCACATGGCTTGTTGTGATCTCCTTTGATTATTCTATTTTTAGGCCTGTGGATGACCCTGCATGGACTATCTTTGTGGATATGCTTGATGTTGGTGTTCTGGAATTAGGCCCTATGGATGTTTTTGCATTTTGGGTCTTCTAAAACTGTGTGTTTTTTACTAGGTGGGAAAACCTTTTTCAATAAAAATAAAAAATATTATTTTCTCATGGAGGCTTTTGCGGATGGTCTAGTGTTGTTCTGCAGACGACCTTGGGCTATTTTGTAGATGGGCTTGTCATAGTTTTTGGGTCATCCTATTTCTCTTACGGATGATCCTGATTTATTTATGGATGGTCATGTTTCGTTTATGGATGGCCTTGCACTACATTGCTTCATTATTTTTTCTTCGAGCCTTCTAAATCTATGAGGTTTTATCCTGTGCGAGAAAACCCTTCTCAAATTGTGTGTAACTATGAGGTTTTCTCCTCTGCAAAAAAAATCATTTTCAAACTTTTGTGTAACTATGATATTTTCTTTATTGCCCCTACGAGGGCTTCTCTTCTCTTCCCATGTGGCTTCCTCTCTTGCTCCCACATGGGCTTCTCTTTTTCTATTTTAGCTATTTTTCTCCAATAGTCCACTAAGGGCCTATTTATTTGACTATTTTTTTATTGGGAACTCTTCTCCCAACCTTCATATTTTTGTAAAAGGTTACGAGATCCTTTCAAAACCCCTCTTACCAATCAAAAAATATATATCCAAATTTTGTAGTAATACCACTATGTGGTGATGATGTAATACAAATGGGATCCATTTCAATTCCATATAATCAATTGAAAATATATATTAAGACAGTCAAGAATTTTTTTATAAGAAATCATTTTGAATTGGTACTAAGTTTAATTGGTGTTCTATAGTAGTAGTTATTTTTTCAATTTGCAAGGTTTTTTTAATTAAATTATTTTTTATTAAAATTAAGCTAAAATTTTGTTAAAATATGGATTTTGATTAAATATTTTTTTTCTTAGGAAACCTTTATAAACCCTAGCCTATTGGGTAAAGAAAAAGTCAATGAGAGTCGACCATCCAAGAAATCAACTGGGGTAACCCATAAAAAAGCACTTGATCACTTTCTTTTTTTAATACATAGGGGAGTTGGTAACACCATTGGATGCTACCACTATAAATCCTAGCCTATTGGGTTAGACAAAGTCAACAAGACCATCCAAGAACCCAACTAGGGTAGCCCATCGACAAGCACTTGATCACTTTATTTTTTTAATACATAGGAGAGTCGATAACACCATTGGGTGCTATGACTATAAACCCTAGCTTGCTAGATTAGATGAAGTCAACAAGACCTTGACCTAAAAAAATTGAACTAGGTAGCCCATTGAAAAGCACTTGATCACTTTATTTTTTTTAATACATAGTGGAATTGGTAACACCATTAGGCATTGCCACTATAAACCTTAGCCCATTGGAAGTCAATAGGGCCCCCACCCTCTAGGTAATAGCATTAGGTGTTGCCACTATAAACCTTAGCCTATTGGATTAGATGAAGTCAACATGACCCTGCCCTCTAGGGCATCGAACTAGAGTAGCTAATTGGTAAACACTCAATCACTACCAACCAATTTATCTCCTTTTAGGTATGTTATGGTTTGAATCTTAAACGTCCCCAAATAAAGACCACATCCCTAACTATTACGTTGTCTTTGTCGAGCTAGCACTCAATCACTTTCAACCAGTCTATTCCTTTTGGATAAATAATAGGTTTTCAAAGGGTCTCGATTTCTTGTTCAAGGGTTTGAACTTGGATATATTAGATAAAAATCCAAAGACATATCACTAGAATATACCTCACAAGATAATTTTTATGGTAAAGTATAATATTTGAAAGGATCCTAATTGCATTGAATTGTACTCAACATAGTCTTTATCAAGAATGAATTGCATGACACTATAATTACATGACAACAACAAATAGTTATATTATTTTTTAAAACTTTAAAATGTATATATAGGATTATTTTTAAATTTATTACATGGGACAAGTATTATTTGTATTCTATTCTCATCATATGGTAGTATTATTATAGTTTGAATGATATAATATTTTATTTCTAGATAACAAGGGGTTGTACTCGAGTACCCCATCCTTGATAAATTACAACTCTCTTCTATAGAGCTTGAGATTTTACAAATAGATTCACTTCTCATCTCAATTGAGATGCTATAGCTAGAAACCTACATGGTTTTATATAAAATTTATGAATTCTTAATTTTCATTTTATAGATATTTTCATTTTTCTGTATGAATACAAATATTCTAGAATTCAGCATCCTTCTTGATAATTTTCTATAAAAGCCTTCACAATACCAAAACTTCACCTCTGCTATCTATGCATTGCATCTTAGTAGAGTAATATTTCCAAAATATTTCACTATCATAGTCCACTTTACCAAATTTGGATTGCTAGTTTCCTTCCTAAAGCACAAGTGCAACCATAAAATTATAATAAATAGTTTATATGAAAACACATTAACGTTATAAAAATAAAGCAGATATTACCAAAGGAAAACATTAAAGTAAATCTTCATCATTATTTGATTCAGGTATTCAACATTTTCTTATCAGCTTTAGCTAAACTTACTGCTTCATAATCAAGGAAAATATAATTTAACTCAATGATCCTCAATTAAAACCCCTCTATTGGCTAGTCTATTTGCATAATTGTTTCCTTTCCTTAATGTATTTGTAAATATGATTTCTTCAAAATCTTTAGCAAGATATTGAATTTCCACAATTATCTCTTGTATGTTCCATGGAGCCTTTGATTTTCTCAAAATTGCATTTATTACTATGAGTGAATCACCTTCCATCCATACTCTATTCCATTTTATTTGTTTACATATTTTTAACCCTTCTAAAGCTGCCCAAGCTTCAGCTTTATTATTTGTCTTAAAACAACTATTGAAAGCATAATGACACAAAATATCTCCTCTATTATTTTTAATTATTCCTCCTCCTATTGGTCTTAGATTTCCTTTAGATGCTCCATCAAAATTGAATGTGATCAACTCCACATATGGTGGTTTCAATTTTATATTATTTACCTTTCTCTTGTACCCAACATTCCATTTGATGACTTGAATTCATATATCAAGGCTATTTGCTTCCATATTAGGGACTAAGTGAGTTGATAAGGTTCATTTATACTCCTTTATGGCTAAACATATCTTCCTTTTCATTACCTCCAAACTATTTTCCTTTCTTTTAAATATTCTTCTATTCCTTTCTAGCCATATAGTCCAAAAATTGTATCTTTTGATATATCCCATATTGTTTGGAAAGCCTCACTTTTATAAGTGCTCTACCATTTATTTAACCATTATTCAATTTTTCTATTCATCACCATGCATTTACCAAACATATTAAGGATTTATTGCCATAGTTTCTAGACTATTGAGCAATATCCTAAGAGATGTTCTATACTCTCCTCATCCTGTTTACAAAGAACACATTGAGAGGGGCCATGAAAACCCCTTTTCATAAGATTATCCTAGGATAAAATTCTTCTATGACCTACTAGCCAAACAAATATTTTAATTTTAGAAATGCTTGGGATATCCCAAATATCTCTCCATATTATTGTGATATTTCTATTTTTTTGGTGTTTTACATTATATCCACTTCTTGTTGTATATTCTCTTGAGCTATTCAAATCTCAAATAAATTTATCCTTGGCTCCCCTCAGAATAATCATAATTGTTATATTTCTACTCAATTGCCTCCTAGAATCAATGTCTTATATAACTGTAAAAAAATCTTCTTTACATTTGTATCTTCCTTCCTAATCCTTGTACAAAATGTTTGAAACCCTATTGTTAGAGAATATTACATTATTTGGTACATGACAATGTACCACCTTGGTACATTATTATAAATATTAGATTAGGATTGTGTCCTATATTAGTGAGTGAGTTAATATTTTATGTAATATAATAATGTGCAGGAAATGCACAAGTGTCATGTAAATATGTGTGCAAGTGTTATGAGTGTAGATGTCCACAAGTGTCTAATATGTAAGTGTGCATATATCCTTAGAATAGGAAAATGAAGACTTATTAATAAGAGTGAAGTTCAAGAGTGTAGCATATGAAGAGTCACATACAATTATATATATTTAATTTGGCTAAATAATAAGAGGTTGTACTCGAGTGTCCCATCCTTAACAAATTACAAATCTCTTTTTCAGAGCTTGATATTTTATAAATAGATACACTTCTCATCTCAATTGAGATGTTATAGCTAGAAACCTACATCATTTTACATAAAATTTTTGAGTACTTGATTTTTATTTATTTTTATTTTTTCAATTTTCTGTATAGCAACCTACATCATTTTACATAAAATATTCTAAAATTCAGCATCCTTCTTGACATTTTCTATAGCAACCTTCACAATACCAAAAATTCACCTCTACGATCTATACATTGCATCTTAGTAGAGTACTATTTCCAAAATATTGCATTATCATAGTTTGCTTTACGAAATCTGGATTGCTAGTTTCCTTCTTAAAACACAAGTGCAACCATAAAATTATAATAAATAGTTTAAATAAAAATATATTATTCATATAAAATAAAGCAAATATTACCAGTGGAAAACATTCAAATAAATCTTAATCATTATTTTATTCAGGCAATGATTATTTTTTTGTTAGCTTCAACTAAACTTACTACTTCCTCTAACCACGGAAAGGATAATTCTCAATCAAATCACCTCTATTGGATAGACTATCTGCACATTTGCAACCTTCCATTAAAAGTTTGTGTAAACTTGATTTATTCAAACTCTTTAGCAAGGTCTTGAATTTCCATAATTATCTCTTGTATATTCCATGGAGCCCCTACTTGCCTCAAATTACATTTATTACTATGAGAGAATCACCTTCCATCCATACTCTATTCCATTTTATTTGTTTGTATATTTCTAACCCTTCTAAAACCACCTAAGCTTCAACTTTAATATTTGTCTTGAATACACTATTGAAAGTGTAATGAGATAAAATATTTCCTCTATTATTTGTAATTATTCCTCCTCCTGTTGGTCTTGAATTTCCTTTAGATGCTCCATGAAAATTTAATTTAACCAACTCCACATATGGTGGTTTCCACTTTATATTATTTACCTTCTTTTTTCTTCTCTTGTACCCAAAATCATGATTATATTTAATGACCTGAATCCATCTATCAAGGCTTTGTACTTCTATATTAGATACTAGGTGAGTTAATATGGTTGGTATAGACTCCTCTATGGCTAAACATATATTCATTTTCATTACCTGTAAACTGCTTTACTTTCCTTTAAATATTTTTTCTATTCCTTTCTATCCATATAGATTAAAGCATTGTATATTTTGATATATCTCATATTATCTATAAAGCCCCACTTTTATAAGTACTATGCCATTGCTTTAACCAATCTTCAATTTTGCTATCCATCACTATGCATTTATCAAACATGTTAAGAATCCATTGCCATAGTTTCTAAACTATTGAGCAATATCCCAAGATATGGTCTATACTCTCCTCCTTTTTACAAAGAACACATTGAGAGGGACCATGAAAAACACTTTTTATAATGTTATACAAAGATAAAATTATTCTATGACCTACTAGCCAAACAAACATTTTAAATTTAGGAATGCTTGGGCTATCCCAAATATCTCTCCAAAATCTAGTGATATTACTATATTATTGGTGTTGTACATTATATCCACTTCTAGTTGTGTATTCTCCTAAGTTATTCAACTCTTAAATAATCACACATCTTGCTTCATTTCACCAAAGAATATTTGTAAACTAAATCATAAAAGGATCGCATAATATAGATTAAATTTTTTTCTACTAATTTTGGCATAGTATACAATGACATATAATATGTTGGAATTGCCTGTAAGACTGACTTAATTAATTGCACTCTTCCTACTAATGATAACTATCTACCTTTCCATATTAGTATTTTATTCTAAACTTTACTTATAACTGGATTCCATAATTCTATCCTCATTCTCCCCTTAAATAAGGGCATCCCTAGATAAGTTGTTGGCAAATTTACCTCCTCAATTTGAAGTAACCTACAAATTCTAGCTTTGACTTTAGCTGGAGTGTTTAGGAAGTAAATTTATAAATTGTCCTATTAAATTTTTACCCTAATGCTCCTTCATATTCCTTTAATAAGTTATTCAAAGCTTTGACCTCATTTATCCTTGCCCTTCCAAAAAGGGTTGCATCATCTACAAACTGTTGATGGGTAATGTTGTCAATGACATTACTAACCTGAAGTCCACTTATAAGCCCATATTTATTATCCTTATTTAAGTTCCTACCCAAAATCTTTGCCATAATAATGAATAGATAAGGTGATAGAGGATTTCCTTGTCTAAGGCCTCTCTTGGATTTAAAGGATTCTGTTACTAACCCATTGACCAACACTGAATATAAAATTATACAGATACAAGATTTAATCTATCTCACCCATTTATTTCCAAATATAAAATTTTCTAATACTAAAAAAATAAAATCACATTTAACCCTATCATAGGCTTTACTCATATCAAGTTTTAAGATCATTACTTTTTTTTTCTTGATGCTATTTGTAAGCCCAAAATGGCCACATAGAATTTTTTTACAATTTTTTCTAAGTCCTAAAGCATGGTGTTCTACCCTACACCAGTGGTACAGTGCATAGTGTTCTACCCCATGGCCAACTCAATAAATATTTTACTTAGTGCTTTCAAAATTGTGATCTAGATTACAATGAATATCCAATGCTTCACAATAATGTTTTATCCTGTGTGACACAGAGTAAGGTTCAAGCTCATAGTCAATGTGGTCAAAATTGATAAGTTTAATCTCTAAATCATAGTCCATAGCACAGGTTCTACCCCATGCAGGCTAGTGCATATTCTATAGTGCATGGCCTAGTGCAGGGTTCTAAGTTGCGATCAACATTGGTCAAACTTGCACGTTGGAATATCAAATCATGGGCTATGACATTTTTTGGAGTATTGTTCTACGTCGTGATCTAAAATAGCAAAAAAGCTATGATGAGGCTAAGAAGAGAGGGCTAAGACATTGTTCTACCATGTGTGGCTCAAAATTTTTTTTGTATAAAGCATGATGAAGCTTTCCTTGCTCTAGCCTATGGTTAAAGAGGTCAACTTTTCCAAATGAAACTTTTGAAAAGTGGGCTACGATGTGGTTCTACATCACTGGCAAAACTAATAAGGGAGAAGTGACGTTGGTTCTATACCATGGATGTTGTTTGGGAATGAATACGTCAAGGTTCTAATGTACTAATCTCAGTCGTTCATGGGTGATTGATGACTTGTACGTTTTATGCTCTAAACAAGTATAAAAGTAAGAGGTTAACTTAGCACAAACTGATTGATCATCATATTAAGGCTTCCAAGAATAGGAAGACAAAGTGATAGAAGTATCAAGAACTAAAAATAGATGTTAGTTGTAGATCTATGACTAGATATCATCGATAAGAATGACAAATGGTTTTGATGACAGTTTTTATATAGTCCAAGTCTGGGTGCTATGAAAGCCAAGAAAATTGCAGATGCTGGGTTCCAGAGGAGTGAAAGATCATGAAATTCCTTCTTCCTTTAAAATAAACAAGAGGCTACCACCTTAGCATCTTGCTGATCTGGCATTCCAATTCCTTGTAATGTTTCATTTTATTTAATCCTTAAACATGTAAAACTATAAATAGAGGTCAAACCCTTATTTTTAGGGGTTGAATCTAGAGTGTTTTCTTGCCCTACTATGTAATATTTTCTATAAATCAATATAAGGAACATTACTTGGATGTTTGCTTTAGGTTGTTACCTTTTATTTTTATGGAGATTTAATCTATGAATGTATTTCTGCTACCGTTGTTATGGTTAGTCTATTTTGTTGATATTGGATTTCTAACTTAGAGCACCTTGAAATATTTCATGTTTGAATATATGCTTAGAAGGAATTATTTTTTGTTAGTCTGAGTACTGATCTAATTCTACTATTTGGATTATTAGTATTCTAGATGTTTGAAATAGTTTCTTGAAGCATATCTCTTGTTCTTTAATTGATGAAGATTACTTGTTTTGAGTGTTGTTAATCGTAAGTGTGGGATACTAGAAATTTATTGGTGGAGGTTTATCCTATAGATATGCCTATACTGTTAGCTTTATATGACTACTATTTAAATATTACCTTTCTAAACCTAAACTCATTTCTATCCCTATATTTAAACATTTAACCGAGCTTAAATGAGTCAACACCCAAATTAGTTGATAAGGTATACCAACCTACTCTGGAGGTTGGGTTAAATCAATATTTAATCCATCCAATATTGGATTTTGGACTATGATTAGTGGGTGCATGCCTTACTAGAACACTAAATATAATAGTCATAGTTTTAATATTTTCTTGATGTCAATTCAGATCCCAACAGTTTTGGCACACCCGATGGGACCCTATTTACAAGAACACTAGTTAACCCACAAGATTTCATTTCTACTCTTCTTAGAGGAATCAAGATTTAGTGGATTTTCTTGACCTTAGTAAGCGGTTAAAATAATATTTAGTGGATTTTATTGACCTTATTAAGCAGTGAAAATAAATTCACTTGGCGACTCCATGAATGCAAGAAACTAGAAAAGCCATTCCAATAGCTCATATTTTTCATGAATACTAGGTCATCTATCAAAAATAGTCAAGACCCTATTGTCTTTTATGAGCTCCCCTTAAGAGGGTCCAATATTATAAGAAATTTGTTCTCAGATTCACAGTCGAGAGAGGTTCTAGTTGAGTTAGCCCTCGAGATACCTCCAAGGCCAGTTCCACCAAGAACAACACTAGTAAATAGGGTTGGATAGCATAATGTAAATCCAAACCAACCTCTCTATAAATACCCTAATTGGGATACATTTAGTCCTTTAATACTAGCTCAAATACATGATATTCCCTAGGTTGTATCCAAAGCTATACCTACATATTATGGATCAGTAAAAACTGCTTATGAGCATTGCCAAGATATCCTAATCTAGCAGCCATACATAAAATTAGAAATGAAGATGTGATTGTAAGTATTCTAGCCCTATATTTTAGAGGGAAGATCCTACACTAGTTTAGGAATTTGGAGGACAATAGCATAACTTCATGGGTTGCATTAGCTGAGCCTTTTGTAGAAGAATTCAATGAATCTACTGACCTTTTTTCTCTCCTAAACCAATTCACATCTATGCAAAAACATCAATAAAAGTTAGTCTCTGATTTTAATCTAATATTCAGTAGAACTTGGAAAAGGATTCCACCTAAATTCAAACCAACTTCCCCTCTTTCTTGCATGTACTATATCAGGGTCCTTGGGTCAGAACTTGGACTACAAACTCAACAGTCAAGATTCTACACCTTCCCCCAAGTGTATAATGCAATTGTACAGATAGAGAATATCCTCATCAATGTAGGAAGGTTACCTCTAAAAATAGTTATACCCTATTATTCTGATATCCCTCATACCCAAGTTCAGGTAGCTACATATTCCTATATGGACCCCCCTCCTTTATCATCACCACTCCCTCAAATGGCTCTAATTCCAGCCCCCAAAACATCATCTACTTTAGTTTCCTTTCCACCACTCCCATCTCAAGTACCTCAAGAATCCACCATGTTGCTTGATATTCATAGTACTTTGAAAACACTCAATAATAAGATCAAATGCAATGGAGAAAAGAGATATGGAGAGGTATCAACAAAGGAGATACCCTTACATCAATAGATATCAAAATATTAGTACCACAATAGTACAGGGATCAGAGTTAGTGTAAATCAAGAATACCAAGAATATGCCCTTGAGATCAATATTGTGAATGTATGGTGCCTTGTGTGTAATGATCCCCATAATTCAGACTCTCGTGTTATGTACCAACACCATGTGTAACAGGCCATGGAAATATTGAGAATAATAAAAAGGGTAGAGTTAACATGATGTGGCAGCCAGAGTAGATTATGGTTAGATAAGATCTTGATGAAGAAGAACCCATTTCTATCATGACGAGATCAGGTAAAAAGACATTGTAGGTTGATCCATAGAAGATAGGCCAATTTTAGGTCCCTTCTTAGAAGAAGAAATATTCTCCTTTGTAAAGTAATGATCAATTTCCTATTCCTCAAGCAAATAAAAAGAAGGATGCAACTCCTAAGAGCTAATAAAGGGAAATTAATTTTCCCAAGAGGTATGAGAAAGAGAATGACAAAGAAATAATAAGATCCAAAAATGAAGCACAAGAGAGGTTGAGATTCTCTTCCATCACTAAGAGATAAAGAATTGAAGCTACACAATAGTATAAGAGAAAATATGGTGAACCATAAAAGAAGTATGAGAAACTCCCTTCAAAGAAATCAAAGTACAACATTGTAGAAGAGATGAAAAGAATCCCCTCCAAAGAAAGTCTCTACGATACTCTCTTCATCCTTGGTCAGATAGATCTACTCAAGGCTTCTTTGAATAATAATTCTCAAGAAAAGCAGACTACCACCATATTTAGCATACCTTATGGTAAGGAGAAGATATCTCCTACTACCCTAAAGAAAAAACCCCCCTTTCTATATATATTTGAGAATGGAAGGTTGGATAGTCCACAACTATATGATTTATTTAGGGGCTTCAACCATAGTCATGCCCAAAGTAGTCTGCGAGGAGATGGGTATGGAGTATACCCGATATTATCCCAAAGTTTTGTAGTTGGATGGGACACCAGTTAAAATGGTTGGGATAATAAAATATGTACTAATGAGACTGCATAGGGCCCTATAAGTGACCATATGCAAGAAATTGTGGTGGTAGACCTAGAGCCTTATTTTGGTTTGTGTATCTATAGATATTTCACTACTAAGTTAGGAGAATATATGTACTTGGATTACTTTGGCATGATAATCCCTTTCAAAGGAAAGAGGATAAGGATAACACCTAAAAAGCCTATGTCCTATCACATTGAAAAGATAGAAGAGGATATGTGCAACCTCATAGATCTAGATGAATTCGAGCTAGTAGAAATATTTGAAGAGTTAGAGGTGGAAGATGAATTACCATTCAAAGAGGATTATAGCCAGTTTGGGATAGGTATGGGTACTTACAATATTTATTTAGAGATAGAAGAAAAGATATCCTGCTATATCTAATCAATCCCTGAGAGAGACAAAAATATGGACTATGCATTTTGATGGTGCAAGGTGCAAAAATGGAGTTGGTGTCGATGTGGTTTTGCAGTCTCCTTCAGAAGGTGTAAAATTTTTTGCATATAGAATAACATGGTCTTGCACTAACAATGTTGCAGAATATGAAGCTTTATGCTTGGGATTAATGCAAGCAGAGAGTATGGGGATCAAAATTCTTGATATATATGGCTAATTTGAGTTGATATTCAATCAAGTGAGAGAGATGCAATAGTAAACACCATTACCTCAAATAATACAGAAATAGGGTATGGGATTTGATGGAATATTTTGATGCCCTTAATATTCACTTCATCCACGAAAATAGAATGTGTTGGCTAATGCTTTAGCCATCAAGGATTAAAATTTTAGTCCTTATTCAGATATGGGATCATCTAAGGATAGAAGAGTCAAACTAGTTTTCAAGCCTACAATACTAGACAAACAAATTTTCTAGCAAGTTTTTGAAAGTGATGACCATATTATTGATTTTTTGGTGAGAGAAGCTTTCTTATCTAATGTACAAGAGGAACTACCTCATGAGATAGATCAACAAGATGTTATTCAATTAAAGAACAATCATATCCCTAGAGGTTTGGTCACCCTAGAAATCCTCTTTGATAATGAATATGGGAGGAAAGCTAGAGCTATGGAGGTCAATGAAGAAATCTATAAAGAAATCAAAGTTGAAAAGGATAAGAAGCTCAAAGTTGGTACCATATGTTCTCCAAAGGAGGTAGAAGAGATCAAATCCTTGTGCTTTAAGTACCAAGACATTGTAGCTTGGTCATATGAAGATCTAAAGGTATATTATAAGAATGTGATTCAACAAACTATCGAGTTGAAGCCTGAAGTAAAACCCTTTAGATTAAAGCAGAGATACATAAATCCAAGGATTGAATTCATAATGAGAGAGGAGCTACTCAAATTGCTAAAAGCTAATATTATCTATCCAATAAAGCACTCTACATGGGTGGCTAATTTGGTTCCTATTAGAAATAATAATGGATACATCCATCTATGTGTAGATTTTAGGAACCTCAACCAAGCATCACTGAAAGATCACTACCCCCTCCCTTAGATTGATCAAATTTTGTAGATTGTTGTAGGAGCTGAGAGGTTCTCATTATTATATGGTTTCTCTGGATATAACCATATTTGGATAAAGTATGAGGATCAATTCAAGATAGCATTTACTACTAAGTGGGGAACCTTTTCTTACTAAAATATGCCTTTCGATCTATCCAATGTAGGGACCACCTTCTATAGAGGCATGGATTATGTTTTTGGAGATTTAATCAATAAGGTCATTCTCATCTACTTAGATGATATGACTATGTTATCTCATAAGAAATAATCTCATCTAGAGCACCTAGAACAAGTGTTTAATAAATACAGAGAAATTTGGTATCTCTCTAAACCCAAAGAAGTCCTTTTTTGCAGTCCATGAAGGGAAGCTATTAGGGCATGTGGTTTCTAAGGAAGGGATGTCTATTGATCCAGATAGGGTAAAATAAATCATATAACTTCCCTTGCCTATGAATAATAAGGCCTTGCAATACTTGTTTGGTAGATCAACTTTGTAAGGAATTGCATCTCGAACTTTGCTCAAATAGTAAAGCCCATATCATAATTGCTAAAGAAGAATGCAGATTTTAAGTAGACAGGAGTATGAAAATAAGATTTTGAAGCTATTAAACAAGCTATTGCCACTACCCTAGTCCTGGTGAATCCTAATTTTAATAAGAATTTCATTTTATATGCCTATGGAGTTGAAGAGAGCTATGCAATTGTACTAACATAGAAGAATGATGAGGGAGAAGAACATCCCATATTTTTTTGGAGCCAAACTCTTCATGAGTACCAGATCAAATACAAATTTATTGAGAGACAAGTGTTTGCAGTGATGAAATCATTGAAGAAGTTTAGGTAATACTTGGCTCAAAGTAAAACCCTTATTTATGTGGTACACCTAGATGTCAAGAGTTTCATCCTACAAGGAGAATTAGGAGATAAAAGAGCTAGCTATATTACCAAAATCTAGGAATATGATGTGGAAATTCATCCTACCAAGCTAGTCAAAGGTAGAGAATTATGCAAAGGGATGACATAAAATGGTAGTTACAGAATATATGTTGGCTTGCCAGCCATCAGTAGCACAACATAGTGAAGAATTTTTCTCATAGGGTTCATACTAGGTTGATAAAATGATAAATTGCTTCCAAATAGGAGTCTGTCCTCAAGGTCTTAATCCATCATGAAGGAGGAGGTATAGACTCCAAGCCCTTAATTATGTATTGCTACCAAAGGGATTGTATAGAAAAAATCTTGATGGAGTCCTTCTAATATGCTTTAAATATGATCAAAACAAAAATTCATTGAAGAATTCCATGAGGGACTTTATGGAGGACATTTTTTAGGGAAGGTCACAACTATGAAAATTATGAGGGTAGGCTATTATTGGCCTACTATTTTTTCTAACACCTTCAAGATAACAAGGGCATGTGACAAATATCAGAGATATGTGGGAAGGAATAAAAATGTTGCATTTCCTCTTAAACCTATACAAGTGGAAGAGCTCTTCTAATAGTAGGGACTAGATTTCATCAAAGTGATAAACCCCATTTTCTCGATAGGGCATAAATACATCTTGACTACTATATATTATCTTACAATATGGGTTGAAGCTATTCCCACTAAGAAATCAGATCAAGAAGTGGTAATTGAATTCATGGAAGGTCTGATCATAATTTATGGCATTCTTGAAGCTATAGTAAGTGACATCAGTCCAAATTTTATAGGAGCTAAATGCATTAAGTTTACAAGAAAATATGGCATACTTTTAAATAATATTATAATTACTACCCTCAAGGGAATGGGTTAGCATATTCCACTAATAAAAATATGCTTATAATCCTAAAGAGAACATTGGAGGACAACCAAAGAAGCTAGAATCTCCTTTTAGAACAAGATCTCTGGGAAAACAGGATCATTATCAAGAAATCTATCAAGACAACCCTTTATGTATTGGTGTATGGAAAAGAAGTTGTCATGTTTACTCATCTAGAAATACCAACTTTAATGTTGGAAAACCAAGAGAAATAATTAGATCAGAATCTAATAGAAACTAGGTTGCATCTCCTATAGTTAGAAGAGAAAAGAACTCAAGCATATGAGGATTTCCAGAAGTGACTCAGTCAATACTAAAGGATGGTTTGACAAGAAAGCCAAATTCAGAAAAAGTTCAAAGTGGGTGACTCTATCCTAAGGTGGAATGTAGAGAGATCCAAACCAGGTAACCACCAAAAAATTGACTTCTTCTGGGATGGTCCTTTCAAAGTGGATGAGGTCAAGGAGAACAACTCTTTTCAACTTCAAGATCTAGAAGGGAACATTCAACCGATTCTAGTAAATGGATACCACTTAAAGTTCTACTTTGAGTAAAAGTCCTCCTATGTAACATATGTATATAATTGTACTATACTTTATTTCTTTTAAGTTTTCTATACAAGGAAAAAGAGAAAAAATAATGTAGCGACACATAACACGTCCTCGACCAAAAGTCAAGAAAATTAAAGATAAAATGTGCTCTACCTTGCAACTTGTTCTACATCGTGCTCAAATAAAATAAGACAAGATGCACCACAGGCTATGACATGTGCTACACCGTGACTAATCAGCGAATGGAGTGATAATTTTCACTACCAGATATCTCACCTTTTGAATTGTAAAGCATGCAACGGTTAGTAGCTCATCTACTGTATTAATGGTGGAAAATATGCATACAGGACATTTAAAGCTCAAATTTCAACTGCTGCTCATTTTGCAAACAATTTTTGTTCACCAAAAAGAGCTAACAAAGTAGTGAGATGAAGCTACCAAATGATGAGAAGAGCAAAATTTTTGGTAAATTCTTAGAGATGGCACTAAAAGTAGTAGATCAAACTGTTCAATAGGAGAGTGAGGAGCTAGAGTGCTATGTGGATAAATAAAAGGTAGTAGCATATACGAAAAATGACATGGAAAAGGATGAATAAGCTTAGAAGAGAAATTGACTACAATTACTTTGAAGGGTTACCAATTTCTTTCCAAGGTATTATCACTGTAAATTCCTTCTTGTCATTTTATATTTGTGATTCAGTCCACCATTGCCCTAAATTGATATCTACAATAGCAAAATTTTATGATCCCAAAACAAAAGTAGTAAAAATAGTTAAGGGTAAAACCCTATTTAGTATAACTACTAAAGCCTATCGAGATATTTTTTCCATACCCACCTGTGAGTCCTAAATATTTTGACCCATCAGTCCAAGCCAAATATTATTCATTGTAGGTATACTCATGATGGTGAACCTTTTAGCAAATAGGTTTACAATCAATTTAAAACAATAAGATCCCAAAGTACTTTACCCAAAACCCCAATTGCTACTAAGCATTTTTCCTTCCCAGAGCTCTACACCATGTTAACTTGCTTAGAGGGTCTAAATTCTGAACTATATGTAAGAGATTGGCATATAGCCACTATTTATTGCATATCCAATGAAAAAATGTACAAATCTAAAGTAGAAGATGAAAACATCAAACTAATTTATTTTTATTGGTAGGTTTATCTCTCCAAAAGAATGCATGAAAAGAGATTTAGAAGCCTCTTATTTTTGAAATTGTTCAAATTTGATATGGATGTTCTTCAGTGTTATAAGGTAAATGATGTTTTGGATTCCATTAATTGATAAGAACGATAATGGGGATCCTGTACCAGTTTACCAATGGACCGGTCACTTGAGAAACATTGAATATTATTATAAATTCAACATGGAATTTTTGGGACTAGCCTTAAAAATTATGTATGGTCAATACCCTATAGTACCATATTTGGCTAAATAATTATTGCACGTAGAGAACACCGAGGAAGGAGATTGGTATATCCTTACTAAAGGAACAATCATCAAACTCTACGGCTTTACCGGTAAACCATTTTTGCTACCTCACTTTATCACTAATAGACTGCTAGCTTTAGAATATTTGTGCCAGGATGATTTCATCAATGTCAACTTTGGCACTGGTAAGGGAAGGAAGAGAATTGTGATTTATTCTCACAATTTGGATGATATAACCATAACCAAAAAGGGTCAACATGAACAAATTACTCAATATTTAGAAAGACTCGATCTTATATATATTCCACAAATATGGAGATATGACCTTAATGACAAGTTCTTGGAAATAAATATTGCCCTAAATGGAGAAATAGCCCACAAATTTGAAAAAACTTCAAAGATCCACTTTGATAAGGGTAGAAATAACAAGGAAAATTCTCTATTGGAATGGAATGTTAACAAAATATAACAACTTTCTCCTTGGAGATATTTTTATGAGAAAATAGTTGACTATGATCCTAAAAACAACAAAACCCACCAATTGAAAGAGTCCAAAATAAAATAATTGGAAGAAAAGCATAAATGAGACAATGGTAAAATTGTGGAATGATGGCAGATGAGAGTAGAAACAAGTACTTCAAAGACAAGATTCTACCATCAATTAGATCTGATTTTTTTTAACTATATGACAAGCATATTAAGACATGGAAAGCCAAGAATTGTAGGAGTTTGGTGTTGAGTTATAATAAAATAGGAGTAAAATAAAAAAGGAAATATCAGGTATCGTCAGATTCTCCTTCCTTGCCTTCACAGGAAGAGGTACAAGAAACCATGATAAATGCACCATCGAAAACCGAAGGAACCTAGATCATGTTTGAGCCTTTGCAAGATCAATTGAATAAATACTTTGTGGGTGCTGAGATAATGAAAATGATGTATTATTCTGGTGGTGGTTTGGATGCATATGAAATAGGAAATGTGGAACATATCTAGGAAAGTAAAAGGCTAAAATATCTAGCCTTGGGTGGAGAACCCCCTTTACAAGGTGAAGAGGGAAAGGAAAAATAATATAGCTTTGTGTTTATTATTGTAAAATTCACCATTGTAGCCTCATTAAAGCCATCCCCTATTTCATAAGTTGCATCACAAGAAACACAACATGAAGGAGGTACTAAGAAATATAAGCCTACAAATCCTATTGTGTTCAAGATAAAGACAAAGGATGTGATTGGGGAGGCTAAGAAGGAGGTCACTAAGAAGCAAAAAATGGATAAAAAAACAAGTAGTTGAACAAACTCCTATGCTAGTTGTAGAGCAACGGGTTTAGCAAACACAACACTGAAGTGTGGATGATGTTTTTCAAAAAAATACTTCGGTAGGCGAAGGTATATTTTCTATCCCTTCTTCTTCTTATCCCTCTCCTTCCCCAAAAGAATCTCCCTTCCTTTCTCAAGAAAAAGTGGAACAAAATGTATCATCCCCTCCTCATTTTTCACCACCTTATTCACCAACCATTACAAAGCCCCAAACTAGTCCATATCCTCTAAATCCACCAAAAATTATAGTAACATCATCACCTATTCATTCACATTCACCCCCAAATTCATCACATTAACCACATAGGAACAATCACTTCCATATTCCTCGCCTCATTCCATGATTATAACATCCATTTCCATGTCAACACCAGCTACAACTCCTACAATAAGATCCACCATCCTAACAACCACTCCCCTTTCATCTATGCCAGATCCATTTTTCCCTTTACTTATGACTACCTCCACTTATTAAAATCACCCCACAGTAGCCTCTTTGCAAAGGGTGAATAATGTTTTACAAAAATTCCAAGACTTCTATGCTAATAAATTGTTTAAGCCTTCAAAACAAAGTGCTAGATGGAAGAAAACCATGATCGTTGATCCGGTGACTAGGAAAAGAACAACTATGTCCATCACTTCCCTCGTCAATAAACCAGAGGAGGATATGACTGTGGAATACTATCATCTGGAGGGGAATACAAAATATATTAATCAATTGCAAATGGAGGATGAATTAGTCATAGTTAAGTCCCACCTTGAAACCTTTTATGTCAAGATTAAAATTTGCAAGGAGCAATATGAAAAACTAAAGAAAAAGGTTGAGAAGTTAGAGAAAATAATTTGCAACTAGATAAAGGTGGAGAAGGCCGTAAGAAACATAGTCAATAGTTGGAAAAGAAAATATCAAGAGGTCATCAAGTTCAAATATCAAGTTGAAGAGCTAAATAAAAATAATGAAAACCAAACCAAAGAAATACAAAACTTGAAGCATCAACTCCAAATTGAAAAGGCTAGAGCTATAGGCTTTTCTAAAGAAGGGGTCAAACAGGTCAAGAAGTAGATATGGTCTGAAAACTTGGAGAAATGTTAGAAATGTAGCTTGTAATTGATTACATGGATGATGTTAGCCATTTTTTGAAAACAACCAAGGAAGATATGGACAAGTTCACTAAAGAGCTACAACCCATGGTGATACTAGCAGAGCATATATATAAGTTGTTTGAGAATAAATTTAGTGAAGCTTCTAAGCCTATCCCAAAAAAGGCATAGAATACTTCCATATTGGCTACCAATATTATGGTTGATAAAAATAATTTTCTCTAGAAAGGGTGGTTGTTATCACATAGAATTGAGGGTAAGTTGCAGGAGATTGTAGATATCAATCAACATATTATGTAGTATGGTTTTGGAGGACTCTTGGTTAAAAATAAAATCCTATTAATAGAAGAATACCTTAAAACCAACATAGCCTCAATAATACAATATGATTCTTAAATATATGCCTGGGAAGAGCCGATTAATCAGGATCAGGTCTCTCAAATGATCAAAGACTTAACTAGAATCAAATATTTAATGGAAGACTTGGTGAACATAGGTAATTCTATGTCTTATGAAGAGACTGCTAAGTTGGATTATGCTCATAAGAAACTTAAAGATATGACTAATCCTATTGAGTTAGCTTTGATCCAAGCATTGTAGATACTAAAAATAATGATCCAACTATTTGGAGCATATCCAAAAGATGAAGAGGAAGAAGAGGGTAAAAAGGACAAGGAGGATGATAGTGGAGGAGAAGAACAAGAAATAAATGAAGATGAAATGCAACAAAAAGAGGGGGATCAATTGGAGAAGAATGTGGAAAATGCTGAAGAGGTACAATATGAAGAGTTTGAAGAGCATGATCAATAGGAGAAGGTACAAGAGTAGGAAGTTTTCATTTTTATACATTATAAGCTAGCAGAAGGGCTATATGTTTATATTTTTGTAATTTTTTTTGACCCTAAAAATATCAAAGGGTAGTCATAAGGTGTGAACCTACGAAAATAGAACATGAAAAATCCATGAGGCTATGTTGCAATGAAAAGTCTGATCAGGTTAAGGTTATAAAAGGAGCACATTTTGTGTCACTAGAGCAAGACTAAAATCATGAAAGGAGTTACAAAGTTTTTTGCTTCTTGCATGATTTCTATATGAACCATTACTCTCTGAGTATCTTCACAAATGTCTTAGAGAGTGATGGTCATATGGAAGTTATTCTATGAAACATAGCTCATTGATGATTGGAGTCTACCCCTTTCCCTTCATCTCTTCACACCTTCCATTGCATGTATTCTCTTCCTTACATCCCATTCATACACATTTCCTTTCAAAACCTACCTTCATTCATCCATATTACTCTGCTATCATTTTTCCATATCATTTTTGACTTCTTATATCCAATGTATAAGATTCTAAGTTCTCAAGATTTACGAGCAAAATCCCTCAAGAGGTGCCAAAATGTAGACCTAAAATGGCCACATACTTACAAATTTTTTGCAAATTTTTCCAAGTCCTAAAGCATGGTGTTCTACCCCACAACAGTGGTGCAGTGCATGGTGTTCTATCCCATGGTCAACTTAGTCAATATTTCACTTAGCACTTTTAAACTCGCAGGATAGAGCACAGTGAAGATCTAGTGGTTCACAACAATGTTTTATATCACGTGGCACAAAGCAAGGTTCTATCCCATAGTCAATGCGGTCAAAATAGACAAGTCAACTCTCTAAATTGTTGTCCATAGTATAGGTTCTATCCCACGTGGTCCATCACATGTTCTATATCGCACAACCTAGCACATGGTTCTACATTGTGGTCAATATTGGTCAAACTGGCACGTTGGAATACCAAATCGCAGGCTATGATATGTTTTGGAGTATTGTTCTACATCGTGGCCTAAAATAGTAAGAAGGTTATGATGAGGCTAAGAAAAGTGGGCTAACCCTATGTGGCTTAGACACATTTTGCATAAAATGTAATGAAGCTTTTCTTGCTCTAGTCTATGGTCAAAGAGGTCAAATTTTCCAAATGAGGCTTTCAGAAAGTGGGCTATGATGTGGTTCTACATTGATGGGGAAACTAGGAAGGGAAAAGTTGCATTGGTTCTATACTGTGGATGTTGTTTGATAATGAAAACATTGATCTTCTAATGCACTAATATCAATCGTTCATGGGGTGATCGATGCCCTATATATTCTTTGCTCTAAAACATGTATAAAAAAAAGAGATTGAATTTGCATAAACTGATTGATCATTGTTTGAAGGCTTCCAAGAATATGAATATGAAGTGGCAGAATGATCAAGAATTGCAAAGAGAGGTTAGTTGCAAATCTATGGCTAGATATTATCGACAAGAACAATGAATGATCTTGATGACAGTTTTGATGCATTCTAGGTCTAGGATCCATGAAAGTCGAGCAACTTGCAAAGGTCAAGTTGTAGAGGAGCGAAATTTCATGAGATTCCTTCTTCTTCCAAAATAAACAAGAGGGTGAAAACTCATCATATTGTTTATCTGGTATTTCAATTCCTTGTAATGTTTCATTTTTTATAATCCTTAAATATGTAAAACTATAAATAGAGGTCGAACCCTCATTTTTAGGGGTTGACTCTAGAGTGTTTGCTTACCCAATTGTATAATATTTTTTGCAAATCAATAGAAGGAATATTACTAGGATATTTACCTCAGGTTGGTGTCTTCTATCTTTATGGAGATTCAATCTGTGAATGCGGCTCTGCTACTGCTACTATGGTTAGTATATTATGTTGATATTGGATTGCTAACTTAGAGCAACTTGAAATATTTCATGTTTGAATATATGCTCAAAAGAAATTATTTTCTATTAGTATGAGTATTGATCTAATTCTTCTATTTGGATTATTAGTATTCTAGATGTTTGAAATAGTTTCTTGAAGCATATCTCTTGTTCTTTAATTGATGAAGATTACTTGTTTTGAGTGTTTTTAATCATAAGTGTGGGACACTAGATATTGATTGGTGGAGGTTTTTCCTATAGATGCCTATGTTATTAGATTTATTCGGCCACTGCTTAACTCTTATATTTCTAACCCTAAACTCATTTCTATCCCTATATTTAAAAAATTAATAGATCTTAAATGAGTTAACACCCAAATTAGTTGACAAGATATACCAACCTACTTTGGAGGTTGGGTTAAAGTAGTTTTTAATACATCCAATGTTGGGGTTTGGACTATGATTAACGGGTGCACACCTTATAAGAACACTAAAGATAATAGTCACAGTTTTAATATTTCCTTAACGTCAATTTAGATCCCAACACTATTGAATGTATAACTTCATGATCTACTATGATCTTGTCTAGAATCTATCTCCTTTTCACAAATTCTCCTCGCTCCTTTAAAATAATTTTGTCTAACAATGGCCTTAATCGATTTACCATCACTTTGAATATAATATTATATACCATATTACATAGGCTTATGGTTCTAAATGAATCAAACAAATCAACACCCTTCATTTTTAGGATCAAGGTAAGATATGTTGCATTTATTTTATAAGGTATGTATTTTTTTACCATAGAGTGTTCCACTGCCACCAATAAAGAATCCTTCATTATATCCCAATTATGTTGGTAAAATGTTGTAGAGATCCCATCTGGACCTAGGGATTTATCCTTATTAAAAGAGAAAAGAGCTAAATAAACTTCTTCTAGAGTAATAGGCTCCATCACTTTCCTGTTGTCTTCATTCACTATAACTGAAGGAATGCCTTGAAGAAGTTTATCATTATGAACTTCAGACTCCTTTGATACTAGAATATTTTGAAAAAAAGGCCTTGCCTCTTTTCTAATTTCACTTTGGTATTCAATCCAAACTCCTTCAATTGACTTAATTCTACTAATTCTAAATGTTGATATCTATACTATAGTCACCCTATGAAAAAGCTTAGTATTTTTATCTCATTTTTTTTAAACATGGTGGAATCGATAGCTGCCATGAATCCGGGCAGGTTGTCCAACTTTTATGGCTGCCACAGTATTCTGCGCTATCCGCCTTGAAAGCCGCCACACAGATATTTATGCATTCTGCCCCTATAACCACCATGATACAATCATTTTAAACCTTTAACATCACTGAAAGCACCAGGAAAGGGACAAGAGTTCAATCCGACGAGGCCCGAGATTTGAACCTTGGACCTCCGTCCCTTGGATAGGGATGGTTTTTATCTCCTTATTTTAACCAAGTCTATCTTGATTTTAATCTCCAAAAATTCTCTTTCTTATTCAAAATATTTTGATATTTACTAAGCAAGTCTTCCTCTAAGCTTGGATTATTTGGATCACATTTTTAGAATTTTGAAATTTTATCTTTTATTTATTTCTTCTCAAAAATATTTCCAAAAGTGTTCTCATTCCATTCTTTTAATCTATATGTTATTGATTTAATCTATTTTGGAAGAGTATACAACCCATAATTTCCTAAAAAAATCCACATTTTTGTTATCATATCAACAAAATGATGATGGTTTTCCCACATTTTTTCATATTTAAAATATGATCTTTTTTGAATTTGGTTACCACCATTTTAACTCTTATTGACCAGTGATCTGAACCAATCCTTGATAAGATATTAATATTAGCACAAGTTCCTTCATCTAGCCAATGATCTTAGAGTATGCATCTATCTATTTTTTTTTTCTATTAGGTTCTGGCCTCTTCTTGTGTTGGTCCAAGTATAGTTGTCTTCTTCAAACTCAACCTCCTATAGATTATTATTTTGAATAAAAGCTAAGAAATCTATCATACTTTAGGTTAAATTTCTAATCTCTCCAAATTTTTCATCTAGCTTGGTTGTGGCATTAAAATCTCCTATGATCATGAATCAGGTTTATTGGTCTTTACTTCTCATAAAGGCTTCAATAATACTCCAAACTTCTAATCTATATGACTGAGTTGTAAGTCCATAGACATTGATAAGGATGAAACCAATATCTACAAAGTAGCAAGAAACTAAAGAGGTTATCCAATGACTAGATTTATGAATGTTATACAAGAGGTTCTAGAAGGATTCCAATAAGTTAGAATTCCCCCTACTACTCCTTCAGAATACATAGCATCTCATTCACATCTCGCTCATACTGCTTTCATAGTTTTTGAAACTTCTTCTTTTATCATTTTAGTTTCTTGGATACAAAGACTACCAGGCTTATTACTTAAACATAAATCCCTAATACACCTCTGTTTTGAGAGGAAATTATCACCCCTTATATTCTATGATATGATAATCATATCTCATTAGGGGCTATTGACCCCATGTACAACTTACCAATATCATTTTGTTTTTTGGTAAAGAGAAGTTCAACCAACTTAGTTTGTGTTCATTTCTCTATGTTTGCTCTTACTTTCATGGATCTTGCTTGATAATTTGAGGGTTTTCCTCTTATTGCTCTCCTATATTCTTACTATTTTATTCCTCAATGTTCTTTCACAACTTTATTTTTTATTATATTTATCCTCTTCTAGCTTTGTTACAAAAGCTTTTGACTTGCCCTATTCATTTTTTGGTATTTCCTTATTATGGATAGAGGTATTAACTTATAAAACTACATTTTTTTTACCAATTTTTTCTCTTGAATGGTGCATGGTACTTCAAGAGAGTCTTCAAAATATGATGAGACACATTCCTTAGGTTCATCAATAAAGTTCATCCCTAAATAAATATTATACTGAATAGACGAGTCCTTGTTAAAATGTTGAACTTGATGTCCTCAAAGTTTTGATCTATTTTTTCTACATAGGCTAAAGCCTCAAAAGAGTTGGAATTTCTTCCAATATCCTTCCTTACAAGTCTCCACTATTTACTTTCTTTTATTTTTCTAGATCTATTTTTTGGAAGTTGAAAACCATCTTCATCCATATCCATAGGTAAGTTTTCTTTTGGTTTTCTACATAAGATTCTACTAGGCTCTTCTTAGGGCATGATCTCTCAATATGCACCACCTCATGACATATTCTACATCCAAAAGATATATTTTCATAATCTATGGTTTGGGTCCACATATTATCACCATAATTAATAATGAGTAATTCTGGTAAAGCTTTACTTATATCAATCATGACCAATATCCGAGCATAAATAGCCAAGAATCCATATTTTATAGTATCTAAAATCTCAAGGAATTCTCCTAGAGTGTTGGCTATAGCCTTAAAGTATCTATTTCCAAAAATTCAATGGGTAACCCATGCATCCTAACCCAGACTAGTACTAGGGATAGATTTACATTTTCAAGTTAAAATCCTTCATACTAGCGGGTAAGGAAGAGTCCTGCTCTCCCCATAAACCAATGGCCTCCTTTTAGGATTCTATCTCTTTCTTCCCTAGAACAAAAAATGGCTAGGAAAAACCTTTGGGAAGAAAGAATAGAATCACTCCTGAAAACTTCCAACTCATAGTGATCCATTTTTTCAAGGTTGAAACCCCTAGCTAATACCCATTAAATATACCAAAAACCACCCTATCTTAGAGCAACAAGGATCTTATGTTGTCACTAACCTCTACCACTAGAGATGATTCTAAGGATTTAGCTACAAATTGATCCATGGAGAGGAAAAAAAAAACTCAAAATCTAATTAAATTTATCACAATATCATATAGCAAATATAATATTTGTTGAAAATTTAAAATAATTCACATGCAAAATTTATAAGATAAAGAAAAGAAAAATAAACTTACTTGAAATTATCTATGTCCAGATAGAATGTCCTGCATCATTGAAGTCCTAGCCCTTTATTGCTCCTCCCATCATCTAAACCCTAGCTAACAAATATTTGTAATTTCATTTTTCACGAATTGTAAAATTGTCACTACCCTTCTTCTAGATGGCTGACTTCACAAGGTCATAACTTCCTTAATATTATTGAGACTCCTTCACAAGTTGTTCCAAGAATTAGTTGAATCTGATGACCCTTCACAGGCTCTAAAATATTTTTAAATATTATATACGGATTGCTTATTTCTTCTCCTTAAATCTTGTGAACTTTATCCCATATAACTAATACTATATAAATTTTTAATTGGTTATATGGGATTGAAACGAGTCTCATTCATATTACATTGTGACTCTTTAGTGGTGTTATAATAATTTAATAATTATGCATGTCTGGCTTAACAAGATTCGAAACTAGGTCTCTAGGTCTCTTCCTTGATTGTTTTTTTAGTTGAATATCTCCTCCTTGAAAGTTGAGAAATATAACTGCATTCATTAATACCTTTTAACATTAAAAAGAATTGATTAATTAAATTTTGAAACGGGTAGCAACCATATAATTTACCAATATTTAAAATTTTAATTTAAAAATTAAAAAATATAATATATTAAACTAATACCATATAATATATAATCTAAAAATACCCCTGGTCATGGTTTCTCAGACCAAGCCCCGCAAGGTATTTTTTTTTTGCTAAATTAAAAAAAAAAAACTAATACCATATAATATATACAAATATTTGCACCTAGGGTGCAGTCCAATGGTTCAAGCTTTGGCTCTTCTACTGTGGTCCAAGGTTCAAACAATAGCATGGGCGAGTGGGGTCCAAGGTTCAAACAATAGCATGAGGAGTGTGTGAGGGGGTGGGTGTGTGGTGGTTTTGTGTTAAATTTCCTATTGATAAGTATAGCTCTCAATTTTACGAGAGGTCATGGTTGGGAGGAGACTGCTCAGTGGCCCTGTATGTTGGTCACAGGGGTTTCTCACAATAACCAAATCAAAAAATATATATACAAATATTTATTTTTTATATAAATATTTAAATATATAATTTTAAAAATTTTATTAAATAATTAAACATTGTTTATTTTTTTAATTCCAATCCTAAATGATTTTTTTTGTTAGTGTGAGAAACTTTTACAACCATGACCCCACCATTCCCATTACAACCACAAAATATTTAAATATATAATTTTAAATATTTTATTAAATAATTTTTTATTATATAGGAGAGTTGGTTATAACCACTATTTTTAGTAACTAGCTAGCACAGGGTTCAAACAACAGGGACTGCTCCAATAAACCTATTTGTCTCGTTTTTGTTGACTTGGTGTGGGATGGGGATCATCAATAGTTCTGGGTTTGTACCATGGTCATTGGTCTAGCGCTCACTCAGAAGATTCAGAGGAAACTACTACCTTTGCAAAGGATTGGCTTCCCCAAGGTTTGAACCTAAATTTCTCTTGGTAAATGCCCACATTTTATTAAATAATTAACCATTGTTTAATTTTTTTAATTCCCATCCTAAATGATTTTTTTTGTTAGTGAGAGAAACTCCTAAAACCATGACCCCACCATTCCCATCCTAACCATGACCCCTGTAAACTTATCAATAGAGGATTAACGCACATTCACATACACCCTGCCACTTGAATCTTGAACCTTCCGAAAAAAACCAAACCCCAAACCAACCGTTGCATTATCCCCAAAACCCAATTTAAATGATTGACTAATCAAGTAAAATGATTCTTATATATATTACAACAAAAGTTCCATTGTTCCATAGATGTATACAAAAATTCCATAGATGATTATATGTGGTTTAAACTGAGCTCTAATGTATTTTGGTGTAGGAAGATGGCCTCCTTTTAGAGGTGGACACTTAATTTTTATTTAAATTTTTTTTTTTTTTTTTTTTTTTGGTGTAGGAAGCTTACCTCCTTTTAGAAGTTGACACTTAATTTTTATTTAAAATATTTAATTTATAAAATTATTTTAAAATTTTATTAATTAAATAATATTTTCATTTTGTAGATGTTATTATGAGTCCTAATTCATCATTTTATTTAATATTTTTAAATAGAACTTTAGATTATCAAAAACACTACCTAACAAGTTTCTACATGAAAAACACTACTTAACATCATCTGTCAAAACCTTTCCATATTTTTATTTGGATTTGCATGCCATTTTCTATTCTTCTAGAGGAGTAGCGCTTTGGAAAAACAACTCCCATATAGAAAACTGCTGAAACCAAACCTCTTTACCGCACTTCCTCATCATATTTAGCAGTGTGTCCATCCATGATTGGAAGAAGAAACATACAACTCTATCCCAAACTTCTAAACCAGACAAAGATTTGTGTGCTCCATCCTCTCTCTATCCAAGGCAAGGAGATACCCATTATTGACTGTACTTCACCTCCAAAAGCCAAACCCATGAAAGCAATAAAAAGCAAAAGCAGCAAGTAAAGCTGTTGTGGGCAGTGGGCACCAGCACTACCAATTATATTCTGTCACTGTCAGAAATATTTGAGTAGGTTTCTGCAACATCAGCTCAACCATGGATTGTCTGCCTGTCTCTCAGTCCATCTTGAATCATTTTCTATCTTAAAAGGAGGGGAGGAAACCACAATTCAAAAGCTGTGACAGACAATTTTGACAGTCACCATTGATTGGATGTACTTACCATTATTATATTGGAGGCCAACCTGGTCAAATTTGGCCAAGCCTTAAATTCAACTTTTGGGTGGTTCTCCACTCTGGAAAAGTTGAGTTTTTCTTTGTTTTTTTTCGGT
Organism: Wollemia nobilis; assembly: GCA_028583015.1. Classification (NCBI taxonomy): domain Eukaryota; kingdom Viridiplantae; phylum Streptophyta; class Pinopsida; order Araucariales; family Araucariaceae; genus Wollemia; species Wollemia nobilis. The sequence continues at coordinate 2,080,060 of JAQPPZ010017097.1, read as the reverse complement.
CATAGGTGATCTAGAAAGGTGACATTATTGAATGGGAGGTGTGGGGAAACAATTCATGGGCCCCCAATATCCATAAACATTAGACCATGGTCCCCTGGTATTGATGGGAAATGATAGGGATTGCTAGGACAGGAAACTTAAATCAACAATTGAAGTTCAGATTAGAGAATATGGTTAAAGATCTAACGCATATGGATAAGAGTAGGGTTTCAGACACAATTTCACCGTTAAAAAGAGGTTTTTAAAACTGGTGTGCATAAGATAAGATACCTCATCTCAAATGTGAGGAAAAAGAAAAATTATAAATGAAATGTCATTGTCTGACATTTGAGTTGGTTGGTTTTTTCATCAGGAGAATTAGATTTAGATGATGGATAGGGTGATCTGTTTGGAATATTTTTGGATTTTTGTTAAGGAAATTTATGGAATATTTTTGAACTCTCATTAAGGAGAATCAGGTTCAAATAATAGGGTGATCTCCTTGAATTTTTTTTGTTTTCTTATCAAGAAAACCTAGATTCAATTTTTTTTTGTTTTCTTATCAAGAAGACCCAGATTCAAATAACAGTAAGAGTGACAAGCTTGTACTCTAATTATGCTTTGCATCTTACTTCAAAAAATAAATAAAATGTGTTTATAATAAAACAATCTATTATAAAATAAAATGTGTCTATAATAAAACAATCTATTATAATATAATCCAAGAAGACCCAAATTCAAATATCAAGTCAATTGTATTTTTTTTTTATTTTTTTTTAGTAATACTTCTTATACACATCTACCATTGGGATTGAACCCAGCTCATTGTATTTTAATTGTACTTTGCATCTTATTTTAAAAAATAAATAAAATGTGCCTATAATAAAAACAACCCTATTATCTGCCCATATAGAGGAGTTGGAGAGCAAGTGGGTAGTTAAAACTCTCCAATTGAAATTGAGAGGCCCCAGGTTCAAATCTCTCCCCTCACATGCTGCAAATATGCTATGTACATAAAGGGTTACAAATAAAAATAAATAAAAATAAAACAACCCTATTATAATACAATTATACAAATTCAAATAATAAGGAGATCATCCATGTGGTTGTGAGGTGTTTGCTCGAACGAGGCCTGAGATCATCCATATAATAAGGAGATCATCCATGTTCAATATAAAAAAAGGAAAATGACTATTTTGTTTTAATTATACTTTGCATCTTACTTTAAAATTATAGTATAATTTGATATAATACAATTCTATGTACTCCCAAAGGAAAATGACTATTTTGTTCTAATTATACTTTGCATCTTACTTTAAAATTATAGTATAATTTGATATAATACAATTCTATGTACTCCCACCACCTATTGTAATATGGTTTGATATAATACAATTGTAAGTTGAGTTATTTCATTTTTATATAATTTATTAAAAGTAAAATATTAAATTAAATTAGAATTTATTTATTTTTTAGCGAAAAACTCTTTGGGGGCCGTCTTGGTTTGAGAGACCACGAACAGGGGGTTCTATACCGTCAAAGTCATCCGGAAGTCGCACCCAGCACTGCCCACACCAACATTATCAATTGGATTTTGGGTACCCAATTCAGCTTTTTGGTAGGGTGGAGATTCGAACCTGGGACCTCCCTTGGAGGATTGCCCTCTCCTCTCCAAATCATCTACAACACCTGGATAATTAAAATTTATTATATTAAATAAAAAGTAATATATAGTTTTTAATGTTTAATAGGTTAATACACTTTAAATAAATAATAAATAATAAATTTTAAGTCAAAAACCAAAGTTTTAATCTAGATGAATTTTAACATTTTTATTGTCTTTGTCGTATAAACAACCTTAATATTTATCAAGTAAAAAAAACCATCAAATACTATATGAATGTCTGATTATATTTAATTTATCAAAATATAATAATAATGATAATACGAACCATTTAAATCTCATATATATATATATAATTAATATTAAATATATTTTTTTTTAATTTTATATTTTATAATTGTTTTTTTTTCAATTTATACTGAATTGGATGAACCAATCCCAATTCCATTGTAAAATACAATTTGTGTTTAAAAAAAAAATTGAAGAGTGGTGTTTAATAATATGTTTTTATTGAACCATGTTCTACTGAGTTGGAATACTTATCATGGTATATTTTAACTATATTTCATTGAGACTTGACATATACCTGATCCATTCCAGGTAACAATTATTGGTGTTTAGTTAATGTGCTTCTCTATTGTCATTTCTTATGTTATTGTCTTCTCTTCTTGGAATAGAAAATTATAGGACTCCATGGTAAAAGTCCATTCACAGTCAAAACAGCATCACCATATGTGACAATAAGAAGGGAGCTTCAAGATATTCTTTGCTTGAAAGATGGGAAGGCCAGGGGACCACATGTAAAGAGGTCTAACTACTCACTGTCAAACTGCATCACTTTGTCCAAATGGATAAAATCAACCTCTTGATAAGAGCATCTCTCTTTCTTCTGCAAAAAGTATTACAAAACAGTTGGTTGGAGGCGGTGAGATGTTTCTTTCTATGATTAATTTTCTTGTCTACACACCCATGGCAACTGGAAGGTTGATGATAATGTTTGCTTTCATGAGAAGTGACAGGCAATTATAATGTCACTCTTTTCCATTAAGGATAGGATAGTGAAAGCTCTCTCCTTGACAACTAAAATTGTCATTGAATGTCCCACCAAGTGTTGAATATGTTGATTGTGAACTTCATGGAGTAGACGAATATTTTCTAATTCGATGTTAGAGACAGTAAAGTTTTAATAAGGTCTCTTTATAAAATTTAATGTGTCTTTACTTAATTTTATTATAATAATGATATCATAAATTAGAATTTTATAAAATAATGTTGAATGGCATTTGGTGTAAGGGCAGTTATTATCATCCATGTGGTTGTCGATTCTTCTTGTGTTTGTTCGAACGAGCGCTGATATTTGTTTTTCAATATAAAAAAAATTATAAAATAATATATTATAATATTATTTTATTTTTTCAATTGGTTATATGAGATTAAAATAGGTTCCATCCTTGTTACATCATTACCACATAGTGGTATTATAATAATATTTGATTATTATGACAAAATTTGAAAGTTAATTTCTTCCTTAAATGTTTAAGGAATTTAAACGGTTGAACTAATACCACTTAATTGATTGAATGATTTTTTTTTTTTTTTTTATATAAGGAGACCTAGGTTCAAAGGTGGGAGGGATCCCAATCTGGGCAAAGGCAAAGGTGATAGTCTGATCTGAGTCCGTTGAGTTGCGCCAGCTTGATGACAATAGTATCAACCCCAAGCCACAGGGGTTCTCCCTCATATCGGGTCGTGTTTACCGAGTTGAGATAGGGGTTACAATTACGATAGAAGGCAATGAGACTTGACCATGTGACTAGTTGTTCAAAAAAGAATGGAAAGATAATTGTCAATCTCTCTATGTCCAAAAAATAATAATAATTTTAATTTTAATATTAAAAATTAATTTATAAAAAATTAAAAAATTAATATTTAACATTTTAATTATTTATTAAAGAAATTTATCAAAATGTTTAAAAAACATTTACTACATGTCTCAGGTTATGTAGATTTATTACTTAAAATAGTTTTAGCAGATAGGGCAAGGGCTTTGGCTCTTTTTCGTTGGTGATTGTGTGAAGAGGCGTGTGTTAAATTCTCTATGGATAAGCATAACTCTCAACTTTACAGAAAAAGACTGTTATGCATTAATGAGTAGAGTTTCTCACACTAACCAAATCACAATAAATATATATATATATATATATATATATATATATATATATAAAACTTAAAATTATTTTTATTATTATTATAATGTATACTTAAATGCTTATTATTTTTAAATATATTTAAATATTTTTTTATATAAAAAAATAATTTTATTAAAAAAATTAAAATATATTAATAATCTATATGTTTCAATTAACATTTTGATGGTTTTATTAAAATTTTAGTGCTTGTCATGTTAAAAAAAATTAAATTGATAAAACGAAAATCAATGACTTAACAATCTTAGAAGTGGGACTTATCAGCATGCATCCACCTACATCTCCCTATTAGAGCTAAGGTATTCAAAACCTTTTTAATGGTTAAATATTATTTTATTAATATAATAATTTTTTTATAAAATAATAATATTTAATATTAAAAATTAAACCTCAAATTGAAGAAGGTTAGAATTTAAAATTAAAGGGAGTTTAGAGTTAAAGAAGGGAAAGAGAAAGTTATTAAGGTAGAAGTTAATTAAAAAGTAGAGCGTCTGATGTTAGAATTTAAAATTAAAGGGAGTTTAAAGTTAAAGAAGGGGAAAGAGAAAGTTATTAAGGTAGAAGTTAATTAAAAAGTAGAGCGTCTGAGTTTAGAATTTAAAATTATAGGAGTTTAGAGTTAAGAAAGGGAAAGAGAAAGTTATTAAGGTAGAAGTTAATTAAAAAGTAGAGCGTCTTGAATTTGAAATCGGGAGATATAAAGGTGAAAGTAAAGCTATTAAATTTATTAAATATGCATTGATTTATGGTTGGTGTCTGTTAAGTAGTTATATGATAAAAGACAAAGGAGTAAAGAAATCAAAAGAGCTCACCTAATGTGTGAGGGATTTTCTTTGAAAGGAGTATATAAGAAGAAAATTCTTAAAATTAAAGATATTGAAGAAAGGGAAAGCTGACAAATATGGTTTGTCAGGGAATATTTTATTACTTTATTTTTATTCACTTGACCATTAAAGCAACTTTTTTATAAATTTCAAAAAAGGCAAAAGACAAATTTGTGAAGAAATTCAAAAGGTTAGAAAATTGAAATTAAAAGAAGACAACGTGATAAAAAAAAAATTATTGGAAAAAAATTGGAGAATTTTTTTTTTTAAATTAATTAGGAAGTTAAAAGTTTTTAATCTAAAAATAAAATATTTTTTTCAAACTTTTTTCCATTCAAAAAAATAAAGAAATTTGTAAAAAAGAAAAATTGGATATTAATTAAGAAATTTTATATTCATATGAAGGATTGAAGGAAACTTTAATTATGTCTTCATTAAAAATTTCTCTTACAAAGTCTTATTTGTTTGAAGAACTAAATTTTATTAGAAGGAAGACTCAAAAACAAAGAAGATTTTTTTTATAAAGAACATGGTTAAATAGGTCAAACCACATTCTTTCAATAGGAAAATAGGGAATAAAATTTTGAAATGATACATGACAAGAGAAACTCATAAGATTATTATTGGTATATTGATTCAGGGGTAAGTAATCACATGACCAATAATCTGCATTGGTTTCAATACTCTTCAAGTAACACAAAGCATACCTATCAAAATTATAGATAATAAAATCTAATAGATCCAAAAAGTTAGCAATGTTTCACTTAATCTACCTTTTGTAAATACACATTAGAAAATGTATTGTATGTGCCTAGATTGACCAACAACTTGATATGAGTATCACAATTGTTGGATGAAGAATAGTTGAATTCAAGGTCATCAATGGAAGTAAAAAGTGTTTTATTAAAACATAGAGAAAATTACTATATATATAGGATACACAATAGGGAGAATTTCCCTCCAATAATTGCAAGAAAGTTTGACAATTACTCTTTCTAGGGAATCTAAAGATTTGAATGAGAGCACCTTTTTCAATTAATGTAAGATGCAAGACTATAGTCACCATGTTTTTGTATTCAATACTTTCTCAGTTTTCTAAGCTAAGATGACGTTAGCAGGTGATCCTTAATTTCTTAATAATGGGGTAGCAATCCATATTACCTACTCTTTAGGAGCTTATGCGCCATTACTACTTCTCTACAGTTGGTGGTTCTTTGCACTATATTTTAAATCTTGGTGCCCTCTTAGTCCCTCTAGATCCTAATGTAATCTATTGGTCATTTGTCAAACATTTCTCTTGCTAGCTTGTGTTAGGACTTTTCAAAACTCTTGCTATCGAACTAAAATTTTCATCATAAGTATTTTACAAAAAATTTCTCCATCTACCCTTTGATTAGACATTTTAGTGTTACACTTTTTGGAGGTTCCTATTTTCACATGGTTTGTTTTTTCATAAATTTACTCCCTTTTACTTCATTGGTACTTTTTAAAACTTTCAACTATCGAGAGTCTTTTGTTTCACTTGTGTTGATTGGCCTTCTTTTTTGCCTTCCACTTTGAAGATTTATGCCACGCAAGTGCCCAAAACTTTTACCTTCCTATTTCACTTAGAACTTCTACAAAATAAATACTTCCTTTAATTGAGAATTTTGTGCCCTCCACAAGCTTACCTCTGCTTTAATTTTTATCTAAGGAAAAACCCTTGAGCGTAGTAAGAAATCATTACATATTTGGTTACTCATAGGGGCCTTCTTGCTTGTTGAAGGAAATTTAGAATTGTTGCCTTTATCCTTGGGTGCAAGGTCATGCGAGGTCAAAATTTTCTAAATCCTAAAAAAAACACAAAAAAGTAACATATAATTTATGAAGCTAGCAACGTGTCCATCACTTGCTTAATTTCTACCCGTTCCTCATCTAATGGAAATTAAATTTTATCAAAGTGTTGATATATTGCTTCTAACTCAAATTTATCATCGTAGAAGTTCTTTGCTTGTCCCATGATTTCATGTATTTGTATTCTTAATTATTCTAGTGGTCCAGTCGCCCAAACCATATATGTTGCATTAGGGGAATATGACCACCTTTCCATATTAGAGAGATCTTCCATTCGTTGCTCTATCAGTTGCAAGAATTCTAGACCCAAATAGAGCTTGTTGGCTTTGTTTCAAGGAGAAGAAATTCCACCTTGAACCAAGCAGTCTATCTACCCCTTGAGTCTTTTGATAGCAACATATAAGATATTTACTTGGTTCATGCATTATTATACTACTTGTTATTTTTAAAGGAGATTGACTAACTTTCACGTTGTTGCCTCTTTATCTTGATCATGGTTGATACTAGCTCAAAATCTAATAGTGTGGTCAATTTCTCTTGATAGATTTTAGCCTCTTTTAATTTCATATTGATTTTATCAAGGCTTTGCTCAATTTCATTACTCACCTGAATACCTAGCTGCATGCCTAAATTAAATATAAATACCTAAAATGGTATCAATGTAGTGTTACCAATATCATCCCAATAGGCATTTTTAGCCTCTTTGAAAAAGCTTATGATTCTAGCCATTATTCCTTTTCACTTTTTTTATAAACTCCTCCATCTCCTTTTGCAAAGCCTCCTTCTCTTGATCAATTTTTTCCTCCTAGGTGATTAGCCTATCTAATAGGATTTTTATCTATTCTTCATTATTCCTCAAGAAAGGTTTTGATCTCTATTCCTTCAAGTGCTTAGTCAACACATTATTTAATTTTGGAGTGCCTTGATTTCTATTTGTGAATCCCTTAGAACATGTTTAACTTGTTCTAGCTCCCTTTCTCTTCTTGCCAAATTTTGACTCAATGTCTTGTATTCATGTTCAACTATTTTTTGGTCTCCCACATGAGTTGCAAGATATCTTTAGACCAAGCATCTTTTAAGTCAAACTTGACTGTTACCACTTGCTAGTATTCGTCTATCATTTTTTCTTGTAGTTTTTATACCAATGGGTCACTTTTTGTGAGTGATAATATTTTATTTTAAGGGGTGGAATGTATTATTACCTAAGTTGTGGCTAGTTGTTATGTTAGCTTTCCCTACCTCTTTTGATTGTGTTAAGTATTTTGCTATTAATTTTTTTTAAATATTTGCCATGGGCTTAAATATGGTAAGGCTTCTTAATCTCCTTCCTAGTGTCTTGGGGGGATAAAAATATTGATAATGGCTTAAAATATAGAAGTGCTAGAGGAGGGGAAAATGGAGAGGCAAGGAAAAAGGCTAGTGGAATAACTCTATAAGAGTGCATTACTTGCATTACCTCTTAACTAGGGGAAATTGTGTGCATTGTAGGGGATGGAATAGTTTGAGTGGAAGGGAAATGGTGAGCCTTGGTTGTTGGGAGTTACATTGATCCTATGGTTGATGATTTGACTATAGGAGGGGATGATAGACTTGGAATAGAATTTTTGCTAGTTCTTAGTTCTACTATGGTGGCATCTCTTTTTATTTTCTTTGCTTTACCAGGGTTGATAATTGATTTTACTTTTCACTTCTCTTTTCCATGGATTTCTTGACATGGTATCTCATGTTGAGAGGTGCTCTATACTAGTGGTGGTGATGTCGCAACACTTAAGGTAGTGGTGATAGTTAAGCTTCCTTTGAAACATTAAATTGTGATTCCTAAACTCTTATTTTCAATGCTCTAGCCACTATTATCTTTTGAAGCATGTTAGCACTCGCTTCCTCCTTGCTCCACTACTTTGATCCTGAGCTCTTTGCATTTGGATGCTCCTCATTGTTAAGTACACTAAATGTCTAATATTTAGGTATTGAGAAGGGATATTATTTCTTCTTACCAATTAGTTGCTTTATTATTTATAAAACTTTGATCTTGGGCATCTTCTAGTGCATTGTTCTCAGTTCATCCCTATTATTACTGTCAATTTTATTTTATAGGTTAACTATGCTAGTTGCTTGATAAAAATACTCGTATAACATGAGCTTTGGTGGATGCTTGATAGTCATGTTGAGAGGACGTGTCACTACTTCTTCTATTGGATTCTTTAAAATCTCAATACCAAGTCTCCATTCATGCTCAAACTTCGTTCCTTTGACACTTTTCAAATATGAGGTAAATTTCTATTGAGATCATAATTCCATCAATATTATATCTATTTAAACCCTAGCTCTTTCAACTTGATGGGGAGCCAAGTTTAACAACAAAGAAAAAACTCAATTTTATTCAGAAGCATGGAAAGATTTACAATTTCGAACCATGGAAGATTTACAAAGTACAAAAAATTAAAAGAAGTCGTAGTCTTCATCTTTTCCAACCTCCTCAATCCTTCGAGCAACCTCCTTTTATAACGATAGATTCTTGCTGTAACTGCATTTCGTAACTACCCCTGTAACCGTTGCAACGATCCCCTGGAACTGTTGTAACGACTTTTGGTAACTATCGCACCAACTTATGGTAACCGTCTAACTGTCATTTTGTAGTAGTCCACAAAACTGCAACATGTCACGATATTACGACACTTTTCTTCCCTTGCAGTCTCTCACTTCGTTTTGTCACGAAAACACGACATGTCACGATATCGCGACACTTTTCTGCCTTTTGTTCTCTTTGTTGAGCAAGGTGCAACAAAAGTATTGTCATTGTTGTCAACACAGACAGATAGATCAGTTGATGTAGATGAAGTAGGATCAGTTGATGCAGTTGAAGCAGTGGACAGGAGTTCAGAGATCAGTCAGATCATGTATAGTGAAATTCTAGGAAAACAGAAGTGACCCAAATCCAGAAAATCCAAAAAAAAGACAAGTAAGAAAATTGTCGCGATATCGCGACATGTTTTCTGTCTTGATATCGCGATAGGTTGCGAAGTTAGAAGGCAGAAAGAAAAAAAACGTCGTGATTTTGCGACATGTCAGAGGAGAGAGAAGGCGCAAAGAAAATTGTCACAATTTTACGACATGGACAAGGAGAGAGAAGGAGCAAGCAAAACTGTCACGATTTCGCGACATGTTGTAGGCAAAGAAGCTAAGTGGAAAAACTGTCGCGATTTCGTGACATGTTGGAAGCAAAGAAGGCAAGTAAGAAAACTATCACGATTTTGCGACAAGTTTGGAAAGAAAGCACCAAGAATAGAAAGTGTCACGATTTCGCGACTGGTTCGAAGAGAAAGTGCCAAGGAGAGAAACTATCGCGATTTTGTGACATGTTCAAAGAAAAAGGGCCAAGGAAGAAAACTGTCATGATTTCGTGACATGTTCAGAGAAAAAGCGCCAAGGAACAAGAGTGTAGCGATTTCGCTACATGTTGAAGTTTCGCGGGCTGAAGCAAATTTTAGATGCCAAGGAACAAAAGTGTAGCGATTTCGCTACATGTTGAAGTTTCACGGGCCGAAGAAAATTTTAGATGCCAAGGAACAAAAGTGTAGCGATTTTGCTACATGTTGAAGTTTCGTGGGCTAAAGCAAAGTTTAGATGCCAAGGAACAAAAGTGTAGCTATTTTGCTACATGTTGAAGTTTCGCGGGCCAAAGCAAAGTTTAGCGCCAAGGAACAGAAGTGTAGCAATTTTGCTACATGTTGAATTTTCGAAGGTCGAAGCAAAAGAAAGTGCAAAGGGAAAAAGGTGTAGCAATTTCGCTACATGTTGGATTTTTGGAGGTTGAAGCAAAAGAAAGTGCAAAGGGAAAAGGGCGTAGCGATTTCGCTACATGTTGGATTTTTGCGGTCGAAAGGCAAAGAAAAGCGCTAAGGCAAAAATATGTCGCGATTTTGTGACATGGTCCGATTTCGCTGAGACTTGCGAAGTAGAGTGTACGACAGCAAAAAGTGTCACGATTTCATGACATGTGTTTTTGCTGGCAAGAGACAAAAAAGAGATCAAGGCAGCGAATGTGTTGCAATTTTGCGACATGTCAAGTTTTTGCGGTTGCATGCCGAGAAGAGTGTACGAAAGAAGAGAACATCGCGATTTTGTGACATGTCTGGTTTTCACGGTTTCAAGCGAAGAAAAGAACAAGGAGGCAGAGAATGTCACGATATCGCGACATGTCTTGTTTTCATGGGTAAAATGCAAAGAAGGGTAGAAAGAGACAGAAGTGTCGCAATATCGCGACAAGTCGCAACTGCACGTTTAACAAGCAGTTAACTGGAATAGAACGATAGTTAAAGGGGCAGTTGTAGAAGAAAAACATGCAACCAATTTTAGAAGAGTCAACTGGAGTAAAAGCGACAGTTACAGGTGCAATTTTAGTTAGAATTCATGCAATTTTTTTTAGAACAATCATAGAAGGAAAAATTGAAAAGTCGCATAAATAGAGTCGTAACATGCAACGTGTTTGACAAAATGCCTACTCTATAATTAGACAAAAGTAGTTACAGTTAGAAAGCGATACAACTGACAAGTGGCGCATGAGAAATATTAAAAGCAGTTACAGTTGACAAGTGGCGAAAGAGATCTTTTATAAAGAAATAGTTACGGGTTGCATGCGAATTTATGAAAGCTAAAAATAAAGACTTTCATGCTATAAAAATAGGTTTGCGTGAAGAATATTGTTGTCGTTGTTATTATGAAAAGTGCTGCCATAAGAGGGTGAAAAGAGTGTTGTAAGAAGAGCAATAAGCTGAGCAGTGAGTAATTACTATGTTTTAAATTGGAGACCAGTTAGGGTCTTGTTATAGTGAAGGCATTTGTATGTCATTGATTTAACTTTTTTGTGATTCAAGTTGGTGCTTGGATAGGGGTTGGTGCTCCTTTCTATAGGTGTAGATAAATCAGGGGTTGGTGCTCCTTCGAGTGGGTGCTAGTAAACAGATTGTAAGATTGGTGTTTTGAAAAGGCTAGATTTGGACCGTAGTCCAAGCAGTCATTCTTGAGGAGTAGCCAAATTGGTGAACCTCGTTACATTGTGTGTTGTGGTGTGCTCTCTTGTGTTTATTGCTTTATTTGTTTTCAGTTTTCTTTGCTTTAGTTTTAAGAATTGCAGATCAGAATTTTTAGCTACACTGATTCACCCCCCCTTCTCAGTGTCATTGTGAGAATATCAATTGGTATCAGAGAAAGGTTTTTGAATAAGCTTAATCAGCTAAGGTGATCTTAGAAATAACACAATGGCAGGTAGTGAAGGATTTTCATCAAACAAAGCTCCTCTGTTCAATGGAACTAATTACTCATTTTGGAGACTCAAGATGCAGACATATCTGAGTGCGTTAGGATACGACATTTAGGAGTCATTAAAAAGTGGATACACAACACCCACTACTCCTCCAACAGATACTGCTGAGAAGAGAAAGGCTGAGAATAACTCCAAAGCAAAGAATGCCATAATGTGTGGGCTTGTAGACAGTGAACTGATAAAGGTCATGAGCTGTAAATTAGCAAAAGACATGTGGGATAAATTGAAGAGCATCCATGAAGGAGACAACAATATCAAGGAAGCCAAGCTGCAAACGCATCGAGCTCAGTTCGAAGCATTACAAATGACTGACGATGAAAACATAGAGGCCTATATGCTGAGGGTAAATGGAATCATTAATTCAATCAGAGGACTCGACGAAGAAATGGAAGATGCGGTTGTCATGAAAACGGTACTTAGAACTCTTCACAAAAGATTTAATTCTAAAGTTTTTGCAATAGAAGAGGCTAAAGACCTAAATAATTTTAGCATGGATGAGATGCATGGTTCTTTAACTACATACGAAATGAGAATAGGACAAACTAAGACCATAGACAGAGAAGCTGCTTTCAAAGCACACAAGAATATAAAAGCTGAACAAGAATCTGAAGATGAAGAAACATTGGATGAAACTGAAGCCAACTTTGTTCGAAAGCTCACAAAGGGAAAAGGAAAATATAGAGGAAAATTACCTTTTAAGTGCTTCAACTGTGGAGGGGTCAGTCACTTTGCAGCTAAGTGTCCCATGAATGAGAAAACTAATAGTAATGAAGGGTCACACAAAGAAAGAAGTGTCTGGAAAAAGAAACCAAACTTCAAGAAAAGCAATTTCAAAAAGAAAAGTTTCATATCCAAAAATTTCAGCTCTTCTGAAGAGAGCTTAGGAGAAGATTCTGAAGAAGAAACAGGTGAAGCTCTATTCATAGCATTTGAAGAAGCAAAAATAGAAGAAAAACAAGATGATGATAAAAAAAATAAGGATGAGGCTGAAGTTTATCTGGAAGGTGAGTTGGTTGCGGCACTCAAAGAGTTGAATTTAGAAAGGAAAAAGAATAATAAAGTCTCAAGAAAGCTTGAAGATGCGAATGACTTAATAAACAGTTTAAAAGTACAGATAGAAGAATTTAAGAAAATGTCTAAAGAACTTAAAGTACAGTTAACCATGAGAATAGATGAGTGTAACAAATTAGAAGAAGAGATTGTCATTTTAAGAATGCGGTTAGAAGAAAATAATCAAAAACTGAGCTGCTATCACAAACTTGAAGGAAGTTCTGCAAAGTTTGAAAAGATTATAAATAGTCATAGAACTACAGACATCAAGTTTGGCTTGGGGTTTGTCGAAGGAGAATCATCAAGAGAATTAAAGGCCATAACTGTAGAACCAGTAAAGAGAGAGGATAAAATCAAGGTTGACCAAAGAAAAATGAATCTTGCAAAAGAAAGCAACAATGGCAGGCATGAGAAGACTGTTGACAATGAGGGATTCACAAAAGTCACTCATCAAAGGAGAAGAAAATTTGTGGCCCCTTCTAAAAATTGGCAAATACCAACTCCCAGGTTCAATCATTCTTTTTCTGGTTATTGTTTTAAATGCAATACTTACGATCATAAGATTTTAGACTGCATTTATAATATAGGACAGAGAAATTTTTCTAGTAGAAATGTATTTTCACCCTTGATAGATTATGCAGTAGAATGCTATAACTGTCACAACTTTGGACATATTGTAAGAAATTGTAGAAGCACATATGCAGCAAATAAATACTAGGGAAGAAGAACTCAACCAAACAATGTAAAGCAAAATAGAAAATTCCCAGATAAACATGCACATGCCACTGACAAAGAAAAGTCTAAACAAATGACCAAAACTATAGCCAAATCAGAATGGAAAGAAAAAGAGCAACTCAAAGAAGAAAAGGAATCCTTGATTGTCCAGACAACATTCAAAGCACAGAACAAATCAGCACCATGGATATTGGATAGTGGATGCTCCAGTCACATGACAGGAGATAAACAAAAATTTGAAAATTTACAGAAATATGAAGGGGGCTCGGTAAAGTTTGGAAATAATTATGGAGCCAAAATAGTTGAAAAAGGATCAGTCAAGATAAGTGATGGAAAGATCAATTCCAAAGAAGTTCTGTTTGTAGTTGGTTTGAAGCACAACTTACTGAGCATAAGTCAAATCTGTGATAGAGGTCATGAAATCATCTTTAAAAAATAGGGTTGTGAAGTAAGAAAAGCACACAGTGGGAAGCTGGTAGCTACTTGGATTGAGGACTTCGGAAATCTATACACTCTCTCGAAACTTCGGAAGGATCATGCTTGATTGGACAGGAAGATGAAAACTGGCTATGGCACAAGAGGCTCGGGCATATCAGCTTTGACAATCTGGTAAAAATAAGCTCAAAAAGAGCAGTAAGAGATATACCCACCATTGGCAAACCGGTAAATAGCATTTGTGCTTCATGCCAAAAGGGGAAGCAAACTAGATCCACATTTAAAGCAAAGGAATATTTCACCAAAGAAACCGTTAGAGCTAATTCATACTGATTTATGTGGACCCATGAGAACACAAAGCATAAATGGTGACAAATACTTTATGTTGTTCATAGATGACTACTCCAGAATGACATGGGTATTGTTTTTAAAGCTTAAATCAAATGCCTTTGAAATGTTCAAGATTTTTAAAAAGCAGGTTGAGAATCAAATTGGAAAAAGAATTAAATGCCTAATATCAGACAAAGGAGGAGAGTTTATCTCAGAGGAGTTTGTAGAATACTGTCAAAAATATGGGATTAGAAGACAGTTTTCAGCAGCAAGGACACCTCAGCAGAATGGTGTTGTTGAAAGAAAGAACAGGATCGTGCAAGAAATGGCATGGACAATGTTGGTCGAGAACAAAATAGTCGATAGATTCCGGAAAGAGGCGAGTACATACTCGTAGTTTACATTCAAAACAGGTGCATGCTAAGAACACATGAAAGCAAAACACCGTACGAACTGTGGTTCAGCAGGAAAGCAACAGCAAGATACTTCAAAGTGTTTGGCAGCAAGTGTTATATCAAACGAAATAAAGATAATCTCGATAAGTTTGAAGATAGAGCTAACGAAGGTATTTTTCTCGGTTACTCAACTAAAAGCAAAGCTTACACATGTTACAACAAGTGGCTAAAGAAAATTATTGAAAGTGTTGATGTTAAAGTTGATGAAGGTAGAGAAAGAGAAGTTACATATCAAGAAAACTACCCTATTTATGAAGACGTCATTGAAGGAGATGAAGAAATAGAAAAATAAGAAAATCAAAAAATTGACACAGCTGATTTAAGAATCGACTCAGAAGAAGAAGAGAACAATAAATTCAAAACAAGCAGCTGGCAGAAAAATCATCCCAGAGAGCAAATTATTGGGGACCCAACAGTTGTTATTTAGACAAGAAGAGCAGTAATTCGAAACTACTCTTTATTATCCAGCATTGAACCCAAAAATATTATTGAAGCAAGTATAGATGAAAGTTGGATGAAGGCAATTAATGAAGAACTAGATCAGATTGAGAAAAATAAAACCTGGGAATTAGTACCACGACCAACAAATAAAAACATAATTGGCACTAAATGGATTTTTCGAAATAAATTAAATGAAGACGGACAGGTTGTCAAAAATAAGACAAGATTGGTCTATAAAGGCTATGCTCAGGTTGAAGGCATTGATTTTGAGGAAACATTTGCACCGGCTTGCAGGACTAGAAGCAATCAGAATGTTTCTGGCTTTAGCAGTCCATAAAAATTTTAAAGTATACCAAATGGATGTAAAATCAGCATTTTTGAATGGAAAACTGGAAGAAGAGGTGTACATTGAACAGCCAGATGGCTTCCAACTTGGTGACAATCTTGATTTTGTCTACAGGTTAAAGAAAGCGTTGTATGGTCCAGAACAGGCACCCGGAGCATGGTATGCAATGTTTGGATAACTATCTTATTAAACAGGGGTTCAAGAAAGGTATGGTGAACAACAATTTATATATCAAAACAGATAATGGCCATTTTATTGTACTTGTTGTTTATGTAGATGATATAATATTTGGCAGCAGCATGGATGAATATTGTAGAGACAGCAAATAAAATGAAGACAAAATTTGAGATGTCAATGATTGGTGAACTTTCTTATTTCCTTGGACTACAATTCAATCAAAGTAAAAAGGGGATTTTTATCTCTCAAGTAAAATATGTGAAAGAAATGATAAAAAAGTTCACAATGGAGGATGGTAAACCTGTCAGCACTCCCACGACAACAGGGTGCAAGTTGAGCAAGGATGACAAGTCTCCAGATGTAGATCAAACCATGTACAAGTCTATGATTGGAAGGTTTCTATATTTGACAGCCACTAGACCATATATATTATAGGCAGTATGCATGGTAACAATATTTTAGGCTAGTCCTAAAGAGACTCATGTGATAGCTGTGAAAAGGATTTTTAGGTACCTCAAGGGCACTATGGAGTATGGGTTATGGTACCCAAAAGGTAAGGACTTCACTCTGATTGCATATTCTGATGCAGATTTGGCAGGATGCATTGATGACAGAAAGAGTACCAGTGGAGGAGCATTTTATCTTGGAGACAAGCTAGTAGCATGGCATAGCAAGAAACAAGAATCAGTCTCTCTATCCATAGCAGAGGCAGAATAAATTGTAGTAACAACATGCTATACTCAGATATTATGGATGAGACAAACTCTAAAATATCTTGGAATTCACTTCAATGAGCCCATTTCAGTTAAATGTGATAACACTAGTGCTATTAACATATCAAAGAATCCGGTTATGCATTCTAGAACCAAACATATTGCAATCCGGTATCACTTCTTGAAGGATAAAGTTGCAGAAGGAGAGGTCAAATTGGATTTTGTTCCAACTACAGAGCAAGTAGCAAATATATTCACAAAACCATTGCCCAAGGAAGTTTTTGAGTACCTTCGGAGTAAGTTGGGAGTAGTCACATTTCCAAAGAACTGACTATTAATTGGGATCACATTCTCAGGAGGAGTACTTATGCCTATGTTTATAGTTTTTCTCATATTCATTATTTTTGCTAACTATAACAATGTGTATCTGAGAATGTTGTGCATAGACTCAGGGGGAGTCTACAGCAGCCCTTTGGTATTATTGTCAAAGGGGGAGAGGAAGTATAGGAGAGTGCATGAGTGTTGCCAACAATTCCAAAGGGGGAGATTTTTGAGCAAGGTGCAATAAAAGTATTATCATTATTGTCAACACAGACAGATAGATCAGTTGATGTAGATGAAGCAAGATCAGTTGATGTAGTTGAAGTAGTGGACAGGAGTTCAGAGATCAGTCAGATCATGTACAGTGAAATTCTAGGAAAATAGAAGTGACCCAGATCCAGAAAATCCAAGAAAAAAACAAGTAAGAAAACTGTCGCGATATCGCGACATGTCGGAGTTAGAAGGTAGAAAGAAAAAAAATGTCACAATTTCATGACATGTCGAAGGAGAGAGAAGGCGCAAAGAAAATTTTCATGATTTCGTGACATGGACGAGGAGAGAGAAGGAGCAAGCAAAACTGTCGCGATTTCGCGACATGTTGCAGGCAAAGAAGCTAAGTCGAAAAACTGTCACGATTTCGCAACATGTTGGAAGCAAAGAAGGCAAGTAAGAAAACTGTCACGATTTCATGACAAGTTTGGAAAGAAGGTGCTAAGAATAGAAAGTGTCGTAATTTTGCGATAGGTTCAAAGAGAAAGCGCCAAGGAGAGAAACTGTCGGGATTTCACGACATGTTTGGAGAAAAAGGGCCAAGGAAGTAAACTGTCACGATTTTGCAACATGTTCAGAGAAAAAGTGCCAAGGAACAAGAGTGTAGCGATTTTGCTACATGTTGAAGTTTCGCGGGCCGAAGCAAAGTTTAGATGCCAAGGAACAAAAGTGTAGCGATTTCGCTACATGTTGAAGTTTCGCAGGCCGAAGCAAAGTTTAGATGCCAAGGAACAAAAGTGTAGCGATTTCGCTACATGTTGAAGTTTTGCGGGCTGAAGCAAATTTTAGATGCCAAGGAACAAAAGTGTAGCGATTTTGCTACATGTTGAAGTTTCGCGAGCCGAAGCAAAGTTTAGCGCCAAGGAACAGAAGTGTAGCGATTTCGCTACATGTTGGATTTTCGGAGGTCGAAGCAAAAGAAAGTGCAAAGGGAAAAAGGTGTAGCGATTTCGCTACATGTTGGATTTTTGGAGGTCGAAGAAAAAGAAAGTGCAAAGGGAAAAGGGCGTAGCGATTTCGCTACATGTTGGATTTTCGCGGGTGAAAGGCAAAGAAAAGCGCTAAGGCAAAAAGATGTCACGATTTTGCGACATGGTCCAATTTCGCTGAGACTTGTGAAGTAGAGTGTACGACAGCGAAAAGTGTCATGATTTTGCGACATGTTGTGTTTTCGCTGGCAATATATAGAAAAGAGATCAAGGCAGCGAATTCGTCGTAATTTTGTGACATGTCAAGTTTTCGCGGTTGCATGCTGAGAAGAGTGTACAGAAGCAAAGAATATCGAAATTTCGTGACATGTCTGGTTTTTGTGGTTGCAAGCGAAGAAAAGAACAAGGAGGCAGAGAATGTCGCAATATCGCGACATGTCTTGTTTTCATGGGTAAAAGGCGAAGAAGGGCAGAAAGAGACAGAAGTGTTGCGATATCGCGACAAGTCGCAACTGCACGTTGAACAGGCAGTTAACTGGAACAGAACGACAGTTAAAGGGGTAGTTGTAGAAGAAAAACATGCAGCCAATTTTAGAAGAGTCAACTGGAGTAAAAGCAATAGTTACAGGTGTAATTTCAATTAGAATTCATGCAATTTTTTTTAGAACAATCGTAGAAGGAGAAATTGAATAGTCGCATAAATAGAGTCGTAACATGCAACGTGTTTGACAAAAGGCCTACTCTATAATTAGACAAAAGCAGTTACAGTTAGAAAGCGATACAACTGACAAGTGGCGCATGAGAAATATTAAAAGCAGTTACAGTTGACAAGTGGCGAAAGAGATCTTTTATAAAGAAATAGTTATGGGTTGCATGCGAATTTATGAAAGCTAAAAATAGAGACTTTCATGCTATAAAAATAGGTTTGCATGAAGAATATTGGTGTCGCTGTTATTGTGAAAAGTGCTACTGTAAGAGGGTGAAAAGAGTGTTGTAAGAAGAGCAACAAGCTGAGCAGTGAGTAATTACTATGTTTTAAATTGGAGACCAGTCAGGGTCTTGTTATAGTGAAGGCATTTGTATGTCATTGATTTAACTTTTCTGTGATTCAAGTTGGTGCTTGGATAGGGGTTGGTGCTCCTTTCTATAGGTGCAGATAAATCAGGGGTTGGTGTTTCTTCGAGTGGGTGCTAGTAAACAGATTGTAAGATTGGTGTTTTGCAAAGGCTGGATTTGAACCATAGTCCAAGCAGTCATTTTTGAGGAGTAGCCAAATTGGTGAACCTCATTACATTGTGTGTTGTGGTGTGCTCTCTTGTGTTTACTGCTTTATTTGTTTTCAATTTTCTTTGCTTCAGTTTTAAGAATTATAGATCAAAATTTTTAGCTACACTGATTCACCCCCCCCTCTCAGTGTCATTGTGAGAATATCACTCTTTTGCCAATGTATCGCGATATCGCGACACTTTTTTGCCCTTCGACCTTCTTTGTCAAGATGTCATGATATCGCGACACTTTTTCATCTTTCGTCCTTCCTTGCCAAGATGTCGCGATATCACGACACTTAGTCTTTGGTTCCAAACATGTCGCGATTTCGTGACACTATTCACACTTAGCTTCCTTTGCCAAAATGTGTCACGATTTTGCGACACAAAACTTGTCACGATTTCGTGACACTGTGCACACTTAGCTTTCATTGCCCAAAATGTGTCACGATTTTGCGACACAAAACTTGTCACGATTTCGTGACACTTTGCCGACTTAGCCTCTGATGCCAAAATGTGTCGCAATTTTGCGACACAAAACTTGTCGCGATTTCACGACACTTTGTCGACTTAGCCTCTGATGCCAAAATGTGTCACGATTTAACGACATGAAACTTGTCACGATTTCGTGACACTTTGTCGACTTAGCCTCTGATGCCAAAATGTGTCACAATTTCGTGACACGAAACTTGTCGTGATTTCGTGACACTTTGCCGATTTAGCCTCTGATGCCAAAATGTGTCGTGATTTCGTGACATAAAACTTGTTGCGATTTCACGACACTTTGCCAACTTAGCCTCTGATGCCAAAATGTGTCATGATTTCGTGACATGAAACTTATCACGATTTCATGACACTTTGTCGACGTAGCTTCTCTTGCCAAAATGTGTCGCGATTTCACAACACAAAACTTTTCATAATTTCACGACACTTTCCACACTTAGCATTTTTTTCATTGTTTTATTTCTTTTTGTTGCAAGATCGTTCTGCTGCCACTGGATGCTCCTGCATCAGACACCCAGGGTAGATTGAGAAGTGATCTTCACTTTTGGATGGGTAGAGGAAAACCTAGGTGATCAACCTCTGTTTTGGACAACCAAGTTGCATCTTCGACAGGTCGGCCCTTCCACTTGACCAAATACTCAGAATATTGTCTGTTGTGGGTACTTTTGCCTTCATGAGTGTCGAGTATGTCTTCGATTTCCTCTTTGGTTGGAGTAGATGCTGGAATACTCCACAAATCCGTACTTGGTGTCTCGTTGCTACTTCCTTCATGATATTCGACCAAGTCTAAAATATTGAAAATAGGTGAAATATTTAGCTCACTTGGTAGATCTACTTCATAGGCATTTCCTGAATCTCGTTTACCTATGATTTTGCATGGTCCAAACCTCTTCATCTTCAACTTATTGTAGGTTTTTCTCAGAAACCGTTCCTTGCGCAAGTGAACCATGACTTCATCTCCTATCTAGAATTCCTTGAAACACCGCTTCTGATCTACTCTATCTTTGTACATAGCATTCATTTTACTGATATGTTGTTGGACCTCTTCATGTAAATTCTTCATGTGCGCTGCAAAGTCTTCAGCTTCAGCACTACACTTTTCTCCTTTATCCATCGGCCTCAACTCAGAAGCGTTTCTTGGGTGGTTCCCATACACTATCTAGAATGGGGATTTACCAGTACTGCGATTGATAGAATTATTGTAAGCAAACTCTACCTATGGTAAAATCAGATCCCATCCCTTGGGTTTATCTCCTACCAGACATTGTAGAAGATTACCCAAACTTCTGTTTACCACCTTTGTCTATCCATCAGTCTGCGGGTGGTATGCAGAACTAAACTTCAACTCTATTTTTAGCTTCTTCCATAGAGTCCTCCAGAAATAACCCACAAATTTGGTATCTCTGTCCGAGACTATGCTTTGGGGTAGACCATGAAGGCATACTACCTCCCTGAAAAACAAGCCTACAACATGAACTGCATCACTTGTCTTCTGACATGGAATAAAATGAGCCATCTTTGAAAATCTATCAACTACAACAAAAATGGCGTCATTTCCACGTTGTGTCCTTGGCAGACCAAGAACAAAATCCATACTAATGTCCTCCCATGGTCTCTCTGGTATAGGTAATGGTTGATACAATCTCGTATTCTGGCTCACTCCCTTCGCCATCTGGCACACTCTACAACCCTGCACAAATTTTGTCACATCCGGCTGCAACTGTGGCCAATGGTAATTTTCACTAACCAGGGCAATGGTCTTATCTCGACCAAAATGTCTGGCTAGTCCTCCGCTATGTTTCTCTTTGATTAGATTCTCCCGCATGGAACTTCTAGGAATGCACAACTGGTTCTTCCAAAATAACATTCCATCTTGGATCATAAAATCCAACCACTTAGTTCGATCCATAGTAGTAGGAGACAAACATGCCTTCCATGCCTCTACGAAATCTGGATCCTCTGGGTATAAACTCTTAAGTTCATCAAACCCAACAACTTCCACTCTCATTTCTATCAACAAATTATGCCTTCTACTCAAGGCATCTGCAACTCTATTAGATTTGCCACTTCTATGCTTCAGGACAAAGGTATAACTCTATAGGAATTCAACCCACTTCAGATGTCTCTGGTTAAGTTTACCTTGACTATTTATATACTGCAAAGCTTGATGGTCAGTATATAAAACAAACTCTTTGGCTAGCAAATAGTGTCTCCATTTCTTAAGAGCTTGAATTATAGCATAGAATTCTTGATCATAAATAGAGTATTTCTTTCTAGCATCATTTAATTTTTCACTAAAGTATGCAACAGGTTTACCTTCTTGGCTCAATACAGCTCCAATGGCACTGCCACTAGCATCACAGTCAACCTGAAACACTTTATTAAAATTTGGAAGTGCCAGAATGGGTTGTTCTATCACTTTCTTTTTCAATATGTCCATACTGGTACCTGCCTTGGTAGTCCACTTAAATTCTTTCTTATCCCCTCTCATAGTTTCTGTTAGGGGTGCACAAATACTGCTAAAGTTTCTAATAAATTTTCTATAGAAACTTGCAAGACCATGAAATGATCTTACCTCTGTTACATTCCTTGGGGTAGGCCATTCAATGATAGCCTTCACCTTCTCAGGATCCATTTTCAGACCCTCCTCTGAGATGACAAATCCCAGGTATACCAACTCCTTCTGTACAAAACTGCACTTCTTTAAATTTATCAACAACTGCTCCTCTCACAGCTTTTCAAAAACTGTCCGAACATGCATCAAATGCTCATCCAATGTCTTACTAAAAATTAGAATATCATCCAAATAAACTATCACGAACTTTTCCAAGAAGTCTCGCAATACCTCATTCATCAGCCTCATGAATGTACTGGGTGCATTAGTTAATCCAAATGGCATAACTAACCACTCATACAAACCCTCTTTGGTTTTAAAGGCTGTCTTCCACTCGTCACCCTCTCGGACGCGTATCTGGTGATATCCACTCTTTAAATCAATCTTAGTGAAGTATTTAGCTCCACTCAAACAGTCCATTATATCGTCCATTCTAGGTAATGGAAATCGATACTTAATGGTAATTTTATTTATTGCTCGAGAATCAGTGCACATTCTCCATTCTCCACCCTTCTTTGGTGCTAGTACGGCAGGTACTACACAGGGACTTAAACTTGCTCTAATCAATCCCTTCTTCAATAACTCATGAACCTGGCGGTTCAACTCTTCATTCTCTATAGGAGACATTCTATGGGCGGCCTTATTGGGTAAGCTAGATCCTGACATTAAGTCAATCTGATGACTAATCTTCCTTAATGGCGGCAAACCCTCAAGCACATTATCTGATATAATATCAGGAAACTCTGCTAACAGATGTTCAACTTCTGCTAGAATGTCTGTATTTTCTTCTTTCTTTACAGTAGGAATTAATGCATAACACATAGAATCCCTCTTCAGACCATCCAAAAATTTTCTACCATCTACTAAACAGATTCTAGCATTATTGCATACCTTTTCCTCTACTTCCTTCAATGGCTTCAGTTTGTGGCGCACTCCATATTTTGTCAGGGAGTAGGTATTTGCATGTCCATCATGCGCTGCACGTCTGTCAAATTGCCAAGGTCTTCCCAACAACAAATGGCAAGCATCCATCGGCAAAATATCACACAGGACTTCATCCTGGTATCTTCCAATTTTAAACTTGACCAAGCATTGTTCACTGACCAATGCCCTATGGTCCTTCTGCAACCACACAATCCGGTATGGATGTGGGTGTTGTCTTCTCTCTAGCTTTAACTTAGTCACCATGTCTTCAGAGACCAAGTTGTCAGTACTTCCATTATCTATAATTACATTACAGACCTTACCTGAACATCTGCACCTTGTGCGAAACAGGATTTTTCTCTAGTCTGGTTCTTTCTCTTCGTTCAACAAGGTTCTCCTTGTGACCATCACTTCTCCTCTCTCTGCTTCTTCAGAGTGCTCCGATTCAACACCATCATCAACGATCGTAGCTTGGGCATTACCTTCATGCCTCCTAGGCGTCCTTTCTTGGTGTTGTGGACACTCGAATGATCGATGTCCTTCTTCCCCACAATTGAAGCAGGTTCCACGAAATCTGCCTCTTCCATTTCCACGTCCACCTCTACCTCTTCCCCTTGGGTAATCATTGTTCTAAGTATGGGGTTGGTAGGTATTCTCCTCCTTCTGTGCCTGGTTACTTGTTTCACCAGTCTTCTTCGGGTCGTCATATTTACCTCCACTGGTTCTTCCACCAGTTCTTCCACCATGACCTCTTCCTCGTTGTTTGCTGTCAAATATTTTGTTCAATTTCTCTTCAACTTTTAGGGCAAACTGGTAAGCATCCTCAATGGTACTCATTCGAACCAGACTCAACTCGTCTTGCACACTGGTTCTCAATCCATTGATATAACGGGCTACCTTCTCCTTGTTCGCCTCTGAATGGCCAGTTCTGATTGAGATTTTGAAAAATTCTTCTGTATATTCTTTAACAGACTTGCTGGACTATCTTAAACTCTGCATTTTTCTCAACAAATCCAGTTCATAATCTACTAGGATAAACTACCTCTTTAGCTTTTCAACCATTCGATCCCATCTAGTGATCCTTTATTTTCCTCTTCGATTGCGCTCTAGCTGCACTCCTTTCCACCATATACTAGCATGGCCTTTTAATTTTGTCTTTGCAAATTTGATCCGGTTTGGATCTACGACCTCCTCATATTCAAAATACTCTTCCATATCGTTGATCCAGTCAATCAACTCTTCTGGATTGAGATTTCCAGAATATGTGGAGACGTCCAACTTCGGCCTCTTCCCAATTTGGGATATGGCTCTAATCATTCGAGCTTCCGCAGAACTTATTGCTTCTTCTTCTTCTTCTGATGGGTCATCAACCCCGCAAGCTTCATCATCGCTATGGTCTTCTCCTCTTGGCTCTTCTCCTCTTCTCAACTCTTCTTGTAGGGCCTGTACTTGCCTCTATAATGCTCTGAAGTCACCTTCAGGTACTACATCTCTTCCACCACCATGGTTTCTTCGTGGAGGCATTCTTCTTTGCTTTCTTCTCACAAACTTAATAGAACCTGGTGTAAAACTGCCTCACATTCGGCGGTCTATTTCACATGCTCAGGAACTCTAAGCTTCTTCTTTGCTCACGCCCTTACCACAGATCTTGGTGCAAGCTACCTCACGTTTGGCGCTCTTCTTACACACTCAGAATCTTCTAGCTCTGATACCACTTGATGGGGAGCCAATTTTAACAACAAAGAAAAGACTCAATTTTATTCAAAAGCATGGAAAGATTTACAATTCTGAACCATGGAAGATTTACAAAGTACAAAAAATTAAAAGAAGTCGCAGTCTTCATCTTTTCTAGCCTCCTCAATCCTTCAAGCAACCTCTTTTTATAATGACATATTCTTGCTGTAACTACCATTCGTAACTACCCCTGTAACCACAATGATCCCTTGGAACTGCTGTAATGACTTCTGGTAACTGTCGCACCAACTTCTGGTAACCGTATAACTATCGTTTTGCAACTGTCTACGAAACTGCAACATGTCATGATATCGTGACACTTTTCTTCCCTTGCGGTCTCTCACTTTGTTTTGTCACGAAAACACGACATGTCACGATATCGTGACACTTTTTTGCCTTTTGTTCTCTTTTTCCAATGTGTCGCGATATCGCGACACTTTTTCACCCTTCAGCATTCTTTGTTAAGATGTCATAATATCGCAACACTTTTTTATCTTTCATCCTTCCTTGCCAAGATGTCGTGATACTTAGTCTTTGCTTCCAAACATATCATGATTTCGTGACATTGTTCACACTTAGCTTCCTTTGCCAAAATGTGTCACGATTTTGTGACATGAAACTTGTCGCGATTTCGTGACACTGTGCACACTTAGCTTTCGTTGCCCAGAATGTGTCATGATTTTGTGACAAAAAACTTGTCATGGTTTCGTGACACTTTGCTGACTTAGCCTCTAATGCCAAAATGTGTCACGATTTTGTGACACGAAACTTGTCGTGATTTCATGACACTTTGCCGACTTAGCCTCTGATGCCAAAATGTGTCACGATTTCACAACACAAAACTTGTTGCAATTTCACGACACTTTACCAACTTAGCCTTTGATGCCAAAATGTGTCACGATTTCGTGACACAAAACCTGTCACGATTTTGCGACACTTTGTCGATTTAGCCTCTGATGCCAAAATGTGTCACGATTTTGCGACACAAAACTTGTCACGATTTTGCGACACTTTGCCAACTTAGTCTCTGATGCCAAAATATGTTGCGATTTCACGACATGAAACTTGTCACGATTTCGTGACACTTTGTCGACATAGCTTCTCTTGCCAAAATGTGTCACGATTTCATGACACAAAACTTGTTGCAATTTTGTGACACTTTCCACACTTAGCATTTTTTTCATTATTTTATTTCTTTTTGTTGCAAGATCGTTCTGCTGCCACTGGATGCTCCTGCATCACAACTTATCTTCTATAATGGAGGTAACTTTATGTTTATGTAGGATCATTCCTCCCAAGCTAACTTATGGCTTATCATATAATATTTTTTCCTTACCACTTCCATACTTGTAATCTATTAGGTCTAGTTACCTGAATGCTTTCAAAGTAAAAACATGGTCTAGAACATACTTAGGAAACAATATAGTGTAACACCCCTAAAAAAACAAGAAACAAAAAACACATAAAAATAAGATTTTTTTTTACTAAGGAGAGGGATTCATAAACCCCTAACCAACCTTAGGTTAACTTAATGTTTAAAAAAATCCCCTAAGTTCCTCAAGAACTATATCTCATAATATTTCCTCATGCAAGTCCATCTGCGTAGGCATATCATATGTCATGCAAATAATTCCATCAATCTCATCATTCTTGATGAGCTAGACTTATCACCTTCAACCATTAGAAGGTATGCATGCATATCCATACCCTACATAAGTCATTATACATAGGTATGCTACGTGTATTGAGAGTTAAGCTATCAATATCATTTTTCAAAAAGATATCTTAACTCAGATGTAGTCTTTCCACAACCTAGTTACCAATCTCCCTAAGGGGGTATCAATCCCTTAGGTTATCCTCTAAGTTCACCCTAGAACTTATTAACTATTATTATTTTTAGCAAGGAAAACAAGGATAGCACTAGATACTAAATCTAACAAAACATAGCTCATAAAACATGCAAAGATACTAGAAAGAAAGCCATATCCAAGAAGATAAACATGAACTAGAAAGGATTTAAATACAAAGCATAAATAATTCAAATAACAATTTAAAGGTACATCTTCCAACATTTAATCAATTATTACATATAAGCAAGTATGGTAAATCCTCCATACTTTTAAAGAATAATATATTACATCAATATCATCAGGGAAATCTCCCCATAAATCTAGTCTATTTAAGCATAAGTAAATAAATTATAGGTAGAGCTAACTGGTGCATTAGTTAATCTACCACTTTGGTCCTCTCGCTCTTTCCATAGATCATTTGAGGATAGTAGGGGATTAGGGCACTCATGGTTCAGGATAAGCATGCCTCTAAATGCATTTAACATTTACTTTGCCAAATTGCAACTATACAAGTTTAAACAAGTGTCTAACCATCTAGTGCATAATTGATCACATAAAAGAATCATTACTTTTACTATCACCTCTCAAGTATCTTTAGAGAGTCTTTTAACATACACAACTAGATCACGGTTTTACTTTAATCAAACTTGTCTTTGTTCAATACATTAAAGTCCCATACCTCTAATCTATAGAACAACTCTTTCACTTATTTACTAAATTAAAGTCTCCTCACTTTAATTTAAAAATAAATCATTTCCAAGCATCTTATAAACTAAAGTCCCATAACCTTTAATCTACAAAATACCCATTCCTTTTTATTTATCAAATTAAAGTCCTAATGCTTCAATTTATAAATAAACCAATATTTCATTATTTCACAAATCAAGGTCCCATACCCTTAATCTACAAAATAACCATTCCTTTTATTTATCAAATCAAAGTCCTAATGCTTCAATTTATAAATAAACCAATATTTTATTATTTCACAAATCAAGGTCCCATACCCTTAATCTACAAAATAACCATTCCTTTTATTTATCAAATCAAATTCCTAATGCTTCAATTTATAAATAAACTAATATTACATTATTATGAGTTACCACTTTTCAACCCAACATAATTCATTTTCTTTGACAATATTACCTTAATATAATCATTTAATGAATTACAAATAGTAACTAGCATAACCACTAAATATTTTGAGGTCAACCCTATCATAACATTAACTTATCATAGAAAGGTAGTTCATGGCTGTAAAACCCCCACAACAACTGCCCAACAAAAGAGGGTTTTAACCAAACATAACCGATCGCCCTACAACTGGGTGACCCCAACTATGTGGGATGCACGACCCCCCCTATGTAGCAGACACAAGAGGTAGCACAACAAGACAGAAAAATATGGATGGTCAAACCTATGGTCAATCAAACATAAGAAACCAATGCACATGTAGTTGAGATTCCATGGGTCTCCCAATGAGCTTATGCTACAACTAACACTTGGATAAGCAAGCAATGGTCCATATGACCAACCTAGTTGGTCACTTCTAAGAGGGAGTGCCTCATTTTTAAGAATTCAACCAACTCCCAACATACAATATGTGTGGGATAGATGAGGGAGAAGCGATGACATCTCTCTCCCAGAATAGGGGTTTCCTAAACCTAGCCTGATGTTGCCTAAAATCCAAGCGAAGGATGAGCTAAAGGAAGGTAAGTCATGCCTAAGCTCCCATGATGACAGAGCGAAGGAGGGCATCTAAATGATGAAATTCATCTAGCTATTTTGGGTGAATAACAACAAAAATGTAGCTAAGTTCTCTTCCAACATGAGGTATGTAAGGATAGCGATTAGATTAATGTCGCTCAAACCTTACACTACCCTTAAACATGCATAAGGTAAAGGTATAGCCGAAGGTATAGGTGGCTTACCTAACCAACCTATATTCAACGCTCTCAAATAACGCTAAAACAAAAGCAAAGTCCCCTAACAAGGAATAAAATACTCCCTAACACAAGACTGACAAACTCACAAGGGAGGGCCAACAAGCCATCTCAACAACAAGAGGTGAAAGGAAAGAACTTCATTCAAGGAATTATTTTGTGAGCCAACCTGATTTCAATGTACCGATCACTTCCTTATGGCTACCAAACATTCATTATTGGTTTTCTTTTCTTTTCACGATTCTTGTTCTCTGCTATGCCATCCCCTTCTATTACTTCTTATTTTCTAAAAAACACCTTCTTTTTATCAATGTCATCCTCTCTTCTATTGTATGTCCCAACCTAAAAAAAAAACATCTCCCTCATTTTTCTTCTTCCAAGACAGTCGAGAGTCTTCCTACCCTCACATATCCTAATAGATTACATTAAGGCTTCATCCGCTAGCCTTAAATTCCATCTCATCCATCCTACCATGGGGGATAAAATAATATTAAAAATTTATTTAAGTAGTTTAGCTCCCCACAAACACAAACGTGGCTCCTCACTTTCCATTGGTGTGAAGCTTCCCATTAAAGATGCTCGATCTTGTCTAACTTTAGAACCCATATATTGTTAAGAAATTTCCACATCCTTTGTTAAAATGAGATCTTTCATTTAAAGAATGCTATCTAAAATAGAAAGCACTCTCTTTTTTTATTCTTTTAAACTACAAGTTTATTATATTTAAATAAAGATATTTTATTACCTCTATAATAAAAAATAGAAGCATCCATTATATAGCTTTATGATTATTTAAATAAAATTACATTTCCATTTAAATAAGTCCTTTTTCTCCTTTTTTTATTAAATGGAATTAACATTCACAAATAAAACAACTAATAATAAAATTTACTTTATCATCTAAAAATAATGGACAATTTCTATTTATAATGAAATTCATTTATCATTTAAATAGCCCACTATTGTTCATAAATGAAGTTATATTATCATTTAAATTAGAGCATCTACTAATTTCAAATGAAATCTATTATTATTTAAAGCATTCATTAATTTTAAATGAAACCTACTATCATTTAAAATAAAGCATTTACTAATCATTCTATTTGTCTGAGCAACACAAGGAGTTATGAAGACAACCAACCCATGCATTCTTTCCAAACCATTGAGGCAAATAGTTATGAAGTAAAATACAATCAAACATGTGCAGTAGACAAAGAGGGGAATATTTCCATCAACCTAATCACCTATCTCAGTCGAAGAATTTACAATTGCTACCAGGCTATCAATCTCTCGAGGCTCAAGGTGGCTAGCTATTGACAATTATCCCTAATTAATTATGCATACCTATATGAAGGTATCCATCCATGTTACCCTTGAGTTACCTTATCATCACTTTTCCAACCTCAAGTACCCTCACCTTTGGTGGATGACTCAACTTCTTCCACCTACAAGCGTACTTGATCCTACACATTGGCAACTTGTTAGCAGTATCATGTTCTTCCATACCAACTAACATCACATAGCTGCTTAATTGCACATAATAAAGTATTAAAGCATCATCAAATTAATACATTATTTTCCATACCAAAAATTCCATCATGGAGTGTCAGGACATAGAGAGAAAAGATAAAACCATACATTGTGACAATAATTCCCTCAATAAAGTACTAGTCCCTAAAAAGTGTTCCTATCACAAATGATTGATAATATTGTGAAAGACATTTTGGTCAAGAAATTCTTAATAATGCAATAGCTAGAGCAAAAAAATGCTGCATAAAATATTAATAAGAAGAGAGTGTTACCAAGCCTTTTGTCCAAGAAAAATTGATACCTCTTTTCCTTTCTAATCCACCCAACTTGTATTTAAACCTAGAAAAGCTTCTAGATTCTAAAATAGAACTAGATGTGCAACGAATGAAGAATACCTAAATATTCAGGTGGCTACCAAATTTTTCAAACCTTCTCTCATTTATTTAGCAATTACCTTCACAAAATCCAATATTAATTGGTTATCTGTTAACTCATGTTTCATTTTATAGACCCTAACTGGATAGGGCTAACATATCTATCATGCTCCATCCTAAAAATAAATGCTAGCATGCTTAGAGCAACCTTTAGAATTTATTTGAACATATTGATGGGTAGGAAATTTTTGGCATTGGGTCATCCACACTCAGATCTTGATACTCCATGCTCAGGAATTTCATCTTGACCTGATTTGGTAGCACCTTGAAAGCCTTCATTTCTTTTATATTTTAGTGTTTTCCTTATGGTGAAATTAATATTTGTTGGATAATTGGGTCCAACAATATTAATTTTGAAGCTCATGTCTAAGGACCTAACTTCTTGAGTGGTGGGCTCACATGCATGTTGCAACTAGCTCATAACATAAATAAACTTTAGGTACCAGGTATTGTGCCAAGTAGTTAATCTAGATTTTCACTTTGAATCTTTTTGGTCTACTAATCTTAAAATGCTCCCATGTGTCTATCCTTTGATTTTGTCCTTTTAGCAATCTTCGACATTGAAAAATTCATAGTTGGATCACTGAGTATTTTGATGTTGGAGGAATAGGTCAACATAGGTACTTTTGGCACTTTTGATGAATGGGACACTTCTAGCATGGAGGCCCTCATCTTAGAAGCTACTATGTGACTGGAAGTTCTTTTCTTCTCCATATTTTGCTAGCAGTCAAGGATTTTGAGCCTTTGCTTTCTTCTATGTTTCCTCTATGACTACGCTCTTCATAATTTTTTACCTTAAAGGATTTCAAATGCTTTATATTTAGTAAGTGAAATATTAAAGAATGTGTTATAGAAATTTTCCTCCTTGCTCAATATAATTATCGCCTTTTGTCTATGTGTCATGCATTTATGACCCAATGATTATTAAATCTACGATAGGAAGTTTGTCACCTCACACATCCAATCGTCATCCCTATAAGAATGCCTCCATAATTTTACACACCTCCCAAGGCCAATTTATTCCCACTCAATATTCCATGTGAATCTTCAATGTAGGTTGAGGTGGAAGACAACTTCAATATTTAATGAACTTTATCGTGTATGGAGCATTAAATACACTTTCGAAGAACATTTTGGTGGGAAACCCCAAATTAAATGTCCACATTTGTGCAATTGAATGGAGCATTAAATTGAACACCCACCTTTGTAAAATATGAAAACTCCACTTTTTTATAATTGTACATTTTATAACAATATTAAGTACTCAAATAGATATTAAAATAAAGATATCCTACAACAAAGTTGAAGTGTTATTGTTTTCTATGAATTCACCAAAGACTAACTCCACATAAATAATTATATAACTATAAACAAATTTTAAATTATCACTCATTATAAGCATGTGTAAAATTATTATGTGTCAATGTTAAACACAATGCTATAAGATACTTATAAGATCTAATACAATATTTCTTTTATGTTAAAAATTATGAATTTAAAAGAAATTTAATGATATATAAAGATAAAGATTTATAGATTTGTTTTTACAATTATAATAAAAAAATATTTACCAAAGGTTTTCCTTTTTGCATTGCCATTTCTAAGTTACGTTTTACATTTAGATTTTAGACTTTTCTCATGACATGTTATTTGGATAATATAGACTGAAAGGAAAAGTTAATATAACTATGATTTATAGTTGCAAGCTTACTGCGATCGTAAGGGCGTTGGCCTCTCTTTTAGAGGTCCAAGGTTCAACCCCACTCAGTATGATGGGACCAAGACTCATCATAAAAACCTATGTAAATCCATTAAAAAATATAGCTATGATTTGAAATATATCATTAATGAAATCTTGAACAAATATTTTACAATATTTATAATGGTTAACAAATTATCTTTTGGATTTTTAAGAAAGTTTAAGAAATCTAGGCTCTTGTAACTAATGAAATCAATGTTTGTACATAATATCTAATCTTCAATATTTATAAACAATGTAAAAAACAAGAATAACCTAAAATAAATACACAAGAAATTTGACAAAAATGATTTTACAAGAAGAAAATATCTCAACAAATAAAATCCCTTAAATATAGGATATTATAACTTATTTATTTCTTTAGATATGGATCAAATTTACAGATATGGCCTTAAGCAACCATTTCTAAGATGAATATACATCACAAGTAACTTCAACACTTCCTACTATTTTCCTCTATAGTTTTCCTACTCAACAAGGAATGTAATCAACCTCTTGCTCTACCATCAAGTTTTCACCTCCTAAATCGATTATTGTCCCTTCTTAGTTTTTGTCAATAATGTTTCACATAGTTTACTTTTATTTAATATTTAGGAATAATTAGTGTTCCTTCATCTTTAGTTATTATTTGGGAGCATAATTGTTGGAAATGTGATCTTGAATAAAAATTAGAGTTGTGTCTATTTTCTATCATGTCAGTTTGGTAGTGAAATTTGTAACTAAAGGGAAGTAAAAACTATAGCCATGCATATTTTATATCATGTCAGTTAGGTAGTGGAATTTGTAACTAAAGGGAAGTAAAAATTGTAGTTGTGTATATTCATTTTCATGTTAGGTAGTAGAATTTATAACTAAAGTGAAGTAAAAACTCTAGTTGTGCATATTTTTTGTCATGTCATTTAGATAGTGGAATTTATAACTGGAGGGAAGTCAAAACTATAGCTACACATTCCCTATCATGTCAATTAGGTAGTAAAAATTTTAATTGAAAGAAAGCAATCATTATAGCTATGCATATTTATAAAAAAAAATTGTAATGACTGCAACATATATGTGTTAGATTTCACAAAAAAATTGTGTTGTGTAAAAGATAAAATTTCACATTTGGAAGCAAAGCCATTATGGGTCTTGGATTGGAGAGTACTTGATCTTTCTAACCATTGATCATGGCCAAAAATAAATCCCTTCCTATTCCAAATTTTAGTAGGCAAGATTATGACTACTAGAGCATTAAGAGGAAGACAATATTGATTGAGAAAGATCTTTAGGATATTATTTAGGCTAGTTGTGATGAGCCTAGAATATTGGCCTATTATTCCACGTAATGATAGACAAGAAAAGGATGCCAAGAAGAAGAATTTTTGTCATTGTATCACATTTAGTCAACTCTAGACAAGAGCTTATTTCCAAGGATTTAGATGTAAAATTAGCCAAAGATGTTTAAAAGGCTCTACAAGAGGCTTACCAAGGCAGTGACCAAGTAAAAGTGGTCAAGCTATGAACCTTGAAGATAGATATTGAGAACTTGAGGATGCAAGAATTTAAAAGTGTAAGTTAATAATGTGTTAGAGTAAAAAATGTGGTTAGTAAAATGGCCATTCTTGAAGGAACAATGGAGAATGAAGTTGTGAAGGAAGTGCTAAGGACTCTAATATCAATATGGAACCATGTTGCCATAATTATTGAAAAGAATAATGGTAGAAATAGATTCTATTCCATAATTTATGTTATGTAAATGTATCTTCCAAGGTACATACTTAGGACATTAGATTACTTTAGGGGGAAGTTATCTAGTTACTTCATGCAATGTAAGAAATGCACAAATTTCAATGTGCAATTTGTATATGTACAAGTTGTTCCTTGCACATCTAGGTAGAGTATTTGCCAAGGAACCTGTGTTCCTATATAATAAATACCTCATAGTCATATAGATATGAGAAGAGGGACATAGATAAATAGAGTTGCTTACAACATATTCGTAGGTAATAGTGCAATTTTATGTATATCACCATATATTGGTGATGGGTACAATGTAGTTTAGTATCTTCATTAATGTAGTGTTCATTTCCTCCATAGCTACATTGTATTCATTTATGTCATTTATATTTAAGCATACTTCAATCATATTGCAGATTTACTTTATTTTATATTATTCTGCATCTTGTGATAGTTATCTCCCATTTCTCATTACAAAAAAGCTAATAGTGGTATTAGAGCTACGGTAGATCTATTTTGTGTAGGTCAATAGAAAAACCACCATTATATTTGAGCATGATTTTTTTTTTAAATGGATGTGCTTATGAACCAGCCATTGTCAATAGATATCTAAAGAATATAGATGGTAGAATTAGGAAGAGTCATGAGTGAGGACTGAAAGAAATTTTAGTTCCAAAAAATACTAATATTATACTTTACTGGAGTCTTTCCATAGATTTACAGAAAAACTCATGAAGACTAGGACTCAACATCCAATCCATTGGATTGACAGATCATCTAATGAAGATCCAAGATATATGGAATTTACTAATTGCTTCCCAAAGTTTTTTTTGTTGCAAATAATTAATTCTCATAGGATTGGTACTCCTACAAAAAAAATCTAGAAGACTCAAAATTCATTGCCTTAAGGTCGATGTGACCTCATAGTGTAGACATTAGTTTCTTTTGTAAGAGAATAACACTGTAGAAGAAGAATTTTGGAGAAGAGACATGGTGAATTTAGGAGACTGAAGATCTTCATTGTTAGATTGAAGAACTTCACAAGTTGAAGAACAAGACATAGAAGCCTTGATACAAAAATGCCATATTAGCCTTGAATAACATGCCATAGAAGTCTTGATACAAAAAGGCCATAGTAGCATTGAAGTAAAAGCCACATAAGTCCTGATACTGAAAAAGGCCATAGAAGCCTTGATACTGAAAAGACCATAGAAACCTTGAAAAGGCCACAAAAGCATTGATATTAAAATAGGCCATAAAATCCTGGATAATGAAGAAGAATTTGAAAGGAATATCTAATTCAGGAGTAGATTGAGATTCCCGTACTAATACGTTGTTGCAAGAAAAGAAGATTTAGTGAATTGGTAAAATTCCTACAAGAAAGTTAGGAAGGGTATCTTCTTCAAAATCAACTCAGAACCTGAAGCAAAATCAAAGATATTAGGATAATATCTCTGTGAAGAAATTCTAAACTTGGAATAAGAAGGACTAGAAGAGTCCTCAAATCCATAAGCAATAAAATTAGAGTTCCAAGAGCAGACACACC
Organism: Wollemia nobilis; assembly: GCA_028583015.1. Taxonomy (NCBI): domain Eukaryota; kingdom Viridiplantae; phylum Streptophyta; class Pinopsida; order Araucariales; family Araucariaceae; genus Wollemia; species Wollemia nobilis. The sequence goes on along the minus strand of JAQPPZ010017097.1, from coordinate 2,044,252 downwards.
TTCAATACTTCCAAAAGTAGAAGGTTGAATAGGTCTCAAGGGAAGACCAACAAAATTTTCAAGATCAAATACCTTGGGAAGATCTCATTGAGCATCCAAAAAAATGCTAGGAGAGCCTAACTGAAGAAATTCTCAAAGGAGAACTCACTAGAGAAATCCACTACCAAGGACCACCCCCTAATAGTGAAGGACTTGGTACAATTATCACCATCCGACAACAAGCCCAAGAGAAGGATAATTTGGCAAGGGGTGCCAAATTCAAGAAGAAGAATTTGGCATGGAGTATCAAATTTTAGAAGAAGAATCTAGTGAAAGACGTCAAGACATTTAGAATCTTGAGAAGAATATCCTGCTTGAAGTTAGAATTCAACAAGAAGACTTGAATATAGAAGAAGCTCACCAAATCTTGAAAATTTAAATATTACCTCTCACAAAAATAAGGTACTACTTTAGAGACAAAGAATTCTCCAAATATATAGTAGAAGGAGGAGAAAAAGCTACCAAATCCTAGGATCTTGAAAGAAAGTTCAAGACCATCATTTGGTGAAGGAGATGTTCAAAATAGTATACAAAGAGCTACAAGATCCTACTCGAAGTAGCAACTTGGTAATCCTAGAAACCAAGATCTACATCCTCTACATAAGTGGAAAAAGAGCTACTAAGATTTTTAAAAAAATGTAAGCAACTTCTTGGTGCAAGTATATTCATTAATTGGATTACTTATTAGGTTTGTTAAAGCACCTGAATTTGGATTAAAGTTACAATTAGATTATATTCTTCAAAAGTGCAAAAAGAAATATTATTTTTAAGATTTATTTGCACATTTATTAGGAGTTTATTAGATTTTCTAAATTACTTATTTCAACTACCTATCATATACTTTGGAAAAATAAAAAGAAGACTACGTCCTACAATATTGATTGTAGTGAAATTATAGAATAACTCTTAAAGATCCATTTTAGGTTATTCTTGATTAGTTGTAGTAAATTGTTAGTGCATTAATTTGAGAGTTGATTGGAGTGATAAGGTGTAATATTAGTACATTAAAAATAAAATATTTGCACTATTATACTACTCTAAAAAAGAAATTAGTTTTGTATTTTTTTAAGGGCACAAAATCTTATTTGTATCAAGTGTCTAAAGACACTATTAAAGCACAAAATCTACATCATATTGGGACCAAGAGAAGCCACCAAAAATAGGTTAGAATCATCCAAAAAATTGGAGAAGAATACAACTAACAAAAACAAAAATAGAAGCTTCATATATTGAGACTTGGTGAATCTCAAATCCAAAGCATTACAAGGTTAATTGCTTGTTATAAAGGGTGGAAAATTACTGTCACAAAAATATTCTATCTACTTTATTAAAATCTTGTATTTATCATAAAATTTTCCAAGAAAAAAGGATACGAAGTATAGCTAAAGAGACATCCTCAAAACCCTCATATTTGCATTCAAAAAATCTTCTACAAAGGTAGAATTTCAGACCTGCAAAAGAGTGCAAGAAAATATGCAATAAAGGAAGTTTTATATACATGTAAGGTTACATGGTAGTGCACTTCTACAATATGTTATACATAGGAAGAAAGCAGATTTAAAGGTGCCTCAAAAGACAACTTCTACAAGGTAATTTAGCCAAGGAAGGATGTACATTTGTACTCCTCATCCATAGCAAAGGGAGCCACTTAAAGGGCTCACTCTCAGCATATCTTGGATGAATGAACCTACAATATCAAAGGCCATACAAGGGTGTTATCTAGTTGTATTTATGTATACATAAAGGGAGCTCATCTACATAGGGAAGGCATCAAATATACTTCTACCAACGTGGGATGGACATCATAAGCAAGCATATATCTACTCTAAAAAGAAGTACCAAAAATTTACACATTGAAGGTATAGTAGACAAGGATAAAAGGTGCTACATTAAAGTCTCAAACTTGGTGAAGATCGTCCACCAAAGGTAGAATCAATATCATGTTCAAAATCACCATTCGAATCTCCATAGTGCTTCATCAAATCACCTATAAAAGAGAAGGTTTTTTGTTGTCCAAGAAATGAAGCAAGCTAAAGAGAATGCATATGAAAGGAGTTATACTCTCCTTGGAAGCATTATAGCATAGGTATTCATGCAGAGCATTTGAATTCCACTTGGTATAATCTCTCTATCTCTCAATGCTCAAGAATCCTTATGTAGGAGTTACAAGGAATATTCAGGAGGAAGGTGCCACTTGTTATCCTCCACAAGCCTCATACAAGAACCCATGTAAGAACTCATCCATTACATAGTGCCAAATAAACGTTAGACAAGGAAGCTAGTGCATTACAAAGATGTAAGTGCTCATACGTAACCATTGTGACACTTGTCACAAAAACCAAGATTCATCTTCCATAAAAAGGATGGTCAATGAGGTGAAAGGATAGTCAATGCAAGACAACAATGGTAGCAAGTGAATCAGTAGCATCTAGGTTTTATCACGATAGTAGCTCGATAGCCACATGGTAGTGGATCGATAATATCTTGGAGAATGATCCAAAGGGAAACAACGAAGCATATTAAATTCTGGTCAAACAACATTAAAGTGTGTGTTGAATCTAGTAGCAAGTGGAAGTATCTTTCATTACTCACAACACCCAAGGATAGTCTATTGTTGGTTATATAAAGGTACAATTTCCATTTAATTTACTTTCCATATAAAGGGATTTATAAGGTTATGTTATAAGGTTTAATTATTAGAAGGAAATAATATTCATTTGAAAGAAAAACTTAGAGAAATTGAATATTAAAATTGCCTAATATTTGCAAAGCATAACATAGGATAAATAAGGAATACTACTTTGAAAAGGATTGAAAATCCAACTAACTTCATATTATTTACAAACTTATTATATAGGCTCTAATGGCCCAAAATACATAACCAAACCCATCAAATCATGGATTTGATCCAATATGCTTAGCCATAAGCTACAAAGTGCAAAGGAGAATGCACGTAACTTCTAAGTTAAGAAGAAATGAATAATGCTAACTATAAGATCCATTTTAGCTATCTTGAAGTACACACTTCCTACTTTGATTTCACACTTCCTAACTAACACTCCTAAATGAAAACTAGAAGATAACTAGTGCCCACAAGTGCACGTGAGAAGGAGACTCACTTACAATATTAATTTGCAAGAAATAAACTATGCAAACCTAGCTAGGAACTACTAGAGGGGTCATATGAGTGATCAAACATCAATCCTCATCATGCCTCCCCACAATAGAAGCATTGGACTCCAATGCTTTTAGAAGAGTAGGAAAGTCATGGGACATCTGATGAAAAGAAATCCAACGAGCCTGATGCGGCAGTTGTCCTCGTCGAGCCACAATATACGAGGTGGTAGACCCCTAGTGAGTCTGTCGAGTCTTCGTGTCATAGATCTGATCGAAATCCAATGGTAACTGAGAATCAAGAACCATGTCCATAGGATGACTGATAGCTGGTGTGGTCTCCAATGTAGAGTCAAAGTACAACTTCAAAAGATCTACATCGATGACATCATGAATTCCTAAGTGTGCAGGAAGATCAAGGTGAAAATCATTCTCAGACACCCGTTGAAGAATAGTATAAGGCCCATAGCAAATCAGTTTGATTTTACTATGAGTCTTATTAGTAAAACGCTACTTGTCAAGATGCAACCAAACTTTGTCACCAACCTAAAATGGATGAGGAATTCGATGTCGATCCATGGCCTTTTTTTGCTGCTGTTGTGTCTTTTGCAAAATCTCAATCACCTTTGATTGCAGATTGTGAAAGTGCTGAATAAATGAGTGTGCCTTGTCTTGCTCCTTCTGAAGATGTGAAGTGACGGGAGAAGGCAAAGACAAAGGTAACTCATAAGGTGCCAAGGGCTGAAATCCCATACAAACCTCAAAAGGTGAATGACCTGTAGAAGAATTTAGGGCCCTATTGTAGCCATGTTCAATATGAGTGAGACTCAAGTCCCACTTTTTTGGTGAAGCGTGATGATAGATTCATAAACTTTGCACAAGGGTATGGTTTACCACTTCAGTCTACCCATCTGATTGCGGATGATAGGCAATGGAAAAGTTAAGGGAAACTCCCAAAGTTTTCCACAAAGAACGCCAAAAGTGACCCACAAAAAGTGAATCAGGATCCGATATAATGCTGGTAGGTAGACCAAAGGAACTCCAAATGCTGTCAAAGAACAATTGGGCTAAGTCTGTTGTAGAACTTGTCTTGCGGTATGGAATAAACTTAGTCATCTTACTGAATCTGTCAACCACCACGAACACACAATCATGTTGTCACACTGTCATGGTAAAAACACTACCCAAATACATGGAAATGCTTTCCCAAGGATGGGAAGGAATGGGCAAAGGCATGCCTAAGCCAAACTTCCTGTTAGCTGGTTTGGAATGACAAAAAATTGCACACTGTTTGAGAAATCTCAACACGTCCCTCTGCATTTTAGGCCAATAGAAAAATCTTTGCAAGTGATGAAGTGTTTTGTGCTTCCCAAAGTGACCACCATAAAGTGTAGAATGAGCTTCCTTAAGAAGTGACACTCTAGGCTCACAAGGAACACAAACATTGTCCAATTTGTAGAGAAGTCCTTCTTTGATGTAGAAATCTTGGAAAGGACACAAATTGGAAGAAGAAGGCTTATTTACTTGCTCAAATATTTTTCCAAAATCAGGATCTTGTGAATACTGATTAGGCCAAGTCTGAAATACCAAGTGTGAAGTGGACATAACTGTTAAGGCAATAGCGGAAGGAGGCCTACTCAAACAATCAACAACAATATTACTCTTCCCCTTTTTGTACTTGATCACCAAGTGAAATTGTTGGAGGTAAGAGGCCCACTTCATATGTCTTGATTCTTCAATTTTACTTTGAGATTGTAAAAACTTGAGAGGCATATGATCAGTGTGTACTATGGTATCTTTTCCCAAAAGATAATGTCTCCAATACTTGATAGCTTGAACTAATGCATACAACTCCTTGTCAGAATAGTTCAACTTAGCAACAGAAATTTTTTTTGAATGATAAGCAACTGGATGACCATTCTGTTTGAGCATAGCTCCTAATGCAACTTTAGAGGCATCCATTTCAATATCAAAAGGTTGAGAGAGGTCAGGTAAAGTTAACATAGGTGTTGTACAAAGTTTCTTTTTTAGTTTCTCAAAGGCAATCTCTTGGATTTCCTCCCAATGAAATGGAATTTTAGACTTAGTGAGATAATGCAATGGAGTTACAAGAGTGGAATATTGAGGAATGAAATTGCGATAAAAATTCGCAAGTCCTAGGAAACTCCTTAACTCAGTGAGAGTTGAAGGAGGGGACCACTTAAGTAAAACATCAACTTTCATGGGATCTACCTGAATTCCACTTTCACTAATCACATAACCAAGGTAAGAAACTGAAGTATTGCCAAAAGAACACTTGGAAGAATTGGCATATAATTGATTCTTCGCAAGAAGATCAAGTGTATGATGGATATGCCTAAGGTGTTCCTCCCAAGTTTTTGAGAAGATCAATATATCATCAAGATATATTATTACAAATTTTTCAAGTACATCATGAAACACATCATTCATCAACCTCATGAAGGTTGCAGGAGCATTAGTAAGACCAAAAGGCATGACCAACCATTCAAAGAGGCCCATATTTGTCTTAAAATTTGTCTTCCATGTATCCTCAGCTTGGATATGTACTTGGTGATATCCAATTTTGAGATCTATTTTTGAAAAGAACTTAGCTCCTTGGAGCTGATCTAATAAATCATCAATGCATGGTAATGGATATCTATTCTTTACAGAAATTATGTTCAAAGCATGAAAATCAATGCACAATCTCCAAGTGCCATATTTTTTAAGAACTAACAAAATAGGTGATGCACAAGCAGAAGTAATTTCCTTAATGAAATCCTTAGACAACAAATCTTCTATTTGCCTTTTTATTTCTTCATTTTGCAAAATAGATTGTCTATACATGGGTGCATTAGGTAGTGAAGAACCAAGAATTATTTCAATGCTGTGATTAATTGTGTGAATTGGAGGAAGAGACTTTGGCTCCTAAAATATGTGTGAGTAATTTTGCAATATTTTATCCATTGAAGAGTGTTGCTTTGGAATGGATGTGGATGTAGAAGTTTTTTGAGAGCGAATGAAAATTAGAGCAACATCACCACCTTTTTTAATTACTCTTTTTGTTTGCTTGGAATTTAGAATGATGTTAGGAGTGTTGGTGCTTTTAATGAGAAAGACATTACCATATTTTTGAAGTGTGTAGGTTCTTTTGAAAGCATCATAAACGACTCTCCTATCATACTGAAAATATTTTCCAAGCAAAATCCCACAACAATCCATAGGAGTCACATCACAAGTGACTTGATCTATGAAATGTGGGCCAAGTGCAAATTTTAATGTACAAGTGTGAGTGATTTCTGAGCCTCTTCCACTATCCTTCCAACCCAAAGAATAAGGTTGAGGATGAGGCTCCATAGGTAACTTCAAACGCTCGACAATGGACCTCGCAATTAGATTTTTTTGCGAGCCATTATCCACTATACAATCTGTTGCAAAATTATGGAGAAAATGAGCTTGAGTGATGAATAAAGCATCACGAGCGCTCCCTGATGAACTTACATTTACCAAGGTAACCTCATTGAGATTACCTCGTAATTCTGTGTAAAATCTACTTTCTCCTACTGACTCAAGGGGACCTTTGGAAGCATCCTGTTCTTGAGTAGTGATGACTCAACTTTTCTTCTTAAGCTTAAAACAATTTGTTTTTTCATGACCTTTTTTCTTACAATAGTTACAAAACTTTTTAGAAGAATAACAAGGTTTGGAAGAAGAAGAAGAAGGAGTAGAAGTGGAAGGAGAAGGAGAAGAAGGATATGGAGAAGAAACATTCTTCTTTTGAGCAAAATTCTTCTTTTGTGAGAAAGAACTATTCCCTTTTGATGAGTTCGCAACCACTTGAGTAGCAGGTGCACGGAATGCCTGCGAATGCGCTTTGAACTTGTCCTCCGTAAGTTGCGCTCGGTTGAAAATCGAATCCAATGTTTCCATAGAAACAAACATAATTTCACCTGTACAAATGTTGCAACAAACCACTTTGAAATTTGAGAATCAAAGCTTTAATATCTTCCTCCACATTCAAAAGTATCCTGTACTGTTGAATTGAAAGATATATTCCTGCACAGTCATATTAGTACCTTGTCAAAATCGAAACCACTTAATGACCAATTCCTTAGAATAATTGGAAGGATAAAAATTGGTCTTAAGACAGTCTACAAGCTCATCCCATGAGGTGAGTTCATCATGACCTCTTTTTCTTTCAACAAGTACTTTAGCTAAACCAAAAAGTTTTAGCTTAGCATATGGAACCATATCCTCATTTGAAAGCTAAGTATAAGAAAACCAAGAACTCATGTCAAGAATCCAACTATTCAAGACTTTCGGGTTTCGGGATCCATCATAAAGTGGCACTTCACAATGAACTCTCAGGCGAGAATCATGAGCAGAAGTTGAAGCATTATGGACAGAAATATCATTTACCTTCATTGCAAGGTTACCAAGAACTTTTGCCATGGTAGTATCATTAGCTTTATCTGCTAAATAATTTACAACATGTGCAAGTTCTGCCACTTGGGTAGCCAAGTCAGAAGCCATGTGAAATCGGGTATAAGCCAGGAGTAAAAGGGAAAAGCACTGAAAATCAAGGTAAAAATTGGAGGTTCCTTGTTACAATGTTGTGCCCTGAATTGAAAAATACTCCTAAGGCTCAAAATTTAAAAATTTAAACTAACCTAAGGTTTAAAATTTATATTTTATTAATTTAAAAATAACTTAATTAAAAATTAAATTTTAATTAATCAAATATTATTTAATTTAATTAAGTTATTAAAAATTAAATTAATAAAAAAATAAAAATTACATGCAAAACCTTAGAATAGTAAAATTTAAAAAATTACAATTATTACCCTTGATGTTGTTGAAACTACACTCCACCCTCTGTTGCATGAAATTCTGCAACTACTGTTGCACGTTTCCCGAGGCGGTGCGAGTGGCAATTTCGAGTTTAGTTCACAGAATTTCATGCCCCAAAATAAAAAAATTCGTGTAATTTTTCTTGGTGCCTGGTGTGCGGCAACCCTAATGAGGCGAACCATTGCAGCCTATTGGATGTGTGCAGGTTGCAGACTGCACGCTTGTAGTTCGACAGACAGCACCGTCGACCTGACAGCAGGCAGGCCTGGCACGTCGATGTTCGCGCCTACAGTTCTTGCAAGCGAACGGACAACGTTGTCGGCCTGTCAGTCAAGGTAGGTCTGACAAGGCCCTATCGGCCTGTCATCCATGGTTGTCCTGGCATTTCAAAGTCTGCACCTACAGTTCTTGCAGGAAAACGAATAGTGCCACCAGCCTGTCAGTGACGTAACACAACCGACAACCCATCGGCTATGTTGAATGTCGGCCGACATCCATCAGCAGCCAACAGGTGATGTCTGTCGATCGACGGACGTCCAGTGGCCGACGTCAGCTGGCGACGGCGCTGAGTCAGCCGAGCCGCCTGCAAATATTGGCCCTCGGCTCTTGCTAAGATGGGGCTGAGGGGCCAAAAATCAATTTTTTTTTTTTAAATATTATTTTTCAATAAAAAAATCAATATATAAGTTTTTTGAAAAATATAAAAATAAACTAAATAAAATTTTAAATAGCTTTAATTGTTATTTTAAAACTTTAAAATTTAAATTTTACAATGATTTCCAAAGAAACTAAGGTCATTTTACCTAGAATTTCAAGAAATTTGTAATTTCTTTTCAACTCAGCAAGACCCCTTTAGTAGCTCTCCTTTCAAGATCCAGTCGACACACGACCAGCGTTTGAAAGGCAACCAGATCTAAGTCAACACACGACCTAGTTTTAGACGATGCTCAATCTTCATGACTCTAAAATGGCAGGGACATCAGGAACAAAAGGCTTCCTAATTTGCATTTCACCGTAGGAGAAATCCAAACCTGCCAAGGGATTTTTGTAAGACAAAAATCGAGGTAAACTTCTCCTATACTCCTTAAGCATAAGGAGAAAGTTGGAACAAGGATTTTAAAGCCGAAGACATTTTCTTTTGTGAATGGTCTTCAAGCTCCCCTTGAGCTTGAACCGAGTCCTCAATGAGAAAGAATTTCTCATAAAAAAATAATCTATCTCCTACCCTCTCACCTCACAAGCCCTAGTGCAAACATAAACTAGGCTCTGATACCAATGAAAAGGATTGAAAATCCAACTAACTTCATATTATTTACAAACTCATTATATAGGCTCTAATGGCCCAAAATACATAACCAAACCCATCAAATCATGGATTTGATCCAATATGCTTAGCCATAAGCTACAAAAAAGCAAAGGAGAATGCACGTAACTTCTAAGTTAAAAATAAAGGAATAATGCTAACTATAAGATCCATTTTAGCTATCTTGAAGTACACACTTCCTACTTTGAGTTCACACTTCCTAACTAACACTCCTAAATGACAACTAGAAGATAACTAGTGCCCATAAGTGCATGTGAGAAGGAAACTCACTTACAATATTAATTTGCAAGAAATAAACTATGCAAACCTAGCTAGGAACTACTAGAGGGGTCATATGAGTGATCAAACATCAATCCTCATCATACTTGGAATTATTTCATTTTTGCAAATATTAATGTATTTCTAATTTTTCAAATTTAGGAGTCATAAGGACTACAAATCCAAACTAGGTTATTGGAAATTAGAAACAAACCAAGGGATATAAAAAGGGGTTATTAAAGCTTTTGATTAAAGTTAGAATATTATAATATTCTCATCTCAAAACTTCTATAAGGGGATAAAAGTAATCCAATATTAAAAACTTTTTAAATTTGAAAAGTTATTAGTTCAATAGGAGGAATAAGGTGTTAAGAAGTTGATTTTTGACCTTTACAAAATTTGTAGAACTATATATTTATAAAATCACTATATAATATCTCTAGGGAGTCATAAGGTATTCTAAACAACTTTATGATAATAATATCCTTCAAATATTATCAAGTTGGGAAGATATAAGCTATTCATACTCTCATAACTAGGGAGACATAAGGAAGTCTACAAACCTTAGGTTTTATCAAATCAAGCTTATATACTCAGGAGCCACAAGGATGTCTACTTCCCAAAATACTGCAAATATCAATAAGGAAAAATCTAGTACCATAAAACTTGGGATCATGAATCTACTCATGAAATCTAAAAGAATGGTAGATCTAACCTCAAAAGTGATCCTTAGTGAAGCCTTAGAAGATAACTTTGACACTATGGAATGTTATCTTCAAGCTCATCTCAATGAAGCTATTGATAATGGAAAAAGTGACATTACACTTTCTTTGGACCTTGTGAGCATATTATACATGGCATTACTCACATATAAACACTACAAGAATGAAAATGTAGAACAAAAAGGATTGATAGAACTACTCAAAAAGAAGGCAGAACTCAATGAGTCATATCTAGTAAGGTTTATTCAATATTCACATAGAGTTGGTATTTCAGGTTCTACTAACTCTAAATATTATCATGATACCCTAAGTGGTTGTTCAAAAGCTTTTGTATAGACTAAAGATAAAAAAAATGAGAATCATATGAATAAATAAGTAGCACAACCACCTATTAAAGCATAGAGATTGAATTCAAAGATAAAGCTAATAAAGAAGAAGAAAATGAATCCAATGAAGAAGGAATATAGTGCAAGGTCAAGTGAATGAAAATCCTACAACTTCAGCTTATTTTGCATCACATGAAGACTAAAGGGGCATCAAAGTAACAAGTTACCAAGATCAAGATGAAGAGGAAGATCTATATTGAAGACTATATCGCCCAAATTTTTTGCACTCTTACCTTTAGGCTAAAGGATCCGTGCCCAAAAGGGGGATGCGAGAAGGATGGGACAATACCTCGAACAGAGAGGCCCTTTGAAGGTCGCGCCTCTCGAGGGACGAGTATAAAGGTGAATTTTTGACGGATGGTGGGGTTCACCAAGAAACTTTGAGTGGTAGTTTCCATGCCTAGGTTGAGAATGGGTTTGATGTATTCATTTTATGTTCAATCATTTAGATTCCTAGGTTGGCCAAAATGAATCTAAGTTATTCTATATGAAAATTCTGCTTTATATGAAGACAACAAACATAAATGAATCTTAAATATAGAGAATATATAAAATGGAGAAGGGTGCACCTGATTTTTGATGTCTGATGAAGATTCTGAAGCTTGTGGGAGTCCAGATCGTCCTGTATATGAAAGGATCATCTATAATTGTACAGAATCATCCCAAATTGTAGGCGATCATTTGAGATCACCCAAGATCATCAGCAATCTGACGAATTCATCAAACGAATTTGTCAAAAACTTGCAATCATGAAAATAGACACCAAAAACCAAAAATACAATTGCAAGAATGATACAAAATGATAGAAATGAGAATATAAATGCTTAAATGATAAATCTAGATATCAAGTTAAATAAAATGCACTATTTTGGTAACTTATTTTGAACTTTATCATGCAATTATGCTAAATGAGGTGAACTCCAGGATGCAAAACATAAGTAAATTAATCTAATGCACAATTAAATAAGCAAAGGAGATAGAAAATGCAAACTCAGGGTTTTGATTGCCCCCAATCTAAATTGCAGTAAAAATCATCTGCAATCGTATGAGATCATCGATGATCTCGATAGGATCATCCGAAATTGTGGTTGAATCGCCTGCGACGATCCGAGCTTCCTCCGACTGAAACACGGTAAAATCTTGCAACAAAAACTTGAAAACACAAATATAAAATCTGGTAGGGAGTCAGGGAGAGTGAGCAGGGAGAGTCAGAGATTCAGGGGGTCAGAGGGATAAACTGAGAAAATCCCAGTTTATATAGGATTAGGGGGAGGTTAGGAGGTTGGGGATCATCCCAATCTAGGAGATCTCTAATGTAGGAATCTCCAACCGTGCAAACACACTTTTGCCCGAGTTGGAGAGGTTGTTGAAACAAAAGCTAATTATGAAAATTTGGTTTTGGGACAAAATTGTCTAGACGTTATGTTCCAGACGAATTCGTCCGATTTGGGATGATATCGTCATATCGGTGACGATATCATCCAACGGTCAAAACAACTTCTAAAAATGGCACGAAAAATGAGGTGAGTGGTTAACGGGCGATTTTGGGGTTAAAATTCAAATTTCTACTTTTTACTAATGGTTTAACTGCGCCAATTTTAGGGTGCTACATTTTACCCCCTCTTTAGCAAATTTTTCAAAGAAAATGTGTTAAAGACGAGTTCTTCATGCTTTACAAGAAAGCAAAAATTTATTCCATTTTTTAGACGATGATTCTAGGTCGAATTGTACAACTGTTTGCTATGGTGCCCCCCTCCGAGTTTTTACCCAAATTGAACGTTTGATCTAAAAGCATGGAAAAGCAAAAGTTAAAAAAAAGTTTTTTGTAAATAAAAATAAGAAAAATAGGGTAAAACCCTAATTCAGATTTACTGTTCACTTTCGCTGCTTTCAGAGCTCTGTAGGCAAAATGGTGGAAATGACACACAGATTGACAGAGGTCTAGCGCGAGTTGCGGGTAAGGATCTAAACCTAGTGTATTATGTTTTTAACTTGATTTACTTGCTTTTTAATTTGAATTTTTATTATTTTTGGGCATCGCGGCCATTTTTAGGCTGTCGACGACATGGGAATGAAATCGTCCCAATTTCGTCGAAATCATCCCTATATCACCGATTTCGTCTAGGGACAAAATCAAAGAAATAGGGGCGATCCCCAAATTGAAGAATCAGAGACGATTTTGTCCTATTAAGGATGATTTTAGCTAAATTTGGTACGATATCGTCCAATAATGGGTGATATCATTTTTTTATGGGATGATTGGATTTTAATTATTTTTTTAATGATTATATACTAATGATTTATGTTGTTTTATTGTTTATTTTGTAGAGGGGATTGCTAAAAATTTAGGAATGGAAATACGAAGGTCTCAGAGATGATTTAGCTATGCTCGATCAGGCCGAGCGAGATAGACTAGCAGAGGTAGGACTGTGACATGTGGCAGAGATGCCACAAATTCCTATAGACATGGGGCTACTAACAGCCCTATCGAAGAGATAGTATCGAGGGTCGTCCTGGTTTTGGCTATCGATAAGGGAGATGACTCCCACTCTAGAGGATGTATGGAGGATTTTGAGGATCCTCATACATGGTCGATTTATGACTCCTTCGGCCAATCAGGGCCACGCCATGATGAGATTATGCAGTGACCCAAGCTTTGCCATGGAGAAGGGCAGAGTGAACATCGAGGCTTTGAGGCAGATGCCTGGGGCATCTTGGTTGACCCAAGTTTTTGTAGGGGTGGTAGGTGGATTTATTCTATGCCACCAAAGTGGATGTAGGTTATCGTGGCTCCTCTAAGATGTGGTTTGTGACATGAGAGACCATGGATACAGGTTTGCTTGAGACAACTCTGTATTATGCTGGTTGTATAGGATCCTTTATGGGGTTGTATACAAGGGAGGTCGATGTCTGGTGCTGACATCACTACTACAGGTTTGGTGCTGGGAGCACATTGCAGTGCGAAGGCCGATAGGGCTTCCACCGACAAGAGTTGACCGAGAGAGACCCCGGGTTTTCTATTGGTGGCTCCAGCGAGGGTCACAGTGGTGGATAGATCTGTCGATGTCCCGAAGGTTGCTAGACGACCTCACCCCAGATCAAATCACCTAAATACCATGGAGAGAGCATCCAAGGTGGGGAGATGATGGACAGGAGTTGGCTTGCATCAGTCGAGTCATATGGTTGAGGACGAAGCAGGGAGAGGTAGAGCTCCACCTCTATGATCGAGTTTTGAGGCAGTTCGATCTACGACAAGGGATCCCTTCTCTTAGGGATTATGAGTACTATCGGACTATGTAGGATAATACTATATTGAGCAGGGCTCTAGACATGCAACGGTTCTAGAGTCAGGACACTGATGATTCCCCCATTCAGCTAGTGGATGGGGATGACATGGGGGTTGCATATGGGTATGATGCTTGGTATGCAGGTATCTGCCCTCCTCGGATAACAAGGGCATAGGTTCTGATGCATGCTATAGTGCAATAGACAGAGAGGCGATGCCAGGCTTTCATTGGTGTAGTGAGGAGTCATAGAGGGAGGGAGCAGTGATGAACTCCTTAGGAGAGACACCGAAGAGTACCACAGGCTTCGGAGAGACAGAAACAGTCAAAGAGGAGGGAGGAGAGGAGAGAGGGACTCCCTTATTAGTAGAGGGATAGGCCACCATATCCCAATAAGGGCAAGGGTATTGAGGTGGGGGAGAGCAGCGAGATGGCGGCTCTTTGGGCAAAGAATTATCGCCTATGAGCTTAGGTGCAGATTCTTTAGGATGAGGCTACACGGCTCAGGGCTCAAAGTGAAGGGGCAAGAATTATAGAGCTGGCACGGGCTATTGCTCAGACCGCATTCTACCAAGGATTATACTATCACGTGGTTCCAGAGGAGCAAAGGGTACAACTTCCAGCCAGCATTACGAAGCCGATTAGGCTGGGGTTGTCGAGGACATCATCATGATCGATGTCGAGGACCCGTGATACAACATGGACTCCGATGGAACCACCTCCTCCACCTCATGGCAGGAGAGGAGATGAGGCTAAGAGCTCGAGGGCTTCTCAAGACTAGTTGTACATTGTACAAAGACTATATTTTTGAGATGATTGAGTATGCTAGGGTATAGATTATGGCATACCAATTTGTTTTGATATGATGTATATACCTTTTTGATATATAGATATATGATGTTATTTTTGTGATATGACTTGTGCATATGTTTTATGATGCTTCAATATTTTAATTGTTGATTGATTATTCATGTAATTATGTCATTGAAAATATTATAATTTTATGTCATGCTATAAATTTAAATGAAATAATCTAATGTAAACAAATTGGTTGTTGTGGTATGATTTGATGAAAAATAAAGTGACTTCTAACAATAATTTCAAAGGACATTTTTGTTGTTACATGACCATTTCATGGAGTCACCACTCGCTAGGTCATCAAGCTAATCCCGGTGTGAGAGAAATATTGCTAAAAGTAAAAGGGTGCTTAAGATACTTTCTTAAGACTTTGTGTTGTGCTGATGAAAAATGATGATGGTGATGATTTGTTTTCAAATTTTCATGAAAATATTATGCATGAAATAAAAAATATGATTTTTGCTAGGCATAAAATTCCTAAGTGTGATAGAAATTTGAACAATTGCCTAGGAATTATACCATCATCACAAAAAAAAATGAATGTTGACATAATGAAATGAAAATAGAAAAGTTTTCGTTCTTTTTAAAGCACAATTGTGTAACATAATGATTTAAGCCATATGCTTTTATGAATTAAATAAATGGAAAATAAAATTAGAACAATGGTTTACGCTAGGCATAGAATTTTAGGTATAGACTTATACCATCATTGTGAAATCCAAAGAAGAAATTGATATAATAGTTTTATTGCATAGTTGATTTTTGATTTTGAGATAAACAAAAAATGAGGACTTGCACTAGGTATAAAATTCTAATTTAGGTTTAGGAACTATACCATCATCGCGAAAGTCAAAAAATATATAAATGTGACTTTATTGCTAGATTTTTTAACATGTTTTGAAAGAAATTTTGGATTTTTGAAAAAAATGTATTTAATTGTTTTTACGCTAAGCAGATATTCTCAAGTAAGAAAATTAAATTATTCCAGAAGATTTGCATAAATATTTTAAATTATCTCAAAGACAAAATTTAGATTTATAAGGAACCCCATGTGCATATGTGAGTTCATTGCCGATATTGATCTATCATAATGATACAAAATCTCTCAAACACAAATGTGTGTGCAATTGTAATGTTCATTTACCGATTTTGAGCAAGATAATTTGATACAAGTAATTTGAATTAACCAAATGAGTGTTCGTTGACCATGATTTATATGCATGTAACCGTACCAGACTACTATGTAAGTCGGGTCATCAAGAGCTAACTGATCCATGAGTGGACATAGGTCTGTACAAAATAAGGTCGCTAATGTGACAGACATATCACCACGCTAGGAGTTACCCAAGGCAAAGCGGGTTGGGCACAAACCACCTGTTATAGGGCTTATATCACAGTTTTCGAATAATTGAGAATTCCAGGGATTCAAGTGTCACACTTCCTTCTTTTATTTCAAAGGGTAGGGGAAGGGATTTATTGCTTTTTTCTCTTTTTCTTTTCTTTTCTCTCTTTTTATGTTTTTTGTATTTTTTCTTGACACTGAGATAATGCTGAAATATTGCTGAGATGGTACAAAATAATATTAAAATAATGCTTCTTTTTCTCATGATTTTTCTTGATTTTCTTTTTCTTTTTCTTCCTATAGTAGGGATACTTTCTTGGATTGGCTGTAGAGCAAGGGATTTTTATTCTGGGCAGGGGTGAGCTTGTCCTTTTGTCAATTCTCAAAGATTCTAGACCATGTACATGATAGGATAGCAGAGGAAAAAATTTTCTCAAGAGACCACTTCTACTATGTAGCATCGTTTTGAATTTGAAATGAAATCATTTTAATTAGAAAATGTGTACTTGGTTCAAGTAAATAACAAGATTAGTTCTCTATGCTAAAAACTTTATTTAATTCAACTATGGACTTTGATATAAGAGAGATTAATAATCATACCAAATAAGATCAAGATATTTATTCATATGAGTGTGAAAGTGAGGGATTCCAAATAAATGCTAATTTATCCAAAATAATTGAAAATATAACTGCAATACTTCAAGAATTGACAGGTGCAAAAATAGAAATTTGTTTTGAGGATTTTGATGATTTTGATTTTTTTATATTTTGATTTTAATTTATGAATTGAGAGAATACATAATATTACTATTTTTTTGAAATTTTTATATGAATTACTAAAATAAGACAATATGTATAATATATACAGTGATGAAATTACCAGATTTATGCATAATAGTGCTTAAGATGCATAATGTTCATAGGTTCTTTAAGATCTTTACCATCTAAGGTAGCTAATCTGTATGCTCCCGATCCAAATTTAGCAGTGATAATATAAGGTCCAAGCCAGTTAGGCTTGAATTTACCTTTAAGGTCTTTAGTTGCATTAGTATTTTTTTATTTTCTTTTAAGATGAGGTTGCCGATCTCAAAGGATCGAGTATGAACTTTCTTGAGGTATGCTCGTTTGAGCTTGTTCTGGTAGGCACGAAGATGTTCCAAAGCATTAATGCTCTTCTCATCTAGGAGTTCCAGCTGACTAAATCTACCAGCACGATATTCATCTCCTACTTCAGTATCTTGAAGTAGTAGAGCCAAAGAAGGAACTTCTAATTCAAAGGGAAAAACAACTTCAGCGCCATAAACCAAAACAAAAGGTGAAGTTCCTGTGGGAGTACGAATGCTAGTTCGATAAGCCCACAAAGCAGGATATAATTGAATGTGCCAATCATGACCAGATTTATTGACCAGTCTCTTGAGGATTTTAATTAATGTTTTATTAGATGCTTCGCTTGGCCATTACCCCGAGGATAATAGGGAGTGGACCAACGATGTTGAATTTTATATTTTTGACATAGTTTCTTTACATATTTATTTTTGAAACAAGTTCCATTATCTGAGATGAGATTTGCGGGAATTCCAAACCTACAAATAATTTGATTAAAAATAAATTTGGAAACTTGGGTTCCAGTGCAAGAAGCTAAGGGCATAGCTTCAACCCACTTCGTGAAATACTCGATGGCGGTTATGATGAATTTGTGTCCATCAGATGACACAGGATTGATTTTTCTGATGATGTCTAAGCCCCATTTTGAAAAGGACTAAGGAGATGAAATAGCCTATAGTTCTTGTGTAGGCACATGGACAAGGTCAGTGTGTTTTTGGAACTTGTCGCAATGGCACACATAATCATGTGCATCATTCTCCATGGTAGGCCAAAAATATCCTATCCTAAGGAGATTCTTAGCAATGGCGCTACCACTAAAGTGTCCCCCACAAGATCCATCATGGGCTTCACTCAAATCTAATCTAGATTCTTCTAGATTCAAACATCTCAATAGGACACCTTCAAAAGATCTCCTATATAACGTATTGCCAATTATTATGAAGCGACTTGATCGTCTACGCAATAACCGACATTGGTTTCTATTAAAACCTTCAGTGAAGGTCCCATTTTGAAGAAAATTGAGGATGTTAGTGTACCAAAGTTTAGGAGTAGTTTTGTTGATTAGAAACACGTCCAAAGGTTCCAAGCATGATTTAATTGAAGCAGGTTCCTGGAGTCGACGAATAATGATGGTAGCATATTTGTCATCTAACTCCAAAGGTAAAATAGATGCAGCTACGGCCATGGCGTCAGCCGCACGATTGCTAGTTCTAGGAATAGCTTCCAAGGTAACTTGATCAAATAAATATATTAATTGTAATACATATTCTTTATATGGGCATAATTTATCATCTCTAGTCTGATAAAAATCATTAATTTGATTTATAACAAGTTGAGAATCCCCAAAAACTAATAGATTTTTAATTTTTAGTGCCAGGGAAGCTCGTAATCCAAGGATTAGAGCCTCATATTCAACAGTATTATTAGTATAGGCAAACATTAATTTAAAGGATAAAGGTATGAGATGTTTTTGTGGAGATATCAAGATAATACCTGCACCAGCTCCACTCATGCATCGGGCTCCATCAAAGTATAGGGACCATTGCTCTGAATGATCTGCCTCTAGTTTAAGGCATTTGTTAGGAAACTCAATGATGAGGGGATGGGTGGACTCTAAGGGTGCAATAGCTAATTGATATGCTATGATTTGACCCTTAATAGACTTCTATCCTATAAACATGAGTTCAAACTCGCTTAGAGCAAGAACCCACTTCGTTGTATGACCAGATAAATAAGTTCGACTCATGAGATACCGCAAGGGATCGGATTTAGCAATAACATACATTTTTTGACTGAGCATATAATGGCATAGTTTCTATGTAGAAAATGACTGCTATACATAACTTCTCTAATGTTGTGTAGTGGGTTTCATAACTAATTAATGTTTTGCTAATGTAATAATTAGCGTGTTCTATCTTCTCATCATCAAGTTGAGCTAACATAGCTCCTAAAGCAAAATCTAAAGCAAAAATATAAAAGATAAATGGGCGATCAGGTCTAGGTTGTGAAAGTACAGGTGGGTTAAGAATATATTGTTTGAGGAGTTCAAATGCTTCCTTAAATTTGTCTTCCCAATGGAAAGATACATCCTTCTTAAGAAGCTTAAGAAAGGGTCCAATTTTATCTGCCAGCTTATCGATGAAGCGACGGATAGCTTGAAGCTTACCTTGTAGACTCCGTAATTCAGATATATTCATAGGTGCGGGCATATCAGTGATAGCCGTAATCTTGAGAGGGTCAATTTTGACGCCACATAAAGAAACTATAACCCCCAATAATTTACTAAACTTAACTTCGAATATACATTTGGTTGGATTCAATCGAATAAGATATTCTCTTAATCGATCAAATACTTTTCTCAAGTAATCTAAATGGTCATCTTCTTTAGTAGAACGAGCTATAATGTCATCTACATAATCATGTAGTATATCATGCATCATATCATGAAAGATATAAGTCATGGCTCATTGATAGGTTGCACTTGCATTCTTCAAACTAAATGGCATCACTTTCCAACAAAAAGTCCCCCAAGGGGTAATAAAGGTTGTTTTAGCCTGATCTTCAGGAGCTATCCTGATCTGATTATAACCAAAAAATCCATCCATTAAGGATATCATTCCACTCCCAGCAGTAAAATCAATGATTTGATCCATATTGGGAAGGGGAAAATCATCTTTAGGGCATGCAACATTAATATCTCTAAAGTTATTAAAAACCCTAACCTTAGTAGCTTCTTTCTTAGTTACTAGAACTACATTTGAGATCCATTCAGCATAATCAATGGCTTGTATAAAAATAACATTCAGGAGTTTTTCTAACTCCCCTTTGACTAGTAAGGCCACTTTAGGATGCATTTTTCTAAGTTTTTGTTTAACAGGTTTAGCATCCGGATGGACTACTAGGTGATGCATAACTACGAAGGGTCTAAACCCGGCATATCTTCATATGTCCAAGCAAAGACATCTTCATATTCTTTAAGAAATGCAATGTATTTATCCTATTTTTCTTGACTCAATTCTGATCCAATGTTGATTATGTGAGGGTTATCCTCGGTTCCAATGTTAATTTTTATGACATTTTCTACTTTCATGTGTAGATCTCTCTCAAAATTAGGTGGGGCAGGTGAAACGCCCAATTCTTGTAATTCTTCCAAGGTTAGCTTGGATAATTCGTCTTGAGGAGTCGTGGCCTCAAGCTAGGCTATACTAGGTATAGAGCCATCAAAATAAAATCCATTATGTAATAATTCCTCAATGGAGATAGCATGGAAGATATCTCCCTCCAACTCATCGTTGGATTCAGTGATCATTTTAGGATAAGCTATAGATAGCATATTACATGTGAATGTCTTATTTGTTAAACATAAAGCATCGCGTTCATCTAAGTAATCTTGGTAACATATAAGATGGTCATCATCCTCAAATGGGAATGGCTGACCCTTACTAGAAAATAGGCCCACACCACATCGGTCGGGCCATGCTTCTACCTCAAAAGGTTCTTTTATACCATTCTGGAAAGGTCCCAAATGTTTCCCTTTATATCCCAATTTAAGAATTATAGGTTTGGCTTTAATATACTTATTAGTAAAATAACATCGAGCATATCCATCATGATGAGTTCTGATGTTTCTAGGTATTCTACCCCATTCATATCCCTTATAAATAAAGGCACAGCTCCCGACTTGGTAAATACTTCCCATAGGCTATGGGAGGCCCAAGGTATGAGGAGATGGTGGCAAATTATTTAAAATAAGGGCATCTTGCATAGAAGCATTCGTTTCTCTTGATATAAGAATTTTAGATAGATTGGGTAAAAGTTCATCAGTAAGGGAATAAGAGGTAGAAGGAATATTTCCTACGTCCTCTGATGAAAAGAATATGAATTTTGTGGATGTAGACGGTATAGAGGTGTCGATAGATGGGTCTATTATAGGTATAGAAGTTATAGGGGTAGAACAAGAGACATTGGTTGTGGGATTAGGATCATTCTGAGGTCCTAATGTGGTTTGTTCAGAATATGGTTGAGCTATATGTAGAGGTGCAACTGATGGAGAAGAAGTAGATGACATTGTGGGTGTGATTTTCACACATTTAGATGGATAATGAGAATTAGGATGTGTGGATGACAGAGTAGGGCAAAATTGAACTCCAATAGGTTCTACCAAAGCACACATATCAAAGGGTCTTGGATCACCATGAATGGTAACCAACTAATTCAAAAATTTTAACTTAACACATTGATGTAAAGTTGAGGGAACATCTCGCATCGCGTTGATCCAAGGACGACCCAAGAGTATATTGTATGATGTAGGGCAATGTACAATAAACACGATCATATCCAAGGTTCTCGGACCAACCTATAATGGAATGGTAATAACTCCACACGTTTCTTGTGTTTTGTCATTGAAAGCTTTTATGATCATATTAGTTCTTTTCATTTCATCACTTCTAAACCCAAATCTTTGGTAGAAGTCAAAAGTGTAGATATTTAAAGATGAACCATTATCAATCAAAACTCGTTTGACGGCTACATCTCCAATTAAGGCAGTAATATACAAGGGTTTATCTTTATTTAAACTATGTTGCGGTATGTCTCTATCCCAAAAGTCAATACAATCAACTTCATGAGTTATTATAGTATTGGCCATGGATTCAGGTTGAATGTCTTATGGTACCATCATCTGGCTCAATGTGAGCATTAATTCATCTCTATGTGTAGGAGAAGATCTTAAGAGGTCCAAAAGAGAAATTTTGGCTGTAATATTTGATAATTGCTCATTAATATTATAAGGAGGTTTAGGTTGAACAATAGGTGCATGATTCCATTTATTAGGAACCTTCAAGGCAAATGGGGCTGATCCACCATTCTGAATTTGATCTTGTTGAGAATTTTGAGCCTGTTGCCTAGTAACAGCTCCGATGGTACCCACAATATTATTCTGCGGATGATGAATGGGTCTTGGTCTAGTGTTTATAGCTAGCTCGTTAGAAAGTAATCAGTGAGACGATGGTCTAGTAGTGACTCTTCTTGGAAATGGTTCTTCTGGAACCATATAACTTGTGATAGAGTGAATAGTATCTGATTCCTCTTCAGAACTATTTGATTTATTTGATGTGATTTCCATATCACTCTCAGTCTCGTATTCTGTATCACTAAGATCAAGTATCTGAATATTATGTAGAGACTTGGTTGTAACCATGGATAAAGTTGTGTCAAATATTTCTAGATCATGAATAGGTAAATGCCCACTAATAATTCCTACATATTGGGCAGGAGGAGGGACATTATGATGTTCAATTTGATTGGCCACCTCCTTACCATGTTTTGGTAAGGGATGTTGAAATATGTACAATGACTGATTGGCATTCTGATTCTAGTTTTATGGGATGTTATTTTGAATATTATTAGGAGGATTTTTGTTAGGTTTAAAGGCTTGCACCTCCATCTCATTGTTATCAATCAAGTCCTGTATTTTATGTTTTAATATTTTACAAGAGTTGGTAGTGTGTCCAGGTCCTCTATGGAAGTCATAGTGTAAATCTGCTCTGTATCCAGGTATAGTTGGATCAGGTTCCCGAATATTTGGTAATTGAAACAAACCTCGTTCTAATAATTACGATAGAATAGTTGATAAAGGTTGATTTAACCTAGTAAATTCTTGAGGAGGTCTATCATGAGGTTTCAGTACAAACTTCTTCGTTGTCTTCGTAGCATTAACATTAGCAATATTTCTGCTATCGGTGACTCCATCACCCACAAATTGTTTATTCTTATATTGATTTCTGGATGTTTTCTCATCATCTTTCTTTTTAAGCTAGCCTCTTATAATGAGAGCATCTTCCACTCTTCGAGCTAAGTCTATAGCCTGATCGAAGGTGGTCAAGGTAGCAGTTGATAATTCGTAAGATAGTTGCTCTTGCAAATTATTAATAAATATGTCTAACATCTCCCTATAAGGTAACACAAAGTGCAATTTTCCTATCAATTGTCTCCACCTAGCTAGGAAATTAGCAAAGCATTCATCTTTGTCCTGTTTTAAGTTATACAAATCTTTAATGGTCACATGTATTTCGATGTAGGCACTAAATTGATGAACAAAAGACTCAACAGTTTCTTCGAAATTCCTCAAATAATTAGTGGGTAATTGATAATACCACTCTAATGCCATTCCTCCCAAGATTTTTGGAAACATTTTTAGTAATAACAAGTCATCATGTGATATATCATGACATGCTATCCTAAACATACGAAGATGCTCTATGGGATATTCGGTTCCTTTATATATGGGAAGAACAGGCAGAGGAAAATGTTTAGGATACGACTGTGCTACGACTATAGGATCTAAAGGCTGACTACACATCTCTCAATAATTGTATGAGGGATGGTAGGGATCTATCTGGTCCATGCGGGAAACTAACTGTTTCACCATGGATTCAATATTACTAGTTTGTCCACCATATTGGTTTTGTGGCACATAAGTATGGGATTTGTAAGTGTATGATGGTTTGGCATAAGGATTAGATGTTATATTGCTATTATGCAAAGTGTTGGTAGGAAGAGTATTATGAAGGGGATTTGTAATAGTATTATGTTGTACCCTAGATTGTTGGTAATTGGTGTTCGGTTTTGTTTTTGGTTTTTGTTGATTTGAGGCATGTTAATCAAGAGCTTGGCAAAATAGAGCAGTAAATGATGGTTTATTTTATGCGGGAATGACCCTAGGCTTGTTAATAGGAACTTTATATGGTTGGGTAACCTGTTGTTGTTGCATGTTCTGGATCATAGCTGCCATATCCAAATTGGATGGTCCAGCTTGATCACTCTCTTGATAAATAAAGGACAAGGGATTAGTGCGTGTTTGAAATACTTCTTCTAGAGTTTCTTGAGTGTCACTAATTCGATCCTTGTCCATATGGGCTGCTCTATTAAAAACACCAATATTAGTATTAATGAACTTCCAAAATTGTTCCATGTTCTCAAAAGTGATAGCTCCTCTCGGAGACATTTTAGGGGATGAGGATCCTTCCTCTCTAACAGTTTCTTCTTGTTCATTTCCTACAACAAGCTCTTCTTCTTGCTGGTCTAGGGTTCCTTCTTCCAGAACTTGGTCCTCAGGAGGGACATTTTGGTCAGTTAGTGGTCTTCCTAACCAATCTTCATCTTCTTCGGTTTGTTTTCCATTTCTAAGTCTAGACATTGTGCTAAACTTAGGTTTTAGCAAATATATATATATATATATATATATATATATATATATATATATATATGCGATAAGGTTGAGAGGTATATACTTTAACTATATACCTACTATAATACTTCAAAAGGAAATGTTTTGTTTTTGTTTTTTTTTTTTGTGTGATTATATTATTATTTTGCAAGAATAAAAATAACAAACATCATGCTAGTTGCAAGAAATAACAATAGTAAAAAGAATGACTTAATTTTCTATGAATAGTTTATGGATATCATTGATAGGGTCAAGTTCATCAGGAGTCATGAAATGCTCCTCTTCAAATTGGAAGTGGTTTTTCAAGAATTTGACAAAGTGTGCTATGGTAATATGATCTATTTTAGACCCTGACATGTAAAAATAAAGTTCATGGCAATACTCTCGATACAACATAGCTCTAGGAACTCTATTCCATCTCTTTCTATCTGTAAGAATGACTTCTTGATCCTCTATATGAGATAGAAATTTATGTACTACAACTGCATTCTCAAGGTATTCCTCAAAGGTGTATAATTCAAAAGACACAAGTGCTATTTTATCGGCTAACCACCTATGGCAAGCTCTTTGAAGTTCATGGTACAAAGTCACCTGATCAGGATCTAGGATTCTATCTAGGACAAATAATTTGCCTAAGTTTTACAGATCTTGATTCAATAATACCCAATCTCCTATCAAGTTCATCCCACAAAGGTTGGGCTCTATTTGTTTGAGGTACTCTAAGCACAGAAGTAATCTCTATGGCCGTTAATTGATTTCCAACATTTATGGTGACAAATCGTCTTCTATTATAATCTACCATCTAAGTATGATATGCAAATTTAACAATTTTCTAATGATTCTAGATGTCCTTAATGATGTATTTTTTTTTTTTTTTTTTGGATTGTTTTCAAAAGGTGTTTTAGTTTCACGTCGGGTTCACCAAAATGTATCGCCCAAATTTTTTGCACCTTTACCTTCAGGCTAAAGGATCCGTGCTCGAAAGGGGGATGCGAGAAGGATGGGAAAATACCTCGGATGGAGAGGCCCTTTGAAGGTCACACCTCTCGGGGGAGGGGTATAAAGGTGAATTTTTGACGGATGGTGGGGTTCACCAAGAAAATTTGAGTGGCATTTTCCATGCCTAGGTTGAGAATGGGTTTGACGTGTTCATTTTATGTTCAATCATTCAGATTCCTAGGTTGGCCAAAATGAATCTAAGCTATTCTATATGAAAATTCTGGTTTATATGAAGACAAGAAACATAAATGAATCTTAAATACAGAGAATATATAAAATGGAGAAGGGTGCACCTGATTTTTGATGTCTGATGAAGATTCTGAAGCTTGTGGGAGTCCAAATCATCTCGGATATGACAAGATCATTTGTAATTGTACAGAATCATCCCAAATCACATGCGATCATCTGAGATCACCCAGGATCATCAAGGATCTGACAAATTCATCAAACGAATTTGTCAAAAACCTGCAATCATGAAAACAGACACCAAAAACCAAAAATACAATTGCAAGAATGATACAAAATGATAGAAATGAGAATATAAATTCTTAAATTATGAATCCAGATATCAAGTTAAATAAAACGCACTATTTTGGTAATTTATTTTGAACTTTATCATGTAATTATGCTAAATGAGGTGAACTCCAGGATGTAATATAGAAGTAAATTAATCTAATGCACAATTAAATAAGCAAAGGAGATAGAAAATGCAAACTCAGGGTTCTGATTGCCCCCAATCTAAATTGCAGTCAAAATCATTTGCAATCGTATGAGATCATCGACGATATCGACAGGATCATCCAAAATTGTGGTTGAATCACCTGCGACGATCCGATCTTCCTCCGAATGAAACACAGTAAAATCCTGCAACAAAAACTTGAAAACACAAATATAAAATCCGACAGGGAGTCAGGGAGAGTGAGCAGGGAGATATTCAGAGATTCAGGGGGTCAGAGGGATAAACTGAGAAAATCCCAGTTTATATAGGATTAGGGGGAGGTTAGGAGGTTGGGGATCATCCCAATCTAGGAGATATCCAACATAGGAATCTACAACCGCGTAGACACGCTTTTGCCCGAGTTAGAGAGGTTGTTGAAATAGAAGCTAATTATGAAAATTTGGTTTTGGAAAGAAATCGTCTGGACGTTCTGTTCCAGACAAATTCGTCCAATTTGGGACGATATCGTCAGATCGGTGACGATATCGTCAAACAGTCAAAACAACTTCTAAAAATGGTGAAAAAAATGAGGTGAGCGGTTAACGGGAAATTTTGGGGTTAAAATTCAAATTTTTACTTTTTACTGATGGTTTAACTGTGCCAATTTTAGGGTGCTACAAAGACTAAAGTCTTTAATACCCAAATAATGTAATACAGGGGGTGTTAGAAATAGAGTCTATTCCATAATTTGTAATATGTAAATGTATCTTCCAAGGTACATACTTAGGACATTAGATTACTTTAGGGGGAAGTTATCTAACTACTTCATGAAATGTAATAAATGCACAAGCGTCAATGTACAAGCTGTATATGTGCAAGTTGTCCCTTGCACAACTAGGTTAAGTGTTATCCATGGAACCTATATTTCTATATAAGAAATACCTCATAGTCAGATAGATATGAGAAGGGGACATATATATATATATATATATATATATATATATATATATATATATATATATATATATATATATATCTACTTATAGCATAGTCATAGTTAGTAATGCAGTACTATGTATATCACCATATATTGGTGATGGATACAATGTAGTTTAGTAGCTTCATTAATGGAGTGTTCATTTCCTCCATAGCTACGTTGTATTCATTTATGTTATTTATATTCAAGCATACTTCAGTCATCTTTCATATTTACTTTCTTTTATATTATTCTACATCTTTTGATTGTTTTCTTCCATTGCTCATTACATCAAAAGTTAACAAGTAAAAAATTGACAACATTGAATTTTGATCACCTTATTGGTTATCTTATGTCACACGAAGAAAGACTAAGAGATGCCTTTGATTAAGGTCAAGATAAGGATATTTCCTTAAAGGTAAGAATCTCAAAAAGTGATAGAGCTAGTACAAGAAACCAATGACAAGGACAAGGCATAGGTCATAATCAATTTTTTTAAAGGAAGAAGGTGAAGAAGAGGGGGGTCTACTACTAGAGGAAGAAGAAGAATTGACAAGATAAATGTATAATAATACCACTACAAAAGCTATAGATATTTTGAAAAAATATAGAGTAAAAGTTGCAAATGAAGGAAAAAGAGTAGATTATGTAAATGAGATTGAGGAAGTTTCAAGAAACTTGTTCTTATCCTATGACAAGGCTAAAAAGACTCTTTAAGATACTTGGTATCTTGATTTTGGATGTTCCAACCACATGATAGGTAATAATGAATTATTTGCTACTATGGATGAGAAAATCAAGATCAAGATCAAGCTTAGTGATAACAAGATTTTTTGGATGTGGTAGTAATAGACATAATAGATGTAAATACTAAGGAAGTTAAAAACAATTTCATAATATTTATTACACTTCTAATTAAGCATAATTTATTGAATGTTGGGCAACTTCGTGAAAATAATTACAAAGTTGTTTTCTTTATGATAAATAAATGTATCATATATGAGAAAAACAATGGGAGTAAAGTTGTCATCGTTGTTCCCATGTCAAGTAATCATATTTTCTTTGAATTTTGAAGGTAATGGTAACAACTTGTCAAACATTGCTATTGAATATAATATTGGTTCTAGTATTTGAGATATGGCCACTTAAATTTGAAGATAACAAAGAATTTTGTGAGGATTGTGCCAAAGGAAAGCATGCTAGAGAAAGGTTTCCAATAGAAAAAGCATGAAAGACCCAACATCCACTTTAATTAGTTTATTCTAATATTTTTCACCTAATGCAAACCAAAATCTTAGGTAAGTCATATTATTTTATTACTTTTATTTATGATTTTTCTAGAAAGTGTTGGGTATATTTTTTGAAGAATAAAAATGAGGCTTTAGATGTTTTCAAGAGATTTAAATTCTTTGTAGAAAATTAAAAAATATGTAGAATTAAGTATTTAAGGATTGATGATATGAATCTTAATATTCTGATCAATTTTTCTACTCATTAACAATGCATATTTATAGGTATAACATGACTGTTATAAAACCATAGTTTGGGAAAAAATATGAGCCCAAAACCATTAGCAAAAGATAAGGTGATAGTAAGGTGATAAGAACATATTTAATTTGACTTCCCCTATCTTGAAACATTTACAAACATTTGTCTTTCTATAAGGCTATTATCATGTGCCTACTATTAAAGACCTAGTATTTTATATTATTTCACATGCATTTCCTTATCATTCCTCCCCACCATAGAAGTATTGGATTCCAATACATACAAACAGGGACGAGAAAGAGCTAAGAAAATACAAAAGTTGGAAGATAGAATACCTGAAATTTATCACTTTAATAGTTGGAATAGGTCTTCACAAAATACAATAAAGTAGCAACATTATAATAATGCAAAGAATAAATGATGATGCAAGGGTGAGCAAGAAAATCAAATAGAGAGCAATAAAATAGGATGCTGAAAAATATTTGCTATTAGAATTTTCATAACACTAAAAAACCATAGAAAAACTAGCTATCAAGTGCTTATTAATAATGAAATAAAAATTAAATGAGCAAAAACTAGGTGTAAATTTTGTTGTGGAATGATAAGGACCATGGCAAAAAATAGGCCAAATTTGATCACAAAAAAATACAGGGAGACATGTTGGAATATATTACATTATTTGATACATACCAATGTACCACCTTGGATACATCTTTAGATTAGAAGTTTGTCTTAGATTAAGGTTTGAGTATTTACTTTATGCAATGTAATAAATGCACAAGTGTTAGAATGTGCAATGATGTAAATGTGCATGTAGTCCATATGTACATGAGTCATAGAATAGGAATATGAAGAGTCATAGGTAGTTGAAATACCAAGGGATATATCTCTCTATATATAGGCCTTTGATAGAGTTAAGAGAGGAGAGAAGCATATAGAATAGTAGAGCATAGTGATGATAATAGAATATCGATACAATGTAGTTCATGCATAAAATTTAGAGTGTTTGAGACTTCCATTATATTACATTGTACTATTTTCATGAGCTTTCATTAATGGCTACTTTTTGTGTTATTGCAATATTTTCTCATATAATTTTCTTGCATATTATATTACAATTATCATATAGTTAACATTTTCTACTCATTTTAGGTCTTGTGGTTGCATTTCCTTTAATATATATCATCAAAATCTAACAATGGTATCAGAGCACAAAGTAGATTGATAGGAAATAGACAGATATATAAGAGATATTGAGAGGAGATAGGAAATATCATTTTTAAAAATTTTGAAATTGCATTTTGGCTAGATTCTTTCTACAGAGCTGTAGAAAATCTCATGAAAACTAGGAATCAACGTTGATTCCACTAGATTGACAAATCAACTAGTGAAGATTCATTATATCTAGATTTAAATATTTTACATTATATTTTCTAACACTTTGTTGCAAAAAAAGTTGATTCAAATAAAGTCGAGAAGCTTCCTACAAGAGCTAGGAAGAGTATCTTCTTTGGAATTAATCTAGTAGAAGCAACAAGTTGAAAGATTAAATATTTGGAGGCCTAAGAAAAATGTCCCATTGTAGGAATTGTAGATTGAATATTATAAGTAGAATATTGAGAAGAGATAAATAGGCCAAAGAAGCCAAATTGAATATTGTAGATCAAGGAGGAGGTCCAAGAAATAAGGCTCCATTGTATATTAAAGATTTAGGAGACTCACGAAAGAGTTATCTATAAAATATTAAAGATTGAGGAGAACCAAAAAGGAGTTCCTAATAGAAATTTTAAGATTAAAGACTTTAGAATAAAGAAAAAAGAAAGTAGCTCTAGAAGAAATAGACCAAAGAAAGAAGTCCCATTGAAGAACTTCCAGATTTAGAATATTGAAGATTGAAGATAAAGGACTAGAAAAATCCCTATTGAAGAGAAGCTACAAAATTTGAAGATCCAAGAGGAGAGGTCTCAAGAAAAGGTAGAAGGATAAGGCTAGAGAAGCCCTCCCAAAAGTTACAGAAGTGGCCATTGTAGAAGAGTTGAAGAGAGATCAAGGGAGAATATTTCTAGCAAGGAGAAGTTCCTGATAAAGAAGAATTTGGGATAGTTGTCGCCATCCAAAAACAATCCCAAAAGGAAGAAGGATTTAGCAGGAAGTTTGCCAAATTTTGAAAGAGATTTTATGAAAACCTCAATACATTTATATTCTTGAGATTGAAGTTAGAGTTCAATAAGGAGATTGGAGGAGAAAGAAGCTAGAAGAGACCACCATATTAGAAAAATTTGAACACTTCCATTAAAATCCTAAAGGCAGATTTGCAGAAGGATTTTTTTTATATTTTGCAGCAAAAATTAAAGAGTTGCAGTCCATCAAATTGAAGGTGACATAGAGCTATGAATTGGAGGATTTTCCTAGAATATTCAATAGAGTTAAGGTCAGCATTTCAGAGGAGAAATTTGCTACGTTAGAATCTAAAAATTTTAGATTTTGAGTAGGCAGAGCTGGAGGAAAATTGGAGCCACAAAATCATATTTATAGACAACAAAATTAAAGGCTAAAAAGGTAGGAAATTAAAGCAGTAAAGCACAAGGAGTTGAATTTGTAAAGTTTATAAATCCAGGGCAGAAAATAGGTGAACCAAATCACCAAGAAATATTGTTTTTTTTTGACAATTTTGAAAAAAACTTGTATTAAGACATAGATCAATTACAATGTGGGATAAGCCTCTTCCCAGCCAGAGTCCGAGAGGACACAGTCATACAATAGTAAAGGAAGAACTGCACCAGAGCCAATTTTCATGAACCAAAAACTAGCTACCATGGGGTCCCCCATTGTACTCTATTTTTTTGAAGGTCATTAGATCAAGGACCTTTCAAGACCCCGTCTAATCACCTCATCCTCAATATCCATGTCACTGTGTAACTGAACTCCAACCTCCTTTTTCGCACCCATCTTAGCCAGAAATTCATTCGCTTTGTTCAAATCTCTACTCGCATAAATTGGGATCACGTCCTCCAATTATTTCCATAATTCTTTAATTTGGGTAACAAGAGCCCTCAACCTCCAAGCTTTCAGATAAAATTTCCTCATGCAGTCTAGAGCTCCAACCATTATTTACGAGTCTGATTCAAGAATAATCCTGTGGTGGCCATGTTTCACTGCCCAACAGAAGCAGAATTGATGGCAATTGCTTCGACTTCATTGTTAGTGGTTCTTCCCAGGCCTTGCAATTCCCAATAGAGCACAGTCCCAGCATGGTTCCGACACACCACTCTAATTCTAGATCTACCCGGATTGCCTTTTGCAGCTCCATCAATATTGATTTTAATCCAACCTTCAGGGGGAGGTTTCCAACAATTTTTTTCTTGTCCCTCTTGTAGTTCAATGCATTCTTCCATAGCTCCAATGTCAATTTGAGCTTCCTCCTTAGCATGAACAGCCATAGTTTTGGTAACCTAGCTCCAAATGGTCTGCCAAACCCTATCTAGAGCAGTAAAAGTTTCTCTAAAAATTATGGCATTTCTTTCTAGCCATACTTGCCACCAGATAAAGCTTAAATCGAGCTCCCATCCAATACGAAGAGCTTTAGATTTGAATCTACCTTTCTACCATTTTTCCCAGATATTCATCCGATTCAGGTCACCACTTACTTGAATTTTAAAGTATGCAAACCAACGCAGCCAAATCTGTCAGGTGAAAGGGCAACCAAATAGCAAATGGTCAGCAGTTTCCTCGCTCTTGTAGCATAGTACACATTGAGAAGGGCCGATGATACCTTTTGATCTGAGATTATCAAAAGTGAGGATTCCATTGTGCATGCACTGCCAGGCAAAAAATTTAACTTTTAGCTAGCCTTTAGAGTGCCATATTTTCCTCCATTCCTCAACCTGAAAAGTATGAGGGGGGCTCTAGGAGAATGATGTCATATCCGTCCTTTACTATATAGACGCCAAGACTCCCAAAGCACCAAGCTAATTCATCCTCTACATCTCCCCCTGTAAGAAATCTTTCTATCATAATTTTAGTCATGATGGGAGTCAAATCCATAGGGATTGAAATGGGCCACTCATCCAACTTCTTGAACTGCTTAAACTTACACTCCCCCAGCTGAGTAGTTGTGAAATAACTTTCAATACGGATCCATCCCTTGGCTTCAATGGCTACTTTTATTGGCTGTAATTCTAGAAATTCAGCAATGATGGGTGGGAACTGATCCCAAGAATCTGTCCAAAAATGAGCCTTCTCCCCTCTTCCCACTTTCCAAAATAAGCGGTCTTTAACAACCTGAGACCCTAACTTGAGAGCCTGCCAAACTAGGTATCGAGTACCATCTAGTACCATCCAAGGGGATGCGAGCTACATAATTTGGGTTGGCCTATCCCAGGTATTTTCTAGTTAGGATTCTACTAAAAATGGAGGTGGGTTGGGAGATCCATCTCTAGTATAGCTTTCCAGCCAAAGCTTTATTATTTAGCTTAGAATTTCTCAAACCCAGACCTCCTTTAACCTTGGGCTAGGTAACTTTGTCCCAGCCCACTAAGGCCCACTTTCTCTCTCCCTTTGCTCCTTCCCATAAAAACTTTCTAGCCATCCTGTCCAACTCTTTCCATATTGTAATCGGGGCAACCAGGATAGAGAATTTGTAAATTGGCATGGCTTGAATGACTGACTGTAAGAACGTTAATCTACTACCATAACTTAACCACTTGTGAGACCAATGATTAATTTTTTCCTTGATAAACTCCAGTAGATTCCTCCATGTGTCTAATTTTATCTTCTTAAAGTGCAAGGGGACCCCCAAGTAAACCACTAGGAGAGAAGTCCTTATGAATCCCAATATTTCTAAAATTCTATTCTGAAGCCTTTGCTCCAAATTAAAAAAAACCACTTTGGATTTCTTGTCATTAATGACCTATTGAGTAGCCCTGAGATAGACATTAAGAGTATCTCTAATCATTCTTGCTTCCCTAAAGCTGGCCACTCCCACCAAACTAGTGTCATCCATAAACTGTAGGTGCGTTAAAACTTCGTCACCCACCCTGATATCCAATAATCTACCTTGCTGTCTTCTCCTCAAGAAAAGTCTACCAAGACCTTCAGCCAAAATGAGAAAAAGATAAGGAGAACATGGATCCCCCTGGCGTAGTCCCCGAGTAGCTCCAAATGGTTGCGAAGGAAGGCCCTTGATAAGCACAGAGTAAGTCGGGGTAGAGACACAACTCATGACCCACTCTATCCAGTCCTGAGAGAAACCAAAGGCTGCCATCATTTTAGCCAGGAAACTCCATTCAACCCTGTCATAAGCCTTTGACATGTCCAGTTTTATGAACATCCCTTTATTACCATAAGTGTGCATTGAATGGATTGCTTCCTGGGCCACAACCACCCCATCCAGAATCTGTCATCCCTCAACAAAACCCCCTTGCTCAGAGGAGACAATGTTGTGAAGAAGAGGTTTTAGGCGCTCAGCCATTACCTTTGTGATTATTTTGTACAACACATTACATAAGGCAATAGGCCTATAATCTGAAATATGAACCCCCTCCTCCCCTTTTGAAATTAAGGTAATGAAAGTGTGGTTTATAGCTTTAAGCATTCTCTTATTTTCTCTGGACTCTTTTACAATAGCCATTACATCTTCCTCTAAGTAGTCCCAGAAAGCCTGAAAAAACTCAATTGGGAAGTCGTTTGGACCTGGATTTTTACCAATGCTCATTCCAAAGACCATAATTTTCAATTCATCTTTATCAATGGGTTTGAGGAGGGCCAAATTTTCATCCTCAGAAATAACAACAGGTATGACAGAAATAACTTCATTTTGGGCCTCTACATCTTGAACCACACTTTCCTTAAAAAGCTTAGAAAAATAATCCATAGCATGGAAATGCATACCTGGAAGTGTATCAAAGGAATGGTCATTCTCATCTTGAAGGGGCTCCATATTGTTCATCTATCTTCGAGCACAAGCAGTCTGATGAAAGAATTTTGTATTTTTGTCCCCTTCTAATAACCAGGTGGTCCTTGCTCTCTGCTTCCAATAGGTCTCCTCCTGGTTGTCAATATCATCAACCGCTATACGTAGGGCATCATCCTCAACTTTGATTTGGTCTGTAATTACTCCTTCTCTGAACTATTTTTGGACCTCATCCCATCTGCCCACCAATGGAGCTCTTTGGGCCTGGAAGTCTATTTTATTAGCATGCCTCCAATACTTCAACTGAGTTTTGACATATTGTAGTTGTTTGTGGATTTTGAACATTGCTCTCCCATAATCTAGGTGGAATTCTTCCCACCACTATGGAATTTTCTCCCGAAGTTCTTCTTTTTGAAGCCAAAAATTCTCAAATCTGAAAGGTTTGTGATGCTGCCCCATCTTAGTCCCGCCTTCCAACAGAATGGGACAGTGATCTGAAACTGGGCCTTCTAAATTCTAAAAATTTATATTCCATTTTACAAACGCCTCCTCTAAAACCAGAAAATGATCTAGCTTAACCTTCCTGCTATGTGGCTCCCGCCTTTTATTAGTCCAAGTGTAGTTAATGCTAGGACATTTAATGTCCACTAAGTGCAAATCCTGGACTTGGGCAATCATGAAACGGTCCCCTGGGTCCAAAAATGGTGTTCCCCCTTCGTGATCTCTAGAAGATAATTTAGTTTTAAAACCCCCCACTATAATCTAGTCTAGATCTTCCCTTGAGGTTCGCATGTTATGCACAACCTTCCACTACCGCCTCTGACCATCTAGGTTTTGAGACCCATAAAAGTTTGTGATTAGAACTTGTTCCGCAGTGACATTATTCCTAAAAAGAGAAGTGAGAACACCCCTCCAGGAAATATGTTCTATTGTAGACCATTCAAGAGAGTTCTATAGAGTAACAATCCCCCCTGATGCACCTTGGGCAGCCACATCCATATGACCAGCACTCCTCCAAATTCTGTTGACTATTTTGGACATAAGATCTAATGACATCTTAGTCTCCTGTAAAAGCAAAAAATTAGTATTACGATTCTCTAAAAGTCTTCAAATAGCAGATTGATGGGTTCTGCTGTTTAAACCCCTCACATTCCATGAATGTATAATCATTGGTTACCCTAAGAGCAATAAGAGTCTATTGGCCTCACCGATCCTATCGTGATCAGTTTGTCTCCTTGGACTGCTAGCAACTCCTTATTGGATCTTCTACCTACTCCCTGAGAATTGCTATTTTTTGATCTTTTTTCTACCTAGGTAATCCCCAAATTTGGCCTTTCCTTGTTCTTCTCTGCTATTCCCATGCTGACATCCTGAGATATTGTCTGCTCCTGGTTATGCACTACTAAAGCCCCTGAACACACTGGTTGTGATACCTCACAGAGTTCAACTACCTGCTGTATGACGAGAGGAGATGAGAGGGGGAGTTGCATGAGAATATTAGAATTTTCCTTATTACCCTCCATGCCCTCCATAAATTGTTCCTCTTCGTCAACCAGTGACTTAAATATCTCATACCTATTGGCAGGTCTGAGATGGGATTACTCCTTTCCCTCTTTTTTCTTTGTCTGTGTTTTTCTTCTAGGTTGTTCAAAACCCTCTCTCTGAGCTTCCTGGCCCTGAACAATTCTATTAGAATCTTTATTAAGTGTTGCATTATCCTCTTTAGACAGGTTTGGCATTCCTAAAGGGGCCTCCATTTTAGCATTCATATTATTAGGGTAGAAACGGGTCAAATGTCCATGTTTGTGACAAACCCTACATCTAAAGGGTAGGGCCTCATAGTCCAGTTGTTGAATCTAGGAGAGTCCTGCCAATTCAATTTCCATCTCTACCGACAAAGGTTGTCTGAGATCTGTCTCCACACATATTCTTGAATACACCGCCACGCTCCCTTCAATTGTGTCTCTGGCAACACCCAGATGTCTTCCAATAGAATTGCCAATCCTTGCCAACACCTGCTCACTCCAGAATTCCATTGGAAGAGCATATAGTCGGATCCATACTGGGACTGTAGTAGGTTCAACTCGGGGATCGAATCCCACTCTCCATGGTTGAACAAATAGCCCTGTCGGGCCATGATTTTTCTTCTCTGACTTGAAAGCCCTATTTCTATCGGCCAAAGATGAAAAGCTAACAATAAAATATCCATTGCTAATAAACCACAATGAATACTCACCGTGAGGCTCCCAGTTTTGGCGGATCCAAGAGTGCAAAAAATTTAGGGAAGGACGTATACCCATGAACTTACAGATTAAATCATGATTAGCTCTGTAAATGATCGATTCTTCAACCATACTTGGCTCGATGACAATTTTTGGCCTGGTTTCTGCCTACGGCAAACATCCATTCACATGATGTGCTGTCGACCTATTCCCAGCAGCCAGGAAGAGCATTTTATATGCTATTTTTTGAGCTTCATTGTTCTTTGGAGGAGATTTTTCTTTAAACAAATCTGTGTATGAGCTGCTACTCCCTGGAAAAGGAGCTGGAGAAGTCCCCATTGGACCCTTCTGGGGCACCAATCTAGCCTTCAGATCCACCGTACCCCGAAAGCACTTCTGCAATCCAGCTGATGCCCTAGATTTTTCGAAGTTCCAGAAACCCTAGTTCAAAAATCCATATTTTGTTGTATCTGAAATCTCAAGGAATTATCCTAGAGTGTTGCCTATTGCCTTGAAGGTATATATTTCCTAAAATTCATCAGGACCAAGAAATATTGTTACAAGGAGGTCAAAATAAAGTTTTATAATTGGTGTTATTAAAATTTCTTATTCAAGTATTATTTAAGTTACTTGAAAAGACCATATTAAAGTTATTAAATGTAGCAATACAAAGTTTAAGTTTAAAGGTTTTCAAGTTAAGTAAGGAGGTAACATTATCATATTGAAACCTACAAAATACATCAACACAAGTTAGTGTTATAAGTTACTTAAAAGGAGCAATAAGGAGAAATAGATAGTGCTTAATACAAGTTATTTCTAAGAGCTATCAAAGTGCATTGATATTAAGCAAAAGAAGGAAGAATAGTGCATAAGAATAAGGTTGAGTTAAAGTGTCAAAAGACACCATTAAACATAGGTAAAATTGCAACAAGTCTTGGTGAAGAGAAGCCACAAAGGAGCACTACAATTACTAAGAAATCGATAATGCGTCACCATACTAAAGACAAGAAAGGAAGCTACAAAAAGAGACTAAAAATGTCTCAAAATTACAGTGCAATAAAGGTATTTTATCCTAGATTAAAATAGATTTATTTCTAGTTTATAATAGCATCATATTCTCTCTTGGAAGGGTACAAATCCTAGTACAAAATTTTGGATGAATTCAAAAGTTTGGTGGGCGATGATGAGTGGACTAATGCAAGTCATGATGTCGACAACATTGATAATTAACTATATTGTCTAGCCTTGCAAGGTTTTTATATTTTATCAAGGAGGTTTTTGGGTTGTAGTTACTCTT
Source organism: Wollemia nobilis (assembly GCA_028583015.1). Lineage (NCBI taxonomy): Eukaryota > Viridiplantae > Streptophyta > Pinopsida > Araucariales > Araucariaceae > Wollemia > Wollemia nobilis. The sequence continues at coordinate 2,006,191 of JAQPPZ010017097.1, read as the reverse complement.
CTCTCCTCCTCGCCTACCCTTGTGAAGGGCTTCTCTTATTGCCTTTAAAGGCTTTCTCTTTTTCTCTTGTGTGGGACCTTTGTTGGTTTTTGTAGCTCCTCTTTAATGTTCCATAGAGGTTTTATTGCTTTTGCTTTGGTTTGATTGTAATACCATCTCCTAGCTCTCATATTTTTGTAATAGGTTATAGGAACCTTTCAAAACCTATTTTACCAATAAAAAAATAATAATAGCACCATATTTGTCTTTTCTAAAGTAGCAAAAGAAAGACAAAATTTGACGTGTCTTAAGACACCAAAGATGCACAAAGGTAGTAGTCATTAGTGGTAGTATTATCAAGTTTAAATAAGAAGCTACAAAGTGAAAAGATTTGAGTAAGGACTCAAATTTATCTCATTCAAGGTGTCTAAAGACACCAAATAGGATTTCATAGTTACAATAAGGTAATTCCCGTAGTGAAAAAAAACCTACAACAAGAAACCAAGAGACAAAGACTAAGTAAGTACAAATGTGCAAGTATCAAGGAAAATAGCACAAATAACAAAGTATTACCCAAACGGAAGAGGAGAGAAGATTGGTTGAATATCTACAAAGAAAAGGAGCATCAAAACACCACCAAAAAAAATTTCCATGTTACCACATTGAGCAATAGAAGCAACAATAATATTAGAAATTTAACTAAGTTGGATGGATCCTCAACTCAAAACATTCAAGAGATCAGAGACGAGGCTGTTAATTTTTTCAGTTCATTATTAGGTGAAGAACGGGCCTATAATGCCCAAGCAAAGGACTCTCTCCTTCAATTCATTCCATAACTCATTGATGAAATGATTAATGAGTCTCTTACAACAGTTTTTTCAGATGAAGAGATCAAGGAGGCTTTGTTTAACATGGATCCTAACAAAGCTCCTGGGTCGGATGGGTTTTCATTGTGGTTTTTCCAAGTTTGTTGGGATATTGTTGGAGTAGAAGTTATTGCTGCAATCAAGGAGTTCCAAAGTTCAAATCATATTCCAAGGGGTTTCAATTCAACTTTCATTGCTTTGATCCCTAAAGGCCCCAACCCCAAGACTATGGCTGACTTTAGGCCGGTTAGCCTGTGTAATATATCCTATAAAATTTTGTCCAAATTTTTAGCCAACCGTTTGAAGAAAGTTCTACCGATTATCATTGATCCAAGTCAAGGAAGTTCTATACAAGGAAGATCAATCTTAGATGGAGTTATTACTATTCATGAGGCTCTTCATACAGCTACTCAGACCAAAAAAGCAATCATGGCTTTAAAGTTAGACATGAACAAAGCTTATGACAGGATAAATTGGGAATTCCTAGAGGCAGTTTTATTAAAATTTGGCTTCAACATGAAATGGGTCAAGTTAATAAGAGAGTGTGTTTCTAAGCCTTGTTTTTCAGTTTTGATTAATGGGTATACTGTAGGTTTTTTTCAAAGAAAATGTGGTCTAAGACAAGGAGATCCCATAAGTCCTATGATGTTCATCATTTTAGCTTAGGTCTTGGTAAGAACCATTAAGGCAACAACGATAGCTGGACTCATGTCAGGTATCAATGCCACGTCGCTAACTACCCCTGTGACACATCAGCAATTTGTTGATGATACATTGCTACTGACTTTGGCTTCTGTGGTTGAGGCAAGAAGGATTAAAAATATTCTCAGAATGTATGAAGAAGCGGTTGGACAGAAAGTGAATTTTGATAAGAGAAAAATTTATTTCATCAATACCCCAATTCCTAGGAAAAAAAACATAGCAAGGATCATGGAATGTCAGATTGCATCCCTTCCCACCTCCTATTTAGGTCTTCCCCTATTTACGGGGAAACCTGAAGGATAAATGTGGAACATAGTTCTGGAGAGGATCCAAAAAAAGCTAGCAGAGGTTGGAAAGGGCATCTCGTTATCTCAAGCGAGCAAAGCAGTTTTAACTATGGCTTCACTTCAAAGTATACCCGTTTACTTCCTATCAGTCTTCAGATCTCCCAACAAGGTGTATCACAAAATTGAGCAGCTTCAAAAAAAATTTCTCTAGTCAAGGACTGAGGATAAGAAAATGATCCATTTAGTAGGTTGGAACAAGGTTTGCAAACCTAAAGCTAATGGGGGGTTAGGATTGAGGAGATTTGCTCATCTCAATACAGCTCTATTAGCCAAACAAGCATGGTGGTTATTTAATAAGGTCGATAATGAATGGATTGCCATAGTTAGGAGGAAATACCTCCAAGGTGTGAAATTCCTTAATGACAACTTAGCAAGTAGGGGGTCTACTTTTTGGAAGGCAATCCTCACAAGTAGGGATCTTGTCAAGAAAGGTCTTAGATGGATTCTAGGAAATGGGCAAACAATAGACTTTTGGAAGGATCGGTGGGTGAGATCTGAGGAGTTATCCCAGATTCCTCGTTTGGCTAGGATTCAAGAGCATATGGAGTAGCATATTGGGAAGAAGGTTGCAAATTATATGTGGCAGGACATAACTATCAACAAGTGGAAACACATAAAAGTATAGGGCTTTGAAGCAAAGTCTGAAGAACTTTATAACATTTTAACTTAGAAAATTATTCCCTTTGGAAAGGATGAAGATCACATTGTTTGGGCTAAGACTGAAAGTGGTGACTTCACAGTTAAGTCTACCTATAATTTGCTTCTCAATGTGGAAGGTCAACAATTTCAACCGATTTTGGTTTGGATCAAAGGCTTAATTCCTAAAATATCCTTTTTTTCATGGTTGGTGATTCAAGAAAAAATCCTCACTATGGAAAATATGTTATCCAAAGGTATGGTTATTGCTAACCATTGCTACATGTGTAGGGCAGGATGGGAGACTACCCAACACTTGTTTTTGGAGTGTCCGATAGCGAAGTCCATCCTAAATGAACTTTTACAAGCCTTTAGGATCTCGTGGGTTAAGCCTGCTATTATATCCAAAGTGTTCCATCAATGGCCTCAACCCAGAAACCCACGAGAAGTGGAAAACATTATTAGTCATGAAAAGAAACCTACCCATTAAGGAGAAATATGAATGGGTGTTTTTTTCCCATGGAGCTGGTAATAACTATGGGGTTTCCCTCTAAATCATACCAAATTGGAAATTAAGGTAACAGGGCGTAAGCCTTGGAAAATTCTGATAGAGAATAGGAAATGGGCAAGCAACAGGTTTCACAAGTGCAAAGTTCCAAACTTCAATTCCTGTCAATGTAAGTATTGTTAATAGTTATGTTTAGGTATGGGTGTGCTTTGATAGTAAGGTGTTGTAGGGGATTCAACGTAATTTATGGTAAGAAAGTTTCAAGGATGACTAGGATCTACAATCTAAGCAGAAGTCTAGACATTGTAATAGGTTTTGGGTTAACCTGCAAAACCCGATAATTAATGAAGACTTCTATTTACCAAAAAAAAAACACCACCAAAAAAGGATCCACATTTTCTAGAGAGGAACCACCACCATAAGTTGGAGATCAAGAAGCATTTTGTTGTTAAAAAGAATACCAAATAACTTGCAAGGAGTTGGAAAGTACACTAAGGAGGAGAAGGGAATGTTGAGCATTAGGTTACATGTAAGAGAAGAAGTCATTATTTTTTATAATGAGTAAAGAAATCATATGCCATTTGGCACAAAGTAGAAGAATACCAAAAAATTCTTAGTAACACCTTAGGAGGGAATATATGATTCAAGTTTAAAATAACGCTTACGCCTGCAACACCTAATATTAGCAGTCCTCAATAATACCTCATACAAGAAAGGAGAGAATAAATCATAATTATTTCAACATCCAAAAGTTGAAATAATTCCTACACCACTTAAATCAATACCTTCTATAGATTATATCTCTGCACCACTAAAAATGGAAGAACGATATCCAAAGGCAACACAAATACCATGTGGCACATAATCCAAAGGGAGATATTGAAGTATTAATAGCCCTAGCCTAAAGAGTGAGCAATATCAATATTCTAAGGTCATAGAGCATTGAAGCAGATAAGAGAACATTCTAAAGTAAATAAGTGCACCATAGAAAGAGTTGCAATAATGTAGTAGTTTCATGCCTTGAATTTTGAAGAGAATACAACATTCAAATAGTTTGAAAGTGCAGTCAAAGGAGAATCCAATTAACATGTAGCACTTCACATCAAAGGTATATTAACATTCAATTAGTATTTATTTTCCATCAAGTTTAAGGAGATATAGATCTATTATTTCCAAGGTTAAGTCTAAATATGAAGAACATGTGCTTATACTGAGAGGGGGGTGAACAATATACAATAAAAAAATTTCCCTTTTAATACAAATAGTAGCATTGGCATTAATAAAATAGTAAACATCACACAAAGCATCACACACATGAGAGACATTATTTTAACATGGTTCACCCAATGTGGGATACCTCCACAGAGAAAATATTTATTCTAAATATTTCTCAAAATAATCTCTTGGGAATCCTTACCAATTACAATGTTTATGGACCTCTGTCCAAAGGAGATGTTGATCCCCTAAATATGGTTTGTGGATCTCTATCCACAGGCGAACTCCTTCTCCTCTACTCTGGCTAGTGATCCTCTAGAAGACTGCCTTCACTGCACTGACTGTGGATCTCTCTCCACTTGAAGACTCTTGTCCTCATTTAGAAGACCTGTCCTCAATGTCCTGGCTAATGGATCTCTATCCACTGGAGACTCTGTCCTCTCTAATATGTCACCTCCAAACCTCTGCTCAAATAGGTTCACTTAGAACCTTCTCAAATTTTCTCAACATGTCCACTCAGAACCTACTAAAATATGCTCAATAGGTCTACTCAGAACCTGTTCAAATCTACTCAACAGGTCCACTAAGAACCTGATCAAATCTGCTCAACAGGTCCACTCAAAACCTGATCAAATCTGTTCAACAAGTCCACTCAGAACTTGATCAAATTTGTTCAACAGGTCCACTCAGAACCTGTCTAAATATGCTCAACAAGTTCACTTAGAACTTGTCTAAATCTTCTCAATAAGTCCTCTCTAGGACTTGCTCAAATCTGCATTGCAAAATTCCATAAAAGCTCACAAAAAAACAGTCCACAAGACTTCTTAAAGACTTACATAAAATCAGCTTAACAAGTCCACTGAAAACTTTTCCAATCTCATAGAAGCATAAAGAGAATTTTTAGAGACTCAATATGTTCTATACTCAAACTCAATCTCAACTCAAATTAGAATATAGAATAGTTTGTTTTATGGAACTTGAACAACCACTTCACACATTCACTTGACTAGGCTCAAACAACTCTACTCAACCAATCACCTCAAGGAACAACCCTTTCTCACAAACCCTATTCCAAGCATGTATCACTCAACTCAAAATGTTTCCAATAATGCCCAACATAAATCTCACATAACAATGATACTCATGTTCTTTTCTAACTCAAGTTCAAGTTCTTTGCATAACCAATTGGCTTCAACAATAATGCTAATAAAACAAGGTTTAATCACAACTCTCAATCCAGAAAACCTTGAAGCATTAACTCAACCACTTTTGAAAAGGAAACCTTAATCAAATCATTTTCACTCCAAACTTAATTTTCAATCAAGCCAATAACCTAACTCAACAAAGAAGAATTTTACCCATACCTTTTCTTGAAGAGTAGTTGTCCTTACAAATCTGCCACACTCATAATTACTTCTTTGACAAACTCAATAAGGGTTAGAGGATAATTTTTATATCACAATTACACCTTATCACTCCAACTTAAACAATAAAAAATATCCTCACAATAATCACAAAACCCTTTATTGGAAATAACACACAACCCACAAAGTCTTAACCTTTCAATATTCCATAATAGCAAAATTTAAGACTTGAAAATAAAAATAAAATTTTCCTTATACCTCCTAATGATATTTCTCAACTACCAACCTTTATCACAATGCAAATACTTTAACCACAAAATACCTTATACCTCCAACTTAGGCATTAATAAAATAAAACATTAAAAATGTACCTTTGCCTTTGGAGAGTTTTGAACTCTCAACGCAGCCCTCACAAAGTCTTTGCCCATGGTGCAACCACCACATGAGCTACAAGCTCATTGGGAAGGAAGAAGCACCACGTGCTTCAACTCCCCTTCCTTGCCTTGCAAAACGTATGCATCTAAGGATTGGTGCCTTCAACACATCCACCAAATGCTTCTAGAGGATTCAAACACTATCCACCATGCACACCAAAATGTAAGCTTGCTACCCACTTGCCACTAGGCCAAGGTGCCTTTTTGGCATCCAACAAATCAATGTGCTTTGTTTTGTTTCCTCTCGTCGTCAAGTCAAACACGAATTTTGCGGTTCTATCTCACGAGCTCTGCAATTAATTCGTATGCCTTTCCTTTCCAATTCGAGCAAGGATATTCGGAATTCAACTTAGGGCATGGTATTAATATGCATTTTAATTAAATCAAAAATGTCGGTGCTTCCCTTGTCTTCTATGACATCGACGGAAATAATATTTGCCTTGTTTAAAACTTTAAATCCAACCTTTGGATTTATTAAAGTATACTTTGGTCTTAAACCTTTAAACCCAACCTTTAGGTTTTATTAAGATATTTTTAGACTTTATAAACCCACTTTTGCAATATAAAATATTGTAATAAAAATTACAAATATTTTATTTGGGTTTTCACCATGGCACTTCTAACCATTATAATATTTCACCTTTGATAAAGTACCTTTTAATATTTATTTATAAAATTTAAATTCCTCCTGAATTTAAATAATTTATAAAATAAATATTATCACTCATTTTTAACTTCTGTCTTTCGCACTGTTTTACTCAAACTTCTACCTTCTTGTTGAATATCAAATGACCATCTTTGTCGCATTTATTTCTTGCTAAAATATTTGATATTAATAATGACCCCATATGGTGGCATCAATGGTGACATCAATGATAAATTTTACTTAGGGACTCAAAATGTCCAACAATATCCTCCTTTGTCATTAATGGCAACCCATATCCTTATACTGAAACCTGACCTTCCTTTTTCTGTTGGCAATTTTGGGTACCTTGGGAACATTGCCTTTGCTCTAAGTGGAGATGTTGTCATTGATGTCAAGGACTTGAAGCAATTTGGTTTGATGTCAAATAATGTGTTTTGATGAAGGTTTCAGTTTGGACAGTGAGTTTCCAAGAAGATCAGAGTAGCCCAGTTGCAAAAGATCAAGAAAAAGACAAGTAAGAAAAAGTATGCAGGTGGCTGGAAAAATGATCACGATTTCACGACATGTTTTAGGAGAGAGAAAGTGCTGGCAAAACTATCACGATTTTGCGACATGTTTTAGGAGAGAGAAAGTGTTGGCAAAACTGTCACGATTTCGTGACATGTTTTAGGAGAGAGAAAGTGCTGGCAAAACTGTCGCGATTTCGCGACATGTTTTAGGAGAGAGAAAGTGTTGGAAAAATTGTCACGATTTCACGACATGTTTGAGGAGAGAGAAATTTCTAGCAAAAGTGTCATGATTTCATGACATGCTGGAAGACAGAGACGAAGTTGGCAAAATTGTCATGATTTCGTGACATGTTGGCAGAGAAAGAGAGCAAGTTGGAAAGTGTCACGATTTCACGACATGTCGCATTTTTGCGACTCAAAAAGTGCAGGAAGGCAGAGAAGGAAAAGTGTCATGATTTTGTGACACATTGCCAGGAAAGTTGTACGGACAAAAAGGTGTTGCGATTTTGTGACATATTGCAGAAAAGAGAGTCCGCAGTGTGAACTATCACGATTTCACGACAAGATCGAAGAGAGAGAAAGTTATTCAGGAACTGTCATGATTTTGCGACATGATGCAAAGTTCCAAGTGAGTACTGTCATGTTTTCACAACATGCTACAGAGGTCAAGTTGAGGACTGTCATGATTTTGTGACATGCTAAAAAGCTCGAAGTGAGAACTGTTACGATTTTGCAACATGCAGCAAAAGGAAGAGTCTGAAAGGAGAAGCGTTGCGATTTCGTGATAGGTTGCAAGGAAAGATTTCAAAAGTTGAAAGCATCATGATTTCATGATAGGATGAAAGAAAAGCGTACAGATGGTGAAAGAGTCACGATTTCATGACAGAAACTGGAAGAAGGTCTTCTATAGAAGTGTCACGATTTCATGACAGAAGCTGAGAGGAAGGCCATGAAGACAAAAGGGTCATGATTTCATGACAGAGTTAAAGATGATGTCAGCAGAAGCAGATGTGTCAGGATTTCATGACAAAAGTAGAGAAGAAGGCAATAAAGACTAAAGTGTCATGATTTCATGACAGGAGTGAAGTTGATGTTAGAAAAATATAGAAGTGTCACGATTTTGCGATAAGGACGCAGTCAAGGTAGACAAAGGCAAAAAGTGTCACGATTTCATGACAGCAAGCAAAATAAGGTGTACGGTAGGCAAAGGTGTCACGATATTGTGACATGTTGTAGTTTTGTAGGAAAAGCTACAGAACCAGAGGTAGTTGAAGGACAGAGTTAACTTTGAGCCGATAGAGTTAAATCTGGGCCAACGCAGCATAGGGTTTTGCAGTCGACGTAGTTTGAGGGTTACAACCATCTAAGTTTGAAAGTTTTGATCATGAAATTTATGCTATAAAAGGAGGGCTATTTTGAGATTGTAAGTATCGAATGTTTGTATTGAATTTGTGCAAGTGAAGTCTGTTGTGCACAAGAGAGCGAGTCGAGTCAAATCGATTCGTGCAAAGTGTGCGAGATGCAGCCATAACAGCGCAAACAACACAGAAGTGGTGAGTTGATGTGCACTGTGATAAGTTCGATCGTAGAGTGTTGAATGCTATTGTGTTTGCGTAGAGGTGCAAAGGTTGATGTTCGATCGAGTGCAGCTGTAATTGCGCAATAAGAGTGAAGGACTGTGTTTTGCAAAACAGAGGAAGAGGACAATTTGTGCCAGACCGAAGGACTATGTTTTGGTGCAGATCAAAGAAATAGGAAGAGGACATTTGTGCTAGACTGAAGGACTATGTTTAGTTCAAATTTGAGGACTAGCTTTGACGTGATAGAGTTGAGGATAGAGGTCTCCAGCTAGAGCAGGGAAGACAAGTGTCTTCTATGGATAGAGTTCCACTTGCTAAGGGCAAAGGAGGTAGAGGTCTTCTAGAAGATCACCAGCCAGAGCAGAGTTAGGGTAAGGTATCTCCTTTGAGCAGAGGCTCATAAACATTGTAATTGGGAAGGTTTCCCAAAGAATTTGAAATAAAATTTTAGAGAAAAGTTTTGTGGATGTAGCCCAGCCATTCTGGGTGAACCACATTAAAAATAAGTCTTCTATGTGTGATGCTTTCTGTATTGTTTAATATTGTGTTGATGCCACTGCTATCTGAATTTAAAATTATTAAATGGTTAAGTCTTATACTATTCACCCCCCCTCTCAGTATAAGTTCATGTTCTTCATTTTCTTTTGCTCCTCCTGGGACATTGCTCCCCCTGGATCAAGGCTCTCTCAAATATCAAATCTCTCCCCAATATACACAAATCTCTCCCCCTTTGACATCAATGGCAAAGGGTCACATTTGGGGCTCGGGGCTAAGAATGAGCCTCTTAGCTTAGCCCCTCCCCCACCTTCACATGAGGTGGTTAAATTTGGGGTGGGAGTATCACTCCTAATTTTCCTCGGATAATCAAAATTTTCCTTTGAGACTGGCTTAGTGAAAATATCTACTATCTGTTCCTTTGTAGTGACATACTCCAATTTGACCTATTTATCTGTCACCTGTTCTCTCAAAAAATGATACTTAATCGGAATGTACTTTATCCTGGAGTGCATTACTTGAGATACTTATGGCACTTGTATTATCACATAGTATAGGAATGGGCTAATCATGCTTTATATTGAAGTCTTCTAAAGTTCTCTTCATCCATAACACCTGTGTACAATTGGCTACTTCTACAATATATTTTGCCTCTGTTGTAGATAGTGATACTGAAAACTGCTTCTTACTTAACCAAGAGACTATACTTTCTCAAAGAAAGAAGGATCCTCCACTTGTGTTTTTTCTATCATCAATGTTGCCAACCCAATATGCACCTTTATATGTTGTTAGTGTGAAACTGTCACTTTTGGGATACCAAAGCCCAAAATCTATAGTCCCTTTTAGATACCTAGAAATTCTTTTTATTTCTACCACATGTGTTTCCTTAGGTGCTTCTTGAAACCTTGCTACTAATCCCACTGACTGTATTATCTGGTATTGTAGCTATGACATATAATAAGCTGCCAATCATGGATTTGTATAATCTCTGATCTGCCTCTGGAGATTCATCATCCCTACTCAACTTGCACCATGTGACCATAGGAGTACTTACTGGTTTGCAATATTCTAACCTAGATTTCTTCAACATCTCCTTGATGTACTTAGCTTGAGAAAGAAACACTCCATTTTCTGATTGTGAAATCTGAAGACCAAGAAAGAAGGATAATTCACCAAGCATAGACATATCAAATTCACTTTGCATATTCTTAACAAATTATTTGCACATCTTGTCATTGTTTCCTCCAAAAATCATGTCATAAACATAAACAACCGCTATTAAAAGATCATTTTCTTTATTTATGATATACAAATTACTATATGCTATTCCTTTCCTAAATCCTTGTTCCTGTAGATACTTATCCAATATTGATTACCATGCTCTGGGAGTCTACTTTAAACCATACAATGCCTTTTTCAATCTACATACCTAATCTAGTGTATCTGGTAGTATGAATACCTTTGGTTGTTCAATGTAGACTTCTTCTAGAACCCCATTTAGAAATGTTGAATTGACATCCATTTGATATACCTTGAAGTTCTTGAAACTTGTGAAAGCTAAAAATATCCTTATGGCTTCAATTCATGCAACTGGAGCAAAGTTTTCATCAAAATCAATTCCTTCTACTTGTGCATAACCTTTGCATACCAACCTTGCTTTATTTCTGACCACTTTTCTACCTTCATTCAACTTGTTTTTGAATACCCATTTTGTGCCAATCACATTTTTGTCCTTTGGTCATGGAAAAAGTTCCCAAGTTTTGATCTTCTCTACCTGATCTAATTCCTCATTCATTGCTTTAACCCAAAATTCATCTTCACTAGCCTGAGTGAAATATTTTGGCTCAATATTAGATAGCAAAGAAAAATTTACTTGTTGGGATGGTTTTATTATTCTTCTCCTTGTTTGTCTTTCATCTGTATTCTCGATGATCTGATATTTTGGATGGTGTTTCTGTACATACCTAGAAGGAGTCTTGGGAAGAAGAGTTTGTGTTTCTTCTTCATCATTGTCTGATTCCTCATAAAAAAATTCTTGACAACATCCATCTTCTTGGTACACAGTTTGCTGAACTGGTTCTCTAGAATATATCTTCTCATTAATTGTTACATTCATACTTTCCACCATAGTGCATGTTATTTTGTTGTAACATATTTAAGCCTTGCTCTTTGTAGAATGACCAAGAAAAATTCCCTCATCACATCTTGGATCAAATTTGCCCAAGTTTGATCTTCCCATCTTATGTAAAATTTGCTTCCAAAAATTTTGGAGTGTTTTACAGTAGCAGGTCTTCCGTTCCAAAGCTCATATGGAGTCTTATGATTATTTACCCTTAATTGAGCCCTAGTAATTATGTATACAGTTGTAGATACTGCTTCTTTCCAAAAACCATTTGATAACTTAGATTCATTTAACATAGCTCTAGCCATGTTTTCAACAGTCCTATTCTTCCTCTCAACTACATTTTTTTTGGGGGTTCTGGTTGCTGAGTACTCTCTATTGATTCCATGTTGTTCACAAAATTCTACAAACTCATTTGAAGTTAATTCTCCTCCTCTATCGGATCATAGACACTTAATCCTTTTTCCTGTTTCATTGTCAACCAATTATTTGAATGCTTTAAATTTTTCAAAGGCCTCTGATTTCTCTTTTAGGAAGGTTACCCAAATCATTCGGGAATAATCATCTATAAACAGCATGAAGTAACTCTCACCCTGAATACTTTGTGTTCTAGTAGTACCACATAAATCAATATGTATTAATATTAATGGGTCAGATGATATATAGCCTTTTGGTTTAAAGGTTGTACTAGTTTGCTTTCCATGTTGACAGGGTGCATAAATTGTGTTTTGAGGTCTTCTTATTTTGGGTAAATCTCTAATTGCCTATTTATTGCTTATAATGACTATGTTGTCAAAATTCAAATGACCCAATATTCTATGCCATAACCAACTCTCATTTTCTTGTGATAGAAAGCACTTTTCCCCTTTGATCTCATTGAGCATATATAAGTTGTTTGGGGTCCTTCTTGCATTTGCAATAATTCTTCCAATTTTTGTTTCCCTTATATCACATCTATCTGGATGGAACATGACCATGTATCCTTGATCACAAAGTTGACTTATACTTAGTAGATTGTTTTTTAACCCTTTGACATATAAAACATTCTTTGTTTTTGTTTTTCCATTGTCTATACTTAGAGTTCCTCTCCCAACAATCCTTGTTGATCCATTATCACCAGAACTTACTGATCCTCTATTTGTTTCCTTTAGTCCAATGAACTTATATTTGTATCCTATCATGTTACTAGAGCAACCACTATCAAGATACCATTGTTCTTCTTTATCTTGAACATGTAGGGTTATTTGTACTAACATAGATCTAGCCCTAACATTCTTTCTTTCATCCTTCCTAGTTGTTGGAATTATTTTTCTAGACTCAGGAAATATCATTTTACACCATCTAGCCTTGTGCCCAAAATTATTGTATTTATAACATATAACATCATCATCCATGAGAGGTTCAAAGAAATTGAAATTTCTATTGTATCTTGCATGAATACAATGTGCAGCTCTATGACCATATTTATTGCAAGAAAAACAATGACCATGGAATAAATTATGTAACCTATTTGGAGGTCTTGGATGTTGTGAAGAAGTCATATTCTTCTTGTGATTAACCCTTATCCAGGGTTCTTCTTTTCTTTCTTCCTTTCTGATGTCCTTTGCTTGATTTTCTTTGTTTGAAGTTTCTGCATTTTGGAAGCTTGATTCCTCTTTTTGCTTCTCATATTTTGTATCTTGTAGTATCTTGGTCCTTTCCAGTTTATTCCTTAGGAGAAAAAAATATTTTTCCAATATTTCACATTCTATTTCCCTGGATCTCAATAGATCTATCATATCTTGCTCAATATTCTTTCCTTATTCAACCTTAATCTTGAGTTCTGTGAGATTTTGTATAAATTCCACTCTTACTTCTTCATCTTCCTAATTTTTTTCTTTCAAGCTTGAATTTTTCTCTCTAAGTCTTTCCAATTATTTGAGAAAAACAAAGAACTCTTCTTTTATATCAAACATATTCTCTTCTTCACTTTTTGAAGTCATGTGTGCTACCGAAGGATCCTCTTCCAAGCTATTAGACTCTTTACGGAGAGACCCGCTCTGATACCAATTGAATAACATGTGCTTATACTAAGAGGGGGGTGAACAATATACAATAATTTTTTTTTCCTTTTAATCCAAATAGTAGCATTAGCATTAATAAAACAATAAACATCACACAAAGCATCACACACATGAGAGATATCATTTTAACGTGGTTCACCAAATGTGGGTTACCTCCATAGAGAAAATATTTCTTCTAAATATTTCTCAAATAATATCTTGGAAATATTTTCCAATTACAATATTTATGGACCTTTGTCCAAAGGAGATGTTGATACCCTAAATCTGGTTTATGGATCTCTATCCATAGGAGAACTCCTTATCCTCTGCTCTGGTTGGTGATCCTTTAGAATATTGCCTCTACTGCACTGACTGTGGATCTCTCTCCACTTGAATACTCTTTTCCTCACTTAGAAGACATGTCCTCAATGTCCTAGCTAATGGATCTCTATCCACTGGAGACTCTATCCTCTCTGATCTATCACCTCCAAAGCTATGCTCAAACAAGTTCACTCAGAACCTTCTCAAATCTGATCAATAGATCCACTCAAAACCTACTCAAATCTGTTCAATAAGTCCACTCATAACCTACTCAAATCTACTCAATAGGTTTACTCAAAACCTGATCAAATATTCTTTGAGATTGGGAGTTGAGTATAGAACATATTGAGTCTCTAACAATTCTATGTATGCTTCTATGAGTTTGAAAAATCACATTGGGTCTCTAACAATTCATCTTGTGATTTCCTACTAAGAAAGTTTTTTTCTTGCTGAGCTTGCTGAGTTTTGGACAGGTTCTGGTGGGAACTTGTGAGCAGTCTTGGACAAGTTTCGGTGGGGACTTGTGAGCAGTTTTGGACAGGTTTCGATGGGGAATTGTGAGCAGATTTGGACAGGTCCTAGTAGAGGACTTGTGAGCTGATTTTGATAGTTCTATCAGAGAACTTGAGGACAGAGGTGCATTGGTTCTTTGAGAAGAACCTGAGGATAGATTTGGCAAGTATTTGAGAAGGCTTGTGTGCAGAGGATTGATTTGTTCAAGCTTAAGCGTTGGACAGATTTGACAGACAAAGGAAGACTTGTACTAGACCGACTGACTATGTTTGGTATAGGTTGTTGAGCTATTGTGGACGTGATCATAGAATGCATAGGTCTCTTAGGATAAGCATTGAGGACAGGAGGTCTTTGGTGGAAATGAGTTCCATGTGATAGCAAGAGGTAGAGGCAGTTGATCTTCTGAGGTATCATTTCCAGGGTAGATTGGAAGGTATCTCCTTTGAGCAGAGGCTGATAAATTTTGATTGGGGGAAGGTATCTCCTTTGGGCCGAGGCTCATAAATTTTGATTGGGGGAAGGTATCTCCTTTGGGCCGAGGCTCATAAACATTGTAATTGGGAAGGATTCCCAAAGAACTTTGAGATAAATTTTAGAGAAAAGTTTTGTGGACGTAGCCCAGACCATTTTGGGTGAACCATATTAAAATTGGTGTCACTTTGTGGATGATATTGTGCATTGCTTTGATATTGCTTTGGGTATATTGCTTTACTGTTTTGAAGTATAAAGGAAAAATTAAAAAGAGGTCTTATACTGTTCACCCCCCCTCTTAGTATAAGCTTGTGTTCTTCAATTGGTATCAGAGCCGGTGCCTTCGAAAAGTTTAACAGCTTGAAGGAAAAGCTAGTAAAGAACACAATGGATAATTCAAGTGGCAATGCAGCACCTATTCTTGATGGGTCATATTTTGGTCTTTGGAGTGCAAGGATGAAGGTTCATCTAATGGCACTTGAGAATGAGGTTTGGGAAGTGATTGAAGATGAGTACACTATTCTTGAACATGGTCCTATTACTAAGGAAGAAAGGCTCCTACATCACAGCAATTCAAAGGCAATGAATGCAATCCTAAAAGGCTTACAGAAAGCAGATCTCACCAAGGTGATTCACTGTAAGACAGCTAGTAAAATATGGAAATAGTTGAAGGTGGTTCATACATGTGATACAAATGTCAGAAAGGCCAAGTTGAGACACTTCAAAGGTATGTTTGAACAACTCAAGATGAATGATGATGAAAATATTAGTGACTACATGCTTCGTATGGATGAGGTTGTTAACTTCATGAAAGACTTAAGTCTTGAGCTTGCTGAAAATGATGTTTGTGATAAGATTTTGAGACCTCTTCCTAATAGATTTAGTGAAAATATTTCTGCTATTGAGGAAGCTAAATATTTGGATAAGTTGAAAAAGGATGAGCTCCATAGTATACTTGCAGCATTTGAGTTGAGAACTGAAGTGAAGGTTGATGTCAAGAAAGAGGCAGCTTTCAAGGCTACCAAGAAATCCAAGGGTAAACAACTTCAAGATAGTGATGAGTCTTCTAGTGATGAAGAGGTATATTACAACAAGAAAGACAAGTTCTCTAGAAAGCACAAAAGTATGAAAAATATAAGATGTTTCAATTGTGGAAATTTTGGTCATTATGCTACTGACGTACTATTCCCAAGAATGAAAGTGATGAAGATAAATAGGATTCTAAGAGCAAGGATTCGAAAAGCACAAGCATCACAGGAAGAACAAAGATGAGCACAACAATCAAGGAAAGAGGTATTCTCACAAGCACAAGAAGAGTTTCTACCTAGACAAAGCAAGTAAGTGTTCTAGTAGTGATAGTGAAAGTTCTTCAAGTGATGATGAAAATGAGATGTTGTTCATATCAAAAAAAGAGGAAGAACCGAAACATAGATTCATTATCATGAAATGTCTTAGATGTGGAAACTTTGGTCACCTTGAGGATGATTGCACAAATAATGATTTGGTTTCTAGTATGTATGAGGATGCTTCAAAAAACTATAATGAAGATGCATGTATGGTTTTTGAAAAGGGTAGCACCTCTAGTGATAAGAAATCTAAAAAAGGCTTTGATGATTCAAAAAGCAAACAAATAGAGGAAGATATAGAGGAAGGTGAAGTAGATATTGAAGGTGAACTTATTAGTGCTCTTAGTGCTTTGAAAAAAGAAATAAAGAGGAATGCTAGACTCAAGGATAAGTTAGATGAATGTTGTATGGAGAGAGATGATCTTATAGAAAGTCTTGACTTCTCTATAGCTAAGACACAAGAAATCAAGGATGAGTTAGAGTCTAAGGTTCTTGAGTATAGTGAGTTAGAACAGAAAATGGATTCTTTGAAAGAGGAAACTAAAGAGTACAAGGATAAGCTTTATAGGTTTCAAGATAGCTCCAAAAAGGTTAATTCACTCATCAAAGGTCAAAGAAAGACAACAGATAAAACAGGCCTTGGTTTTGTTAAGCCACACAAGGAACAAGTTGGAGAGTCTAGTAAGAGACTCCAAAAGGAAGAGAGTTTTGATGAGGAAACTACTTCAGAAAAGGAGTCCTTGAATGATAGATGCACAGAAATAGAAAATAGAATTTAGAATGAGAAGAAGAAGTTTTCAGAACCTAAGAGGTCAAATAAAGGAAAGGTTCAAGGCAGATGTTTTGCTTGTCACAGGTTTGGTCACATGGCTCAAGTGAAGAAGGTAAATGACAATTTTAGAAGTGCTAGTTTATTTCAAGGGTATTGCTACTCTTGTCAATAGTTTGGGCACAAGGCAGTTTATTGCAAGGCAAATAATAGGAACAGGTTTGATTAGAACAGGTTTGATCAGAACAGGTTTGGTCAGAATAGGTTTGGTCAGAATAGGTTTGGTCAAGACAGGTTTGGTCAGAACTGGTGGATTCAAAGATCAGGTTTACCTTAGAGAAACAACATTGTCAAGTGTTTCAAATGCAACAATGAAGGTCACATAATCAGACAGTGTAGAGCTGAAATTTCAGAATACAGGAACAGGAATAGTGGCATGATCAGGTCCAAGGATCAAGGCATTGAAAAGAACAGGAATATGGACAAAGAGTTCAAGAGAAGTCCCGACAAGGAATTTATAGACACTAATGATGATCAGTGCCTAATGGGAGTTTTACTCCCACCCTAGAATTAATCACCTCATCAGGAGGTGGGGGAGGGACTAAGCTCAGAGGCTCATTCTTAGTCTCGAGCCCCAAAGGTGACCCTTTGCCATTGATGACAAAGGGGGGGAGATATGAGTAAGGGGGAGAGCTTCAAAGTGAAGAGGAGAGCTTCAAGTCAAGGGGAGCAAAAATTCAAAGGAAGATTCTCAGTTGTTAGCATAGTTGGTTTCAGTTTTGGCTCTTGAGAAGTTTTTTCAGTAAAGGTTTGCCATCAATGACAAAGGGGGAGATTGTTGGCAATTTTGGGTACATTGGGTACATTGCCCTTGATCATGTGTATAATTTGTCGTTGATGTCAAGAAGCTCTTGAAGGAATTTGTTTGATGCCAAAAGTTTTGATTTAATAAAATGTTTCTTGGAGGTTTCGGCATGACAGTTTCAAAGGTCTTTTGTAAACCCCAAGTTGGCAGGTTTAAATATTATAGGTGGATGCATTAGTTTAATGCATTTGGGTCCAGGAGGAAGTATTTATTTAAATAATTAAAAACCTTGTTAAGGTTCCCTTTAATTATTTTTAAATAAATATTAAATTATTGTTTGCAATGGGTTCTCCTAACCCATGGCGCTATGTTTTAAGATTGTGGGTGCTAGCCAAGACCTCCGTCGACATGTTAAACTCCTTGCCGACATCAAGAGCTTATGGTAAAAATGCATATAAATCTCCCTCGATGAAAATCAATAATTATCCCATCCGCATTTTGAAAAGATTTGCTCGCTATGAATTCGTGATCTACTGTTTGGATTTCTTCTTCGATTGTGTACTCATCGTTTGTCGTAAATCTGACGTAAGGTTTTCGTCTTCATGTTCGCATCAGAAGAAAGGGAGGCACTATTGTTTTATTTAATCCCTGGCACAGAAGGAACAAGGCTAACAACGTGAGGTTTAAACCTCATCAGGCGCCTTTGGCGCATCGATAGCGGCTAGGCTATTGGTGCGCTACCCGAACGGGAGGTTTTGCGTTCGAATAACACGAAAGGGTTTTTCATCGTGAAGTGGACGTAGCGGGTGGTGTTAGAATTTGTGCACAATTTCTCCATAGCACGATTTTTGATGTTGGCCAAGGTATTTTCGAAAATAATTTTTGCGAAGTGTATTTTGCAGATGGAGGAAGTTTATTAGAGGGAAAAATAGCTTAGGAGTTATAAGGAGTTTAAAGCTTGTTTTATTTTGATAAAAGATTCTTTTGAAGGTGTTGTTTGAAATATCTTATTGCATTCTTATGAGAGATAAATTTTATTTTTGATAAGACTATAAGGGAGAAATAAGGTGTATAAGGGATAAATATTTCTTGTAATGTTGAGAGTGCTTTTGGTTGATTATGGAAATGAAAGCATGATGTTTTAAGGTTAAAATTGCTTCTTGTGTGAAGTTGTGAAACCTTAAGTGGTCAGCTTTGAGATTGACATTTGCTTTCATTAAATTGGTAATAATCAAGCGATTCTTTACTTGGTTAAAGTGTTGGGCTTACTCCTTTGTTGATGATTTGAAAAGTTGTGTGTGCTCTTGTTCATTTGAGTTGGTGGATGCTTTTTATTCAAACAATATTGGAGAGAAAAGGAGTTCTACTTGTTTCCTTTTCTGATGTTGATTGTGAAATGCTTCAAGGTTGTGTTTTGAGTTGAATGGTGTTGATTGAACCTTGTTTGATGAGCATTTTTGTTGAAGCCCTAATTGATGGTGAAAAGAACATGAGTATCATTGTTATGTGATTCTTTGCATAGTTGGCAATTTTTGGGGTTTCATGTTCTTGAAAGAAAGCATTCTATCCTATCCATTTCAGATATTGAGTTGAGTTTCCAGATTTGAGATTGAGTTTGAGCTGAGTTGATTTGAGTTGAGTTTTGAGATTGGGAGTTGAGTATAGAACATATTGAGTCTCTAACAATTCTCTTTATGCTTCTATGAGTTTGAAAAATCACATTGGGTCTCTAACAATTCACCTTGTGATTTCCTACTAAGAAATATTTTTTCTTGGTGAGCTTACTGAGTTTTGGACAGGTTTCGATGGGGACTTGTGAGCAGTATTGGACAAGTTTCGATGGGGACTTGTGAGCAGTTTTGGACAGGTTTTGATGGGGACTTGTGAGCAGATTTGGACAGGTCCTAGCAAAAGATTTGTGAGCTGAGTTTGATAGTTCTATCAGAGAACTTGAGGACAGAGGTGCACTGGTTCTTTGAGAAGAACCTAAGGACAGATTTGGAAAGTCTTTGAGAAGGCTTGTGTGCAGAGGATTGATTTTTTCAAGCTTAAGTGTTGGACAGATCTGACAGACAGAGGAAAAATTATACTAGACCGACTGACTATGTTTGGTACAGGTTGCTGAGCTATTGTGGATGTGATCATAGAAGGTAGAGGTCTCTTAGGCTAAGCATTGAGGACAGGAGGTCTTCGATGGAAAGGAGTTCCATGTGCTAGCAAGAGGTAGAGGCAGTTGATCTTTTGAGGGATCATTTCTAGAGCAGAGGGGAAGGTATCTCCTTTGAGCAGAGGCTCATAAATTTTTATTGGGGGAAGGTATCTCCTTTAGGCCGAGGCTCATAAATTTTGATTGGGGGAAGGTATCTCCTTTGGGCCGAGGCTCATAAACATTGTAATTGGGAAGGATTCCCAAAGAACTTTGAGATAACTTTTGGAGAAAAGTTTTGTGGACATAGCCCAGCCATTTTGGGTGAACCACGTTACAATTGGTGTCACTTTGTGGATGATATTGTGCATTGCTTTGTTCTTGCTTTGGGTATATTGCTTTACTATTTTGAAGTATAAAGGAAAAAGTAAAAAGAGGTCTTATACTGTTCACCCCCCCCTCTCAGTATAAGATTGTGTTCTTCAAAAGAAAATTTTTAGAGACTCAATATGTTCTATACTCAATATTAATCTCAACTCAAATTAGACTATAGAATAGTTTATTTTATGGAACTTGAACAACCACTTCACACATTCACTTGACTAGGCTCAAACAACTCTACTCAACCAATCACCTCAAAGAACAACCCTTTCTCACAAACCCTAGTCCAAGCATGTATCGCTCAACTAAAAATATTTCCAAAAATACCCAACACAAATCTCACATAACAATGATACTCATGTTCTTTTCTAACTCAAGTTCAAGTTCTTTGCATAAACAATTGGATTCAACAACAATGCTAAAAAAACAAGGTTTAATTACAACTCTCAATCCAGAAAACCTTGAAGCATTAACTCAACCACTTTCGAAAAGGAAACCTTAATTAAATACTTTTCACTCCAAACTTAATTTTCAATCAAGCCAATCACCTAAATCAACAAAGAATAATTTTGCCCATACCTTTTCTTAAAGAGTAGTTGTCCTTACAAATATGTCACATTCACAATTACTTCTTTGACAAACTCAATAAGGGTTAGAGGATAATTTTTATATCACAAAATAATATCACAATTACACCTTATCACTCCAAATTAAACAATAAGCAATATCCTCACAATAATCACAAAACCCTTTATTGGAAATAACACACAACCCACAAAGTCTTAACCTTTCAATATTCCATAATAGCAAAATTTAAGACTTGAAAATAAAAACATAATTCTTCTTATACCTTTTTAGCAGTTAGTTGTCAGCAAGTGATTGATGGCAAGAAGGTTTATGGAAAGGACGACAGGCGGTAGAAGAGAGTTTAGCTTTAATTTCTCTTCTCTCCCTATTTTCTCTCCCCTATTTCTAGCTTAGCAGTTAATAGCCTATCCTAAGCTATATAAGGTTGTATTGATTTATTTTATGTTTTAATGAGCATTTTGTAAGTTCAATTGGTATCAGAGCACACGGTGAGGGTTAGTTTTTTTTAGCATCCAACAGGCTCACGGATCAAGGAGTGGCCCCAGGCATGCATCCTAATGAGGGCCCATAGGCACGCATCTCGAGGATCCAAGGAGCGGCCCACAGAGGACCTGTGCACGTGGAGCTGGGAACATGATTCTCGAGGAGGACACATGGCGGATAGTAGAGCTGACCTGGCAGACACGTGGTGATGAGCCACTGGACTGGAGGTGGACACATGGTGGACGAAGAAGAGGACAAGTGGTGAGATGACTAGGCATGCAGATCGAGGACTGGGTGCTAGACATATGGTGAGCTATGATGTGGCAGGTGACGTGGATCGAGGCAAGCAACAAGGTGACGTGTCAGGTGACGTGGCATTTTTTGGTTGGTCGTGTCTACGACAAAAGGAGGGTTGTTGATTTCCCGAAGGCAATCGAGTTTAAAGGAGCGCGTTGAAGGTTTTAAAGAGCTAAAAAGCTCTTTCCCTGGTGAATGTGGGATAAATCATCCCAAAGTTTTTTTTCATTTGCATTGAGGAAGGCCAAAAGAAAGAGGAGGCCTTCCCCTTGCCTTCACGTCGGGCATAGTAGCCCGACTAGCTTGAGGAGCCAGCCGAAAGTTGTTTGCCCCCATCGGGTCGCAGGTTCGAGTCTCCGTAGCATCAAAAAAGGATAAATTTTATTTTATTTTATTAAAAAGGCTTTGGCTTTGGTTTAAGGGGGAGTGCCTTCCCCTTTGCTCATGGCAGGTGAGCTACCGCAATGGCAGAAGGTCGGGCGGTAAGGCCCAGGGCCATAAGGTCGAGGGTTCGAAACCCTCCGACCCACAAAAAGGTAATTTTTTTTTATATTTTTTATTTTTTGCAAAGTTTAAAAATTCATTTTATTAAATTAATTAATAATTTAATCATAATATTAATTAAAATTCATTTTAAAGGTTATTTTTAAATGTTTTTAATTGATATTAAATTTTATTATTAATTAATATTATTGATAAAATTGTATTTTTTATTTTGCAACATTAAAAAAAAGGGACATTTCCTAAGAGGAAATTATTGTAATAGCCTGAGAGGCTTTAAGAGTGAATTTTTTTGTAATAGCCTAAGAGGCTTTAAGGGGGATAATTTTTGCATCTAAGGGGAATATTTTTTGTAATCATTAATGATAAGGTCAATTGGATGCTATCATGCTCTTTGTTCTCTTTTAGTAAGAGAAAACCCCGAATCCTTTGATGAAAAAGTTTGAATGTATGGATTGAATATTGTATTTAGTCAACTTCAAAATGTTGTAATAGCCCATCAAAGAGCACCAGATGCAGGATATGATGCTGATTCAGAAGATAATTCCTTTGGTAGCAGATTTGAGGAGTCAGAATATGTAGGAGTTGCACCACAGGAGCCAGAGAATACTCATCTCAGTGATAGTGACTCAGTTGAAATACTAGAGCTAGAACCATATTCACCCAAAATCATTCTTATCAGTGATGACGGTGATTCAGTTGCTGATAACTTTGTCAATCTAGTGATAGGAGAACCTCTACAGGTAGAACATGATATCTACGAGAGAGTAGATCAAGTTAGATTTGATTTAAATCTATAATTTTTCCTTTGAAAAGCATAGTGCTTTGATTGTAATTGAGAAATAAAAAGTGTGTTTCTAGTTTATTTCCAAAAGCTATGGCATCCAATAATAATCTACCCATTCCAAAATTTAATGGGTTTTATTATGAGTATTGGTCCATCAAGATGAGGACCTTACTCATAGGTAAGGGACTATGGGACATAGTCGAAGAAGGTTATTTAGAACCTTCATATTGGACCACTTTGAGTGCAGCCGATAAGAAGACAAAGAAAGATGCCCAAAAGAGCAATTCCTCTGCTCTTTATCATCTCCAAGAAGCATTGGAGAAGAGCATATTTCCAAGGATTACCTCTTGTTTAACTACCCAAGATGCATGGAAAGCATTGAAAGACAACTATCAAGGAAGTGATCAAGTGAAGCAAGTAAGGCTTCAAACCCTGAAACGAGATTTTGAGAATCTCAAAATGAATGAAGATGAGAAAGTTGGAGACTACTGCGTAAGAGTCAAAGCAAGTTGTCAACAAGATGGAAACTCTTGGCGAAGAAGTCAAACCTAAAGCGGTTGTGAAGAAAGTGTTGAGAACACTTCTTCATAAATGGAACCACATTGCTATCATCATTGAAGAATCTAAAGACCTTTCCACTCTAACTTTTGATGCACTAATCGGTTCATTGATGTCACATGAAGAGATATTACAAGGGTCTACTTCAACAAGCTATGGAGGTGATGATAAAGCTTTCTCATCCAATGAGGGTGCAGGAAGAGGACAAGGAAGAGGCCAAGGCAGAGGACAAAGAAGAGGCAGAGGAAGAAGCAGCTCAAGAGGAGGAAATCCAAGCAGATGTGGCAATCAAAATAGAGGTGGAAATCAAGGAAGAGGTGGCAATCAAGGAAGAAGTGGCAATCAAGGAAGAGGAGGTGACAAAACAAAGAAATCTTGTTTCAACTATGGCAAGCCTGGTCATTTTTCTCGAGATTTTTGGTCCAAGACTTCTCAATATGGAAGAGGTCAATATGGAAACTATGGTGAAGAAGAAGGAACTTCAAATCTGTTTCTTTCTTATGGAAAATCAGATCAAAATCTAAATGACACTTGGATTTTGGATACTGGTTGTTCCAATCACATGAGTGGCAAAGAAGAGCTCTTTGCTACAATGGATTCCACCTATAAATCAAGAATCAAGTTGGGTGATGACAAAGCTCTGCAAGTTGAAGGCATTGGAGCCATGGAGGTTCCAACAAAAGAAGGCACCAAAAAGGTAAATGACATCTATTACACCCCAAAATCCAACATAATTTGCTTAGTGTTGGACAAATGATGGAGAAAAATTATAGACTTGTTTTTTATGAAGGCAAATGTGTAATTTTTGATAAGAACAATTGTAATAGAGTCATTACACAAGTACCTATGACAAAGAATAGGTTGTTTCCCCTTAAGTTTGGGGAACCAGGGGGAGCTCAACTTGCTAGTATTGCTATAGCAAATCCAAGTGTGCTTTGGCACTTGAGATATGGTCACCTAAATTCTGCAAGCTTGAAATTGTTAACTTCTCAAGCTATGGTATGTGGACTTCCCAAAATTGATGAACACAAGGAGGTCTATGAAGGATGTGCTTTGGGAAAGCACTCAAGATCCAAGTTCCCAAAAGGACAAGCGTGGAGGGCTAGTCATCCACTCCAATTAGTGCATTCAAACATTTGTGGTCCAATGCAGACAAAAAGTATAGGTAATAATTCTTACTTTCTCACTTTTATAGATGATTTCTCTAGGATGTGTTGGATCTATTTCTTGAAAACCAAAGATGAAGCTTTTGATTGCTTCATAGATTTCAAAAATAATGTAGAGAAACAAAGTGAGTTCATTGTAAAATGTCTAAGGACATATAGAGGAGGAGAGTATTCCTCAAATGCATTTCTAAAATATTGTAAAGAATGTGGGATAAAAAGGCAATTCACCACTGCCTATACTCCACAATAGAATGGTGTGGCAGAAAGAAAGAACCGCACCATAGTAGAAATGGCAAGATCGATGCTTCAAACTAAGCATCTCAGTAACATGTATTGGGTCGATGTTGTTAGAACTAGTGTTTACATTTTGAATAGGAGTCCTACTTCTAGTTTGGATGGGATCACTCCTTATGAAGGATGGTATGGCAAAAAGCCAAATGTAAAACACTTTAAGGTTTTTGGTTCTCTTGCATATGCCCACATTCCTGATGAGAAAAGAAAGAAACTTGACCCCAAGAGTCAAGCATGTATTTTTGTTGGATATTGTGAGTCTACCAAAGCATATAGGCTCTACAATCCCAAAACACATAAAATTGTTCTTTCCAGGGATGTAATTTTTGATGAAGGGGGAGAATGGGGTCATCAAAAACTTTTTATTGATGATGGATCTCATGATGCAAGTACCTCTCAAGTGCAACAAGTGCAGCAAGTGCAACCCAAAAATAGCAAAGGAAGTCCTCCAAGCCCAAGTATGAGTACACCAGATGCTACTCCAAGTCCTTCTCCACAAATATCAGTAAGTTCTTCACCAATGGATATTGATTCTCCATCAAGAGGTAAAAGAACACTTCAGTATCATCCATCTTACCAAATGTTGGATAAGAATTTCCAGAAAAGATACACTAGAAGTCAAGCTAGTGAAATGAATGCAGTTTTAAAAAGACTTGAAAATATGCATATGTATGGTGATGATGACTCCAATGATCCTAAGGGAGATGTAGTTAATTATGCTTTAATGACTAGTGCACAACTAGAGCCATCTAGCTATGAGAAATCTTGCACTCATGATGTATGGCAGCAAGCCATGGAAGAGGAAATAACCTCTATAAAAAAGAATGATACTTGGGAGCTAGTGAAGCTTCCTAAGGGTAAAAAATGTGTTGGATGCAAATGGGTCTACAAGACCAAATTCAATGCTGATGGAAGCATTGAAAGACACAAGGCAAGACTTGTAGCAAAAGGCTTCACTCAAAAATATGGCATTGATTATGAGGAGACCTTTTCTCCTGTTGCTAGATAGGAAACTATCAGATCAATACTTTCCTTGGCTGCCCACAAAGGGTGGAAAATTCAGCACATGGATGTAAAGAGTGCCTTTCTCAATGGGTACTTGACTAAAGAGGTTTATGTCCAACAACCTCAAGGTTTTAAAGAACAAGGTAAGGAGAACCTTGTATACAAATTGAAAAAAGCACTATATGGCCTCAAGCAAGCACCAAGAGCATGGTACTCTCACATTGATGGCTACTTCAAAGAGTATGGATTCACTCGAAGCAAAAGTGAACCTACTCTCTACTACCTAAAGAAAGGTAAATATATTCTCATAGTTTGTTTATATGTGGATGATCTCATATTTATGGGTAGTAATGATAAGATGAATAAGGAGTTCAAACACTCCATGATGAAACAATTTGAGATGAAATATCTAGGCTTAATGCATTACTTCCTAGGCATGGAAGTTCATCAAAAAGATAGAGGGATCTTCATATGTCAACACAAATATGCTCAAGATATGATTAAGAAATTTTCCATGGAGCAATGCAAATCAGTTGCAACTCCAATGGGTCATGGGATCCAATTGAGCAAAGATGATGGAGCACCAAAGGTTGACATGACCACTTACAGGAGCATGGTTGGGAGTCTGATGTTTCTCACCAACACAAGACCTGATATTCAGTATGTTGTTTCTCTTGTTTCAAGGTTTATGGTTGATCCATCCGAACTTCATTTTCAAGCAACTAAGAGAATTCTGAGATATGTAAAGGGTACATTGGATTTTGGGATCCATTACCACAAATGTAATTCTGTAAAGTTAGTTGGCTTTAGTGATAGTGATTGGGGCAACAATATAGATGATAGAAAATCTACTTCAAGAAATTATTTTAGTCTTGGGTCAGGACTAATTACATGGAGTTCCAAAAAGTAGATTGTTGTAGCATTGTCATCTATTGAGGCTGAGTATATAGCAATCACATATGCTAGTACTCAAGCTCTATGGTTGAGAAAAGTCCTTGAAGAGATTGGAGAATGACAAAGTGGTCCTACCAGATTGTACTATGACAACATGAGTGCCATTCAATTGGCATATAATCCTATCCACCATAGCAGATCAAAACACTTTGATATGAAGTATCACTTCATCCGAGACATGGTGGAGAACTAGGTAGTTGAGCTTAAACATTGCAGCACTTTGGACAACATGGCTGACATCTTCACCAAAGGCATTTCTAAAACCATGAGTGGAAGATAAGGTGATAAGAACATATTTAATATGACTTCCCCTACCTTTACACATTTACAAACATGTGCCTTTCTAGAAGGCTATCATCATATGCATACTACTAAAGACTTAATATTTTATATTATTTCACATGCCATTTCTTATCAATTGATTATAGTGGTGAGTATTTTTCAAGGATATTCACATAGTTTTTGATAATAATAGAATCAAGAGATAGTTCAAAATTGCATACACTACAAAATAAGGTGGTTAAAAAAGAATAAGACTATAGTTGAAATGGCCCGAAGGATGCTTCAAACCAAGGGGTTGAACAATTCTTTTTATGATTATATGGTTGCTACAATAGCATACATTCTTAATAGGACTTCCACAAGTGCTCTTGATAAGATGACTCCTTATGAAGCATGGTATCAGAATAAACCCAATGTAAATAATTTTAAAGTTTTTGGTTGTTTATCCTATGTTCATGTTGTTGATGAGAAAAGGAATAAGCTTGATCCAAAAATTAAGCCTTGCATTTTTGCTGGATATTATAAAAATAACAAAGCTTATAAACTCTATAATCTAAATACTAACAAAGTGGTAGTTTCTAGAGATGTGATTTTTAATCATGGGGGAGTATATGCTCATAAAATAGGCCAAGCTAGCTAGTAAGACCATAAATGTTAGTAATGGTGGTATTGGTAGTGAATAACCCATTGATGTGCCTACTCCTCCATTAAGTTTTCTAAGCAATCCTTCAAGTTGTTTTTCAAGAAGACCTAAGGAGAGTTCATCAAGTTCTTCAAGTAATTCATCATCCATTATTGATCTTGTGAAGACTAAGAAGAGGAAGAGAACGCTTCAATCTCACCCACTAAGTTAAATGCTTGATAGAAATTTTGAAAGGAGGTTTTAAAGAGGCCAAGTTTAAGAAGTTGATCAAATTGTTTCAAGATTGAAAAGGTAGCACATATATGGAGATGATAAAGAATATCCTAAAGGTGATTTTGTTAATTATGCTTTGATGTCTCAAGCTAAGTTTAAATCTTCTTGTTTTGAAGATACTTGTTTTAATAATGTGTGAGTGTAAGCAATGCAAGAAAAGATCAATTTAATTCAAAAGAATGATACTTGGGATATGATGAGAATTCCCAATAGTAAGAAATATATGGGTTCCAAGTGGGTCTTATTGTTGCACTTGCACAACTCACCCCAGTCTACATGGACTAGGGATCCACTTTTTTTTAATTGTGATGAATTTTCTCTTGTTTGTTTGGACTTGTGCATAAAATCCAACCATCCCCCCCTCCCCCCTCCCCACAAAAAAAAGGAAAGGAAAATAAACTCTTCCATTAGATAGGTATTTGAATAAGCTTTTTGAGAAGTATAAACTTACCTATGTTTTCAAAAATTTGACCTCCTAAATGGTCTATTTTTAGAATTATTATCCACGAAAAAATAATATATTTAATATGGTCATTGAAGAAAGCAAACATATAACATCCATATTTTTTAAGCATAAAAAATATATGGATATTTTATCTCTCGTGTATTACCATTAAGCATTAAACTTATCATTGATAATAAAGATAAAAAAATAAAAAATTGAAAAAAAAAAGAATAATAAAAATAATAATAAAATAAAATAAAATAAATAATAAATTAAAATGTCTATTTTTATTTTTGTCTTACATGATATATGATGCATATACTATGGTACATATACGATGTAGATGCTCTAACACATTATGATGCATATATGACACAAATTCTCTAACACTATGACACAGATGCTCTGACGTATATATGATAGATTCTCTCATGCACTATGACACATATAATCTGATGCATATGCATAATTGAGGTGTAACCCCTAAATTAGTTGTAATATTATAAGAAGAGACACTTAAATTGTATAGATACAAGCTCCTTATTTAGCTAGAGGGGTTGAAAAAAATCCATTAGCTAGCTCTTAGTCTTTTTTTCATTCTTGTTTGTGGGATGAACTTTTTGAACCAAGCTTATTAGTGCTTTGAGCATTGTTCTTATAATCCATCGAAGAGGGTAAATATGAAGCAAATTTGGTTTTCCTTTGAATATTTCACCTCTCGGATTTTAGGTTGTGTGAATACTATTCAGGTCGTGGTTGGTTTTTGAGATTACCACTTTGCTTGAAATTGAGATTGGTTTTAGGATTGTCGCTTTACTTGGAATTAAACATCAAGCAGTTAATGCTTGTTTAATTTTTCTTTTATTTTACCCTTAAACCTTTGATTTTTTTTAAAGCTTGATTATATTAGGAATAGGTTAATTTTTGTTTAAAGCATTTTTTTTTCTATGCAATTTAAAATCTTGAATATTTGCAAATGAATTGTTGTCATGCAATTTAAAAATTTCATATTTTTGCAAATGAATCCTTGATATGCAAGTAAAATTTTCAAATATTTACAAATGAATCATTGTCATGTAATTTAAAAGTCATGTATTTATAAATGAATCATTAATGTGTAATTAAAAATTCCATGTATCTGCAAGTGAGTGCAAATCTCGTATATTTGAAAATAAATCATTGACATGGAATTAAATTTTTTTATATTTGCAAATAAATCATTAATATGGAATTAAAATTTTATACATTTACAAATGAATCATTGATGGGCAATTAAAAATTTCATATATTTGCAAATGAATATTTGATGTACAATTGAAATTTTCCTATGTTTGCAAGTGAAACATTGCTACGTAATTTAAAATCCCATATATGTGCAGATAAATCATTGTCATGCAATTAAAAAATAATCATATATTTGAAAATAAATCATTGATGTAAAATTTTAAATTTCATATATTTGCCATTGATGTATAATTTAAAATTTCTTATATTTGCAAATGAATCATTGATGCACAATTAAAACTTTCATATATTTGCAAGTGAAACACTACTATGCAATTTAAAATCTCATATATTTGCAAATGAATCATTGCAATGCAATTTCATATATTTGCAAATAAATCATTGATGCACAATTAAAACTTTCATATATTTGCAAGTGAAACATTGTTGTGCAATTGAAAATCTCATATATTTGCAAATGAATCATTATCAAGCAATTAAAATTTTTATATATTTACAAATGAATCATTGATGTGCAAGTAAAAATTTCATATATTTGCAAATAAATTATTGATGTGCAATTGAAACTTTCATATATTTGCAAGAGAATCATTGTTATGCAATTTAAAATCTCATATATTTGCAAGTGAATCATTGTTGTTATATACAATAAAATATGAGTGCAATATATATGGATTGGGTAACTATAATTGGCATGGTTTAACATTTATCTTTCTCTTGCTTAGTTTCAATTTTTCTCAACTCACATATGTTGTAATATCCATGTAGTGGAATTGTTTTCAAACAATTAAGCATTTGATTTTAAAATATTGCACATAGGAATTTATTTCTTTGAGTCATACCAACAAAGGCCCCTTGAAGGAAAAATTATTAAAAACCTTTGGGTTTATTCGCACTAACCAAGCACTAGCATACCCTAACATTGGGGGAAAAGGATTTCCCTTTCAAAAGGAAACATATTATGTTCCAAGTATGTTGGTTTGCCCTTGACAATGTTTCATTTGCATGCTCAACAAAATTTATGCTATAAGGAGGGTCTAACTATACAAATTTAGTTTTTGATACAATTTTTAAATTATACATCTTAACTATCAAAGCTATAACCAAAGGTCATCATCATTAGGTCCAAGTAAACTATAGATGACACTAAATTTCTAAGCTTTTCCTATACAAAAGACCTAGAGTTGAAAAAGGGAGACCTAATACCCCTCTTATTATCAATAGTCCTCTCAAAGATATTATCTCTTTTGTTGATCCTTTCTCAATTCCCCAAAGTCCATTGATGGTAGCTCTTGTTCCATGGTTAGTAGGAAGTAGTACTTTGAACATACCAAGGCTTGCACATGATATGCCTAAGAATGTTGAAAGATAGCTTGAAGAACACAAGCTTATACTAAGAGGGGGGGTGAATAGTATAAGACCACTTTTTATTTTCTTTCCAAATCAATATCAATTAATGTCCTTAATTTCAATAACAAAATATAGCAGTGTATTAATAACTCAGATAGTAGTAGTAAGCAAGAGCACAAGTCACCACACAATAGAGACACCACAATTTACGTGGTTCACCCAATGTGGGCTACTCCACGGAGAAAATATTTTACTAAAACTTTCTCAATCAATCTCTTTGGGAATCACTCCCAATTACAATGTTTATGGATCTCTGTCCAAAGGAGATGTTGATTCCCTAATCTCAAGTTCGTGGATCTCTTCCATAGGAGAACTCTTTCCCCTTTTGCTCTGGCTATGTGATCTTCTAGAAGACTTTGTCTCTCTTCTGCACTAACTGGTGGACCTCTCTCCACTTGAAGACTCCTCACTCAGATCTGTCTTCAACTGTGCTGGCTGCTGGATCTCTATCCATTGAGACTCTGTCCTCTGTACTCTATCACCTCCAAAGCTCTATCAATAGGCTCACTAAGAACCTGCTCAATAGGCTCACACAGAACCTGCTTAACAAGCTCACACAAAACTTGTCAAATTTTGAATAACAAGCTCACATAGAACTTGTCCAAATCTGTCTAGCAAGCTCACCAAGAACTTGCCCAAATCTGCTCTAGCAAGCTCACCAAGAACTTGCCCAAATCTGCTCTAGCAAGCTCACCAAGAACTTGCCCAAATCTACTCTAGCAAGCTCACCAAGAACTTGCCCAAATCTCTACAAGCTCACCAAGAACTGTGCCCAAATCCCCAAATTTCCAACTTCTCAAATATGTCCCAAAGGCCTTCTCAAAGGCTCAATCAATCATGCTCAAGTAGTACTCAAAATGAACTCAATAATGAATGGCAATCTCAACTCAAATTAACTTCATAGAAGCATAAAGAGAATTGTTAGAGACTCAATATGTTCTAATCTCACTCTCAACCCAAATCAATCTCAACTCAACTCATAGAAGCATAAAGAGAATTGTTTAGAGACTCAATATGTTCTAATTCATTCACTCTCAATCAAATCAATCTCAACTCAACTCAAGTCAATCTTATAGAAGCATAAAGAGAATTGTTAGAGACTCAATATGTTCTAATCTTACTCTCAACTCAAATCAAAATAATGGAATAGTTTATTTCATAGGACTTGAACAATCACTTCACACATCACTTGACTAGGCTCAATCAACTCAACTCAACCAATCACCACAAGGGACAACTCTCTCTCACACAACCCTAGTCCAAGTATGTATCAACCAACTCAAATGTTTCCAACAATGCTCAACCACAAATCTCACATAACAATGATACTCATGTTCTTTTCTAACTCAAGTTCTTTCACAACCAATGGGCTTCAACAACTATGCTTATCAAACAAGGTTTAGACACAACTCTCAATTCAGAAAACCTTGAAGCATTCAACCAACCACTTTCGAAAAGGAAACCACA
Organism: Wollemia nobilis; assembly: GCA_028583015.1. Classification (NCBI taxonomy): domain Eukaryota; kingdom Viridiplantae; phylum Streptophyta; class Pinopsida; order Araucariales; family Araucariaceae; genus Wollemia; species Wollemia nobilis. The sequence continues at coordinate 1,973,599 of JAQPPZ010017097.1, read as the reverse complement.
AACAATCCTTTTCCCTCCAATGATATTTCAGAAATCAACCACCATAAACAATCAATAGGAGAATGTGCCCATACCTTTTATGAAGATGAAAAAACCTCTTTGTAAATCTGCCACAATCACAAAATTATTTTTCCAATCTTCACAAGGGTTAGTAGATCACAAAATAATCAACATTACTCCACTTTTCAATAATCATCACCAAGGCCTTTAATTGCACAACTTCCTTATCTCTCCTAAAACCACTTGTACCATAAAATAAAATAAATCAAAACATTGCATAACATTTTCACTCCCAAAACCACTTATACCATAAAATAAAATAAATCACAACATTGCATAACCTTTTCACTCCCAAAACCACTTATACCATAAAATAAAATAAATCACAATATTGCATACCTTGTCACCTCATGAAAGAATTAATCCTCTTGAAAAAGAACAAGGCAAACTTCACTTTTGGAACCCCTTTGCAAAATCAGAAATATCTCTTTACACACACCTTATTTCTCCTTCTAAATAAGTTATTCAAATAGCCCTCGAAATAATCTTTCCGACGATATATAATATGCCCACTTTTCAAAATAAATTGAAACCTTTACATATATATATGCCACCCTCCATTAATTGCACATAGGTCGGCCCTCCATTAATTTAAACTTAAACTTTAAACTTTAATATCTTCATCACCGGAGGTCCTTTTTCGATGAAACAAAATTCCACCTTGGCTTTTAAGAAAATCCCTTTCCACATAAGCCCACCATGGTTTTAAATAAAACCTTTTATTTTTCCTGCCTTGGTTTTCATAAAAACCTTGTATATATCCATGCTCTCCAAAATATCATAGATGATTATCTATGAAGTGCTTTTGCCACCAAAACCAAATGTGATCCATGTGACATCAATGACAACATAAAATACCTCAAATTTCCAACAATATCCCCCTTTGTCATTGATGGCAACACCTCTAATGCAAACACCACAATCACTACAAAAACCATCTCTGAGAATCAAAGTTGCTCCCCCTGACTCAATACTCTCTATGGAGGCTGCTCCCCCTAACTCAATACTCTCTTTGGAGGCTGCTCCCCCTAACTCAATGCTCTCCCCCTTACTCAAATCTCTCCCCCTTTGACATCAATGGCAAAAGGGACACCTATGGGGCTAAAATATATGACTCTTAAGCTTAGCCCCCTCACCCCCTTCTCTCTTGAGGTGATTAATTTTGGGGTGGGAGTATCTTTACTCCCATATTACTTTGTTTCTTTCCTCTATCAACTTCCTTCCATGTTTTTATGATATCCTTCTCTTGATGAATTACTTGATCTTCTTGTCTTGAACCTGTTTATATTTGACCTTCTTGCCTTGAACCTATTTGGAATTGAGTCCTACACCATTTTGCAATATGCCCAAAGTTATTGCAATTAAAACACTTGATATTGTAGCCTTTGGATGGTGCCCATGTCCTGAATTCTTTCTTGAAATAATTTCCATATCCATTCCTTTCCTGAACCCTATATTGTGAAGCTCTGTTTTCATGACCATTATAACCATGACTTCTGAATTGTGTAGCTCTAAAACCAAAACCATGTTGCTCATTTCCTTTGCACTGAAAAGCTCTATGACCAATCCTATTGCATGAGAAGCAATGTCCCTAAAAACCATACCTTCTTCCCTTGAAGTTTCTTCTAGCAAAATCAAACTTCTTTGATCCATGGATCCTGCAATGTATAGCCCCATGTCCAAATCCATTACAAGAAAAACAATATCCTTGAAAAGCCCTTTGTTCATGCCTTGGTTCTTCATACCTTTCTTGATCATTATCCTTATGATCATCTTCAACTTGTGCATTGCATCCTTGAATCTTCTTTGTAGCATTTAAAACCTCTTCCTTAGTTTCTTCCTTGCCTTTCTCTTCAATAATTTATTTTCCCTTTGAACTTGATTCACCTATCTCAAAACAAGAACCAAACTGAATATTTGGAGCCATAGGAACTTTGGAACTTTCCTCACAAATCTTAGGTGCTTCTTTGCTTTCATATTTTAGAACTTCCTTTCCTTTTGAGTGTGATTCCCCAAACCTGAAATATGAAACCTTTGGTGCTTTGGAATCTCCCTCTTCTTTTTCTTCATTTGTGTTAAGTAGCAAATTGGCACACATCTCTATAGCCTCTGAAATGCAAGTATCCATTTTTGCTGCTTCTTTTTCTTTGAGAACTGGTTCTTCCTTATAGATTTCTGAAATGAAACCTCCTGATACAAATATAGGACCTTGTGTACTTATTTTCGATTTCCCTTCTTCATAACCAAGCCCTGTCTTTATAAATGGATCTCGTTGTAAATCCAAAAAATTATCCAATGTTTTTGAATTTCTTTGAAATCATGCTAACTCATTTATGTAGGTCCCCAAAATTTTCTGATCTTCTTCTTCTAACTGATCACATATTTCTTTCCTCTCCTTTAGTTTCTCAGAAATAGTGATGCCAAACTCTTTTGATTCCTGAAGCTCTTTTTCAAAATCTTGAATGTGTTGATTAAGCATCATATTGACTTTTTCATTTTATTGAACCTTATTTTCAAGCCTCTTGATTTTATTTTTCAACCTCCTGATTTTCTTTTCTTGTTTTGTGGAATTCTCTTCTTCATCATCACTGCTACTGGAATTGTCACTAGAACTATTGCTTTCTTCTTCAAATAAACTTTCCTTGTTGCAATTGTTGTAGTATGTGCAATCATCATCTATATGCCCAAAATATCCGCATATGAAGCATTTTAGTATTCTTAGACCTTTCTTGTACCTATCTTCTTGCTCAATGGTTGTGGCAAGCTCTTCATGTCTTTCTTCAATAGATTTATCCTCTTCTTTAACTTCAATACCTAGGAATAGATGTTCTTGTTTTTCTTCATTTATTCCAAAGAATGTACATTCTTCTTCATCTGACTGATCTTTATCACTGTAATCTGAATTATCACTTGCTTCTACAATGTAGTAAGATTTCTTTGCCAAATTTACCTTGGAATCTCCTTCATAAGTATTCCTCAACTTGGTCCACATCTCATTAGCTGAAGTACATACCATGACCTTTGCAAAATTTGTCTCATGTAGCCCACTCAAAATACAATTCATTGCTCTTGCATTTATCTCAACCAATTTCTTGGTAGTCTTATCTTCCTCGGGATCACCTTCAACCTTATACTCTTTTTCAACCATCTGCCATACCTCATATCCTTGTGATATCAAGTAGTTCTTCATCCTCATGCTCTAGAAAGCATAATTGTTACCATCAAACAATGGAGCCTTATTTGTAGATAATCCATTCTATGAAGCCATTTGTGTTCTTATAGAATCTTCCCTCAAGTTGTTAGCCTTTTTGAAGGAACCCGCTCTGATACCAATTGAAGAACACAAGCTTATACTAAGAGGGAGGGATGAACAAGTATAAGACCACTTTTTACTTTCTCTTCCAATTCAATATCAATTAATATGCTTAATGTAATAACAAATATAGTAAGTGATTAATAACTCAGATAGCAGTAGTAAAGTAAGAGCACAAGTAAACCATACACAATAGAGACACCACAATTTACGTGGTTCACCCAATGTGGGCTACTCCATGGAGAAAATATTTTACTAAAACTTTCTCAATCAATCTCTTTGGGAATCACTCCCAATTACAATGTTTATGGATCTCTGTCCAAAGGAGATGTTGATCCCCTAATCTCAAGTTCATGGATCTCTTCCATAGGAGAACTCTTTCCCCTTCTGCTCTGGCTATGTGATCTTCTAGAAGACTCTGTCTCTCTACTGCACTAACTGGTGGACCTCTCTCCACTTGAAGACTCCTCACTCAGATCTATCTTCAACTATGTTGGCTTCTGGATCTCTATCCACTGAGACTCTATCCTCTGTACTCTATCACCTCCAAAGCTCTGTCAATAGGCTCACTAAGAACCTTATCAATAGGCTCACATAGAACCTACTTAACAAGCTCACATAGAACTTGTCCAATGTAAATATATGCTCACAAACCTCTAACAATCTCACAAGAACTTGTCCAAATATGCTCTAGCAAGCTCACTAAGAACTTGCCCAAATCTACTCTAGCAAGCTCACCAAGAACTTACCCAAATCTGCTCTAGCAAGCTCACCAAGAACTTGCCCAAATCTGCTCTAGCAAGCTCACTAAGAACTTGCCCAAATTATCCATAAATCTGTCCCAATACTATCCTCAAATCTATCCCAAAGGCCTTCTCAAAGGCTCAATCAATCATGCTCAAGTAGTACTCAAAATGAACTCAACAATGAATGCCAATCTCAACTCAAATTAACTTCATAGAAGCATAAAGAGAATTTTTAGAGACTCAATATGTTCTAATCTCACTCTCAACCCAAATCAATCTCAACTCAACTCATAGAAGCATAAAGAGAATTGTTAGAGACTCAATATGTTCTAATCTCAATCTCAACTCAACTCAACTCAACTCAAATAAATCTCAACTCAACTCAAGTGATCTTATAGAACCATAAAGAGAATTGTTAGAGACTCAATATGTTCTAATCTTACTCTCAACTCAACATCAGAATAATGGAATAGTTTGTTTCATAGGACTTGAACAATCACTTCACACATCACTTGACTAGGCTCAATCAACTCAACTCAACCAATCACCACAAGGGACAACTCTCTCTCACACAACCCTAGTCCAAGTATGTATCAACCAACTCAAATATTTCCAACAATGCTCAACCACAAATCTCACATAACAATGATACTCATGTTCTTTTCTAACTCAAGTTCTTTCACAACCAATGGGCTTCAACAACTATGCTTATCAAACAAGGTTTAGACACAACTCTCAATTCAGAAAACCTTGAAGCATTCAACCAACCACTTTCGAAAAGGAAACCACAAACAATCCTTTTCCCTCCAATGATATTTCAGAAATCAACCACCATAAACAATCAATAGGAGAATGTGCCCATACCTTTTATGAAGATGAAAAAACCTCTTTGTAAATCTGCCACAATCACAAAATTCTTTTGCCAATCTTCACAAGGGTTAGTAGATCACAAAATAATCAACATTACTCCACTTTTCAATAATCATCACCAAGGCCTTTAATTGCACAACTTCCTTATCTCTCCTAAAACCACTTGTACCATAAAATAAAATAAATCAAAACATTGCATAACCTCTTCACTCCCAAAACCACTTATACCATAAAATAAAATAAATCACAACATTGCATAACCTTTTCACTCCCAAAACCACTTATACCATAAAATAAAATAAATCACAATATTGCATACCTTGTCACCTCATGAAAGAATTAATCCTCTTGAAAAAGAACAAGGCAAACTTCACTTTTGGAACCCCTTTGCAAAATCAGAAATATCTCTTTACACACACCTTATTTCTCCTTCTAAATAAGTTAGTCAAATAGCCCTCGAAATAAGCTTTCCGACGATATATAATATGCCCACTTTCCAAAATAAATTGAAACCTTTACATATATATATATATATATATATATATATATATATATATATATATATATATATATATATATATATTGCCAACCTCCATTAATTGCACATAGGTCGGCCCTCCATTAATTTAAACTTAAACTTTAAACTTTAATATCTTCATCCTCGGAGGTCCTTTTTCGATGAAACAAAATTCCACCTTGGCTTTTAAGAAAAGCCCTTTCCACATAAGCCCACCATGGTTTTAAATAAAACCTTTTATTTTGCCTACCTTGGTTTTCATAAAAACCTTGTATATATCCATGCTCTCCAAAATATCATAGATGATTATCTATGAAGTGCTTTTGCCACCAAAACCAAATGTGATCCATGTGACATCAATGACAACATAAAATACCTCAAATTGCCAACATAGCTCCCTTAGTATAGGTATGATGGAATGAGGTTAGTTGAAGAACATATCCAGGCATATAAAGATGTCTTAATCCATTTACAAATTATGCATGAGGATGTTACTTATAGAATTTTTCCACACACATTGGATGAGTTTACATATGACTAGTATATCAGCTTACCTTCAAGCTCTATCACTTCTTGGGCTTGGCTAGAAGTAATATTTATCATCTATTTTAGATTACATGTTGGACCAAGTGTGGTAGATCATAAGTTTTCCTTTACCTATAGAGAAACTAATAAACCCTTGAGACTTTTTAACACTAGGTTCCACTAGTCATATAGTAGGCTAGTGACACCATACATCCTAATAGAGGAAGCAACCATCTAGATGTACTTTAGAGCTTTGGACCCATTAACTTCCATGTTTGCGAGGAGAGCTCATCATATCACATCTTTGCCACTTACATATAAGGGGGTTGTAATGATTGAACAACAATTAAAGTATCAAGGTTTTGATTTGGATCAATTAACTTCATTTGGATAACTAGGGACTTATAATCAGTCATGATTAATAAATCGATCCATTACCTAGCACCTTCCTATGTTGAATCTATTACTAGGAGTTATGTATCCCAACCAATATCAACCTTTCAATATGAAACCCTTGAATCAAATGATGCCTAATGAGAGAAATTTGTGGACCATTCCAACATCCTTCGATAATCAATAAATTACAAATAATGTTATTAATAATACATCAACAAATAATCTTGTTTTACTTATATTTCTAAATGTATTTGTACCTACTATAATTAATGTAAAAACTAAATCAAAACCAATTCAAATTAATAACCCAAATCTCAATTTAAATAACTTACAAAGGATGGTTCAAAAATTGAGCAATGATATGCTTTAATTGAAAAGGCAAGTTCCTCAAAATTCACCTACAAATAATATTCAAAATAGAAACTTTGACCTCAAAAATACTAACCTCAAATGGGATACTTTCCTAAAAATGGAGTTTAAAATCCTATTAGAAACTAAATTCAATCAAATAACTCAAGTGATTTAGTGAATTTGGCAAATCTTACTTTGTTCAATTGGTGTAGGGTCCATTCCACTACTCAACATACTGAAACTGATGGTCTAGAGTTTAAAACTACTTTGGACATTGCCTAGAAAGAGATGGAAATTTTGGATTTAGTTCCCACCAATGAGGATTGTAGGAATCAAGCTAATCAAAATGCAAAGACAACTTTAATTTTAGAAATATATGAGCTCTCAATAATGGATGAAGAGGAACCTAAATAATACCTAGAAAAAGAGGTGTAAGCTTACTAACAATTTTAGAGAGCTAGCAACTACATTCTTCAAAATCAAGGAAAAGAACCATTGAATTCTTCACACCTCCAAATAAAATGTCTATCCTACTTGAGGAGAAAGCCAATAAAATCCATATCCTACATAAGGATCCCATAATACCTATGGAACCAAAAATCAATGCACCATTACTACAAACAAAAAAAATTCCACAATAAAATAAATTTGGATATGATATTATTAAATACCTTAAGAAATACAAGGTAAATAATTCTCTAATTGAGGTAGCTCGATTGATTGACCAAAAGGATTTGTTGTCTATGACACTCCCTGATAAAAAGAAAGAAGAGATGAAAAATATCATTGATGCTCAAGTGGCTTTATGTGAAGAAGAAATATAATCTCCACTTTTTCTATTGTCTACTAGTCATTGGTAAAATTTTATATATTTGCCTTGTGGATTCAGGTCATTTTGGAAATGCGATATCATATGTTGTTATAAAAAACTTGGTATTGACCCCTACTCACTCAAATTAGAAGGTTTTTTAATTGGATAAGATATAAATAAATATAATTGGGATGTTGAATCAGGTCCATATACAAAAATAAGAAGGTTGTTAAGTTGGATAAGATAGAAAAAAATATAGTTGGTATGTTAAATTAGGTCCATATACAATTGGATGCAAAACCCAAGATACAAGAATGTATTGATATCCAAGTTATGGATACCCCAAATGTATATGGGATATTGCTTAACCGTGATTAGTTAAGAACCTTGAGTGGTTATATGTCAACTAATTTTTTACATATGTGGCTTCCTTGGTGTGGCATAACCAATCGAATTTGGATAGAAAGAGAATTAAGGTTGAAAGAGCTCTTTGCTAAGTATAACAAGATTTTGTGCATTGAGCCAAAATTGAAAGTTTACAATATGGTGGTAGAAACTAAGGCTGGAGATATTTAGTAGTAGATACCCACATAGTAAACAAAAACAATTGAAAACTAGTTGTGAGCCCTTAAGTTTGATGGATCAAAGCCTAAGTATGGTAGTGGTACTGGGGTAGAATTGGATAACCTTAGGGGTTGGTGTGGTAATAGAGATAAGATAAATATCTTTATGATTTTAGATCTATTGTTACTGTGGGATGAGGCCCATAAAAATCTGTATGCATTTCATCATTAGGTATTTTTCAAATTACTGTAACCATGTCTGGAACCCTAGAAAATTTGATCCCTTTGGCTAGGACCCTTTCAAATATCAAATATTCTAGTCCTACCTTGTAAATAAGCCTTGTACATAGTTTATTGTTTTAAGTTTTGGTGTGTTGGTCTTGTTTTATTTCATTTTAGTTTTGCTTCATTTTTTTTATATTTAGTTTTGCTCTTGCACCTTTCTCTTTTTGGCTCAGATGGGTCAAGTAAAACCAATTTTTTATCTCTCTAATGAGGAAGTTTTTTTTCCATAGTTTAGATATAAAAGGTCCTACTTTGAACTTAATGAAGTAAATATTGGCTTAATCATCCATTTGGTATATGTACATTATCTTAGGATAAAATAAATTAATCTGAAAGTGATACAAAAGGATGTTACAACTTCACAATAAAAATACCTTTAAAAATATTCCAAACTAGGAGGAATGAACCCATTGTAGTTTGATTCTCAAGTGAAAGTCATTTAGATGTTCATCCTCATATTTACCATAATGATCCCAAACCCAAAAGCAAACCCAAGTGCTTGTAAAATTTAAAAACAAATGTGTTCCAAAAAAATCATAAACCAAAAAAAGAAATGAAAAAGGAGGCTCAAATGCTTGGGTGATTTAGACAACCTATATTGGGGCTATAAATGCCTGGTTGGTAGTAGAGCAAGGTCTAGAGTGGGATTAGAGATAAATTTATTGGGGCTATACATGTTTGGCTAGCAGAGGATCAATGTTTGATAGTTGGTGACATGTCTACCTATGAGGCAAAGCTCATCATTAGTAGACCAATGTTCTCTCAAGGGTGAACTAGCCTAATTTTTGAACTATGATGGTAAATTTTAATTGATTTTGGAATAAGAATGAACTCATATACACACACTTTTGTTGAAATAAAATGGAGTATTGCTTTCAAGTTAATTACTTAACCCCAACCTTGGATAGATGCCAAATTTTTGGTTTTGTTGGTCTTGAAGTTTCTTTGTTTTGGAGAGGGTTCATTATATTCTTAAAATTCTTAAGAGTATTTTCTAGTAGAGTCATCATTTGTTATTATGCTTGCACAACACACCCCACTATGCATGGATTGAAGATACTTTTTACATAAATTGTGATGAATTTTATCTTGTTTTTTTAGGTTTATGCATAGAAGCCAACCATCCCCCCTCCCAAAAAAAGGAAAGAAAAATAAACTCTTCCATTAGATAGGGCTTGGAATAAGCTTTCCGAAAAGTATAAACTTACGTGTATTTTAAAAAGATGACCTTCCAAATGGCCTATTTTCAGCATTATTATCCATGAGAAATTAATATCTTTAATATGGTCATTGAAGAAAGCAAGCATATCATGTCTATCTTTTTTAAGCATGAAAAATATGTGGATATTTTGTCTCTTGTGTATTACCATTAAGCATTAAAATTATCATTAATAATAAAGATAAATAATTTAAAAATAATAATAAAATAAATAATATATAATAATAAATTCTAATGCCTATATTTATTTTTTCTTATATGATATATGATGCAGATGCTATGACACATATATGACATAGATGTTATATTTATGATATATTATTTAATACAATGGTGTATATATAATGCAAATGCTTTGATGCATATATGATGCAAAGTTTCTAACGCAGTATGATACAAATGCTCTAACACATGCATAATTGAAATGTAACACCCAAATTAATTGTAACATTATAGGAAGAGCCACTTAAATTGTATAAATATAGGCTCCCCATTCAACTAAAGGGATCAAAAAATATTCATTAGCTAGCTCTTAGTCTTTGTTTCTTTCTTGTTTGTTGGATGAACTTCTTGAACTAAGCTTATTAGTTCTTTGAGCATTGTTCTACTTTGAGAATTGTTCTTGTAATACATCAAAGAGGGAAAATATGAAGTAAATTTTGTTTTTCCTTTGAATATTGCATGCCTTGAATTTCAGGATGTGTGAATACTAGTTGGGTTGAGGTTGGATTTCGGGATCATTGATTTACCAAATCAAAATTGAAGATCAAGGCAATATATGCTTGTTTATTTTTATTTATTTTATTTTATGCTTAAACCTATGATTTTTTTAAAGCTTGATTAGATTATAAATAGGTTAATTTTTGTTTAAAGCATTAATTTTTTTTTGCTATGCAATTTAAAATCTTGAATATTTGCAAATGAATCATTGTCATGCAATTTAAAAATTTTATATTTTTGCAAATGAATTCTTTTTTTGATTAGGTAAGAGAAGGGGTTTTAAAAGATCTTAAAATATAATACATATGGGATTGAGAAAGAGCAAGAGATAATGCATCATTCTTATAGAAAATAGTCTTTGAGCAAAAAAATATTCAGATATAAAACTAGTACCAAACTAAATAAAAAAAAAAGGAAAAAAATTGTTGCAATACCCAAAGGGATATCACAACCAAAATTCCTAAAATAAAAATAAAGTGGAAAAAAAATTGTTGCAATATCCAAAGGGAGATCACAAGATACAATAGAGAAGCTCGCTACCCTCTAGGAAGACCCCACACGCTAAAGGAAAACCTCTACATATACCACCAAAAAAAACATGATGCCTTGAGAAGACAAGACTCCCAATCAACTGGCACCCATTGTACACAAAGTATATATAGATGGCACCAAATCCCTACTAGGAAGAAAACATCAAAAAATAAGAGGCTCCAAAAAGCATAGGAAATATCCCCCTAGCCTCCTAAACTTCCATAACCAACACCCACAACTAACCATGATCATCCATAATTAAATTTTGAACACTTTGAGGAAAAATTATCATCCAAACAAAGAGGTCTTGTTGCAATAGCCCAATATTCACCATCAAGTTTACCGCTTTTTTCCTTCATGAAAAATATGTTGAATTTGAGCCTTCGATCTTAAAGGAAAAATTTGTACTTCTTCTGCCATGATATTTGTTATCTTCCAGTGCAAGGTGCAAGACTTATTGACTAGCTTAAAAATATTCAACGGTTCCCCTTCCACTATAACTTTATTAAAACCCAAGGATTCCACCAATAAGAGGCCTTTAAGGAGTGCTCTAGCTTTCACAGAATGGGTGGCCTGGACTGAATTTTTTTTGGCAAAGGCACCTAGTAGATGTCCTTTATCATTTCTAAGTACACCACCTACCACACAAGACTCAGGTTCCCATTATAAGTACCGTTAAAGTTTATTTTAACCCAATCCATAGGGGAAGAGGACCAAAAAATTGAGGATCTCAAAGAGGGAGGAGGCGGGTCATTAGACATAGTTTATTGAGGAAAACCAAGTTTAAGCTTTACCGAGGCTTCATTAAGGAACCCACCATGCAGATCTAAGAAACAAAAGGTCACATTCTCCATAGATGCTCCAATCACTCTACTAAAAATAGATTTAGGATCATGCTTTGAGTTCTTGAATGCTCTTTGATTACGCTTCCACCAAATACTCCAAAATAAATAGGGGAGCAAGAAGATTAAGAATTTAATCAAGCGAGAAGATTTAAAAGGTGAATTCCACTACAAACAAACCTCTAAAATAGAATTTAGCAAGAGCCAATGAACTCCCAAGTACAAAAAAACATGGGCTACCATTGTAGTAAAGAAGGGACAATGGAAAAATAGGTGGAGGCATGATTCTTCAGCAACCTCACAGAGATAACACCTGTTGGGTAAACGCATACGCCTCCTATGAAGATTATCAAGAGTGAGATATCTATTCTACATGGCCAACCAATAAAATACATTTACTTTGGAGATCAAATTATTCATCCAAACTTTACTAGGAAGATACCATTGAGGAGAGTTCGAGTCGATGAAGAGGTAGGATGACTTGAATGAAAATGAGCTCTCACTTTCTCCTATTCAAATGAGAGAATCCTCAATTTCATGAGTTTTTAAAATCTAGATCTTGAGTAAATTTGAGATGGTGACCCAAGCGTTACCTTCCTCCCTATTGTAGTTAGAGGTGGGGACCAATTTCTATATTCTCCTACCTCCCACACTTGTAATAAAATGCTCTAATTTAGACCATCCAATTCTATGGGTAAGAGGTTATACCAATGATAGGTTGGTATATTGGATTAGTGGGTGCTCAAGAAGCCATGAATCTTTCTATAATTCAATGGATTTACAATTCCCTATGATCCATCAAGCACCAAAAGCTAAATATGATCTAAATTTACTTACACCTTTCCAGAAGGTGGACCCATCTTAGGGAAGGGGATAAGTGAGCAAACTCTCTAAGTGGATCAAATAATTAGCTGTGATGATTTTCACCTAGTCAAAATTATGATTAATCAAAATTTTCCAACCTTGCTTAAGGATTATGGCTTCATTCATCAAACGGATGCTATGCAAGCCTAACCCACCTTTTTATTTCCTTATACAAGCTTGGTTCCAAGAGACCAAGTGGAAATTCTTGTGATCTTGAGGTCCCATCCATAGAAAGGTCTTTTGAATCCTCTCTAATTTGGTCAAAAATTTCACAAGAAATTTAAAAATAGACAAAATATATTGGAATGCTTTGTAAGATATTTTGACCAAAATAATTTTACCTGATTGGCTGAGTAAAGCCCCTTTCCAACTAGCAAGTCATCGTTGCATATATTCGATCATAGGGTTCCACAAACACTCCACTCCAATGAAAAGAGACAAGTCCAAATAGGTAGTAGGAAAGTTAGCAAATCTACAACCAAGGATATCTGCAATATTTTTTTCCAAGTTTGGGGGGTATTTATAAAATATAATAGGCTTTTAGAAAGATTGATTCTTTGACCAACTGTGTTTTCATAGGTAGAAAAAATGGACTTCACCTCTCTGGCTTGGACAACAAAGGCAATGAGTGATAATAGTGTGTCATCCACAAACTGGTGGTGGGAAAGTGAATCCAAGAAAGGGTTGGATTGATACCTTTAATCACAAGATTACGATAAAATGATCTTTCCAATGCCTCAGCCATGATAATAAATAGGTAAGGAGAGAGCGGGTCTCCTTAGCAAAGCCTCTTAAGGCTTTGGAAGTACCCAACTAGGACCTTGTTGACCAACACTAAAACTTTTGTTTATGAGACATAAGTCTTAATCAACTTGACCCAACTTTGGCTAAAACTATATTATCGAGCACTGCAAATAGGAAATCCCAAGATACATAATTGTAAGCTTTGTTCATATCTAACTTGAGAAACATTCCTAACCTTCTAATTTTTTGTGTTGAATGGAGGATTTCATGCCTGCTTGCATCGAAAATCTATCTGCCTAGTACAAAATAGCTTTGAGCTTTGTCAATCAACAAGGGCATGAATGTCTTCAACCTATTAGCCAAGGATTTGGAGAAAATTTTGTAAATAGTATTGTAGAGGCTAATAGGCTAGAACTCTCCAAAGTTGTTGGCTTTAGCATATTTAGGGATGAGAACCAAAAATGTGGAGTTCACCCCATACGGTAATGAATTAGAACACTAAGATTCACTCATCGCATTTCAAACTGATATTCTCACAATGACACTAAGAGGGGGGGTGAATCAGTGTAGCTATTTAAATTCAAATCTACAACTCTTAAATCTAAAGCAATGAGAACTTAAAATCAAATAAAGCAATTATAACAAGAGAGCATTCCACAACACACGATGTAACGAGGTTCACCAGTTTGGCTACTCCTCAAAAATGACTGCTTGAACTACGGTCCAAATCCAGCCTTTGCAAAACACCAATTTTACAAACAATTTACTAGCACCCACTGGAAGGAGCACCAACCCCTGATTTATCTGCACCAACAGAAAGGAGCACCAACCCCTGAATCCAAGCACCAACTTGGACTGCAATTTTGAAGCTTAATGATAGACACACAAAATGCCTTCACTTTTTACAAGACCCTAACTTGGTCTATTGCTCACCCAACCTTTCTCACTATTCACCAAACAACACGCCCAATTGCTGCTCTATTTTTTGCACTCTTATTGCTCTCACACCTCTGCTCAACGCTCTCTTACTGCACTCTTCAACAACCTTTTCTTAGCACATTTATTATTTTATCAGCGGAACTTTCTCTCTTTATGGTGGCACACTTCTCAATTCTGAGCGGCACTTTTACTTTCGCATGCAACTGCCCTTTTAAAACAATATTTTCATCTTGAAACCCCAAGTCTTCTATATCTTCCATAATCCCGCATGCAGCCTATTAATAGCTACTCCTGTAAGTAACTCCTTTCTGACACAATATTCTTACATGCAACCTATTAATAGATTTGTCTCTTTAATTGGGATTCTCAGTATAGACACCGCTCGACGAATTTACTCCATAATGGACCCTGTAACTGCCACTCTGACTTCACTGCCACTCCTGTGAGTAACTCCTTTCTGACATAATATTCTTACACGCAACCTATTAATGGATTTGTCTCTTTAATTGGGATTCTTAGTATAGCCACCGCTCGACAAATTTACTTCGTAATGGACCCTGCAACTACCGCTTTAACTATCATTCTACTTCGGTTAACTTAACTTTGGTTGGGTTTGGTCACGAAAAAACATGTCGCGATATCGCGACATTTCTGCCTGTTTGAATTTTTCTTGACGTTTGACCGTGAAAACATAACATGTCGCGATATCACGACACTTTTTGCCTCCTTGACCTCTTCTCGGCTTGCACCCGCGAAAACACATGTCACGATATCACGACACTTTTCCCTCCTTGTCCTCTTCTCGGCTTGCACCCGTGAAAACACATGTCGCAATATCGTGACACTTTTCGCCTCCTTATCCTCTTCTTCGCTTGCACCCATGAAAACACAACATGTCGCGATATCGCGACACTTTTCACCTCCGTACACTCTCTCTCCTCTTCGGGTCGTGAAAACCCGACATGTCGTGATATCGCGACACTTTTTCTCCTTAGCGCTTTTCTTCTCATTGGGTCGTAAAAACCCGACATGTCGCGATATCGCGACACTTTTTCTCCTTAGCGCTTTTCTTCTCATCGGGTCGCGAAAACCCGACATGTCGCGATATCGTGACACTTTTTCTCCTTAGCGCTTTTCTTCTCATCGGGTCATGAAAACCCGACATGTCGCGATATCGTGACACTTTTTCTCTTTAGCTCTTTCTCTCCGAACATGTCGCGAAATCATGACAGTTTTCTTTGCTTGCTCCTTTCTCTCGAACATGTCGCGAAATCGCGACAGTTTTCTTTGCTTGCGCCTTCTCTCCGAACATGTCGCGAAATCATGACAGTTTTCTTTGCTTGCGCCTTTTCTCCGAACATGTCGTGAAATCACGACAGTTTTCTTTGCTTGCGCCTTCTCTCCGAACATGTCACGAAATCGTGACAGTTTTCTTTGCTTGCGCCTTTTCTCCGAACATGTCACAAAATCATGACAGTTTTCTTTGCTTGCGCCTTCTCTCCGAACATGTCGCGAAATCACGACAGTTTTCTTTGTTTGCGCCTTCTCTCCGAACATGTCACGAAATCATGGTAGTTTTCCTTGCTGTGCTTCTTCTTCGAACATGTCACGAAATCGTGACAGTTTCTCCATTTGTCTTCTTTGCTTCCAACATGTTGTGATATCGCGACAGTTTTTCTGTTTTTTCTTTCCAAACATGTCGCGATATCGTGACAGTTTTTCTTTCTGGCCAAACATGTCGCGATATCGTGACAGTTTTTCTTTTCGGCCAAACATGTCGCGATATCGTGACAGTTTTCTTACTTGTCTTTTTCTTTGAGCTTTTGAATATGGGCCACTTCGGTCTTCTTGGAAATTCACTGTACATGCTCTGACTGACCTCTGAACTCCTGTCCATTGCATCAACCGATCTATCTATCTATGTTGACAACAATGACAATACTATTTATGCACCTTGCTCAACAATCTCCCCCTTTGGAATTGTTGACAACACATGTGCAATTTCCTGTAATTCTTCTCCCCCTTTGACAATAATACCAAAGGGCTGCTGCAGACTCCCCCTGAGTCCATGCACAACATTCTCAGGCAAAATTTGTTATCCTTAGTAAAAATCACAATTGTGAGCAAAAAGATAAACAAATACATAAAGACTCCCCCTGAGAATGTGATCCCGATAGATAGTCAATTCGTGGGAAGCGTAACCACTCCCAATTTATTGTGAAGGTACTCAAAAACTTCCTTGGGCAACGGTTTTGTGAAAATATCCGCTACTTGCTCTGTGGTTGGAACAAAATCCAATTTAACCTCACCTTCCGCAACTTTATCCTTCAGAAAGTGGTATCGGATAGCAATGTGTTTTGTGCATGAATGCATAACCGGATTCTTTGAGATGTTAATAGCACTGGTATTATCACATTTAACTAAAATTGGCTCTTTGAAATTAATACCAAGATCTTTCAAGGTTTGTCTCATCCATAATATCTGCGTACAACACGTTGTTGCTGCAATGTATTCTACCTCTGCTGTGGATAGAGAGACTTATTCTTGTTTCTTGTTGTGCCATGCTACCAACCTGTCTCCAAGATAGAATGCACCTCCACTGGTACTCTTTTTTTCATCTACACATCCTGCCCAATCTGCATATGAATATGCAATAAGAGTGAAGTCCTTACCTTTTGGATACCATAACCCATACTCCATAGTACCCTTGAGGTACCGAAAGATCCTCTTCATAGATGTCACATGAGTCTCTTTGGGACAAGCTTGAAATCGTGCTACCATGCATATTGCCTATAAGATATCTGGTCTGGTAGCTGTTAAATACAACAGGATCCCAATCATAGATTTGTACATGGTTTGATCTACATCTGGAGATTTGTCATCCTTGCTCAACTTGCACCCTGTTGTCATGGGAGTGCTAACAGGTTTACAATCCTCCATTGTGAACTTTTTCAGCATTTCTTTCACATATTTTACTTGAGAAATAAAAATGCCCTTGTCATTTTGATTAACTTGGAGTCCGAGGAAATATGAAAGTTCACCAATCATAGACATTTCAAATTCTTTCTGCATTTTATTTGCTATGTCTCTACACGACTCATCATTGCTGCTGCCAAATATTATATCATCTACATAAACAACAAGGACAATAAGATTGCCATTCTCTATTTTGACATACAAATTGCTATCCACCATACCTTTCTTGAACCCTTGCTGAGTGAGATAGTTGTCTAGCCTTGCATACCATGCTCTGGGTGCCTGTTTCAAGCCATACAATGCTTTCTTCAACTTGCAAACGAAGTTTGGATTTTCACAGAGTTGGAAACCATCTGGCTGCTCAATATAAACCTCTTCTTCAAGTTTTCCATTCAGAAATGTTGATTTCATGTCCATCTGATAAACTTTGAAATTCTTGTGAACTGCTAAAGCCAGAAACATTCTGATTGCCTCGAGTCTAGCCACTGGTGCAAAAGTTTCCTCAAAATCAATCCCTTCAACTTGAGCATAGCCTTTACAGACTAATCTTGCCTTATTCCTGACAACCTGTCCGTCTTCGTTCAATTTGTTTCGAAAAATCCATTTAGTATCGATTATATTTTTATTTGCAGGCCTTGGTACTAACTCCCAGGTTTTGTTTTTCTCAATTTGATCTAGTTCTTCGTTTATTGCCTTCATCCAACTTTCATCTGTGCTTGCTTCAGCAACAGTTTTGGGCTCAATGTTGGATAATAAGGATTAGTTACTTACTGTTCTTCTTCTTGTCTTAACACCAACTGTGGGGTCCCCAATAATTTGCTCTCTGGGATGATTTTTTTTCCAGCTCCCTGTTTTGAATTTCTTGTTTTCTTCTACTTCTGAATCAATACTTAAATCATCTGGGTCAATTTTTTGATTCTCTTATGTTTCCTTTTCTTCATCTCCATCAATAACTTCTTCATAAATAGGGTAGTTTTTTTCATAGCTAATTTCTTGTTCCCTACCTTCATCAACTTTAACATCAGCACTCTCCACAAGTTTCTTTAGCCTCTTGTTGTAGCATGTGTAGGCTTTGCTTTTTGTCGAATAGCCAAGAAAAATCCCTTCATCAGCTCTGTCTTCAAACTTACCAAGATTATCTTCAGTTCTTTTGATGTAGCACTTGCTGCCAAAGACTTTGAAGTATCTTGTTGTTGCCTTTTTGCCGAACCATAGCTCATAAGGAGTTTTGCTTTCATGTGTCCTCAACATGCACCTATTTTGGATGTAAACCATAGTATGGACTACCTCTTTCCAAAATTTGTCTACTATTTTGCTCTCAGTCAGCATTGTCCGTGCCATTTCCTGCACTGTCTTGTTCTTTCTTTCTACAACACCATTCTGCTGAGGTGTCCTTGCTGCTAAAAACTGTCTTTTGATCCCATATTTTTGATAGTACTCTGCAAACTCCTCTGAGATAAACTCTCCTCCTCTATCTGATCTTAAGCATTTAATTCTTTTTCCAATTTGATTCTCAACCTATTTTTTGAAAATCTTAAACATCTCAAAGGCATCTGATTTAAGCTTTAAAAATAGTACCCATGTCATCCTGGAATAGTCATCTATGCACAACATAAAGTATTTGTCACCATTTATGCTTTGTGTTCTCATGGGTCCACATAAATTAGTATGTATTAGCTCTAAAGGTTTGCTGGTGAAGTATTCCTTTGATTTAAATGTGGCTCTAGTTTGCTTCCCCTTTTGGCATGAAGCACAAATGCTATTTAGTGGTTTGCCAATGGTGGGTATATCTCTTACTGCCCTTTTTGAGCTTATTTTTACCAGATTGTCAAAGCTAATATGACCGAGCCTCTTGTGCCACAGCCAATTTTCATCTTCTTGTCCAATCAAGCATGCTCCTTCTGAAGTCTCTGAGAGAGTATATAGATTTCCAGAAGTCCTCGATCTAGTAGCTACCAATTTCCCACTATTTGCTTTTCTGACTTCATAGCCCTGCTTCTTAAAAATTACTTCATGACCTCTATCACAGATTTGACTTACGCTCAGTAAGTTATGCTTCAGACCAACCACAAACAAGACTTCTTTAGAATTGATTTTTTCGTCACTTATCTTGACTGATCCTTTACCAACTATCTTGGCTCCATCATTATTTCCAAATTTTACAGAACCACCTTCATATTTCTGTAACTTCTCAAATTTTTGTTTATCGCCTGTCATATGACTGGAGCATCCACTATCCAGAATCCATGGTGCAGATTTGTTCTAGGATTTAAACGTTGTTTGAATGATCAAGGATTCCTTTTCTTCCTTAGGTTGCTCCTTTTCTTTCCATTCTGATTTGATGGCAGTTTTGGTCACTTGTTTTGCCTTTTCCCTTTCATTAGCTTGTGCCTATTTTTTGAGAAATTTTTTGTTTTGTTTCAATCCATTTGGTTGATATTTTCTTCCCTGATATTTATTTGTTGCAAATGTGCTTCGACAGTTTCTTGCAATGTGTCCAAAGTTATGACAGTTATAGCATTCTACTGCATAATCCATCAAAGGAGAAAAGACATTTCTACTGGTGAAATTCCTTTGTCCTACATTATAACTGCAATCTGAAATCTTGTGACCATAAGCATTGCATTTAAAACAATAGCCAAAAAAGGAATGATTGAACCTGGGTGCTGGTCTTTGCCATTTTGTAGCAGGTGCCATAAATCTTCTACTTCTTTGATGTGTGACTTTAGTGAATCCATCATTGTCAGTACTCCTCTCGTGCCTGCCCTTATTGCTTTCTTTTGCATGATTCGATGTTTCTTGATCAACCCTGATCTTGTCTTCCTTCTTTATGGGTTCTACAGTTATGGCCTTTGATCCCTTTGATGATTCTCCTTCGACGAAGCCCAAACCAAATTTGATCCCTGGAGTCCTTTGGTTATTTATAATTTTATCCAGCTTTACAGAACTTTCTTCAAATTTGTGATAACAACTCAATTTTCGATTCATCTCTTCTAGCTGCATCCTTAACCCAACAATGTCTTCTTCTAGCTTGTTGCACTCATCTATTTTCATGGTTAATTGTACTTCGAGATCTTCAGACATTTTCTTAAATTCGTCTGTCTGAACTTTCAAACTGTTTATTATCTCATTGGCATCCTCAAGATTTCTTGAGACTTTCTTATTCTTTTTCCTTTCTGTACTCAACTCTTTAAGTGCAGCAACCAACTCACCTTCCAGGTCTACTTCAGCCTCATCCTCAAGTTTTTTATTACACTCCTATTTTTCTTCTATTTTTTCTTCTTCGAATGCCATGAACAGAGCTTCACCTGTTTCTTCTTCAGAATCCTCACTGGAGTTGTCTTCAGAAGAGCTGACATTCTTGGATATGAAACTTTTCTTCTTGAAGTTGCTTTTTCTAAAATTTGGTTTCTTCTTCCAGTCACTTCTTTCTTGGTGTGACCCTTCATCACTTTTGTTTTTCTCATTCATTGGACATTTAGCTACAAAGTGCCCGATGCCTCCATAGTTGAAACACTTAAACGGTAACTTTCCTCTGTATTTTCCTTTTCCCTTTATTAGTTTCCGAACAAAGTTAGCTTCCATTTCATCTGATGTCTCTTCATCCTCAGATTCTTGTTTAGCTTTTATATTTTTGTGTGCTTTAAAAGCAACTTCTCTATCTGTGGGTTTAGTTTGTCTTATTCTTATTTCGTATGCAGTCAAAGAACCATGCATCTCATCCATACTAAAAGTGTTTAGATCTTTAGCCTCTTCTATAGCAGAAACTTTAGAATCAAATATTTTGTGAAGAGTTCTTAGTACCTTTTTCATGATGGCCGCATCTTCCATTTCCTCGTCGAGTCCTCTAATCGCATTAATGATTCCATTGACTCTCAGCATATAGGCCTCTATGTTCTCATCGTCATTCATTTTTAATGCTTCGAACTGAGCTCGATGCGTTTGTAGCTTGGCTTCCTTGATCTTGTCGTCTCCTTCATGAATGCTCTTCGAGTTTGTCCCACATGTCTTTTGCCATTTTACAGCTCATGATCCTTATCAGTTCACTGTCCACTAAACTGCACATTATAGCATTCTTTGCTTTAGAGTTATTCTCAAACTATTTCTTACCGACAACATCGGTTGGAGGAGTTGCGGGTATTGTGTATCCACTTTCTACTGACTCCCAAATGTCGTATCCCAGAGCACAAAGATATGTCTGCATCCTGAGTCTCCAAAATGAGTAATTAGTTTCGTCAAACAATGGTGCTTTGTTTGATGAGAATCCTTCACCACCTACCATTGCGTCACTTCCAAGATCACCTTAGTCGATTAAGCTTGTTCAAGAACCTTGCTCTGATACCAATTGATATTCTCACAATGACATTAAGAGGGGGGGTGAATCAGTGTAGCTATTTAAATTCAAATCTACAACTCTTAAAGCTGAAGCAATGAGAACTTAAAAACAAATAAAGCAATTATAACAAGAGAGCATTCCACAACACACGATGTAACGAGGTTCACCAGTTTGGCTACTCCTCAAAAATGACTACTTGAACTACGGTCCAAATCTAGCCTTTGCAAAACATCGATTTTACAAACAATTTACCAGCACCCACTGGAAGGAGCACCAACCCCTGATTTATCTGCATCGACAGAAAGGAGCACCAACCCCTAAATCCAAGCACCAACTTGGACTACAATTTTTAAGCTTAATGATAGACACACAAAATGCCTTCACTTTTTACAAGACCCTAACTTGGTCTATTTCTCACCCAACCTTTCTCACTATTCACCAAACAACACGCCCAATTTTTGCTCTATTTTTTGCACTCTTATTGCTCTCACTGCTCTGCTCAACGCTCTCTTATAGCACTCTTCAACCACCTTTTCTCAGCACATTTATTATTTTATCAGCGGAACTTTCCCTCTTTATGGTGGCACACTTTTCAATTCTGAGCGACACTTTTACTTCTGCATGCAACTGCCCTTTTAAAATAATATTTTCATCTTGAAACCCCAAGTCTTCTATATCTTCCATAATCCCGCATGCAGCCTATTAATAGCTACTCCTGTAAGTAACTCCTTTCTGACATAATATTCTTACACGCAACCTATTAATAGATTTGTCTCTTTAATTGGGATTCTCAGTATAGACACCGCTCGACGAATTTACTCCGTAATGGACCCTGTAACTGCCGCTCTGACTTCACTGCCACTCCTGTGAGTAACTCCTTTTTGACACAATATTCTTACATGCAACCTATTAATGGATTTCTCTCTTTAATTGGGATTCTCAGTATAGCCACCGCTCGATGAATTTACTCCGTAATGGACCCTACAACTACCGCTTTAACTATCGTTCTACTTCGGTTAACTTAACTTTGGCTAGGTTTGGTCACGAAAAAAACATGTCATGATATCGCGACATTTTTGCCTGTTTGAATTTTTCTTGACGTTTGACCACGAAAACATAACATGTCGCGATATCACGACACTTTTCGCCTCCTTGACCTCTTCTCGGCTTGCACCCGCGAAAACACAACATGTCGCGATATCGTGACACTTTTTGCCTCCTTGTCCTCTTCTCGGCTTGCACCCGTGAAAACACAACATGTCGTGATATCGTGACACTTTTTGCCTCCTTGTCCTCTTTTTGGCTTGCACCCACGAAAACACAACATGTCACGATATCGCGATATTTCCCTCCGTACACTCTCTCTCCTCTTCGGGTCACGAAAACCTGACATGTCACGATATCGCGACACTTTTTCTCCTTAGTGCTTTTCTTCTCATCGGGTCACGAAAACCCGACATGTCGCGATATCGTGACACTTTTTCTCCTTAGCGCTTTTCTTCTCATTGGGTCGCGAAAACCTGACATGTCGCGATATCGCGACACTTTTTCTCCTTAGCGCTTTTCTTCTCATCGGGTCACGAAAACCTGACATGTCACGATATCGTGACACTTTTTCTCCTTAGCTCTTTCTCTCCGAACATGTCACGAAATCGCGACAGTTTTCTTTGCTTGCGCCTTCTCTCCGAACATGTCGCGAAATCGTGATAGTTTTCTTTGCTTGTGCCTTCTCTCCGAACATGTCATGAAATCATGATAGTTTTCTTTGCTTGCGCCTTTTCTCCGAACATGTCACAAAATCGTGACAGTTTTCTTTGCTTGCGCCTTTTCTCCAAACATGTCGTGAAATCGCGATAGTTTTCTTTGCTTGCACCTTTTCTCCGAACATGTCATGAAATCATGATAGTTTTTTTTGCTTGCGCCTTCTCTCCGAACATGTCGCGAAATCACGATAGTTTTCTTTTTTTGCATCTTCTCTCCGAACATGTCACGAAATCGTGACAGTTTTCCCTGCATGCGCTTCTTCTTCGAACATGTCGCGAAATCGCGACAGTTTCTCCATTTGTCTTCTTTGCTTCCAACATGTCACGATATCACAAAAAATTTTCTTTCTGACCAAACATGTCGCAATATCGCGACAATTTTTCTTTCTGGCCAAACATGTCACGATATCATGACAGTTTTTCTTTCTGGCCAAACATGTCGCGATATCGCGACAGTTTTCTTACTTGTCTTTTTCTTTGAGCTTTTGAATATGGGCCACTTCGGTCTTCTTGGAAATTCATTGTACATGCTTTGAATGACCTCTGAACTCCCGTCCACTGTATCAACTGATCTATCTGTCTGTGTTGACAACAATGACAATACTGTTTCTGCACCTTGCTCAACACAAAATTCCCAACTATATGCCAATTATTTTGGAAAAATAGTGGAGGGAAACCATCTGGGACCAGAATTTTTAGCGCACCCATAGCAAAGGTATCCTCTCTTATTTCTTCATCTTTGAAGGGCGATTCAAGGAACTCATTCATGATATGCAAGTAAAATTTGTAGTATTTGCAAATGAATCATTTTAGTGCATTTTAAAATTTTATTTATATACAAATAAAGAATTAATGTGAAATTAAAAATTCCATGTATTTAGATCCGAGGTGTAGACCAATTGGTTTCCCCAAACCCCATAAGGGGGTTGGAGGTCCAAGGTTCAAATCTCGAGCCTCATCGAACTAAATGCTTGTCCCTTTCCTAGTGCTTTCAATGGCATAAAATTTTTAAAATGATAGTGGCATGGTGGTTATAGGTACAGACTACGTGGAGATCTGTGTAGCATCTTTCAAGGTGGAAAATGTAGAATATTGTGGCGGTCATAAAAGTCGAACAACCTATCCAAATTTATGGCAGCTACCAATTCCACCATGTTAGAAAAATACATGTATTTGCAAGTGAAACATTGTTGTGCAAATATCATATATTTACAAATGAATCATTGACATGGAATTAAATTTTATACATTTGTAAATAAATCATTGATATCCAATTAAAAAATTTATATATTTGCAATTGAATCATTGATGTCCAATTGAATTTTTTATATAGTTGCAAGTGAAACATTGTTGCACAATTGAAAATATCATATATTTGCAAATAAATCATTGCCATGAAATTAAAAAAATCATATATTTGCAAATTAATCATTGATGTACAATTTAAAATTTCATACATTTGCAAATAAGACATTGATGATCAATTAAAAATTTCATATGTTTACAAGTGAAACACTAATATTCAATTTAAAATCTCATAAATTTGTAAATAAATCATTGCAATGTGATTTCATATATTTGCAAACAATAAGTGATGTGCAATTAAAACTTTCATATATTTGCAAGTGAAACATTGTTGTGCAATTTAAAATATCATATATTTGCAAATGAATCATGGTGTTGATCAAGAAGATGCAACCCAAGTACTTAAGGATTTCCATGGTAAGTATGGAAGTGGACACAGGTTAGCAAATGCAACAACACATCAAATTCTTAGGGCCAGATACTACTCGTCCCATTTGTTCAAAGATGCACATGCTCATGTGAGATCATGCCACATGTCAAGTGGTAACCAATAGAGAGAGAAATACTGCAATGCCATTACATATTGTGGTAGAAGAAAGGCATTTTGCACAATGGGGATTTGATTTTTCTAGGATCATCAATCCTAACTCATCCGATTCTCATAAATATATCCTTACTACTAAATATTACTGCACAAGGTGGACCAAATCTATTCCTACTAAGCATGCCACTGCAGAGGTTGTCATTAAGTTAATAGAGGTCCAACACAATTGTAAGTGATAATGGCTCTGCCTTTTATTCATTGGAGTTTGCAAATTGGGCATATGATAATATGGTAAGCTTGAAGTTTTCCTCAAATTATTACCCACAAGGTAATGGTTTAGTGGAATCCTCTAATAATAACTTGATGTGTATAATAAAAAATTACTTGAAAAGAACCCTAGGGATTGGCATAGCAAGTTGAAATTTTCCCTTTGGGCTGATAGGATCATAACCAAAGAATCAATAGGGACATCTTTGTATCATTTAGTCTATGGGTAGGATCTCATATTTCCCACAAATTTAAGATTACAAACATTGCATTTCATGAAGGAATATGTTGGAACTAATGATAAACTTGAAGCTAGGTTAACACAATTAATGCATATTGGTGAGAAAAGAGATGAGGCTATGCTTCATTTCAGCAAACATCAAGATATTGTGAAAATATGGTTTGATAACAGGTCTAAAATCAAAACAATTAAAGTTTCAGACCTAGTTTATTGTGGGATAAAAGACATGAGAACAAAGGAGATCATGAAAAATTTTATTGTTTATGGTTGGGTCCGTATCAAATTTTTGAAGTCCTAGGTGAAAGCAGTTTCAGATTAAAAACCTTGGATAAGAATGATTTGGATTTTCCCATTAACTGGCTGCACTTAAAGAACTATTTCCAAGCCTGAAAAGGGTAAGATCCTGTATTATATGTAAATAAGTTTGTGTTTGATGATTTTGAGTCTAATTGTGTGTTTGTATTAATTTGCTTTCAATATTTGTTGATTTTTAATCTTTTGTATATAGCTTGCGTGTGCTGGTTTTGTGTTTGATTTCGAGTTTGGATTTTGTTTTATGTTAGCAAGTTGATTAGGTGTTTTTTATTCATTCGATTCCAAGTTTTGGTTGTTTTCTAGTATTTTAGAGTGAGAGGTCAGCTCATGTCCTCATGAATGTTCACTAAGACCAGGAGAATGTGAAACATCATAATTGTATTGCAGAAGGCTCCACAATTATCACAAACACATTAAAGTATATTGTTTGAAACTTGTGATGCATGAAGTTGGCAATTTTGCAAATTAGGATGAAATATTTTACCCACTCCACCTCATTCAACCTTATTTCACGATACATTTCACATGGCATTGTATCTCACTTGCATCTACATTTCAAAGGCAATCATCGAAAACATGTCAAATTCTCTTAGGATCATTGCACAATATACACTAAGAGGATCTTGAAATTGGGAACTGACACCAAGACTATCTTGAACCAAGAACAATTCACACATATTAAAAACATCTTGGGTAAAATGGTCAAAACCATCATTGGGAGAAAATACGAGGTGAAAAGAGTCATTCTTGTATGTCCTATCATGCAACATAGTCCATTAAATAGTGGTTTTCACCACTTCCACAATGCTTCAAACTCATAATCAAATTAGTAAGGATAGGGTCAAATTCTCATCATACTTAGGTTGAGAATTCGACTCCCCAAAGCTCTGAATTTACCTCCATCACCTCACCTACTTTTGATTAGTAAGGATAGGGTCAAATTCTCATTATACTTAGGTTGAGAAACTGATTTCCCAAAGCTCTGAATTTACCTCCATCACCTCATTGACTTTTGAGTAGTAATTATAGGGTAAAATTCTCATCATACTTAGGTTGAGAATCTGATTCTCCAAAGCTCTGAGTTTGCATCCATCACACTTCAAGAAGCCTAAAGAAAAATAATTGACTATGGGGCTAACCTCCATCGAGGCTATAGACACTTGACTGGCAGTGGAGTATGGTCATGCGTGGCAACATGTCTCATTTAAAAATGAGACCTATGACTGCTCACATGAACAGACTAGCTTGGTGGTTTCATCCATAATAGTTTAATCATTTTGGTCTAGATGAGGTAATAAAATCATATCAAAGTAGTAATGATAGGGCCAAATTCTCATCATACCTAGGTTGAGAATCTGATTCCCCAAAGCTTTGAGCCCACTTGCACACATTGGTTTGAAATGGTAATGGTGCATAACCAAGCTCATGATTTAGTAAACGAATATACTACACACACATTTGGTCCTAAGATGGTTAGATATTTTTAATATGTTTATTTATAGTACTAGTAATGTTTGAGTTTCTACAAAATAGGTCATTCATATTATAGCATCCGTTCAATACATCCAAGCCTGCATAGATCATCCATAACATATCATATGCATCCATGTGAAACTGATGATGGAAGGTTGAATGGTTTCAGACGATAAGGAATAAATCGCTTTGCACACACTAAGCTGATGCTGAATAATTTTGATGGTTCATGCCTTCTTGGTTTATTCTCATTATTTGGATACTTGATGATGCTTGTAATTCTAATAGTTGGGTTTTGTGTTTTTCATTTTATGTTGGATTCTTCACCCGAAATGCTTAGGAGCATTTCCCAGTAGAGTCACCATTTGTTGTGGTTGCTCCACAACTAGCCCCAAACTTTGGGAACCCATATTTTTGCTTTGGATTTTGGGAAATTGTTGTTTGTCTTTGAGTGCTCAATTCAATGAGACTTTATCCAAGAGCTCACCATTCAATTTCAAAAGGTTCATTTGGTTTTATTGGAATCATTGTTTAAGTGTCTTGGGGATCTTGGTTGGTTTGATAGAGTAAAAGTTTGCTTTAATGTTTCAATGTTAGTCTTTTTGTTTCCTTTATTTTGGTTTGTTGTAGTTCCACATTTGAAAGGTCAATGGATTTGCTTATTTGTACTTTTAAGTAAATTATATATAAATAAAATAAGAAAATCCAAATAAAATAATTAATAGACATTAATACAAGGAAATTTTTATATTTTAATGGAATATAATTGATGGTTCCAATAAGTTTAAAATAAATAAAAAATAAAAAAATAAATAATAATAATAATAAAATAAAATAAAGAAATTTTATGAAATAAAGTGATAGTAATAATTTAATGTCATACAATGAAGGATGACATTATACTTGGTTACGCGATTTATTACGTGTTCTTCTGATACTATAGTGGGT
The DNA here is from genome assembly GCA_028583015.1 of Wollemia nobilis. Lineage (NCBI taxonomy): Eukaryota > Viridiplantae > Streptophyta > Pinopsida > Araucariales > Araucariaceae > Wollemia > Wollemia nobilis. The sequence goes on along the minus strand of JAQPPZ010017097.1, from coordinate 1,945,135 downwards.
TCTTCATATGGGCCCTATTTAACATGGCGATATCCTGACACATCAAGGAGTGGCGCAGCTATGGATATGGGAATTCCTACGAATGGGTGATGTCAGCACAGACATCAAGGATGGATGTGATGGTGAATATGTAAAACCCCTCGAGGCCATCACTGTAGTCAAATTTGAAATGTGGATGACTTGATGAAGAATAGCCCTGCCAACAAAGCACAGCGCATCGACGAAGCATGAGATTTGGATAGTAGACACAACACGGATGCCCTAGACCACGCAGACGCAGTGGGATATTGGTAGATGCAGTGATTATGCATCCAGGTGGATTTAGAAGTAAAATAATCCTACGTAGCGTTGACACGGTGTGTGGGACCTCACAAAGACATAGAGGATAAACGAAAGATGGCAGCATCGATGCGTCAAAAGATGAGGTGTTGGGCGAACACCGTGGAGGAGTCTAGTAGCACAGTGGAATAGAGTGAATGTAGTGGCACACAAAAAGGGTTAGGTTTTGAAGAAATACCGACGGTGATGATGTGGCATCCTAAAATTCAAATGAAGACATACGTGAAGGACATTACATGGCAAGGGAGATGCGACGAGGAAGGGAAGTCATCATTATTCGAAGATAGATAAGTGTTTATTGTTGGGTGAAGGTCATGTGGACAACTCTGTTGTATTGGCCCATTGCATCTCGATAGCACGTTGTCAATAAGCAAGAGGAGTTTTCAGGTGAACATTGAGGTCTAGATAAAACTACAGAAACAAGGACAATATATTCGAAAGAAATAAGTGTGACGATGCCAGTGAGTCATACGTCCCATAGAAGATAATCTGCCTAACATGCTCTAAATAAAATTTAGAGACCACCGAAGATGGGGATGTTAGAGAGTACGACCTGAACACAGGTTGTGTAAGGTGTTATTACAGCTACCAAGGTGTTAATACCAAATGAAGACACGGTGGTTACATGACATGATTTGACATGGTAAAATAATCAGAGATGGCGTACGGATGGGAACATGTCGAGTTTGACGTTGAGGCTGATTATTCATATGCAATCACAGGCAGTTAGGCTATTTTTTGATAGTGCTCTCTTATCGCTGGTTAGTCGTCAAAGGCCAACATAGAGCATAGCAAAATTTGTACTTCAATAACATGGCGAACAAAGCCCTAACAAGTCCCAAGCTAGGATTCACATAGCAATCAATGGTTGCAACAAAGTGAAGCAAGCCTGTGCAGTGAGAAATTTTGTGCAACGATGCAGTTTGAAATGACAACACAAATCAGAATAGGTGGCCAATGAATGATAGCAGTAAATATGGAGAAGCTGGATGACATGTCGGCATGTCAGGCAAACTTTTAAAAAAATTCCCAACAATGGCTTGGTGGACTACAGAGAAGATAGTTCACGTACAGCAAAGGTAGCTAGCAATGAAGGGAATATTCAGATGGTCTTCTAGGTAATATTCGGTGGTGGTTGGGTTGTGTAGAGGAATATGCCATTGTAGTTGGTGAGCAAAAGGTGGAAAATGTATTTGATAGGGTAACGACGCTGACGAAGTTACTAACATGGACTGCAAACTCTAAAGGCAGAAACCTTCATTTTAAATTACAGTCCCGGCTCTCATGATTTTCTTTTTGGGTTCAAGTTTGTCGCTGTTGAGAGACATCGGGGACACCTTGGTAGGATTGCCAAATACATATAAATGCAGAAGGCATCACGAATTGCAAAAGCAGAAAATGGAGGTACCGAAAGGTTGCAGTTGGGTCGATATAAAGCAACGGATGCCATGTGATAGAAAGAGGCCATGGTTGGTGCAGTAAGGTGAGGTGTTTGTTTTATCTTTGTTTCGTGGGAGGCATAAGGGTGATCGTGAAGGGCTTACGATCAAAATTATTTCAATTTTAATATTTTATATGATGTTATAAGGTGAAGGCTATGAGGGATAGCCAGAGAGTCATAAGGGCATTGGTCATAATATAAAAAAAATATTATAAAGTTTATTTATTTTTTATTATATATTATAAAATAAAGGGGGTATCATTTAATTTTTTTTTAATGTTATAATATGTGTAAGGGAGTTGTAAGGGGAGGATTCTAAATTTCAAAATTCTTTATATTTATTGACGCATGTTCACGGATATATATATATATATATATATATTTATATTTATATTTGGAGTTTCGTTTTTATTGTTGATATCGAAAGAAAGTTATAAAGAAAGATAAAATAATTTTTTATTATTTCTTTATCAATTTAAAAAAAAAAAAAAAAATGGAAACGAAGGGATCTTTGTATCTTTTAAAATCTCAATGAGGCCATTGTATAGAGGCTGGAAATCTGTGTTAAACAAGAGAATTTTTCAAAATACAATGCTTTCATTTTGGCAAAAGCAACCTTTGTGAGCAAAACTACAAGGAGAATACATCTAAGACTACTGTTTTCATTGTGTATATTTTCTACATTATTTCTTTGGCTTGTATCTATTTGTTTATGCCATTAAATGGGTTATAATAGGTGAATGTCAAATATAATGCAAGTACATTTTATCCTTTGAGTCTCGCACTTGGTCTAATCTGATTGTGCTTTTTTTGCAGGTCTATTAGGTCAGGTTGTCTTAGAATTTATCTCATAACTTGGGGTTTTGTAGGGAGGGGATTGCTAACCAAATTTTGATGTCATTTTTATTTTTTTAGCTAACCTTGTAGATAATTTATTTTTGTTGTTTATTTTTAGCATTTGAGATTAATATGTCTCTCATTTCAGAGTGTCATTTTCTGATTCTGGTCGGTTCCATAATTTCTACTTGTTCATCTTTACATTTTGGTCTTTCCAAAAATTTTGTTGTTTTTGTTCCATTCTGGTTCTTCCAGAATTTCGGTTATTTATATTCTATTATGGTTCTTCCAAAATTTTTGCATTCTTTTATTTTCTATTCTGGTCAGTTCCAGAATTTTTGTTTAAGTCTTTCCATTCTGGTCCTTCCAGAAATTTCGTTTGTTTTCAGTTTTAGTTTTCATTCTTGTCCTTTTTCCAGAATTTCTTATTTTATTTCTGTTTCATTTGCTTCTATTCTGGTCCTTATCCATAATTTATGTACCTCCAAATACATCAATTTATTTTTTAGATAAAACACTGGTTTAGGAGGGTTACTAATGCCAAATTTATAATAAGACATATAAAGCAAATGAATACTAATATTCTAACTTGCTAACTTTTACTAACACCAAATTCTAACATAGGGATAGTGGAACACCTACAATGAAGATAAAATGAATCCACTAACCTTAAAATGAATCTCACATTAAAGGCACAAATTTTAAAATGAAGTGGATTATTCCATGCACTTTTTCATTTGGAATCTTTCTAATTTAAAGATAAAAAGAGTCTACTAATTGGGATTCATAGTGGACTATTTTAATATCAAGAGCACTAAAATGAATCAAAATTTTTCACTTTGGATGTTTTGAAGATCGTAATTGCTAAGCAATGTTTGAAAGGAACCATAAAGGCCCCTTGTTAACTATCACTTGCACGTTTTGAGTTATTCTGGTACACATATGTTTTATTTTATATGAATGTTTGCCTACCAAAACCTTGGATAAATGAATGAGTCTTATTTAATTTCTTTGCAAGAGAGAGTTTTCTATTCAATACTCTATTTGTGGTGATCATTTTACAATAGGGAAAAATATTCACTCAACAGGTATCTTGATAGTGGTTGCTCTAGTCACATGATAGGAGACAAAGATAAATTCATTATACTGAAAGAAAAAAATAGAGGATTAGTAAGTTTTGGTGATAATGGATCAGCAAGGATTGTTGGGAGAGGAACTTTAAGTCTAGACAATGGAAAAACAAAAATAGAGAATGTTTTGTATGTCAAAGGGTTAAAACACAATCTACTGAGTATAAGTCAACTTTGTGATCAAGGATACATGGTCACCTTCCATATAGATAGATGTGAGATAAGGAAAACAAAAACTAGAAGAATCATTGCAAATGCAATAAGGATCCCAAACAACTTATACATGCTTAATGAGATCAAAGGAGAAAAGTGTTTTCTATCACAATAATATGAGAGTTGGTTGTGGCATAGAAGATTAGGTCATTTGAATTTTGACAACATAGTCAGTATAAGCAATAAACAAGCAGTTAGAGATTTACCCAAAACAAGAAGACCTCAAAACACAATTTGTACACCCTATCAACATGGAAAGCAAACTATGACAACCTTTAAGCCAAAATGTTATGTGTCATTTGAGCCATTGAGCCTAATACATACTGATTTATGTGGACCTACCAGAAAACAAAGTATTTAGGGTGAGTGTTACTTCATGTTGTGTATAGATGATTATTCCAGAATGGTTTGGGTAACCTTCCTAAAAGAGAAATCATAAGCCTTTAAAAAATTTAAAGCATTCAAGGAATTGGTTGAAAATGAAACAAGCAAAAGGATTAAATGTCTATGATACGATAGAGGAGGAGAATTTAATTAAAATGAATTTGTAGAATTTTTTGAACAACATGGAATCAAGATAGAGTATTCAACAGTAATAACTCCTCAACAAAATGGAGTAGTTGAAAGGAAGAACAAAACTGTTGAAAACATGGCTAGAGCTATGTTAAATGAATCTAAGTTATCATATGGTTTTTGGAAATAAGCAGTATCTACAACTGTATAAATAATTACTAGGGTTCAATTAAGGGTAAATCATCATAAGACTCCATATGAGCTTTGGAAAGGAATACTTGCTACTGTAAAACATTTCAAAATCTTTAGAATCAAATGTTACATAAGACAAGAAGATCAAAACTTGGGCAAGTTTGATCCAAGGTGTGATGAGAGATTTTTTATTGGTTATTCCACAAAGAGTAAGGCCTACAGATATTTCAACAAAAGAATATGCACTATGGTGAAAATTATGAATGTAACAATTGATGAGAAGATAGATTCCAAAGAACCAATTCAACAAACTGTGTACCAAGAGGATGGATGTTGTCAAGAAGAATTTTGTGAGGAATCAAACAAATACTAAGAAGAAACACAAAGGCTTCTTTCTAAGACTCCTTCCAGGTATGTACAAAAAAATCATCCAAAATACCAGATCATTGGTAATCCAGATGAAATACAGACAAGGAGAATAATAACAAAACCATCTCAACAAGCAAATTTTTCTTTACTATCTAAGATTGAGCCAAAGGACTTTGCTCAGGCTAGTGAGGATGATTTTTGGGTTAAAGCAATGAATGAGGAGTTGGATCAGATAGAGAAGAGAAAAACTTGGTAACTTGCTCCATGACCAAAGGATAAAATGTGATTGGCGCAAAATGGGTATTCAAAAATAAGTTGAATGAAGATGGACAAGTGGTCAAAATAAATCAAGGTTAGTATGCAAAGGTTATGCACAAGTAGAAGGGATTGAATTTTATGAAAATTTTGCTCCAGTTGGACAACTTGAAGCTATAAGGATATTTTTAGCTTTTTCAAGTTTCAATAAATTCAAGATATATCATATGGATGTCAAGTCAGCATTTCTAAACGAGATTCTAGAAGAAGAGGTCTATATTGAACATCTAGAGGGATTCATACTAGTAGATACACCAGATCAGGTATGCAGATTAAAAAAGGTATTGTATGGTTTAAAGCAGGATCCCAGAGCATGGTACTCAATATTGGATAATTATCTTCAGGAATAGGGATTCAGAAAAGAAATAGCATATAGAAATTTGTATATCATAAATGAAGGAAATGATCTTCTAATAGTGGTTGTTTATGTTAATGACATAATTTTTGGAGGAAAAAATGATAAGATGTGCAAAGATTTTGTTAAGAATATGCAAAATGAATTTGAGATGTCTATGCTTGGTGAATTGTCTTTCTTTCTTGGACTTCAGATTTCATAATCATAAAAGGGAGTGTTTCTCTCTCAAGCCAAGTACATCAAGGAAATATTGAAGAAATTTAGTTAGAAGATTGCAAACTAGTAAGTACTCCTATGGTCATAGGATGCAAGTTGAGTAAGGATGATTAATCTCCAGAGGTAGATCAGAGATTATACAGATTTATGATTGGCAACTTATTATATGTTACAGCTAAAAGACCAGACATAGTACAGTCAATGGGATTAGTGGAAAGGTTACAAGCAACACCTAAGGAAACATATGTAGTAGCAGTAAAAATAATTTTTAGGTATCTAAAATGGAATATGGACTTTGGGCTTTGGTATCCCAAAAGTGATAGTTTCACACTAATAGCATATACATATGCATATTGGGACGACAACATTGATGATAGAAAAAGCACAAGTGGAGGAGCATTCTTTCCTAGATAATATCTAGTCTCTTGGCTAAGTAAGAAGCAGGTTTCAGTATCTCTATCTATAATAGAGGTAGAATATATTGCAGTAGTAGCAAGTTGTACACACGTATTATGGATGAAGAGAACTCTAGAAGACATCAAGATCAAGTATGATCAACCCATTCCTATACTATGTGATAATACAAGTGCCATAAGTATCTCAAAAAATCTGGTAATGCACTCCAGGACAAAGCACATTTCGATTAAGTATTATTTTCTAAGAGAACAGGAGACAGATAAACAGGTCAGATTGGAATATGTCTCTATAAAGGAATAGATAGAATATATATTCACTAAGTCACTCTCAAAGGAAACTTTTGAGTATCTTTGAGGAAAATTGAGAGTGAGACTCCCACCCCGAAATTAAACACCTCATGAGGATGTGGGGGAGGGGGTAAGCTAAGAGGCTCATTCTTAGCCCCAAGCCCCAAAGGTGACCCTTTGCCATTGATGTCAAAGGGGGAGAGATTTGTGTATTAGGGAGAGATTTGATATCTAAAAGAGCATTGAGCCAAGGGGAGTAAAAGTAAAGAGAAAGGTTAGGTTTCAGTAAAAAAAAGTGGGTTGCCATCAATGACAAAGGGGGATATTGTTGGACATTTTGAGTCCCTAAGCCAAAGTTGTCATTGATGTCAAGATGCCAGTAATAGTTCTTCTTCAGTTCGAGTGCAAAGTTTAATGGAATTTTATAATGGGTTAAAATATTTTATTTTACACCCAAAATAAAGGGTCATAAAGTGGTTTCATTTCTCCTTTGGAAGCAAATATATCCAAAGCAATGGAAGAATATAATATTATAATATTTATTATAATATTTATCCAAGGTGGTGAAAAACCCAAATAAATTATTATAATTTTAATTATAATATTATTTGGTTTACAAAGGACAATTAATCATTTTTTATAAAACCCTAATGTTGGGTTTTTTAGGGAAAAATATTTCAAAGCGCAAGTTTATATTAATTAAAGCCAAAGGTTGGGTTTAATAAAAGGTATTCAAAGCCTTTACCACCGACGTCATGGGAGGACGCATAGTGAGCACCGATGTCATTAATACAATGGAGGAGCATATAAATATGGCCAACAAACCTAAGTTTAATTCACCCTTGCTCGAATTAATAATCGGTGGCATGTAAAAAGAGAGCTTGTGATTTACAAAAACATGGTAGCGAAGTGGACAGAGGAGGAAGTGACCATCCTTGAATCTCATTGGGTAAGCATGGCCTGGTGGTAGTTTGGAAAGTGCAAAGTCACTGGCAGCAAGGTGGTTGAAGTTCGAATCCCTACATGCATTGTTTGGTGTGTTGATTGAGATGTCCAAGGCACATGACCTTTTGCTTTGGTGAAAGGTGACGTGATATTAAGAAGCACATGGTGCTTCTTTAATCTCAAATGAGCACGTGGCTTGTGTGGTGATTTGGCCATGGTTAATACAGTTGTGATGAGGCAAGGTTGAGGGTTTGATTCCCTCTCAATACAAGATATGTAATTTTGAATTAAATTTTATATGTTGGAGGAATAAGGGTGCATAATTTATTATTAATTTTTATACATTAAGGCATAAAGTTTATGGTGAATGTTGTTGAGGATTATTTTGGAAAAATTGATATTTGAAATTTATGGTGAATGATTATTGAGGACTATTTTGGAAGGATTGGTATTTGAGATTTATTATTTTAAGAGTAATAAGGAGTTTGATTAAAGTTTTAATTAAATTACTATTAAGACTTTTTGAACATTATTTTAGTATAAGGGTTTTTCTATTAAAAGAAGACTATGGTGAATGTTATTTTTGAGTTGGAGTAATAAGGTGTATTTTGGGTCATCATTTTGTATTGTGTTATTATTAAAGTCTTCTAACCCTTATTGAGATTGGAAAAGAGAAATTTGTGAGTGTGGTAGATTTGTGAGATCAACTCCTTGTCAAGCCAAAAGGTATGGGAAAATTCTTCTTTGGTTGAGTTGGTTGATTGGCTTTATTGAAAATTAAGTTTGGAGTGAAAAAAAAATTTAGGGTTTCCTTCTCAAAAAATTTTGAGTTAATGCTTCAAGGTTTTATGAATCGAGAGTTGTGAATAAACCTTGTTTTATAAGAATTATTTTTGAGACCATTGGTTGAGTGAAGTGTTTGAGTTAATGCTTCAAGGTTTTATGAATTGAGAGTTGTGATTAAAACCTTGTTTTATTAGCATTGTTGTGGGATCCATTGGTTGTGTGAAAAACTTGAGTTAGGGTTTGAAAAGAACATGAGTATCATTGTTATGTGATATTTGTTATTGAGCATTGTTGGAAAAATTTTGAGTTGGTTATCACATTCTTGGACTAGGGTTTGTGAGAAAGGGTTGTTCCTTGAAGTGATTGGTTGAGTAGCATTGATTGAGCCTAGTCAAGTGAATGTATGAAGTGATTTTTCAAGTTCTATAAAACAAACTATTCTATATTCTGATTTGAGTTGAGATTGAGCATTGAGTATAGAACATATTGAGTCTCTAAAAATTCTCTTTATGCTTCTATGAGATTGAGTTGAGAAGGTGATTGAGTTTTGATTAAAGAACATATTGAGTCTCTAACAATTCTCTTTATGTTTCTATGAGATTAGATAAGTTCTATGTAGACTTGTTAAGCATATTTGAGGCATCTTTGAGAAAACTTGTTGATTGATTTTGTGTGATCTTTTGTAGAAGCTTACAATAAATATTTGAGCAAGTCCTAGAGAGGACTTATTGAGAAAATTTGGACAAGTTCTATGTGAGATTTTTGAGCATATTTGAACAGGTTTTGAGTGGACCTGTTGAGCATATTTGAGCAGGTTCTAAGTGGACCTATTGAGCAGAGTTGAGCAAGTTATGAGTGGACTTTTTGAGCAAATTTTTGCTAGATCGACTGGACTATGTTTAGTACAAAATTGAGACAAATCTTTGGAGGTGACAAAGCAGAGAGGATAGTAGTCTCCAGTGGATAGAGATCCATCAGCCAGGGTAGTGAGGATAGGTCTTCTGAGTGGGGACAAGAGTCTTCAATGGCGAGAGATCCACAAGCCAGTGTAGTGGAGGTAGTAGTCTTCTAGATATCACCAACTAGAGAAGAGGAGAAGGATTTCTCCTATGTATATAAATACACAAACTAGATTTAGGGGATCAGCATCTCCTTTGGATAGAGGTCCATAAACATTGTAATTGGGAAGGATTCCCAAAATATTATTTGAGAAATATTTAGAAGAAATACTTTCTCCGTGGAGGTAGCCATATTTGGGTGAACCACATAAAAATGATGTCTCTCATGTGTGTGATGCTTTGTGTGATGTTTACTGTTTTATTAATGTTGATGCTACTAATTGGATTAAAAGGTAAAAAATTGTATTGTATACTGTTCACCCCCCCCCTCAGTATAAGCACATTTTCTTCAGTGTCTTATAGTAGTTATGTAATGGTGTCTAAATGTGAATGCTTTCTTTCATTTCCATTAGATCGTATTGAATTTCTTGTCATGAAAAAGTTGATTTGTTGATATTTTCCATAAACTACATATGTTAATTTTCTCATTTGACATGACGATACCAATGGTTATAATTTTTCTCTTTGGATGTAATATTTTTCTCATGTTTTGATGCCCCCTTTTACAATGGAATGTGATGGCTTCCATAAATGGTAAAACTTATTTACATACCCTTCTAGTTTAGTGGATGAATTTTCCTGCTTTGACACCTTTGTTGGAATGCTTACTTCTTTTAAAATATGTTATGCAATCCTCCTCAAAGCTTACATATATACAATATATTTATGGTCAATGAACACAATATCATTCCTCATTTTTCTTTGACATATATTGTTGAAGAGCTTATTTCTTTCTTTATGTAAGAAGTGTAACTCCAAATCCCATGTAAAAAAATGCATCATTTTCTTTCATAATTCCAATAATTTTATTAATGCATAGATAATCACTTACTTGGTTACTTGGGCATAGTCTTCTTATTTCTTAGTGTGATTATTATCACATATAGTTGACACTATAGAATAAGCATATACCTAGCCTTTGTAATTGAAAAAAACATTTTTAGGTTTAACTATTCCACTTAATGTTTGATATGTTAAACATTAAAATATTGATTAAAAATCCAACTTATACATGTATTATGAAGTGAAAAATACTTCTTTGGAATTTCAACTTATTTTGATGTTTTATGGTAGATCTATAGGTCCTCCACTAGTCTCCCCTATTTTGACATGTTTATTGTCTAGGTGGCATCCATTGTTTCTTCCTATGTTGGAATTCATAATACTTTCCAAAAATATTTTGAGACATAAATTTACCACAATAATATGTATAAAAAGGATGAAGAGCATATAGATAAAAATATAGAGAAATAAATTACACAAATAAATAGAAGGAATAAATGGTGTGTACCAATAGACAACCCCATGATATCACATATCACATATTGATACAATGGATCAATCATTGGGGGTATTTATAGTGATACAAAATTCCTAATTAAATGTTAACCTCAAGTTGACATAAACTAACTCAAAGGTTAAATTACAATATAATACATGTATTAAAACCTTTAACTAATCATAGAGGTGGTTTAACCAATATCACTAAGCATGAATACATCAAAAGTGCTCATAGGCTTACATAAATATGCTTGTAGGCTTACATAGAAAAATACCTATAGTTTTACATAGAAATATGCCCACAATCCTACATATAGAATTCTTATAGACTTAAATAGAGAATGGTCAAAGGTTTACATAGCACTTGCTCGTAGGTTATCAAAAGCACTTTTGGGGACTTCATCATTTTTACTCTTGTCTTAATAAGGTTAGATTACAAATATTCCAAAATCCACCCCCCATAATTTGAACTAAGAGGCCAACTAGAGAAGACATTAGATATTGTACATGAGTGAGTGCATGTTGATGAGTCCCATTTTGGGGCTAAAATTGGTTTGTATGTAATACTTTTGTTGAACCATATTATGTTTGATCAAATGATGTAACATCATACATGTTCAACCAAACATATATGACATTATGTCACATGGTTTAGCCAAAACATGTTTTGTTGAACTATTATCATAATTGATATAATTTTAGTGTAATAAATACAAGGTAAAATGATACATACAATGTTAGTGTAGCTCAAAAATTAACTTAATTTTGGACATTAGAATAATATGGAAATTACCTTGGAATAAGATTAGGCCCAAAGTGATTGAATATGATTGTCACCTTTATGATTTTGTTAGTTGAATTCAAATTGCCATTATAGAGCAATATGTCTATCAATTCATTAGAATAAATAAAATAAAAATGTGTTTGATCATATCAACACTAAAGAGAAAATACAAACCAAGCTCTAATCCTTACTTCATTATGGTTAAAAAATGGTTGTTGGATGGTGATTGTCCTAGAACCGTTATAAATAATAACGCAAGCAATAAATAATACAGAAATAAAATGCATAAGACTTAGAAGGCAATTTGATCATAAGAGACTCTATGCATGTTATAAATCTCCTCAATAATTGGAAAACACCTCCTTGGAGGATTAAAACAATTGTTGAATAGGCTAGGATCCTTTTCCAGGGAATATAGGACAAAAAATCCCAATATGTCTTTCGGGAAGCTAACAAAGTTGTTGATAAGTTGGCCAATTTGGGTGTTGATGGTGACAGACATTTCAAATGGGAACACGGTATCCCGAGTGAAGTAGAGGAGCTTACTCAAAAATAATGCCAAGAATGATAGTCAAATTTACCAATAGGGAAGGCACTATAAGTTCGAAGGCTATAAGTATGCCCGTCTCTTTTTTGAAATGGACTCACAATAAAAATTATCCGAGCTATCAATCTTATTGGATGCTACTTGGAAATACCACAAAGACTAATGGGGATAGTCACATGTCAAATAACATGGCTCCTAGTCATCTTAGTAATTTGAGGTTGGTTTATAATCACAGGGAAGGAAAGAAACGATAATATAAGACTTTGAACCAGAGCCACATGGACCACCAGATAGCCACCGCCATAAATCTAGCCAGTAGGTTCACTTCTCCAAGGCTGATTGGCCAAGACAGGATGTGGTCCCAAAGCATGTCATATACAAAAGAAAGCAATTACCAAAGAATTATTAAGAGTAACTATCAATACAAAGCTTGTGGGAGTTTTTCAATACTCTGCTATGTGTGTCTACAACTTTTTGTTTCTCCACTATTTCAAGGAAGGGATCTGTGTTTGTTTCTTTTTTTGTAATTATGATGCAAGTGTGTTTTCTTAGGGTATACCCAAAATGTTGTATGGAAAGTTTCTTTTTGATAACAAGCTATGTGCCTTACCGGATGTAATGGCTTTTGCGGCATGTAGATATTACATATATAGGATCCTTAGTAAGGACATGTTCATCAACAACCCTGGGTTGATTTTTGTAAAATATTTTGGGTCAAACTGTAAAACCCAGCATTAATGCTATAGTATCTTATCTACCAAAAAAAAATACAGAAATAAAATGCAGAAGAATAACACAATAAAAACCATGATACAAAAGACATAGATATAAGTGGTTCACCCAATACAAGCTACATCCATGGAGAAAATAACCATGCCTATTATTCCATCCAAAATAATTGAAGGGATACAACCTAAAGAAAATTCATTCTAACTTCCTCTTCTTTATGTCATCGTCTCTTCATGCGCTACTTCTAAATTCACTGCCTTACATCATCCTCTTAAAAAGAGAATTAAAATTTTGGGTAAAAATGCTCACCTAAAATCCACTATCCAATCTGTGTCCTAATAATAAATGGTCCAAAATTACAAAGAGAAAAAACATATATTTTTGGCTTTGGAAGCATTGTCTACAATGATAATAGTAGGGGGAGTGTTACCCCCTACACCCCCTATTTGTGAAGTGGGTCCAAGTGTGGCGGAAAACAAGACCTTTGAATTAGAGAGAGAATTAGGCTCCACAACCAACAATCTCCCACTTAGATATTGATCACAATAACTCCACCGCTACTACACCTATTGGACTATGTTGGAAATTTGAGAATGTTTTGTTGTCATTGATGTCAAAATATTGGATGTCCCAATTTGATGAAATTAATGTCAAAAGGTTAAAGGTCCTAAATTGATGGAAATATTTGTGAGAATATTTCTCCTAATGGCATATGAGGTATAAGGCAGCAAGAAGAAAGGATGACCTCTCCATAATGTTTGCAAAAGGATTTATAAATTACCTTGGTGGTAATTTGGCAAAGGTTAAAATATTTATTAATGGAGGTAATAAATTACCTAGGTGGTAATTTGGAAAAGGTTAAAATATTTACTAATGGTTGCAAGGTTCTCCCTAAAAATAAAAGGCCCAAAATATTTTAAATATTTAAATTATAATATTTAAATCCTTTAGGATGTAAATAATTATAATTAAATATACTAATTCAAATATTCAAAATTTGAATTAAAACAAAGGCATCCGACATCATATATTTAATTGGGCATGTGTATAAATAAGGCTAAGGTAGACTAAGCCCAAACATTAATGCACATTCAATTTACCTTGCACGGTTTATTCCTAACATGTGGTAGATAAATAAAGGTGCAGGCATTCACATTTTTTAGAGGCAACAAAAGAAAAAAAATGGTAAAGACCTATCCCCACCTAAGTGAGGTGGTAGCTAAGCTAGTTGGTGCAGTGCATTGGAAGCAACGAGGTACAAAGTTCAAACTACACGGAGTTTTTTTGAGCGTAGTCCATTCGAATTTTGCATTTATGGGAAGGAAGATAAAGGAGCATGTGCTCCTTGGTTCATGTGGGGTATTGTAGCCGATGTGGTTGTGGCCCTTGTGTTAGGGCACACGAGGCTAGGAAGTCGCAGGTTCAAGCGATAGTGACGATAATTAAATTTTACCATGAGGTATGTGCATTTGCCATATTTGGGAGTTATAAGGTGATAAATTAATTTTTATTATTTTTCTATAGTGGGAGTTATAAGGTTTAAATAAATATTTTTATTTTCCATAGTTGGGAGTTATAAGGTTTGGATAAAGTTTTGTTGCCATGTATGAGGGTTAATATTATTGTGTATGCTCAATTAGGGAGCCATAAGGGATTGTTTTAATTATGTTTTAAATAAAAAGGGAAATGCATGAAATATAGTATGTGATGTTGTTTTAAAAAGAGGTTCTATTAGTTTGATTGAAAATCATTTTAAGAAAGGAGTTATAAGGTGTATGTGAGAATTATGTTTATGTTATTGATAACTCTTGTTGATGAAATCTATTTTTAAAATATAGGAGTAATAAGGTGTATAAGTGATTTGGCAATTATATGAAGAAATATTTGTTGAAGTGAATATTATTGTGAATATTTTGAGATATACTTTTGATATCTAAACTTGAATTGGCAAAAGGATTTGGTTGTGAGTAAGACAAGTTTTATAGAAAATTCTTCATCAATCAAATGAAAGGTATGGGTAAATCATATTTTGTTTAAAGTGATTGGAATGAGTGTGTGAAACATAAGGTGGAGTGAAAAGGATTGTTTGATAAGCATTGTTGAAAATGTTGAGCAAGTTTTGTGTATCTCATTGTTGAATGGTTTGGAAATATTTGAGATAGATTTTGAGAAAAATCTAGGTTGTATTGTGAGTTTTGGAAAGTTTTGAGATAAAGAGTGAGAACCATTTGTGCTAGGATTGCAAAATAAATTTATTTATGAGAACTATTTGAGTGATTGATTTTGAGAAGAATATTGGAAAGTAGAATTTTTTTGAAGAGTCTTTCTAAAATAAATTTGAGTGGCATTTTGTATGCATGATTTGAATTAATTGGACAGATTTGAGCGAGTCCTTGAGGGGGCTTAAGGACAGAGTTGAGTAATATTTCATGAAAGCTTAAGGATAGAATTGAGTTATCTTTTTTGAAAGCTTAAGGACATATTTTACTAAGCTTTTGTGAAAGCTTAAGGACAAATTTGAGTAATGTTTTGTGAAAGCTTAAGGATATAATTGAGTAAGCTTTTGTGAAAGCTTAAAGATAGAGTTGAGTAAGCTTTTGTGAAAGATTAAGGACAAAGTTGAGTAAGATTTTATGAAATATTAAGGATAAAATTGAGTAAGCTTTTGTAAAAGCTTAAGGATAGATTTAAGTAAGTATAGACACCAAATTGCAGCCATTAATCCTCCATCCTAACCATCCCACCACCCACTTGTCCACCATACACCTTTCCCACCAATTATTTGGCCCAATTCCACCTTTCTCGCCATTATTTGGCCCACATCCACCTTTCCCTCCATTTCCTAACCCAATTGGGCTTATTTTAATATTATTTTATATTTAATATAATATTTTATATTATATTATAATATATTTATTATAAAATATGTATTTATAAACCCAATTAACCACAGTCATCCGATCCAATCTAATCTCCACCGTCCATCTTCATTAATCCATGCCACACTTAAAGTACAATCTCAACCCTAGGATGTGATTTAATCTTAGCCACACGATCTAAAGTGTTGAGCTAAAACCCTAAGAAACCCTAAGGTTGGATTATAAGTAAAGGCATGTGCAAATGCCCAAACCCTGGAATACCTTGGAAGATATTCGCACATAGAGAGATCAGTGAAAGAAGCCCCTGTGAAGCATAAGGTTATAGAGCCCTGAAGATCCAAAACCCTAGCTTGCCATAGGACTTCAACCATTCCAGCTGTCCTCGCATCCATCCCCCAGCCATTTTCCATCATCGCCATCATCCCCCATCCATCGAATCCTCCACATCCCCCGTGATCTACTTCTGTAGATTTACCCTCACCCTTAGGCACCATCCTGAGCTTTCTAGGCTCGCTGTAGATCCTACCAGGCACTCACCAGATCCTGTCATATCCCACAGGTGCGCATTAGAGCCTATAAAGCTCACTACAGAGCTTTCCAGGTTCTCACTAGAGCCTACCGTATCCTGCAAGTGCATACTAGAGCTTTAAAAGCTTGCATCCAAGCCTACCAAGTGCATGCCCGAGCCTACCGTAATCATCAAAGCATGAACCAAAGTCTACTGCATCAAGTCATCTATCATCAGATCTACAACAACGAAGCAACGAATCATCACAAGCAAGGTAAATCTAAATTTTTGTTATCATTTGTTGTTATTGCATCTTACATATCCAGCTTACATAGATCTAGGGTTTTAGTTTTCATTTCTGAGGGTTCACACTGTGGAACCCTCCTTTTTTTTACTAACAACTTTATTGTTTGTTGTGTGTGTAGGATTGGATAGCATCAACCAAGAGAGAGCATTGGAAGACTACTACAGTCAGAGTGGCCCGAACACACGGATACCTAAAGCCCACTCATTCTGTTGGGAGTGAAGCACACTGAAGACACTTTTTCTATTGTAGCTAGGGTTTCGAGAACCCTAGAAATCTATATTCATTGTATCACAACATTTCTATCAAGGCAGAATTAATTGTACAAAGGATTTTTTCAGCTCCCCCCGTTATTTAATAATAATATTTCTTGTGCAATTACATTTGTCTTATCAGATTTGTTTACTTTCTATTGTTATTTAGTGTTGTGCTTTTAGCTCTACAAATGGCGATCACGGTGGGACCCCACAAGGGTTTCATTATTTAAATTGATTTACTTTGCTAACTTGAGTTTTTTTCTATCTTTTGTAGGGATTTTTAGAAGTACAAAAGTCATCGATCTCACCGCTAGGGTTTCTGTAACATTCTGCAACCCCTTTTCAGAGATTACACAGGTATTACTGACACAGTGCACTATAGCTACAACCTACGCAGCACCCTACTGCGCCTACACAGGCACCCAACTGCGCTTGGTAGTGATTTGGAGCAGAGCTAAGGCTTTCGAGTAAGTCCCATAACCCCATTTCATGATTTACGTATTCTGTATTTTCTATAATTTTTCATTGTTTTGGGGTTATAAAAGGAACTTAACACTAAGTAATTTGGGAAAGAATCCTTAGCAAGATTACATTTAGGGTTTTGTGCATTTATTTACACAAATTTCATTTCTTGTTCTAAAATTGTGGATCTAGGTGACTGTTTGCATCTTGGCTTGCATTGAAATCAAAAAGATCATACCTAGTTGCATTCTTAGGGTTAAAAGTTGCTTGCTTTCTTTGTTTAAATGGGAATAATGTGAACATACAAAAAGTAGTCCTGCTCTAGGGTGGCACCTTTAGCGGGGAAGTGGACGAACCCTCCGATGCTCTTTTGATATCATTTGGTATCATTTGTAGGTAGGGGTTTCAAGCGGTGTACTCCGCTTCCATTGACAAAATTTGTATCTTTATGTTAGCTTCTAGTTTAAACTTAGGAATCTTGTTCCTTTTAATATTGCTTGGAACACAATAAACAACAAGAAATATAAAATTAATCACACACACTTGCACGATTCACTTTTTAACAGTAGTGGTTGGATTTCATCACCAACCATTGCTTGAGATTTGGTGACGGTGGCAGTGATTTCCATCCACCAATATCTGCCCTAGAAACCATAGGATTACCCCCGAGCAAACTTGTTGGAGGTCATTACCAACAAGAATCTCGTTGCCCCAACCAACCATAGCTTTTTTACCTTTGTTTTCTTTAAGCAAGATTAAGTTACATCAAAACACACAAGCCTACAACTCTAAAAATAATCTCACATTAACAAAAGAAAATAATTAATGAACAAGGTAAGCCACACATGGTAAAACCTAGGATTGATTGTTTTCTTTTACTTTAAATTTTGTAAGAGTTTTTCGTTTGTGTAATTTTGATAAGCTTTAAATTTTTGGTTTAAATACTTTATGGTACTAACGAGACAACAAAAGAAAGTAATAAACCAAAATTGTTTAATGGAAAACATTTCCCATCCTCCCGCTACTTTGGTAGCTAACCTATCTAGTATGGTTCAGACTACTTCATCTGGATCACCATTTCCATCCCTACCTCAAGTAGGATCCCTTCCACACAATGTGGAAACAACCACCACCCACATAGACATGGACAAAGTGAGGGCCATCTACAAGTCTTCCAACTATGTCTTAGAACCCCTTAGCCAAGAGGGTTTTGAAGAACCCAAACTGGCTACCTCCTGCCTCACCCAAGGACATCATAATTTTGTCTATGAATATGGTATGCCTTCTTCCATGAGCCAATCACAACAAAATCCAAGTGTTCTTAACACTTACCCCACATCCACCTATTCCAACCCGTTGTATGAGGAGTATGTCAATGTTGCCTCACAAGTTCACAACCCCCAAATTATCACATCCAATGCAACTTGCTCCATGCCCATGTCTTCTCATCCATCTTCATCCACCCCTCCATCATCTAACCTAGCCACAACCCCATCCTTTGACACCTGGTTGGATCAAGAACTTACGGATACATTAGGGCTCATAAATAGGTTGCTTTCACAATGAACAAGAGGTAAACAACCAGTCCATATAGACCCTATGATCCAAATAGTTCAAAACCAACCTCCACCCACCAATCAAAATCTAGCATGGGTTCCCCAATATTCCATAGTCTCCATTCCTAATCCTCCGCAAATCCACACATCAACCCCACCAATTACCATTGCTACCAGCCAACCACACAACCAATTCTTCCATCAACCCCCTCATCAATCATCCCCATATGTTAACCATCAATATTCATCTCATCTCCAACCCAACTCATTGCACAATGCCATGCTGGTTACACCACAACATCTCTCATCCAGCCCATCGGCCAACCACCACATAATCCAAGGTCCTCACAATCCAGCAGAAGATCTTAGATTCCAGGCAATACAAAAGCAAATTGATCAGTTGATGCAAAACTCACCAGGCATAACAAGCCAAAAGCTAACCTTAAGCCAACTGATCCATCAACCAATCCACCCTTCGGTACCATCATCGCCATATCCGACAGATTTTACGGTACCAAAGTTTGACAAGTTTAGGGGAACTGAGGATCCCAAGGAGCATGTGAGTTCATTTGTTCATGCATGTTTTTGGATTAACGATGATAATGCTCTTATGCTCCAAACATTTCCTCAAACATTAGGGGGAGATGCCATTGAATGGTACAATCAATTGCCTACACATAGTATTTATACTTTTGACCAATTGATGGACCTATTATTTGAACATTTCGCTCTCAATATTAGAAAGAAGGTATCATTATCAGACATATATTATTTGAAACAATGGGATGATGAGCCTATCTATGATTTTGGAAACCATTGGAGGGCAGTCATAACAAAGTTGCCATTCTCCCTACCAATGGAAGAAATTATAAAACTTTTCACCAAGAGTTGCTTAAAACCCATCTCTTGGATGCTACAACTAAATACCTATAGAACATTTGAAGAAGCTTTAGCACAGGCTAGTGTCATTGAGGAGATAAAAATCCAAGAAGGTGTCATTAAGCCTAAGAAAAAGGAATGGCAAAATAAGGGCCAATACCAAAATAATCAATCCGGCCAAACTAAATCAACACAAGCCTCAACGGCTAACACAACTAATCAAGTCAATCAAGTGGTGATGAGCCAGCCCGTAGTGGCTCAAAATCTGGTGCAACAACAAATTACCTATCATGCGGTCCCATCAGTAACACAAGCACCAATAGTACAAAACACAATGCCAACTATGGAACAACCTACCCACCGCCAATACAATCGACCCCAATGACAATACACTCCCTTAGCGGAGTCATATTCATCCATATTTCAAAGGTTGTATGAGACTAATAAATTAGCCTTACCATAAATAAGGCCCGATGACCCCACTAAAAGACCTAAAAGTTATAGAGAGCACTTGTTTTGCCCATACCATAGGCAAAATGGGCATGATATTAACTCTTGCCATGTTTTCAAGAACATAGTGCAAGACCTCATAGACCTAGGGGCCATTAACGTGGATAACCCCTTAGCTCCACAAAACCAAAACTTGGGCATATATCAGACACCTCTACCTAACCATGGGGAGGTCCAACATAATATAGGAGGTAACAATCAACAAACACCTCCTAACCAAGTAAATCATGTCCAACAGTACCAAAACTTTGTAGGAGCAGTCCATGTGGTCACTAGAGGGCAATGAAAAAATCAAAAAAATGCTCAACAACCTTCGAACCCACCTCCCATCCAAACATCACCAAATCCATCTTCGCCAATCAATCTATCCAATCCATCCAATCAGCCCATCCTTCATCCAATAAGGCCAATGGTAACCTTAACCAGTCGGTTAACCACTAGTTTGAAAATGGCATCAGCCAAGATTTTTGTGTATGAGCTTATCCAACAATCCCCTAGGCATAGAGACGCTTTAATGGAAATACTCAAGTCAATTGAGTTAGAATCCCAAGACTCTAATGCCTTCAACAACTTTGTAGGGAGTGTTAGGACGTGTATGGAGCCATCAATCACCTTCTATGACTTTGAGATAAAGTCAATGAGTTCAGAATCAGTAGACCCTCCATTACACATAATGGCCTTAATAGACAGAAAGCCATTCAAAAGAGTCCTAATTGATATCGACTCATCCATCAATATCATCACTACCACTGCCCTTAGCCACCTCAAATTACCTCCATCACACATTTCCAAATCATCATTCACCCTCAAAGCATTTAATGATGCTTTGTGTACCATAGTTGGCACTGTTGTTTTACCCATAGAAGTAGGGGCCAGAATATTGCACACAATGTTTCACATCTTGGAAGGAGCCATGGCATATAATATACTCCTTGGTAGACCTTGGATGAGGGAAATGAAATGTGTTCCTTCGATTCTCCACCAATGCTTGAAATATGTTCATGATGGACAGGTCCATTGCATCCCTACGGATGTCGAACCTTTTAAGTATTGTAATTTCATTTCAAATCCTTATGAATCCATGTTACCTTCCACCCATTTATTCTTGGCACCATCATCGAATCCATCCACATCATCTTTTAATCCACCTTCTTCTAATCCATCTACATCTTCTTCTAAAGCTCCCATCTTAGAGGAGCTACCCATCACATCACCTCCTCAAACATCCATTTCTTCTTGTACATGTGGTCATGGTCAATCTACTATTAACACATCGTACATCACAACTACCCCTTCTTCTACAACCACTTCTTCTATTTCATCATTACCCCATCTGTCACCATCTAATCCCACACCGCCATCCAACCCCACTCCGTCAGCCGATGTTTCACAAGTCAAACTTTTGGACTATGAAATATTTAATTCACCACCATCCACAACCAACCCAAAACCCTCTGAGTGCCCATCATCAACCACATCAGCCCAAGTCAAATTCCACATCACCAATCCTGGTATAGGTGAGTACGTGGTCCAAGACGTCACCATCACACCCCTAGCCATTCCCACAACTAAGGATTTTGGATGCCCCCAGGACCATTCTTTAACCATAGGAGTTGTTTATGACATGAGCGCAACTCCAAATAGCATTAACTTTGTTTATGGAGGGTTGGATTGCTCAACTGGAGCAAACCCACCCGAAGAACCAAAAGAACCTAGGCGTGCCAACATACCTAATATGGAGGAGTTTCCATCCCGCTACTTTAGCATGGTTAATTGGCAAGGTCAAGGTCTAGGTTCCCATGAGCAAGGGATGCATGATATCTTAGATGTCCCATATAGAGGTGCCCATGATCATTCTAGTTTAGGCTATACCCCATTATCTTCCACCTCTTCTCTTGAGCAAGCCTTTAAAAATCTTAGCCTCAATGATGAAGATCACCCCACCCATCCATTACCCTCAACATCCTCTCTTGAACAAGCCCTTCAAGAACTTCGCATTGATGAAGTAGACGAGGATGATCCCATAAACTTCTCTTATCCTGTATTTGATTTCGATGATGAAAGTTACGAAGAGTTTGAAGTCATGTCAAACGCTTCTGATGATTCTGAAGAGGAGTCACAACCCATTGTCCCCATCACCCAACAGGAAGAGTTTTACCTCCGAATGTTCCCCATCCATCATCCCATATTCCACTTACTTCTTCCACAAGAATAAGTGGACCCACCTAGAAATCCACCTTGAGCCGCACACATCAGCCAAGAATTGTAACATATGTACATATTTAAAAAAAATAAAAATAAATAAATAAATCATCAAAATAATTTAAAAAAAAACAAAAATATGTGTTGCTCTCATGTTAATTTCACATCCATTATTATAGGGATAACATGACTCGACATCGGTTCAGATTCAATCGTTCCATCTACCCATTCATCCAGGCCATCCTTCCTCCCCCCCCCCCCCCCCCCCCCCCCCCCCCCCCCCCATTCCCTCCCCCCCCCCCCCCCCCCCCCCTCCCCCCCCCTCCCCCCCCCCCCCCCCCCCCCCCCCCCCCCCCTCCCCCCCCCCCCCCCCCAGCCCGAGGGGGTTTTGGGGGGGGGTGGGGGGAGATAAACAAGAAAAGTTGGATGACATCTTAGATGACATAAATCTGATCCCAACACCACATCAACTTGAGGAAGGCTCACATATGTCCATTGAAGATACCATCGATGTGAACCTTAGTTCAAATCTCGAAAATCCCCAAGTTGTCAAGCTTGGAAAAATTTAACACCCGATGAACAAGAGCAATTCATTGCTCTCCTCAAGAAAAAGAAAGAAGTGTTTGCATGGTCCTACAAGGATATGCCTGGCCTTGATCCTAATCTTGTGGTCCATAACCTCACCTTACATCCTAATGCCAAACCGGTCAAACAAAAACTTAGGAGAATGCATCCTACCATGGCCCTCATAGTCAAGGAAGAAATACAAAAGCTACTAGATGTACATTTTATCATTCCTATCGACTATCCTGAGTGGCTGTCAAACATGGTACCCATTCGCAAGCCTAATGGGGTGATACACATTTGCAATGACTTTCGAGATCTAAATAAAGCATGTCCAAAGGATGACTTCCCTCTCCCAAACATTGATACTCTTGTCGACACCTGCGTAGGCCATGAAATGCTTTCCCTCATGGATGGTTTTTTAGGATACAACCAAATTCGAATAAATCCTGATGACCAACACAAAACAACATTCACAACACCTTGGGGAACATTTTGTTTTAGGGTTATGCCCTTTGGCCTCAAAAATGTAGGAGCTACTTACCAAAGAGCCATGACTTACATCTTCCATGATTACATGCATAAAATCATCGAGGACTATGTAGATGATCTCTTGGCTAAATCTAAAACTCGACAAGAGCACATTGATGTCTTGGAAAAGATTTTTGATCGACTTCTAGAATACAAGGTGAGGTTAAATCCCAAAAAGTGTGTCTTTGGTGTTACCTCTGGTAAACTTTTAGGATTCATTGTCTCCAAAAGAGGCATTGAAGTGGACCCAAATAAGGTCAAGGCCATCATGGAAATGCCACCCCCAACTAATGTCAAGGAATTGCATAGCTTGCAAGGCAAAATTCAATCAATCAAACGTTTCATCGTGCAACTTTCCGATAAATGCAGGCCATTTAACCACTTGCTACAAAAGGGGGTGCCATTCGTATGGATAGAAGAATGTCAAAAAGCATTTGATGACATCAAGCGATACCTAACTTCACCGCCAGTCTTAACTCCTCCTAGGCCAGGGGTCCCTTTTCATCTCTATGTCTCAGCTACAGAGGCTGCTTTAGGGACAATGCTTGCACAAAAAAATGAACAAAACCGAGAGCAAGCAATCTATTACATTAGTCGAACATTGGTGAGTTATGAAACACGATACGCTTACGTAGAAAAACTATGCTTAGAAGTGGTCTTGGCCACTAAGAAGCTCCGACATTATATGCTAAGCCAAACAACCTATGTCATAGCTAGAGAAAATCCTCTGCGTTACATGATGTCTCGCACTTATAACAACACTCGTACCGCTAAATGGATAATGCTCCTCATAGAATTTGATCTCAAATTTATTAGCCAAAAATCCATTAAAGGTCAAGTTATAGCCGATCAACTTGCGGAAGCTCCACTACCTAGTGATCATCCTTTGATTATTGAGCTCCCAGATGATTCGGTATTTTCAGTCACTGAATTAGAAGAAGATGTCATTCCAAAGGAAGATGTCGATATCACCTTATTCTTTGATGGATCCAAGTGCGAGAAAGGTCAAGGTGCAGGAGTTGTCTTTCATACACCACAAGGGATTCCCATCCCCTTATCATTCAAGCTAGACTTCTCATGCACGAACAACACAACAGAGTACGAAGCCTTAATCTTAGGTCTTCAATCAGCTATAGCTATGGGTATCAAGTGTATTCGAATATTTAGGGATTCTCAACTTGTAGTCAAATAGGTAACCGAAGAATACCAATGCAAAGAACCTACCATTAAGCTTTATCATGAGGTAGCAATGAAATTGCTCTCAACATTCGAATGGTATGAAATCAACAACTTACCTCGTTTGACTAATAGATTTGTAGATGCAATGGCCTCCCTAGGATCCTTGATTCCAAAGAATGATTTTGGAGAGGTACAACCCCTAATAATCTCAACAATCTCTAAAGCAACCATTGTTCGTGCTAACCCTACGGATGGAAAGGATGTTTGCTTTATCCATACGGAACCATGTGAGTCTTGGTCAAGCCCCATAGTAGCCTTCTTGAAATTTGGAACACTCCCATTTGACATGTCTCGGTCTACCAAACGTGCTTTCAAGCAAAAAGTAGCCCTGTTTCGTGCTCTTGGGTGACGTGTTGTATAAGCGAGGTTATGATGGAATCCTTCTCCATTGTCTCAAACAAAGTGAGGCTCAAATAGCCATACAAGAAGCTCATGATGGTACTTGTGGTGGTCATTTTAGTGGAATGGCCATTGCAAAGCATCTATTACGCATGGGTTATTATTGGCCCACAATGGAGCATGACTGTTGCACTTATGTCAAAAATTGCAAACAATGTCAAACACACGCCAATTTAACTCATGTACCATCACAAGCCTTACAACCTATACAAATCTTTTGGCCCTTTTCACAATGGGGCCTAGAATTAATTGGCAAAATCTCACCTTCTTCTTTGGGACAACATACATTCATCATCACCACCATAGAATACTTCACAAAGTGGGTTGAGGCCATACCTCTAACCAGTATGATAGGACCTCGAATTGTGGATTTCATACTCCACCATATCATCTGTCGCTTTGGCATTCCCTCTAAAATCATCTCTGATAATGGTAAGTCTTTCAAGAATAAGGATGTTCGAGCACTTTGCAAAAAGTATAATATCCAACATAGTTTCTCGACTCCTTATTACCCATAAACAAATGGACAAGCTGAAGCTACCAATAAGACCTTGATTGCCATTCTTAAGAAACTCATCAAAGAAAATCATAAATATTGGCATACACAAATTCCTTTGGCACTTTGGGCTTATCGAACAAGCATTCGAATGCCAATAGGAGCAACACCATTTTCCTTGGTCTATGGAGCAGAAGCTATTATGCCTCTTGAGCTCGAGATTCCCTCCTTATGAGTCTCCTTGCAGGAATTCATAGATGATGATACAGCTAGACAAGCACGACTTGACCAACTCACTCTCCTAGATGAAAGGTGAGTCAATGCACTAGAGCATTTACGAGTTTATCAAGACCGCCTAAAGCGTGCTTACAATGCTAAAGTCCATCTTCAGGAATTTCAAGTAGGGGATCTGGTACTCAAAGAGAACCAACAAAACACCAATGCTTTGCCGCATCTTCGTGACAAATTTGCAGCCAATTGGTTAGGTCCATATATAATCACTCAAAAAGTGGGTAATGGTACTTATAGACTTGCCGATTTAGAGGGAATAGAGGAACCCGAACCACTTAATGTTCTTCATTTAAAGGCATTCTATTGTTAAAAGTGATACTTTATATGTATATATACATGGCCAAAAAAAAAAACAACAAAAACAAATTTCATTTACATAGGCATGCTTTCATATAAGCATCTTTACATGCATTTTTCACACTTACATGCATACATATAGGCATGCATTTTACTTACGCTTGCATATAGACATTCATACTTGCATTCATCCCATCCCATGTTCAATGATCTGGCATAGTAATGATGATATGGCCATAAACAAAAAGTCAAGTTATAAAAATTGGGGGTACCTAGTTTGAAACAATCTTGCAACTCTAACAAAAGACATAAGCCAACAATACCATATGCCAAAATCACAAAAGCCTAGATTTTCAATCACTCAGCCAGTACTAGTGTAGCAAGCAACCTCCAAACGGATGTCCGATTTTCTTTAGGACCAAAAACACACTTTACATACTAAGAAAGTCTTGAGCATTGTCGATTGATTCCGAATACAATCTTGAACCAACCACATTCCCTCACATCTTAAAAACATTTTGAGTTTAGGAGGGTTAGCACCATACTTGGGTAGCACCTTGAGGTGAAAAGGAGATAATCCTCGCTTGTCCCATCATGCAACATAGTCCAAAGCAAAAATAGTGGTTTTCACCACTACCAACATTGCTCCAAACATAAACATAAAAACATAGAGTAGTAAGGATAGGGTCAAAATTCTCATCACACTTCGGTTGAGAATCCGATTCCCCAAAGCTCTATACAAAGTTAACAAGTTCAATTCCCCCACCCTTGATCACTAAAGTCGTAAGGATTCATACTACATATCCCTAACAAGGATGGGTAGTCATCCCCAAGGCCTAAAAGATCAATCCCATTGGACTATGGAGTGAATCTCCACCGGGCTATAGATGCTTGACTGGTAGTGGAGTAAGCTCATGCGAGGCGACATGTCTCTCCTCCAAAAAGGGAGACCTCTGAACGCACATAAGGACAGGCTAGCCTCAGGGTCATCTCCATAATAGGTCATGCCTAAATCTACTCATAATGGGTTAATGAACTTCACGTGCACACACACTGGTACTTGATTGGATAGGGTCATTGTCATACTCAAGACTTGGTAATTGAACCTCACTCGCACACACATTTGGTCCTAAAGAAAGTTAGACAACCTTAGTGAGTTTGGTTGAGGACACTAGTATGTTTGAGTCTTTGAAAACCTTTCATTCTTCCATATCAACATCCATATCTTCTTCCATATCAACATCCATGTCTTCTTCCATATATTCTTCCATATCAACATCCATATCTTCTTCCATATCAACATCCATATCTTCTTCCATGTCAACAACCATATCTCCATCGTAAGTAAAGTTGCATAACACAACCAAATTTGGTACCCCCGATTGCCAAACAATGGACAACAAAAATGGCCAATAAAATTTTTGAACTATAAAAAGATCATTCGAACACCATGCATTCCTCTCATATAGTTTAGATTCATTATACATTTACTTGCATTAATCATCCATAACACATGTCATTTAGCTTGCATTAATCATCCATATAAACACCATTCATATACATGTCATTTCACCTGCATTAATCATCCATATAAGCATTATGCATACACATCATGATTAGCCTACATTAAGCATCAATAAAACATTAAACACAAATTGCATAAAAACATAAAAGCATTCACACAAAAGATAACACAAATATATAAAATGCCATGTATATATATATATAAAATCACATATACAATAAATGCCAAAAAGTCTACAAGGGAGCACCAAGGCTCATATACAAAATAGTGCATCTAAGCACTAAGCTAATGTCCATGAGAGGACTCCTGAGACCTAGTAGGAACCCTAGGCCTCGTACTCTGCCTAGACTCAGTATGCCTAGATGACTCGGCTATGGAAGAAGAAGGAGGATCAGGTAGCGTAATATGGTGACGCATACACAAATCCTCCAAGGAATGTGCATACGCCTCACTAGCCCATAGACGTCGCAAGTCCATCTGATGCCGACGCTCCTTAGCCAACATCTCTACCTGAAGCCTCATGACCTTCTCTTGATCACTAGCCCCAACTATCACCCACTCCACCTCCATCCATGCTATAGTAGCCAAGGCCTCCCTATGAGACTCAAGCATAGTCTCCCACTCCTCACGAAGTTGCTCCACCTCCGCCCACAACCTAGCCACCTCAGATATCTCACCCATATCCTCATCATCCTCCATCTCCTCATCCACCAACTCCATCTCCAGAGCCTGCTGGGCTGCTCCCCTCGACCACCTCTGACTCATCGATCGCTGAGGCCTCATCCTCTTTGGAGTCCCCCTTGACCCCACAACTACCGCATCACCACCCACAACCTTTGGTACCCACACTAGTTGGGCACCAAACCAAGCTACATACTCTAGAGTCACCCCGACATCATCTACATCAGGGACCTCCCATTGCTCATCATCATCCAAATGCACCCACCATGGCTCTACACATGGGAGCCCCACCTCATCCCATCGATGCCGATACAACATCGGCTCATCTGGCACATCCTGAGGTAAGCCAAATTGCCTCAACACCCATGAGTACTGAAAGTACTCCACCTCCTCATCCCTCCACCCAATCAACCACCGAGCCTACCTCACCCGACGCAACTACTCCCCATCACCATCCCATAGAGCTCCTCACCATGACCTCCATATCACGTCAGCTCGAGTCAACCCCGACCACATATCCCGATACCACTAGCTGGTATGCACCTCTCAACTCGGTTGTACCTCCTCCACCACCCATCACCTAGCATAGGGCTCCCCCATCTACCATGCCTGACACGACAACCCCTCTGGCCGAGCCACACCAAAATGCTCCCAAGCCCAACACTGTAAGAGGAAGCTGCACCCAATCCCCTTCCTCCTTCTCTGTGTCACCTCATATAACTCCCGGTATAACTATGCCAACAAGGTAGGAGCCCATGCATATTCCCTTGGGTCAGTGAGTAGATCACTCACCAACCCCAATAGGTTCCAAGGGAACCTACAACCAGTGCTATTAGGTAGCACTATGTTTGCTAACACAAACATGATCAAGGTTGGGAGCGCATCCAACTCCTTCACCTTGTACATGCTCAGATAGCATATACCTCCATCTCCCATCCGAGCCTCCCACCATCGATCCCCAAACATCTCTCCCATCTCAACCTTCTTATCATGCCCAACCACCACCTTCTCCCCTTCTATTGGCACCTTGAGGATGTAGTATACATCCTCAAGGGTGACAATAGCCTCCCTAGTCGATAGCTGGAACGTCCCCCTATCAGAATCCCATCTCTCTATCAATGATGAGAGATACCCCTCATCCACCCTCACAACATCCAACCTAGCTACCCCCTCCAAGCCCACCTTCCCCAAAAACTCCCAATCCTCATCCGTCAGCTTCTTCCTCATCCCAGGAACAAGCGGAGAGAACCGATGTCGAGGCTCTATGTCCCTCAACTACAACAACAAACATTTTTATTAATACTATTTCAAAAAAAAAAAAACTTTTACAAAGTGTTTTTAAACATTACCAAGGCAAATGGTGCCTCAACTCCACTAACAACATTCGATCCCTCCACCACCATAGCTTCCACACCGATTCTCACTAGCCTCACTAAGCTCACAAAACCCACTCCACTCCTTAGACGCAGCTCCTCAAAGTTTGAAACACACAAGTGAGCCTCACGATTCAATCAGAAAGCTATTTATAGCTTTCCTTAGCGCACTCAAATGCAGGTCTGTGCCTACAATTTGTAGGTGCACCTATGCACCTACAAGCGCATCCAAGTGCACCTGTGCACCTACGGAATGCCACAAGCATAGATGGGTGCCTGGCCCAAAAAGGAATAAAGATAAAATTGACCAAAATAGTAGCTTACCTCCTCCAAACTTCAACAAATTTCACCCACACATCATGCACATCATAAATCAAGTAATTCATACAACATTCTTCCATCACTCTCTCTCATCAATCATTTTATCTACCATCTCATTCAATTCCTTCAAGCGAACCTCGTATCTAGTGGGTGATTCTATAAACTTGGTGATTGCAGCGATAGTAATCCATGCAATTTGGTAAGATGAATAGCCTACAATAAGGACACTTGACCATGGTCATCATCAATTATCTCATTGTCCAAGATCACAATCACATTGGGCACTTCACATTTTGGAGTGAAACCTTGCCAAGAACAATTTGCACAACTGTTGTCATTGATGGCCTAGTTCGTGAGGCTTAACACATGAACAAAAACTCAAATTTCATCATTTTCTCTTCAAAAACCTAATGATTGGCACTAGCTAGGAGGATTAGTTCCAATTGTGAGAATAGTCACCAACAGGCTATCCACGATTCCTTTTTCTTTTTATCTGCATCATCATACTTGCATATCAATGGCATCAGAGAGCACACTATTCAACAACATCGAATCATCCCAAAATTTGGGGCAACCACAATTTGATTATGATTCTCCCACAATGGGATACATCTTACATGATCATGACATTGGATAAAATCCCCTTTTCCACCATTGGGGAAAAATGGTATCACATTTTACATCATTCATATCATCCACAATCACATGGTATTATACACCAACCCCTTTTTCCACCGTTGGGGCAAAAATGGTATCACATTTTACATCATTCATATCATCCACAATCACATAACATTTCATTACATCATTCATCACTTGCACAAAATTCTTTTTCAATTGGCTCATGAGATGCTTCTCATTCGCCAATTGAGGGGGTAAGCTACGCAAATTCCAAAAATTCTTTATTCTTTTGTCTTCAACATCAGTGCCCAAATCCAACAATAGAGAGAAGCTGCTTTTGCACCCATATCCCACGCAGGTGTCTCGTATTTTTGCACCATATTGTGTTTCATGCAATATGGTACAAAAAGGGGCATCTGTAGACACCAAATTGCAGCCATTAATCCTCCATCCTAACCATCCCACCACCCACTTGTCCACCATACACCTTTCCCACCAATTATTTGGCCCAATTCCACCTTTCTCACCATTATTTGGCCCACTTCCACCTTTCCCTCCATTTCCTAACCCAATTGGGCTTATTTTAATATTATTTTATATTATTTTATATTTAATATAATATTTTATATTATATTATAATATATTTATTATAAAATATGTATTTATAAACCCAATTAACCATAGTCGTCCGATCCAATCTAATCTCCATCATCCATCTTCATTAATCCATGCCACACTTAAAGTACAATCTCAGCCCTAGGATGTGATTTAATCTTAGCCACACGATCTAAAGTGTTGAGCTAAAACCCTAAGAAACCCTAAGGTTGGATTATAAGTAAGGGCATTTGCAAATACCCAAACCCCGGAATGCCAATGAATGGAAGATATTCATCACATAGAGAGTCATCAGCGAAAGAACCCCTAGTGAAGCATAAGGTTATAGAGCCCTGAAGATCCAAAGCCCTAGCTTGCCATAGGACTTCAACCATTCCAGCTATCCCCACATCCATCTCCCAACCATTTTCCTTCCCTACCATTTCCATCACCTCCATCATACCCCATCCACCGCATCCTTCCCATCCCCATGATCTACTTCTACAGATTTCACCCTCACCCACAGGCACCCTCCTGAGCTTGACAAGCTCGCTGTAGATCTGCCAAGTGATCACCAAAGCCTGTTGTATCCCACAGGTGTGCATCAGAGCCTATGAAGCTTGCTACAGAGCTTTCCAGGCACTCACCAGAGCCTGCCATATCTCGAGTGCATACCAGAGCCTACGAAACTCACATCAGAGCCTACCAAGTGCATGCCCGAGCCTACCATAATCATCAAAGCACAAATCAGAGTCTGTTGCATCATGCCATCTACCGTCAGAGCTGCAACAACGGAGCAAAGTATCACCACGAGCAAGGTAAATCTACATTTTTGTTATCCTTTGGTGTTATCGCATTTTACATATACAGTTTACATAAGATCTAGGGTTTTAGTTTTCATTTTTGAGGGTTCACACTGTGGAACCCTCCTTTTGTTTACTAACTACTTTATTGTTTGTTGTGTGTGTAGGATTGGATAATATCAATCAAAAGAGCATTGGAAGACTACTGCAGTTAGAGTGGCCCGAACACACGGATACCTAAAGCCCACTCAACCTGTTGGGAGCAAAGCGCATGTTGAAGACACCTTTGTTATTGTAGCTAGGGTTTCGGAGAACCCTAGCAATTTGTATTCATTGTATCACAACATTTCTGTCAAGGCAGAATTAATTGTACAAAGGAGTTTTTCAGCTCCCCCCATTATTTAATAAAAATATTTCTTGTGCAATTACATTTGTCTTATCAGATTTGTTTACTTTCTACTGTTATTTGGTGTTGTGCTTTTAGCTCTATAGTAATATTTTGTGAAATCTTGTGGGCAAAATTGAGCAAGTCTTGGTAAAGACTTGAAGGTAGATTTGAGAAAGTCTTGGTGAAGACTTGAGAGAAGATTGAGAAAGTCTTAGAGAAGACTTGGAAGTAGATTGAGCAAGTTCTTGAGAGGACTTCAAGGTATATTTGAGCAAGTCTTGGAGAAGAATTGAGATCATATTTAGCAAGTCTTGGTGATGACTTGAAAGCATATTTGTACTATACTTGGGATAGAGTTTAATGTAGATCTAGGTAGAGTTGATCAAGATTTGTGTTAAATATTGAAAGTAAATTTGAGCAAGTATTGGTAAAGACTTGAAATAATATTTGTACTACACTTGGAATAGATTTTTGTGCATATCCAAGCAGATTTGATCATTATTTGTGTTAAATCTTGAGGTAAATTTGAGAACAAAGTTTGGAGCATAATTGAGGGTATATTTGTGCTAGACCTGAGATAGAATTGGAGCAGATTTATGCTAGACCAAGTATAGTGTTTAGTGCAGATTTGAGACAAATATTAATAAGAGTTGAGAACAGACTTTAGAGGTGATAGTTCAAAGGATAGTAGTCTCTAGATGATAGAGATCCATTATCTAGGGCAATGAGGATAGAGGCCTTCTATGGAGAGAGATCAGCAAGACAGTGTAGTGGGGGTAGAAAGTCTTCTAGAAGATTACCAACCAGAGCAAAGGAGAAAGATTTCTCCTATAGATAGAGTTCCATGAACCATATCAAATGGGAAAGAGTTCTCTTATGGAGTGTGATTCACAAACCAACAAGGAAGATAGATTTCTTCTATGGAGAGAGATCCATAAACTAGTTGAGGAGAAAGAGTTCTCATGGATCAAGTTCCACAAACCAAAGAAAAGGGAAAAGAGTTATTTTGTGGATAGAGATCCACAAATTAGAGAATTAGGGGATTGGTGTCTCATTTGGACAGAGGTCCATAAAAATTGTAATAGGAAAGTGTTCCCAAGATATTTTTCAAGAAAATTTTAGTGGAAATATTTTCTTCGTGGAGTAGCCCACATTGGCTGAACAACATTAAATTAGTGTCTCTATTGTGTGTGATGATTTGCACATTGATTTGATTATTGTTTTTGATATTACCATTGATAATATTGGATAATATTGTTTGGGAAAGAAAAGTAAAATTTGATCTTATAATATTCACCCCCCCTCTCATTATAAGCCTATGTTCTTCAATTGGTATCATAGAGGGTTCCTTTAGAAGGGTTTAACAGCTTGAAGGAAGAGTATATAGGAACACAAATGACATCTAAGAGTGGAGCTTCAGCAAATAAGGCACCATTTTTTTATGGGAATAATTATTCATTCTAGAGTGTAAGAATGAAGATTTACCTGATGGCACAAGGAATTGAGACATGGCAAGTAGTTGAGGATGGATACACACCGTCAACTAGTCCTCCTACAGATAAATATGGTAAGCTATTACATCTATATAATTCAAAGGCAATGAATGCAATCTTGGGTGGATTACATGAAGAATAATTTGTTAAAGTTATGCATTGCACATCAGCAAAAGATATTTGGGAAAATTTGGAGAATGCATATGAGGGAGATAAAAAAGTCAAGATGGTAAAGTTACAAAATCACAAGAAAATATTTGAGGACTTGAATATGAAGTATGAAGAAGACATTGCTACATACTTACTTCATGTGGATGATGTTTTTAACTCCATGTGAGGACTTGGGTTTAAAGTTGAAGAATCTGATATTTGTCAAAAGGTTCTAAGGTCACTTCCTATGAGGTTTTATGGAAATATTTTAGCCATAGAAGAAACAACAGATATTGAAAATCTGACTTTGGATGAGTTGCAAGGAACACTTACAGCATATGATATGAGAATAGTAAAGTACCCTATCCAAAATAAAGAGATATCTTTCAAAGTAGTAAAGAAAGCAAAGGATAAGAAACTTGTTTCAAGTGATGAGTCAATCAGTTATGAGGAAGCTCACTACGACAAAAGAAACAAGAAGGATTTATGCAAGCACAAAGGTATGAAAATAGTAAGGTGTTTCAATTTTTATAAATATGGTCACTATGCATCTAACTATATAGAATTTTAAAGCAACAACGGTGAAGAGAAGCAATATCATAAGAATAGGCAAGTAGGAAAATCTAGAAATAAAAAGAAAAATAGGGATAGACAAAGCAATCATGGAAAGAAGTTTTTCCAAAGACATAAGAGAAGTCTCTATGCATACAATACATGCAAGAGTTCAAGTGATAGTGATGGAAGATCCTCAGGTGATGAAGAAGAAGAAATGATCTTCTTGGCAATAGAGGAAGAAGGAAGTTCTCCTATTGAAGATGAATAAAAAAGTATAAAGATGCTCCTAAAGACAAATATTAAAGGAAGAATCATAAAATAAAGAGGAAGGAATAGTTGATCTAGAAGGTGAGCTTATTTTTGCTCCTAATAAATTAAGAAAGGCTAGAAAGCAGAATTCAAGACTCAAGGTTCAATTTCAAGAATGTGATTAAGGGAAGAGAGCTTATACAATATCTAACAAACTCAATATCTAAGACAAGGAGATTTAAGTTAGAGGAAAAAATATTAGAATGTGAAATATTAGAGCATGAGGTAGTTTCACTAAGGAAAGAAGTGAAAGAGTCTAAAGACAAGCTACCCAAGTTTGGGAAAAGTTCAAAGACTTTGGATAATATTCTCAAGGTACAAAGATCTTCATCAAACAATACAGGACTTGGTTTTAAAGAGGGACAAAGATAACAAGGAGAGGAGTCAATCTCAAACTCTAAAGAAGAAGAAGCTTCAAGAAAATAGAGTGAAAGATAAAGTGAAACTTATGAGGATAAGTTGAAAAACAAAAGGTTCAACAAGGAAAGAAACAATGCACAAATGAGGAATAGAAAACATCACAGGGAAGAAAGGACTAAGAGACCAATGGGGTCAAGGAAATATTTATTTCAAAGGACGTTGTTTCTTATATCATAGTTTTGGTCACAAGGCTATGTAGTGCAGGACACATGAAAATAAGGAATATGGTTTCACCAAGAGAAATTTCAGAAATGGGTATCTCTTTCAAGGGTATTGCTACTCTTGTAATCATTTTGGTCATAAAGCAATTGATTGCAGAGTTCATGATAAGAATGGATATGACTTCACTAGGAGGAACTTCAAGATATTTGCACATTCAAGGAACCACAACATAAGTGTTGTAAGTGTAAAAATGTTGGGCATATGGCTAAGTGGTGTAGAACAGAATTTCCAAAGATAATAAGGAATAGGTATATTCAAAAGAATAAAAAGAATCAGTTGAGAAAGAAGGTGGACAGAGAAAAAGGGTATTATAGGTTGGGAGTAGAGATACTCCCACACAAAAATTAATCACCTCAAGGAGATGAGGTGGGGAGGGGGTTGAGCTAAGAGTCTTATATTTAGCCCCAAAGTATTCCCTTTGCCATTGATGTCAAAGGGGGAGATATTTGAGTTAGGGGGAGAGCATTCAGTCAAGAGGAGCAATTTCTCAAGGGGAGCAGTATTGGAAAAGGTAAAAGGAATGCTTAAAGAAAAATAGGGTTGCCACCAATGACAAAGGGAGAGATTGTTGGAAATTTGAGCATGTTTTGTTGTCATTGATGTCAAAATATTGGATGTCCCAATTTGATGAAATTAATGTCAAAAGGTTAAAGGTCCTAAATTGATGGAAATATTTGTGAGAATATTTCTCCTGATGGCATATGAGGTATAAGGTAGCAAAAATAAAGGATGATATCTCCATAATGTTTTCAAAATGTTTTATAAATTACCTTGGTGGTAATTTGACAAAGGTTAAAATATTTATTAATGGAGGCAATAAATTACCTAGGTGGTAATTTGGCAAAGGTTAAAATATTTACTAATGGTTGCAAGGTTCTCCCTAAAAAGAAAAGGCCAAAAAGGTTTTGAATATTTAAATTATAATATTTAAATCCTTTAGGATTTAAATAATAATAATCAAATATAATAATTCAAATATTTAAAATTTGAATTAAAATAAAAGTAGCCGACATCATATGTTTAATTGGGCATGTGTATAAATAAGGCTAAGGTAGCCTAAGCCCAAACATTAATGTGCATTCGATTTCCCTTGGATGTCTTATTCCTCGCATGCAGTAGAGAGAGAAAGGCATAGGCATTCACAATTTTTGAAGGTAGTAAAAGGAAAAAAAGTGGGAAGCACCTATCCCCACCTAAGTGAGGTGGTAGTTGAGTTGGTTTGTGCAATGCATTGGAAGCAACGAGGTGCAGATTTTGAATCGCACAAAGTTTTGTTGAGCACATTCCATTAAAATTTTGCATCGATGGAAATGAAGATAAAGGAGCACGTGCTCCTTAGTTCATTTGGGGTATTTTAGCCCACATGGTTGTGGCCCTTGTGTTAGGTCACTCGGGGATAGGAGGTCATAGGTTCGAGCAACAACTTCGATAATTAAATTTTTTTGTGAGGTATGTGCATTTACCATAGTTGGGAGGTATAAGGTGATAAATTAATTTTTATTATTTTGCTATAGTGGGATTTATAATGTTTAAATAATCTTTTTTATTTGCCTTAGTTGGGATTTATAAGGTTTGGATAAAGTTTTGTTGCCATGTTTGAGGGTTAAATAAATATTATTGTGTATGCTCAATTAGGGAGTCATAAGGGATTGTTTTAATTATGTTTTAAATAAAAAAGGAATGCATGAAATATAGTATGTGATGTTGTTTTAAAAAGAGGTTCTATTAGTTTGATTGAAAATCATTTTAAGAAAGGAGTTATAAGGTGTATGTGAGAATTATGTTTATGTGATTGATAACTCTTGTTGATGAAATCTATTTTTAAAAGATAGGAGTAATAAGGTGTATAAGTGATTTGGAAATTGTATGAAGAAATATTTGTTGAAATGAATATTTTGAGATAGTCTATTTTTATCTAACCTTAAATTGGCAAAAGGATTTGGTTATGAGTAAGTCAAGTTTTGTGGATAATTATTCATCAATCAAATGAAATGTATGGTCAAATCATATTTTATTTAAAGTTATTGAAATGAGTGTGTGAAACATAAGGTGGAGTGAAAAGGATTATTTTATAAGCATTTTTTAAAATGTCGAGCAAGTTTTGTGTATCTCATTATTTAATGGTTTGGAAATATTTGAGATAGATTTTGAGAAAAATCTAGGTTGTATTGCTAAGTGAGTTTTGGGAAGTTTTGAGATAAAGAGTGAGAACCATTTGTGCTAGGATTGCAAAAAAAATTAAGTATATTTGTGAGAACTATTTGAGTGATTGATTTTGAGAAGAAGATTGGCAAGTAGAATTTTTTTGAAGAGAGTATTTCTGAAAGAAATTTGAGTGGCAATTTGTATGCATGATTTGAAATTAATTTGAAAGACTTGAGCAAGTCCTTGAGGGGACTTAAAGACAGAGTTGAGTAAGCTTTTGTGAAATCTTAAGGGCAGAATTGAGTAAGCTTTTGTGAAAGCTTAAGGGTAGAGTTGAGTAATATTTTGTGAAATATTAAGGATAAAGTTGAGTAAGATTTTGTGAAAGCTTAAGGATAGAATTGAGTAAGCTTTTGTGAAAGCTTAAGGATAGAGTTGAGTAAGCTTTTGTGAAATCTTAAGTACAAAGTTGAGTAAGCTTTTGTAAATTTGAGTAAGCTTTTGTGAAAGCTTAAGGATAGAATTGAGTAATTTTTTATGAAAGCTTAAGGACATAGTTTATTAAGCTTTTGTGAAAGCTTAAGGACAAATTTGAGCAAGCTTTTGTGAAATCTTGTGGTTATAATTGAGCAAGTCTTGATAAAGACTTGAAGGCATATTTCAAAAAGTCTTGGTGAATACTTGAGAGAATATTGAGCAAGTCTTGGAGAACACTTGAGAGTAGATTGAGCAAGTTCTTAAGAGGACTTGAAGGTAAGTTTGAGAAATTCTTGGATAATACTTGAGAGCACATTGAGAAAGTCTTGGTGAAGACTTGAAAGTAGATTTGTACTACACTTGGGATAGAGTTTGGTGCAGATCTAGGTAGAGTTTATAAAGCTTTGTGTTAAATCTTGAAGGTAAACTTGAGAAAGCCTTGGTGAAGACTTGAAAGCATATTTTT
The DNA here is from genome assembly GCA_028583015.1 of Wollemia nobilis. Lineage (NCBI taxonomy): Eukaryota > Viridiplantae > Streptophyta > Pinopsida > Araucariales > Araucariaceae > Wollemia > Wollemia nobilis. The sequence goes on along the minus strand of JAQPPZ010017097.1, from coordinate 1,906,404 downwards.
ACTACACTTGGGATAGAGTTTGGTGTAGATCTAGGCAGAGTTGATCAATATTTGTGTTAAATATTGAGGTAGGTTTGAGAATAGATTTTGGTGTAGATTTAAGGGTAAATTTGTGCAAGACCTGAGACAAAGGAGAAGATTTGTGCTAGACCAAGGATAGTATTTAGCACAGATTTAAGAAAAATATTGAACAAAGTTGAGAGCAGGATTTGGAGGTGACAAAGTAGAGGATAGCAATCTCCAATGGATAGATATCCATTAGCCATGGTAGTGAGGACAAAGGTATTTTGTGGAGAGATATCCACAAGCCAGTGCAATGGAGGTAGACAGTATTCTAGAAGATCATCAACCAAAGAATACAAGAAAGAGTTCTCCTATGGATAGAGTTCCATTAACCAGAGTAAAGGGGAAAGAGTTATCCTATGGAGTGTGATCCACAACCAACTAGGAAGATAGATTTCTTCTATGGAAAGAGATACATGAACCAGTTAATGAGAAAGAGTTCTCCTAGGTCAAGTTCCACAAACTAGAGAAAATGGGAAAGATTTCTCTTGTGGATAGAGATCCACAAATCAAAGCATTAGGGTATTGGTGTCTCATTTGGACAGAGGTCCATAAACATTGTAATAGGAAAGTTTTCCCAAGAGATTTGTTGAGAAAATTTTAGTGGAAATATTTTCTCCATGGAGTAGCCCACATTGGGTGAACCATGTTAAATTGGTGTCTTTATTGTGTGTGATGATTTGTGCATTGCTTTGATTATTGTTGTTGATGTTTTCATTGATATTATTAGATAATATTGTTTGGGAAAGAAAAATAAAAGTTGATCTTATATTGTTCACCCCCCTCTTAGTATAAGCTTTGGTTCTTTAGACTATGCTTCAAATTTGGACTTGGAAAAAATTTCACCTTTACTATCATGCTTTAAGACCAACTAAAACTAAGTAATAACTCATTTTCTCCTTGGTTAATACCTTTTTTAAAATGTATATAGGATTCTATCCAGTGTGTATCTTTTCCAACTTCAACTATCCATCTTCCAAAATTTATCGTATGAAATGGTACTTAGTTTATATATGTTTAGTCCTAGAATGGAAGGTTGAGTTCTTTGCAAGATGAATGGCACTCTAACTGTCACTATATAATATTATATTCTCCTACTTCTTTCCCAATTTCTCCAAATCATCTCTTTACTACCCTCTATAATAACAACATACTTTGCTTCCATTTTTGAAAGTGCAACAACATTTTATAATTTTGAAATCCAACTTACTATAGTTCCACCTATAATAAAAATATACCCTATGGTGACCTTTTTGCTATCTATATAACCTACCATGTTTGAATCAGATATCCTTATAGAATGATGTTAGAACCTCCAAAATGTAATGCTTGAGTGTCAATACCTCTCAAATACCTGAGAATTCACTTCACTGCATTCCAATGCTCTTTTCCTGGGTTGTTTATAAACCTACTCACAACTCCCATTGCATGTGCTATATCTAGCCTTGTGCACACAATTGCATACATAAAACTACCAACTACCAATGAATAAGGAATCTTGGAGATATAGTCTATCTCCTCTTGTGCCTTGGAACACATCTCTTTAGTCAGTTTTAAATGATTTGCCAAAGGTATACTAATAGGTTTTGCATCCTACATATTAAATCTTTTCAACACCTTCTCAATGTACTCATCCTAAGATAATGTTAATTTACAATTTTTCTTATCTCTTGTTATTCTCATACCAAGGATTTTCTTTGTAGCACCCAAATATTTCATTGCAAATAAATTTGCTAATTTTATTTTGAGCACATTTATATCCTACATGTTAGACCCTACAACAAGCATGTCATCTACATATAATAACAAGATAATATAGTTACCATCATCTAATATTTTAAAATAAACACAGTGGTTAGAATAACATCTACTATAACCTTGTTCTATCATAAAACTATCAAATTTTAGATACCACTACCTTGAATCTTGTTTTAGGCCATACAAGCTCTTTTTCAACCTGCATACTAATTCCTCCTTCCCTTTGATCTCATACCCCTATGGATTCTATATTTAAATCTCTTCCTCCAAATCCCCATGGAGAAAATCTATTTTTACATCTAAATGTTCAAGATGTAAATCTTCTACAACCACTAGACTTAAAATGGTTCAAACTGAAGTCATTTTAACAACAAGAGATAATATTTCATCAAAATATATACCTTTCTTATGTGCAAACCCCTTTAAAAAAAGTCTAGACTTATACCTCTTTTTGCATCTGTCTTCTTCCTTCACCTTATAAACCCATTTATTTTGCAATGCTCTTTTCCTATAGGCAACTAAACCAAATCCCAAGTTTGGTTATGTACCAAATATTCCATCTCCTCTTCCACGCCTTGCTCTTACTTATTTCTGGTTTCTACCTGCATTGCTTCTTTATATATTTCTAGTTCATCAGAATCAGTCAACAATACATGATGCAATGAAGGAGGGTAATATTTAGGAAGTATACTTAACCTGGTAGATCTTCTAATAATACTTGTAGGAGTTTGAGGTGCTTGCTGCTATTGTTATTGAATATTTTGATTTTCTAGCACCTTTGGATTTTTATTTTTTGTGATTTCATCAAGCACTATGTATTTTTTGTTTGCTCATTTTTTTCTTTGCAACTGATATTTATACATGACCTTCTCATTGTATACCACATATCTAATCCTAATGAGAATGTGATTCTTATAATCGTAAAAATCATAAACAAAATTATTAACTCCATATCCAATGAAAGTACACTTCTTGGACTTTACCTCAAGTTTTATTCTATTTTCTTTATCAATATGAACAAATGCTTCACAGTCAAAAGTATTTAGAAATTAGTAGTTAATAGGTTACCTATCGATGCCTCTTCTATAATACCATAATCCAAGGAACTTGAAGATCCTCTATTTATTAAGTAAATAGAAGTATCCACAGGATCTACCCAAAACTGTAAGGGTGTTCATCGTGACATAGAATCCAACAATATCTTGTTAGATGAGGAACTTTATGCACTTGTATCTAATTTCAGTCTGGCTATGATCCTATAGGTAATCTCATACACCTATCATATTTTATGATATTCTATTCATCCTTTTTGACACACCATTTTCTTGTAGTGTTATTAGAACCATCTTCACTCTATGAATCCCATGGTATGAACGATAACTATCAAAATCCTTGTTGTAGTATTCTCCTCCATTATATAATATGAGATACTTCAACTTATTTCCTATATCATTCTCAACCAAAGCTTTCCATTTCTTAAAAATATCAAAGACATCAAATTTTCTTCAAATACAATAAACCTAATTTTTTCTAGTTGCATCATCAATAAAAGCAATATAATAATAAGAGCCACCAAGATATGATACCTGAGCTGGTCCCCATACATATATATGCACAAGCTCTAACTTTTAACTCTTCTTTTCCTTACCAACTCTAATAAATATGACTTCTTTCTATTTCCATAAATACAATGCTCACAAAATTCCAAATCAACCTACTTCAAACCTTGCAACAAATTCCTTGAGTGGAGAATCTGCATTCCCTTTTCAATCATGTGCCCAAGCCTATGATTCCATAAATTTGTATTCACTCTTATAGAAGGTAAAGCAATAGAAATTTCAGTATTACCAATACATACATACAACATACCGAACTTCTTTCTTTTTTCTAATATCAATGATCCTTTAGTAACCTTCCATGATTTTTTTGAGAATGTAACTATACAACCTTCATTGTCCAACTACCTTGTTAAAATTAGATTTCTTATCAAATCAGGAATATGCCTTACCTATTTCAACAACCATTAATTTCCATTGGGTAATTTTATCTGTATCTTACCCATTACAACAATTTTACATGGTTGATCATCACCTAAATAAACTTGTCCAAAATCACCTTGAACATAGTCTAGAAAATATTTCTTATGGGGTGTGGCATGATATGAAGCTCCTGAGTCTAGCACCCAATAATCATTAATATTATCTAATTAAAGGATTAAAGCATCTTACAACACATAACCTACTACATTTGATTCCTGATTATTATCCTATTTTTCATCTCCCTTTTTTCTTTTCAAGATCAACATTCTCTTTTCATGTCTCCTTTCTTTCCACAATGCCAACATTCCAACTACTTCCCTCTGGATTTGGATATGTCTTTATTTGATTTTCCATGATTCTCTAGACTTTTCCTCTCTCCATTTATCTTCCCTTGTTCTCCACAGTCAAATAATTACCTAATGTCTCACCTATGTTTTTTCATCACATTTCCTCGCTAAGGATAAGACCAATAACATCATCAAACTTTAAAGTATTTGAACCAGAGATAAAATTATTCACATCCATGACCAATCCATTCCAACTTCTTGGAAATGAGAACGATATCAAAATATACCTAACCTCATCATAAAATTTTACTCCTACAAAACTTAACTAATTTGTAACCATGTTAAACTCATATAAATGATTAGTAACAAACCCACCTTCTAACATCTGCATATTAAATAAACACTTCATAAGAAATACCTTATTTTAAGCTAAGGGTTTTTAATATAGTTTAGCCAATTATTTCATTAGATCCTCCATTGTCTTTTCCTTTGAAATTTTTAAGGCCAGTGACGCAACCAGACACAGTCGTATTGTTCCTAATACCTTTGTATCAAGGACTTTTCATTCTTCATATGACAACTTCACTGGATTCTTTTCTATTCTGTCTAATGGTAGGAAAATATCCTTTTGATATAGATAGTCCTCCATTTTTATCATCCATAGCTAGTAATTTTAGTCATTAAAATTATCAACCCTAAACTTATCTTATTTTTCCATTTCTCCCACTTGAACCAGGAAACCCTCCTTTCGAGTACATTTTTCAAACCTTCGGATTTGATACCAATTGTTAGAAATAATTATGCATGCAATAAATAATGCATAAATAAAATATAGAAGAATAACGTAATAAAAACCACAATACAAGAGATACACAAATATATGTGGTTCACCCAATACGGGCTATATCCATGGAGAAAATAACTAGGCCTTTTATTATGTCCAAAAAAATTGAAGGGATACAACCTACAAAAAATTCGTTATAACTTCCTCTTATTTCTATCACTGTATCTTCATGTGCTACTTCTACATTTGTCACCATACATCATCCTCTTAAAAAGAGAGTTAAAATTTCAGGCAAAAATACCCACCTAAAATCCACCATTCTATCTATGACCTAATAATAAATGGTCCAAATTTAAAAAGAGAAAAAACATCTATTTTTGGCTTTGGAGGTGTTTCCCCCCATTGTGATAATAGTAGGGGGGTTTTTTCCCCTACATCTCCCCTTCGTGGAGTGGGTCCAAGTGCAGCTGAAATAAGACCTTCGAATTAGAGAGAATCAAGCTGCACAATCAAAAAGAACCACTCGTTACATTGATGAGGCTGACATTGCAAGAGGAAAGCATTTCATAATCAATCCAAACATCCTTAGCAAATGCAATGGATATGTTGTTGTCATATCATAGATATATTTTCTCAACCTCTTTAGAGTTTGATATATAGACAATTCCAAAATAAATTTCCTAAAAGTTATGCATGTGCAATCCATGAATGATAACATTGGTGTAGGGCCTATTATCGATGTGCATGGGTAATCCATGAATGATAACATTGGTGTAGAGCCTATGATATATGTGCATGGCCAAATCATGAATGATAAAATTTCTTAAAAGTTATGCATGTGCAATCCATGAATGATAACATTGGTGTAGGGCCTATTATCGATGTGCAATCCATACATGTAGGGCCTATTATCGATGTGCAATCCATACATGTAGGGCCTATTATTGATGTGCATGCTTGTGCCCTTAGTATAAATGATCTTGTAACTTAAAAAAAGGAGGAGAATTCTAAGATTTATTTCCACATATGTAAACACTATCCATAGAGTCTTAGGTATAGTTGCTCTATATCTAGGAGTCCTCAATTGGGGCTCATCAAGGTCTTCATTAAGTTTAATGATTGTGTAAAATATTTATCCTTTACCTCTCATAGCATAGCTTCCAAAGCCCTTTGCATAGTCTATGAGTTTAATTCTATTATGCATACAATGAGGAATTATCATCCAACACTTATCTATGACATTATGATGGGGTCTCTTTAATGAATAAGAGGAAACCTACGTAAGTGATGTAGTCTAGATGAGGGTGTCTAATAAAAGATGGCATTTTCTAGTAGTCAAATATCTCACAAGTTCACAAACTAGAAAATGAGCAATAAAAAATTACTTGCTTAAAAAAATAGAAAATGTTGCAACCAACACATTTACAGAGAGCACTTGAATTTGCCTAAAATGATCTTAAATGATTACAAGGTCATTTTTATGTAGATCCATTTTTTCCAATGTGTGAGGATAAAATTAGATTCGGATAAAATAGTATAAAATCATACCTAGATAAAATATCAATTTTTTGATATGCATTCCAAGATTAAAATTAGATATGGATTTGCAATCTAAATAAAATATTATAAAATCAAATCCAACTAAAATTACAATTTGAATATAATAAAAAAAATTAGCTATAAAATTATTTTTATTTTTGGGGATGAAGATTGCTTTTAAACCAAGATGCTCCCCAAGATGCTTTTGTATCAATCATTTATGCAATATTTCTCATGAACGAGGATGCTCCTACATCAATAAGTAGAAAAAATAAGAGTAAAGGCACAATCATATTATAGTCTCACACCATTAATTTGAATAGTGGCTAAATAGTGTGAACACCAATGTAGCAATACTAGGGTAGCAAAGGTAAGCATCAATGCTAGGGCAATGCTGAGTAGTGGCTAAGTAGTGCAAACAAAAATGGAGCAATACTAGGGTTGATTAGTATTAGGGTATAAAAGGTGAATATTAGTGTTAGGGTAGTTCTAAATAGTGGCTAAATAGTGTGAACAATAATGGAATAGTGCTAGGGCTAAGCAATGTTAAGGCATCGAAGATGAGAAACAGTGTTAGGGTAATGTTGAGTAGTGGATAATATGTATAAAATAATTATTTACATGACTTTTTAAATGTTGATTATGGAGCCTGATTAAATTAGAGGCCTTTGTTCCAGTTGCACTTAGACCCACTACATGAAAGAGAGAGGGTGTATGGGGGCATTAGCCCCCGCTACTAATTTCGCCACCCCCCCTAGCAGGGGTTTTGAGGGCAGCACCCCCGAAGCTAAAAATATATTTTTTTTCCTCTATGTAAATTTGGATCATTTGATATTAGGTCATAGATCGGACGATAGATTTTAGGCAGGTTTTTTGCCCTAAAATTGTAATGCATTATTATAATAGGAGGTTGTACGACGATTAAATATGTAATGAGGGGTGTGGTTGTGTACAGAGGGGTTTTTTGAATGGAATACAAAGGGCCTAGTTATTTTCTTTGTGGAGTAGCCTGATTTGGGTGAACCACGTTATATCTATGTCTATTGTGTATTGCATAATTTCTTCTATGTTTATTTCCACATTATATTATTGCTCATATTTGTTAATTAATCCTAACATTAAATTGGGATAAAGTTATGAGAGTTGAGAATGGATGTGATGGATGTGATCTACGGTATTTTTGGTGCTCAACAAAATTTTGAATCTGAGGTAGACAAGAACTTGCTTTCTAACAAAGGTGATGGTGATCGATGTGATCATACTTATGATGGTGATGAAATGGGACATATTTCAATCATGGCAGTAGATCTAGGCCCTCCCATACCTTCACCCTAACCCAACTCTTAGCCAATTGAAATTATCTTTTCATAGAAGGTTTAAAAAAGCATAGGGTTTTTTTCTCTAGTTGTTTCATTTGTCCCCTCAATTGCCTCATCTCCTCTTGTCCTAAACCAAATAATTTTGAAAAATCTAAAGCCTCTCATGAATTCCTTTATATCTATATAATCACCTTCTCTCATTGGCAAGTTTTTTAGCTCTCATTCTAACATGGAGTTAATTCAAAAGTGGGATACTTTTGAATGACTTCCTTAAGAAAATATGCAGCTCATATCCCTCCCTAGAGGTTTTTTTAGATAAAATTGAATAATCCTCTTGAAACGAGTTGTATTATTGTAGGGGGTCATGGTTCTATGATAGTATAAGCCTTTTCCTAAGGTGGGGTACTGATTTTGACCTAAAAACTAAAGTATCAACTACATACCAATCTGGGTGAGATTGCTAGGTCTCCCTAATCATTTATAGCATGAGTAAGTGTTATTATGTATTTATCAAGGAATTAGAAACCTGGTTGCATTTAATCTAGATATTAAATTCATATTGAGAATGATATACACCTATATGTTCATTATGGTCATTCTTAAATCTGAGTTGCCAACTTCAATAGAATTAGTCTTGGACTCATCTAGTAGACACCATGTTATTTAGTATGAGAACAAACCTATATTTTGTTCAAAATAAAAAACTCAAGGTCATATCAAACCCTAGTACCCATCATTTAAGTAGAAGGATGTGGCCCCTAAAGCCCCTATAAGATAATAGCACGACCCAAGAAAATTTCCTATTAGCTCAATGAAGTCTCCTCCTCAAATGACTGTTTCTACCAAGAATCCTCATGTTTCTATTTCAAAAGGCAAATAAGTCATGTCATACCTTTCACCCAATGATCCTCTTTAGGTATGTTCATTGGTCCCAAACCCAACTCCCTTTTATTTCTTATTTTTTTAGGATTTTGGGTGATATTCTCACAATGACACTGAGAGGGGGGGTGAATCAGTGTAGCTATTTAAATTCAAATCTACAACTCTTAAAGCTGAAGTAAGGAGAAATTAAAAGCATATAAAGCAATTATCACAAGAGAGCACACCACAACACACAATGTAACGAGGTTCACCAATTTGGCTACTCCTCAAGAATGACTGCTTGGACTACAATCCAAATCCAACCTTTGCAAAACACCAATTTTACAATCTGTTTACCAGAACCCACTGGAAGGAGCACCAACCCCTGATTTATCTACACCAATAGAAAGGAGCACCAACCCCTATCCAAGCACCAACTTGGATTATAGTTTTGAAAACTATATTTATGACATAAAAATGCCTTCACTTTAACAAGACCCTGACTGGTCTATAATTTATCAAAACACAGTAAACACTTACGGCTCTTCTTGTCGCTCTCTTACAGCACTCTTCTAACCCTCTTTCGATAGCACTTTCACACATTCAGTGGCAACCTAATTCTGCATGCAACTGCCCTTTTATAACAGAATTCTGATTCTATTTTTAGGTTCCATATTTTCACATGCAGCTTATTAATAGAAAGTTCTATATTCAACTTCCTTTATCTCACAGTATTCTTTCATGCATCCTATAAATAGTTATGGTCTCTTGTTTGGTCTTCGACTGATGACTTTCAGTTTAACCGTCGCTCGATGCATTCACTTTGTAACTGACCTTGTAACTGTCATTCTGACTCCAGTTCACTGTTCTTATTTTAGCTGCATGATTTCTATCTATAACTGCCCCTGTAACTATCACACTAACTTTAGTTGACTCTTCTTATTTTGGTTGCATAATTTTCCTCTACAACTACCCCTGTAATTGTCGTTCTACTTCAGTTAATTATCTGTAATCGTGCTATTGTGACCTATCGCAAAATAGCGACACTTCTGTCTCTTTGTACTCTTCTCGCATTTTACCCGTGAAAACATGACATGTCATGATATCATGACATTTCTACCCCTTTGACCTTTTCTTGGCTGTTGACTAGCGAAAACACATGTCACGATATCGCGACACTTTCGCCTCCTTGCTACTCTTCTTGGCTTCAACCAGCGAAAACACATGTCACGATATCGTGACACTTTCACCTCCTTGCTACTCTTCTTGGCTTCAACCAGCGAAAACACATGTCGCGATATCACGACACTTTCGCCTCCTTACTACTCTTCTCGGCTTCAACCAACGAAAACACATGTCACGATATCGTGACACTTTCGCCTCCTTGCTACTCTTCTTGGCTTCAACCAACGAAAACACATGTCGCGATATCACGACACTTTCGCCTCCTTGCTACTCTTCTTGGCTTCAACCAACAAAAACACAACATGTCACAAAATCGTGACACTTTCGCTGCCTTGTGTCTTTCTCTGCCTTTCGCCCGCAAAAACGGAACATGTCATGAAATCACGACACTTTCGCTACCTTGTGCCTTTCTCTGCCTTTCGCCCATGAAAATGAAACATGTCATGAAATCGTGACACTTTTGCTGCCTTGTGCCTTTCTCTGCCTTTCGCCCGTGAAAACTCAACATGTCATGAAATCACGACACATTCGCTTCCATACACTCTCTCTCCTCTTCGGGTCGTGAAAACCCGACATGTCACGATATCGCAACACTTTTTCTCCTTAGAATTTTTCTTCCCTTTGGGTTGCAAAAACCTGACATGTCATGAAATCGTGACACTTTTTCTTCCGTACAATCCTTCTTGCAAATTGTCATGAAATCGTGACACTTTTCTTTGCAAGCTCCTTCTCCCCGAACATGTCATGAAATCGCGACAGTTTTCTTTGCTTGCACCTTCTTTTCGAACATGTCACGAAATCATGACAGTTTTCCTTGCACTTTCTCTCTCTTCGAACATGTCACGAAATTGTGACAATTTTCCTTGCGCTTTCTCTCTCTTCGAACATGTCGTGAAATCGTGACAGTTTTCCTTACGCTTTCTCTTTCGTCCAACATGTCGCGAAATCATGACATCTTTTTCTCTCTCCTATTTCTCTTCGCTTTGGACCATAAAAATGAAACATGTCGCGAAATCATGATAGTTTTGCCAGTATTTTCTCTCTCCTCCGATATGTCACGAAATTGTGGCAGTTTTGCCAGCATTTTCTCTCTCCTTTGATATGTCACGAAATCGTGACAGAAAACATGTCGCGATATCGTGACAGTTTTCTTATTTATATTTTTCTTTGATCCTTTGAATCTGGGCCACTTTTGTCTTCTTGGAAATTCACTATACATGCTCTGACTGACCTCTAAAATCCTGTCCACTGCATCAACTGATCTATCTGTCTGTGTTGACAACAATGACAATACTGTTTCTGCACCTTGCTCAACATTGGGATCCTTTCTAACCAAGCTTATTCCCTTTCTTCCCCATATAATATGGGTTCATTTCCCTTATTTTTAGGGTCTCCATATCTCCTAGGTTTTAATTCCCCTTCTAAAGAGAAGGCTTCCCCATATTCTAAACATTTTCCTTTACCCACCCCTCCTAAAAGTCTTTTTAGAGTCCTCTGTGGCCTTGAATCTTTCCTTAATTTTCCTTCATCAAGAGCTTCCCATTCTAAGGTTAGTTTCCTCTCTTTCTTTGTTGGGGCTTCTTCCCCTTGCAATGCTTCCCATTATAGAGCCCTAACATTTAACCCCCCCAGAGTCATTCACTCACAACAAAAATATTTTTTTTGCTAATGTGGGAGGTGGTAGGAAAAAGGGGCACCCTTCTTCCCAAGATCTAAGAAGAAAGGAATTCGATGAGGAAATTTCCAACGGGTCCCAATCCACATTATGTCCAACCTTCCAAGAGGAGGTCACCATTGAGTCTCATGAAGAGGTAGATAATAGAACCAAACCTCCCTTATCCCACAAGGAAAAAATCATCCTTTAAAATATCCAAGTGAAGATTATGTCATGGAATATAAGATGTCTTAATGGCCTCTCAAATCAAAGGTTGGTTACAATTGTTAGCTTTTGATGAATGGGCCATGAGACATAACAATCACAAGATGTAAAATAACATGCAAAAAATTAAATTTTCTAGATGATTGAAGTATGCTTAAATATAAATCATATAAAATATTATAATGTAGTTCAAGGAGGAAGTGAGCGCTCCATTAACGAAGCTACAAATCTACATCATATCCATCACTAATAAATGGTTTGGAACATAGAACTACACTATCCCCTAACCTATGCTATCTAAAAATGTCCCCTAACTATCTTATTTATCTATCTAAGAGATCATCCTTATATATGCAAAAATAGGATGCTTGGCCAACACTCTATCTAGTTATGCATAGTACACCCTGCACATGTAAAACTTACACATTGATACTTATCCATTTAATACATTGTATGAAGTCACTAGATAACTTGCACAAGAAGTAATCTAGGTATGTATCTTGGAGGATACATTTACATAATTCAAATTATGTAATAGACATTATTTCCAACACCCCTTGTATTACATTATTTGAGTATTGAAGTCTTTAGTCTTCAATATGGATTTTATTTTTCTTCTGCTTAATCTTCATAGTATTCTTCTTCTGCATTCTTTGTATTTAGGTTTAGTAGGTAATTTGTGTCTTCATATGATGCATAGTAGGTTGTAGCTAGGCCTTCTATTCTCATTGGATAATCTTTGACATGTTCAAATTCATCTTCTATTTATTCATATTTGTAGTCCTCCTTGCAAGTATCTTAATTTGATTCTAATTGTTGATGAATAAGTAGGGCATGATGCAATTTTCCTCTCATATTTTTTATCCTTTTGTGATTGTATTTTTTATGTATTGGTTCTTCATTTTCTTCAACTTGTTCTTTTGCAAATAAGTTAGAAGCATTTTGTAACATCACAATATCTTGTGGGATTTCCATTGATTCTAGGATATAAGTATTTTCATGGATTGAACCTGTTGCTTTTATTTCATCTTGATTCATAATGAGACATGTATTGATCCCATTCATATATCCAAAATTAATCATGTAGTTTTTTTCTACTAGCTTGCTCATTGAGATGAGATTGAAAGTTAATACAGGAACATACAATACTTTTTGTAGTAGAAGATTTGAAAAATATTTACTAGGAGATATACATCCATATATATGAATAAGATATGTGGTTGTCTACAATTCTTAATCTGTAACCTTTGGTAACCTCAAGATAGTTAAACCATTATAAATTTCTTGTCATATGATGACTAGCTCCCAAATCAATAAACCACCTATGATTATGCTTTGTGAGCTGGTTCTTGTCGAAGCAAGATTTACATGACATTCCTTTACCCATTGGAAAGGTTGAATTGAGATAGAATTGCTCTTTAGTGCTTTTTGTAAAAATGTACTTCAATTTTGGTTGATTTTGTACAAGTTTTGCAAGAATCAAAAATCAAATTTTCAACACCTTATTACTCCTAATTGAACTAAGAACTATTTCAATTTTGAAAAGGTTTTGATGTTGGAATGATTTTATCCCCTTTTTAGAGACAAGTAAAAATATGTTTATCCAACCTTAATATATACCCTTAATAACCTCTTTTATATCCCTTGGATTATTTCTAACTTCCAAATAAAATAAATTTGATGGAGTAATCCTTATGACTCCCAAGTTTGGAAAATTAGACAAATGATAATAATATTTGCAATATAGTTTAATCCAAGTTGAATTCCTTATTCCTCCTAAGTAAGATTGCAAATATTAAAATAATAAGATAAGTCACCCCTTTAGCTTTCAAAACCTAAGTTTTAACATTAGTTTATAATCCTTATAACTCCAACTTATGAAAGCAATAATAAATAGGATTTAGACCTTACCTTATGGACATAATATCTCTCCATATTTTATTCTTTCTATGGTTGAGTATAATAGTGTATAAGAGATACCTTGGATGCTCTATTTAATGGATATTCTTTGGAATGGCTAGATGTGAATGTTGTACGTATGGCACTAAATGTTGATCTTCAAAAATGGGGAGCTTTTAATGCTCCTTCCCCTTATCTTCCACATTGCACTTTGAATGTTTCTATTGCTTCTCTCACAACTTGATTGTGCTATGTTCCTCCTTTGAATGTTTTTGATTGCACTTCACTCATGCATGTTGATATTGGGTTTAAGATATCTTTTAAGCACTATTTATCATAGGTATTTTGACAAGTGTCACATCCGTTACAAGCGAATGCTCCCTTCTTTACGTAATGCTACAGAACCCTTATCCAATGCTTATTGGAGAAATTTGATAATGTATGGGCCCTTGTGTGAAGCTTGTGGAGAATACCAAGTGGCACGTCTTTTCTTGTAACTCCTTCATGGGAGTTTCTAGAATGCTGAGAGGATTAATGACCAGAATACCAAGTGCCACTTCTACATGGAGATCATTCTTGTAATGCCTTCGAATATAGATATTATAACTCCATAACCCCTTTCCTTTGCAACATTGCTTGGGCAGAAAGTAATCGGTGGGTGGTTTTCTCCAAGATAGAGACCGCGAATGTAACACCTTTCCCTTTTTATTTTATGCCTCCAAACATATTGATTTCCATTTTTATATTTTGACATGTTTTTTGAGATTGATATGCACTCACTTGTCTACATAAATGTGGCTCATGGATGATCTAAAGTGACCTTTTATTATGTAGGTATATACATCTAAGATGAGCCCTTGAATGGATCCATCTATCTTGGGAGGAAGAGTGTTGATGTTCGACCTTTGTTGGCTATTATTTTCTTGTAGAAAAGTGTGCCCTAATGTGGCACTTCCAAATATACTCTTATACTATCAAAAACCAGATTAGAGTAGTGCAAGATAATGTATTATATTTTGTACAATAAGGCTTTTTAATATACCTTCTTTTGCATTCTATTTCTAGAACTTAAATTCTGGTTCTGTGGCATATTTATCATAATACAAGGGTTTTAGGTTGTCTTTAAAAATAGACACACCTTCCCTTTTTTCTTGGACACTTTTGATAATAAATCCAAGCTTCAATAACAGTATATAGAATTTTTTTTAATTGATGCAAATTTTCTGCATTTTTTCTTGTATTCAACTTGTAATGCTTTTGATTTTGAGACTCACCAAGTCTCACTTTCATAAGATTCTATTTCAGTTTTTGGTTAGTTAAGTTCTTCTCTAAATTCTAGAGGATTCTAAACCTTTTTGGTGGCTTCTATTGGCCACTTCAAGTTGTATATTTTGGTGCTTCAATAGTGTCTTTAGACACTTGATACAAATCAGACTTTGTGCCTTTCAAGAAACATATAGCTAATTTTGTTTTTTAGACTGGTATAATAGTACAATTTCTTTAATTTTAATGAAGCAATATTACACCTTATCACTCCAATCAACTCTCAAATTCATGCACTAATAATCTACTACAACTAATCAAGAATTACCTAAAATGAATCTTTAGGAGTTATTCTGCAATTTCACTACATTAATGTTGTAGGAATTAGTCTTCTTTTTTGTTCAAAAATAGATAATAGGTAGTTGATAGAAACTAATCTGAACGTTAATCAACTCCTAATAAATGTGCAATTGAATCCTTAAAAAGAATCTATTTTCTTTTGTACTTTAGAAGACTGTAATCTAATTTCTCTTTTGCAACTTTAATCCAAATTCAGGTGCTCTAATAAATCTAATAAATTTTTCAATTAATGAATATTTTTTCACCATAAGTTGCATACCTTTTTTTGTAGCTCTTCTCCCACATTTTTAGAATATGTAGACCTTGGTGTCTAAAAACACCAAGTTTCTGCTTCAATTAGGATGTCTTGCACAACTCCACCAAATTATGGTCTCAAAAGTTATTGACAAGCCTAGGATTTGGTGATTTTTTCTCCTATTGTGTTCTCCTCCTTCTACTATAGATTTGGAGAAGTCTATGTATCTAGAGCAATGCCTTATTTCTATTAGAGGTAATATTCAAATATTCAATATTTGGTGATCTTCTATCTTTAAGTCTTCTTGTTAAATTTTGATTTTAAGAAGGATCTTCTTCTAGGGCTTGACACTCCTTACCAAGTTCTTCTCGTATTTGGCACTTCTTTCCAAAATATCATTCATATATTTGGAACTTCATGCTAAATTCTCCTCTTGGGCTTGTTGTCGGATGGCAAAAATTATCCCAAGTCCTTCACTATTAGGGACTTCACCTAAATAGTGGATTTATCCAATGAGTTATCAAAGAACTATCTTGATCTTCAGCAAGTCTCTCCTAGCCTTTCTTGGATGCTCAATGAGACCTTCACGAGGTCTTTGATCTGGCAGATTCTTATGCACCTCCTTGAGACCTTTTATTTAACCTTCTACTTTTGGAAAGTGTCGGTGGTGAGATCTTCTCCTAGATCTTCTGATTTTTTTGCTTTTGGATTTGAGAAAGACTATCATAGTCCTTATTATTCTTCTTCAAATATTGGAAGTTCTTCAATAATTTCTTCTCCTAATATCTTATTTTTTTCTTCAGGATTAATCTAATTTTGAAGAAGATGCTCTTCCTAACTTTCTTGTAGGAAGTCTCCCAACTCACTAAATCTTCTATTCCTAAAATAAATATATTAGTACTAAAATCTTTAGTTTGCTTTTGAATTAGATATTTTTCCTAAATTCTTATTTAGGATCACGACTTCTAAGGCCTATTTCAATTTCAAGGCTCCTATGGTATTTTTTAGTACCAAGACTCCTATGGTATTTTTTAGTATCAAGGATTCTATAGCCTTTGTAGTATCAAGAATTATATGGCCTTTTTTAGTATCAAGGTTTCTATGGACTTTTTAGTATCAAGACTTCCATGGCTTCTTCTTCAAGGCTTCTATGGCCTTTTTGTATCAAGTCTCTTGTGGACTGTTCTTCAATTGTAGATTTTTGTAATCCAACAATGGATATATTTAGTCTCATATCTTCACCATGATCCTTCACTAGAAGTCTTCTTTCATAGTATTATTCTCTTACACGATGAACTAACCTCTACACTATGAGGGCACACCAACCATCGGGCAAAAAAGTTGGAGTCTCCTAGATTTCTATCATAGGAGGAGTCCCAATCCTTTGAGAATTAATTTCCTACACCAAAAGAAACTTTAAGCACTAGTTAGCAATTTCTAGATGACTTGGATGATCTTCACTAGTTTATTTATCAATCTAGTGGATTCAAATGCTGAGTCCTAGTCTTCATGAGTTTTCATAACTCTGTGGAAAAGAATCTAGATAAAAATAATCTTAGTATTTTTTTAAACTGATATTCCTTTTAGTACTATCTTTGTGACTCTCCTAAAATCTACCACTTAGATACTCCTAAGATCTTTTTCCAATGTCTAGTCCAATGGTGCATCTGTTTGAAAAAAACTCTCAGGCTAACCAACAATGGTGGTTCCCTATTGACCTACACAGATTATATATACCATGGCTCTGATACTACTATTATATTTTTATGAATGAGCCATGAGAGATAACAATCACAAGATGCAGAATAACATGCAAGAAAGTAAATCTTCTAGATGACTAAAGTATGTTGAAATATAAATCATATAAAATATTACAACGTAGCTATGGAGGAGATGAGCACTCCATTAACAAAGCTATAAATCTACATCATATCCATCACCAATAAATGGTGTGGAACATATAACTACACTATCCACTAACCTATGCTATCTGACGATGTCCCCCAACTGTCTTATCTATCTATCTAAGAGGCCATCCTTATATATGTAAAGATAGGATGCTTGGCTAAAACTCGATCTAGTTGTGTATAGTACACCTTGCACATGTACAACTTGCACATTTACACTTGTCCATTTATTACATTGCATGAATTCACTAGATAACTTACACAAGAATTAATCTAGGTATGTATCTTGGAGGATACATTTACATAACCCAAATGATAGAATAGACAGTATTTCCAATAGCAGCCATGATAAAATATCATAAACCCTCAATCCTTCTTCAAGAAACAAAAATTGAAGAAAGAAATATTGAAAGGTCTCCAAAATTATCTAGAAAATAGTAGAATTTTTGTCCATCCCTACTATTGGTTCTTTTAGAGGCCTCTTATGTGTATGGGACCCTCACCAGGTTGAAGGAAGATTACTTTCTACTTCTAACAATTTCATTAGTATTATATTTTTTCATAGGGATACCCATACAAAATGGGTGTTAACAAATGTATATGCTCCAAATACTCCTTCAAAAAGAGCCCTACTATGGAATTCTTTAAGTCAAATAAGGAGTATTTTCTCTAATGAGACATATATTATAGTTGGAGATTTTAATTATTCTTTATTTTAGTTTGACAAAAAAGGAGGTACCTTAATTTCATCATCAAGTATGTAATATTTTTAAAAAAAATTCAATGATAATGAGCTCATGGACGTCACTCTCAGAGGCTCTAAATTCACCTGGATCAATAGAAGGATTGAAAATCATCTCATCCAGCTCAAACTTGATAGATGTTTTCTTTTCCAAGAAGCCATAACTTTGTTTGGGGATACCACCCTTTGGTCCCTCCCTAATATTGTGATCATAATTTGATCATTTTTTAAGGGCTTCAACCTTATCCTTTTAAGAATCCCTTCATATTTGAATCAATGTGGCTCTAGCACCTAGATATTCAAAACCTCATTTCTGAATGGTGGAGCAAGCAATTTTTAGGTCCCATCATTTCTCAAATAGCAAAAAAACTAAGGTACATCAAGACCAACCTAAAGATATGGAACAAGGAGGTGTTTGGAGATATCTTTAAAAAAATAAGAATATTTAAAACTATCTTCTGCAAATTGAGGCTTGCATTAAGAATGGAGAAGATTTTGAGTCTCTTAGGTTTTTTGAAAGACAATTGTTGTCTAAATTACACAACATACTTACCATGGAAGAATCATTCTAGTTCCAAAACTCAAGGGCTATCTAGTTAAAGTTAGGTGACTCTTATATAAAATTATTTCATGCTTCTGCTCTTTGACACCATAGTTTCAACAAAATTAATGAGTTATTTAGAGCTGATGGTTTAATTTCAAGAGACATCCATGAAATCAAATCCCTAGCTTTAAGTCACTTTGAGAACATTATTCTTTAATATCCTTACCTCCTATAGGTCCTAATCATATGTTGCCTAACATACCAAACCTTGTCATGGATGATGTTAATGATTGGCTTCTTAATCCTTTCTTTGATGAATAAAATAGAAAGGTTGCCTTTTCAATGAAGGAGGATAAATAACCTGGCACTAATGGTTTTCCTCCATGCTTCTTCCAAGTCTTTTGGAACATTGTGGGCCTGAACATTTGCAAAGCCATCCAAGAAATACAACATACCAATTTCATTCTTAAAGATAGTATGTGGAATCCTATCCTTGAAAGAATCCATATAAGGCTCAGTGGTTGGAAGGGAGCCTTACTAAGTCAGGCTAGTAAGTTGATCCTAGCTCATGCTTACCTCCAAAGTATCCCAATTTATTACTCATCTACTTTCAAAATTCTTGCATCCATTTACCACAATATTAAACAACTCTAATGAAATTTTATTTGGTCCAATTCTAAAAATAAGCACATGTTCTACTTAGTGTCTTGGGAGAAATTTTATTCCAAAAATTCCCAAGGGGAACTAGGTCTTGTAGGCCCAAAATGGCCACATCCTTAGAAAATTTTGAAAATTTTATCTAAGGTATGAAGTCTCCATTCCACACATATATCAGTGTATATTGGAGTAGATCCATGAAAAAGGTTTTTAATCCGCTCAAAACTTAGTGCAATTTCTCATTGGGAGTGATTTCATATGATTTACAACACATTTGGTAGTGTACTAGTGATGCATCATGAATCCACAATTTTTTTTGACAAAGATGATGTCAGTGCAAAAGAAGTATGGATTAGTGATCATTTGTATTTGTCAACGTGCTTCAAGCGCCTAAGTGTTGGTAACAATGAGTTCGACAAGTTTATTGAGTATTTTGTTCCATAATGGTGACAAGAGGTGAAAAATGTAAAAGAGTGTGGACTTGTGATAGAGTATTTTTGACTGACTTCCTTCTAGATTGGTGATAAGCAGTGTTTTACACTAATATCAATGTGGAATGAAGAGTTATTTTACACTGTGAAGGGTGTGGATTGGTGACAAAAGAGTTTTACACTTGCTTGAGTCCTTATTGGCATTCTGCAAGTGTTTGAAGTAAAATATGATGTCAGCATATTTCAAGTGCAAATTCTGATTAACTCCATTGCCAAATAAGAAAAAGGAGGTTTAATGAGCAAATTTCATCCTACTTAGCTCTTACTGCTTTCCATGCTAGATTGGTGTTTTGCATAACCAAGGATATGAAAGGTGATGTCATCAACTTAAAGAAGCAAAATGATGCTTTGATTTTTCCTCACCATTGTACATAATATCTTCCTAGGCCTAATCAAAGTCATGTGATGGAGAAGATTAATGGTCGAGATTGTATTGATAATATTGAAGTATTTAAAGGCACTTTCTTGCAAAATTTGAACATAGTCGGTTGGAATATTGGAAGACAAAGCATCTAAGGGTTTCGATAAATAGGAACCAAAGACAGTTGCAGATCAACAATGATGAGAGCTTCCAAGAAAATTTTATAGTGCAGATGCAGTCTTTAACGGCTTGAACTCCAATTGATGCCAACCAACCAAAAAGTAGCAAAGGCTCTAAGTTGTCATGGCAGTGTACTTGTAGTGGATTTCCCAGAGTCTAAACTAGTAAGAAAATGCCAGCAAGAACTCTCTATTGAGCTATAAAAAATAAATATTTGTAATGTTCCTTATGGTATTTTAATTTTCAAATTATAAATAGAGGTCCAACCCTCATTTTTTGGGGTCGGCTCTAGCATATTTTCTTGCACTACTGTACATATTCCTATGAGAAAATGGAAGGAGAATTACTTTAATTTTTTACTCAAATTTGTCATCTTCATTATCTTGTGTTAGAGGTTCAAAATTTGGAGTTGCATTTCTATTAATATTCAAATGGTTAGTTTTTTCCAGTTTATTGGATTACTAACTATTAGGGTAATTAAAATCTGCTTTTGATTAGATCTATATTGATAGAGAGTGTATTTTTATAAAATCTAAGTGTTGATTAATTTTTTTATTTGGATTATCAGTGTTTGGGTATTGAAATTGTCATCTGCAATATTTCTCTGTTGTGCTTTAATGTATGAAGGTTCATTTGATTTGATATAATGTTGATCTGAAGTAATGGGTGTCTGGAAAATAGTCCATGGGAGATTTTTTTTGTAGTGTCATTGCTATTAGCCTATCCATCCACTATTGTTCACATTTTCTAACCCTAATCCTTCTCCTAACCCTTATCTCCAAAACCCTAAGTGAGCATAATTGTGTCAACACCCTATTTAAGTTGACAAGGAACCAGCCTACTTTGGAGGTTGGATTGAAACCCTAGTTTTGGTCCATCCAATATTGAGTGTTGAGCTATGACTATCGAGTGCATGCTTGGATAGAAAGTAGGAAGATAAATAGTCATAGTATTGAGTAAAACTTGATGCAATTTAGTGCCCAACAATTTTTGGCATGCTCGGTGGGACCAGTTCACAAGGAACATGAAAACCCATCATATGAGTTATTGTTTTATCTCTACATGGAGGAATCAATATTTGGTGAATTATCTTGACCTTGTTAAATGGATAATAGCAAATTCACCTGGTGACTCCCTAGTCCTCACCCAAAAAATAATCATCTCTATAGACCAGTGTCCTTTCATGTATACTAGGTCTTTCAAAAGGAATAACCCTAACTCCTATTTCTATTGTGAGCTACCTTATAGAGGGTCTACTATTATCAAAAGTTTGAATCAAGATTTTCTCTTAGAAGAAGATATTCTTGAGGAAAATCCTATAGTTAATCCAAAATCCCCTCTTGTAAGACCTACACCTAGAAATATGGTAGGAAATGCATTCCAAAATTAGGGAAATATACCCCCTAATTAGCCATTATAGAAGTACCCCAGTTGGAACATGGTTAGTCCCCTTATATTAGCCCATATGAATGCCATTCCCCATGCTATGTCAAAGGCTATTCCCACTTATTATGGATCTAGGAAGACAACATATGAGCACTATCAGGATATTTTTAATCTAGTAGTAATCCACAACATAAAAGGAGGATGTTATTGAAATAATACTAGCCCTATCCTTCAGAGGAAAGATTTTGCATTGGTTTAGAACTCTAGAAGATAACACCATCACTTCATGGCAAGCATTGGCTAAGCCTTTTATGGAATAATTTAATGAATATGTTGACCCTTTCTCCCTACTTAATCAGTTTACATCCATGCAAAAATCTCAGCAAGAGACTATCTCAAATTTAAATTTGAGGTTTAGCAAAATATTAAAGAGAATTCCCCCTTCAGCTAGACCAACTATATGCTTGGTCTATATGTATTATATCAGAGCTCTTGGATCAGATCTAGGCTTGCAAACCCAACAATCTAGGGTGGAAACATTTCCACAAGTTTATAATGTATCAATTCATGTAGAGAATATCTTAATTAATGTTGAGAGGTTACCTCCCAAAGCTATGCTACCTTATAGTTTAGAAACCACTAATATCCAAAGCCAAGCTACAAACTCATATTATATGGATTGCCCTTCCTTATCATCCCCATATTTGCAAATTAATCCTATCCCTTAGCTAAAAGCATAATATGCTATAGTTCCTTTCTATCCCCTTCCTTCTCAAGTAACTCAAGATTTTTTTTCTATTCTTGATATACAAAATACTCTAAAAACTCTGAGTAATAGAATGAATTCAATGGAAAAGAGATATCAAGAAAGGTCACAACAAATGAGATTTCCATATGTGAACAAATATTAGATACTTGGTCCTAGTAATAGTACTAGGATCAGAGTGAATGTAGTATATGAAGAGCCTAAGTGTTCTTCATAGACAAGTCTGGTTAATGTCTGGTGTTTGGTATGTAATGGTACTCATGACTCATAGTCTTGTATCATGTACCAGAACCATGTTCAACAAGCTATGGATCAAGAAAAAAGAAATCAAAAGGGAAGAGTAAATATGTTATGGTAGCTTGACCAAATCATGGTTGGGAAAGAGCTAGATGAGGATGGCCCAATTGCTATTATGACAAGGTCTAGAAATAAAACCTTGCAAGTAGATCCCCAAAATATGGGACAATTCCAAGTTCCTTCTCAAAAAAGAAATGATCCACTTTCCCAAAGTAGTGATACTTTTCCTATTCCCCAAGCTAAATGGAAAGAGAAGACAAACAGTCTCCCCAAGATATTTGAGAGGTAAACTGAAGGATGACGAATGAAGTCTAAATATGAGGCTCAAGAGAGGCTTATATTCCCCTCTATTACTAAAATATAAGTAATAGAAGCCAATCAAAAGTATAAAATAAAATATGGTGAGCCAGAAATAAGGCCTGAAAGACCTACCTTGGCTAAGTCTGAGTTTAATATTGTTAAAGAGATGAAAAATATTCTGTCAAAATATAATTTATATGATACTCTTTTCATCACTAGCCAAATAAAATTTCTTAAGGATTCTCTCAATAATTACCCATAAGATAAGCAGGCCACTACAATCCTTAGTATGCCACCAGAGAAGAAATAAATTTCCCCTACTATTTTGAAAAATAAATCCCCTCCTTTCTATATCTCTTTGAGAATGGAAGGTTGGGTAGTTCAAAATTGTATGATAGATTTAGGGGCATCAACTACAGTTATGCCTAAAGTAGTCTATGAAGATATGGGTATGGAGTATACCCGATCTTGCCCTAGAGTACTACAATTGGATGGGACACCTGTGAAAATAGTGGGAGTAATAAAGGATGTTTTAATGAGGTTACATAGAGCCCATGAGGTGATAATAGTACAAGAAATAGTATTGGTTGACCTTGAGCCCTACTTTGGATTATGCCTCTCAAGGGATTTCACTGCAAAATTAGGTGGATGCATGTACATGGATTATTCCAGCATGGTCATTCCCTTCAAAGGGAAGAGGATAAGGATAACACTTGAAAATCTAGTGTCCTATCATATTGAAAAGATAGGGGAGGACATGTGCAATCTTACTCCCATAGAGGAATTTGAGCTAGTTGAAGATTTTGAGGAGTTGGATATTGAGGATGAGTTGCCCTTTAGAGAGGATTACAATCAGTTTGGAACTGGTATGGGGACATATAGTATTTCAGCTAAATCAAAGAAGAAAATCCTTGCTATATCCAATTAGTCTCTGAGAGAAAATGAAACATGGATCATGCACTTTGATGGTGCTAAATGCAGAAATGGTGCAGGAGCTGGTGTGGTACTACAAACCCAATCAGAGGGGACAAAGAGTTTTGCCTATGGACTAACATGGTCATGCATAAATAATGCTACAGAATATGAGGCCCTATGCCTTGGACTGATGCAGGTAGAAAACATGGGCATTAAGATTCTAAAAATATATGGAGACTCTGATTTAATTGTCCATCAGGTAAGAAAAAGGTGCAGAAGTAAGCACCATTACCTAAAAGCATACGAAAATAGGGTATGGGGTCTGATGGAATCCTTTGATGCCCTAAATATAAATTTTTTTCCTATATAAAAAGAATACTTTGGTGGATTCCTTAGCAATGAAGGGAGCTAACTTCAACCCTTCTACAGACTATGGAATCAAGAAATACAAGGGAATCAAAATGATTTTCAGACCTACAGTACTAGATAAGCAAATTTTTTGGTAGGTTTTTGAAAGTGATGAGCAGATAATTGATTTTATGGTAAGAGAAGCATGTCTCTCCACTATACAAGAAAATATAGAAGAAATTTATCAACAAGATGTTATTCAATTGAGGAACAATCACATTCCTAGAGGGTTGGTCACCCTAGAGAGCTTGTTTGACAATGAGGACAGAAAAAAACCCAGATCCATGAAAGTCAATAAAAAATTTATAAAGAAGTTGAAGTCGGTACTAAAAAGAAGCTCAATGTTGGAGTTTGATGTTCACCAGAGGAGGCAGAAGATATCAAAGCCTTATGCCTAAAATACCAAGACATTGTGGCTTGGTCATATGAAGACCTCAAGGTTTATGACAAAAGGATTATCCAACATACTATTGAGCTAGAGCTTGATGCAAAGCCTTTTAGGCAGAATCAAAGGCCTGTAAATCCAAGGATCGAAGCCATTATGAGAGAGGAGCTCTTAAAGTTGTTAAAGTCTAAGATCATCTATCCAATAAAACATTCAACCTGGGTAGCCAACTTGGTACCTGTGAGAAAAAATAATGGTGATATTCATTTGTGTGTAGATTTCAGAAATCTTAACCAAGCATCTCTTAAGGATCACTACCCCCTCCCATAGATTGATCAGATCTTATAGATAGTGGTAAGGGCAAAAAGTTTCTCATTATTATATGGCTTCTAGGGATACAATCAGATTTGGATGAAAGATGAAGATCAATATAAAACAACATTCACCATAAAATGGGGCACATTTGCCTACCAGAGAATACCTTTTGGACTGTCAAATGCGAGAGCCAAATTTCATAGAGCCATTGATTACGCCTTTGTAGAAATTATCAATAAATTCATTCTGATCTATTTGGATGACATGACTATGTTTTCCCATGATAAGCATGACCACCTAGCACATCTTGAGCAAGTTTTTCAAAAGTGCAGAGAATTTGGTATTTCACTCAATCCTAAGAAATCATTCTTTGTAGTTCATGAAGGAAAATTGCTAGGTCATGTGGTCATAAAAGAAGGTATGGCCATAGATCTAGATATAATCAAGTCCATTATTGCTCTCCTATTTCTTGTAAAAAAGGTCTTACAGTCCTTTTTGGGTCAGATAAAATTTGTTAGGAAATTTATTTCTAACTTTGCATAGAAAGTAAGGCCCATATCTAAGTTACTCAAGAAGAATGCTGAGTTTAAATGGACTGAAGTTAGAAAATAAGCTTTTGAGATAATCAAGTAGTCCATTGCAACAACCCCAGTGTTGGTAAACCCATATTTTAGTAAGTATTTTATCCTTTATGCTTATGGAGTTGAAGAGAGTTATGCCTCAGTGCTCACTCAAAAATATGATCAAGGTGAGGAACATCCTATATTCTTTTGGAGCCAGAATATTCATTTATTGAAAGACAAGTATTTGTTGTGATGAAGTCACTAAATAAATTTAGGCAATACTTGGTTCATAGTAAGACCCTGGTATATGTTGTTCACCCAGATGTAAGAAGTTTCATTCTGCAAGGTGAACTAGGAGATAAGAGAGCTGGTTGGATTACCAAAATCTAAGAATATAATGTGGAAATACATCCCACCAATTTGGTGAGAGGTAGGGCCCTATGCCAAGGTCTAATAGAGGCAACAACATCAGTAGAAGTAACAACTTTCCAAACAGCATAAGAGGATCAGATTGAAGGAGTGCGGCCAGTGGGCTCTGATTGGGTCAACTAGATGATCAAATACTTTCAAACTGGAGTATGCCCTCCTGACCTTAATGCATCCCAAATAAGAAGATACAATTTATAGGCTTTGAAATATGTATTACTACCAAAAGGCCTATACAAGAGAAACCTGGATGGAGTACTCTTGAAATGCTTGAAGGATGATCAACAATAGAGGGTTATTGAAGAGTTCCATGGAGGACCATCTAGAGGGCATTGCTCAGGTAGAGTTATAGCTTTGAAAATCATAAGAGTAGGCTATTATTGGCCTACTATATTTGCTGATACTTTCAAAGTCACTAGAGCTTGTGAAAAATATCAACGATATGTAGGGAGGACAAGGAATGCTTCATTCCCCCTTAGGCCAATACAAGTTGAAGAGCCCTTTCAACAATGGGGACTAGACTTCATAGGGTTCATCAACCCTCATTCCTCAATAGAGAACAAGTATATTCTAGCTGCCATAGATTACCTCACTAGATGGGTAGAGACTATTCCTACCAAGAAATCATATCAGGAAGTTGTGATCAATTTTATGGAGAATTTGATTTCGAGGTTTGGAGTTCTAGAATCTTTTATGAGTGATAATGGGCCAGTCTTTATAGGATCCAAGTATATTGAGTTTTCTAGCAAGTATGACATCACTCTTAAGAATACTTTAAATTATTACCCTCAAGGGAATGGACTTGTTGAATCTACCAATAAAAACCTATTAAGGATTTTGAGGAGATCACTTGAAGGGAATAAAAGAAGTTGGCACCTACTACTAGATCAAGCTTTGTGGGTTGATAGGATTACTATCAAGAAGTCCATTAAAACTTCCCCTTATGCTTTGGTGTATGGAAAAGAGGTAGTGTTACCTATCCATTTGGAAATTCCAGCACTCAAACTAGCAAATACAAAAGAAGAGTCTGAAGTGAAATCCAGTGGAAACCAGGCTGACTCACTTACTCCAGTTGGAAGAGAACAAATCTTAGGCATATGAAAAATTTTAGAAGCACTCTACAGACATCAAGGCATGGTTTGATAAAAAGACAAGATTCAAAAAATTCCAGGTTGGAGACTCAGTTCTCAGGTGGAATGTTGATAGAGCAAAACCGAGCAAGCATGAGAAGTTTAATTCTTTTTGGGATGGCCCTTTCAAAATAGTAGAGGTCAAGGAGACCAATGTGTTCCAACTTGAAGATCTAGAGGGGAACATACAACCAATTCCAGTTAATGGTTTTCATCTCAAACTCTACTTTGATTGAAATATAAGCTCATTGTAACATATGTATATACATTGTATCATATTTTCCCTTTCTTTCTGCACTTTGTATTTAGTTTTTCTTTTAACCTGTTGAAAAAAGAGAAAAATATTTGCAAAATTGGCTAAGTGTTCCAAAGAATACAATGAGGTTCTATTCCGCACTCAAATACATGAAAAGTGGAGCGAAATGGTGAGCAGTCTCCAATCCGCATCGAAATAAACTAAGTTTCCAGTGGTATGGAGCAAGCATTATTTTCCACCCTTGAAAATACTAAGTGGCAAGGAATCAGAAGCGTCTCCAACCCACTGGTTTCAAGACTATGATTGAGTAGAATGACAATGCTACATTGTACCACATGGAAAAGAAAGAAAGAGCCTACATTAAATGCTAAAGGTCCTATGCTCAAACTAAAAAGTAGACAAAGAGATACCGCAAAGTAGTAACGTAAGTTTGAATTTTTGACCAATGAGAATTTAGAATGCCACCTTTGAGCTACCAAAGGAAATAAGTGGGAGTTGAGAAGCATGCCAATGGGCATGTCATGCAGTAGCCGTATTAATGGCATAGGACATGCATACACCAAAAAATAAAAGCACCGACATACAAGCTTTGTTCATTTGAAGACAAACCATATTTGCTGAGAAAAAAAGAGCGAAACAACACCCATAAGCATTCACTGTGAATTACAAAGAGAACATAATTTGTTACTAGAAAAATAGCTCCAAATAAAGTGCTCACAGAAGTACAGAAGGTAGGAGCAGAGTTAGAAGCCCATGTACAACAAACTAGGTGGGTGGTAAACACAGTAATGTCACAAGTAAGAATGACCTCTCTGAGAAAAAAAATTGAATTCAGATACTTCGAAGGAAAACCGGTGTGACCACAAGGTATCATCGCTATAAAATATTTCTTGTTCTCTTATATATATGATTTTATACATAATTATCCTGAGTTAATCTCTGCCATGATTAAACTCTATTATTCCAAGAATAAAATAGTAAAAACCCCCGATGGCATTCCCCTATTCATAATTATCAAAGATTTTTTTTGTGAATTATTCACCATAGGGTAGGACCACCTTCAAAACCTAAACCATTTGACATAGCAAAAAAATCAAGGGTTTATTCCTCATTAATGACATCATAAGAAAAGGGATTTGTAGAGAAATGGCTTCATTTCAATTTTAAAAGGATAAGAGAGCAATATGAAATGCTTGAAGTTCTTATTCCTATTGATGAATTTGCAAACCTTGAGTTATTTTCTATGTTAGCTTGTATGGAGGGTTTAGACTCTGATAAAATGGTGCATGGCTAGAAAATTACCATAGCATATTGTATTTCAAATGAGAGAATGTATGAGGAAAGAGCAGAGAAAAAAGGAATTAGGGTTATCTATTTTGACTGGCCAACCTTCCTTTCTCAAAGAATACATGAGCAATTAGTAAGAATGAAAAGGGGCTCTAATGCACCTAGTTTCAGGAATTGCTCAAGCTTAGTTTGGATGTTTTATGTTGTTGTGAAAGATATGATGCCATGGATCCCGATTAAGGACAAAACCAGTGATGGGGAGCCCTTGCTAGTTTATTATTGGACAAGTCATTTGAGGAGTAGTGAGTATTTTTACCGGTTCAACTTGGAGTTCTTAGGGCTTGCATTGAAAATAATGTATGGAGAGTGCCCCAAGCTGCCACCACTGGCTAAGAAAATTTTGAGAATAGAGGGTGCTGAAGAAGGATATTGGTATCTCTTAACTAAGGGTATAGTAATCAGATTGTATGGTTTCATGGGAAAACCTTTTCTACTGCCCCACTTTGTCATAGATAGGCTATTTACCTTGGAGTACTTGAGACAGGCAGAATACATTGATTTGAACTATGGTTCTGGGAGGAAGAGAAAATATCTGCTAACCTACCGCAATGTAGATGATATAACTATTACAAAGAAGGGGTAGGGTGAAAAAATTGACCAATACCTGGATAGGTTAGGTCTATTTTATATTCCTCAGAGATGGAGTTATGATCTTGATGACATTTTCACTAAAAGAAACATAGCCCTAAATGGAGACAAGGCCTACAAATTTGAAAAGAGACCTAGGCCCCATTTTGAACAGGGTAAAAATAATAAAGAAACCACTCTATTGGAGTGGGATGTTTCAAAAATAGATCAACTGCCTCCGTGGCTAGATTTTTATGAGAAAATTGTGGATTTTGATCCAGATAAGAAGACAAAACATCAGCTAATAGAGTCTATCATCAATGATATTGAGGAAAAAATTTAAAATAAGAATGACCCTCATCTTGAGGAAACCACTGTTGAAGAAGTAGAAAAGGGAGAAAAATGGAATGAAGCCAAAATATCAGATTGGTGGAGAATGAGAATTGAAATTGGAAAACCTAAATCCAGGTTTGGAATGAAAATCGATCATGAGTTTTCTAAGAAATATGATGAGAATATCAAAACTTGGAAGCCTAAGGACATAAGGAACATAGTGCTAACTATGATGAAGTCACAGGCTAGGTCTGATTCTCTCTCTCCACCTACAGACCAAGAGGTTCTAGAATATGAGCCTAAAACTCCTTTGACAATTGCTGAAGTCTTGAAGACATTTCAGCCCACCACTGAACAAGTAGAAAAGTTTCCTAAGGGAGCACAACTTTTGAGCAAAATGCAATACTCAGATGAAAGAGTTGTTAGTACTCTAATCATAGAAATAGTAACTAGGCCTAAATGCTTATCCCTGGGGGACAACCTCCAGATATAGATATAGACTAGAGAAATAAGGATGAAAGCTTCAAATTCACACCTCTCACTTTCACTACTGCAACATCAATAGAATTAAACCCCATTTCTAAATAATTGTTGTTAGAAGAAATAGTGCAACAAGAGGTATCTGAGGAAGATACAGAAAGTGAGAAGGTTACCTTTCAAATATTCCAAAGAAAGGCCAAAAGGGCCCCAAAAAGAGAAGAGAGAGAGGTCTCAAAGAAATAGAGGTTGGACAAAGAAGATATTGCTAAAGAGGTAACTATTTCAGCTATAGAGGAACTGACACAACAAGAGTAGCAAGATATAGAGATAGAACAAGAACACCCTACATCTATAGGTGAAGGTATGGTCTCTAATCCCTCTTCTCCTCTTCCACCTCTAGAATCCCCAAGGAAGTCTCCTTCCCTTTCTGATCAAGAAGTTGTGACAAAGGTACCTTCCCCATATCATAGTCCACCACATGTTTCATCGATCACCACTGAGATACAAGCCAACCCATCTCCCCCAAAGTCACCCTAGATTCCACTTTCATCATCTGAGATCCCCACTTTATCATCTCCCATTGTTTCATCCTCACCATCACAATCACCACCCCCATATAAGGAACAAATTGTTACAAGTACCCCCACTCATCCAATTGTTAGTCTAACTTCAATTTCTATGAGTCTACCAATAGCAACCATAGCAGTGGTCATAGAGTCTACTGTGGTCACATAATCCATTGTAAATACTTCTACACAACCACTATCAATAGTTGATTCTACCCTTGCATTCCTAGTGTCTTCATCCCTCATGGCTGCAAGTTATACAAGTCATGTAACTGTGCAAAAAGAGCAGACAACCACATAAAAAATCAATAATTTATGGGCATAAAAGTTATCTAAGCCTTTCAGCAAGATGGCTATAAGAAGAAAAAACATGATTGTTGATCCATTTTCAAGGCAAAGGATATCCAGATCCATGATCCCACTTGTAAGTAAGCCTAAAACTGAGATGACTGCCCAGGATTATAGGGTTGAAGAGTTCATAGAAGATATTGAGAAATTGCCTGAAGAAGATGAATTGGTAATAGCCAGAGCCCATTTGGAAACTTTTTATGTGAAGAATGATATATTTAAGGAGAAGGTGGGCAAGCTAGAAAAACAAATTGAAAATCTTCAAAATATTGTGAATAATCAAAAGGAAGTGGAAAAGGCTTTGAAAAAAGAGGCTAAGAGCTGGCAGGAAAAGTTTCAGGAAGCCACTAAGCTCAAGGAGCAACTAGGAGAGCAGAAGAAGATGAATGAGGAACAAGCTAAAGAAATACAAAGTTTGAAACAATAGCTTTAGATTGAGAAAGCTAAATCTTCTAGATTTTCTAAAGCTAGATTAAAGAAAGTTAGAAAAGAACTACTCTCTAAAGTCCAAGAGAAATGCTTAGGGCTTCAACTTATTATTGATTATCTAGATGATGCCAACCACTTACTCCAGAGCATTTAGAAATATTTAGATAAAATCACTAGAGAGCTACAACCTATGATAATTCTAGCAGAACAAATTTATAGGTTGGTGGATAGCAGACTCAGTGATTCTACCAAGCCAATTCCCAATAAGGAGTGGAACCTTGCTAGAGTTGCTACCAGAATTGTGGTCAAGAAGCATAGAGCGCTTCAGAAGGCTTGGCTATTGTTTGATAAAATTGAAGGAGTGATTAAGGATATTGTGGATGTGAATAAATAAATGATCCAATTTGGCTTTAGAGGTTTGTGGATGGAGGATCATAGCTTGCTATCCATTGAAGAGATTCAAAAGAGCACTGATGAAAATCTATAGGATGAATCTGAGATTGACTCTTTGGAAGAGCCACTGGACCAAGAGCAAGCTGCACAAATGATCATTGATTTCACCAAGTTGAGAGATCTCATGGAAGATCTGGTAAACAGAGGGAATGCTGCTAATTATGAAGATATTGGTGAATTACAGTACATTTATAAGCAGCTGAAAGAAACATCAAACCCCTCTGAGGTAGCTTGGAATCAAGCCTTGAAAACCTTGAAATTGATGGTACAATTGTTTGGTAATGATGTTGGAAAGAGAAATCAAGAACAATCTTGTCCAGAGGAAGAAGCGAAATAAGAAGTTGAAGAGGAGGCCAAAGAAGGGCATAGAATAAGTATCAAATAGAACCGCTACAGTCCCTAAAGGGGCACACACTTAAGCCATTTTTTTTTTTTACATATTCACAATTTTTGTATTTTATTTTTTGCTCTGACATTGTCAAAAATAAACAATAAAAGCATGAGTCTAGAGAGGCACATAAAGTAGTAAATTTTGTGTGAAGGCATTTTTGTAAGAAGGCCTTATAAGAAGGATATAGTTGTATTTTGAAAGAGCAGTGAAGTAGTCTGGCTAGAGTGATGAAACAGTTTTTGACATAGTCTCAATATGAATGTTTATCCTTGGAAGATTTCCATAAAATACTCTAAGGGTAATGTTCCTATTGAAATTATTCTTAGAGATAGTTTTTGAAACAGTGGCGGAGGAACCTGTGTTTATTGCATAGTCTCCATATGAGCAGTTATCCTTTGTGATATATGAAGCATGGTCTCGATATGAACCTCTACCCTCTAAAAGGACCATTAAGTTTTCAGAGGGTAGTGTTCACATGGAAATTATTCTTTAAAACATTTTTTTGAAGATGAACATTTTTGACTCCGATGCCTAGTGGATAAGACTCTGAGTTCTATGGCTTTGCAAGCAAATCCACCCGGGAGGTGCCAAAATGTAGGCCCAAAATGGCCACATCCTTAGAAAATTTTGAAAATTTTATCTAAGGTATGAAGTCTCCATTCCGCACATGTTTCAGTGTATTTTGGAGCGGATCCATGACAAAGGTTTCTAATCCGCCCAACACTTAGTGTATTTTTGCACTTGGAGTGATCCCGCATGATTTATAGTGCATTTTGCAGTGTACTGGTGATGCATCATGAATCCGTAATTTTTTTTTGATAAAGATGATGTCAACACAAAAGAAGTGTGGATTGGTGACCGCTTGTATTTTTCAACGTGCTTCGAGCACCTAAGTGTTGGTAAGAGCGAGTCCAACAAGTTTATTGAGTATTTTTCTCTAGAATGGTGACAAGAGGTGGAAAATAATGTAAAAGGGTGTGGATTCATGATAGAGTATTTTTGACTGACTTCCTTCCGGATTGGCGACAAGCAACAGTTTTACACTAATCTCAGTGTGAAATGAAGGAAGAGTTATTTTACACTGTGAAGGGTGCGGATTGGTGACAAAAGAGTTTTACACTTTCTTGAGTCCGTATTGGCATTCTACAAGTTTTTGAAGGAAAATATGACGTCAACATCTTTCAAGTGTGGATTTTGATTAACTCCATTGCCAAAGAAGAAAAAGGAAGTTTAATGAGCAGATTTCATCCCGCTTAACTCTTAGTGCTTTCCACATCGGATTGGCATTTTGCATAATCAAGGACATGAAAGGTGATATCATCAACTTAAAGAAGTGGAATGGTGCTTTGGTTTTTCCCCGCCATTGTATAGAGTATATTCTAGATCTAATCATAGTCGTGTGATGGGGAAGATCAATGGTTGAGATTTTGTTGATGATATTGAAGTATTTAAAGGCACTTTCTCATCAGATTTGAACACAATTAGTTGGAATATTGGAAGCCGAAGCGTCGGAGGGTTTCAAGAAATAGGAACTAGAGATAGTTGTAGATCGATGATGACAAGAGCTTCCAAGAAAATTTTGCGATGAAGATGTGGTCTCTAATGGCCTGAAATCCAACTGATGCCAACCAACCAACAAGTTGTAGAGGCTCTGAGCTGCCATGGTGGTCTACTTGTAGTGGATTTCCTAGAGGCCGAACCAATAAGAAAATACCAGCAAGAACTCTCTATTGAGCTATAGAAAAACAAATCTTTGTAATGTTCCTTATAGTTCTTTAATTTTCAAATTATAAATAGAGGTCGAACCCTCATTTTTTTGGGTCAGCTCTAGCATGTTTGCTTGCACTACTGTACATATTCCTGTGAGCTAATGGAAGGAGCATTACTTTGATTTTTAACTCAAATTTGTCATCTTCATTATCTTTTGTCAAAGGTTCAAAATTTGGAGTTGCATTTTTTTTAATATTCAAATGGTTAGTTTTTGCCAGTTTATTGGATTACTAATTGTTAGGATAATTGAAATCTACTTCTGATTAGATCTATATTTATAGAGAGTGTATTTCTATAAAATTTGAGTGTTGATTAATTTTGTTATTTGGATTATCAGTGTTTGGGTATTGAAATTATTATCTGCAATATTTCTCTATTGTGCTTTAATGTATGAAGGTTCATTTGATTTGAGATAATGTTGATCTGAAGTAATGGGTGTCTGGAAATAGTCCATGGGAGCTTTTTGTTGTAGTGTCATTGTTGTTAGCCTATCCATCCACTATTGTTCACATTTTCTAACCCTAATCCTTCTCCTAACCCTTATCTCCAAAACCCTAAGTGAGCATAATTGTGTCAAC
Organism: Wollemia nobilis; assembly: GCA_028583015.1. NCBI lineage: Eukaryota > Viridiplantae > Streptophyta > Pinopsida > Araucariales > Araucariaceae > Wollemia > Wollemia nobilis. The sequence goes on along the minus strand of JAQPPZ010017097.1, from coordinate 1,871,642 downwards.
ACCCTGTTTAAGTTGACAAGGAACCAACCTACTCTAGAGGTTGGATTGAAACCCTGGTTTTGGTCCATCCAATGTTGAGTGTTGATCTATGACTATCGGGTGCATGCCTAGATGGAAAGTAGGAAGATAGACAGTCACAGTATTGAGTAAAACTTGATGCAATTTAGTGCTCAACATGTCTTAGAAGATTCAATCAAATAAATCTAGCTCTTCTTGCCAAATTGGGGTGGGGACTAATTTATGAAAAATATGTTTTCTGGGTAAATATCCTTTGAGGAGTACCTTCACCACACTGATTTTCTTCGTGATGAAATCCTCCCTTCTAGTTTTGCCATCTAGAACTCAATTCTTGAAAGCATGCATATTTTTATAGCAATAATTGGTTGGAAAATTCAAAAAGGTAATAGTATTGATTTTTGGAATGATGTTTGACTCTATGATACCTCATTGATTCAGGACCAAGCTCTCATTCCAATCAAATCAATCACTAATCAATTTTTTGGTCCTAAGGTATCTGACTTCAAAACTGGTGATGGTCATAGATGACAATGGAAGCTTATCCATGTTCAAGTTCTCTCAAGAGATCAAATCCAGGCTACCAAATTCTTATCCAAGATTCTTAGAATTTATTTTATTCTTGTTGTTCCTCTTGATGACAAAGTTATTTGGAAACTAACCCAAAGTGGTATGTTCAGTGTTAAATCTACCTACTTTGTCAATGACCACCCTCATGTGCATGGTTTTCTTACTAAATAATTTTGGGTCAACATCTCATTCCCAAAATTATGATCTTCTATTGGCTTGTTATTCAAAATATAATCCTAACTCTTGACAATATTTAATCCAAAGGTCTTGTTACCCCTATTGTTGTTATTTGTGTAAGTATAATCTTGATATTGTTCAACACCTATTTTTAGAGTGTCCTTACTCCTTAGTTGTTCTCCATTTTATTTTCTCTCTTTTTAATAGAATCTAGTCCCACCCTCATTCTATTGTTGAAATTTGTCTCCAATGGCCTACTCATTTTGCTTGTTTAGGGCTAAAATTTATTTAGTATTTCATAATTCTACACTATATTTGGGCCATTTGGAATGAAATAAATAATAGAGCTTTTTGTGATTCCTCCAAATATTTTTTTTGTTGGGAATCTCAACTTGTCTTTTGCCTCATAAAACTCTTATATTGTGCCCCAAAATGATGCTTCCACCTTGAAGAGGGAAGTGGACATTTTAGCATATTTATGTCATCTTCCCTCTCGATATTTATTCCTCAGACCTGTGGTGAACAAATCTTGAATTTATTAATAGCCTCCTCCTTCATGTTGGATCAAATTTGATTTTAATGGAGCAATGAAAGGGAATTTAAGCAAAGCTGAGTAGGAGGTATTTTTTACGATCACATGGACAACATATTATTAGCCTTTTCTAAAAATATAAGAACCCAAACAAATATTTTTGTAGAGGCAAGAACATTTTTTCTAGGCCTTAACATTTTAATTGATTTCCCTTGCTCAAATTTAATCATAGAAGGGGACTCTTAATCTTATTAATCAACTCAAAAATGAGATCCAATCCAATTGGAGGGCCCAAAACCTTGTTGAAGAATCCAAGAGACTCATCCAAAGGAGGAGCAGAATCTTGATTCATCACATCTACCACGAAGGTAATCGATTTGCTGATGTGCTAGCCAATATTGGGGTCTCTCAAGAAGACATTTTAGTGTGGCATTCCAACTTCCCTCATGACCTCCTTCTTGCTCATGTGGAAGACATCAAATCCAAGTAAACAAGTTGGTTCCCAAGTTAATCAGTGCCCTATGAGGTCCTGAATGACCTGTCCTCTCAAAGAAATTCCACAATTATTAATTCGGGGGTTTCTCTTCTTTATCATTCTCCTTCAAGGAATTAGTGTGTTGTGTTTCTGGCAGGGGCGTTGGCCTTTCCTCTATTTATTTTTTTCTATGTGTGTATCTCTATTTATCTTCTAGTGGAGCAGATCATTTCTCAATTTTTTCTTTGTAAATATTGTCTTTCAAGACTCTCTTTTGTTTGAAGTTCAAAATGTAAAAGGTTCGGGAAGCCTTCTCAAAACCCCTTCATTATTTTATCAATAAAACAAAATAGTCTCACACCATTACATGAAAATATTGGTTTTACCAAACATATGCTCGGTTGAGCATATACCATGACATAAGCATCCATCCCTATTTTGTTTCTAAAATAAGAATATGACCTTTTTTTGCACATAGATGTCCTATAAATGCACTAAAAATTATTACTTTTATGTTATAACTTTTTAATATTTAGATCTTACAGTCTAGATTTTAATAATTTAAAATTTTGAAGTATTTTTAAAAATATATTTTTTTAATTGGGTTTTTAATAAACATAAATCCTCTTCAAATAATCACATTAATTTAAAAATAAAATAAAATTCATGATAACAACTAAAGAATTATGTGTTGTATTATCTCATATATAAAAAATAATAACTAGCTTAGATATAAAATATATATATCTATAAATGTCGAGAGTTATCAATCTCAAGGCGCCTATCTATCACACCCCCAAGAAATGAGATAGGCGCCTCAATATTGATAACTCTCAGTGTTTATAGATATATATATTTTATATATCTAAGCTAGTTTAAATCCACCGTAACCCTTAATGTCAACGAATAATTTTCTTAATGTCGGCTTTTTTAATAAAATATTAATATTGTTTACGGCGTGGTCGACCTTCCCGGTTGCCATTGTAGGACACCTATCAGCGTAATAATTTTCATATTAAATAATGGTTTGCATATAGAAAGATAAAAATTTTAATACTTTTATTATTTATTAAAAAATATCAAGTGACAGTAACTCAACCGATTAGATTCCTCAACATTTAAAGGAGACTCAGGTTCAAATCATGTCAAACAATACATGGATAACATCCAAACTTTGTTGTAATACCACTATGTGGTGATGATGTAATATGGATTGGACTATTTCAATCTCATGTAACCCATTAATATATATATATATATATATATATATATATATATATATATATATATATATATATATATATATATATATATATATATATATATATATATATATATATATATATATATATATATATATATAATTAAAAAGGTTCAATACACATCTTAGGTTATATAGAATTTAAGAGAAAATATTACTTGAAATTGTCTCTATCATTAGTATAATATGTCTACATGTTTGCTACTCACTATATTTAAATGGATTTGAATATTCTACTTCATAAAAATAATGCATTTTATACTAAAAATTAATTTTATTAAAAATAAATAACATAATAACAATTTATACTAAGAATTTTTGAATTAGTTTTCTAATGCCCATGTCAAAATTTAAGTGCATGTCATATTCAAAATTCTTAAATTGATATGAACAAAATTCAATAGTCCAAAAACCCTCAGAAGTGGGACTAATGAGAATGCATCCACCTACATCTCCATCTGTAGACACCTAAAACATGTCATGTTAAGGAGAACTACTCACATGGGCACATTCATAGACCATATGACTAAACCTTGGACTTTCCAAGTATCAAAAGTGGTTCTCACCACTCATCTAGGGAAGTCTTAGCCCATCCAAGCTTGGCCGCTAGGGACCATAGCGGCTAAATCCTAATCACTAAATCTTAGGGCAGCCAAACCTTAGTCGTTGTAGACGACAGTGGCCAAATATTAGTCACTGCAGATGACAACGGCTAAGCCATAAAAGCAACTTGCCTACAAATCGGCCCAATCACGGGCGAAGTGGTAGTCTCGCATGCAATAAAGATGAGCGGGGATAACTTTGCATTCCCCCTCACAACCGGTTCACATGGGAGACTTAAGTCCAAATTTAGACTTTAGTTAACTAGCCTTCAAATATAGAAAAGACAAAAACTTCTCATGTTAACATCCATTACGCATGAGGGATTTAGTCCTAGGGTTTGAACATAGACCTAGGGCAACACACACTTTAAAAGGTGCAATCCTAAAAGCACCAAAAAATCTATAATCAAATTTTGGGAGAGACATCACTTTAGAGACCTTGACGAGATATTTGAGACCTAAAGAAGCTTTTCTTGTGGCAAATCCTTGTCAAATTGGAGAGGAAACCAAAACATCTTTGAGGAGCAATGAAGTGCTAGCCGATTGAGGGTTTACCACATACATGATATTCAACACATCGGACAAAATGACCACCATTTCAATATTGGATACAAGCTTTGATCCATAGCCTTGGAGCAAAGGAGACAAGTTTCAATTTAGCGGCTGCTATCTTGGATAGTGACCCGCAGGCCTAGTTTAGGGATTAGACATTATTTTATTTTATTCTATTTTCTTCATGTTTCTATATTATTAGCATAGAACCACTTCATTTATTTGCATTCATAGCACTAGTTTCATTGCATTTGCTTGCATTAAGTATATTCATTTCTAACAACCTCATCCAGGGCGACAATCTCGGACATATAAGCGTGTGTTGTTGTTTCATTGCTTACAGTGCTATAGGTTCATCGGACAAATCCACAACAAACGAAAGCCAAAGGATCCCTCTAAGAATTAGGCCTAGAGAAGGGGGCATCTTTAAGCCCTCATACAGTTCCGTGTGCATCATCGAGAAGCCTGTAAAAGTGCATCACCCCTTGCAAGGGGATATTTTTTACATATGCTACCCTCTTTGCGTAAAATCATGTAACAAATGAAGGGTATCCCTTAGAGGGATTCATATGTAACTGAATATTGGAAATATCAATACAAAGCATTCATTCATTTATTTCTTCACATTCTAGTTATATCTTCTTTATGCATTTCATTTAATGCATGTTTAACATTAAAAGATTCAATTAAACCTCAAGTAGAGTAGCAGGGACGGTGCGTCACTTCCCCAGGGTCACTATAGATAGCGATCACAATGAGACTTCCACTAATTTTTCATTTTTTGCCTAATTATTGACTCAGGATTTATGTGCAAATTTATCTGCTATGGTCTACAGCAGCCAACGGTCTTAGCCACTCCTGCTAACAGCGGCCAGAAATCAGTCACTCTGGTTAACAGTGGCTAGAACTGAAGTATAGTACAGGGTAGAATCTTTGTTCTCTAAGATGTATTAAAGGTTGGTACAGCTTTTCTGATGCTTTATGGTTTTCTATCTACTCCTATTTTTCTAAAATTATAAAATTAAGACATATTTCGATTTGGAAATTAAAATAACGAAAAAGAAAGAACTAGCATTTTGCACATCTTAGATATTTTAGATTTCTACTAGGCATTGCTAGGAATAGCGGTTTATGCTTGTAAATTCCACCCTAGAATCCAATGTGCTAGAAATAGTGTTTTGGTTTGCTTGCTTTGAGGCCCTTCTAGAGGCTATATTTGCACAAAATAGAGTGTGTCCATGAAATTCATAGTATTTTATGCATCTTTCTAAAAATTGAAACATCTTTTGCATTAGGCATATAGAAAATAGTCATTGTTGTTGTATGATGCATTTTACTTTATGTAAACTTAAAATGAACCCCACACACGCACACATATTTTAAACATTGGGGAATTAGATTTCATCACCAACCCTCAATTCAGTCCGATGACGTTGGCATTCATCTCCTTCCATCGACTTGCTCCCTAGATCTTTCTAGAATGGATTAAGGAACTTCTTTATAGTGGTACTAAGTTACTCATGTTAAAATTATCTCCCACTATTGGAAAAATCATTGGTTCAGAGTGGAAGAGCTATACGAACCCCCCACTAGGATTTAAGTGGTGTATTCTAGTCTCTTTTGAGAAAATAATGTTTGGCATGGGTGTTCTTGATTCCCACTATGGATGAGTATCCTCATTCTAAATTCAAAACGATAGAAAGACAACAAATAACAACACATCAAAACACATCAAATAGTTTAGGACACACTTAAATTGGTAATCAAGATAAATACTTGCTTGATATTGCTTGGCTATCTCTAATTGCAACACAAAATATTAATTTGCAAACACAATGGTCCAAACAATAAGTAAACATCCTTGGTCTGATACCAAGGGAGAATCTGAAGCAACACATACCCATAGGCAAAGTCGTAGTAACATTGATGACCTACTCGTAAGACCGTGAGACACAGGTCTCCGAGTCTAAGGGGTGATAACTCAGTCCTTGGAGGTTATCCTTGAGAAATCCCAAATATGGAGTCATATCATGGAACCAAGTCACATAAACATAAAGATGCTTCATGGCCATCATCATCAAGAAGACATGAGGAGACCTCAAGGGCCTCCTCTAAACACACAGAAACTTCTCAAAGACATGAGGAGGCTTCAAGAGCTTCCTCCCCACATGGACATAAAAAGAGTTCTAAATCTCACTCTTCACATAGGGATGATGAGGTTACCACAACTCCATCCTCATGGAGAAATGGTGTGACCACAAAGCCTTCATCATCAAAAGGACACACAAGAGTCACAAAATCTCAAGATTCACATGAGACATATAGAATAGGTCTGTCCATTGAAGGGTAAGAAACTAGAGTTACATCCAGTCATAGATACCAAATAGAAGATACCCTTCATACAAGAGGAAGGATTCTGATAGACTATGACCTCATTAGAGTAAATGGCACCCCACGAGATCAGCCATGGAAAACAAGATAGCTAGATGAGTTGGATCGGTTTCATTCAAGGCAAAATCAAAGAACCATAGCTATAGAACATTCTGCATCTAGAAGTTCACAAATCATGACTTCTAAACACACCTCTTAGCCTAGGGATGCCTTAGATTGACCCCATATTAAACATACAGAGTCTAATCATGGAGATACTCACCAATACACTGAACAAGTTACATTAGCTAGCAAGAGCAAAGAAATAGTAGAAACCTCTTCGAGGAATCTGTAAATCAAAACCACAAGAACAAAATCAAACAAACATGAGTCTTATGTGAAAATGCAAGCTAACCGCATGTGATGGTTAGAAATGCATTGCATAAAGAGCGAGAGCTAGTGGAGGCTCTTAAAAATGATAAACAAAGAGATACTTTTACACCAACATGAGCAATGTTTAAGAGAGCAAGATGAGCAGCTAGATTTTATCAATTTATATAAAAAATGGTAATGATCACCAAAGAGATAGACGTGTTGACTCACCAAAGGAAAGGTGCACTAGAAAAGATATCCCACAATGAAACCACCACCCAAACCATAAAAAAAATCAAACTGGTGGGGAAATGGTAAACATGATGAACCAAAACCACAATCCTAAATCCCCTCATAGGAGGGAAGAAAATAGAATAAGTTAAGTGGACAAAAGGGTTACCTCCATTATCACCACGAGCAGGACTGCAAGAGGAGGAACTCCTTGCTTCAAAGGTATTTCACTAAATGTTGGCAATTTTGGGTTTGAGATCCTAGCTTCTTGTCTATGATTTGTCATTGATGTCAAAAGGAAATGGCATTAATGTTAAGAGGATGTGTTGGCTTCAAAGGTGGAAGATTCCAAGAGAATATTTTTAAGAGAATTCGGAGAGATTCCATTGGCAAGGGTTTTTCATTAAAACCAAACCGGTTTTTATTAAAACCAAGTTGGATAGGGTTTTTATTAAAACCAATGGAGGTTCTCTTTATTACTTATTTAATTATTATTTAAAACCCTTCAAGGTTTTAATTAATTATTTATTTTTAATTTATTAAAAATACTTAAAGGTTTTTAAACCTTTTTTTATTCTTAATTTATTAAAATTATTTAAGGGTTTTTAAACCCTTTTTGAAAAGACTTTTGATTAATTTCGAAATGGTCTTTATTTTTGCCGACGTCAAGGTGTCTTTGAAGAGACTATTTATTCTCCAACTCCTAAGGTTGGAAGGCTAATTAATTGGAAATTCCTCGAATGTAATTTGCGGTGTTTGTGCTCTGTATTCATTGCGATCGAAGGAAGACTTATAAGCACGTGCGGTTGAAAAGTCTTCGAGAGTTTTTTTCCGAGGGTGAAGTGGAGGGAAGTTCACTTGTGAACTTCATAGCCCGCGTGGGCTAGTGGCAGCGAAGGCTACTGTTGGGCGTTGCATTGGCGAAGGTCGTCCTTTTGAGTCTCGCAGGGGTGCTTTGATAGAGTAACACACGTTTTTATTAAAACATCTTTATGCCGTGAAATTTGGAGTTTCTTGGACAGCGATTTATAAGGTGTGATTAAATTTTATGAGTTTTGGCTTTTGTGATTAGCATTGAATAAAATCTTAGGAGAAATAAGGGCATATTTCTTTGGATTTATTTTTAAGATTATTCTTTGCTATGCTAAAATTAAAAATGGAGGTATAAGGTGTGAGTCCGTGATTGTTGATTTATTGGCATGTTATGGTGGTTGTGTTTAAAGAAGTGGAGCTAAAAGGTGTAATAAAGGAAGTTTATATTATTGTTCATTTCTTTTTATTCTAACCCTAACTTGGTTGGAAGTTTGAGAGTTGTGTGTGGTGACATCTTGAAGGTTCAATTATCTTCTACTCCAATAAGGTATGGGCACATTCTTCTTATAAGTATGATTGGTGTATGTTTTCTGAAATAAGGTTGGAGTGAAAAGGTATTCTACTAGGTATCCTTTGGCTAGGTGTAAATCCTATTTTCTGGTTTGTTGAAGACTACTTATGCATTGTTATCCTTAAGGAGAGTTTTTGGTGAATGCATAATTTTTGGTTTGAGATAGTGGAAGCTTTGTGCACTAGGGTTTATATTTGTGAGTCTAGCTACTTGCATTGAGTTGGTGGAACCCTTGGTTGGCTGTTTTGAGTTTGATGGTTGAGTTGCTTCCATAGAGGTTGTTTGATCAAGTTATTGCTTTACTTGATTCATGATATTGGGCTTACTCCATTGAGTTGATTTGAGCAAATTATTCTTTGCATTTGGTGATATTGTGTTGGTGGCTATTTTGTTCAAATATCTTTGGAGGGAAAAGGATTTCTACTTGTTTCCTTTTCTTGTGATGATTGGTTGAATGCTTCAAGGTTGATGTTGAGTTGAGTGGTGTTGGTTGACTAAACCTTGTTTGATGAGCATTGTTGTTGAAACCCTAATTGATGGTGAAAATAATATGAGTATCATTGTTATGTGATTCTTTGCATAGTTGGCAATTGTTGGGGTTTCATGTTCTTGAAAGAAAATATTCTATCCTATCCATTTCGGATATTGAGTTGAGTTTTCAGATTTGAGATTGAGATTGAGCTGAGTTGATTTGAGTTGAGTTTTGAGATTAGGATTTGAGTATAGAAAATATTGAGTCTCTAACAATTCTCTTTATGCTTCTATGATTTTGACAAATCACATTGGGTATCTAACAATGCACTTTGTGATTTCCTACTAAGAAAGTTTTTCTTGGTGAGCTTGCTGAGTTTTTGGACAGGTTCCAGTGGGGACTTGTGAGCAGTTTTGGACATGTTCCGATGGGGGCTTGTGAGAAGTTTTGGACAGGTTTCGATGGGGACTTGTGAGAAAATTTGGACAGGTCCTAGCAGAGGACTTGTGAGCTGAGTTTGATAGTTCTATCAAAGAACTTGAGGACAGAGGTGCATTGGTTCTATGAGAAGAACCTGAGGACAGTTGGAAAGTCTTTGAGAAGGCTTGTATGCAGAGGATTGATTTGTTCAAGAGTTGGACATATCTAACAGATAGAGGAAGACTTGTACTAGACTGACTTACTGTGTTTGGTACAGGGTGTTGAGCTACTGTGGACGTGATCATAGAAAGCAGAGGTCTCTTAGGCTAAGCATTGAGGATAGGAGGTCTTCGATGGAAAGGATTTCCACGTGCTGGCAAGAGGTAGAGGCGAGTTGATCTTCTGAGGGATCATTTCCAGAGCAAAGGGGAAGGTATCTCCTTTGAGGAGAGGCTCATAAATTTTTATTGGGAGAAGGTATCTCCTTTGAGCAGAGGCTCATAAATTCTAATTGGGGGAAGGTATCTCCTTTGGGCCGAGGCTCATAAACATTGTAATTGGGAAGGATTCCCAAAGAACTTTGAGATAACTTTTAGAGAAATTTTTTGTGGATGTAGCCCAGCCATTCTGGGTGAACCATGTTAAAATTGGTGTCACTTTGTGGATGATATTGTGCATTGCTTTGATATTGCTTTGGGTATATTGCTTTACTATTTTGAAGTATAAAGGAAAAAGTAAAAATAGGTCTTATACTGTTCACCCCCCTCTCAGTATAAACTTGTGTTCTTCAATTGGTATCAAAGTAGGTGCCTTCGAAAAGATTACAACTTGAAGGAAAAGCTAGTAAAGAACACAATGGATTATTCAAGTGGCAATGCAGCACCTATTCTTGATGAGTCAAATTTTGGTCTTTGAAGTGCAAGGATGAAGGTTCATCTAATGGCACTTGGAAATGAGGTTTGGGAAGTGATTGAATATGAGTACACTATTCCTAAACATGGTCTTGATACTAAAGAAGAAAGGCTCCTACATAACAACAATTCAAAAGCAATGAATGCAATCTTGAAAGGCTTACTGAAGCGAGATCTCACCAAAGTGATTCACTACAAGATAGCTAGTGAAATGTGGAAACAGTTGAAGGTGGTTTATACAGGTGATACAAATGTCAGAAAGGCCAAGTTAAGACACTTCAAAGGTATGTTTGAACAACTCAAGATGAATGATGATGAAAATATTAGTGACTACATGCTTCGTATGGATGAGGTTGTTAACTCCATGAAAGACTTAGGTCTTGAGATTGCTAAAAATGATGTTTGTGATAATATTTTAAGATCTCTTCCTAATAGATTTAGTGAAAATATTTTTGCTATTGAGGAAGCTAAAGATTTGGATAAGTTGAAAAAGGATGAGCTCCATAGTATACTTGCAGCATTTGAGTTGAGAACTCAAGTGAAGGTTTATGTCAAGAAAGAGGCGACTTTCAAGGCTACCAAGAATTCCAAGGGTAAACGACTTCAAGATAGTGATGAGTCTTCTAGTGATGAAGAGGCATATTACAGCAAGAAATGCAAGTTCTCTAGAAAGCACAAAAGTATGAAAAATATAAGATGTTTCAATTGTGGAAAGTTTGGTCATTATGCTACTAACTGTACTATTCCCAAGAATGAAAGTGATGAAGATAAACAGGATTCTAAGAGCAAGGATTTTGAAAAGCACAAGCATCATAGGAAAAACAAAGATGAGCACAACAATCAAGGAAAGAGGTATTCTCACAAGCACAAGAAGAGTTTCTACCTAGACAAAGCAAGTGTTCTAGTAGTGATAGTGAAAGTTCTTCAAGAAATAATGAAAATGAGATGTTGTTCATATCAGAAAAAGAGGAAGAACCGAAACATAGATTCATTATCATGAAATGTCTTAGATGTGGAAATTTTGGTCACCTTGAGGATGATTGCACAAATAATGAATTGGTTTCTAGTATGTATGAGGATGCTTCAAAAAACTATAAGGAAGATGCATGTATGGTTTTTGAAAAGGGTAGCACCTCTAGTGATAAGAAATCTAAAAAAGGCTTTGATGATTCAAAAAGCAAACAAATAGAGGAAGATATAGAGGAAGGTGAAGTAGATCTTGAAGGTGAACTTATTAGTGCTCTTAGTGCTTTGAAAAAGGAAATAAAGAAGAATGCTAGACTCAAGGATAAGTTAGATGAATGTTGTATGGAGAAATATGATCTTATAGAAAGTCTTGACTTCTCTATGGCTAAGACACAAGAACTCAAGGATGAGTTAGAGTTTAAGGTTCTTGAGTATAGTGAGTTAGAACAGAAAATGGCTTCTTTGAAAGAGGAAACTAAAGAGTACAAGGATAAGCTTTACAGGTTTCAAGATAGCTCCAAAAAGGTTAAGTCACTCATCAAATGTCAAAGAAAGACAACAGATAAAATAGGCCTTGGTTTTGTTAAGCCACACAAGGAACAAGTTGGAGAGTCTAGTAAGAGACTCCAAAAGGAAGAGAGTTCTGATGAGGAAAGTATTTCAGAAAAGGAGTCCTTGAATGATAGATGCACGAAACAGAAAAAAAAATTCAGAATGAGAAGAAGAATTTTTCAGAACCTAAGAGGTCAATTAAAGGAAAGTTTCAAGGCAGATGTTTTTCTTGTCACAGGTTTGGTCACATGGCTTCACATTGCATGGCTCAAGTGAAGGAGTTAAATAACAATTTTAGAAGTGCTAGTTACTTTCAAGGGTATTGCTACTCTTGTCAACAGTTTGGGCACAAGGCAGTTTATTGCAAGGCAAATAACAAGAACAGGTTTGTTTAGAACAGGTTTGGTCATAATAGGTTTGGTCAGAACTGGTGGATTCAAAGATCAAGTTTACCTCAGAGAAACAACATCATCAAGTGTTTCAAGTGCAACAATGAAGGTCACACAATCAGACAGTGTAGAGCTGAAATTCTAGAATACGAGAACGAGAACAGTGGCATGATCAAGTCCAAGGATCAAGGCATGGACAAGAACAGGGATGAGAACAAGAACAAGAACAATGGATGAAATAGGAATATGGAAAAAGAGTTCAAGATAAGGCCCAGCAAGGAAGTTGTAGACGTTGATGGTGATCAGTGCCTAATGGGATTTTTACTCCCACCCAAGAATTAATCACCTCATCAGGAGGTGGGGGAGGGACTAAGCTAAGAGGCTCATTCTTAGTCCCGAGCCCCAAAGGTGACCCTTTGCCATTGATGACAAAGGGGGAGAGATTTGAGTAAGGGGGAGAGCCTCAAGATAGGGGGAGTTGTTTATGTTGAGTTTTTGTGTTCTTGAGAAGCATGGTTTGCAATCAATGACAAAGGGGGAGATTGTTGGCAATTTTGGGTTTGAGATCCTAGCTTCTTGTCTATGAGTTGTCATTGATGTCAAAAGGAAATGGCATTAATGTTAAGAGGATGTGTTGGCTTCAAAGGTGGAAGATTCCAAGAGAATATTTTTAAGAGAATCCGAAGAGATTCCATTGGCAAGGGTTTTTCATTAAAACCAAACCGATTTTTATTAAAACCAAGTTGGATAGGGTTTTTATTAAAACCAAGTTAAATGGTTTTTATTAAAACCAATGGAGGTTCTCTTTATTACTTATTTAATTATTATTTAAAACCCTTCAAGGTTTTAATTAATTAATTATTTTTAATTTATTAAAAATACTTAAAGGTTTTTAAACCTTTTTTTATTCTTAATTTATTAAAATTATTTAAGGGTTTTTAAACCCTTTTTGAAAAGACTTTTGATTAATTTCGAAATGGTCTTTATTTTCATCGACGTCAAGGTGTCTTCGAAGAGACTATTTATTCTCCAACTCCTCGATTCAACTTGGAATTCTTAGGGTTTGAATTTAAAATAATGTATGGAGAGTGCCCCAAGGTACCACCTTTGGATAAGAAAATACTGAGAGTGGAGGATTCTGAAGAAGGATATTGGTATCTCTTTACTAAAGGTACTATAATCAGACTATATATTTTCATGGAAAAATCTTTTCTACTCCCTCACTTTGTCATGAATAGGCTATTTACCTTGGAATACTTGAGACAAGCAGAATACATATACTCGAACTATGGTTCTAGGAGGAAGATAAAATCTCTGCTAACCTACCGCAATGTAGATGGTATAACTATTACAAAGAAGGTTCTAGGTGAAAAAATTGACCAATACCTGGATAGGTTAGGTTTGTTTTATATTCCTCAGAGATGGAGTTATGATCTTGATGACATTTTCAGCAAAAGAAATATTTTCATAAATGGAGATAAGGCCTACAAATTTGAAAAGAGACCTAGGCCCCAATTTTAACAGGATAAAAACAATAATTAAATCGCTCTTTTGGAGTGGAATGTTTCAAAAATAGATCAAATGCCTCCATGGCTAGATTTTTATGAGAAAATTGTGGATTTTGATCCAAATAAGAAAAATAAACATCGGCTAATAGATTCTATCATCTATGATATTGAGGAAATTTTGAAAAGAATGACCCTCAGCCTGAGGAAACCACTGTTGAAGAAGTAGAAAAGGGAGAAAAATGGAACGAAGCTAAAATATCATATTGGTGGAGAATGAGAATTGAAATTGGAAAACCTAAATCCATGTTTCGAATGAAGATCGATCATGAGTTTTCGAAGAAATATGATGAGAATATAAAAACTTGGAAGCCTAAGGATATAAGAAACATAGTGCTAACTTACGAGAAGTCACAATCTAGGTCAGATTCTCTCTCTCCACCTATAGACCAAGAGGTTCTAGAATATGAGCCTAAAACTCCTTTGACAATTGTTGAAGTCTTGAGGACATTTCAGCCCACCACTAAACAAGTAGAAAAGTTTCCTAAGGGAGCACAACTTTTGAGCAAAATTTAATACTCAAATGAAAGAGTTGTTAGTAATCTAATAATAGAAACAGTATATAGGCCTAAATTTTTAGCCCTGGGGGACATCCTCTATACATAGATATAAACTGGATAAATAAGGATGAAAGCTTCAAATTCATACCTCTCACTTTCACTACTGCAACATCAGTAGAATTAAACCCCATTTCTAAATAGTTATTATTAGAATAAATAGTGCAACAAGAGGTATCTAAGGAAGACTCATATAGTGAGAAGGTTACCTTTCAAATACTCCATAGAAAGGCCAAGAGGGCCCCAAAAAGAGAAGAGAGAGAGGTATCAAAGAAATAGAGGTTGGATATAGAAAATATTGCCAAAGAGGTAACTATTTCAACTATAGAGGAACTGACACAACAAGAGTAGCAAGATATAGATATAGAACAAGAACACACTACATCTATAGGTGAAGGTATGGTCTCTAATCCCTCTTCTCCTCTTCCACATTTAGAATCCCCAAGGAAGTCTCCTTCTCTTTCTGATCAAGAAGTTGGGACAAAGTTACCTTCCCCATATCATAGTCCACCACATGTTTCATCGATCACCACTGATATAGAAGCCAACCCATCTTCCCAAAATTCACCCTAGATTCCATTTTCATCATCTGAGATTCCAACTTTATCATCTCCCATTATTTCATCCTCGCCATCACAAACACTACCCCCATATAAGGAATAAATTATTACATGTTCCCCCACTCGTCCAATTGTTAGTCTAACTTCAATTTTTATGAGTGTACCAATAGCAACCATAGTAGTGGTCACAGAGTCTACTGTGGTCACATAATCCATTGTAAATAATTCTACACAACCAATATCAATAGATGATTCTGCCCTTGCATTCCTAGTGTCTTCATCCCTCATGGCTGCAAGTTATACAAGTCATGTAACTGTGCAAAAAGAGCAGACAACCACATAAAAAATCAATAATTTATGGGCATAAAAGTTATCTAAGCCTTTCAGCAAGATGGCTATAAGAAGAAAAAACATGATTGTTGATCCATTTTCAAGGCAAAGGATATCCAGATCCATGATCCCACTTGTAAGTAAGCCTAAAACTGAGATGACTGCCTAGGATTATAGGGTTGAAGAGTTCAGAGAAGATATTGATAAATTTCCTAAAGAAGATGAATTGGTAATAACCAAAGCCCATTTGGAAACTTTTTATGTGAAGAATAATATATTTAAGGAGAAGGTTGGCAAGTTGGAAAAATAAATTGAAAATCTTAAATTACGGTGAATAATCAAAAGGAAGTGGAAAAGGCTTTGAAAAAGAGGCTAAGAGCTGGTAGCAAAAATTTCAGGAAGCCACTAAGCTCAAGGAGCAACTAGGAGAGTAGAAGAAGATGAATGAGGAATAAGATAAAGAAATACAAAGTTTGAAACAATAGCTTTAGATGAGAAAACTAAATCTTTTAGCTTTTCTAAAGCTAGATAAATAAATTTAGAAAAGAACTACTCTCTGAAGTCCAAGATAAATTCTTAGGGCTTCAACTTATTACTGATTATCTAGATGTTGCCAGTCGCTTACTCCAGAGCATTCAAAAATATTTAGATAAAATTACTAGAAAGCTACAACCTATGATAATTCTAGAATAACAAATTTATAGGCTGGTGAATAGCAGACTCAGTGATTCTACTAAGCCAATTTCCAATAAGGAGTGGAACCTTGCTAGAGTTGATGCCAGGATTGTGGTTAAGAAGCATCGAGCACTCCAGAAGGCTTGGCTATTGTTTGATAAAATTTGAGTGATTAAGGATATTATGGATGTGAATAAATAAATAATCCAATTTGGTTTTAGAGATTTTTGGATGGAGGATCATAGCTTGCTATCCATTGAAGAGATTCAAAAGAGCACTGATGAAAATCTACATGATGAATCTGAGACTAATTCTTTGGAAGATCCACTATACCAAGAGCAAGCTACACAAATGATCATTGATTTCATCAAGTTGAGATATCTCATGGAAGATCTGGTAAACAGAGGGAACATTGCTAATTATGAAGATATTGGTGAATTAAAGTACATTTATAAGCAGCTAAAAGAAACATCAAACCCCTTTGAGGCAACTTGGAATTAACCCTTGAAAACCTTGAAATTGATGGTACAATTATTTGGTGATGATGCTAGAAAGAGAAATCAAGAACAATCTTCTCCAGAGGAAGAAGCAGAGGAATAAGTAGAATAAGTATCAAATAGAACCGCTACAGTCCCTAAAGGGGCACACACTTAAGCCATTTTTTTTTTTTACATATTCACAATTTTTGTATTTTATTTTTTGCTCTGACATTATCAAAAATAAACAATAAAAGTATGAGTCTAGAGAGGCACATAAAGCAGTAAATTTTGTGGGAAGGCATGTTTGTAAGAAGGCCTTATAAGAAGGATATAGTTGAATTTTAAAAAAATAGTGAAGTAGTCTGACTAGAGTGATGAAACAGTTTCTGACATAGTCTCAATATGAATGTTTATCCTTGGAATATTTACATAAAATACTCTAAGGGTAATGTTCCTATTGAAATTCTTAGAGATATATTTTGAAATAGTGGCGGAGGAAACTGTTTTTATTGCATTTTCTCCATTTGAGCAGTTATCCTTTGTGATATATGAAGCATGGTCTCGATATGAATCTCTACCCTCTAAAAGGAACATTAAGTTTTCAGAGGGTAGTGTTCACATCGAAATTATTCTTTAAAACATTTTTTTGAGATGAACATTTTTGACTTCGATGTCCAGTGGATAAGACTCTGAGTTCTATGACTTTGCAAGCACATCCACCCAGGAGGTGCCAAAATGTAGGCTCAAAATGGCCATATCCTAAGAAAATTTTGAAAATTTTATCTAAGGTATGAAGTCTCCATTCTGCACATATTTTAGTGTATCTTGGAGCGGATCCATGACAAAGGTTTTTAATCCACTCAACACTTAATGTAATTTTTCATTGGGAGTGATTCTGCATGATTTACAATGCATTTGGCAACGGACTGGCGATGCATAATGAATCTGTAATTTTTTTTTAATAAAGATGATGTCAGCACAAAAGAAGTGTGGATTGGCGATAACTTGTATTTTTCAACATGCTTCGAGCACCTAAGTGTTGATAAGAGTGAGTCCAACAAGTTTAGTGAGTATTTTGCTTCGAAATGGTGACAAGAGGAATAAAATAATGTAAAAGGGTGTAGATTCATGATCGAGTATTTTTGACTGACTTCCTTCTGGATTGGAGACAAGCAGTGTTTTACACTAATCTCAGTATGAAATGAAGGAAGAGTTATTTTACACTGTGAAGGGTGCGGATTGGTGACAAAATATTTTTACACTTTCTTGAGTCTTTATTGGTGTTCTACAAGTTTTTGAAGGAAAATATGACGTCAGCATCTTTCAAGTACAGATTTTGATTAACTCCATTGCCAAAGAAGAAAAAGGAGGTTTAATGAGCAGATTTCATCTTTCTTAACTCTTAGTGCTTTCCACATCGAATTGGCATTCCATATAATGAAGGACATGAAAGGTGATACCATCAACTTAAAGAAGGAGAATGGTGCTTTGGTTTTTCCCTGCCATTGTATATAGTATATTCCCAGACCTAATCATAGTCGTGTGATGGGGAAGATCAATGGTTGAGGTTATGTTGATCAGATTGAAGTATTTAAAGGTACTTTATCATTGGATTTGAACACAATTAGTTGGAATATCGTAATTTGAAGCATCAGAGCGTTTCAAGAAATAGGAACTAGAGATAGTTGTAAATTGATGATGACAAGAGCTTCCAAGAAAATTTTGCAGTGCAGATGTGGTCTCTAATGGCCTGAACTCCAACTAATGCCAACCAACCAACAAGTTGTAGAGGCTCTGATATGCCATGGTGGTATACTTGTAGTATATTTCCTAGAGGCCAAACCAGTAAGAAAATACTAGCAAGAACTCTCTACTGAGCTATAAAAAACAAATCTTTGTAATGTTCCTTATAGTTATTTAATTTTCAAATTATAAATAGAGGTCCAACCCTCATTTTTTGGGATTATCTCTAGCGTATTTGCTTGCATTACTGTACATATTCCTATGAGTTAATGGAAGGAGCATTACTTTTATTTTTAACTCAAATTTGTCATATTTATTATCTTATGTTGGATGCTCAAAATTTGGAGTGGCTTTTTGTTAATATTCAAATGGTTAGTTTTTACCAGTTTATTGGATTACTAATTGTTAGGATAATTGAAATCTACTTCTAATTAGATCTATATTTATAGAGAGTTTATATCTATAAAATTTGAGTTTTGATTAATTTTGTTATTTGGATTATCAGTGTTTGGGTATTGAAATTATTGTCTGCAATATTTATTTGTTGTGCTTTAATGTACGAAGGTTCATTTGATTTGAGATCATGTTGATTTGAATTAATGGGTGTCTGGAAATAGTCCATGGGAGCTTTTTGTTGTAGTGCCATTGCTATTAGCCTATACATCCACTAATGTTCACATTTTCTAACCCTAATCCTTCTCCTAACCCTTATTTCTAAAACTCTAAGTGAGCATAATTGTGTCAACACCCTGTTTAAGTTGACAAGGAACCAACCTACTATAGAGGTTGAATTGAAACCCTGGTTTTGGTCCATCTAATGTTGAGTGTTGATCTATGACTATCGGGTGCATGCCTATATGGAAATTAGGAAGATAGACAGTCACAGTATTGAGTAAAACTTAATGCAATTTAGTGCTCAACATGTCTTAGAAGATTCAATCAAATAAATCTAGCTCTTCTTGCCAAATTGGGGTGGGGACTAATTTATGAAAAATATGTTTTCTGGGTAAATATCCTTTGAGGAGTACCTTCACCACACTGATTTTCTTCGTGATGAAATCCTCCCTTCTAGTTTTGCCATCTAGAACTCAATTCTTGAAAGCATGCATATTTTTATAGCAATAATTGGTTGGAAAATTCAAAAAGGTAATAGTATTGATTTTTGGAATGATGTTTGACTCTATGATACCTCATTGATTCAGGACCAAGCTCTCATTCCAATCAAATCAATCACTAATCAATTTTTTGGTCCTAAGGTATCTGACTTCAAAACTGGTGATGGTCATAGATGACAATGGAAGCTTATCCATGTTCAAGTTCTCTCAAGAGATCAAATCCAGGCTACCAAATTCTTATCCAAGATTCTTAGAATTTATTTTATTCTTGTTGTTCCTCTTGATGACAAAGTTATTTGGAAACTAACCCAAAGTGGTATGTTCAGTGTTAAATCTACCTACTTTGTCAATGACCACCCTCATGTGCATGGTTTTCTTACTAAATAATTTTGGGTCAACATCTCATTCCCAAAATTATGATCTTCTATTGGCTTGTTATTCAAAATATAATCCTAACTCTTGACAATATTTAATCCAAAGGTCTTGTTACCCCTATTGTTGTTATTTGTGTAAGTATAATCTTGATATTGTTCAACACCTATTTTTAGAGTGTCCTTACTCCTTAGTTGTTCTCCATTTTATTTTCTCTCTTTTTAATAGAATCTAGTCCCACCCTCATTCTATTGTTGAAATTTGTCTCCAATGGCCTACTCATTTTGCTTGTTTAGGGCTAAAATTTATTTAGTATTTCATAATTCTACACTATATTTGGGCCATTTGGAATGAAATAAATAATAGAGCTTTTTGTGATTCCTCCAAATATTTTTTTTGTTGGGAATCTCAACTTGTCTTTTGCCTCATAAAACTCTTATATTGTGCCCCAAAATGATGCTTCCACCTTGAAGAGGGAAGTGGACATTTTAGCATATTTATGTCATCTTCCCTCTCGATATTTATTCCTCAGACCTGTGGTGAACAAATCTTGAATTTATTAATAGCCTCCTCCTTCATGTTGGATCAAATTTGATTTTAATGGAGCAATGAAAGGGAATTTAAGCAAAGCTGAGTAGGAGGTATTTTTTACGATCACATGGACAACATATTATTAGCCTTTTCTAAAAATATAAGAACCCAAACAAATATTTTTGTAGAGGCAAGAACATTTTTTCTAGGCCTTAACATTTTAATTGATTTCCCTTGCTCAAATTTAATCATAGAAGGGGACTCTTAATCTTATTAATCAACTCAAAAATGAGATCCAATCCAATTGGAGGACCCAAAACCTTGTTGAAGAATCCAAGAGACTCATCCAAAGGAGGAGCGAGAATCTTGATTCATCACATCTACCACGAAGGTAATCGATTTGCTGATGTGCTAGCCAATATTGGGGTCTCTCAAGAAGACATTTTAGTGTGGCATTCCAACTTCCCTCATGACCTCCTTCTTGCTCATGTGGAAGATATCAAATCCAGTAAACAAGTTGGTTCCCAAGTTAATCAGTGCCCTATGAGGTCCTGAATGACCTGTCCTCTCAAAGAAATTCCACAATGATTAATTCGGGGGTTTCTCTTCTTTATCATTCTCCTTCAAGGAATTAGTGTGTTGTGTTTCTGGCAGGGGCGTTGGCCTTTCCTCTATTTATTTTTTTCTATGTGTGTATCTCTATTTATCTTCTAGTGGAGCAGATCATTTCTCAATTTTTTCTTTGTAAATATTGTCTTTCAAGACTCTCTTTTGTTTGAAGTTCAAAATGTAAAAGGTTCGGGAAGCCTTCTCAAAACCCCTTCATTATTTTATCAATAAAACAAAATAGTCTCACACCATTACATGAAAATATTGGTTTTACCAAACATATGCTCGGTTGAGCATATACCATGACATAAGCATCCATCCCTATTTTGTTTCTAAAATAAGAATATGACCTTTTTTTGCACATAGATGTCCTATAAATGCACTAAAAATTATTACTTTTATGTTATAACTTTTTAATATTTAGATCTTACAGTCTAGATTTTAATAATTTAAAATTTTGAAGTATTTTTAAAAATATATTTTTTTAATTGGGTTTTTAATAAACATAAATCCTCTTCAAATAATCACATTAATTTAAAAATAAAATAAAATTCATGATAACAACTAAAGAATTATGTGTTGTATTATCTCATATATAAAAAATAATAACTAGCTTAGATATAAAATATATATATCTATAAATGCTGAGAGTTATCAATCTCAAGGCGCCTATCTATCACACCCCCAAGAAATGAGATAGGCGCCTCAATATTGATAACTCTCGGTGTTTATAGATATATATATTTTATATATCTAAGCTAGTTTAAATCCACCGTAACCCTTAATGTCGGCGAATAATTTTCTTAATGTCGGCTTTTTTAATAAAATATTAATATTGTTTACGGCGTGGCTGACCTTCCTGGTTGCCATTGTAGGACACCTATCAGCGTAATAATTTTCATATTAAATAATGGTTTGCATATAGAAAGATAAAAATTTTAATACTTTTATTATTTATTAAAAAATATCAAGTGACAGTAACTCAACCGATTAGATTCCTCAACATTTAAAGGAGACTCAGGTTCAAATCATGTCAAACAATACATGGATAACATCCAAACTTTGTTGTAATACCACTATGTGGTGATGATGTAATATGGATTGGACTATTTCAATCTCATGTAACCCATTAATATATATATATATATATTAATTAAAAAGGTTCAATACACATCTTAGGTTATATAGAATTTAAGAGAAAATATTACTTGAAATTGTCTCTATCATTAGTATAATATGTCTACATGTTTGCTACTCACTATATTTAAATGGATTTGAATATTCTACTTCATAAAAATAATGCATTTTATACTAAAAATTAATTTTATTAAAAATAAATAACATAATAACAATTTATACTAAGAATTTTTGAATTAGTTTTCTAATGCCCATGTCAAAATTTAAGTGCATGTCATATTCAAAATTCTTAAATTGATATGAACAAAATTCAATAGTCCAAAAACCCTCAGAAGTGGGACTAATGAGAATGCATCCACCTACATCTCCATCTGTAGACACCTAAAACATGTCATGTTAAGGAGAACTACTCACATGGGCACATTCATAGACCATATGACTAAACCTTGGACTTTCCAAGTATCAAAAGTGGTTCTCACCACTCATCTAGGGAAGTCTTAGCCCATCCAAGCTTGGCCGCTAGGGACCATAGCGGCTAAATCCTAATCACTAAATCTTAAGGCAGCCAAACCTTAGTCGTTGTAGACGACAGTGGCCAAATATTAGTCACTGCAGATGACAACGGCTAAGCCATAAAAGCAACTTGCCTAAAAATCGGCCCAATCACGGGCAGAAGTGGTAGTCTGCATGCAATAAAGATGAGTGGGGATAACTTTGTATTCCCCCTCACAACCAGTTCACATGGGAGACTTAAGTCCAAATTTAGACTTTAGTTAACTAGCCTTCAAATATAGAAAAGACAAAAACTTCTCATGTTAACATCCATTACGCATGAGGGATTTAGTCCTAGGGTTTGAACATAGACCTAGGGCAACACACACTTTAAAAGGTGCAATCCTAAAAGCACCAAAAAATCTATAATCAAATTTTGGGAGAGACATCACTTTAGAGACCTTGACGAGATATTTGAGACCTAAAGAAGCTTTTCTTGTGGCAAATCCTTGTCAAATTGGAGAGGAAACCAAAACATCTTTGAGGAGCAATGAAGTGCTAGCCGATTGAGGGTTTACCACATACATGATATTCAACACATCGGACAAAATGACCACCATTTCAATATTGGATACAAGCTTTGATCCATAGCCTTGGAGCAAAGGAGACAAGTTTCAATTTAGCGGCTGCTATCTTGGATAGTGACCCGCAGGCCTAGTTTAGGGATTAGACATTATTTTATTTTATTCTATTTTCTTCATGTTTCTATATTATTAGCATAGAACCACTTCATTTATTTGCATTCATAGCACTAGTTTCATTGCATTTGCTTGCATTAAGTATATTCATTTCTAACAACCTCATCCAGGGCGACAATCTCGGACATATAAGCGTGTGTTGTTGTTTCATTGCTTACAGTGCTATAGGTTCATCGGACAAATCCACAACAAACGAAAGCCAAAGGATCCCTCTAAGAATTAGGCCTAGAGAAGGGGGCATCTTTAAGCCCTCATACAGTTCCGTGTGCATCATCGAGAAGCCTGTAAAAGTGCATCACCCCTTGCAAGGGGATATTTTTTACATATGCTACCCTCTTTGCGTAAAATCATGTATCAAATGAAGGGTATCCCTTAGAGGGATTCATATGTAACCGAATATTGGAAATATCAATACAAAGCATTCATTCATTTATTTCTTCACATTCTAGTTATATCTTCTTTATGCATTTCATTTAATGCATGTTTAACATTAAAAGATTCAATTAAACCTCAAGTAGAGTAGCAGGGACGGTGCGTCACTTCCCCAGGGTCACTATAGATAGCGATCACAATGAGACTTCCACTAATTTTTCATTTTTTGCCTAATTATTGACTCAGGATTTATGTGCAAATTTATCTGCTATGGTCTACAGCAGCCAACGGTCTTAGCCACTCCTGCTAACAGCGGCCAGAAATCAGTCACTCTGGTTAACAGTGGCTAGAACTGAAGTATAGTACAGGGTAGAATCTTTGTTCTCTAAGATGTATTAAAGGTTGGTACAGCTTTTCTGATGCTTTATGGTTTTCTATCTACTCCTATTTTTCTAAAATTATAAAATTAAGACATATTTCGATTTGGAAATTAAAATAACGAAAAAGAAAGAACTAGCATTTTGCACATCTTAGATATTTTAGATTTCTACTAGGCATTGCTAGGAATAGCGGTTTATGCTTGTAAATTCCACCCTAGAATCCAATGTGCTAGAAATAGTGTTTTGGTTTGCTTGCTTTGAGGCCCTTCTAGAGGCTATATTTGCACAAAATAGAGTGTGTCCATGAAATTCATAGTATTTTATGCATCTTTCTAAAAATTGAAACATCTTTTGCATTAGGCATATAGAAAATAGTCATTGTTGTTGTATGATGCATTTTACTTTATGTAAACTTAAAATGAACCCCACACACGCACACATATTTTAAACATTGGGGAATTAGATTTCATCACCAACCCTCAATTCAGTCCGATGACGTTGGCATTCATCTCCTTCCATCGACTTGCTCCCTAGATCTTTCTAGAATGGATTAAGGAACTTCTTTATAGTGGTACTAAGTTACTCATGTTAAAATTATCTCCCACTATTGGAAAAATCATTGGTTCAGAGTGGAAGAGCTATACGAACCCCCCACTAGGATTTAAGTGGTGTATTCTAGTCTCTTTTGAGAAAATAATGTTTGGCATGGGTGTTCTTGATTCCCACTATGGATGAGTATCCTCATTCTAAATTCAAAACGATAGAAAGACAACAAATAACAACACATCAAAACACATCAAATAGTTTAGGACACACTTAAATTGGTAATCAAGATAAATACTTGCTTGATATTGCTTGGCTATCTCTAATTGCAACACAAAATATTAATTTGCAAACACAATGGTCCAAACAATAAGTAAACATCCTTGGTCTGATACCAAGGGAGAATCTGAAGCAACACATACCCATAGGCAAAGTCGTAGTAACATTGATGACCTACTCGTAAGACCGTGAGACACAGGTCTCCGAGTCTAAGGGGTGATAACTCAGTCCTTGGAGGTTATCCTTGAGAAATCCCAAATATGGAGTCATATCATGGAACCAAGTCACATAAACATAAAGATGCTTCATGGCCATCATCATCAAGAAGACATGAGGAGACCTCAAGGGCCTCCTCTAAACACAGAGAAACTTCTCAAAGACATGAGGAGGCTTCAAGAGCTTCCTCCCCACATGGACATAAAAAGAGTTCTAAATCTCACTCTTCACATAGGGATGATGAGGTTACCACAACTCCATCCTCATGGAGAAATGGTGTGACCACAAAGCCTTCATCATCAAAAGGACACACAAGAGTCACAAAATCTCAAGATTCACATGAGACATATAGAATAGGTCTGTCCATTGAAGGGTAAGAAACTAGAGTTACATCCAGTCATAGATACCAAATAGAAGATACCCTTCATACAAGAGGAAGGATTCTGATAGACTATGACCTCATTAGAGTAAATGGTACCCCACGAGATCAGCCATGGAAAACAAGATAGCTAGATGAGTTGGATCGGTTTCATTCAAGGCAAAATCAAAGAACCATAGCTATAGAACATTCTGCATCTAGAAGTTCACAAATCATGACTTCTAAACACACCTCTTAGCCTAGGGATGCCTTAGATTGACCCCATATTAAACATACAGAGTCTAATCATGGAGATACTCACCAATACACTGAACAAGTTACATTAGCTAGCAAGAGCAAAGAAATAGTAGAAACCTCTTCGAGGAATCTGTAAATCAAAACCACAAGAACAAAATCAAACAAACATGAGTCTTATGTGAAAATGCAAGCTAACCGCATGTGATGGTTAGAAATGCATTGCATAAAGAGCGAGAGCTAGTGGAGGCTCTTAAAAATGATAAACAAAGAGATACTTTTACACCAACATGAGCAATGTTTAAGAGAGCAAGATGAGCAGCTAGATTTTATCAATTTATATAAAAAATGGTAATGATCACCAAAGAGATAGACGTGTTGACTCACCAAAGGAAAGGTGCACTAGAAAAGATATCCCACAATGAAACCACCACCCAAACCATAAAAAAAATCAAACTGGTGGGGAAATGGTAAACATGATGAACCAAAACCACAATCCTAAATCCCCTCATAGGAGGGAAGAAAATAGAATAAGTTAAGTGGACAAAAGGGTTACCTCCATTATCACCACGAGCAGGACTGCAAGAGGAGGAACTCCTTGCTTCAAAGGTATTTCACTAAATGTTGGCAATTTTGGGTTTGAGATCCTAGCTTCTTGTCTATGATTTGTCATTGATGTCAAAAGGAAATGGCATTAATGTTAAGAGGATGTGTTGGCTTCAAAGGTGGAAGATTCCAAGAGAATATTTTTAAGAGAATCCGGAGAGATTCCATTGGCAAGGGTTTTTCATTAAAACCAAACCGGTTTTTATTAAAACCAAGTTGGATAGGGTTTTTATTAAAACCAATGGAGGTTCTCTTTATTACTTATTTAATTATTATTTAAAACCCTTCAAGGTTTTAATTAATTATTTATTTTTAATTTATTAAAAATACTTAAAGGTTTTTAAACCTTTTTTTATTCTTAATTTATTAAAATTATTTAAGGGTTTTTAAACCCTTTTTGAAAAGACTTTTGATTAATTTCGAAATGGTCTTTATTTTTGCCGATGTCAAGGTGTCTTTGAAGAGACTATTTATTCTCCAACTCCTAAGGTTGGAAGGCTAATTAATTGGAAATTCCTCGAATGTAATTTGCGGTGTTTGTGCTCTGTATTCATTGCGATCGAAGGAAGATTTATAAGCACGTGCGGTTGAAAAGTCTTCGAGAGTTTTTTTCCGAGGGTGAAGTGGAGG
Organism: Wollemia nobilis; assembly: GCA_028583015.1. Classification (NCBI taxonomy): domain Eukaryota; kingdom Viridiplantae; phylum Streptophyta; class Pinopsida; order Araucariales; family Araucariaceae; genus Wollemia; species Wollemia nobilis. The sequence continues at coordinate 1,844,829 of JAQPPZ010017097.1, read as the reverse complement.
GAAGTTCACTTGTGAACTTCATAGCCCGCGTGGGCTAGTGGCAGCGAAGGCTACTGTTGGGCGTTGCATTGGCGAAGGTCGTCCTTTTGAGTCTCGCAGGGGTGCTTTGATAGAGTAACACACGTTTTTATTAAAACATCTTTATGCCGTGAAATTTGGAGTTTCTTGGACAGCGATTTATAAGGTGTGATTAAATTTTATGAGTTTTGGCTTTTGTGATTAGCATTGAATAAAATCTTAGGAGAAATAAGGGCATATTTCTTTGGATTTATTTTTAAGATTATTCTTTGCTATGCTAAAATTAAAAATGGAGGTATAAGGTGTGATTCTGTGATTGTTGATTTATTGGCATGTTATGGTGGTTGTGTTTAAAGAAGTGGAGCTAAAAGGTGTAATAAAGGAAGTTTATATTATTGTTCATTTCTTTTTATTCTAACCCTAACTTGGTTGGAAGTTTGAGAGTTGTGTGTGGTGACATCTTGAAGGTTCAATTATCTTCTACTCCAATAAGGTATGGGCACATTCTTCTTATAAGTATGATTGGTGTATGTTTTCTGAAATAAGGTTGGAGTGAAAAGGTATTCTACTAGGTATCCTTTGGCTAGGTGTAAATCCTATTTTCTGGTTTGTTGAAGACTACTTATGCATTGTTATCCTTAAGGAGAGTTTTTGGTGAATGCATAATTTTTGGTTTGAGATAGTGGAAGCTTTGTGCACTAGGGTTTATATTTGTGAGTCTAGCTACTTGCATTGAGTTGGTGGAACCCTTGGTTGGCTGTTTTGAGTTTGATGGTTGAGTTGCTTCCATAGAGGTTGTTTGATCAAGTTATTGCTTTACTTGATTCATGATATTGGGCTTACTCCATTGAGTTGATTTGAGCAAGTTATTCTTTGCATTTGGTGATATTGTGTTGGTGGCTATTTTGTTCAAATATCTTTGGAGGGAAAAGGATTTCTACTTGTTTCCTTTTCTTGTGATGATTGGTTGAATGCTTCAAGGTTGATGTTGAGTTGAGTGGTGTTGGTTGACTAAACCTTGTTTGATGAGCATTGTTGTTGAAACCCTAATTGATGGTGAAAATAATATGAGTATCATTGTTATGTGATTCTTTGCATAGTTGGCAATTGTTGGGGTTTCATGTTCTTGAAAGAAAATATTCTATCCTATCCATTTCAGATATTGAGTTGAGTTTTCAGATTTGAGATTGAGATTGAGCTGAGTTGATTTGAGTTGAGTTTTGAGATTAGGATTTGAGTATAGAAAATATTGAGTCTCTAACAATTCTCTTTATGCTTCTATGATTTTGACAAATCACATTGGGTATCTAACAATGCACTTTGTGATTTCCTACTAAGAAAGTTTTTCTTGGTGAGCTTGCTGAGTTTTTGGACAGGTTCCAGTGGGGACTTGTGAGCAGTTTTGGACATGTTCCGATGGGGGCTTGTGAGAAGTTTTGGACAGGTTTCGATGGGGACTTGTGAGAAAATTTGGACAGGTCCTAGCAGAGGACTTGTGAGCTGATTTTGATAGTTCTATCAAAGAACTTGAGGACAGAGGTGCATTGGTTCTATGAGAAGAACCTGAGGACAGTTGGAAAGTCTTTGAGAAGGCTTGTATGCAGAGGATTGATTTGTTCAAGAGTTGGACATATCTAACAGATAGAGGAAGACTTGTACTAGACTGACTTACTGTGTTTGGTACAGGGTGTTGAGCTACTGTGGACGTGATCATAGAAAGCAGAGGTCTCTTAGGCTAAGCATTGAGGATAGGAGGTCTTCGGTGGAAAGGATTTCCACGTGCTGGCAAGAGGTAGAGGCAGTTGATCTTCTGAGGGATCATTTCCAGAGCAAAGGGGAAGGTATCTCCTTTGAGCAGAGGCTCATAAATTTTTATTGGGAGAAGGTATCTCCTTTGAGCAGAGGCTCATAAATTCTAATTGGGGGAAGGTATCTCCTTTGGGCCGAGGCTCATAAACATTGTAATTGGGAAGGATTCCCAAAGAACTTTGAGATAACTTTTAGAGAAATTTTTTGTGGATGTAGCCCAGCCATTCTGGGTGAACCATGTTAAAATTGGTGTCACTTTGTGGATGATATTGTGCATTGCTTTGATATTGCTTTGGGTATATTGCTTTACTATTTTGAAGTATAAAGGAAAAAGTAAAAATAGGTCTTATATTGTTCACCCCCCTCTCAGTATAAACTTGTGTTCTTCAATTGGTATCAAAGTAGGTGCCTTCGAAAAGATTACAACTTGAAGGAAAAGCTAGTAAAGAACACAATGGATTATTCAAGTGGCAATGCAGCACCTATTCTTGATGAGTCAAATTTTGGTCTTTGAAGTGCAAGGATGAAGGTTCATCTAATGGCACTTGGAAATGAGGTTTGGGAAGTGATTGAATATGAGTACACTATTCCTAAACATGGTCTTGATACTAAAGAAGAAAGGCTCCTACATAACAACAATTCAAAAGCAATGAATGCAATCTTGAAAGGCTTACAGAAAGCAGATCTCACCAAAGTGATTCACTACAAGATAGCTAGTGAAATGTGGAAACAGTTGAAGGTGGTTTATACAGGTGATACAAATGTCAGAAAGGCCAAGTTAAGACACTTCAAAGGTATGTTTGAACAACTCAAGATGAATGATGATGAAAATATTAGTGACTACATGCTTCGTATGGATGAGGTTGTTAACTCCATGAAAGACTTAGGTCTTGAGCTTGCTAAAAATGATGTTTGTGATAATATTTTAAGATCTCTTCCTAATAGATTTAGTGAAAATATTTTTGCTATTGAGGAAGCTAAAGATTTGGATAAGTTGAAAAAGGATGAGCTCCATAGTATACTTGCAGCATTTGAGTTGAGAACTCAAGTGAAGGTTTATGTCAAGAAAGAGGCAGCTTTCAAGGCTACCAAGAATTCCAAGGGTAAACAGCTTCAAGATAGTGATGAGTCTTCTAGTGATGAAGAGGCATATTACAGCAAGAAATGCAAGTTCTCTAGAAAGCACAAAAGTATGAAAAATATAAGATGTTTCAATTGTGGAAATTTTGGTCATTATGCTACTAACTGTACTATTCCCAAGAATGAAAGTGATGAAGATAAACAGGATTCTAAGAGCAAGGATTTTGAAAAGCACAAGCATCATAGGAAAAACAAAGATGAGCACAACAATCAAGGAAAGAGGTATTCTCACAAGCACAAGAAGAGTTTCTACCTAGACAAAGCAAGTAAGTTTTCTAGTAGTGATAGTGAAAGTTCTTCAAGAAATAATGAAAATGAGATGTTGTTCATATCAGAAAAAGAGGAAGAACCGAAACATAGATTCATTATCATGAAATGTCTTAGATGTGGAAATTTTGGTCACCTTGAGGATGATTGCACAAATAATGAATTGGTTTCTAGTATGTATGAGGATGCTTCAAAAAACTATAAGGAAGATGCATGTATGGTTTTTGAAAAGGGTAGCACCTCTAGTGATAAGAAATCTAAAAAAGGCTTTGATGATTCAAAAAGCAAACAAATAGAGGAAGATATAGAGGAAGGTGAAGTAGATCTTGAAGGTGAACTTATTAGTGCTCTTAGTGCTTTGAAAAAGGAAATAAAGAAGAATGCTAGACTCAAGGATAAGTTAGATGAATGTTGTATGGAGAGATATGATCTTATAGAAAGTCTTGACTTCTCTATGGCTAAGACACAAGAACTCAAGGATGAGTTAGAGTTTAAGGTTCTTGAGTATAGTGAGTTAGAACAGAAAATGGCTTCTTTGAAAGAGGAAACTAAAGAGTACAAGGATAAGCTTTACAGGTTTCAAGATAGCTCCAAAAAGGTTAAGTCACTCATCAAATGTCAAAGAAAGACAACAGATAAAATAGGCCTTGGTTTTGTTAAGCCACACAAGGAACAAGTTGGAGAGTCTAGTAAGAGACTCCAAAAGGAAGAGAGTTCTGATGAGGAAAGTATTTCAGAAAAGGAGTCCTTGAATGATAGATGCACAGAAACAGAAAAAAAAATTCAGAATGAGAAGAAGAATTTTTCAGAACCTAAGAGGTCAATTAAAGGAAAGTTTCAAGGCAGATGTTTTTCTTGTCACAGGTTTGGTCACATGGCTTCACATTGCATGGCTCAAGTGAAGGAGGTAAATAACAATTTTAGAAGTGCTAGTTACTTTCAAGGGTATTGCTACTCTTGTCAACAGTTTGGGCACAAGGCAGTTTATTGCAAGGCAAATAACAAGAACAGGTTTGTTTAGAAACGGGTTTGGCCAGAATAGGTTTGGTCAAAACTGGTGGATTCAAAGATCAAGTTTACCTCAGAGAAACAACATCATCAAGTGTTTCAAGTGCAACAATGAAGGTCACACAATCAGACAGTGTAGAGCTGAAATTCTAGAATACAGGAACAGGAACAGTGGCATGATCAAGTCCAAGGATCAAGGCATGGACAAGAACAGGGATGAGAACAAGAACAAGAACAGTGACAGAAATAGGAATATGGACAAAGAGTTCAAGATAAGGCCCAGCAAGGAAGTTGTAGACGTTGATGGTGATCAGTGCCTAATGGGATTTTTACTCCCACCCAAGAATTAATCACCTCATCAGGAGGTGGGGGAGGGACTAAGCTAAGAGGCTCATTCTTAGTCCCGAGCCCCAAAGGTGACCCTTTGCCATTGATGACAAAGGGGGAGAGATTTGAGTAAGGGGGAGAGCCTCAAGATAGGGGGAGTTGTTTATGTTGAGTTTTTGTGTTCTTGAGAAGCATGGTTTGCAATCAATGACAAAGGGGGAGATTGTTGGCAATTTTGGGTTTGAGATCCTAGCTTCTTGTCTATGAGTTGTCATTGATGTCAAAATGAAATGGCATTAATGTTAAGAGGATGTGTTGGCTTCAAAGGTGGAAGATTCCAAGAGAATATTTTTAAGAGAATCCGAAGAGATTCCATTGGCAAGGGTTTTTCATTAAAACCAAACCGATTTTTATTAAAACCAAGTTGGATAGGGTTTTTATTAAAACCAAGTTAAATGGTTTTTATTAAAACCAATGGAGGTTCTCTTTATTACTTATTTAATTATTATTTAAAACCCTTCAAGGTTTTAATTAATTAAATTATTATTTTTAATTTATTAAAAATACTTAAAGGTTTTTAAACCTTTTTTTATTCTTAATTTATTAAAATTATTTAAGGGTTTTTAAACCCTTTTTGAAAAGACTTTTGATTAATTTCGAAATGGTCTTTATTTTCATCGACGTCAAGGTGTCTTCGAAGAGACTATTTATTCTCCAACTCCTAAGGTTGGAAGGCTAATTAATTGGAAATTCCTCAAATGAAATTTATGGTGTTTGTGCTCTATATTCGTTGTGATCGAAGGAAGACTTAGAAGCACGTGCGGTTGAAAAGTCTTCGGGAGTTTTTTTTTAGGGTGAAGTGGAGGGAAGTTCACTTGTGAACTTCGTAGCCCGCGTGGGCTAGTGGCAATGAAGGCTTTTGTTGGGCGCTGCATTGGCGGAGGTCATCGTTTCGAGTCTCATGGGGGTGCTTTGCTAGAGTAACACACATTTTTATTAAAACGTCTTTATGTTGCAAAATTCGGAGTTTCTTGGACAACTATTTATAAGGTGTGATTAAATTTTATGAGTTTTGGATTTTGTGATTAGCATTGAATAAAAGCTTAGGAGAAATAAGGGCATATTTCTTTGGATGTATTTTTAAGATTATTCTTTGTTATGCTAAAATTAAAAATGGAGGTATAAGGTGTGAGTCTGTGATTATTGATTTATTGGCATGTTATGGTGGTTGTGTTTAAAGAAGTGGAGCTAAAAGGTGTAATAAAGGAAGTTTATATTATTGCTCATTTCTTTTTATTCTAACCCTAACTTGGTTGGAAGTTTGAGATTTGTGTGTGGTGACAGCTTGAAGGTTCAATTATCTTCTACTCCAATAAGGTATGGGCACATTCTTCTTATAAGTATGATTGGTGTATGTTTTCTGAAATAAGGTTGGAGTGAAAAGGTATTCTACTAGGTATCCTTTGGCTAGGTGTAAATCCTATTTTTTGGTTTGTTGAAGACTACTTATGCATTGTTATCCTTAAGGAGAGTTTTTGGTGAATGCATAATTTTTGGTTTGAGATAGTGGAAGCTTTGTGCACTAGGGTTTATATTTGTGAGTCTAGCTACTTGCATTGAGTTGGTGGAACCCTTGGTTGGCTGTTTTGAGTTTGATGGTTGAGTTGCTTCCATAGAGGTTGTTTGATCAAGTTATTGCTTTACTTGATTCATGATATTGGGCTTACTCCATTGAGTTGATTTGAGCAAGTTATTCTTTGCATTTGGTGATATTGTGTTGGTGGTTGTTTTGTTCAAATATCTTTGGAGGGAAAAGGATTTCTACTTGTTTCCTTTTATTGTGATGATTGGTTGAATGCTTCAAGGTTGATGTTGAGTTGAGTGGTGTTATTTGACTAAACCTTGTTTGATGAGCATTTTTGTTGAAACCCTAATTGATGGTGAAAAGAACATGAGTATCATTGTTATATGATTCTTTGCATAGTTGGCAATTGTTGGGGTTTCATGTTGTATCGCTCCAAATTTTTTGCATCTCTACCTTCAAGCTATAGGATCTGTGCTCGGAATGGGGATGTGAAAAGGATGGGACAATACCTCAAACTGAGAGGCCTTGCGAAGGTCCCGCCTCTCGGGGGAGGTGTATTATGGTGATTTTTTGATGGATGGTGGGTTCACCAGGAAACTTTTGAATGGCAGTTTTCATGCCTAGGTTGGGAATGTGTTTGATATGTTCAATTTCAGCTTTAAACATCCAAGTCCTAGGTTTGGCCAAATTAATCTAAGTTGTTCTATTATGAAAATGCAGACTAAATGAAATACAAAAAACAGATTTGAACAGAAAATAGAGAGAAAAAGCTAAATTAAAGAGCCATACCTGATCCAGATGTCTGATGGAGGTTCTGATTCTTGAAGCAATCAGGATCGTCTGGAATTTTACAAGATCGTCTAAGATCTGACGAGATCGTTTGAGATCTGACGAATTCGTCAGAGACCTGCAAACATAAAAGTAGATGCAAAATACCAGAAATGCAGCTATGACAACAGAGAGCAATGGTGTAGAATGATAGTAACAATCTTAAAATGATAATAATAAACAAAATACGAATGCATTACAATAATCTAATGACAATTTATGATTTTATTATGCATTAAGACAATATGGGTGAACTCCAAGATGCAAAATAATAAAGAATAATCATAAGATTAACTAAATACAGAATAATGCAGCAGAAAATAATGAAGAAACACAAACTCTGGGCACTGATTGCCCCCAATGCAGACTGCAGTCGAAATCGTCTCAAATTGGTGTGAAATCATCTCGAATTGAATAGGATTGTCCACGACGAGCTAAGCTTGCTCCGGATAAAAAATACAAAGGTTCCTGCAAATAAACTTGGACAAATATGGAGGCAAATAGTGATTTAGGACGGTCTAATGCATGTAGAACTTATGTTACAGGAAATTTTAGCCAAGGGGATGCCAAGGGGGAGTCCTAAGTTTAAATAGGCTTAGGAGGGAGGTTAGGAGGTTAGAGATCATCCCAATTTGGGAGATCTCCAACGGGAGGGGTCTCTAACGGCACAGACACGCTTTTGCCTGGATTAGAGATGCCATTGAAACAAAGGCTAATTATGAAAAAATAGTTTTGGGACAAGATCGTCTGGACGTCCTAGCCCAGAAGAAATCGTTCAATTTGACACGATATCGTCTGATCGGCGACGATATCATCAAACGGTCAAAAAAAACTCTAAAAATGGCATGGAAAATGAGGAAACGGGTTAAACGACCATTTAGGAGTGGTTTTGGGGTTAAAATTTGAATTTGAATATTTACTAGAGTAATTGTAATTATTTAAGGTTTTACTGTGCCAATTTTAGGGTGCTACATTTTGCCCCCTCTTTAGCGAATTTTTCAAAGAAAATGCGTTAAATACGAGTTCTTGTCGATCTACGAGAAAGAAAAAATTATTCCCATTTTTAGGAGACGATTCTAGATCGAATCGTACGATAGCTTACTATGGTGCCCCCTCCGTGTTTTTACCCAAATCGAACGTTTGAGGTAAAAATGCGAAAAAGCAAAATTTTTAAAAAAAAATTAATTGTTTTTTAATAAAATTAAGAAAAATAGGGTAAAACCCTAATTCATAGTTACTGTTCACTTTCCTAGTTTTTAGAGCTCTGGAGACAAGATGGTCGAGATAGCGCATAGATCGACATAGGTCCAGTGTGGGCTACGAGTAAGGATCTAAACTTAGTTTAGAGTGCTTTAATTTAGAATTTCATGCTTTTTAGATTAGATTTGACTGATTTTTGAGCATCGCGACTGTTTTTGGGTTGTCAACATCATCGATATGAAATCGTCTTGATATCACCGAAATCGTCTCGATATCATCGATTTCGTCCAGGGCAAAATCGGCGATAGGGGGACGATTTCGTCCAATAAGGGACGATTCCCTCATGCAAAATTGGAGATGAATTTGCTCAAATTTTGGACAATATAGTCCAATTGTGGGTGATATCATATTGCACTTGCTTTACTTGAATTTTTAATGAATGGTTTGATTAATGATTGTTATTGATGATTTTTGATTGTTTTGTTGTTTATGTTGTAGAGAGGATTATTAAACAGCCAAGAATGAAAATACGACGGACTATGGGATGACTTGGCCACTCTATCTCAGGTAGAGCGAGATCAGCTAGCTCAGGTCAACTTGCAGCACATGGCAGATATGCCACAAGTGTCTACAGACATGGGGCTATTGACAACCCTAGCAGAGAGGTGGTATCCGGGTTCTTCATGTTTCTGGTTATCGACAGGGGAGATGACTCCCACACTAGAGGATGTATGGAGGATTTTGAGGATCCCCATACAGGGACGGCTAATCACTCCCACGTCCAATCAAGGCCACGTGATGATGATACTATGCGGAGATCCGAGCTTTGCCCTAGAGAAGGGCGGAGTGAACATCGAGTCTCTACGCCAGATGCCTAGGGCATCTAGGCTGACACAGGTTTTGGCTAGGGTGGTAGGTGGTCTGCTGCTATGCCATCAGAGTGGATGCAGGCTACCATGGCTACTGACAGATGTGGTCTACAACATGAGAGACCACGGATATAGGTTTTCTTGGGGGAGCTTTGTTCTATGTTGATTGTATAGGATCCTACATGGGGTCGTATACAAGGGCGGTCATTGTCTGGTTATGACATCGCTACTACAGGTTTGGTGTTGCGAGCACATCATGGTGCAAAGGTCGCTAGGGCTCCCACTAACAGGGATTGATGGGGAGAGACCTCGAGTTTTTTACTAGTGGCTCCAAAGAGGGTCAAAACGGCGGGTAGATTTGCTAGTGTCCTAGAGACTACTTGATGACCTTGTCTTCAACCAGATCATCTGGAGGCCTTGGAGAGATCATCTAGGGTGGGTTGAGGATGGATAAGAGCTAGCTCGCATCAGGCGAGTCTACTGGCTAAGGATGGAGAGGGGAGAGGTGGAGCTCCACCGGTATGACCGAGTTTTGAGGTAGTTCGGTCTATAGCAGGGGATCCCATCTCTCAAAGACTATGAGTTTTCCTAGACTATCTAGGATAACACTACAATTAGTGGGGCTCCAGATATGCAGTGATTCTAGATTCAGGACACAGACGATGCCCCCATCCAGCTAGTGGATGGGGACAATGCTAGGGTAGCCGACGACTATGATGCTTGGTACATAGGCATCCGCCCTCCTCGGATGATGAGGGCTCAGGGTCTAATTCACGTAGTTGTGCATCATATGGGGAGGCGGCACCATGCAACCATTGATGTGGCATAAGGTCATGACGGGAGAGAGCAAAGGAGGCCACAGGCTCAGTAGAGGCCGCGACAGTGGGAGAGAAGGGAGGAGAGGCCCCCTTCTCCACGAAGAGAGAGACCACCATCGCCTAATAAGGGTAAGGGTATGGACACAGGAGAGATTAGTGAGATGGCTACTCTTTGGGTGGAGACTATCCGTCTCCAGGCACAGGTGTAGACTTTACAGGATGAGGTTGCATGACATCGAGCAAAGGCTACACAGCTTAAATATGAGGTTGCATGCCTTAGAGCACAAAGCGGAGGAGCGAGCACTCAGGAGCTGGCATGGTCAATTGCTCAGACCACATTCTACTAGGGTATCTACTTCTAGATGGTTCCATAGGGCTAGAGGGTACAACTACCAGCTGGCATTGCGGACCCGATTAGGATTGGGTCGTCGAGGACTTCATCTCGATCGATGACTAGGACTTGCAGTACCACACATACTGTGATGGGGCCACCTCGTCCATCTTAGGGTGGGGGAGGAGATGAGGATGAGAGCTCAAGGGGTTCTCGAGGCTAGGCTACTACACTGCACAGACAGGATACATGATTGAGAGGATTGAGTATGCCAAGATGTAGATTGTGGCATACCAATCTAGTTTTGATATGATGTACATACATTGTTGAGATATATATATAATATTTTTGATCATATGACCTGTCTTATGATGATATGACTTGTTTATATGTTTTTATGATGCTTTAATGTTTGAAGTGTGATTGATTTGATGATTCATGTAATTATGTCATTTGGAAATATTATGGTTTGAATGTCATGCTTTTAAAATTTAAATGAAATAATCTGATGTAAAAAAATTGGTTGTTGTGATGATAATTTGATAAAAAATAAAAGGGACTTTTAACAATAATTTCAAAGGACATTGTCGCTATTATAGACCATTTCATGGAGTCACCGCTCACTCGGTCGTCAAGCTAATCCCAGTATAGAAATATTGTTAAAAGTAAAAAGAGTGCTTAAGAGATTGTCTTAAGACTTTGTTGTGATGATGCAAATGATGATAATGATGATTTGTTTTCAGACTTTCATAAAAATAGTATGCATGAAATATTTTAAAATGATATTTGCTAGGCATAAATTCCTAAGTGTGATAAAAATTTTGAATAACTCCCTAGGAATTATACCATCATTGCAAATTTGCATGTTGACAAAATGACATGAAATAGTAATAGTGTTCGTTCTTTTGAAAGCATAATTGTGTAACATAATGATTTAAGTCATATGTTTTCATGATTTTAAATTAATGGGGAATAAAATTAATACAATGGTTTGTGCTAGTGATGCAGGAGCATCCGAGGGCAGCAAAGCAATCGAGCATCAACCAAACTTTTTGTTGTTATTTTTTTCTAAGTAATGCAATGTTATTTTTTTCTAAGTGTTGCAAGAAAAATATGTGTCGCGATATCGCGACCAAAATGGAAGATAGGGGAGCAGCGGACACAAGGTCGTGAAATCGTGACATGTCATGATTTCGTGACATGTCACGAAATCGCGACCACCGTAGGGAAAACAAAGGTGTAGAGACCAAAGGTCATGAAATTGTGACCACCACAGGGGAAACAAAAGCGTAGAGACCAAAGGTCATGAAATTGCGACCACCATAGGGGAAACAAAGGCACAGAGACCAAAGGTCACAAAATCGTGACCAAAGCTGGAGAACAAAGGTGCGAAGGAACAAAGGTCACAATTTCGTGACATGTCGCAAAATCGTGACCAAAGTAGGGAAGGCAAGGCGCGGAAGACAAATGGTCATGAAATCATGACATGTCGTGATTTCATGACCAGAGCAGGAGAACGGAGGTCGACAGACAAAAACGGTGCGATATCATGACAGGTCGCGATATCACGGCCAAAACGGGGAGAGAAGGCGTGACAAAGGAAATGTCATGATATCACGACATGTCGTGATATCGCGACGGGAGCAGGAGAGAGAAAGCATAGGAAGGAAATGGTTGTGATATCGTGACATGTCATGATATTGTGACAAAATAGGAAAACACGCACTCCTAGCTTTCTTAAAGATGGCCCTTCATGTGCGACAAGTTAGCAGCAGTGAAGTAGTAGTTCCAAAGAAGGATTTCAACGGGCATGTTGGCCACTCGCGCAGGATATCTGGAAGACGCATTTAAAGCAACTAACAGCAAGCAGTAGATCGAGAAGAATATTTCGTTGGATATGGTAGCCAGTCATGCACCTCACCTGGAGTCTCATCAATGCAACTTTCTAGAATTGTCCTAGGTGGCAATTGTAGATCGTGGGAAGTTTGAAAGCACAGAGGATCGGGACCTCGATAAAAACCCATGGATTGTAAGGAGAGGGGGTTGGCAAATGGCAGTTTGGCTGTATATTCTTGTAAAATTCTTTCGAAGTATTGAAATACAAATTTTGGGCTCTTGTTTCTCTAGTTTTCTGTATTATGCAAGATCTTTTCTCCACCAAGTGGTATCAGATCCAGTAGTTCCTGAGTGTGTAACAGATCACCGAAGGAGAGGCAGTTACACCAGGATCTATGGAAGGGCTTGGAATCAGGTGAGTAGAATGCCTCCAAGGGGAAATCCTGTTGGTGGGAGAGGCATGGCAGTAGCAGAATATGTTCGAGCTTTGCAGCGGCAAATGCAAGCTCTGTAAGAAGAAATGCACAAAATATTGGAGCCAAGAAGAGACGAAGGTAGTGAAGAGGAAGATTATGAAAAAGAAGACCAACCTGAGGAAGAAGAAGAAGCAGTAGATCCAGCTCAGGCCAGACTATACAAAGCCATATCCCAGATTGGTAAGAGGTCGAAGATGGAGGTTTCCACATATTCTGGGAACCTTTATCTAGAGGAATTGATCGACTGGATCAATGACCTGGAAGAGTACTTTGAGTATGAAGAGGTTGAGGACCCTGATAGGGTCAGATTCGTAAAGACCAAACTGAAAGGTCATTCTAGAATTTTGTGGAAGGGAGTGCAGCTGGAGCAAAATAAAAGAGGGAAAGAGAGAATAACTAAATGGGAATGGATGGCAAAAAATCTAAAGAGGCAGTTCATCCTTGGTGATTATGAGTTAGACCTGCTAAAGAAAATGCAAGGATTGAGGCAATCAAGTAAGTCTATGAAATAATACATAGAAGAATTTCATAAAATAATGATTAGAACAGGCCACTCAGAGGCCAACAAGGAGAAGGTAGCCCATTACATTAATGGGTTACGAGCAAGTATTCAGGAAGAACTAAGTCTAGTCTGAATGACCACCATAGAGGATGCTTACTAATTTGCTTTAAAGGTTGAAGAGAAGCTCAATAGGAGGTTTGAAAACAAGCAAAGAGGAATAGGTCATGGCAGAAGAACTGGTGGAAGGAACAGTGGAATAAGAAATGAAGATTCTCAAAAAAATGGAGAAGGTAGCAGCAATCAAGAACAAAGGAGAGAAAATATAGACTACCCCCGTAATCAGAATAATGGTTACCGAGGGGGAAGAGGCAGAGCTGGACGTGGCCAGGGAAGAGGAATATTTCGTGGAACTTGCTTCCAGTGTGGGGAAGAGGGACATCACCAATATGAGTGCCCATAGCAACAAGAAAGAAATAATCGGAGGCCGAAAGGAAATGCCAGAGTAGCAGTCGCTGATGAAGATGTTGGATCTAAGCATTCTGAAGAAGCTGAGAGAGGAGAAGTAATGATTGCAAGGAGAGTCCTGCTAAATGAAGAGGGAGCTACAGGTCAAATGAAAAGCTTATTTTGCACAAGGTGTAAATGCACGGGTAAGATTTGCAACATTATCATTGACAATGGTAGCACAGATAACCTAGTTTCAGAGGGAATGGTTACAAAGATACAACTAAAAAGAAAGAAATACCCGCATCCATATCGAATTGTGTGGCTGTAGAAAGACCATAAGGTTTTGGTCAATGAACAGTGCCTGGTAAATTTTAGTATTGGGAATTACCGTGATGAGGTTTTGTGTGACATTTTACCCATGGATGCATGCCATTTGCTACTGGGAAGGCCATGGCAGTTTGACAGGTGTTTGTTTCATGATGGTCGAGCCAACACCTATTTCATGACTAAGAATGGAATGCATCATAAGTTGAAACCCCTGAAGGAGGTGGAAGAAAAGGTATGTGGCAGTGCAAGAATTTTCTTGGTTGATGGAAGAAAATTTTTAGATGATTTAAAGCATGAGCATATGTGTTATGCATTAGTTCCTAGAGTCAAGGATATAGAATGCAAATATGCCCCAGCAGAAGTCCAAGATTTGTTGAAGGAATTTTTAGATATCATATCTGATAATGTGCCTTAGGGTTTACCCCCAGTAAGAAAAATTAGTCACCATATTTATTTGGTGCCAGGGTCAAGCTTGCCCAATAAGGCTGCACATAGAATGACGCCTATAGAAACTGAAGAACTAAACAGGCAGGTCTAGGAGTTGCTAGAGAAGGGATTGAATAGGAAGAGTCTTAGCCCGTGTGTAGTACCTACAGTACTAGCACCCAAGAAGGATGGAGAGTGGAGAATGTGCGCAGACTCTCGAGCCATCAACAAGATCACAATAAAATACAAATTTCCACTGCCAATGATGGATGACATAATGGACTGTTTGAGTGGAGCCAAGTACTTCATAAAATTGACCTCAAGAGTGGTTACCACTAGATCCTTGTCAGGGAAGGAGATGAGTGGAAGACAGCCTTCAAGACAAGAGAGGGCTTGTATGAGTGGTTGGTCATGCCATTTGGGTTGTCCAATGCACCAAGTACCTTCATGCGGCTGATGAATGAGGTACTAAAAGAGTTTTTAGGAAAATTTGTCATTGTTTATTTAGATGATATATTAATATTCAGCAGAACCCTAGAGGAACACCTGATGCACATCAGGAGGGTTTTTGAAAAGCTGTGGGAGGAGCAGTTATTAATAAATCTAAAAAAGTGTAATTTTGTCAAGAAAGAGTTAGTATACCTGGGATTTGTAATCTCAGCAGAAGGTCTAAAAATGGACCCAAAGAAGGTGAGAGCTATCATTGAATGGCCTACCCCAAGAAGCACAATAGAGGTAAGATCATTTCATGGTCTAGCCAGCTTTTATATAAAGTTCATAAGAAACTTCAGCAGCATTTGTGCACCCCTCACAGAAACAATGAGAGGGGATAAGAAAGAATTTAAGTGGACCTTAGGGGCTAAAAGGAGCTTTGATGCATTAAAGAAAATGGTCACAGAACAGCCTGTTTTGGCACTCCCATACTTTAACAAAGTATTTCAGGTAGACTGTGATGCCAGTGGCAGTGCAATAGGGGTTGTACTGAGTCAAGAAGGTAGACTTGTTGCTTATTTTAGTGAAAAGCTCAATGATGCTCGGAAAAAGTATTCAGTTTATGACCATGAATTTTATGCTATAGTTTAGGCTCTAAAGAAGTGGAGGCATTATTTGTTACCAAAAGAGTTTGTTCTATTTACGGATCATCAGGCATTGCAGTACATCAACAGCCAAACAAAACTAAATCAGAGGCACATGAAGTGGGTTGAGTTTCTCCAAAGCTATACCTTTGTGTTAAAGCACAGAAGTGGGAAATCAAACAGAGTTGCAGATGCCTTAAGTAGAAGGCAAAATCTATTGAATGAAATGATAGTGGAAGTGGTAGGATTCAAAGAACTGAAGGGTCTTTATCTTGAAGATCCTAATTTTGCAGAAGCCTGGACGGCTTGCTTGGCACCTGTTATTGTAGACAGGACAAAATGGTTAGACTTCCTAATCCAAGATGGAATGCTTTTCAAGGGAAGTAAATTATGCATTCCAAGGAGTTCTATGCGAGAGAACTTAATCAAGGAAAAGCACAGTGGAGGACTGGCTGGGCATTTTGGTCGGGATAAGACCATTGCCCTGGTGAATGAAAATTACTACGCCGCAACTTCAGCAAGATGTGAAAAAGTTTGTGCAAAGTTACAGAATATGCCAAATGGCAAAAGGCGTAAGGCAAAACATAGGATTATACCAGCCGTTACCTGTACCTGAGAAGCCATGGGAGGACATCAGCATGGATTTTATTCTTGGGTTATCGAGAACACAGAGGGGAAATGACTCTGTATTTGTGGTGGTTGACCGATTCTCAAAAATGGCACATTTTATTCCCTGCCAAAAGACAAGTGATGCAGTTCACATTGTAGGGTTATTTTTCAAAGAAGTGGTACGACTTCACGGTCTACCAAGAAGCATAGTTTCTGACAGAGATACAAAGTTTGTTGGGTATTTTTGGAGAACATTATGGAAGAAGCTAAAGACAGATCTGAAGTTCAGTTCTGCATACCACCAACAAACTGATGGACAAACAGAGGTGGTAAATAGAAGGCTGGGTAATTTATTAAGATGCTTGATAGTAGATAAACCCAAGGGATGGGATTTAGTTTTTCCGTAGGTGGAATTTGCATACAAAAATTCTATCAATAAGAGTACAAACAAATCTCCATTCCAAATCATATATGGAAATAGTCCGAGAAATGTTTATGAGCTGAGAAAATTAGATAAAGGAGAAAAGTGCAATGCAGAGGCTGAGGAATTCGTGAAACAGATGAAAATCCTGCATGAAGAAGTGAAGAAACAAATTACAAAAATGAATACTCAGTATAAAGCAATAGCAGACCAAAAGCGGCAGTTCAAAGAGTTCGAAGTGGGGGATGAAGTCATGGTCCATCTAAGAAGAGAAATATTTCCAGCCAAAACTTATAACAAGTTGAAGATGAAGAAGTTTGGGCCATACAGAATACTGGAAAAATAGGATTCAGGCAATGCATATGAAGTGGAATTGCCAAGTAGGCTTGACATTTCACCTGTTTTTAACATATCTGATTTAGTGGAATACCATGAAGGAGATAGTATAGAGGCACCAAGCACAGAATTGTGGAGCATTCCAGTGTCTAACCCAATTGAAGACGAGATCGAGGAAATATTAGATACTCATGAAGGCAGAAGCACAAGGAACAAACAATATTCTGAGTATTTTATCAAATGGAAGGGCAGACTTGTAGAAGATGCAACTTGGTTGTTGAAAATAGAGGTTGACCGCCTGGGTCTTCCTCCCAAAGATCAAAAGTGAGGATCACTTCTCAATCCACCCTGGGTGTTTGATGCAGGAGCATCCGAGGGCAGCAAAGCAATCGAGCATCAACCAAACTTTTTGTTGTTATTTTTTTGTAAGTAATGTACTGTTATTTTTTTCTAAGTGTTGCAAGAAAAATATGTGTCGCGATATCGCAACACAAAAAGTGTCGCGATATCACGACCAAAACGAAATATAGGGGAGCAGCGAACACAAGGTCGCAAAATCGTGACCACCATAGGGAAAACAAAGGCACAGAGACCAAAGGTCGTGAAATCGCAACATGTCGCAATTTCATGACATGTCACGAAATCGCGACCACCGCAGGGGAAACAAAGGCACGGAGACCAAAGGTCACAAAATTGCGACATGTCATGATTTCATGACATGTTGCGAAATCATGACCACCGCAAGGGAAACAAAGGTGCGAAGACCAAAGGTCACGAAATCACGACCAAAGCCGGAGAACAAAGGCGTGGAGGAACAAAGGTCACGATTTCGCGACACGTCGCGAAATCGTGACCAAAGCAGGGAAGGCAAGGCGTGGAAGACAAATGGTCGCAAAATCATAACATGTCACGATTTCATGACCAGAGCAGGAGAACGGAGGCCGATAGACAAAAATGGCATGATATCGCGATAGGTCGCAATATCGCGGCCAAAATGGGGAGAGAAGGCGTGACGGAGGAAATGTCAAGATATCACATGTCGTGATATCACGATGGGAGTAGGAGAGAGAAAGCACAGGAAGGGAATGGTCATGATATCGCGACATATCACGATATCACGACAAAATAGGAAAACACACACTCCCATATTTCTTAAAGGTAGTCCTTCATGCGTGGCAAGTTAGCGACAGTGAAGTAGCAGTTCCAAAGAAGGATTTCAATGGGCATGTTGGCCACTCGCACAGGATATCTGGAAGACGCGTTTAAAGCAACTAACAGCAAGCAGCAAATCAAGAAGAAGATTCCATTGGATATGGCAGCCAGTCATGCACCTCACCTGGAGTCTCATCAATGCAAATTTCCAAAATTGTACCAGGTGGCAATTTTAGATCGTGGGAAGTTTGAAAGCACAGAGGATCGAGACCTCGATAAAAACCCATGGATTGTAAGGAGAGGGGGTTGGCAAACAGCAGTTTGGCTATATATTCTTGTAAAATTCTTTTGAAGTATTGAAATACAAATTTTGGGCTCTTGTTTCTCTAGTTTTTTGTATTATGCAAGATCTTTTCTCCACCAGCTAGGCATAGAATATTTAGGTATAGACTTATACCATCATTGCGAAATCCAAAAAAAGAGATAGTTTTATTGCATGGCTGATTTTTAATTGTTGAAAATAAACAGAAAATATGAAGATGAGGACTTGCGCTAGGCATAAAATTCCACTTTTGGTTTTTGGAATTATACCATCGTCGCGAAAGTCAAAAGTTATATGTAACTTTATTGCATTTTTTGAAAAATGATTTTGATTTGTTGGTAATGCATGTGGTTGTCTTTGTACTAAACAACTGTTCAGAGAAGAAAATGAAATTATTCCAATTTGCAAAAATATTTCAAAGTAGCTTAAAGACAAAAGTTAGATTTATAAGGAATCCCATGTGCATATGTGAGTTCATTTCCAATCTTGATTTATCATAATGATACACAAAATCTCTCAAATACAAATGTGTGTGCGATTGTAGTATTCATTTACCAGGTTTGAGAAAGATACTATGATACAAGTGATTTGAATTAACCAAATAAGTGTTCATTAACCATGATTGAGATGCATATAACCATACCAAACTACTATGTAAGTCAGATTATCAAGAGCTAGCTAATACATAAGCAGACATAGGTCAGTACAAAATAAGGTCGTTAATGTGACAGACATATCACCATGCTAGGGATTACCCAAGGCCAAGCGGGTTGGGCACAAACCACCTGTTATGGGGCTTACCTCATAGTTTTTGAATAATTGAGAATTCCAGGGATTCAAGCTCATCAACCCTTCTTTTCTTTTCAAAGGGTAGGGAAAGGGATTTTATTGCTTTTGCTTTCGCTCATTTTGCTTTCTTTTCTTTCTCTTTTTTTTTTTTGTATCTCTTTTGTTTTGTACTTTTGTATTGATATTTGAGATAATGCTGAAATAGTGCTAAATGATTTTTCTTGATTTTCTTTTTTTCTTTTGCTTCCTATTCTAGGGATACTTGCTCGGATTAGCTGTAGAGCAAGGGATTTTTATTTCGCATAGGGATGAGCTTGTCCTTTTGCCAATTCTCAAAGATTCTAGACCATGTGCATAATAGGATAGCAGGGAAAACTTTTCGCTCAAGAAACCACTTCTACTATGTAGCATAGCATGGATATTACAAATATAATCATTTTATTGTGAAAGGATATGCTTGGTTTAAGTAAATAACAAGATCAATTCTCTATGCTCAAACTTTATTTAATTGAATTTTGTGGACTTTGATATAAGAGAGATTAGTAATCATGCCAGATAAAATCAAGATATTTATTCATGTGAATGTGAAAGTGTGGGATTCCAAATAAATGCTAATTTATCCAAAATAATTTGAAAATATAACTACACATATGTCACAATTTGCGAAGTACAAAAAATAAAAGATGTTTTTGAATATTTTGATGACTTTGAATGTTTTTGGTATTTTTGAATTTTTAAGTTTATAAATTGAAAGAAATACAAGATAGTAGTTTTGAAAATATTTTAAACAAATATATACAATGACGAAATGACCAATTTTTATGCATAGTAACGTTTAAGATGCATAATATTCATAGGTTCTTTAAGTTCTTTACCATCTAAGGTAGATAATTTGTATGCTCCCGATTCAAATTTAGCAGTAATAATATATGGTCCAAGCCAGTTGGGCTCAAATTTACCTTTAAGGTCTTTAGTTGCATTAGTATTTTTTTTATTTTCTTTTAAAACAAGATCGTTGACCTCAAAGGATCGATGACGAAATTTCTTAGCATATGATCTTTTAAGCTTGTTTTGGTAAGCATGAAGATGCTCCAAAGCATTGATGCGCTTTTCATCTAGGAGTTCCAGCTGACTGAGTCTGCCAGCTCAATATTCATCTCCTACTTCGGTATCTTGAAGTAGTGTTGTGGCTGATCCACAAAACACCCCAAAATTGGGGACCCACCTTCTTTGCATGCTTTCAAAGAAAACTGTAGTAGCCTAGATGCTAAAAAATCAAGGAAAAAGCAAAAATTTCACTAAGGAAAAAAAGCGTCGTGATATCGCGACATGTCGCTCTATCGCGACTGAAAATAAAAAGTTGTCATGATATCGCGACATGTCGCTCCGTCGCGGACGAAAATAAAAAGTTGTCACGATATCGCGACATGTCGCTCCATCATTGCCAAAAAATAAAAGTTGTCACGATTTCGCAACATGTCACGTTTTCGTGGCCAAATGCAACAAGATAGCCCGAAACAAAAAAACATCGTGATTTCACGACAGGAAGCAGTGAGACAGCCCAAGGCACTAAAAGCATCATGATTTCATGATAGGAATCAGCAAAGGGGCACGAAGCAGAAAAGCATCATGATTTTGCGATAGGAAGCAATGAAGTGGTACGAAAGGAAAATATGTCACAATTTCGTGACATGTCGCATTTTCGTGGCCAAATGCAGCAAGACAGCCCGAAACAAAAAAACATTGCGATTTCGTGACAAAAAGTAGCGAGACAGCCCGAAACGGAGAAGCGTAGCGATTTCACGATAGGTTATGACCGAAGGCGTAGCAAGTGAAAAACATTGCAATTTTGCGATAGGAAGCAGCTAAGGCGTACGGAGATGAAAAGTGTCACGATTTTGCGATAGGTTGCATCCTCACAGCTCGAAACAAAAAAACGTCGTGATTTCACGACAGGTTGCATTGGCGAGGCTGCTGGTAGGAAAATGTCACGTTTTCACGATGAAAGTAAAGGAGCAAAGCTACATGCTATTTTTGGTTGCGATTTACATGGGGCCGTTATAGAACATGCAAAAAAGTGTGGAACACATGGCATACATGTGTAAGGGCTGCAGAGGTGTTACAGTTCACAGAGAAGATCTCGAGCATAAAATCAAAAGCAATGGAAAGACGGGGAAGGTGAAATGAAGCAATTTGGAAGATGAAGTGAACCATTGTGGAAGGAGAAGCGATTTACCAAAAATTTAAAAGCAGAAGCACAGGACAGGTACAAGGGTCGAAAACCGCTACGAGCGGGTTGCATAGTTGAGGGTGATTAGCCGTTCTGAGCCTGCTGTGGAGTGTTTTTCTTCCACTTTTGCTAGTTTTGAGAAAAACCAAAGATTCTGCTATTGTAACAGGACACATTTTTTTAATGTAGAATTGTTCAAAAATTTGCATTTTATGGGCAAGAAAGGATGAGAAATTTTTTGCATGCTTCATTTTAACTGTTCTATTTTTCTCCTTTCAGATTTTAGATTTATAAATGAAATTCATGCCATTGTTTTGGGTTATTTCATGTGAATGTCTACAATCTGAAAATTATTTTAAACCCTAGGAGCTAGCACCTAGTTTACTTTGATTGTGTTTGTTTTGTAGGTCAAATAGGCTAGGTTGCATGTACAAAACTCTCACATATTCGGTTTTTTCCGAATAGGATAGCATCAGACTGAACGTGTTTCAATTTTTTTTATTTTTTGCATTTCTTTTTATTTTTTTTTTCCAGAAGGTTTAACTTAGTTAAAATAAATACATAAAAATTACAAAATCTAAAAAATAAATAAAATAATGAACAATCACTAAAGTTTTATGATGAAATAAATCAACATTGCACCTTGTTTACAGTTACTTGCAATCACTAAGGTGTTCCAAGCATTTAAATTGAATATCTTTATTTGAGATTACTAATACACAGTTGCAAATGCTAATACAACGGAGACCTTGGAGAAGTTGGTTGTTTAACTTCTTTGCAAGAGGGGATTTGGAACCCAAATCCTAAAGGAGAGTATACTTTCACAAGTGTGTGAAAACACCACTCAACAAGTTGGTGCTAGAAGGAAGGCCTGAACTGGTTTATTTCATCGTGATTTAAATGCTATAGGGATTTAAATTTTAATATTTCATGCCCTATTGATTATTATCTTTAGCCCTCTTTTAATATTACAACTTTGTACTGTTAAAAGGAGGACATGAATTGCTATGCACTAGTCTAACGCTTTGATTGTTCATACAGGAATATGGTGATTTGATTTAATTTAAAATATATATATATATAATAAATAAATAAAAAGAAATTTTTGGGTATTAAAGTTATATTATTGAAGATTCACTAATGGCTATGTTTTCACCGTGGATGACAGGTAGCCCATTGAACATACCAGGAGTTCAACATTATTTGCCCGTTGGTTTTGAGAGATGTCTTCCTCGATTTTTGTCTAACAGGACAAATACTATAGGAGAACACATTCAAGCATTCAAATTTGTTGTGAATCACTTAACAATTTGGCATGATGATGTTGTTTGTAAAATGTTCCCTTACACCTTGGACAAAGTGGCATTTGATTGGTTTACAAGTCTGCCTTTAGGATCTATCACTTCTTGGGCTCAACTAGAGGCAGTATTTCTTAATCAATTCAACAAAAAGCAAGTTGACCCAATCCGCATGTATGAACAATTTCTCACTATTAAAAAAGGAGCAAGTGAAAATGTGAAGTCATTTTTTGAAATATTATTTGGATTATATGCTCAATTAGTGACATTTTATGCTCTTCAAGAAAAAATGGCTCTCCAAATATATGTAAATGCTCTTGACCCACTCATTTCCACATATTTGCGAGGGATGCCTCAAATCACATCTTTGTCACAAGCCTATACTCAAGCAATGGCAATTGAGCAACAATTGAGTTGTCAAAATTATGGTGGGGGTTTTGGATTGTATAATATTCAATCATTTAATACATCCTTTACCCATCCAATGATTTATCCACCTCAACCAAATTCAAGTGTAAATCAATTTCAAAATCAAAAATCATTCCCAAGCTTCAATCAATTTCAAAATCCCCAACCTCCTATGCAAGATCAACCATCTTTCTTAAGTATGAATCAACTTCAAAATACTCATCTCGAATCAAAGGATATTTCTAAAATCAATTTTAATGATTTTCATAAGAATATGATTTTAGGCAAGGGAGGAGTACTAGATCCAACTAGTATTGAAACATGTGACAAATTGGAAACCCTTGACTCACCAAAAGATGAATTCTATGAGGATGAATCTGTTTCGGATGACATTGTTGAAAATGATGACCAAGAGGATCCACACCTTCCAAATTGTGATAAAATTGAATCATGGGTTACACATGTGGATTATGATAGCCTTATTAATTTGAATACAAGCAATAACCCAATTTTGGAAGTAATTGAACCATCTAAGGAAGGTGAAGATAAATTTGATGAGAAACATGTTGATGAATTAAAATATGAAGAAGAAATAGTTGAGCATCACAATTTGATTTTGAAATATGATCATTATGATTCTTGGGAAGAGTATGCTCACTCCAAAACTGCTAATGAAATTTGTGTGCCTATTGATATGCAGGATAATACAATTGCCCTTTCATATGAGGATATTACAAGTCCTGTACAATCTAAGAATGTTTTGGAAGAAGTGTTGGAATCTCATCAAAATTTGGAGAAGGATAATGATTTTACTACCATGGATGAAGGAGAATCAATTGTTTTTGTTCCCCTTAAGGGGCAAGGAATCAAATATCTTGATCCACCTATTGTTTCTACAATGTCTATGCCATCTCAAAATGATGAAATTACAAAGCCTAAGTGGTGTGGGTTTGATAATTGATGATCCTAATGAAAATATGGATTTTTAGGCAACTCAAGCCATTGATCATGGAAAGGTGTCACGCGACACATATTTTGAAAAATTAGGCTCTTGTTTTGAACAAGATGGATGCATTTTTGATTGGGTGCCTAACTTTGGTGTTTTTGAACAGGTGTTGGATGATGAAGAAGACAATGAAGAAAAAGAAAAAGCTACTAACACTCATCAAGTTGTGATAAATTCTAATCATGATGGGTTGAGTATGGGTGACAAGGTGAAATATTTACCTTTGGTAGTAGCCACAAAAATTTTAAGTGATGGGTTACATGATGTCCCTTTGGATGCTAATGTCATTAATGATGAAACGTCAAATCTTGGCGATGTTTGTCAAGTTTTGATTGATTTTTATTGCTTTAAAATCTTGAAAAATAATTTGAATTCAAGACTTTTAGAAATAGGCTCTTGTTTGCAATATCTCACATTTGAAAAGGAAATCCTATTTCTAAATCATGAATGGAATGATGAAACTTGCACTTTAAAGAATAGACAAAATAAAATTGAATACCAAACATTGTCTAATCAATTTGATTTGAATCTCACCTATGATGTTGGTAATAGAACTAAATCAAATTGGTATGGTGAGCATGGCAAGTTGAAATTTGTTGCATTGCTTGGTTTGATCTTATTGTTGTTGGATTCCTACAACATTTGGCATGTGTATTGTGACATATGTCTTTTGAAATGTTCTAATCATGTTTGGGATCCAGGAAAGTAATAGTCCAAGCTTGGCATCATCTTGTACTATATTGTATATAAATTTTGGTTTCGGTTTGAGTTTATGTTTTCAAGTTTCATTTTGGGATTACTATTTGGATTAGGATTTAAGTTGTGTGTTTGATTTCATTTGACGTGTTTGATTTTTTTTGATAAAAAAAAGTTTGAGATGTCAACTTATGCCTAAAATCAAGAGAATATGAAACATTGGAATTATGTTGTAGAAAGCTCCACAAGTAACACAAACATTTAAATAATATCGTTTGAATCTTGTGATGCATGAAGTTGTCAGATGATATATTCCAAAAGAAGTAGTGCATTCATATCTCATGTCATATTCCACATTGCATATACATGTCATCTGAGTTACATTTTCATTCCATGGGCAATTATTGAGAAGGTGTTGAATCCTCTTAGGATTATTACATAACATATATTAAAAGGATCCTAAGGTTGGGAACTGCTACCCAAACTATCTTGAACCAAGCACATTCCATGCACATTAAAAGGAATCTTGAGCAAAATGGTCAAAACCATACTTGGATGAAAAGGTGAGGTGAAAATAATATTTCATGTCTGTCCTATCATGCAACATAATCCTTAAAATGGTGGTTTTTACCACTTCCATAATGCTTAAATCCTAAAATAAAAGTAGTAAGGATAGGGTTAAATCCTCATATCACTTAGGTTGAGGATCCAATTCCCCAAAGCTCTAATTTGAATTTCATGGAGTAGTAAGGATAGGGCATAATTCTCATCTCGCTTAGGTTGAGAATCCGATTCCCCAAAGCTTCCATTTTTTCCACTTCATCATAAAACTTGGATTGGAAGGATAGTACTACATGTCCTCTGCAAAGGATGGGTAGTCATCCCAAAGGTCCAAGTAATAAAATTGACTAATATTTCCCATTTTGTCTTAATATTAGATTGGAAGGATCGTACTACATGTCCCTAGCAAGGATGGGTAGTCATACCAAAGGTCCAAGTAATAAAAAATTAATATTTCCCATTTCATAAATCTTGGATTGGAAGGATCGTACTACATGTCCCTAGCAAGGATGGGTAGTCATCCCAAAGGTACAAGAAATAAAAAGAAAAAGAATGAATGAAACCAAGTCATGGATTATGGGGTTAAATATGCTCATGCATGGCAACATGTCTTGCCTAAAAGCAAGACCACTGATTGCTCATATGGGTAGACTAGCTTGACCATTTCATCCATAACAGGTTAAATTATTTTGTTCAAGATGAGGTAATGAACTCCAAATCAGAATAGTAAGGATAGGGTTAAATTCCCATCTCGCTTAGGTTGGGAATCCTATTCCCCAAAGTTTTGATTTCACTCACACTTGCACATGGGTTCAAGATGGTAGTGACACATGACCAACTTTGGGATCTAGTAAATTAATTTAGTATACATATTTTTGGTCCTAAGAGGGTTTGACATTTTTAATATGTTTGTCCATGATATTAGAAGGTTTGAGCATTTATAAAGCAGGTTGTTACATCTCTAGCATCTTCATCATGCATCAGATCCTGCACAAATCATTCATAGCCTTGCATACAAATCATAAGTGAAACTGACAATGGAATGTTGAACAAGTTCAAATGATAGGGAATGAAAGACTTTGCACACACCGAGCTGATACTTAATGATTCTGATGTTTCATGTATTTCTGATCTGTCAGTATTTATTTATCTTCTATGTGCTGACGTTTGTATCTAAGCTTGTATGTTTTAGGTTGGGTTCTCACCAAAATGCTCAAGAGCATTTGATAGTAGAGTCACCATTTGTTGTGGCTGATCCACAACACACCCCAAAATTGGGGACCCACCTTCTTTGCATGCTTTCAAAGAAAACTGTAGTAGCCCAGATGCTAAAAAATCAAGGAAAAAGCAAAAATTTCGTGACTTCGTGACAAGAAGCAACGAGACAGTCCGAGGCACTAAAAGCGTCATGATTTTGTGACAAGAAGCAGCAAAGGGGCACGAAGCAGAAAAGCGTCACGATTTCGTGACAGGAAGTAGCGAAGTGGTATGAAAGGAAAATATGTCACGATTTCGTGACATGTCGTGTTTTCACGGCCAAATGCAGCAAGACAGCCCAAAACAGAAAAATGTCACGATTTCATGACAAAAAGCAGCAAGACAACCCGAAACGGAGAAGCGTAGCGATTTCGCGACAGGTTGCGACCAAAGGCATACCAAGTGAAAAACGTCATGATTTTGTGACAGGTTGCGGCCGAAGGCATACCAAGTGAAAAATGTCATGATTTTGTGACAAGTTGTGGCCAAAAGCGTACCAAGTGAAAAAGCATCACGATTTCATGACAAAAAGCTGCAAGATAGCTCCAAATGAAAAAGTGTCATGATTTCGCGACAGGAAGCAGCCGAGGCGTACGAAGATGAAAAGTGTCGTGATTTCACGACAAGTTGCATCCTCACAGCTCGAAACAAAAAAATGTTGCAATTTCACGACAGGTTGCATTGGCGAGGCTGCTGGCAAAAAAATGTCACGATATCACAACATGTCACGTTTTCACGGTGAAAGTAAAGGAGCAAAGCTACATGCTATTTTTGGTCACGATTTATATGGGGCCGTTACAGAACATGCAAAAAAGTGCGAAACAAGTGGCATACATGTGTAAGGGCTATAGAGGCGTTACAGTTCATAGAGAAGATCTTGAGCATAAAATCAAAAGCAATGGAAAGGCGAGGAAGGTGAAATGAAGCAATCTGGAAGATGAAGTCAACCATCATGGAAGGAGAAGCGATTTACCAAAACTTTAAAAGCAGAAGCATAGGACAGGTACAGAGGTCAGAAACCGCTACGAGCGGGTTGCAGAGTTGAGGGTGATTAGCCATTTTGAGCCTGTTGTGGAGTGTTTTTCTTCCACTTCTGCTGGTTTTGAGAAAAACCAGAGATTTTGCTATTGTAACAGGACACATTTTTTAATGTAGAATTGTTCAAAAATTTGCATTTTATAGGCAAGAAAGGATGAGAAATTGTTTGCATGCTTCATTTTAACTGTTCTATTTTTCTCCTTTCAGATTTCAGATTTATAAATGAAATTCATGCCATTGTTTTGGGTTATTTCATATGAATGTCTGCAATCTAAAAATTATTTTAAACCCTAGGAGCTAGCACCTAGTTTACTTTGATTGTGTTTGTTTTGTAGGTCAAATAGGATAGGTTGCATGTACGAAACTCTCACATATTCGGTTTTGTCGGAATAGGATAGCATCAAACTGAACATGTTTCAATTTTTTTTATTTTCTGCATTTCTTTTTATTTTATTTTTCCAGAAGGTTTAACTTAGTTAAAATAAATACATAAAAATTACAAAATCTAAAAAAAAAAAAAATAATGAACAATCACTAAAGTTTTATGATGAAATAAATCAACATTGCCCCTTGTTTACAGTTACTTGCAATCACTAAGGTGTTCCAAGCATTTAAATTGAATATCTTTATTTGAGATTACTAATACACAGTTGCAAATGCTAATACAGTGGAGACCTTGGAGAAGTTGGTTGTTTAACTTCTTTGCAAGAGGGGATTTGGAACCCAAATCCTAAAGGAGAGTATACTTTCACAAGTGTGTGAAAACACCACTCAACAAGTAGTAGAGCCAAAGAAGGAACTTCTAATTCAAAGAAAAAAATGGCTTTAGCGCCATAAACCAAAACAAAAGTTGAAGTTCCAGTGGGGGTTCGAACACTAGTTCGATGGGCCCACAAGGCTGGATATAATTGAATGTGGCAGTCGCAGCCAGATTTATGTACCAATCTTTTGAGAATTTTGATTAAGGTTTTGTTTGAAGCTTCTGCTTGGTCATTACCCTGAGGATAATAGGGATTGGACCAGCGATGTTGAATCTTATATTTTTGCAATAATTTCTTAACATCTTTATTTTTTAAACAAGTTCCATTATCTGAGATGAGATTTGCAGGAATTTCGAACCTACAAATGATTTGATTAAAAATAAATTTAGAGACTTGTGTTCCAGTGCAGGAAGCTAAAGGCATAGCTTCAACCCACTTCATGAAATACTCAGTGGTGGTTATGATGAATTTGTGTCCATCAGATGACACAGGATTAATTTTGCCAATAATGTCTAAGCCCCATTTTGAAAAGGGCCAAAGAGATGAAATAGCCTATAGTTCTTGTGCAGGGGCATGGACAACGTCAGCATGTTTTTGGCACTTGTCGCAATGGCACACATAATCATGTGCATCATTCTCCATGGTAGGCCAAAAGTATCCTATCCTAAGGAGCTTTTTAGCAATGACACTACCACTGAAGTGTCCTTCACAAGATCCATCATGGGATTCACTCAAAGCGGATCTGGATTCTTCTAGATTCAAACATCTCAATAGGATACCTTCAAAAGATCTCTTATACAAAGTATTGCCAATTATTACAAATCGACTTGCTCGTCTACGTAATAATCGACGCTGGTTTCTATTAGAATTGGCAGGGAAAGTCCCATTTTGAAGAAAATCAAATATATCTATATACCAAGGTTCAGGGGTAGTTTCATTGATTAGAAACACATCCAAAGGTTCTAAGCATGACTTATTTGAAGCAGGTTCCTGGAGTCGACGAATAATTATGGTGGCATATTCGTCATCTAACTCCAAGGGCAGAAGAGACACAGCTGCGGCCATAGCGTCAGCCGCATGGTTGCTAGTTTGAGGAATAGCTTCCAAGGTAACTTGATCAAATAGAGATATTAATTGTAAAACATAGGCTTTATATGGGCGGAGTTTATCATCTCTGGTCCAATAAAATTCATTAATTTGGTTTATAAAAAGTTGAGAATCACCAAAAACTAATAGATGTTTAATTTTTAGAGCCAAGGCAGCTTGTAATCCAAGGATTAGAGCTTCATACTCAACAATATTATTAGTGCAAGCAAATGTTAATTTAAAGGATAAAGGTATAATGTGCTTTTGTGGAGATATTAAAATAATACCTGCACCAGCCCCACTCATGCATCGAGCTCCATCAAAGTATAAGGACCATTGTTCAACATGGTCTGCCTCTGATTGAAGGCATTCATCAAGAAACTCAATGATGAGGGGATGAGTAGACTCTAAGGGTGCAGCAGCTAATTGATCTGCTATGATTTGACCCTTAACAGACTTTTGTCCTATAAATGTTAGTTCAAACTCGCTTAGAGAAAGAACCCACTTGGCTGTGTGACCCGATAAATAAGGTCGACTCATAAGATACCGCAAGGGATCATATTTAGCAATGACATAAGTTTTTTGACTGAGCATATAATGGCATAATTTTTGTGTAGAAAATACGACTGCTAGACATAGTTTTTCTAACACTGTGTAGCGGGTTTCATAACTAATTAGATTTTGGCTAATATAATAATTAGCACGTTCTCTCTTCTCATCATCAAGTTGAGCTAACATAGCTCCTAAAGCAAAATCTAAAGCTAAAATATACAGGATAAACGGACGATCAAGTCTAGGCGGTGAAAGCACAGGTGGGTTAAGGAGGTATTGTTTAAGAAGTTCAAAAGCTTCCTTACATTCATCATCCCAATTAAAATGGACATCCTTCTTAAGGAGCTTAAGAAAGGGACCGGTTTTGTCCGCCAACTTATCGATGAAGCGACGGATAGCTTGAAGCTTACCTTGTAAACTTCATAATTTAGATATATTGGTAGGTGCAGGCATATTAGTGATAGTCGTAATCTTAAGAGGGTCAATTTTGATGCCACGTAAAGAAACTATAACCCCTAATAGTTTACCGGACTTAACTCCAAATATGCATTTGGCTGGATTTAATTGAATAAGATATTCTCTTAACCGATTAAAAACTTTTCTCAAATCATCTAAATGATTATCTTCATTAATAGAGCAAGCTATAATATCATCTACATAATCATGTAGGATATCATGCATCATATCATGAAAATATAAGTCATAGCTCGTTGATAGGTTGCACCTACGTTCTTTAAGCCGAATGGCATCACTTTCCAACAAAAGGTTCCCTAGGTGGTATTAAATGTTGTTTTAGCCTGATCTTTAGGAGCTATCTTGATCTGATTATAACTGGAGAATCCATCCATTAAGGACATCATCCCACTCCCAGTAGTAAAATAAATGATTTGATCCATGTTTGGAAGATGAAAATCATCTTTAGGGCATGCAACATTAATATCTCTAAAATCTATGCAAACCCTAACTTTGGTGGCTTCTTTCTTGGTGACTGGAACTACATTTGAAACCCATTCAGCATAATCAATAGCTTGTATAAAAACAACATTCAGGAGTTTTTCTAACTCCCCTTTGACTAGTAAAGCCACTTTGGGATGCATTTTTCTAAGTTTTTGTTTAACAGGTTTAGCATCCGGATGGACTACTAGGTGATGCATGACTATAGAAGGGTCTAAACCTGGCATATCTTCATATGTCCAAGCGAAGACATCTTCATATTCTTTAAGGAATGCAATGTATTGCTCTTGTTTTTCTTGACTTAATTCTGATCCAATATTGATTATGTGGGGACTATCCTCAGTTCCAATGTTAATTTTAATGACGTTTTCTACTTCCATGTGTATATCTCTTTCAAAATTAGGTGGGGCGGGTGAAACGCCCAATTCTTGTAATTCTTTTAAGGTTAACTTGGATAATTCATCTTGAGGAGTAGTGGCCTCAAGCTGGGCTATAGTTGGTATAGAACCATCAAAATAAAACCCATTGTGTAACATCTCTTCAATGGAGACATCATGGAAAATATCACCTTCCAACTCATCATCGGATTTAGCAATCATTTCAGGATAAGCTATGGATAGCATATTACATGTAAATGGCTGATTTTTTAGAGGCAAATCATCACGCCCATCCAAATAATCTTGATAACATATGAGTTGATCATAATCTTCAAAAGGAAAGGGTTGACCCTTACTAGGAAATAGGCCCACACCATAGTGGGTAGGCCACGGTTCTACCTCGAAAGGTTCTTTCATATAATTTTGGAAAGGTCCCAAGCCTTTCCCTTTATATCCCATTTTAAGCATTATAGGTTTAGATTTAATATACTCATTAGTAAAATAACATCGAGCATATCCATCATGATGAGTTTTGATATTCCGAGGTATTCTTCCCCAGTCATATCCTTTATAAATGAAGGCACAACTCCCGACTTGGTAAGTACTTCCCATAGGTTGTGGGAGGCCCAAAGTATGAGGAGATGGCAAAAAATTACTTAAGATAATGGAATTTTGCATAGAAGCATTTTTTTTTTTTATATAAGAATTTTAGATAAATCAGGTAAGAGTTCATCAGAAAGAGCATAAGATGTAGAAGGATCATTCCCTATATCTTTAGATGTGGAAGGTATGATAGATGTAGATAATGTGGAGGTGTTAATAGATGGGTCTATAGGTTTTGAAATTATAGGGATGGAACATGAAGGATTGGTTGTGGATTGAAGATCTTTTTGAGGTTCTAGAGTAATTTGTTTAGAAGATTGTTGATCTATATATGAGGGTGAAATTAATGGAGGAGAAATAGATGAAGTTATGGGTGTGTGTTTCACAGTTTTAGATGAAAAATAAGAATTAGGATGTGTGGATGACAGAGCAGGGCAAAATTGAACTCCAACAGGTTCTACCAAAGCACACATATCAAAGGGTCTAGGATCACCATGGATAGTGACCAACTGATTTTTAAATTTGAATTTAACACATTGGTGTAAAGTTGATGGGACAGCCCGCATTGCATTGATCCAAGGATGACCCAAGAGTATATTGTACGATGTGAGGCAATTTACAATAAACACGGTCGTATATAAGGTTCTAGGACCAACTTGCAATGGGATGGTGATAACTCCACACATTTATTGTGTTTCGTCATTGAAGGCTTTTATGATCATGTCAGTTTTCTTCATTTCATCACTTCTAAACCCAAATCTCTGGTAGAAGTCAAAAGTGCAAATATTTAAAGATGAACCATTATCAATCAAAACTCTTTTAATGGCTACATCTCCAATTAGGGTAGTAATGTATAAGGGGTTATCCTTATGTAAACTATGTTGTGGTATATCTTTATCTCGAAAGTCAATACAATCGACTTCTCTAGTGATGATAGTATTGGCCATGGCTTCAGGTTGAATGTTTTGTGGTACCATCATTTGGCTTAATGTAACCATTAATTCATCTCTATGGGTAGGAGAAGATCTTAATAAATCCAAAAGGGAAATTCTGGTTGTAGTATTGTATAATTGCTCATTAATATTGTAAGGGGGTTTAGGTTGAACATTAGGAGCATGATTCCCTTTATTGGGATTTTTCAAAACAAATGGAGCTAATCCATCATTCTGGTTTGGTTCTTGTTGAGAATTTTGAGCCTATTGTCTGGTAATGACTCCGATGGTACCTACAATATTGTATTGAGGATGTCGAATAGGTCTTGGTCTAGCATTTATAGCTTGTTCATTAGAAAGGAATTGATTAGAAGAGGGTCGAGTAGTAACTCTTCTAGGAAATGGTTCTTCTGGAATCATAGCATCTGTGATAGGTTGAATAGGATCTGATTCATTTTTAGAACTATTCGATTGGTTTGAAGTGATTTCCATGTCACTTTCAGTATCTAATTCTACATCACTGAGATCTGGTATTTGAATATTATGTAGGGGCCTGGTCGTGACCATGGATAAAGTTGTTTCAAATTTTTATAAATCATGATTAGGTAAATGTCCGCTAATAGTTCCTACATATCGGGTAGGAGGATGGACGTTATGATGCTCAATTTTATTGGCCACCTCTTTACCATGTCTTGGTAAAGGATGTTGAAATATGTCTAATGATTGATTAGCATTTTGATTTTGATTTTGGGGAATGTTCTTTTGAGCATTATTAGGAGCATTTTGTTTAGGTTGGAAGGCTTGCACCTCCATCTCATTATTATCAATCAAATCTTGTATTTTATGTTTTAACCTTTTACAAGCGTTGGTAGAGTGTCCAGGTCCTCTATGAAAACCACAATGTAAGTCAGCTTTGTATTCGGGTATAGTTGGATCAGGTTCTCGGATATCTGGTAATTGAATCAAGCCTCTTTCGAGTAATTGAGGTAAAATAGTTGATAATGGTTGATTCAATCAGGTAAATTCTCGAGGAGGTTTATCTCGAGGTTTCAATATAAATTTTTCTGTTGTCTTCGTTGCATTGATATTAGCAACATTTCTGCTATCAATGACTTCGTCACCTACGACTTGTTTGTTTTTATATTGATTTTTGGATATTTTCTCATCTTTCTTCCTAAGTTGGCCTCTCCTAATGAGGGCATCTTCTACTCTTCGAGCTAAATCTATAGCTTGATCGAAGGTAGTTAAGGTAGCAGTTGATAACTCATAAGATATTTGTTCTTGCAAATTATTAATAAAAATGTCCAACATTTCCCTATAAGGTAGCACAAAGTGTAGTTTTCCTATCAACTGCCTCCATATAGCTAAGAAATCCGCAAAACATTCATCTTTGTCTTGTTTTAAGTTGTATAAATCTTTAATGGTTACATGCCTCTTGATATAGGCACTAAATTTATGCACAAAAGATTTAGCAATTTCTTCAAAATTTCTCAAAGAATGAGTGGGCAATTGATAGTACCACTCTAATGCCATTCCTCCTAAACTTTTTGGGAACATTTTTAGTAATAGCAAGTCATCATGTGATATATCATGACATGCTATCCTAAACATGCGAAGATGCTCTATGGGATCTTCAGTTCCTTTATATATAGGCAGGACCGACATGGGAAAATGTTTAGGGTATGGTTGTGCTACAACTATAGGGTCTAGCAATTGACTACACATCTCTCGATAATTGTACGAGGGACGGTAGGGATCCATCTGGTCCATGCGGGAAGCTAACTTTTTCACCATGGCTTCCAGATTACTGGTTTGCCCACCATATTGGTTCGGTAAGGCATTAATATGAGATTGGTGAGCATATTATGGAGGAACATGCATATTAGATGCTATATTACTATTGTGTAAATTGTTGGTAGGAAGGGTGTTATGAAGAAGTTTTGAAGTTGTATTATGTTGTATCCCAAATTTTTGGAAATTGGTGTTTGGCTTCATTTTAGGTTTTTGTTGATTTGAAGCATATTGATTAATAGTTTCGTGAAATAAAGCAGTGAATGAAGGTCTCTTCTGTGTGGGCATGATTTTAGGCTCAATAATAGGTTCCTTAGGAGGTTGGATAACCTGTTGTTTTTGCATATTCTGAATTATAGCGGCCATATTCATATTGGATGGCCCAACTTTATCACTTTCTTGATCAATGAAAGACAAAGGATTAGTGTGTATGTCAAACATATGTTCCATGGCTGCTTGAGTGTCACTAATTTGTCCCCTATCAATATGAACTGCCATATTAAGAGCAATATTTTATTGAAGAATTTCCAAAAATGATCTAAGTTATCAAAAGCAATAGTTCCATCTGAAGCCATTCTAGGGGATGAGGATCCTTCCTCTCTAACATTTTTTTGTTGTTCATTTTCTTCGGCCAGGTCATCTTCTGGCTGTTCTGAAGTTTCTTCTTCTAGGATTGTATCCTCAAGAAGGGTATTTAGTTTTTTATTTTTCTTGCCTAACCAATCTTCTTCTTCTTCTTCTTCAGTTTGTTTACCATTCCTAAGTTTAGTCATGGTGCTTAAACTTAGATTTCAGCAAATATATATATATATATATATATATATATGCAACAAGCTTAAGAGGTATATATTTTAATTATATACCTACTATAATATTTAAAATGAAATGTTTTGGTTTTTGTTATGTTTCTTTTTTTAGTTTTTCTTTTTTTTTGGTTTTTAATAACAATATTATAAAGATAAAAAACAACATACAAAATGCAAGAAATAATAATAATGAAAGCAATGATCTAGTTTTCTATAAACAATTTATAAATATCATTAATGGGCTCAAGTTCTTCAGGATTCATGAAATGTTCTTCAAATTGAAAATTTTCTTTCAAGAATTTGACAAAAAGTGCTATAGTGATATTATCTGTTTCAGATTCTGTTTTGTAAAAGTAAAGCTTGTGGCAATACTCTCGATATAACACAGCTCTAGGAACTCTATTCCATCTTTCCCTATCTATAAGAACGACCTCTTGGTCTTCTACACGACCTAGGAATTGGTGTATAATAGTTGCGTTCTCAAGGTATTCCTTGAAGGTGAACAATTCTGAAGACACAAGAGCTCTTCTACCTGCTAACCACCTATGGCAAGCTCTCTAAATTTCATGATAAAAAATGAGTTGATGAGGATCCAGGATTCTATCTAAGGCAAGCCTCTTGATTTGTTTAAGTTCTATTGACTTAGATAAAATAACACCTAGTCTTCTATCAAATTCGTCCCACAAAAGTTGATTTCTATCTGTTTCAGGCACACTAAGCACAGAATTGATTTCTATGGCTTCTAATTGGTTTTCTAATTGGCTTCTATGGCTTCTAATGGGGGGTTCACCAGGAAACTTTTGAATGGCAGTTTCCATGCCTAGGTTGGGAATGTGTTTGATATGTTCAATTTCAGCTTTAAACATCCAAGTCCTAGGTTTGGCCAAATGAATCTAATTTGTTCTATTATGAAAATGCAGACTAAATGAAATACAAAAAATAGATTTGAACAGAAAACAGAGAGAAAATGCTAAATTAAAGAGCCATACCTGATCCGGATGTCTGATGGAGGTTCTGATTCTTGAAGCAGTCGGGATCATCTAGAATTTGACAAGATCGTCTGAGATCTAACGGGATCGTCTGAGATCTGACGAATTCGTCAGAGACCTGCAAACATAAAAGTAGATGCAAAATACCAGAAATGCAGCTATGACAACAGAGAGCAATGGTGTAGAATGACAGTAACAATCTTAAAATGATAATAATAAACAAAATACAAATGCATTACAATAATCTAATGACAATTTATGATTTTATTATGCATTAAGACAATATGGGTGAACTCCAAGATGCAAAATAATAAAGAATAATCATAAGATTAACTAAATACAGAATAATGTAGCAAAAAAGAATGAAGAAACACAAACTCTGGGCACTGATTGCCCCCCAATGCAGACTGCAGTCGAAATCATCTGGAATTGGTGCGAAATCATCTCAAATTGAACAAGATCGTCCATGACGAGCTGAGCTTGCTCCGGCTGAAAAATACTAAGGTTCCTGCAAATAAACTTGGACAAATATGGAGGCAAATAGTGATTTAGGACGGTCTAATGCACGTAGAACTTGTGTTACAGGAAATTTCAGCCAGGGGGATGCCAAGGGGGAGTCCTAAGTTTAAATAGTCTTAGAATGGAGGTTAGGAGGTTGGATATCATCCCAATTTGGGAGATCTCCAATGGGGAGGGTCTCTAACAGCGCAGACATGCTTTTGCCCGAATTAGAGACGTCGTTGAAATAGAGGCTAATTATGAAAAAATAGTTTTGGTACAAGATCGTTTGGACGTCCTAGCCCAGACGAAATCATTCGATCTAAGGTGATATCGTCTGATCGGTGATGATATCGTCAAACGGTCAAAACAAACTCTAAAAATGGCATGGGAAACGAGGAAACGGGTTAAATAGCGATTTAGGAGCGGTTTTGGGGTTAAAATTTGAATTTGAATATTTACTAGAGTAATTGTAATTATTTAAGGTTTTACTGCACCAATTTTAGGGTGTTACACATGTTCTTGAAAGAAAACATTCTATCCTATCCATTTCAGATATTGAGTTGAGTTTTCAGATTTGAGATTGAGATTGAGCTAAGTTGATTTGAGTTGAGTTTTGAGATTGGGATTTGAGTATAGAACATATTGAGTCTCTAACAATTCTCTTTATGCTTCTATGAGTTTGACAAATCACATTGGGTATCTAAAAATTCACTTTGTGATTTCCTACTAAGAAAGTTTTTCTTGGTGAGCTTGCTAAGTTTTTGGACAAGTTCCGGTGGGGACTTGTGAGCAGTTTTGGACAGGTTTCGATGGGGACTTGTGAGCAGTTTTGGACAAGTTTTAGTGGGGACTTGTGAGCAGATTTGGACAGGTCCTAGAAAAGGACTTGTGAGTTGAGTTTGATAGTTCTATCAGAGAACTTGAGGACAGAGGTGCATTGGTTCTATGAGAAGAACCTGAGGACAGTTGGCAAGTCTTTGAGAAGGCTTATATGCAAAGGATTGATTTGTTCAAGAGTTGGACAAATTTGAAAGACAGAGGAAGACTTGTACTAGATCGACTAACTGTGTTTGGTACAGGTTGCTTAGCTACTGTGGATGTGATCATAGAAGGCAGAGGTATCTTAGGCTAAGCATTGAGGACAGGAGGTCTTCGGTGGAAAGGAGTTCCACGTGTTGGCAAGAGGTAGAGGCAGTTGATCTTCTGAGGGATCATTTCTAGAGCAGAGGGGAAGGTATCTCCTTTGAGCAGAGGCTCATAAATTTTGATTGGGGGAAGGTATATCCTTTGAGCAGAGGCTCATAAATTTTGATTGGGGGAAGGTATCTCCTTTAGGC
Source organism: Wollemia nobilis (assembly GCA_028583015.1). Classification (NCBI taxonomy): domain Eukaryota; kingdom Viridiplantae; phylum Streptophyta; class Pinopsida; order Araucariales; family Araucariaceae; genus Wollemia; species Wollemia nobilis. The sequence goes on along the minus strand of JAQPPZ010017097.1, from coordinate 1,806,727 downwards.
CGAGGCTCATAAACATTTTAATTGGGAAGGATTCCCAAAGAACTTTGAGATAACTTTTAGAGAAAATTTTTGTGGACGTAGCCCAGCCATTCTAGGTGAACCACATTAAAATTGGTGTCACTTTGTGGATGATATTGTGCATTTCTTTGATACTGCTTTGGGTATATTGCTTTACTGTTTTGAAGTATAAAGAAAAAAGTAAAAAGAGGTCTTATACTGTTTACCCCCCCCTCTTAGTATAAGCTTGTGTTCTTCACTAAAAATATGAAGTCCTTTGAGAAGCAAGATACGGCTGGGAATCGACCAAAATTGAGTAAGATACACAACCAACCATTGTGCCCATCAGTTCCTAGCCCTGCATATCCTAAGAACTTTGAGATGCCTAGGTTATAAAAGTTCAAGGGTGAAGAGAACGCACAAGATAATGTTACCAATTTCATCAATGCATGTTTTCACCTTGAAGACAATGATGCTATTATGCTAAGGACTTTCATTATGAAATTTTTGGGTGCCGCCAGTCAATGGTTCAACCAATTGACCAAGCATAGTATATCCAATTTTAAACAACTAGTAAACACTTTCCTAAAGCATTTCTCTTTTGGTGATGATGAAGCACAAACAGGCTTGGCCTATCATGGGCCTCACTATTTACAAAACCTTACCTAGTCTAGCCACAATGAGAGTGGATATATATCAGATGAAAGTGGCTATGAGTCAGAGGACTCAATAGAAAGAGCCTACCTAGGACCAAGGCATTGGCCCCATAGCTTTGGGCAAGAAACTAATGCAAATAGATTCTTCATAAGTGATTAATAATATGAGTATGAAATAGAAATGGCCTACTTGGGGCCAAGACATGTCCCTCTTGTCTTAGGACCGCATACCAATGCGAATGGTTCTTGGATAAGTGATGATGACTTTGAATACGAGATCGAGATGGCTTATCTTGGACCTCACCACTTACGAAAAGTCAACATGTTGGTAGAAAGAGAAGTGGCACTTCATGCCATAGACCTTGGCTTGTGGTTTTTTGGGAGACCTATTGACTTACATGCTATTCATCATGTAGTTAATCCCCCTCTGCCTATGTTTAGGGAGCTCTTGTATCCTATTTTCCACCTTGCTCATGGGCTAGATCCATAGATTCCTTTTCCTCCAAATCCTGATCATGAGTATGGAAGGAAAACCTCTGAGACAAGATTGCACCCATATGGTCCTAGATATTTCATTCCATCCATAAATACAATATCCATTTATTTGACCACTCTACTTCATAACCCAACAGATCATCCTAAACCATTGTATCTTGATATATATGCTATTGATTGGGATCGCTCTAATTCACCCACAAAGCCTGAGGATATTTTCTCTAATGAAGAGATATTACAACCATTTCATTTTGCATCAGGTTGTACACATGACATATTCCATGCTGGTTTGGATCTTGAGTCATTAGGACTTGTAAATCCTACCAATGATATTCATCTAATACCCACACCTCACCAGTTGGAGTATAAGTCACATATGGATATAGAAGCAACTTTTGAGGTGGACATCAGTGATGATCCTAATCAACCAAAGAAAGTTAAGTTCGGAGAAATTCTATCTCCAAAGAAACAAGCCATCATAATCCCTCTCCTCAAGGAGAGACTAAGTATTTTTGCTTGGATTTACAAAGACATGTCAGGGATAGATCCAAATTCAGTCATTCACAACGTTTCATTGGATCCCATGAAGAATCTAGTCAAGAAAAATTTGAAGAAAATGCATCCAACCATCGCTTTGATGGTAAAGAACAAGTTGTAAAAAATTTTAGATGCAATTTTTATAGTTCCTATCGACTACCCTGAATGGGTATCGAACATGGTACCCATAGGAAAGCCTGATGGAAGAATTTGTATTTGCATAGACTTTAGAGACTTGAATAGGGCAGCTCCAAAAGATTCATTCCCATTGCCAAATATAGATGCTCTTATGGACACCACCGCAAGTCATGAGATGCTATCCCTAATGGATAGTTTTTTTGGATAAAATCAAATCCAAATTAAACCCAAATATCAACATAAGACTGCTTTCATTACTTCATAGGGAACATTCTATTATAAAGTGATGCCATTTGGCCTAAATAATGTTGGTACCACATATCATCAGGACATGACATACATCTTCCATGACTGCATGCATAAAATATTAGAGTATTACATGGATGACTTACTAGCCAAGTCTTTGTTACGAAAATAGCACGCTAAAGTCCTTAAAAAAGTCTTCAATCACCTAATTGAGCACAATGTCATATTGAATCCTAAGAAGTGTGTGTTTAGTGTAACTTCTAGCAAGATTTTTGGGTTCTTCATTTCTAAGAGAGGCATTGAAGTTGATCCTGCAAATATAAAGGCTATATTGGAAATGATCGCACCTACCAACATTAGGGAGTTAAGAAGCCTACAAGGCAAGATAGCATCCATCAAAATATGCATTGCTCAGTTATCAGACAAATGTCGAACCATGAATCGGTTGCTATGCAAAAAGGTCCCTTTTCATTGGGATGAAGAGTGCCATCAAGCCTTTGCAGAGATCAAAACTTACCTATCAACACTACCAGTATTGGCTCCATCAAGGCTAGATGTACCATTTATACTATACATATCAACTACTGATTTCACTTTGGGCACCATGTTAGCCCAAAAGAATGCAGAATAAAAGAGCAAGCTATATATTACATCAGTCGCACCTTGGTGAGTTATGAGCTAGGGTATGCGTATGTTGAAAATTTATGTTTAGCGGTGGTCTTTACAACCAGAAAGTTGTGACACTACATGTTGAGCCATATGACCTACGTTATATCCCAAAAAAATCCTTTGCAGTTTATTATGAATAAGATATATCACAATACACGTATCGAAAAGTGGATCATGCTATTTATAGAATTTGATCTAGATTTCATAATCCAAAAGTCCATCAAGGGACAAGTCATAGTTGATCAATTAGCAGAGGCACCTCTATAGGATAGCAAACCTCTCACCATAAAATTTCTTGATGATGCAGTATTTGCATTATCAAATCTCTCAAAACTCGAAGAACCTAAGAAAGAAAGAGACATGACATTGTTCTTCGATGGTTCGAAGTGTGAAAAAGGGGGTAGAGCAGGGATTGTCTTTATCACACCGTAGGACGATCCATTGCCCTTATCATTCAAACTAGACTTCCCTTGCACAAGCAATAACACAGAGTATGAGGCCTTGATCTTGGGGCTCCAAATAGTCGTAGCAATGGGCATTAAAAGATTGAATATATTTGGTGACTCCTTGCTCATATTAAACCAAGTCAAAGGATTGTTCCAATGTAGGTGCCCACTCCTGAAATCTTACAAATAACTTTATGACACTTACCTCGCCAGACTAAAATGGTATGATATCAAGGCAATCCCTCGTATGTTAAATAGATTTGCAAACACCATGCCCTCTTTAGGATCCTTAATCCTTCAGAACCTATCTACTTATTTTACAACCATTCATGTTAAAGTGCTCTCACACTCAGTAATATGATGTGAGGCTTTTGACAATCAAGAATCAGTCAACATGATTAATATTAAACCAAATTAGGAGTGGTCCTTAAGAGCTAGAGAGTTCTTAAAAATGGAACCTTGGGAGTCTTTGATCTCTTAGGATCCTATGGATTGTGGTACGACCATTCACCATAAGTTTATTTCTCAATATGTATTCATGATTTTTGGATCACAAGAGGAATAGGTCATATTTTCTATAGAGGTTGTGGCTTATCAGGATTGGCTTTCCCTTTTGTGAGATTTCCTACAGCTTGAAATGGTACCACAAGGCCTGTTGTATGTTTAAAGGAGAACATTTAAATAGAAGGCAATAAGGTACATCTTACTAGGATAGATCCTTTATAGATGAGGTTATTATAGAATTCTCCTTTGTTGCCTTGAGCCCCACAGTCTCATGATAGTACGTGTGGTGGTCATTTTAGTGGCATGGTCATCATTAAGCACATCTTGAGAATGGATTACTATTGGCCCACTATGGAGGAATATTGTTGCGAGTATGTCAAGAAATGTGTTAAATGCTAGCATCATGCAAACCTCACACACTTGCCATCACAAGACTTTCAACCCATCCATGTAGCATGGTCCTTCTCGCAATGGGGACTAGACTTAGTTGGGAATATCTCACCCCCGTCCTCAGGCTAACACATGTTCATCATAACGGCCATTGAATACTTCACCAAATGGGTCGAAGCAAACCCCTTGGCATCGACTACTGGACCAAGGATTATGTATTTTATACTCCACAATATCATAAGTCATTTTGGGGTCCCTTCAAAAATAATATCGAATAATGGGCCATATTTCAAGAACAAAAATGTGTGTGCTTTGATGAACAAATACCATATTTAGCACAATTTTTCAACACCCTATTATCCACAAGAAAATGGGAAAGCATAAGCCTCAAACAAAACAATAGTCTCCATCTTGAGAAAGATGGTGAAAGATAATAATAAGGATTAGCACATGCAATTACCTCTGGCATTATGAGCATACAAGACTACTGTATAGATGCCCACTAGGGCAACACCATTTTCACTTGTATATGGTGTTGAGGCCATCATGCCCCTAGAGTTAGAAATTCCAACCCTGCGCATAGAATTGAAGAACTTCATAGATGCTGACACTGCGTGGCAAGGTCACCTTGATAAAATGATGCTTCTTGATGAATGTCGGGTCAATGACTTGGAGCATCTCTGCATTTATCAATATCACGTTGTATGAGCTTACGATAGTATACCCACTTAAGGGAATTTAAAGTTGGGGATCTTGTGCTCAAAGAAAACCAACATAATTCAAATATGTCACTGCACCTACGAGAAAAATTTGTGGCAAATTGGATAGGTCCCTACATAATTTTAGAAAGGGTTGGGCTTGAAGAATATCGCCTTACATCATTGGATGGTGTTGAAGAGCCTGGACCTCTCAATATCATTCACTTGAAGTCGTTCTACGCATAAAATATAAAAACATTCAAATATGTCAAAAATACAAAAACATTCAAATATGTCAAAAATACAAAAATATTCAAATATGTCAAAAATACAAAAACATTCAAATATGTCAAAAATACAAAAATATTCAAATATGTCAAAAATACAAAAACATTCAAATGTGTCAAAAATACAACACTCAAATATGTCAAAAATACAAAAACATTCAAATATGTCAAAAATACAAAAACATTCGAATGTGTCAAAAATACAAAAACACTCAAATATGTTAAAAATACAAAAACATTCAAATGTGTCAAAAATACAAAAACACTCAAATATGTCAAAAATACAAAAACACTGAACTAGGTAGATGAAGTTGTTTCTAATGGCTGGTAACTCTGGATTTCAAACTTTTGAATGTGGGAAGACTTTTTTTCAAATTTTTGGAAGGCGAGAGGATGGCCCCCTCTCTGTTGATGCGGACAATTCTCTGTCCTCCATTTAGGAGGTGGGCTCCATTGGTCCCCTTGAGAATGAAACTATGCTCACTCAAACTTTTGGAGGAAATGTGGTTGTTTCCAATGCTGGTCCCACTTCTGTGCTATTTGGCATTTCTTCCTCCTCTGTTCAGGTTGTGGGCTCCACTAAATCTCTCGATGGGCAAAATGTTGAAAATCATATCCTATGCTCAAGGTGAGAGGAAGCTTTTAAAACCATTGAGCACTTCAAATATCAGACTCAAATGGTTTCTAACAAGGTAGAGTCTCGATGGGGGGATCAGGTTCCTTCTTCTCCCAATACTTCTTTTGCAAAGGTTTTACGCGGGCCTTCCTCCTCTTCCTTTTCTCCCCCCATTTGAGGTTTCTGGAAACAGGGTCAAGATTCCTGTTGACATTGCTAAAAAATTCATTGCTAAAGAATCCCTTTCCTTGGTCGAGAAAGTGGTTGGAGGTAATCCAAATCTTGACATTATCAGGAACTGGGCTTTTTCCCAATGGAAATTTCATGGGACCTTGCAAATTTTTGGCCTCTCCAAGGGTTTTTTTGGAGTTCGCCTTAACACTAAAGAAGATGCTGCCCAAATTCTGTCTGGAGGACCTTGGTTCCTTGGGTCAAAGAGTGTCTTTCTGATGAAATGGAATCTATATTTCAACCTAGAAACACAAAGCATTAACTTTGCTCCTATCTGGGTCAGATTTCCAAACTTACCCTGGCACCTTTGGTGGGAATATATCTTCAAATCCATGGCTTCCACTATTGGAGATCTACTTCTCATTGACAAGGTAACTCTTTCCAAATCAAGGATGCATGTTACCCACCTTTGCATTATGGCAAACCTTGATTCTGCACTCCCTACCTTTGTGGAATTGGAACTTGGAACATCTCTTCTCAAATAAGCCATTGAGTATGAGAACAAACCTCCTTTTTGCATTGAATTCTGAACTCAGGGTCATCTTCATGCTCATTGTCCTTCTCTCACTAAGCATGTGGCCTCTTTTGAGTGATTGAATGACTCTAATCCCATGGCTAAGGAGAATGCCTTTCAGGCTTCATCAAGGAAGGATAAGAGGAAATTTCCTCCATCCAGAGGAATAAGTTTCAAGCCTACCAAAGAGTATAGAATCAAAGAAGGACATAACTCTGCCCCTTTCATCAATTCTCCTGATGATAAAGGGAAAAATATTTCTTTGACAAATGCATCTAATGAGGTCAGTATTTTTTCTCACCCTTTTCAATTTCAAATTCTTGTGGATTTAAACTCTGAGGATATTTTTGATAAAAATAATGATCCAAATCCCAATTCCAATCCTCCCTTGGATCCAAAGAATCTTATTCAAGAACCATCTTCTGAGCCGATGATTGAGAACCCTGAACCCTTGACCGAGGACCTTTCTCTAAAGGATGATCAGCCCTTGATTGAAGATGCTTCTATTCCTTCATCCTTCCTTGAACCTGTGAGTCTTGTGATTCAACGAATCTCCTCTTCTACTTTCAGTCCCAAAATTCTTCAGAGCCAAAAGAAGTCTCCTATAGATTGTGGAATGGAAAAAAAGAGAGGAAGACCTTCTCATTCTAATCAAAGGAACCAAGATGCGCATGAAGATATTGCTAATGGTGTACAAAAAACTCTTTTTTCTACTAGAATCAATATCTCCAAGGAAGAAATGAAGTGTACCAAACCTCCCCAACCACATGGAAAGGGAGGCAAAAAACTTTCCAAATCCTCCAAATGAAGATCCTCTCATGGAATGTGAGAGGCCTTAATGGCATAGCTAAGTAGCAGCTAGCTAAATCATTAAGGAAAGAAATCAGACCGACTATTTTTGTGATTCAAGAATCCAAGATTAGTGAACCTCTTGATAAAAATATTTGCAATTTTATTTGGAAAAATTGTGATTTCTGCACTTGCAATGCCAGGGGTGCTTCTGGAGGTCTTTTATGCCTATGGAATCCTTCTCTCATGGAAGGAAATCTTATCCATTCTAATGATGAGATTTTGAGCATTCATTTTTTTGATAAAGATAGCAATTGTTCATGGGTTCTGACCAATATCTATGCTCCCAATTCCATTTCTGGGAGATTTCATATGTGGAACACTTTATCCTCAATCAGAAATGCTTTTTCTAATCTGCCTTGGATTCTTATTGGTGACTTCAACACCCCTTTGTTTCCTTCTGACAAAAGGGGAGGAGTTGGCTCTTTTTCTAAGAGTATGGAGGATTTCTAGGATTTCATTAATGCACAAAATTTGATTGATGTCAATCTAAAAGGCAATCAGTTTACTTGGTCAAATAGAAGGTGTGGATCACAACTAATTCAAGTTAAATTAGATAGGGTGTTGTTTTCTCAGGAAGCCTTTGACAAGTGGGGAGATGCCACTCTTCAATCACTCCTTAAAATTGGCTCTGATCATAGTCCCATTCTTCTGGACACAAATAATCCAAAAATTTACAAAACCCCTTTCAGGTTTGAAGCAATGTGGATGCAACATCCTGACTTCAAGGAAAGAATCAATCAATGGTGGCAAACCGATGTTCAAGGAAAACCTTCCTTCATTCTGGCCCAAAAACTCAAAATCATCAAAGAGAATATTAAAGTATGGAACAAAGACATATTTGGCAACCTTTTCCATAATAAGTAGGATGTAATGTTGAGGCTATCCTTGATTGAAAAAAATAATCAGGAGAATGGTGATTTTACTGCTGAGATTAAAAAATAAGAGAAGGAATTGCTAGCCAAGTATCACAACATTCTCCAATGTGAAGAAATTTTCTAGCGACAAAAATCTCATGACTTATGGCTCCAAAAGGGGATTCTAACACCAAATTCTTCCATACTTCTACTATGAGACACCGAAGCAACAACATAATTAAGGAAATCCGCACTCAGGAAGGAGAAATCATCAATGATATCAAAGAAATCAGGAATGAAGGTGTTTCCCATTTCATGCAACTACTTTAGGCAGAGAACAGACCAAATTCTCAGATGGCAAAATATTTTTTCCTCCAGTTCATTCCTCATATTATCTCTGACAGTATCAATAGCAGACTTATGGCTACTCTTTCTGATGAGGAAATTAAGGATGCTTTATTCTCCATGGATCCTGACAAAGCTCCTAGCCCGGATGGTTTTTCCCCAAGGTTCTATCAAGCCTTTTGGGATCTTGTCAACAAGGATGTTTGCAAAGCCATAAGAGAGATCCAACATTCTAAAATTATTCCAAGAGGCTTCAATTCCACCTTCATTGCACTTATACCAAAAAAGCCTAATGCTTGTAATTTCAATGATTTCAGGCCAATAAGTCTTTGCAATGTCATTTACAAGATTTTAACAAAATCCATCACCATTCGCATGAGGGAATTCATGCCTTTGATTATTAATCAGAGCCAAGGCAGTTCTGTCAAAGGTAGATCAATCCTAGATGACATCATTTCAGTGCATGAAGCAATTCACTCAGTCTCAATCAACAAAAAAGTTGCCTTCCTTCTCAAGTTAGACATGAACAAGGCTTATGACAGACTAAATTGGGATTTCCTTTTGGCTATCCTCAACAAGTTTGGCTTCCATCCTGAATGGATTTCTCTAATTAAAAGTTGCATTTCCTCTGCTTGGTTTTCAGTCCTCATCAATGGTTCTCCTATAGGATATTTTCAAAGCAGCCGAGGTCTAAGGCAAGGAGACCCTTTATCTCCTCTCTTATTTATAATTGTTGTTGAGGCTTTGGGAAGAGCAATTATTGAAGCAAAAAATATTGGTCTCCTTTTTGGAATCCAGACAACTTCTCAATGTGATCCTATCACACATCAACAATTTTTTGATGATACTCTATTGTCTACAATCGCATCTGTCAATGAAGCAAATATTATCAAGAGGATACTCTTCCTATATGAGCTTGTTGCAGGTCAAAGGATTAATTTTCAAAAGAGTAAACTTTACTTCCTCAACACTCCACCAAGAAGATAGAACATCATTGCTGATATCCTTAATTGTTCCATAGCTCCTTTGCCTTCTACCTATCTGGGTTTACCTCTCTTCACTGGGAATGTCAAAGATAGCTTATGGGACAATGTCATTGAGAGGCTACAGAAAAAACTCACTACTTGGAGAAGTAATATTTTATCTCAAGCGGGGAAAATTACTCTCACCATGGCTTGCCTTCAGAGTATTCTTGTTTACTTCCTTTCTCTGTTCAAAGCTCTAGTAAGTGTTTACGAAAAAATAGAAAAAATCCAAAAACACTTCCTCTGGACAGGATCTGAAAATAAACACATATTTCATTTGGTTGCTTGGGATAAAGTGTGTAAGCCTAAAGAATTTGGAGGATTAGGGCTCAGAATAATTTATCCTCTCAATCTCTCCCTTCTTGCCAAACAAGCCTGGCGGTTGATTTCTAACGAGAATGTTCTTTGGGTCAAGATCATAAAGAGGAAATATCTTCAGGGATCCCATTTCCCTCATGGAGAGGTACCTTCTTTCGGGTCTACTTTTTGGAAGGCTATTTGTGAAGCTCGCTCCCTCCTGATCAAAGGTCTAAGGTGGCAATTTGGTAATGGCACATCTATTTCTTTCTAGGATGACAAATGGATTGGGGATCGGCCTCTCAATCAAAATCCTATGTTTCAAAGGTTGAGGAATATTACTATTCAGTTGGTTGGACCTCTAGTGGTAAATTTCATATCTTGTATCAATGGTCATAAAATATGGAAAAGGATTGATGTCCCTGATCAGGAAAATGAAATTTCTTGTTTATACAATCAACTTTCTACTATCATAATTCCTTTAAATGACCAGTCTGATTGTCCTATTTGGGAACCTACTGATTCTAGAGATTTTACTGTCAAGTCAGCATACTTGCTCTCTCTCAATATTATTGAAAATCCTATCCCATTCAAGCTTGTTTGGACCAAATATTTGATTCCTAAGATCGCCTCCTTTTCTTGGTTATCTATTCAAGATCACATCCTTACCATGGAGAATCTCATTAAAAGGGGCATTCTTTTGCCTAACAGATGCCATCTCTACCTTTTTGATTGGGAATGTACTTCTCACCTCTTCTTATTTTGTTCCTTCTCAAGAATGGTGCTTAACAAACTTTTCCTCACCTTCAAGATTGCCTGGGCCTGTCCTCCTTCAATTGTTGATTTATTCCAACAATGGCCAAATCCTTTCAAAAATCCTATACTCAGAGGACTTTGGAAGTTTTGTTTGCATCATTTCCTTTGGAAAATATGGTTAGAATGCAATAAAATAATTTTTGACTTAAAATATTTGGATGCCAACATTATTGCCAATAAGATTATCCTTTATGCTAAGGAAAATGCCCTTGCTGCTCCTTTTGATCCTTTTCCTTGTTCACCTTTTGAGAAGGGCATCCTGAAGTCCTATGATATTTTTATTGATGTCCCAAGGCCTGCTAATCAGTCTTCGTCTAGGACCAACATTAAATGGCAGCCTCCTCCCTTTGGGTGGGTTAAGCTTAATTTTTATGGCGCTGCAAAAGGTAATCCTGGTGCTGCTAGGGCTGGAGGAATCCTCCGTGATCACCTTGGCAATTCCATATTTGCCTTTTTTGAACCTTTAGGAATCCTATCCAATCATTCTGCTGAATCCAAAGTGGTGTGGAGAGGTCTTCAATTCTTAAAAGACATTCCTGTAAATATCATTGTTGAAGGAGATTCTCTTAATATCATAATTTTTTTTAAAACATCCAAACCCAATAGCTGGAGGATTAGGAATCTTATTGAAGAAAGTAAGCAAATTCTTTGTCAACAAGTCAATGTTGTGGTTCAACATATTTTTAGGGAGGGCAATTTTGTAGCTGACAAATTGGCCAACATTGGCGTTAATGCTCAAGGATTGATGACTTGGATGGATGTCCTCCCCAATGAAGTTGTCGAGTTGGTCAATTATGATCAAAATACAATTAGTCATGATGAACCTCGAAATCCTTGATTTTTACATTACCCAAGACCTCCTTTTTTCGTGATTCATTGGGTCCATGTCCAAAGTTCCAAAATATTCCAAAATGTAGATTTTATTCATCATTTTCATTATCTTTCTTTGAAAAGGGGTTCTATGTTTATATTTTCAAGTTCTCCACCGCCTCTCACTTATGCCCCTCCTTTTTTGATAATCATTTCCATGAGGAATCCCGATGCTATGTCCACCCTAATTTTAAATCATTTCGTTCTCGTGTGGAATGATGTTTATACTTTTGCCTTTTCGAGAACCCTGTCTAAATGCTTTGCCTTTCGCATTCTTTCGAGGCTTTCTGGAATGTGCATCCCAATACCTTCTGGGTTTTGTGCCTACTTTTGCCATTGGCCTTGTTGCGTGAGTATCACCAGAAGATCCATCTTCCTTGGGACGGTGATTTTCCCTATTATCCCTACCCATTTTCATCACCTTTTTTTGTGTCGTGCCCAATGTTCTATCCATAATTATCCTTTTCGCCAGGGTTTGCCTTTTTGGTCAAGCATCACTTTCTATTTATTCTTGTTGTGGTCTTATCAGTGGATATATAATTTCATTTATGTTCCTTTCGATCTGTGTCTTTTTCCTTCCAATTTCCTTCCTCCCTTAATTCCTTTTGCCACCATGAAGGAAGGGAAAGTTATTTTTATTGAGCCCGAGACTGTTGAACTGGATTCCATTTCCACTGATATGTTTAAAGATAAGAAAGGGATCATTAATTTCTTCAACTTGTTCTATGGAGTGGACGATGAGGTTACTAAGGCTTTCGTGACAACTTGGGACAATGGTTTTGTTTCCATCCATGACGTCCAATTCCAAATTTCCTTCGAGCTACTGGTGGACCTGACAGGGCAATATTTGGATGGAAAAATCATCAGAAGAAACAAGCACAACTGGGAGGCGGAGTTGATGCTCTTCGAGAAAAATTCACCTATCCACAAGAAGGTAAAAAAAGGTTTGTTTCATCATCACTTGTCAACTCCCTGGAAAGAAATCCTTAAGCCAATAATGCAATATTTTACTTGTGACAACCCTGAGTCCCAACTATGTTGTTTTCATCTTGCTTTTGTAAATCATTTTTGGGACTCAAAAATGATGAACATTCCTGCTGCCTTATTCTGGTCCATGGACTATACCATTACCACCAACCATTCCAAGAAGGATGAGGCCAAACCTTGCCACCAAGGTCTTTTTAAGGTCCTTTACAAGTACCTCCTTCTGCAATTCCCTTCAGGTAATCTCCCTGCCCTTGAATCTGACGAGGAGAATTCGTCCTCATCCCCAAGCCCAAAAACCTCCAGATCCAAAAGAAAAGACAAAGGGGGCAAATATGTTTTTGAGTTTTCCACCAGGAAGAAGGCCAAAGTTGAAAAGACCCCTATCCATAGTTCCCAGAGGCTGAAACATAAATAAGTTGCCAAAACCCCTCCGTCCACCTCAGTAAAAACTCCTAAGGACAAGTCTAATTCTCTTGACCTAGTCGAAAGGTATCTTCACAAGCTGGTCGTGCATGCAACTTCTGCCACCATTGACCATCTTGAAACTGCTCACTTGGCCATTGGAAAGGTGATATCAACTCTCAAATAATAGCACCATGCACTAAGCCTCCTATTTTTCTGTGACAATTTTGATAATGTTCCAGTCTTAGCCGGTGCTGAGGTATCCTTTGATACCAAAATTGACGTCAAAGATGTTGTCAACGATGAAGATGTAATAGAGATTGCTAAGGATGCATGTACTACTATTCCTAAGGATGGCACTAAAGATATTTCTACAACAGATGCGAAAGATGCTGGTCTGGAAGGTGTTGCTTCGTCTCTCATGCAGATGGATATTCCTCTTGATGGCTGATGGCTCTTCCTTTGTTTTTGGGTTCCTCTGTGGTGGAGGATCGTTTCTTTTTTAGTTCCTTTTTGGTTGAGGACCGCTTCTTTTTGGGCTCTGTCACCTTTTAGATTGTTTCTCTTTGTTCCTGTTTGTCTAAGGTTGTTTCTTTTGGCTCCTTTTAGTCTGAGGATGTAATTTTGAGGATGTATTTCTGCTTTAGCTTGCATTTTAGCTTGCTATTCTGGGTTTCTTTCCTCTGTTCCTTTTTTGCTCCTCTGATGTACAAGGCATTGGGGCACCTTTCAAATGCTCCATGTTATTAATAAAATTATTAATTTACCAAAAATAATACAAAAACATTCAAATATGTCAAAAATACAAAAACATTCAAATGTGTCAAAAATACAAAAACATTCAAATATGTCAAAAATACAAAACATTCAAATACGTCAAAAATACAAAAACATTCAAATATGTCAAAAATACAAAAACATTCAAATATTTCAAAAATACAAAAACATTCAAATATGTCAAAAATACAAAAACAACATAAAGAATCAAAAACACAAACAAATCCTAAAAACATAAAAAATTCAAAATCAATCAAAAATGCTCCAAGGGTATCCAAGCCGCTTGGTCAAATTCAATCAAAAAAGCTCCAAGGGTATCCAAGCCACTTGGTCAAATTCAATCAAAAAATCTCCAAGGGTATCCAAGTCACTTGGTCAACTTCAATAAAAAAAATGCTCCAAGGGTATTCAAGCCGCTTGGTCAAATTCAATCAAAAAAAAGCTCCAAGGGTATCCAAGACGCTTGGCCAAATTAAATCAAAAAATGCTCCAAGGGTATTCAATTTGCTTGGTCAAATTCCATCAAAAATGCTCCAAGGGTATCCAAGTCGCTTGGTCAAATTCAATCAAAAAATGCTCCAAGGGTATTCAAGCTACTTGGTCAAATTCAATCAAAAACACTCCAAGGGTATTTTCATGATGCTTGGTCAAACCCTAAAAGCCCCAAAGTCACAATAAGCCCTTTGGTAAAAAATAAGCAAAAATACAAAAAATGATGCAAAAATCAGAATTACAAAAACATTTGCATCTTACATTTACATCCATATAGTTGCATTGCATTACACATTCATATCCAATATATTTACATATGTTATAATCACAATATTGCAAATGATGCCACAGTTTGCATCACAACCACAAACACTCAAATTCCATCTGCATCCATTCATCCATGTGTGTAACTATGTTTTTCAACACAACCATTTCCTGTTGCTATACATAATATACTATGGTTTTTCGGTTATTCAACCATACCTAGTAATCTTATCAACTTTTGTGGAAAGCCATCTTGGTTAGTAGAGGGTAAGGTCTAGTGGTGATAGTGCCTAGCATATTTTAGGATCCCATCACTAATTAAAAACACTAAAATTCTATTTGGTACAAAGGAAATATGAAATATGTAAAAGTGGTTAGGTTACCTAAAGTTAAAAGGGTCTTCCTTGCTTATCCCCCTATGCGACCGGTTCAAAAGTGCTAAAAATTGACAAAAGGACAAGATCTGCCCTACCCAATCAAATCCCTTGCTTTTATCAAAACAAGAAAAAATCTTGAACAAAAGCAAAATTCAAGATTCCAAAAGTCACAGTTCAAAGTACCAAAAAATACAAACAAAGTAAATAATGATTATCATCACTACATGAATCCTTTGCTCAAATAAAAACAAAAATATCAATAAAAAATAAACAGTGATTTGCATCACTAATTATGAGCAAGGATCCCAAATAAAGGAAGAAAATAAAGGAATAGAGCTTGAATCCCTAGAATTCTCAACATTATACAAAACTAGAAGGTGATCCCCATTATAGGTTTGGTGTACAGCCATCCTGGTAATGGTGATATCCTTACACATGATGATGTGTCTATCACAATAACATTTTGCATTTGTGTATACCAATGTTTGCATGTGGATGAGCTAGCTTTAGGTAACTCAATACTGCCTAGTGGTATAGTCCAACTAAGTCCAACATAAGGATGAGATGAATACTCGAGGATCCCCGAACTTAGAAATGGGCTAAAAGAATCATGCTTGACATCGAAGGAAATATTTGAGTTATATCTAAATATATTTATTTACACACAGGGATAATGAGTATCTAGGTCCATGATGAAAGCCTTACTTTTCAAAAGCCTTGTATGGTCAATACATAGTTGTTGATAGGGTAACTAGAGTGTTTGAGTCTCAGGAAAAACCTCAAAAATTCTTATATAGCAACAAATCATATCATCAATCACATCATCAATTTTCTTTATAAGGTTCTATAAATTAGGGGGTATCAACAAAGTAGGCTAGATACTGGATATATGTCAAAAATGATATTTAGATGGCCACTGACTATTTTGTATCTTTTAAATTATAGATGCTTATCAAGAAAATACATGCATTTCATGCCATTACATCTCACATATGAATGCTTAATTAATTCTTATGATAAAAGTGATTATTTAAATTCATGGTTATTTTACTTTCTGTGGTGTCACCCATTAGATTGTTAGAATCATATCATATGCATTCCTTATGTTTTAAGTGATTAAAGCATATAGGTTCATTTACATCAGATCAAAACCATGTAGATAAAGCATTAACACATGTTGCATTTACCATATCATAACACAAGTTAAATATGTACAATTAAAAGCAAAATTAAACATGCATTTAACAATAAACATTGCATCCATAAATACATAGTTCATAACTCGTCCATTTTCACCCAAGATCACATCATTACATCCACATACATTACATCATATAACCATAATCAAAGCACATAAAACCACATAGGCATCCATATATGCATACAATCATAAATCCATAATTAAATCAACTCATGATACATCACATCATGTCACAAAAATTAGATCATATAAACATCTACATAAGCATCCATCTAAACATCCACATCATCATAAATATCACCTATCATCTAACACATGCATCAACTCATCATAATGCCATCATCACATCGCATAAAAAAATAAAAACATGAGCAATGAACGATACACATAATGAGTCATAATACAAAAATATCATATAAATATGTGTATCAAGTACAGGGGTATACAAAAATTCCTGAAGGCTACATTCATATAGGTCAATCTAACATAAAAAATAAATCCAAGTACATCATTACTCAAACATGGGACCTGCATCCCCACCATCACCTCCCCCTATGGTTGTATCATGAGTGGGGTGATGTGAGCCTGCTAGTATCTCTATGCAAGTTCGGGTCCTCTGGCTAGGCCAGATGGAAGACTGCCCTGAGGTGGAGCACCTGCTAACTTGTGACCCACCTGCACCTAGCCTCTCCCTAGGGGTATCTCCTAGCCTCCTGATCTACATCTGGAGGGAGGCTATGTGGAATACATGATTATATATCTACCCCTCATACTCATATAGTAAGGACTGGAGGTGCCTAACCTCTATCCCTAGGTCCACCCCTGTAGCACCCTATGATGTAGAATGATCAAAAAAAAACTTCATCTTAGTAGCATCACCCCCAACATTAGCCTATAGATCTTGTATCTATAATGTAAGCTACTCTATAGTAGCATCTCACTCTGCTATAGTAGTATCTTACTATTCTATCTTGGTCGATTGGAGCTCGACCTTGACCTCATGCAACTATGCTCTTAGAGGAGAATCTCTCTCCTCGGGATCCATCTCCTCCTCCTCCTCAAGAGCCTCCGCACCTCCACTGCCATCTGCTTTGTTGGTTGGCCCCATACCTTGGTCCTAGATTGAAATCTATGTCCTTCCATATTTGCACCATCATCTCTACCATCATCCTCAGGGCCTAAGTTGCCATCACATTGCCACATCCGATCCCCCCACCACTATGCAAATACCTCTATAACTCCTCCAACAACTCTTGGGTCAACTGCTAGGGTATCCTCCTCATCAGAAAGCTCTATGATCCATGGTGGGGGTAGGTCTCCCTTTTTTATGAGGTACCTATATAAAAATAGGACAATCGACACATCCTTCTACAAACCATATTGACAAAGAACCTGAGAGTAGAAGAAATATTCCTTGATGCCAGCATTGTAGCCGATGAGCCACCGCTCATGCTGCATCCTAGCAGTAAAACTAGTTGAATAATCCCAAGTTGGGCACTCGTGGTATAGGTGCCATATGACATCCCTGGCCTACAACTTAGTAAAAGTAGCAATGTAATGGGGGAGCTCCCCTGCATGAGGATGGCTCTTGTGCTCCTTGTGCCCTCTAGCCCATATGGAAGCATAGCACTGCATCCACTCCTCTATAACTATAATCCTATAAGGAAATCCTCTAGGAAGATCTACATAGATGTGCTCCCATCCCCATATCTACAAAAGTAAGCTACAAGCAATATCGACGTGACCTCATCATCGAATGTGGTACAACTTGTCATAACACTAGGCCAACAAGGACCTCCCCCATGCATATATGATGGGGTTTGCACTATCCATTAGATCCTAAACCATAGTAAGGAGGTTCTATGGTAACCTCAAGCCTGAGTACTCTATAATGAGAATGTTGCTAACGACCATCAACAACACTACATGCCTCTTGGAGAAGACCTTCTTCTAGTACCACTACAAAATAGACACATCACCAGATTTGGTGTCCTTGAAGGCCTCCATAGAGCACCTCTCGAACACTCAAGCAAAGACTACATCACGATAATTAGTGGTCGAAGAGACAATGACCACTCTGTCGAAGGAAATCTAGAAAATCCTGTACACATCCTTCGACGTGATAGTCATCTCATCGATAGGGAGGTGGAAGGTGTTAGTCCAGGGATACCATCGATGAACCAGATCCGTGAGGTAGGCCTAATCCGACATGATCTAGGGAAACCTAGTAATGTACTATAGCCCACAAGCCTTAATCTAGGCCCAATCCATAGCATCCAAAAGGGGTAGAAGGTCATTCATGAGCTTTGGGTCCTAAGCCCAAGTAGTGATAATCTAAAAGATAAAAAAACAAAGCATAACTACAATGCATCTAAAGCATAAATCATAATAAAATATGAAAAAATATGCAAATAATGATAGGCTCTTCTAATTCTATGCAAAAGAGTAATAAATGCACCTAATCATACAACAAATTTTAGAAAAACAATTCAAAAATTCAAAAAAATCAATTAATCACTTTAAAAATTCAAAAAAATCAATTAATCACTTCAAAAATCCAAGAAAAATCAAAAAATTGCCTAATTTTTTCTAGTCACTATCACCTACAGTGACCAAAAATCTATCGCTGAAGATGGAAACGACCAAGCCCCCAATGGTCAGATTTTTTATCGTTGGAATTCAAATTGATTGTTGCCATCGACATCGACCACGTTGTAGGCCAAAATGGCCTCTCTGATCAATAGCGGCTAATGGGCGACACGATAATCATGTATGCCCTAGGCCAAAAACACTAAAAAAATAGAAAATGGGCCAAGCCCACCACATCAAATCCTAAACTAAGCCTAGCTATGGTTTTAGTTCATTTCCAGCAAGTTTAATGACATTAGTTTACTGATTACTTAGTTAGGTTCATTTTTACCCATAAGGAAATAAGTAAGGTTAAGGTTTAAAAGAGTACTTGAGAAGCTCTGGATCCTCCACTCATGGATGCCTCACCCTGCGTAGCCATGATCCTCGATGCAGAAGACTCCAAGTCACAAAGGTCACTTTCTCTTAGAGCTCTAAAAAGCAAACTGATAGCTAGAAAAGTGAAAATTCAAAACCCTAGGCTACTTTTATATTACCCTAGTTATGCCTTGGTCACTACTGACATTAGTGGCCTGCATTTCTTGTCCACTCAAGTTGAGAGCGACCACAAGCAAGCATTTGGGGGTCACTAGATCTGATAGTGGCCAGCCGCACAAGCAAAAACAAAGAGATTCCCTCCATGATAAGTAACAAAAAAATCAAATAAGCACATTTTGGTGGTTCATAATCATCATAATGATCAAAAATAACAAAAAAATCACATAAAAACAAAATCTCAAGTAAGCCTCGTATTCAGTTACTTACTCTATCAACTCGATGGTTTTAGCGATTTGCACTCCATGCAATTTGGTAAGATGAGTAAATCACCATAAGGCTACTTGGGGAAAATAATTCATTTTGGAATCATGATGTGTCACTTCAAACCTAAAGAATACCAAGATGGTCGAACTGATCCATGGGTGCGATAGAATCATCCTAATTCTCTTATGACATCAAGAACACTAAGCCAAGAGATACAACATAAACATAAATAGAGTCACTCATCCTAAATCCCTAATAAGGCTATTGATAGTCAAACTGCTCCTCAAGCTAGGGATGAATGATTATCATAAACAGTTGGAATCACACTTGGATGGGGGTTTTCCCATTAAAAGAACAAATACTAGAAAGGAACCAAACTAGTCATATTGGTCAAGCGACTTGTCGCTTCATTCATTGTCCTTTCCTCACCAATTCGTTGTGTGAGGAGGTAGTTCAAATTTTCAAATAATCATAATCAAAATCAACAAAATATCACTCGATCATATCAAAATTGCATTCATCCTACAATCATTATAGACAACTATTACAAAATTTCCCTTGTTTGTTGGGATCATAAGAAAAATGTGAAATTTTCATTTCGTAGCTCTCCTATCGATCGGATCTGATTGTAGCGACATAAGCTACCCGATTGTGTTTGAGGAATGAGTGCAATTGAATATGTGCAAGCCCTATGCTAAGTTAAGCCTTCCAAACATTGAAGCAATGATTCAAGGATGCATGTCATCTTGTGTGATTGGGCCATCCAGCATTGATCAGACCAATGATCATCATACACCCTGTAAACATATCAGTCTATGTTTTTGCTTCGCGTTGTGTTTTTCCACATAGTGCATTGCAAAAAGGGGTATTTGCAGACACCTAAAACATTTCATGTTTAGGATAACTACTCACATAGGCACAATCGTAAACCATATGAGTAAACCTTGGAATTTCCAAGTATCAAAAGTGATTCTCACCACTCATCTAGGGCAGTGTTAGCCCATCCAAGCTTGGCCGCTAGGGACCAGAGCAGCTAAATCCTAGTCGCTAAAGCTCAGGGTGACCAAACCTTAGTCACTACAGACAACAACAGCCAAATATTAGTCACTGCAGATGATAGTGGCTAAGCCATAAAAGTAAATTGCTGACAAATCGGCCCAATCATGGATGGAAGTGGCAATCTGCATGCAATAAAGGTGAGAAGGGATAACTTTGCATTCCCCCTCATGACCAGTTCACATGGGAGACTTAAGTCCAAATTTAGACTTTAGTTAACTAGCCTTCAAACATAGAAAAGACAAAAACTTCTCATGCTAACATCCAGTATGCATGAGGGATTCAATCCTAGGGTTTGAACATAGACCTAGGGCTTCACACACTTTAAATTGTGCAAACCTAAAAGCACCAAAAAATCCATAATCCATGATCCATAATCAACTTTTGGGAGAGATATCACTTTAGAGACCTTGAGGAGAGATTTGAGACCTAAAGAAGCTTTTCTTTTGGCGAAGCCCTATCAAATTGGAGATCAAACTAGAGCACCTTTGAGGAGAAACGAAGTGCTAGCCGATTGAGGGTTTACCACATATAGGATATTCAACACATCGAGCAAAATGACCACCATTTCAACATAAGATACAAGCTTTGATCCATAGCCTTGGAGCAAAGGAGACAAGTTTCACTTTAGCGACCGTTGTCTTGGACAGTGGCCTACAGGCCTAGTTTAGGGTTTAGACATTAGTTTCTTTTATTCTATTTTCTTCATGTTTCCATATCATTAGCATAGAACCGCTTCATTTATTTGCATTCATAGCACTTTCATTAAGTATATTCATTGCTAACAACCTCATCTAGAGAGGTAAACTTAGACATCTAAGCGTGTGTTGTTTTATTGCTTATAGGGCTACAGGTTCATCAGAAAAATCCACAACATACGAAAGCAAGAGGATCCCTCTAGGAATAGGCCTGGAGAAGGAGACATCTGTAAGCCCTCATAAAATTCCGTGTGCATCATCGAGAAGCCTATAAAAGTGCATCGCCCCTTGCAAGGGGATATTTTATACATCTTCTACCCTCTTTGTGTAAAATCATGTATCAAATGAAGGGTATCCCTTAGAGGGATTCATATGTAACCGAATCTTGGAAATATCAATACAAAGCATTCATTCATTTATTTATTTGCATTCTAGTTATATGTTCTTTATGCCTTTCATTTAATGTATGTTTAACATTAAAATATTCAATTAAACACAAGTAGAGTAGCGAGGATGGTACATCGCTTCCCTGGGGTTGCTACACCATCCATAGTAAATACTTGAATGAACCAATGCATGTTATTATCTTCTCTTGCCAAAGGTACATAAAATAGATCAACCTCTCTATGAACATGAAGTTGTGACTCCATCTCGTAGACCAAGATGTTGAGCTTCTTATGAGAATATCTTCAACATGCACTTTGGTGATCATAATTTTTCCTCCAATCTCAAGAGATAGAAACTAAATCATGAAGCAATAGATAAATCTTTAAACAATCAATCCATTGGCTAGAAAATACCTATAGTAACAAGATGTATCTTTCGCCAAACCATCCAAAATCTACTCTTCTTGTAATCCAAAATATTACTAAACACCACACCAACAAGTTGTTGGAGTTAGAGTGAACATCCACTATGAGATAAGGGAAAGTGTATAAAAAATAAACAAATGGAATTAAAATTTCTCAACTATAGGACAACTTGACAAACCACTACACCAATGAGTTTAGCGAGAGTTAGATTTTTGGTGCTCCTTGAAGACATCAAACCTTAAGTGTTGTGATAAAAAAATAAGAGGAAGTGAGCTTTTAAATTGTGATAAAATATTACTTTAAATTAGATCTATTATTATTATAATGTGTGTGCATGTTGGCTACTCACTATCTTTAAATGCATTTTAATATTTTACTTCATATCATGCATTTTATGTGAAAAATAATTTTATTAAAATATAATAACAATATACACTAAGAGTGCTTCAATTAACCTTTTAATGGATTTATCAAAAATTAAATGCATGCCATGTTAAAAAAAATAAGTTAACATGAACAAGAATCAGTGGTCCAAAAATCCCCAAAAGTGAGACTCATTAGCATGCACCCACCCACATCTCCCCCATAATAAATGCTTGAATGGACCAATGGATATTATTTCTCTTACAAAAGGTACATAAACTATATCACCCTCTCTATGAACATGAAGTTGTGACTCCATCTTATGGATCAATATGTTGAGCTTCCTATGAGAAGATCTTCAATATGCACTATGATGACCATAATCTATTATCCAATCTCAAGAGAAAGCAACTAAATCATAAAGCAATAGATAAATTTTTAAATAATCATTCCAATGGCTAGAAAAGGCCCATAGGAATAAGATGTACTTTCTACGAACCATCCAAAAAATAATCCTCTTATAACCCAAAATATTAGCAACCACCACACCGAGTTGTTGGAGTTAGTGAACATCCACTATGAGAAAAAGGAAAGTGTATAGAAAAATAAACACAATTAATTGAAATCTCTTGAATATAGTATAGCTTGAAAAACCCTTGCACCAATGAGATTAGTTGGAGTTAGATGTTTGGTGCTCCTTGAAGACATAAAACCTTAGGTATTGTGAAAAAAGAAATGAAAGTAAATTTTTGAACTTGTGAGAAAATATTACTTTAAATTATCTATCATTATTATAATGTGTCTATATGTTGGATATTCACTATCTTTAAATGTAGTTTAATATACTACTTCATTAATAATAATGCATTTTATACAAGAAGAATAATTTTATTAAAAATAAAAAATATAATTACAATCTCCACTAAGAATGCTTCACTTAATATTTTAACAGCTTTTTCAAAATTTAAGTGCAGGTCATGTTAAAAATTTCTGAAATTTATATGAATGAGAATGAGTGGTCCAAAAACCCCCATAAGGGGGACTCATTAGCATATACCCACTCACATTTCCCCCCATAATAAAATCTTAAATGGACCAATGGATATTATTTTCTCTTGCCAAATGTACATAAACTAGATCAACCTCTCTATGAACATGAAGTTGTGACTCCATCTCATAGATCAAGATGTTATGTTTCCTGTGAAAAGAACTTCAAAATGTACTACAGTGACTATAATCTATGCTCCAATCTCAAGAAATGGTAACTAAATAAAATCAATAGATAATTTTTTAAATAATCGACCTAATGGCTAGAAAAGACTCGTTGGACATTTTGAGTCAAAGTTGTCATTGATGTCAAGGAACGAAGTTGTCATTGATGTCAAGGAACGAAGTTGTCATTGATGTCAAGGAATAAGCTATCGTTGATGTCAAAATGTCAAGAGGAACAATGCACAGGTTAAAGGCAAAAATCTTCATAATATTTTTAATATTATGTGGAAGCATATGAAGGCGGTTTTTTAATTAAAACCATGGATAAGCAAAATAAAAGGTTTTTCATAAAAACCCAAGGAAGCATTTTGAAAAGCTAAAGGAGGTTTAATATTTATTTTATAAAAACTTTAAATTCAAATTGAATTTAAATTTTATAAATAAATATTATTTATTCAAAATGGTAAAATCAAAAAGGCTTTAATAAAGCCAAATGGATTTAAAAAATTAATTTATAAAATTTAAATTCTAAAGAATTTAAATAATTTATAAATTAATGAGTTAAAAAATCGAAGCGTCAACATCTAAGTTTGAAAGAAAATCAAATTGCAACGTTTAATTTTGAGGATGGAAATCGATATAAAAACAATATGCCTTAGAGGCATTTGATCATCCTTTTGCTAGAATGATAAAAGCGTGCAATCATGTGTGTAAGAACTTGTGTGAAGAAAGAGATAAGTGTATTGTTTTAAGTGCCAACAAACAAGAATAAATCGACGAGCATCAAAATTCAAGAGCCATCCAGGCAGTGTGGCATAGTGGCAAGTGGATAAAGGCTAGAGTGCTTGAGTGCAGAGTGACCCACGATCGATTCGCGATGGCAGCATTGTTTTGTTGGTAGTGTTGGAAACATTGAAGGAAAGTGGCATACATTTTTGCTTAGGCATACTAGGGGAGCTTTATAGAGCACGTGGTGCTCTTTACTCCCCAAGCGAGCACCTAGCTCACACGGTGGTTGGAGCCACGGCTAGGGTGTTGGTTGAGGTTGCATCATGAGTTCGAGTCCCACCAAGGCAAAGGTAATAAATTTTGAATATAATTTTTATGTTGCCTAAGGTTTGACATGAGGTCTTAGGGAGTTAAAAGGGTTGTTTAAAAAGGTTTTTAATTAATCATTATTTTTTGGTAAATTGGAGGAATAAGGAGTTAGCTTTATTATTGAATAAAGTATTTGTGTCACATTGGTGTATTGGAAATTTAAAGTGTTGAAAGGACTTCTTGCCATTGAGTTATTTTGAAAAGGATATTGCATTGATATTATTCTTGGTATTGAATATTATTTTAATTGGGAGATTATAAGGTGTATTTGGTCAATTATTTTTGTATATGTTGATGGATGCTTTCTTTAATATGGAGTGATAAGGTGTATGTGTGTTTTGATATTTGCATTGTATCTTTGAGAGAGTTTAGTGACTTCTAACTCCTTTGAGCTTGGCAAAGAAGTGTTTGTGTTTGTGGCAGATTTTAGAGGTTCCTTCATCATCAAGAAAAAGGTATAAGCACATTCTTCCATAGTTGAGTTGATTGGTTGGTTTTCTGGAAAATAATTTTGGAGTGAAAAGGACTTAATTAGGGTTTCCTTATTAAGTGTGTTGAGTTAATACTTCAAGGTTTTATAGAATAAAGAGTTGTTAAAACCTTGTTTGATAAGCATTATTTTTGAAGCTATTGGTTGAGTGAATAACTTGAATTAGGGTTTGTAATTATCATGAGTATCATTGTTATGTGAGATTTTTTGATAAAACATTATTGGAAACATTTTTAGTAGGTGTTTATATACTTGGACTAGGGTTTGTAAGGAAGGATTGTTTCTTTGAGTGATTGGTTGAATAGAGTTGTTTGAGCCTAGTCAAGTGGATGTGTGAAGTGATTGTTCAAGTTCCATAAAAAAACTATTCTATATTTTGAATTTATTTTAAAAAGTGATTGAGCATTGTGATGAGGGTAGAGCATATTGAGTCTCTAACAATTCTCTTTATGTTTCTATGAGATTGGACAAGTTCTAGTGTGGAAATGTTGAGAATATTTGAGGTAAGTCTTTAAGAGGACTTATGGACAAATTTGAGTAAGCTTTTGTGGAAGCTTACAATACATATTGAGAGCAGATTTGGATAAGTTATTGAGAGAATGTATTGAGCAGTTTGGACAATTTCTAGAGAGGACTTGAGGATAGAGTTTGGTGCAGATTTGAGGATAGGTTTGTGCCAAACCATAGATAAATACTAAGGACAGATTTGTGCTAGACCGAAGGACTATGTTTAGTATAGATTTTAGATAGAGCTTTGGAGGTGACAAAGTACAAAGGATGAGAGGATAGAGATCTTCATCCATAGTAAGGAATACAAGTGTCTTATGTGGATAGAGTTCCATTTGCTAAGGGTAGTGGAGGTAGAGGCCTTCTAGAGGATCACTAGCCAGAGCAGAGATTAGGAGATTGGTGTCTCTTGTGGATAGAGATCCACTAACTTGATCTAGGGTATTGGTATCTCCTTTGGATAGAGGTCCATAAACATTGTAGGGAAAGGATTCCCAAAAGAATTTATTTAAGAAAAAATTATAAGAAATATTTTCTCCATGGAGTAGCTCATTTGGGTGAACCACATAAAATTATGTCTCTCATGTGTGTGATTCTTTGTGTGATGTTTACTATAATATTTTTGATGCTATTATTTGGATTAAAAAGCAAAAAGTTGTATTGTATAGTGTTCACCCCCCCTCTCAGTATAATCAAATGTTATTCAAATGGTATTAGAGCAGGTCTCTCCATGAAAAGACTAACAACTTGGAGGAGGATCCATCAGTAGCACACATGACTTCATAAAATGAATAAGAGACTATGTTTGACGTAAAAGAGGAATTATTTGCTACTCTCAAAAGTTTGGAAAGACTTAGAGATAATAATTAAAGTTTGAAGGAACAAGTTCAATAAGATGGAGAAGTAGGGATGGAACTTATACAAAAATTCATAGAACTCAAGATTCGGGTGGAATAAGGAAAGAAAATTGAGAAGTACATGATAGATTTGTTGAGAGCCAGAGAAATAGAATGTGAAATATTGGAAGCAAAAATTTTCCACCTAAGGAATGAATTTGAAAGGACCAAGGCACTACAAGATGTAGAATATGAGAAACAAAAAGAGGAATCAAGTCTTCAAAAAGAAGAAACCTCAAACAAGGATAAGCAAGCAAAGGATATCAAAAAGGAAGAAAGAAAAGAACCATGGATAAAATTTAATCACAATAGGAAGAATACTTCACCACAAACTCCAAGACATCCAAACATGTTACATAATTTCTTCCATGGTCATTGCTTTTCTTGTAATAAATATGGTCATAGAGTTGTACATTGTATTAATCATGCAAGAAACAATGTCCATGGAAATTTCAATTCATTTTCACCTCTCATGGATGATGATTTTATATGTTACAAATGCAATAATTTTGGGCACAAGGCTAGATGGTGTAAAATGATACTTCCTGAGTCTAGAAAAATAATTTCAACAACTAGGAAATATGAAAGGAAAAATGTTAAGGCTAGATCAATGTTAGTTCAAACAACCCTTCATGCTCAAGATAAAGAAGAACAATGGTATCTTGATAGTGGTTGATCTAGTCACATGACAGGAGACAAATACAAATTCATTATACTAAAAGAAACAAATAGAGGATCAGTAAGTTTCGATGATAATGGATCAGCAAGGATTGGTGGAAGAGGAACTCTAAGTTTAGATAATGGGAAAATAAAAACAAAAAATGTATTGTATGTTAAAGGGTTAAAACATAATTTGCTAAGTATAATTCAACTTTGTGATCAAGGGTACATGGTTACTTTCCATCCAGATAGATGTGAGATAAGAAAATTAAAAACTAGAAAAATAATAGCCAATGCAAGAAGAACCCCAAAAAACCTATACATGCTCAATGAGATCAAAGGGAAAAAGTGCTTTCTATCACAAGAAGATGAGAGTTGGTTATAGAATAGAAGATTGGGTCACTTGAATTTTGATGACATAGTCAACATAAGCAATAAATATATGGTCAGAGGTTTATCCAAAATAAGAAGACCTTAAAGCACAATATATGCATCTTGTCAACATGGAAAGAAAACTAGGACAAAATTTAAATCAAAAGGATATATGGCATCTGAGCCATTGAGTCTAATACATACTGATCTATGTGGTCCTACCATAATACAAATCATTTAGGATGAGAGCTATTTTATACTATTTATAGATGATTATTCCAATTTGGTTTGGGTAGCTTTCCTAAAAGAGAAGTCAGAGGCCTTTGAAAAATTCAAAGCATTTAAGGAACTGGTTGAAAATGAAACTAGCAAAAGGATTAAATATATGAGATCCGATAGAGGAGGAGAATTTACCTCAAATAAATTTGTAGAGTTTTGTGAACAACATGGGATCAAGAGAGAGTACTCAGCAACAAGAACTCCTCAACAAAATGGGGTAGTTGAAAGGAAAAATAGGACTATTTAGAACATGGCTAGAGCTATATTAAATGAATCTAAGCTATTATATAGATTTTGGAGAGAAGTAGTAAACACAGCAGTATACATTATCACTAGGGCTCAAATGAGGGTAAATCATCACAAGACTTCATATGAACTTTGGAAAGGAAGACCTGCCACTATAAAACACATTAGGATTTTTGGAAACAAGTGTTACATAATATAGGAAGATCAAAACTTAGGCAAGTTTGATCCAATATGTGATGAGGGAATATTTCTTAGTTATTCCTCAAGGAGTAAAGCCTATAGATGCTTCAAAAATAGAACACGTACTATGGTGGAAAGTATAAATATAATAATTGATGAGAAGATAGATTCAAGAGAACCAATTAAGCAAATTGTGTATCAAGAAGATGGGTGCTCTCAAGAAGAGTTTCGTGAGATATCATATGAAGAATAAGAAGAAACACAAAGAATTATTCCTAAAAATCCATCTAGATATGTACATAAGCATCATCCAAAATAGCAAGTCATTAGGAATATAGATGAAAGACAGATAAGGAGAAGGATAATAACACCATATCAACAAGTAAATTTTTCTTTGCTATCTAAGATTGAGCCAAAATACTTCACTTGAGCAAGTGAGGATAAGTTTTGGATTAAGGAAATGGATGAGGAATTAGATCATATAGAAAAGAGCAAGACTTGAGAACTTATTCCACAACCAAAGGATAAAAATGTGATTGGCACAAAATGGATATTCAGAAATAAGTTAAATTAATATGGATAGGTGGTCAAGAATAAAGCAAGGTTAGTATGCAAAGGTTATGCACAAGTAGAGGGAATTGACTTTGATGAGATATTTGCTCCAATTGCATGACTTGAAGACATAAGAATATTTTTAGCCTTCTCAATTTTTAAAAACTTCAAGGTATATAAGATGGATGTTAAATCAACATTTCTAAATTGTGTTCTAGAAGAAGTTTATATTGAACATCCAGAGGGATTCATATTAGAAGATAAACCAGATCATGTATGCAGATTGAAAAAGGCATTGTACGATCTAAAGCCGGCTTCGAGGGCATGGTACTCAAGATTGGATAAGTATCTTCAGGAACATGGATTCAGAAAAGGAATAGTAGACAATAATTTATATATCAAAAATGAAGGGAATGATCTACTAATTGTGGTTGTTTATGTTGATGACATCATTTTTGGGGGAAACAATGATAAGATGTGTAAATATTTTTCTAAGAACATGCAAAATAAATTTGAGATGTTTATGCTTGGTGAATTGTCCTTCTTTATTGGACTTCAGATTTTACAATCAGAGAGAGGAGTGTTTCTCTCACAATCCAAGTATATAAAAGAAATGTTAAATAAATTTAGGTTAGAATATTGCAAACCGGTAAGTACCCCCATGGTCACAGGATGCTGAGTAAGGATAATGAATCTCCAGAGGCAGATTAGATATTATACAGATCTATGATTGGCAGCTTATTGTATGTTATAGCTACAAGACTACACATAGTACGGTCAATGGGATTAGTGGCAAGGTTTTAGGCAGCACCTAAGGAAACACATGTGGTAGCAGTAAAAATAATTTTTAGGTATCTAAAAGGGACTATGGATTTTGGGCTTTGGTATCCCAAAAGTGACAGTTTCACACTAACAACATATATAGATGCAGATTGGGCTGGCAACATTGATGATAGAAAAAGCACAAGTGGAGGAGAATTCTTTCTTGGAGACTATTTACTCTCTTAGCTAAGTAAGAAGAAAGTTTTAGTATCCTTCTCTATAGCAGAAGCAGAATATATTGCAACAGTAGCCAGTTGTACATAGGTGTTATGGATGAAGAGAACTCTAGAAAGACTTCAAGATAAAACATGATCATCCTATTCCCATATTATGTGATAATACAAGTGCTATAAGTATCTCAAAAAATCTAGTGATGCACTCTAGGAAAAAGCACATTTTGATTAAGTATCATTTTTTGAGAGAACAGGTGATAGATAAACAGGTTAGGTTGGAATATGTTACTACAAATGAACAAATAGCATATATTTTCACTAAGCTAATTTCAAAGGAAAATTTTGAGTATCTTTGAATAAAATTGGGAGTGAGACTCCCACCCCATAATTAACCACCTCAAGAGGAGGTGGGGGAGGGGCTAAGCCAAGAGGCTCATTCTTGGCCCCGAGCCCCAGAGGTGACCCTTTTCCATTGATGTCAAAGGGGGAGAGATTTGAGTAAGGGGGAGAGATTTGATATTTTATTAAAGAGAAGAGATTTGAAAAGAGCATTGAGCTAGGGGGGGCAATGTCCTAGGGGGAGCTAAACAAAGAAAAGGTTAATTTTATGGTAAAAATAATTTGGGTTACCATCAATGACAAAGGGGGATATTGTTGGACATTTTGAGTCAAAGTTGTCATTGATGTCAAGGAACGAAGTTTTCATTGATGTCAAGGAATAAGCTACCTTTGATGTCAAAAGTTCAAGAGGAACAATGCATAGGTTAAAGGCAAAAGAGCTTCATAATATTTTTAATATCATGTGGAAGCATATGAAGGCGGTTTTTTATTTAAACCATGGATAAGCAAAATAAAAGTTTTTTCATTAAAATCCATGGAAGCTTTTTGAAAAGCTAAATGAGGTTTAATATTTATGTTATAAAATTTTTAAATTCAAATTGAATTTAAATTTTATAAATAAATATTATTTATACAAAGTGGTAAAATAAAAAAGGCTTTAAGAAAGCCAAAGGGATTTAAAAATTAATTTATAAAATTTAAATTCTAAAGAATTTAAATAATTTATAAATTAATGAGTTAAAAATCGAAGCGTCAACGTCTAAGTTTGAAGGAAAATCGAAGCACCGACGTTTAAGGTTGAGGGTGGAAATCGATATAAAAACAATATGCCTTAGAGGCATTTGATTATCCTTTTGCTCGAATGATAAAAGAGTGCAATCGTGTGTGTAAGAACTCGTACGAAGAAAGAGACAAGTGTATTGTTTTAAGTGACAACGAACAAGAATAAATCGATGAGCACCAAAATTCAAGAGCCATCCAGGAAGCGTAGCCTAGTGGTAAGTGGACAGAAGCTAGAGTGCTTGAGCATGGAGTGACATGTGATCGATTCGTGACGGTAACATTATTTTGTTGGTAGTGTTAGAAACGTCAAAGGAAAGTGGCATACATTTTTGCTTAGGCATACTAGGGGAGCTTTATAGAGCACGTGGTGCTCTTTACTCCCAAGAGAACACCTAGCTCATGTGATAGATGGAGCCATGGCTAGGGCACTGGTTGAGGCTGTGTCATGAGTTCAAGTCCCACCAAGGAAAAGGTAATAAATTTTGAATAAAATTTTTATGTTACCTAAGGTTTGACATGAGGTCTTAGGGAGTTAAAAGGGTTGTATAAAAAGGTTTTTAATTAATCATTATCTTTGGTAAATTGGAGGAATAAGGAGTTAGCTTTATTATTGAATAAAGTATTTGTGTCACATTGGGATATTGGAAATTTAAAGTGTTGAAAGTACTTCTTGCCACTGATTTATTTTGAAAAGGAGATTGCATTGATGTTATTCTTGGTATTGAATATTATTTTAATTAGGAGATTATAAGGTGTATTTGATCAATTATTTTTGTATATGTTGATGGATGCTTTCTTTAAGATGGAGTGATAAGGTGTATGTGTGTTTTATATTTGCATTGTATCTTTGAGAGAGATTAGTGTCTTCTAACTCCTTTGAGCTTGGCAAAGAAGTGTTTGTGGTTGTGGCAAATTTTAGAGGTTCCTTCATCATCAAGAAAAAGGTATGAGCACATTCTTCCATAGTTGATTTGATTGGTTGATTTTCTAGAAAATAAGTTTGGAGTGAAAAGGACTTAATTAGGGTTTCCTTATTAAGTGTATTGAGTTAATGCTTCAAGGTTTTTGGAATAAATAGTTGTTGTTAAAACCTTGTTTTATAAGTATTGTTGTTGAAGCTATTGGTTGAGTGAAGAACTTGAACTAGATTTTGTAAAGGTCATGAGTATCATTGTTATGTGACATATTTTGATAAAACATTGTTGGAAACATTTTGAGTAGGTGTTTATATACTTGGACTAGGGTTTGTAAGGAAAGGTTTTTTCATTGAGTGATTGATTGAGTAGATTTGGTTGAGCATAGTCAAGTAGATGTGTGAAGTGATTTTTCAATTTCCATAAAATAAACTATTCTATATTCTGAATTGATTTGAGAAAGTTATTGAGAATTCTGATGAGTGTAGAGCATATTGAGTCTCTAACGATTCTCTTTATGTTTTTATGAGATTGGACAAGTTCTAGTGTGGACTTGTTGAGCATATTTGAGGTAAGTATTTGAGAGGACTTGTGGATATATTTGAGTAAGCTTTTGTGGAATCTTACAATACATATTGAGAGAATATTTGGATAAGTTCTTGAGAGAACTTATTGATCAATTTGGATAAGTTCTAGATATGACTTGAGGATAGAGTTTTGTGGAGATTTGAGGACAGGTTTGTGCTAGACCAGAGATAGAGACTGAGGATAGATTTGTGCTAGACTGAAGTACTGTGTTTAGTATAGATTTGAGATAGAGCTTTGGAGGTGACATATTTGAGGATAGATATCTCCAGCCAGAGTAGAGAGGACATGTGTTTTATGTGGATAGATTTCCATTTGCTAAGGGTAGTGGAGGCAAATATCTTCTAGAGGGTCACCAACCAGAGCAAAGATTAGGAGATTGGTGTCTCCTATGGATAGAGATCCACTAACTTGATCTAGTTTATTGGTGTCTCCTTTGGACATAGTTCCATAAACATTGTAGGGAAAGGATTCCCAAGAGAATTTATTTGAGAAAAAATTATAAGAAATATTTTCTCCATGGAATAGCCCGCATTGGGTGAACCACATAAAATTATGTCTCTCATGTGTGTGATGATTTGTATGACGTTTATTGCTTTAATATTGTTGATGCTATTATCTGGATTAAAAAAACAAAAAAAATTATTATATAGTGTTCACCCCCCCTCTTAGTATAAGCACATGTTCTTCAAAGACCCATAGGAACAAGATGTATATTTCACCAACCATCCAAAATCTACTCCTCTTGCAACCCAAAATATTACGAACCACCACACCAATGATATGGAGCTAGAGTGAACATCCACTATGAGATAAGGGAAAGTGTATAGAAAAATAAACACATAGATTTTAAATATCTCAAATATAATCTAGCTTGACAAACCACTACACCAACAAGCTTAGTTAGAGTTAGATGTTTGGTGCTCCATGAAGACATCAAACCTTAAGTGTTGTGATAAAATAAATGAAAGGAAGTGAAATTTGATGTTGTAATAAAATATTACTTGAAATTTTCTCTATCATTATCATAATGGGTATGCATGTTGACTACTCACTATCTTTAAATGCATTTTAATATTCTACTTCATATAAAATCATGCATTTTATATGAAAAAATATATATATATATATATATATATATATATATATATATATATATATATATATATATATATATATATATATATATATATATATATATATATATATATATATTTTAATTTATATTTTAATGGATTTGTCAAAATTTAAATGCATGTCAAAATCAATGGTCCAAAAAACCCCAAAAGTGGAACTCATAAACATGCACCTACCCACGTCTCCCCCCATAAAAATGCTTGAATGAACCAATGGATCCTTTTATCTTCTCTTGCCAAAGGTACATAAACTAGATCAATCTCTCTATGAACATAATATTGTGACTCCATCTCCTGGATCAAGATGTTGAGCTTCATGTGAAAATATCTTCAACATATACTATGGTGACCATAATATGTCCTCCAATATCAAATCAATTGAATCATGAAACAATATATTAATTTTTAAATAATCAACCCAATGGCTAGAAAAGGCCCATCAGAACAAGATGTACCTTCTGCCAACCATCTAAATCCTACTCCTCTTACAAACAAAAGATTACCAAAAACCATGCTAATGATTTGGACTTAGAGTGAGCATCCACTATGAGAGAAAGGAAAGTGTATAGAAAAATAAACACATGGAAATGAAATCTCTCAAATATAGTACAACTTGATAAACCACTATCCCAATGAGCTTAGTTGGAGTTAAATGTTTGCTACTCCTAGAAGACATCAAATCTTAAGTTTTGTGATAAAAGAAATGAGAGAAAATGAGCTTTGAACTTGTGATAAAATATTACTTGAAATTGTATCTATCATTATCATAATGTGTCTACATATTGGCTATTCACTATCTTTAAATGCATTTTAATATTCTAATTCATATAAAATCATGCATTTTATATGAAAAAATAATTTTATTAAAAATATTATTATATATATAATAACTATCTACACTAAGAATGCTTTAATTATATCATAGAAGATGAAGATTATATAATAATTATCTACACTAAGAATGCAATCTCCTAGAATATGAATATTATATCATGGAATATTTAGGGATTAAACACCCCATAAAAGAAAAGGGTAATGAAGGACTATAGGAAGAGCTTAAGAGCTGATATTTTCCTTGTGTAAGAAACCAAAATAGGTATAAATAATTTTGAAAAAAAATAAAAAATTCTATCTAGAATAGCTCAAGGAGCATCAGGTAGGTTTTGGATGCTCTAGGATCTAAGAACAGTAGAAGGGAAGTTAATCCAAGAAGCAAATAGGTTTCTCTTGGTCCTATTTACATGTAAGAAGTTAAAATTTTTATGGTTGATCATAAATGTGTATGCTCCTAATTTGGCTATAGATAGAAGGAGGCTATGGAGAGACCTCAATATATTAGATACTATGATGGATGTACCTTGGCTACTTTTATGATATTTTAACTCTACTCTTTCTCCAAGAGAGAAACAAGGAGGGTCTAACCTTTTCTCTGATAGCATGGAGGAGTTTGGTGAGTTTATCACTTCCTTAGGTTTGATGGACATAGAACTTCAAGGATTCAAATACACATGGTCCAATAGAAGAATAGGAGTAGGATTGATTCAATCTAGAATATATAGAGCCCAAGCTTTAGTAAGCTAGATCTTGAATGCTCATGTTTACAGCTTGAAGACTTTTTCAAGAGTAACATCAAATCATAGCCCTCTTTTGCTAGAATTTATGAAGGAAAGGAAATCAAAAGGACTTCCTTATAGATTTGAGGCTATGTAGTTTAGTAATTAGGATCCATAAGGTTTTATTAAGGAATTATGGACATCGAATGTGTATGGCACAAAGAAGTTTCATGTATCAAAAAAACTCAAAATCATAAAACAAAATTTGAAGAAATGGAAAAGAGAAGAATTTGACAATATATTTCAAAGAAAGTGTTCCATTATGAAAGAGTTACATGAAATTTAAGAGAAATAACATAATGAGGGAAGAATAGAGGAATTATATTGGATGGAGAAAGGTAATTTGGCTAAATTTTATAATCTGCTTTCTAGGAAGGAGATCTTTTGGCGGTAAAAATTAATATATTTATGGTTGAAGGATGGAGATAGAAATACATAGTTTTTGGTATGTCCACATTGAAACATAGGAGTGCAAATCATATCAAGGAAATAATTTTGGAGATAGGTGAATTTTTTAAGGAAGAAGAGGATATTGCAGTGGTCACAATCTCTTTTTTCTGAAATTTATTTTTCCAAAGATAGAGAGGAAGATACAGAAGATCTCTTATTGAATATACCTACCTTTATTTCTAAAGAAATGAATGCTAGGCTATTGATCCCTTTTTCATATGAAGAGATCAATAATACTATTTTTGGTATTAATAAGGATAAGGCACTAGGACCAGATGGATTCTTGGTAGGATTTTTCAAAAATATTGACATATAATGGGGAAAGATATTTTAGACGCATTAAGGGAATTTCAATATTCTAATTATATAATCCAAGAATTGAATAAAAATTTTATAGTTGTAATATCAAAGAAATATGGTACATCATATCTGAAGGATTTTAGGCCCATAAGCTTATGCAACACTCCATACAAAATTCTTACAAAAACTTTGGCTTATAGAATCAAAAGTCTGCTACATTTTCTAATCTCTCTGCTTCAGGGAGGGTTTGTTCATGGAAGACAAATATTATATGGAATCATCATTTTTCATGAGATAATTCATTCAATAGAGAAGAGAGGAGACCCAATCATGTTTATTAAATTATATATGCATAAATTCTATGAAAACTTCTCATGGACTTTTCTTTATAAGGTTATGCATAAGTTTGGTTTTAGTCACCAATGGAGGGAATGGGTTAATATCTGTATTTTTTTATCCAAATTTTCAATCATTATAAATGGAAAACTTTATGGTTTATTTTAGATAAAATGAGGTATAAGAAAATGGGACTCTCTATCCCATTATATTTTTATTTTAATTGTTGAAGCATTAGTAAGATCAATGCAAGTAGCCACAACTATAGGTAGAATCAAAGGTATCAAACCAGCAAGGAGTTCGAAACTAGTTTCATGTTAGCAGTGTATGATACTTTAATTATAGAAGAAGATACATATAGAGAGGCAAGGGAAATAAAATATATTCTCCATAAATATGAAAGGACATCAAACCAATTGATAAACTTCATTAAAAGCAATATTTATTTTGTGAACACAAAGAGATAGTTACAATTGAGGATTACAAAAAAAAATGGCTGTAATATTGCTAATCTCCCATCCATTTACCTTGTTAGACCACTTTTTTATGATGCATGAAGGAGAATATGTGGTCTCTAGTGTTGGATAGGATTAAAAGGAAGCTGGTTGGGTGGAAAGGCAACCTCCTTAGCCAAGAAAGAAAATACTACTTCAAGCAACCTTAAAGAGCATGTCAATTTATTATATCTCTATTTAAAATGCCCTCCAAGGTTAGAAGGAGGGTGAAGAAGATATTTAAAATATTCCTATGGACTGGGGCTGAATATAAGCAAAGACTTCCTTTAGTGGCTTGTAATAAAGTATGCACTTCAAAGAAACTTGGTGGGTTAGGCCTAAAAAATTTATAGATCTTTAACAAAGCCTTAATCTCAAAAACTGCATGGTGACTTTGTACAGAAGGAAGTTTGTTGTGGTATAAGATTATGAAAGTGAAGTACTTGTAAAATCACATTTCCTTTTTAATAAGTGCAATTTCTCCTAGAGGATCAACCATATGGAATGCAGTTCTAAAAACAATAAGTTTTCTAAGGAGCAATATAAGATGGCAGGTAGGAGAAGGGAAGGAAGTTTTCTTTTAGGAAGATTTTTGGATCCTTCAAGAACCTCTAATAAAAAAATAGGATTTTTAGGATTTGTGGGTTCCAGTGGAAGCTAAATATGGGGAAAAATTCAAGGATTATATAGAGTGTCTTCATGGTAGAAATAAATGGAAACACATTTCTTTAGATTCAGATCAAGTTCATATTCAGCAAGGTCTCCTGAATTTAAATAATTTGAATAAGAGCTTCCATATATCCTAAATAAAAAAGGAGCATTATTTTCTATGGAACCATTCTTCAAAATGAATATTCTAAGTCAAATCAACCTATGAAGCTCATATTCCCCCTAGAGGATAATCTTATCAAGTGAAGAAGGTTTGGTCCCCTGATTTTATGTTGAATATTGCTTGCTTTCTTTGGTTATGCCTTTAGAATAAGATTTTAACAATAGATAATTTATGCAAAAGAGGGTTCCAAATGATAGATATATGTTCTTTGTACCAGAAGTATGTTGAGTCATTAGACCACTTATTCAATCATTGTGAGGGTTCAAATAATTTTTTTTGTGCTATAATGAACTCTCTTTCAGTCAAGTGGAGCATACCACAAACCTTTAAATATCTGTTTAACTAATGGAGATCTCCCTTTGTAAGTGATATATTGACAAGATTATGGAGCCTAATTCCCCTTCACTATATATGGGGTATATTGTGGGAAATGAATAAACACATATTTAGGAATGATATGAAGGATGAAGTATATATATTCAAAATAATCAAAGTTGTTATTGAAGAAAATTTATCCATTCTCCCAGAGATTAAAGGGTATGACAAAATAGAAGAAATAATGATTTTTTAAGGGTGGAAGGTAAAACAATCCAAATCATGCATAATGTACTCAGCCCAAAAAAGAATAAATATAAGATGGATGAAACCAAGACAAGGTTGGATAGTACTTAACTTTGATGGGGTAGCTAAAGGAAATCTAGGAAGAGGAGGAGGGGGAAGAGTGATTAGAAATGATAAAGGATAAATTTAATGG
This sequence comes from Wollemia nobilis, assembly GCA_028583015.1. Lineage (NCBI taxonomy): Eukaryota > Viridiplantae > Streptophyta > Pinopsida > Araucariales > Araucariaceae > Wollemia > Wollemia nobilis. Next base: position 1,768,402 of record JAQPPZ010017097.1, on the reverse strand, counting down.
GCTTATGCATAGGATTATGGAATTCAAACCAACCATATGACAGAAGCCAAAGATCTTTTTTTAGGAGTTCAACAGTTATATGATAGAGGTTATAGAAAAGTTATGGTCCAACAGGACTCTAAAAATTATTAGAGATTTGAAATCGGGAGAAATAAATAATAGATTTATACTTAACATTATAAAGGACACTTCAAGGATCCTAAAATATATGAGTGATATTTTAATTGATAATATCTATAGAGAAGGTAATCGTGTTGTTGATGTAATGGCCAATATAGGGGTGGATAGTGGTCAAAACAGAATTTGGGATGACAACTTTCCACCGCCATTACAAATAATAGTTGGATTGGAGGCTGAAGGTCAACCTGTTAGAATGAATAATATCAAAAATTGAATGAAGTGAGTTGTCAATTTCTATCAATATTTTTGAGTTGAAAGACAATGCGTAATCTGAGTCTAGTCTATCTAGGCAGTATCTTTGTAATTTATTTATTTTGTTAGTGTATCTTTACCATCATTCATTCTTAGGAGGAAAGATGTACAATTTTCTCTAGGATATTTGTCGTTGGTATGTGGTTTTTATTTTCTAATATAATCAATCCTCTATTGTAATAGGGTTCAGGCCCCTTTCAAAACCCTATTTTTTCATCCAATATAAAAAAAGAATGCTTCAATTAATATTTTAATGGATTTGTCAAAATTTAAGTGCATGTCATGTTAAATAAATAAATAAATTGACATGAATGAGAATTAGTGGTCCAAAAACCCCCAAAAGTAGGACTCATTAGCATACATCCACCCACATCTCCCTCCATAATAAATTCTTTAATGGACCAATGGATTTTGTTATCTCCTCTTGCCAAAGGTACATAAACTAGATCAAAATATCTATGAACATGAAGTTATGACTCCATCTCATGGAGCAATATGTTGAGCTTCCTGTAAGATCTTCAACATGCACTATGGTGACCATAATATGTAATCTAATATTAAGAGAAAGAAACTAAATTAAAATGTATTAGATAGATTTTTAATTAATCAAACCAGTATTTAGAAAAGGCCCATAAGATCAAGATTTACCTTCTGCTAACCATCCAAAACCTACTCCTCTTGCAACCCAAAAAATTACAAACCACCACACCAAAAATTTGTTAGAGTTAGAGTGAAAATCCACTATAAAATAAGGGAAAGTGTATAAAAAATAAACATGTGGAATTGAAATTTCTCAAATATAGTACAACTTGACAAACCATTACACCAATCATCTTAGTTGGTGTTAGATGTTTGGTGCTCCTTGAAGACATCAAACCTTAAGTGTTATGATAAAATAAATGAGAGGAAGTAGCTTTGAACTTGTGACATTCTTGTTAAAGAAATATTTTGAACTATACATGTGTTGGATGTCAGTAAATTTATCTAGTGTCATACCTTAGTGTTGTGATAAAATAAATGAGAGAAAGTAAGCTTTGAAACTATGACCTTCTTATTAAACAAGGAATTTAAACCATACATGTGCTATATGTGAGTAAATTCATCAATTTTCATGCTAGTGGACTTTTGGAGCTAGTATTATACCAAAGTTAAAGAGAAGAATGCCAACTAGGTTTGTTTTACATAGAAAAGTCCCACAAAATAGTAACAGGTTATTTGACTAATGTCACTAGTTTGTAGAGATCAAAAAACATATGCAATATGAAAAAAGGGCCCAAAACACTTTCGTATATAAAAGTGATGTCACCAATATTTAGATATCAAAACAACTATGCAATCTAAAAATAGAACCCAAAATGCTTTCGTATGTAAAACTTATGACCTCAAGACATTTGGGTATACTAGTGTTGAAAAATTATGAATAAATAAATTATAGACCCTAGAAAAAAGTTCTAACCAATCTAAAGTTACTATTTTTCACCTCCATAAGTGTCACCTTTGTTGATTTTTTTCATCGATAAAACTACCAACTAGGATGATGAACAATGAAAGAGAGTCTAACATTTGGTAAAAGAGGATTCATAGATCTTGTCTGTATATATAAATATAGAATTACCCAACATTTGAGATACATAATCTAAGGAAAATATTTGAACTAGGACCTCTAAATCACAAAGGATAGTCCTAACCACTGGGTTATCACACAACAATGCTCCTAAGGAAAGGCACTCACTCTTAAGAACTAGCACACACCACCAAAATAGTGCACTTCAAAGGAAAACTGAAAATGTTGATTTTAAACCTAATAACTCTATCAAAACATGCAAAAACCATACCAATTTGTAGCAAGGACGTGTGTTTTTGATAGATGGGTATGTATTTCACTTGATCAATAGCACCAAATTCCAATTCTATGAAAACAATTCAATTTCCAATCACATCAAAGCATGTTGCTCTTGAGGAAACGTCAACAAAAAGGAAAAAGACTTCAATATTTTACAAATAAATTACTTAAATTATTTAAACACATGACCTCCCACTTGTAAGAAATGCTCCACCAATGCACTATGTCATTTTGGTATGTGGAGCACAAAACAATAAATGTATGTTCACTCTTTAGCTCTATAGAGCTCTATACAATGCATTAAAAAATGCCAAAAAAATATATACATATGCATATTGAAATTTGAACCTCTTGCATGATAGCCATCTATATTACAATTGACCTATGGTTAGCCTACACTTACAAGTTATAACCTATAAAGAAAGACATATATAAACAAGCCAAGAAGAAAAGCCACAATCCATTTAAAATATTATTGTTGCCTCACTTCCAAGATTTGACCTTGGAATCCCTTGTGTAATGATGTCTTATCATACCATTGTGCCAATATGGTTGTTTGAAACAAATAAATTGGGATTGTTAAAATTTATTACATTATTTGGATTTATGTAATGATTGTAATTATTGGGGGATTAATAATTATTTATCCCATATGAAATTTGAATAGTCACATCTGTCGTGAGAATGTGAGGAGATGAAAAGACAAGTTGAAGGTGAAACACCAAAGGTCTATTAAAATTAAGAGACATAATAAACCATAAATATGGTTGATGTTTACGAATGTTGGTTGGAAAATTTATAGAGAGAATTCCTTAGAAGTGTGAAGAAATATTTGGTGAAAATACTTGTGTTAAAATATTTGGTATTGCATGATATTTATATATTGTGGCATGCTTGTCTACCCCATATTTTCAACATCTAGTATCAAATATTAAAGAGAGGATTTATGCAAGTTTTAAATTGTGAGGTTGAGTTTTTATTTTTCCAAGGGACAATTGCTACCATTTGATAAAATTTGACTAAAAGGTACATTTTATTCTTTAAAAAAATGTATTCCTTTTCTTTTAAGTTATAAAGTGCATAGTGGGTTGTTTGCATTTGTTATAAGAGTTAAGCATTTTTTAATGATGTTGTGGGTTCCATTCACTTAGAGAGGGGGGATTTTTTAAGAAGGCATATTGGAAGGAAAAGAAAAAATTAAGATTTTTTTTAAAAGGGAGTAGGAAAGAAAGTTATTATTTAAAAATTCCTATAGTTCATAAATTGTTAACCACTACTTATAGATTTGAATACTCCTTACTATCATCCCTGAATGTTCCCATATAGGATCTCTCACCCTCTACCATTCCCAAGACCGTAATTAATACCAAGTGGATCCTTCCTCCAAGAGGTTGGATTAATTTGAACTTTGATGGTGCTGCAAAAGGTAATATAGGAAGAGCAGGGATAGGAAGTATCTTCAAAGACCACAAATGGAATGCCATTTTAGCCTATATTGTATTCCTTGGCTTTTAATCTAATCATTTCATTAATGCTAGAGCCTTATGGAGATGCTTGACTTTAATCAAGCCTGGTCCCAATAGGTTGGTAATTGAAGGTGGTTCTCTCAATATCATCAATTACTTAAGGAATAATAAAAATACCTCATGGAAAGTTAAGGGTTGCATTGAATAAGCAAGGAAAATCATCTTCCACCAATAGGAACCCATTATCCAATATGCTTTCATAGAAGCAAACAATATGGTGAATGTGTTGGCAAATATTGGGACCAATCTCAATGGATTAATAACATGGTCTAATGCCTTTCTCCAACATATTTTTGATGTGGTCAATACGCACAAGGTTTCAATTCCTCAAAGCCCTCTTGACCAATCCTTTACCTTTGTCCATAGATGCAATTTCCAATCGTAATTTACCTAGTTTTTTCCTCAAGACTTTTCGGACTTACTTTCTTATCCGTGCAATCATGATGGTGCCTTCGTCCTATCATCTAGTGATGGATTAGATTTCAATTGTTGCCTTTTCCTTGGTCTGTCCTTCGTACCCCTTCCTATACTTTCCTTTTTCCAATGCCACCTCACACTGTACCCCTAACATTATAGCTTCCTACATGGGGTTGTCCACGTGTTCCCTACCAAGACCCCTTACAACTTTTGCTTGTTCCAAATTTTCTTTTTTCTTTCCATAAATCATTATCGATCATCGGTCTCCTCTTTCACTTTCCAAAGTTCACTTGTGTCCAAGTTTCTTGCTCACTATTGGATGTATTTCTCATGTGTGTTTGGGAGTCACATTTAGTACCGACCTTCTAGAGTATGTTATGATTACTAGGATCCCTAGGAACTCCTTCAATTTCCTTATTCATCTTGAGGACGGATTTTTAAATCAGTACCCCAATCCCCAAAGCTTCCACTTCCCAAAGCATAGGAACCATGATCCTATATGGGCTCTACCAAATATACCCAATTCTAAATCCTTATTCCAATTAATCCATCCCCTTACTAACTAGCATTGGCCCTGGTTTCTTCATTGTATCATTATGTGCTACGTCGAGCTAGATTTGTTGGAGCCTGATGCACTTGCTGAGTCTATCCTCTAAAAAAGAGGATATCTTCCTTTCCTTAGAATTATTTTTGGAAATGATTATGATACTACCATGGAATTTCTCTATAGCTAGGATGAAGGGAATGTCATTATCTGAGGCATAAACTATGTCATTGACACTTATCTTCTAGCAAATATTACTAGACTACCTTTGGCCAAAATATTTGTGAGGAGGGAGAAGCATAACTAAGAGGTGGAGATCAAGGAGTTCCCTGACAAATCCAAAATGTTAAAGTTGGCCAAAATAGGTATGCACAGGTCTGACTTACCATCACCTTGGAATAAGGTCATGTTCTTCACCTACATGACTATCGACCTTTTTTTTTGTGTTCGGTTGGTCGGTAGTCTTTTGTGGGATTGATTTTGATACTAGTTACCTCTTTATTTTATGTTTTCCTCTTCACAGCATTCCATAATGCTAGTTTTGTAACAAGGTTTTGGGATTCCTTTCAAAACCCGCTTTAATACAATTTTTACTTATCAAAAAAAATAGACTATAGTGAATATTTTTAAATATAAAAAAATGTGCATTTTAGGGATCTATAAGGCGCATAGCTAAATTTTATTTTTTAAATTATGTAGAGTGAGAAGTTACAGTTAAGAAAAAATTAAAAAATATATTTGAAAGGAAAAATATTGTTTGAATATTTTTGTTAGGATAATACTAATTGTTTGTAAAAGGTGCATTTTCAACAATGATTAACACCTTATTTTTTCCAAATAAATTCTTTGTATCAAAAATAAATTTTGCACACAAAAATCAAAACATATGTTTTGTATAATCATAACTTTTGGTATAAAAAATACCTCTAGCTTGTTTTTATAGGTAATGTCATCATATTAAGTTACTACCTCTAAAGCCTAATATAGATGTCATAACGATGTCTGGGCATCGACCTAAAAATATTCAAGGAGGAACAGGGACATATTTTTGTGATATTTAATTTCACTCCATCGTTTACCCCATTTGTTACTATCGTTGGACATAAATCTTGAAATTAAGAAAATTCAAATATATAGGGAAGTGATGCCCATGTATGAGGATTTATCTTTAAGTAGGTATCATTAATAGAAAAATCCTTTTTAGTACTGCCTTGGTGCCACATATCAATCTCATTCATGTACCTTAAGGTCTTTCTCACGTGTGACCCCATATATCAAGAGGACTAGCTTCTTCCATGTACTAACAATTATATTGGAAGGGCAGGTATATAGAACTAGTGGTATATAAAAAAAGTGGACCATTTGGAAATATAAAAACCTTTGCCATGTCTATATCAAAAAACATTCTCATAGAATCTCAATTGCTAAATTGTCCAAACTTTGCACCATGGAAGACAAAAATGAGAACAATACTAGTGGTCGAAAAACTTTGAGATATAGTTACTGGTGTCAAAATTTGTCCTAAAGAGATAGAAGTAGCTAATGAAATACAACCACATATTAGTGAAGAAAAAACATCAAAATATGCATGGGATAAAATTTGTTCCATATTTGAAGGAAGAAATGAATCCATGATCCTTCATTTTCAATAACAACTTCATACATTAAGGGTCTACGATGGAGAGAATGTTAAACAATTCCTTAAAATAATTGTAGACCTGAAATCAAGGTTGAACACCATGGGAGAAAAGGTGGAAGACAAGCTCCTAGTCTCATTTATATTTAGAGCTCTCCCTGAATCATTCAAAATATTGATGACATCTCTCCAAGTATAAAATAGAAGTGTCATTGAAGAGTTGATAAATATCCCTCAACAATATGAAGTAGATAATCAATTGAGAGACAAGTTATCCAATAATGTCTTTATCTCCATAAAGAAACCTCATAAAAGTTCAAAGTATTCTTCTAATATATCTTTATCACAATATTAGGCTCAATGGAGAAGGAGGTATTATCATATTTGTTGGACATTTTGAGTCAAAGTTGTCATTGATGTCAAGGAACGAAGTTGTCATTGATGTCAAGGAATAAGCTACCGTTGATATAAAAGGGTCAAGAGGAACAATGCAAAGGTTAAAGGCAAAAGAGCTTCATAATATTTTTAATATTATGTGGAAGCATAAGTTAAGAGGGTTTTTATTAAAACCATGGGTGAGCAAAAATAAAAGGTTTTTCATAAAAACCCAAGGAAGCTTTTTGAAAAGCTAAAGGAGGTTTTAATATTTATTTTATAAAATATTTAAATTCAAATTGAATTTAAATTTTATAAATAAATATTATTTATTCAAAGTGGTAAAATCAAAGAGGGCTTTTATAAAATCCAAAGGGTTATAAAATTAATTTATAAAATTTAAATTCTAAATTAGAATTTAAAAAATTTATAAATTAATAAAGTCTTTATTAAGCACCGACGTCATATTTTATTGCACCCACCGACGTGCAAGTCAAAGGAGGGAAAAGGGTATTTAAACCCTTGCCAAAGCAAACCTTAGGCATTCAAATTAATATCTAAAATCGGCAGAGACAGAAAATTTCGTGCAACGAAGACAAAGGAGGGAGCGCATCATTTGAAGAGCACATGGCAAGTGAAGGGAAGAGCCAAGGGCTCTAAGGTCTTAGGGAGAAGACAAAGCATGAAAGGCGCTTCCTTATTGCATGTGGAGCGCTTGGCTCACACGACTAGCTAGCCATGACCAAGGTGCTAGCAAGGGAGAAGGTGCAGGATCAAATCCCGCAAATTGCATAAGGGGACTTTTGCCAAGGTTTTTATAAATTTGATTTTTAATTTTTCAATGTGCTAAGGTTAAGGAGTAATAAGGGTGGTAAATGAAAATTTGATTATTTCCTTGCTTTGCTAAGGTTAGGGAGATATAAGGGGAAAATGGTTAGGTTATTTACCTAGGTGGTAAATGAAATATTACTAGGGTAAATATTCCTTTTACCTTAGGAAATTAAAATTGGTTTATTGCATTAATTTTTGCAATATTGAGAAGTAGAAAGTGTCATTTTGAAAGGGTCATTTGATGAAATTATTATTGTTGAATATTGATATTGAGATGGAGAAATAAGGTGTATTATGAAATTGAGTTATCTTTGTATTTTGAAGAGTAACACTTGTTATCTAACCCTTGGTACTTGGCAAAGAAGTAAGTGTTTGTGGTTGTGGTAGATTTTAGAGGTTCCTTCATCATCAAGAAAAAGGTATGAGCACATTCTTCCATAGTTGAGTTGATTGGTTGTTTTTCTGAAAATAAGTTTGGAGTGAAAAGGACTTGATTAGGGTTTCCTTATTGAGTGTGTTGAGTTAATGCTTCAAGGTTTTTGGAATAAAGAGTTGTTGGTAAAACCTTATTTTATAAGCATTGTTGTTGAAGCCATTGGTTGTGTGAAGAACTTGAACTAGGGTTTGAAAAGAACATGAGTATCATTGTTATGTGAGAGTTGTTTAATAAGCATTGTTGTTGAAGCCATTGGTTGTGTGAAGAACTTGAACTAGGGTTTGAAAAGAACATGAGTATCATTGTTATGTGAGAGTTGTTGATAAGCATTGTTGGAAACATTTTGAGTGGGTGTTTATATACTTGGACTAGGGTTTGTAAGGAAGGATTGTTTCATTGAGTGATTGGTTGAGTAGAGTTGGTTGAGCCTAGTCAAGTGGATGTGTGAAGTGATTGTTCAAGTTCCATAAAATAAACTATTCTATATTCTGAATTGATTTGAGAAATTGATTGAATATTGAGGTGAATGTGAAGCATATTGAGTCTCTAACAATTCTCCTTATGTTTCTAAAAGAGTGATTGAGAGTGATTGGTATAGAGGGCATATTGAGTCTCTAACAATTCTCCTTATGTTTCTCAAAGAGTTATTGAAAGTAATTGAGTATTGAGGTGAATGTGAAGCATATTGAGTCTCTAAAAATTCTCCGTATGTTTCTAAAAGAGTGATTGAAAGTGATTGAGCATTGTGATGAGTATAGAGCATATTGAGTCTCTAACAATTCTCTTTATGTTTCTATGAGATTGGACAAGTTCTAGTGTGGACTTGTTGAGCATATTTGAGGTAAGTCTTTGAGAAGACTTGTGGACAGATTTGAGTAAGCTTTTGTGGAAGCTTACAATACATTGAGAGAAGATTTGGATAAGTTCTTGTGTGGACTTGTTGAGCATATTTGAGATAAGTCTTTGAGAAGACTTGTGGATAGATTTGAGTAAGATTTTGTGGAAGCTTACAATACAAATTGAGAGTATATTTGGATAAGTTCTTGTGAGGACTTATTGAGTAGATTGGACAAGTTCTAGAGAGGACTTGAGGATAGATTAGTGTGAGATTTTGTGGAAGCTTACAAGGTAGATTTGAGACAAGTCTTTGAGAAGACTTGAGAGCAGAGTTGATTGATTGATGTTCAAACCTTGAGTTAAGGTTTGGGGCAGATCTAGTAGAGTTGATTTGAGATTGAGTCAAGCTTTGAGTTAAGGCTTGAGGACAAAGATTGAAGATATATTTATGCTAAACTAAAGGACTGTGTTTAATATAGATTTTAGGATAGATTTTGGTGCATATTTGAGGATAGGTTTGTGCCATACTAGAGATAGAGATTGAGGATAGATTTGTGCTAGACCAATGGTCTATGTTTAGTATATATTTGAGATAGAGCTTTGGAGGTGATAGAGTATAGAGGATGATAGTCTCCATAGTGGGAGACAGGTGTCTTCTATGGATAGAGTTCCATTTGCTAAGGGTAGTGGGGGTAATAGTTCTTCTAGAGGATCACCAGCTAGAGCAAGTTAGGAGATAGGTGTTCTCCTATGGATAGAGATCCATGAACTTGATTTAGGGGATTGGTGTCTCCTTTGGATAGAGGTTCATAAAAATTGTAATAGGGAAAGGATTCCCAAGAGATTGATTGAGAAAATTTTAGTGAAATATTTTCTCCGTGGAGTAGCCCACATTGGGTGAACCACGTTAAATTGGTGTCTCTATTGTGTGTGATGATTTGTGCATTGATTTGGTTTATATTGTATTGATATTGCCATTGATTATATTGGATAATATTGATTGGGATAAGAAAAGTAAAAAGTGATCTTATACTGTTCACCCCCCTCTTAGTATAAGCTTGTGTTCTTCAATTGGTATCAGAGCTGGTTCCTTCGAAAAATGTTTAACAACTTGAAGGAAGATCTTACAAGAACACAAATGGAAAAGAAAGGCAAAGGCAGAACCATGAGACACAAGAAGAAAAGAACACACATGGTCATGAAAGAAAAAGAAGATGAATTTGATATTGTTGTTTTGGGAGAAAAAGTGGAAATAGATTCAAGATATGAATCAAGCAGTGGAGAAAAGATCAGATTGATAAAGTTTTGTACCAGATGTAGGAATACAGGTCACCATGCAGCTTATTGTCCACAAGAAGGTGAAGAATGTTTTGTTTGTGGTCAACTCGATCATGATGCAAGATATTGCCATGGGTTTAGTAGTAGTGAAGATGAAATGGATCTTCTCAGAAATAAAATCCTAGAGGTTGGTTCAAGAAATGATAACAGGGACAATCAAAATAGGTATGAAGAAGAAACTCTACTTTCAATAATAGAAGAAAAAGAAGATGCTCCTATAGAAGATCAAAGAAAGAAAGAAGAGGAAAGATTAGAAAAATAAAAATAGGAAGCCACTCTTAAGGAACTTGTTGAATTGAAAAGAGAGAATTTAGAATTGAAGGCTCAAATACAAGAAGATGAGAAATGTAAGACAAAGCTTCTACAAGATCTCTCTGACTTGAGAGATAATGTTGAAAAGGCAAGAAGATTTGAAAAACATATGGTTGAATAGTCAAAGGTAAAAGAGATAGAATGTGAAAGACTTATGGTTACTCTTGAAGAATTAAAAATGGAGAACTCATGATTAAGGGTTCAATCTCAAGAAGATGAGAAATCAAAAGCAAAGTTTCTACAGGAACTCACCAACTTCAAAATCAAGGTTGAAGAGGCAAGGAAAATTGAAGGTATGGCTAAAAAATTAAAGACAAAAGATCTAGAGTGTGAAATATTAGAGCATGAGATAGTTTCACTAAGGATGGAAGTAAAAGGTTCTAAGGACAAGCTACACAAGTTTGAGGAAAATTCAAAGACTTTGGACAGGATTATCAATGCACAAAGGTCATCAATCACCAAAATAGGACTTAGTTCTAAAGAAGAACAAAGGAAACATGAAGCAAAAAAAGGAGAGTCAAGCTCAAACACCATAAAAGAAGAAGCTTCAAAAGAAGTAAGTAAAAGAGAGAGTGAGACTTCTAAGGATAAGTTGGACAATAGAAAGTTCAACAAGGAAAGGAACAATGCACAAGTAAGGAATAGATGGAACAGAAAATAGGACAAGATAGAAGATACTAAGAGACCAATGAGGTCAAGACAAGGAATCTTCAATGGAAGATGTTTCTCATGTCATAGGTTTGGGCACATGGCTTCACAGTGTAGGACACATGAAAGACAAGAATATGGGAACATACAGCTTTTCCATGGGTATTGCTACTCATGTAATCAGTTTGGTCACAAGGCAATGAATTGTAGGGTTCATGATAGAAGAGGATATGGCTTCACTAGGAGAAATCCTAAGACATTTGCACCTCCAAGGAATAATAATATTAAGTGTTATAAGTGCAATAATGATGGTCACACAACAAAGTGGTGTAGAGCAGATATTCCAGAATCAAGTATGAACAAGAACAGGAATAGAAATAGGAACATGAACATGGATAAGAATAGGAACATGAACAAGAACAAGAACATGGACATATATAGGAACATGGACATGGAAAGGAATAGTCAGAGGAATCAAAAGGATCAGATAAGAAGAAAAGAGGATAAAGGTAAAGACTAGTGCTTTCTGGGAGTAGAAATACTCCCACCCCAGAATTAACCACCTCAAGAGGAGGTGGGGGAGGGGCTAAGCTAAGAGGCTCATTCTTAGCCCCGAGCCCCAAAGGTGACCCTTTGCCATTGATGTCAAAGGGGGAGAGATTTGGTATTTGAGTAAAGAGGAGAGATTTGAAAAGAGCATTGAGCCAAGGGGGAGCAATGTCCCGGGGAGCAGGAACCAAGAAAAGGTTAAGTTTCTGGTAAAAATAATTTGGGTTGCCATCAATGACAAAGGGGGAGATTGTTGGACATTTTGAGTCAAAGTTGTCATTGATGTCAAGGAACGAAGTTGTCATTGATGTCAAGGAATATGTCAAGGAACAATGCAAAGGTTAATGGCAAAAGAGCTTCATAATATTTTTTAATATTATGTGGAAGCATATGTTAAGGAGGTTTTTATTAAAACCATGGATGAGCAAAAATAAAAGGTTTTTCATAAAAACCCAAGGAAACTTTTTGAAAAGCTAAAGGAGGTTTTAATATTTATTTTATAAAATATTTAAATTCAAATTGAATTTAAATTTTATAAATAAATATTATTTATACAAAGTGGTAAGATCAAAGAGGGCTTTTATAAAAGCCAAAGGGTTATAAAATTAATTTATAAAATTTAAATTCTAAATTAGAATTTAAAAACTTTATAAATTAATAAAGTCTTTATTAAGCATCGACGTCATATTTTATTGCACCCACCGACGTGCAAGTCAAAGGAGGGAAAAGGGTATTTAAACCCTTGCCAAAGCAAACCTTAGGCATTCGAATTAATATCCGAAATTGGCGGAGACAACGAAAAGTTCGTGCAACAAAGACAAAGGAGGGAGCGCATCGTTTGAAGAGCACGTGGCAAGTGAAGGGAAGAGCCAAGGGCTCTAAGGTCTTAGGGAGAAGACAAAGCATGAAAGGCGCTTCCTTATTGCACGTGGAGCGCTTGGCTCACATGGCTAGCTAGTCGCGGCCAAGGCGCTAGCAAGGAGAAGGCGCAGGATCGAATCCCACAAATTGCGGAAGGGGACTTTTGCCAAGGTTTTTATAAATTTGATTTTTAATTTTTCAATGTGCTAAGGTTAAGGAGTAATAAGGGTGGTAAATGAAAATTTGATTATTTCCTTGCTTTGCTAAGGTTAGGGAGATATAAGGGGAAAATGGTTAGGTTATTTACCTAGGTGGTAAATGAAAGATTACTAGGGTAAATATTCCTTTTACCTTAGGAAATTAAAATTGGTTTATTGCATTAATTTTTGCAATATTGAGAAGTAGAAAGTGTCATTTTGAAAGGGTCATTTGATGAAATTATTATTGTTGAATATTGATATTGAGATGGAGAAATAAGGTGTATTATGAAATTGAGTTATCCTTGTATTTTGAAGAGTAACACTTGTTATCTAACCCTTGGTACTTGGCAAAGAAGGAAGTGTTTGTGGTTGTGGCAGATTTTAGAGGTTCCTTCATCATCAAGAAAAAGGTATGAGCACATTCTTCCATAGTTGAGTTGATTGGTTGGTTTTCTAGAAAATAAGTTTGGAGTGAAAAGGACTTGATTAGGGTTTCCTTCTTGAGTGTGTTGAGTTAATGCTTCAAGGTTTTCTGGAATAAAGAGTTGTTGTTAAAACCTTATTTTATAAGCATTGTTGTTGAAGCCATTGGTTGTGTGAAGAACTTGAACTAGGGTTTGAAAAGAACATGAGTATCATTGTTATGTGAGAGTTGTTTTATAAGCATTTTTGTTGAAGCCATTGGTTGTGTGAAGAACTTGAACTAGGGTTTGAAAAGAACATGAGTATCATTGTTATGTGAGAGTGTTTGATAAGCATTGTTGGAAATATTTTGAGTGGGGGTTCATATACTTGGACTAGGGTTTGTAAGAAAGGATTGTTTCATTGAGTGATTGGTTGAGTAGATTTGGTTGAGCCTAGTCAAGTGGATGTGTGAAGTGATTGTTCAAGTTCCATAAAACAAACTATTCTATATTCTGAATTGATTTGAGAAAGTGATTGAGCATTGAGGTGAATATGAAGCATATTGAGTCTCTAACAATTCTCCTTATGTTTCTAAAAGAGTGATTGAAAGTGATTGAGTATTGAGGTGAGTATGAAGCATATTGAGTCTCTAACAATTCTCCTTATGTTTCTCAAAGAGTGATTGAAAGTGATTGAGTATTGAGGTGAATGTGAAGCATATTGAGTCTCTAACAATTCTTTTTATGTTTCTAAAAGAGTGATTGAAAGTGATTGAGCATTGTGATGAGTATAGAGCATATTGAGTCTCTAACAATTCTCTTTATGTTTCTATGAGAGTGGATAAGTTCTAGTGTGGACTTGTTGAGAAGATTTGAGATAAGTATTGATAAGATTGTGGACAAATTTGAGTAATCTTTTTGTTACATATGAGTATTGGACAAGTTCTAGTGTGGACTTGTTGAGCAGATTTGAGGTAAGTCTTTGAGAAGACTTGTGGATAGATTTGGGTAAGCTTTTGTGGAAGCTTACAATAGATTGAGAGCAGATTTGGATAAGTTCTTGTGAGGACTTATTGAGCATATTGGACAAGTTCTAGAGAGGACTTGAGGATAGATTAGTGTGAGCTTTTGTGGAAGCTTACAAGGTAGATTTGAGACAAGTCTTTGAGAAGACTTGAGAGCAGAGTTGATTGATTTGTTCAAAACCTTGAGTTAAGGTTTGGGGCAGATCTAGTAGAGTTGATTTGAGATTGATTCAAGCTTTGAGTTAAGGCTTGAGGACATAGATTGAGGATAGATTTGTGCTAGACTGAAGGACTGTGTTTAGTAAAGATTTGAGGATAGATTTTGGTGTAAATTTGAGGATATGTTTGTGCTAGACCAGAGATAGATATTGAGGATAGATTTGTGCTAGACCGATGAACTATGTTTAGTATAGATTTGAGATAGAGCTTTGGAGGTGATAGAGTATAGAGGATGACAGTCTCCAATGGATAGATATCCATTAGCCATGGCAATGAGGATAGGTGTCTTCTGTGGATAGAGATCCATTACCCATAGTAGTGGGAGCAACAGTTATTCTAGAAGATCACTAGCCAACACAAGAGGAGAAAGGATGTCTCCTGTGGATAGAGATCCACAAACTTGATTTAGGGGATTGGTGTCTCCTTTGGACAGAGGTCCATAAACATTGTAATAGGGAAAGGATTCCCAAGAGATTTATTGAGAAAATTTTAGTGAAATATTTTCTCCATGGAGTAGCCCACATTGGGTGAACCATGTTAAATTGGTGTCTCTATTGTGTGTGATGATTTGTGCATTGCTTTGGTTATTGCTATTGATATTGCCATTGATTATATTGCATAATACTATTTATGGGAAAGAAAAGTAAAAAGTGGTCTTATATTGTTCACCCCCCCTCTCAGTATAAGCTTGTGTTCTTCAATATTTGTGAAAAATGACATGATACCAAGTTTTTTAAATATAATTCATTGAATTAAAGAAATCAATTTTGAAGACTTCCTCCAAGGAATTAGCGATATTAATCCCAATATCAACAAGGGCAATAAGAAAAATGGAAATCTCAACAAAGGCCACAATAGCAAGTGTATATTGCATAGGGTGAATTAGAACTAGAATATGAATAAGAATGTAAAACAACACATAAGATCCTCATGGCCAAGGAAGTGTCAAAAATAGGAAATTAAGATGATAGTAAACAACACAACATAAAATGTGAAATTCAAAAATTTTTGTCATTCAAATATAATAAAAATGGTAACCAATTGAAAAATAATAATAATAAAATTACAAGTTTTAAAAACTAAGGTCTTGATTATAGGCAATACTAAGAGACATTGGTGAAGGACACTTTCAAAATGGTGTGACAAGTTCGGTTGATGTTGTAAAAAAAATGTGTATGGAACTATTCACCCTTGATATCCTTGAGGTGTAATGTAAAAAACAAATTTAAATAATTGAAAAGTTGAATGATAATTACATGATGAAATTTATTTGTTGTAATACAAGTGATCTTCTTCACATGACAAATGTCAATTGTGATACAAGTGATATGAGATCCATGATGGCAGATGGTTGTTGTGATACAAGTGATTTGAATCCTCTAGTGTTTGATGTGTATTGTGATACATATGATTTTATCCAAAGAGAAGATATAGTTTGTGATACAAGTGACTTGAAGATTATTGGTGATAGAAAATATTGTGTACAAGATAGTTGTATTGGCCATGATAAAGACCATATTATTAGAGTTGAAACTGATAGTAATTATTTAGATCGTGTTGAAGGCCATTGTGATGATGATATATGGTATTTGAATGTTTGTGATAGTGGTAGAGACCATAATGAAAATGAAGAAATTGGGTGTTTGAACATTTTTCAAAATGGTGATGCAAAAATTTGGTGCTTTGAAAAGCATACTAAATAAATTGGTTCAAAAATAATGAGAAAATAGGATACAAAGGTACAAGTTTAGAAGATATGGGAAAGGTGTAAAAATACCCATAATTCCATGTATAAGGACAAATAATGAAGGCCTTGGATATGTTGGTCAAGTAGGAAGTAATGAGACCAATTTTGTGACAAGTAGCTATGACACTAAATTTATGAAAGGTGGCAATAACACAAATATTTTGAAGAAATAATCATCTACAGTAGTTTATAAGGTGATTTTTTATAGTCATTGTGAAATATTTGGACATGTGACATCTAAGTGTTGAAACCTACATTATTATAAAATCTATGGAGGTAATAATCATTTCAAAATAAAGTGTTGGTACAAAGAGAAAGTGACCAACAAAATGCAATTAAATTATAGATAAGTGAATGTATTAGAATGGGATAAAGCAAGAGAAATACTAAATGGTTTCTATAGAAGGAGATCAATTTTTGTGGTAGAAAAATGTTTTGTTGAATATGAAGAATAATATAAGTTTTTCCATGGAAAAATGTCTTGGGAGACTTGAGATAAATTATTATAGTATCAGAAGAATATAAACCAAGTAGTGCTTGGAAAACTTGTAGTGATAGGACCTACAAATGAAACTTTATGTGGATGATTTTGAAGATGTGGATAATTCCAAATAAATATTTTAGTGGTAACTTCCAAAATTTAATGACCTAATAGAAAATCTAGAGGCTAACCTAGATGTTATGATGACCTAGAGGCAAATTACCTAGAGGTAACCCATATGTAAGGACCTAAAGGTAATTATGACCCATAGGGAACCCAAAGGTAATATTTACCTTGAGACAAAGACCTAGAGATAGACCCAATGACTGATAAAAGAGAGATCTAGTGGATATTACTTAGATCTAGTACAACCCAGGGTTATGCATAGTAGTGAAATATTTTTAATTAAAAAATATTGATATTTTTGAAACTTGAAAGTGGCAAATATAGGGACCCTTGATCAGGACCCATTAGCCCAAAAATTTTGGGTGCAAAAAAATTTCTAGGTCAGCTTGCCCCAATTTTATAATAATTTGACTATTTTAAGTTTAAATCGCCAACATTACCCCTAATAATAGTGGATATTTTTGCATAAAAATTTTAAAAATTTAATTAAAACTAAAAAAATCACCTAATATACCCCTAGTTGTCAGTATATATACTTAATGATATACATAGAAAGGACCCTAGAATCTATGTAAGGGTGTGTAGGCCCACGCAGGGACTTGTTCATGGCACACAAGATCATGCAGGCCCATGTGGGGCCTTGGTCGTGGCATGTAGTCCGATGCAGGGCCTTTGATACAACATGTAAGTGGAAGAAAATATATAAGTCTATGAATTTAGTTGCAATGTATTGGAAGGCTATTTATTATTTATGTTTATGTCATCTAAGATCGAAGAAATGGTTTTTTTTCTCAAAGAATGTGAGCTTAGGCTATGTTTTTTTGTAAACTTTATAATTATAAGTTGTAATGACCTAGAAACAAGCAAACAAAAAATACACAATAAGAAAATATTTTTTTTTCTTGCTAAGGAGAGGGATTCATGAACCCCTAACCAATCTAAGATTTACCTATTATTCAAAACCCCTAAGTTTTCCTGAAAGCTACATCTCACAACATACCCTTACACATATCCATATGTGTAGGTGTATCATGTGTTATCACAAATAAGCCTATCTATATCATCGTCCTTGATGATCTAGACTTATAACCTTCAATAAATCGAGGTTATACATGCATCACCATACCATACACAATTCAATTTGTGTAGGTATGCTACGAGTATTGCAAGTTAAGCTATCCATCTCATCTTCATGATGAACTATCTTAACTCATATGTAGACATCCCACAAACCTAGTTACCATTCTTCTTAAGGGGTCTTAATATCTTAGGTCTTCTTATGTTCACCCTAAGGGGTCTTAATCCCTTAGGTCATCCTCTAAGTTCATCCTAGAACTTGTTCCTTAATTTTTATTGATTTGCAAGAAAACAAGATTACTACTAGATACTAAATCTAACAAAATAAACAATCAAGATACTGAAAGGAAACAACACTTTTAAAGAAGACAAACCTTAATTTAAAGAGAAATTAAAGCATGACATAAGCAATTCTTGTGGTTTTCTACATATGATTCTGATGGGATCTTCTTATGGCATGATCTCTCAATATGTCCCACCTCATGGCATCTACATCTAAAAGATATGTTTTCATATTCTCTAGTTCGGGTCCACATTTTATCCCCATACTTAATAATGATTGATTCTAGTAAAGCTTTACTTATATCAATCATGACTAATATCCAAGAATAAATAGCCAAGAATCCATCTATTATAACAAATATTATTGATTGTCTTATTTATGCATGTGAATTTCATCAAATCTTGCTAAAAATATTTATTTGTTATTAATATTTATTTTGAATGCATTATTCATTCTTAAAACATTATATATTTAGGGTTAAATATTATTTAAATTCATCCATTAGTCTTTCTACATTTTAGAGTTTGAAATAATAACTTCTATAAGTTTATATTAATAGTAGTGCAAACATGCATTTCGTCAGCCATATATTCAATGCTTGTCAATGGCTCCCCCATTGGGTACTTCCATAGTTGTCATGGAATTCATCAGGGAGACACGCTTTCCTCTTATTTGTTTATCTTCATGGCAGAAGCCTTGGGTAGGTCCCTTAAGGCCTCCTCCTTTGTGGTTTGTATTAAACTAGTCCTAAGTGTGGAACTGATATCCCATCATCAATTCACAGATATTACTCTTCTCTAATTCCTTGCCTCAAGTCGTTAGGCCCAGGCAATCAAAGAGATCCTCATTTGTTATGAAGAGGCAACGAGGTAGAAGGTTAATGTTTTGAAGAGTGAAATATTTTTCTTAAATTCTTAGATTGTCAAGCAAAGAAAAATAGAGATAGAGTTGGGTTGTGAGATAGCAAAGTTTCCATCGACTTACCTTGGGCTTCCTCTTTTTAAATGGAGGTGCAAGGAATATTTATGGGAGTTGATGTTGGAAAGGGTGCAACACAAACTTGACAGCTAGAAGGGAGCTCTATTAAGCTACGAAGGTAAGGTTATTTTGGTGAAATCTACACTTTAAAGTATATTAGTTTAATATGTCCTTGTTCAATATGTCAGGTAAAATAGTTTAGAAGATCAAGCAATCTCAAAATTTCTTCTTGTGGTTTGTGCCAGAGGAGAAGAAGAGAATTCACTTAGTATCATGGGACCATATTTGTAGCAAAAGGGAGTTTGGAGACCTAGGCCTAAGAAGGATGGACCAAATGAATAAGGTCTTGGTTGCTAAACAAGGTTGGCACTCGAAATGAACAGGTTGATTGGGTTAATATTATAAAAGTAAAATATCTAAATAATGGGGAGGACTTCCTATCGGATGACGTCCCAAACTTTGGGTTGGCCTTTTGGCTTAGTCTACATAATTCCAAGAGTAGTATTAGAAAGGGAGGAAGATGGAATGTGGGTAATGACCATCTAATTGATTTTTGGTTAGATCCTTGGCTTATGGACCAACCGTTGGTATTGCTCCCAAAATTGGTAGTGGCTAAAGACTTATGTAGACGTACCTTTGGTTCTAAGGTTGAAGATTATATTGAAATTAGTAAATCAAAGAGATAGATATTTTTATTTAGTCTTGAATTATCTCTAACTGAGAAAATGACCCTTAAGAATATCTCAGACCTCTTGAAGTTCTAAGTCATCAAATCTATTTATGAAGCTGATAATATATTCTAGAAGGCAAAAATTTCAAGAGTATTTTCTATAAAATTGGTATATTTCTTTCTGGAGGACCCTATCCTCGGTTTTCAAGCAGGCTGGTTTGGTGGAAGGGATTAACCCCTAAGATTAATTTTTGTATGGCTTTCTATACAAAATGAAATCTTAATCATAGATAATCTGCAATCCCAAGGTATGATTATTTTGAACCAGTGTTACCTTTATGGCTTGGATGCTGATTCGGTATAACACGTCTTTATTTTATGCCCATTCTTTATGGATATTTTCTCCTTTTTTAATTTGGTTGGTGTTTTTTGGGTATACTCCTTTCAAATCTCTAGTAGTTTGTACCAGTGAGACCCTCCATTCTTCTCTCCTCGACTTCATCTATTTTGGAGATTTAGCTTGGTTTATATCATGTGGTGTATCTAGAAAGGAAAGGAATTTGAGGGCTTTTAAAAATAAAGCTAATTTATCCCTCTCTATATGTGCCAAGAGTATTAAAATAATAGTGGAGAACATATCTTCAATCTCTTTGGACTTAGGTTCCTTTGTTGAGGAATTAGTTTTGGAGTGTGCTCTTGGGTAAAAAATAATTTTGATGTCTATTGCCCATTTGGATTCAAGTGGGAGAAGGCAGATTTATTGGGAACCACCCCTTATAGGGTAGACTAAACTCAATTTCGATGGGACTTCCAAGGGTAATCCAAGAGAGGTAGGTGCATGTTGTTTAATTCAAAATAATAGCAATGAACTCCTTGCATTTGCTAATAAGTTGGGATCTCAATCGAGTCATTTTGATAAAGCTTGTGCTCTCTTCCAAGAAAGTTCTCTATTGAGTGGCTTCGATTAAATTAAGGTCATCATTGAGGGTGATTCCTTTAATATCATTAATCTAGTGAAAGGCTCTCAAAATCCTAGTCTTTATGTCGCAAATATGTTTTCTAATGCAAAAAATATATATTTAGATCTTTGAGAATATGGTTGTCAAGCATGTGTATAGGGAAGGTAAAAAATCAACTAATTTTTTGGTAAATTTGAGGTTGAGCTAGGATGGACTAACTATTTAGAGAGGACTTTTCATCAGGTACCAATTATTTAGAGACTAGAGGTTTATTTATTTAGGACCCATTGTAATCCCCTTAGGTTGGCAAGGTTTTGTCAACCTATTCCTCTGCTGATGTTGGGGATGTTTTTGATAGCCCACCCATTTCTCCCAAGTCCAATATTTCAAAAAATTTGAAATTCTTCACTTGTATCATCATAATTTTGGTGGGGCCCCTACCTTTAAGTGGTATAAGCTATTTTGGGTGCTAGTTATATTCACTAGGTTTTATGATAGTCGGTGTAGTGAGAAGACTCTTCTCCTGACTGCTATGTTGATTTGGGGACAAGCGGGTCATCTTTTAAAGGGCCCCAACAAGGACAACCTAGAAATCAATGAATAGTAATGGTCAGGGGCCTATTTTTTTATGGGTCTTTCTTAGTTTTTTTCTATTTTTGTTTCAGTTTTTACTTGTGCTTGGGTGTCTCTTTTATGGGTTTTTCTTAGTTTTTTTCTATTTTTGTTTCAGTTGTTAATTGTGCTTAGATGTCTCTACATTATTTGATTTGTATGAGTTATGGGGGCTGGTTGTAGGTCGTCTGGTCTTCATTGTGCCTATTTATTTCTTTTTTGTTCATCTTGGTGGTGGTTGTGTCGGTTTCTCCTACATGGGTTCTGAATTTTGGTGTTTGGTTAGCTTGCAAAAATACTTCTCCTTGATAGGTTATTATTTGTTCCTTTTGTAATAAGGTCTAGGGATCCTTTCAAAACCCCTTCTTTCAACTAATAAAAAAAAATAGTGCAAATCATTGTCTTATAATTATAAAGATGATATTGTTTTGTATCTAGCCAAGTTTTTTGGTTATACAAGAAAATCCCATCAGTTGTTGAAAATATTTGGTATTTTTAAGAGTCTACATGAATAGCATATAATATAGGTTAAATCCTCAATTATCATAACAAATATTATTGAGCTTAGATGAATTTTTTATTTTTAGAATATACTTTTGCGAATTTTATTGATTGTCTTATTTATGCATATGAATTTCATCAAATCTTACTGAAAATATTTGTTTGTTATTAATATTTATTTTGAATGCATTATTTATTCTTAAAAAAAATTATATTTAAGGTTAAATATTATTTAAATTCGTTCATTAGTCTTTCTACAATTTAACTTTGTTATTTATATATGGTTGAGTTCTCGATTGTACAAGATAATCTTTAGTTGTTGAAAATATTTGGTATTTTTAAGATTTTATATGAATATGAATAATATGTAATATAGGATAAATTCACAATTATTATAACAAATATTGTTAAATTTAGATTGAATTTTTATTTTTAGAGTAATTTTTTGCTAATTGTATTGATTATTTTATTTATGCATGTGAATTTCATCAAATCTTATTGAAGATATTTGTTTTTTATTAATTTTTATTTTGAATGCATTATTCATTCTTAAACCATTATATATTGAGGGTTAAATATTATTTAAATTCATCCATTAGTCTTTCTACATTTTTATTTTTTGAATTTACATGGTGGAATCAGTAACCGCCACGAATCTAGAGGTTGTTCAGCCTTTTATGATCGCCACAGTATTTTGCGATGTTCGTCTTGAAAGCCACCACATAGATCTTTGTGCAGTCCACTCCTATAACTACCTCGAAAGTTGCCACATAGATCTTTAGGCAGTTCATCCCTATAACCACCATGTCACAATCATTTTAAATATTTTACACTGTTGAAAGCACTAAAAAAGGGACAAGCGTTAAATTCGACGAGGCCTTAGATTTGAACCTTGAACCTCTAACCCCCTTACGAGGTTTGGTCGAACCAATTGGTTACACCACAAACCTAGTCTTTCTACATTTTAGATTTGTTATTAATATTTATTTTGAATTCATTATTCATTCTTAACACATTATATATTTAGGATTAAATATTATTTAAATTCATCCATTAGTCTTTCTACATTTTAGAGATTAAAATGGTAGCTTTTATAATTTTATATTAAAAATAGTGCAAATCATTATCTTTATAATTATATATAGAGATATAATTTAAAATTTTATAAAATAAGAAAATATTTTCAATTTTTAGATATGAAGTTTTGTATCTGGTTGAGTTCTTCAGTTGTACAGATAATCTCATCGACTATTGAAAATATTTGGTATGTTTAAGATTTTATATGAGTAGCATGTGCTATAAGTTAAATTTTGAATTACGATAACCAATATTGTTGAACTTGATGAAATTTTTATTTTTAGAATATATTTTTGCAAATTTTATTAATTGTTTTATTTATACATATAAATTTCATCAAATCTTGCTGAAAATATGTGTTTGTTATTAATATTTATTTTGAATGCATTATTCATTCTTAAAACATTATATATTTTAGGTTAAATATTATTTAAATTCATCTATTAGTAGCACCTGGAGTGCAACACAACAGTTTGGGCTTTGGCTCTTTTTTGGGAGGTCCAAGGTTCAAACCGCAACGTGGACGAGTGTGTGAGAGGGTGGGTGTGTGGTGGCTTTGTGTTAAATTACCTATTTATAAGTATAGCTCTCGACTTTAGGAGGGGTCATGGTTGGGAGGAGACTGCATGTCGGTCATAGAGGTTTCTCACAATAACGAAATAAAAAAAAAACAAAAAAAATCATCTATTAGTATTTCTACATTTTAAATTTTGAAGTAATAGCTTTTATAAGTTTATATATATATTAGATGACATTATTTTGTATTTTGTTGAGCTCTTCAGTTGTACAAAATAAACCTATCTGCCATTGAAAGTATTTTGATATTTTTAAGAGTCTAGTAGCATGTGATATGGGTTAAATTCCCAATTACTATAATAAATATTATTGAATTTAAATGAGATTTTTATTTTTAAAATATATTTTTAATGTCCCTTATTGTATTAACCCCTTAAATTCAGATATTAATATTTTTACTTTTACTTTTAGGATATTGTATTATTGATGGAATTGTGATTGCAAAACAATTTTATGGCAGGCAAATTTAAAGGACTGGAGGTGATCGCGAGAGGTAAGGAGGGATATGATAGAGGTGTGAAAAATACCATGATTCGGTGAGTACATGAAAGATTACGAGATTACATCTATATAACTACATTTATGATCCCGTAAGTACATGGAAGCTTACCAGGTTACATCCATATAACTACATTTATGATCCCGTGAGTACATGGAAGCTTACGAGATTACATCCATATAACTACATCCATGATCCTCTGAATACATGGAAGCTTACGAGATTACATCCATATAACTACATCTATGTAGTTGCATTTTATGTAATTATTTTATGTTATTTACGAATTAAAAAATTAATAATTATCATTATTATTAGTGAATGTTTTGAAATAATATATATATACCTAGATAGATGTATACTTTTATATTTGCATCTAATGCTCGTGTTGGTATATAAGACTTTTATATTTGTGTGAAATACTTGTTCTTTGAGTCACACGCCAGACAATAATGCTCTTGTGTTGGTATATAAGACTTTTATGTGTCTGAAATACTTGTTCTTTGAGTCACACGCCAGACTACCACTTGGCAGATGTTGAATGAAAAGTTCACTTGTTTGAATAGAAATTCTCCATACCTTTTATAAATTAATGGATATCGAATAGCAGGGGGTATGATTGGATTTTACATTCTGGGTGGTCGAGTAGAAAGAAGCAGAAAGCTTTTGCAATCGAATTCATAAGTTAAATTTTTGTTCACCTGGTTATTGATGCATTTATGTTGGTTATTGATGCACCTATTTTCGGTATTAGTGTTTACTATAAATTCTCTTTAATGAAATATCTGCATTACCTATTGAATTATGAAGTAGAAGTGATTCTATTGTATTAAATAATCTGTGGAGCTGTAACGAAATGCTTTTGGTATAATAATGCTTTTAATTGTAAGGAATGATTGTGATCCTCTGCACTACCGTATGTATGCTTCTAAGTGTTATATTTTACTCAAACCAAAACTAGAATCTTTGATGAACAGTTTAAAAATTAATTTGTTTAAAAATCATAGTGTACAATTTACCTTTGGCTCGATCAGCGATTTATTTTCTTTGGTGGAATGAGTGTTTTCTTTGGAAAATATTGCCTGTCTCTTAATATGAATGCAGGCTAAAAAAATTATTTTATTTTTTTAAAAGATTAGGGTCATATCTGCATGTGAAAGGAGGGATTTGATCTTGCGACTTCTTGAAGGAAGGGATTTGATCTTAGGACCTGAGGGATTTGATCTTAGGACCTATTTTATCTTGACAACCTGCGTGTTAAATTTTAAATTTTGAATACCTTGCATGCCATTGTATGCTTGCATGGGTTAGAAGCACCTAGAAAATCATATTTGCACTATTGAGGGACGTTCTGATCCTTTCTGTATCTCTCTCTTTGTCGCCCATTGCGAGGAAGATTCTGCAGTTATCTCAACCTAGGACATGGAAGTATTTCTCTTTAGCAGTGCAATACTCTCCGTTACCTTATTGGTTGGCCTAAGACGAAATTTGGATTTCAATTGGTCGTTATCCTTCCTTGGGGTGTGTCAACTCAGAATTTATCACGTTAAATGAGACCTGGAACTTCTTTCTGGAAGTTTATTGTATACCATAATTTGTTTTTGAAGTTTATTGTATACCAGAATGTATTTTAAAGTTTATTAATTGTACCTTGCATTGCAATTGCAATGTTTGTAAAGGTTATAAACTCTGTTGTGTAGCCAGATGATTTCAGCCGAAAATAAATAATATTCCTTTATTTGTGTACAATAGTTATGATTGGGATTTTAAGAGTGTAAGAGGGAAAGATTTAAAGGAAGCTGCGAAGCGAATGGTTTCCTTGAGTAATTATATTGTTGAATTGTAACTCATTCTTTGGAGATGTATAAATTTATAGTAGTTGTTTGGTAAAGATTAATTTATATTTGTGTCCTCTGTGGGAAATCACTTAAATGTCATAATTGGTTATTTTCCTTACATTTAGTTATGATATTAGTTATTAAATTTGTTGAATTTTTAAATAAAATTTGAAATTCGTCAAATTTAAAATTCTTACAAATAATTTCGAAACAAACTTTAAATTCGAAAAAAAATTGCGAGAACTCCTTTTTCTAGTTCTACATGCGGCCATCTTTCGTTTAGCGTTGGCACAGGGTGAGACGTTTTTAGCATGGGCACAGGGTGGGTCTTTTTTAGCATGGGCACAGGGTGGGTCTTTTTTAGCATGGGCACAGGGTGAATCGTTTTATTTATTTAATTGTCCTGAATGATCAGAACGCAGGACCTCGAATCCCATACATATACATATTTTTTCAGAGTCTCCTTAAAAAAACCCTCAACCTTAATTTTTATATATAAATAATATTTAATATTATTAAAAAAAATTAAACAAATTTAGTGTATTGGTAGTTACTTTACTGAGTAAATGTCACAATTAGTAAAGAAACAATCAATCAAATTACTAAAGATATATAAAATATATATCATAAAAAAACTTCATTCAGAGCCATGGCGCCCAACCGCAAGTGACGCGGGGGAAAAGCAGCTGCAGCAGCCGCTCGACGCGAGTGGAAAGTCGGAGATCTTGTTCTTGCTAAGGTCAAAGGCTTTCCCGCATGGCCCGCTCAAATTGACCTTATAATAAAGCAATGAGCAATGGAGTTCTAAGATAATAGACAAGAGGATTCCTACTGCATTCTGTAGGTGCAGCACCGCACCTTCTATCCCCACAACTACAGACAAGAGCAATGAAATAACATCATCAACAATGGGGAACCTGTAGAAGTCATACAATGAATGGTACAGCAGGGCCATGATAGTTCAAAGCATTTCGTTCGCTGTGTCGGGAGCAATGGCTGAACGACGGACAGCTGGGCTGAGTGTTCGTGAACAGCGCCGGGAGAAGTCTGGCGAGCAACGACCGGAAGATCTATGAACAGGGTTGGAGGAAAGCAGAAGCATCTATGGCAATAGCGCACTGCACAGAGTTTCTGTGAGCTGTAGGGAAGAAAGGGTATCGTTGGGCTATTTTCTATTTCCATTTGATGATACTTGCATACTCAGCCCACATGACAGTGGCTGCCATTACAGAGGTTTCACCATCAAAGATTTTAGGGCACAAATTCTGGAAGACATTATGCTGACCGGTTCTAAGATAGGTCTTTCTCTCTTCAGGCTATAGAATGATGTTTGCATTAGACATCAACATTGATAAGAGTACAGAACACCTGAAACAAACGTTATATCTGTCTTTTGACAGAGCCACCTATTACCTGGAATTTAATCATTTTTCAATGGTGCTGGTGTTGATTATATGGTACAGTCCATGAACGCCCAAAAACTTCAGTATTAGAGACCTCAGAAGAAGCTCTTCAGGATACTTTAATGTCAACGTGTTGGGAACTATAACACTTATGCAACAGCTTGCCCCTTTCATGCTAACTAGGGGAAGAGTCCAATTCGTTGTGATAAGTAGTGCTGCTGGCAAATCACCTGCACCTATTCAGCTTCCAAACATGCTGTGAATGGGTATTTTCACACCTTGCGATCTGAGTTAGCTCAGAAAGGCATCAAAGTGACAGTAGTTTGTCCTGGTCCAATTGAGACATCAACATCACCTTCTTCAGCAAACTAAAAGATGCAAAACCTGTTTCAGAGAAGTGGCTATCAGTAACAAGGTGTGTTGAGCTCACAGTTATTGCAACAACTCATGGATTGAAGGAGGTTCGAATCTCTAAACAGGTCTGTACTATTTAGCTTTTTTTCAAATTTGTAGAGAACCATGTGAACAGCTGAACACTTGTTGCATGTCAAACAATTTGTATAGTAGAATACTTAGCAGAAGATGTGTCTTTGGAGAAATCTCAAACATAGGAAAGTAAACAGATATGAAGGTCCTATAATTCATACTAGGGCTTTCTCTAAAGCAAATACTGTTGAAACAAAGCTACATATTTGTCTACATTTTAGTTCCTGTTTCCTTTTCAGCAAGAACAGAATGTAAGAAGACTGTAAGATCATACCTTAAAGATTTCACTTGATGTCATCAATTAAAAATTTTAATCTGCCTCTAAAACTCTGTACTGCCTAATAGTCAACTGCCTGGTGACCATTATATATATTTTCTGCTACCATTCCTAATGGTCACACCAAATAAAACATGTTTCTGAGGTAATGGTGGAGGATAGGGTTAGCATGATGGAGGATATGGCAGAATTGGTGGACTATTCCCCAAATCCGATGACAGACGTTCCTATATTCCCTGCAGATGATTTTCTGATAGCTAAGTGGAAGTCACAGAGGGAAAATGCACTTTTAACTGAAACTAACTTTAGTCAGGGATCAAAAAGTAACTCAAATGAGTTTCTCTCTTAGCTGTACGATGGTGATTCAGGCTTTATGGCAGTTCGATCTTGGGAGGTCTCCTCGAAGAAAAGCTCCCATGACATAAGTGATGGTAAGTCTGACCCTTTTCTAGACATCGGACTCATGGAAGGGATCATGGCAGAAAATAAATGTTCAGGTAGGGAAAATGAGGAGGAACCATTATTTACAAACAAGTTAAACAATACCAATAAAAGGCAGAAAAAGTGTGTTAAGACTAAAAAGGAGAAAGTAAACTTGGTTTTAGGCGAGGATATACTGCTGGACAGGGTTCTAGAAATGGAAGGAAAAACTCTAACAGGAAGATTCTATGGAAGATTATACTCATAAAAAACTCTAGCTCAGTGGATAGAAAGGGAATGGAGTCCAGCAATAGGATATTCCCCAAGTTTCTATATTCTAGTAAGAGGATGGTTAGCCTTTTCATTCAGATCAAAAGAGGATGCAGAAAAAATATTGCAGAGAAGATGGTTTTGGGACTCATATGCTCTGTCTTTAAAATGGTGGTCCCCTTGTTTTGACCCAAGAAGTGAGTCCAAATCAATTCAGCCTATATGGGTCAAGTTACCAGGATTACCATTGGAGTTGTGGACATGTAGGATTTTGAAGGAAATAGGTAATCATCTAGGATCATGTGTGGATATTGACCAAGGGTGCCTGAGTGGCTCCTCTAGAACTATCGCAAGGATACTAGTGGAGCTGGACCTTCGGGAAGGTCTCCCGAAGACAATTGAGATCAGAATCGGGAAGTGGCATTATGACCAAATTCTTGATTATGTGAAGATACCTTTTTGCTATGCTAGATGTCATGTCTATGGTCATATAGTAGCAGATTGTGGACTAAAATTCACAAAAAGTGGGGGGGAAGAGTTTTAAAGGAAATCACAACCCTGGAGGGAGAATGGATGTTTTAGACAATCACTTGGAGGGATTCAATAATAGACATTTAGGTCGGGTTCAAACTCCAGTTGATGAAAATGGTGGTCAGGAGATTGGTATAAACAATGTTGAAAAGGACCCCCATCTCTCCAATGCTCAGAACAAAGGAGATAGAAGAGACTCAATCCTAGATCAGAGGGAGGAAACACATGTTCAGGCAAACACAAGGGAGGCAGATACCTCATTGAGACCACAGGTGGTAACCCAATTACACAGCAGTCCTCCTAGTTTTATAAAGTATAACTCTGATTTAAGAACAAACCTTGTTGAAGAGCTATTACCCTCCTCCCAGGACAGGTCTATGGGGTCATAAAAACAAGAGGTTCCTGCAAAGAGAAGTGGTATCTGGAAAGAAGATATGAATATCCAACATCCTAGAAATAAGGGGTCTCTCAGCATTCCAATTTTTTCTTCATTAACAAAGTCCACTTCTCTACTTTCATCTTCCTCTGAAGGTAGAGAGTTTTCAACTGGGTCTCACAATTATTTTCTCGGATCACACAAATCAGCAACTTTCATTGAAAAGGGAGAAATCGCAGGAGGACTTAGCTTGGATGTTGTTAACTCACATGCCTTAGGGAGGAAATCAAACATTCAACTGGCAAAGGATCAAGCTTTGAGGGAAGTAAATATAGGGAAACAAAAATCAATAATAGGGGCACTTAGAGCAGGAAAAACCCCAGAATCAGTCAAATAATGTTAATCCTCTCTCAAAATATTTGGGGTCTGGGCAGCGCCTCAAAAAATATTGCACTAAGGAGGTTAATGAAACTTCATCTTCCAGATATCCTATTTCTTCAAGAGACTATGGGAGTGGGTGTGAAAGTGGAAAGCATTATCCACACCCTTATAAAGGACTGGGAATTCCTCTCTTTGGACTCTGAGGGAAGATCAGGTGGCCTTGTTCTGCGGTGGAAGAAGAGGAATTTCAGGTTTATTAAATCTACTTTTCTTACTTCAGGAATAGGAGTGGATCTCTTCTCTATGGAATTGGGGAAATCCTTTGTGTTGATTAACATTTATGGCCCTTTTGAAAATAGAATTCATTACTGGGATACCATATTTGCCGATAACTTTCTGCAGCATGGGAATCTTATCCTTGGGGGTGATCTAAATTTCACTTTGAATAGAGCTGAGATATGGGGGACAGTAGCAAGAAGTGACCCATAAGCTGGGTTTTTTAAACACAAATTTGAATTGGCAAACTTGGTAGATGTTGAACCAATCAAACTTACTCCTACTTGGAGCAACAATACAGTAGGTGAGGATTATGTGGCAAAAAGATTGTATCGATTCTGTCTCTGAATCCCTGTTGATGGAAGGGGAGAAAATCAGAACCTGGGTGGACCCTTGTGGCATCTCAGACCATTTTCCTATTTTGCTCCAAATAGGCAACCCGGATAGGAAACCTCCAAGCCCTTTCAAATTCAATTCAACTTGGATGCAGGACAAAGATTTTTAGAATCTGGTTAAAGAAAATTGGAACTCTTATGATGAAAGCTTAGGAATTTCAGTCTGCTGTCAAATGACAAAAATCCTGAAGAAAGTTAAATCAGCTGTCTCTAATTGGGCTTATAATAAGTATAGGCAACAAATGCAGGACCTCCTTCTTTTAGAACAACAGATTGATGTTTCTTATGAGAGAGTGAATGAGGTTGGTCTTTTCGAGGAATCCAAATCAACCATCAGAGCATTGGAAGGAAAAAAGAGTAATATCTTGCTAGCTCAAGAAGCCCAATGGAGGCTTAAAAGTAGAGCTATATGGCTGGATTTAGGGAACAAAAACACCAAATTCTTTCAAAATTATGCAAATCACAGGAAAAATATTAACACCATCTAGGAATTTCCCAATGGAGAGGGGTCAAAAGCTAGGTCCTTCAAAGACCTCGCAGCTCTTGGCATAAATCATTTCAAGCACTTGTTTAAAGATCCCAAAAGGGTAAACTTGGCTGAGATCTTAAAACATACAACCTTCTTTCCAAGTTTTGCAGATGAGGCTACTAATGAAATGATTCTTGAGAAAGTGTCATTGGAGGAATTAAAAGAAGTGCTTTCATCCTTTCAAAAGGACAAAAGTCCTGGGCCAGATGGTTGGGGGTTGAATTCTTCTTGGGCTTCTTTGACTTAATTGGGGAAGACCTGATTAGAGTTATTGAAGAAACTAAAGCTTCAAGGAAGATCCCAGTGGACTTCAACTCAACATTCATCGCTTTGATTCCAAAGAAGGACTCTCCTACTTCTTTCGATGACTTCAGACCTATTTCCTTGTGCAACTGCCTCTATAAAATTATTGCCTTGAGGTTAAAAAGAGTCTTTTCTGATTCCATCTCCAGTGAGCAATTCGGGTTTCTAAATGGGAGGCAAATCCACGACGTTGTTGGAGTGGCCCAAGAGGGGCTGCATACTATAAAAACAAAAAGACTTCCTGCTGTAGTTGTAAAACTAGATCTTTCCAAAGCTTTTGACAGGGTTAACTGGATGTATCTGAGGATCATGCTTCTTCACATTGGGTTCAACCTTTGTGTTGTAAATTAGATCATGGGATGTGTGACCTCTGTCTCCTTTGTTGTACTTATAAATGGTTCTGCTTCTAATTTATTTTCCTCAGAGCGTGGCATTAGGCAAGGTTGTCCCTTATCTCCCTTTTTATTTTTATTGGTGGCTGAAGGTTTGAGCAGGGCTATCAAAGAAGCTAAGCGAACAGGGCAGATTAAAGGAATTCAAATGAGTACATCATTCTCTCTAACACATCTCTTATTTGTAGATGATGTTATTTTGTTTAGTGTTGGTTCTTTTAGGGACATAAGCAAGCTTAATGATATTCTAAAGAGCTATTGCCTTGCCACTGGTATGGAAATCAATATGGGAAAGTCTACAATGTCGTGTTTTGGCCTGGTGGAAGAGGAGGAAAATAATTTTCAGAGAATTCTTTCCTTTCCTAAGACTGATTTCCAATCAGGGATAAAATATTTGGGATTTTGTTTGAAGCCAAATAACTATGGCATAAGAGATTAGGATTGGCTGGTGGAAAAGATAGATAAAAGGATTTCTATGTGGTGTAATAGGTGGTTATCAATTGGAGGCAGATTAACTCTTGTAAAATCAGTCCTAGAGGCAATCCCTATCTACTGGCATGGCATGGCTTTCATCCCAGTAGGGGTACTAGAAAAAATCAAAAAAAGGAGCTTCAAATTTTTGTGGAATGGAAAAAGGGACAAAGCAGCCATTGTTTTAGCCAAATGGAAATCAATAGCAAAACCTAAGGCCGAGGGAGGTTGGGGTATTAAAAATATCGATCTTTTTGGTAAAGCATTGGCTGCCAAAAGCTTATGGATGCTGCTCACTCAAGAAAACCTATGGAGCAAAGTCATCAAGGCAAAATATATTGAACCTCTTTCTATGGAAGAGTGGATTAGGAAACCTGACAAGTCCATCAGAAAGGTCTCTAACTTTTGGAAAGCTGCTATTCAGGCCTTTCCACTTCTGGGGAATTGGTTGGCTTGGAATATTGGGAATGGTGAAAAAGTGAGAATTGGGGAAGATCCTTGGGTTGGTTGTGGCAATGAGCATAGACTTTTTGAGGACCTCTTACTTTCTCTCCACAATGCAGGTTTTTATACTCTTTCTCAGGTGGCAGACCAAGACACTACTACCATTTGGCAGCAAGGTTGGATGAGTGTGCAACATCTGGGTCTTGAAGGCAGGAAGGCTGAGTCATGGCAAGCTTATGTGAAGGCACTTCTCATCAGTCATACTAGGATCAGACCAACTGTGGATGATGAGCTGGTTTGGACAAAAAATACTAAAATAGGTGTTTATACTTCTAGGTTGGGATATAGATACTTGTTTGCACATGATAGGCAGGGGGACAATATATGGTGGTGGAAAGCGATTTGGAAGGTAAAGACGCCTTTAAAAACCAAAAAAAAATTATGGCTGGCCCTCAATAACAGAATTTTAACTTGGGATGTTTTAATGAAGAGGGGGTTTCAAGGTCCTGGAAGGTGTACACTCTGTCATAAGGAGCCTGAAACTATCAACCATTTATTGGTTGGTTGTGTTTTCACTAAGTATGTATGGCAGGAGATTGAGGTGATAACTGGAAGCACAGGTACTTGGCAAGGAGACACATTGGAACATTGTTTGCAGTAGTGGTTTGATTCTAAAGATCTGAAGTCCTACAGGGCCCTCCCTTTTGCGGTGGCATGGGGAGTTTTGCTAGCAAGAAACTCAGATATTTTCCAAGCCTCTTCTCAACCAGCATTTCAAATTGCTACTCAGATCCGTTCTTTCATTGTTAATCTGGTAAAACCTACTGTGCAAAAAGGCCCAAGAAAAATGAAATCTGCCAATGTCAACAAAACAACTCCTTGGGGTTTTTTTGATGGTGCTTGTCAAGGCACCCCTCTTATGTGTGGGGCAGGGGGAATCCTCTTTCTTAAGGATTCTCATTTCATCCAGTTTAAGGCTGGACTAGGAGGGGGCACAAATAATTATGCTAAATTAACTGCTTTGAAGTTACTCCTGAAAATTGCACTGGACTACCATGTTCAACAATTCCAAGTTTTAGGAGACTCCTTGTTACTCATCAATTGGATGAAGAAAATGTACAGAATGGAGAACTTAACTTTGCAGCCAATTTTTCAACAGGTAAACATTTTGGCAGATGTCGTAAACCCCATATCCTATACTCATATCTACAGAGAACTCAACTCTGGGGCGGATGCTTTGTCAAAGAGAGGTCTGCAGCTGGCGCAAGGAAGATGGGAGCTGACGAAAATAAAAGATGGTGTGCTTATCCAAGAGACAACGATTTCTTTTCTCGATAATTTAAAAAAAAAAAAAAAATCCGGGAGGCAAATTGCTTTTCTTCCTTTCTGGTTTTCACTTGTAGACAAAGTAGCTGAGCATTATTGACACCTTCGTGTAGAGGTCTTATGGGAAATTTTTACTCTTACCCCTTCCTTGATGGTACTAAGAAAATTTAGGTGGGGACAGACTGTGTGTTTCCTGCCTAATTATTACAGCTTGCCTTGGGCAACCTCATAATGTAATCACTTATTCTGGGAGGAAAAAAAAAAATTCCAGGAGGCAGATTTCGCTTTTCTTCCTTTCTGGTTTTCACTTGTAGACAAAGTAGCTGAGCATTATTGATACCTTTGTGTAGAGGTCTTATGGGAAATTTTTACTCTTACCCCTTCCTTGATGGTACTAAGAAAATTTAGGTGGGGACAGGCTGTGTGTTTCCTGCCTGATTATTACAGCTTGCCTTGGGCAACTTCATAATGTAATCTCTTTTTCTGATGAAATAGAAATTATGATTTCGGGGAATAAAAATATATATATATATATATAATATATATCGATGAACGCCGAGAGTTATCAATCTCGAAGCGCTTATTTATCACACCGCCAAGAAATGAGATAGACGTCTTGAGATTGATAACATAATTTTCTTAATGTTAGCTTTTTTAATAAAATATTAATATTTTTTACGGTGTGGCTAACCTTCCTGGTTGCCATTGTAGGACGTCTATTGGTGTAACTAGCTTAGATATATAAAATATATATATATATATATATATATATATATATATATATATCTATACACGCCGGAGTTATCAATCTCGAGGCGCCTATCTCATTTCTTGGGGTGTGATAGATAGGTGCCTCGAGATTGATAACTCTCATATTTTAAATCCACCGTAACCCTTAATGTCGGCGGATAATTTTTTTAATAGGCTAACCTTCATGATTGCCATTGTAGGATGCCTATCGGCGTAATGAATATAACTCCCGATAATTGGATTGATAGAGGAACAACTAATTGGATGCTTTTGACTAAGCGAATGACATTAATTAGATATTGGTTATGGTAAATAGGATATATTGATAGAGGAACAACTAATTGGGTGCTTTGACTAAGCGAATGACATTAATTAGATATTGGTTATGATAAATAGGATATATTGATAGAGGAACAACTAATTTTGGGTGCTTTTTTTTTTGGTAAGTGTTTGTATTTATAGCGGGTTTTAACAAGGATCCCAAAACCTGATTACATAAGCAATGGACCTAGGGCATCAATCCCTTGAAACTGGACACCAAAACAGAAATCCCGCCCAGCGGTAACAGTAAGCATGAAACAATCCCCCTTAACGGGAAACAAACAAATAAGAAAGAAAGTAGTTTTGGAGATCCCGCCCAGAGGGGAGTAGCCAAAAACCACCATCGAGAAGATCCCGCCCAGCAGGAAGCAAAGAAAAACTGTTACAATAAAATCCCGCCTTGCGGGAAACAGTCAAAACCACCACAAACGGTCCCGCCTAGCGGGAAGCAACAGGGAAATCCCACCATCCGGGAAACCAGCAGAAAAGAAAGGATCCCGCCTCGTGGGAAAACCGACGGATTTGGCGGATCCCGCCCCGTGGAGAAACCATCCCGCCCACCGGAAAACATTCGGTTCGGCGAGAGCCATCCCGCGAGGAAGCCGACGACCCGGCACGAGAGAGGATCCAGCCCATCAGGAAGTGACTAGAGAGTTGCACCACAAGGAACCCGCCCCGAGAAAACAGAAGAGGATCCCAGCAGCAGGGACCAAGAATCCCGTCCAAGCACAGAGCCCACCGAGGATTCACAAGAAAAAGGGGGAAGTTGTCCAAACCCTAAACCGTCACCTCCACCGCACCGAGAAACGCAGGGGACTAGATCCACGCGAAAAACCTGCAAAAAACCCCAAGGGGAAGCCTGAGGGAAAAAGGGAAGGGATCCCCAACCAAACAGGGATCCCTGGGAAGCACCAGTCTAAAAAAACAACCAAGGAAACCCTAGCCGGCCGGGAGGGCGCGAGATAGTGGAGAAGGATCTCCCCCCAGGAGATCATCTGCAAACAACCACTCCCCGGGAGGGATGACCTGGGTTGAGCCAGGGACTGGGCAGGAACCAGGAGCCATGGGAGGTGGAGCAGGGGAGGGACCAAGGCCCTCCCCTCTCTACTTTCAATTTTGGGTGCTTTGACTAAGCGAATGATATTAATTAGATATTGTTTATGGTAAATAGGATATGTATATTTATAATATATAGAATTTTATTTCGAACTTTTAAACATGTCGAATTTATTTCGAACTTTTAATTCGAACACTAACTCGAATTTAATAACTAAGGTTATAACCGCACTATTTCTATTTTTAGTAATTGATTATTGTTAATGGGACGTGAAAAGGAGCCACCAATTTCATCCATCTAAGTTCATTAAGAGAATTTAAATCAAACTATTACCTTTAGAAAGAGGTTGTTCACTATGTTTAAATCTAAATATCTTCCTAATAAATGCTTTGCCGGACAAACATATACCAATCTATTAACTCATAGTTATATAATTATTATTTGTGGGTAAATTCAAAAAGTTTTCTTCAGTAGGTTCGTCTCTGTGCTCTAGCCACGTGTTATGCATCCTCCGGGGTTTTCCTAGCATAAGTAGTTTGTGGAAACCTTGGAAGCTCGAAATAAATACTCTTATTACTAAAATACTATATACTATGTCCTTTATTGGAAGATAATGGGGTTTGCTCTTAATACGTAAACCTAGGATAATATGAGACATTTATTTTCAAAATGTATTTCAAAAAAAAAAAAAATAGAAATAGGTCTCCCTTTTATGAGAAGGTACATATGATTTAGTGATGAATGACAAAAATGGTTGTTATTTGCTTTTTAAAAATGAAACGTGTGGAATAATAGTAACGTTCCATAATTTTAGAGCAATAATAATTCTTATCTTTTAAAAGATTACTTAGTAAAGTACGATGAGAGAATAGTTAGGGACTTGGGTTGGGTTTTAATTAAGTTTGGATCCTGCTTAGAATGTTTTTATTGGGTCAAATAGAATACCAACATATAATTGGTTTGCTTTTTTTTTTTAATTATAAAGTAGATAGCAAATGTAGCTTAGTAAAACAATCAATAAGATATTTTTACTAAAGAATAGGGTAGTTAAATTTTAAATGAGTTTAGATGTTATAAAGTTTGAAAGAGCATAAAATAACTATAAATATTCATCGTCCTAAATGGAAAAATTATATCTTTAAAATAGAAGAATTGTCTTTTTTTAAAAGAATATAAATATTTTCTCTTCCTTTCGATTCATTAAACTTCAAAATAAATAATAGCAAGTAAAAACTATGGACCTTTATTCCACATTTCTCGGAAATGTTTTTCATATAAACTTAAATTACCCTTTTAAAATGAGAACTCAAGGATTACAACATAGATCATTTAAGCTATCATTTAAAAGATCAAAATAATATTAATTCAATATGTTTCATAATAGTAGAGGATTAAATATAAATTAATCTAAACTAATTTAGATTTTTAACAAGTAAAATCAGTATAAGATCAAACTAATTTAAAATATTTAAATTAGTTAATGAAAAATTAATGGATGGAAAATTTTATAAATAAAGTCATTGTTGAAAATGGTTTAGAATAGATACTTTATTTTAAAGTTTAAGTTGTTATTGGAAATGGTATAAAATGGTATAAACAAAGTTATATTGTAGGTATTATGATAATAATACAATAATCTTATACTATAACCTTTTCTTAAAAACTTTCTTAATCACATTTTTCGTGAAAGAAGAATAAACTTAACACCTTTTTTTATCGATAAGGATGATAGATTATCCATCAAGGAAGATGGTAAAACTCTAAACACCTAATATTAGTGATTGTGGGAAGGGTAATCACTTGGCTCTTAATATACCCAATATCGGTTGGATTACGGGCAAGTAATCAGCCGAGGAGCTTAATACTCAATACGGTTGGATTCCGAGTAAGTAATCAGTTGTGAATCGAGAAAGATTGCTTTTTGGCAAACAAGCCTGGGACGAGAGGTTCTTTTACCAAAAATAGGTGATGAGGGATGATATGGAATGTTACCTCTAAGTTGTTGTGCGAGTAGTATGGTGAGGGACCCCTTGTTCATTGTATGGTTGAGAGAGAACTAGCAGGATACTGATACTATAATATAGAAAGCATGATATCGGTGCTATTAAACTCAGTATCCTATCATATAGCTAGCAAGATATCGATGTTATTAAACTCAGTATCCTATAATATAGCTAGCAAGATATCGGTGCTATTAAACTCAGTTACGAATTGGTATGGGATAACTCTTCGTCAATTGTACCATGACAATAGATACCTGGACCTGAGCTAGTGTAATGGCGGGCCCTAGTTGACTCTAGAGAAGTAATACTTTCAATTAGACACAAGGTATATTTATGCTAACCCCTTGCATCTTTTTGAATTCTAAGATAAAAATTAAGTCAAGGGAACCTAAGTCTTTCATTTCAAGGGATGGGGAATTATGCGAGGAATTATGCGTCCACCCTCTAGATGTTATGGATTGTTAACATAAGGCATATTTTATATGGCATAGTTTATATTTCATCATTTAGCAAAATAAACGCCTAAGCGCTTCTCTAATTAAGGGGTAGTTCGGGTGGTTGGTTAACCACCTCAACCAACTCCCATTGTATATATTCACATTTGATTCAATGTAATCTTTAATCTTTGTGCAAATTCCTTTATGGTATTAGAGCCACACGAACCAGGCGAAGCAGAGGCGAAGTAGAGGTGGAGCAGACGCAGTGGGACCAACATAAGGTAGGCTAGGCAACGTGGGAAGGATGCATGGTGACTGGACGACAAGGGACAACAGTGTAGCCGCACAAGGCTCGCTTCCCGATTGGACCAGACTCGATCCCCCTCGACTCAGACATGACAAACAAGACTCGAACTTGACAGATGGGACTCAAATCGTACACTTGACCAGATATGCATTTTGAGGACTAGACTGCTGACTAGGACTCAGACTTGATAGAGGATGGCTAACTCGATGTGACTTGGCGTACAAAGGGTAGATAGTTGACTCGATGTAATGTGGTAGGTTGCATGTTGTTCAAGGCAACAAAAGGCAACGAGGGAGGGGTGACCATCCAAAGGCAATCACCTTCCAAAGTGAGCCTTCCTTCTTTTGAAGGCTCTTGAATGCATCTGTTGGATGCATGTGGGATAATCCCACTTGATTTTTTTTTAAATCAACAAGAACGCACTCTATAAGGCCAATGTGTTGGGCTTTAATCCTCAGTGCTCTTGGCAGTGCAGTTGGTTAGAGGTGCTTGCTACTGTGGATGAGGTTCGTTGTTCGAATCCCATTGAGGGGTTCTGAAATGCACACCTTTTTTTGATTGATGCCCTATGCAATTTTTTGATGCGCTACGCGCTATTTGACGCCCTACGAGACCAGTTTGACACCCTACGAGATCCGTTGATGGCCACAAATTTTATTGATGCCCTAAGAGTGTTGTTTGATGCCCTACACGACTAGTTGACACCCGAGGAGCAACATTTGATACCATAGCAATAAAAATTGATGCTCTAAGCAATTTTTTGTCAATTTTTTGTCATTTTTTGCATTTTTTGCATTTTTTGAAACTTTTTTACAATTTTTGCATAACCTCATTTTCGCCCCGGAGGGTCATTTTCTTGTCAACCATGAGCATATTTTGGGTCCAAGAAGGGCATAGGATTTTTTCTGCCACAAGTCAGAGGAGACACTCATTTTTTTGAGGTATTCTTCCATACTTCAATTTTTTCCTTTCAAAGCATTTTTTTGGAGGGATAAGTTGTTTTCTTTGGAATTAGAAAGGATCCACATTCAATTTTTTTCCCATCGTTTATTTTGCAACAACAAGGGGGATCTCATCAGTATTTCTTTTTGTAAAATTCTAATACAAAGGGGAGAATAAAATTGTGGAAAGTGAATATGTTTCATATAAAATTGGCATTGTAATAAGTGCATTTTTGGTGGAAATCGACATCTCAAGGAGTTAAATTTATGGGCATTTGTGGTTGTATTTTGCATTTAAATTTTTTGTTTTCTTGCATTAACAATCACACAAATAAAGCAAAATAAAAGACCCCAAATTTATACACCTATTTGTGCAATTTATTGCACAGCAGCATTCGATATATACGGTATCTCTATTCCACACTTACAGGTTATGCTGTTGTGCTTGGACTACTGTATCTAATGCCTAATATAGCTACAACAACGATGTCTAATATTTTTCTCTATCAAGCATAGGGGACAAATAAGAAAAGTCAATTCTAATATTCACTTCATTTCATACCCACATCGTTATTTTTGTTAGACATAAATCCTGACGAAGGGCTTTCCAAAGTGTTTAGGGGAAGTTACACCCCACGCATGAGAAAAATATCTTCTATGGTAGGTGTCATAAAAAAATGATACCCTTTTAGTATCGCCTAAGTTCCATGTATCGGTCTACTCTTATATACTTATAGTCTCCCTCACGTAAGGGTGGGTATATATAGAGGAGTTTTGGTATAAAGGTCTAGAAGGTATAAAGAAAGGGAGACCAATTGGTGTTATAAGGAACCTTCATAATGGCCACGGTTCACAAATATCTCTCAAATTCACAATTGCTAAAAGGTTCTAACTTCGTACCATGGAAGACAAAAATGTGTGTTATTCTTCAACTGGAAGATTTATGGGATGTAGTGACTAGCACTACAAAATGTCCTACAACAACAGGAGTAGATCAGGAAGCTTTTGATAAGCAAGACAAGAAATGTCTCATGTTCATTCTTCTTGTTACTACAGATGAGGTCCAACCTCATATCTGTGATTCCAAAACTAGTAAGGAAGCTTGGGATGCTTTGATTACTATTTATGAAGGTAAGAATCACTCCACTATTCTACACCTTCAAACTCAACTATATACACTCAGTATAAAATCTGGAGAGACAGTTGACCTATTCCTATGTAGAGTGGTGGAATGGAAAGCCAAATTGAATGCTATGGGAAAACCAGTGGATGATACTCTCTTGACCTCTATCATCTTGAGAGCATTTCCAGAGTCCTATAATATTTTGATAACCTCTCCTAATGTATCTGGTAGACAAGTATCTTTTGTGGAATTGGTGAATTTGCTTCAAACTAAGGAGGCAAATCAATTTCAGAAGGATGAAGTACCATATAATGCCCTCTACACCAAACAAGGGGGTAAGAAACAATGTCAGTTTCACAAAGGAGGATCTTCATCAAAAGGAAAAGGAAAACAACATTAGCAGAATGATAAATAATATTGTAAGATTTGTGATATGAATAACCATGACACCAACAGGTTTTGTTTTAAGAACAAGCAACAACATGACCAATATCATAAAAAGAAGAAAAAAGGGAAATACAAACCATAGAAACAGAATAAGCAACCCAAGGGGCATGTTGCTTATGTCGAATCGAATTCAGAATCATATTCTGTAGAATTAGACTCAAACTTTGAGAGAGCACACAAGGTGCTCATGACTCATAATTCATATTCACAGATAGATGTTGTATGGTATATTGATTCAAGTGCTAGTAAGCACATAACTGGCAATAAATCATGGTTTGAGATATTTGAGGAGAAATAATGTCAGCCAGTAATAATTGTTGACAATCAAGTCTACCAAGTGAAGGGTGAAGATGATATTTTTGTCACTCTTCCAAATGGAAAATGTCATATTGAAAAGGTACTCTATGTTCCTGGATTGGCTAATAATTTGTTGTCAGTCCCTCAAATTTTTTATCAAGATATGGATGTTGTGTTTTGTGTTGCAAAAGGAAAAAATAGATGTTTTATAACCAGAAAAGGAAAACATGTAGCTTTTTCATTTCAGATTTCATTTTAACGCCTCATGTTGCCTTTATAGTAAACAAAAGAGGTTACTTCTTAGTGGCACAAGAGATATGGGCATCTAAGTTCAAGATATTTGCTCGAGTTGAGAAAATATGATATGGTGAGAGGACTTCCCAACCTTTCATCCACATTTCCATTTTTCTTAGATTGCTTAGTAGGGAAGTAAAACTAGGTACTGTTTGAAGTTAGCTCTTCTAGAGATAAGAAACCTTTAGAGTTGGTACATGACGATATGTGCGGTCCTATGCCAACCAGATATGGTGGAAAGAAGTTTTTTCAATTGTTCGTTTATTATTACTCATGAAATATATGGGTTTTGTTCCTTCAATTAAAGTCAGAAACATTTTTGCACTTTCAACAATTCAAGAAGCTTGTTGAGGAGTCAGGATATTCCATCAAAAGCCTCTGCTCAGATCAAGGGAGGAATATACTTCCAAGGAATTTTCATAATTTTTGAAAGAATGTGGAATTAAGAGACAACTGACTACAACCTATACTCCACAACAAAATGGAGTTGTAGAGAGGAGAAATCATTCCATTATGAAAATGGCTCGATGTATGCTAAATGGAGCGCACCTTGAGCATGATTATTGGTCAAAAGCAGTAAACACAACATCATACCTCCTGAATAGAGCACCTACAAGAGCTCTAGAGGGTAAAACTCCACAAGAAACATGGATTGGTAAGAAACTCTTCATTTCTCATCTAAGGGTTTTTGGATATAAGGCATTCATGCACATACCAAAACATAAAAGAAATAAGTTAGATAAGAAGACCTTGTAATGTATCTTCCTTGGTTATGATGAGCATTCAAAAGGATATCGATTGATAGATCCTATGACCAAGAAGACACATGTAAGTAGAGATGTGGTATTTGATGAAGCTTTCACATCGAATAATACTTCTACATCTGTATACCTTAAGGAATATGAGCCTAAGAAAGAGACTCCACCTCCTCAGAACAAGATTCCAAAATGGTATACCAGTACATTGAGAGATTCCAAGTTGACATCACTTCCATATCTAACTCTAGATTGACCTTGTACTCGCATTATGACTCAAAAAAAGAGAGCAATGGTATCAACTTTAGAAGTTAACAAGCTTTGTCAATAATTTGATGAACTATCTGTAGATGCAGAGGAAGATAGAGAAATAAATATGGAGGATGAAAGGGTTTATATGACAGCATTGGATGAAAATGAACCCATAACAGTTCAGGATGCACTTAGTGAGCCTCATTAGAAGGTTGTTATGGAAGCAGAACATACCTCTCTCATGCAAAATCATACATGGAACCTAATAAATCTACCTTCAGGAAAGAAGCCCATTAGCTGCAAATGGGTATTCAAAGTGAAGTATAAGGCAGATGGTACTATTGATAAGCATAAAGCCCGTCTTGTTGCAAAGGTCTATGTTCAGAAATAAGGCATAGATTATAAAGATACTTTTGCCCCTATTGCAAAAATGACTACCATTCGAGTACTTTGTGCAATGGTAGCTTAGTTTGTGTGGAAGTTACATCAGATGGATGTAAAAAGTGCCAATGTATCTTCCTTGGTTATGATGACCATTCAAATTGATATAGATTGATAGATCCTATGACCAAGAAGACACATATAAGTAGATATGTGGTATTTGATGAAACTTTCACATCGAATAACACTTCTACATCTGTATACCTTGACGAATATGAGCCTAAGAAAGAGACTCCACCTCCTTAGAACAAGATTCTAAATAATTCTTTCAGATGCAAATCTCTATATCAAGAACAATGGTTCTGACATAGTGATTTTGGTGCTATATGTAGATGATCTGATCATAACAGGGAGCTTAGAGAGTATGATTGATGAAGTAAAAAATGATTTGAAACAATCTTTTGAAATTACAGATCTAGGACTTCTTCACTATTGTCTTGGTTTGGAAGTGATTTAGAGAAAGAACCATATCAGAGTAACACAAAAGAAGTATGCCAAGACATTAGTCAAAAAATATTGTATGAATAATTGTAAGTCTAAAGCAAATCCAATGGATCAAGGACTTAAGTTATCACGATATGATGAATCACCTCAAGTATATGGTACTCTCTATCGATAGTAGATTGGGAGTCTCATATATCTGAAAAACACTAGGTCAGATCTTAGTTTTATTGTGGGCTATCTTTCAAGGTTCATGCAGGAACCTAAGTTGAGTCATTGGAAAGCAGCAAAAAAAATTATTTATTATGTCCGTGGCCAATACAGGCTATGGCCTGGAGTACAAGAATGGCAAATTTTCTTACAGGGGTATATGGACTCAAACTATGCAAGATCCATTGATGATCGAAAGTCAACTTTTGGATATGTTTTTCATCTTGGATCTGGACC
Source organism: Wollemia nobilis (assembly GCA_028583015.1). Lineage (NCBI taxonomy): Eukaryota > Viridiplantae > Streptophyta > Pinopsida > Araucariales > Araucariaceae > Wollemia > Wollemia nobilis. The sequence goes on along the minus strand of JAQPPZ010017097.1, from coordinate 1,723,952 downwards.
TGTATCATGGCATAATAAGAAGCAGCATGTTTTTGTTTTATCTTCTACAAATGCAGAATATCGTGCAGCCAGTGAAGCAGTCTGTGAGATAATGTTGTTAAGTTACATTCTTAAAAATATGGGTCTTCCAAGGAATCTTCCTCTTCATTTGTTTTACGATAATCAAGGTGTTTTGAATCTTGTCAAAAATCTAGTCTTTCACGAGCGCACCAAACACATTGATACTCGATGTCATTTTATTTGAGATGAAGTTCCAAAGCACCATATACAACTTCAATACATTCCCACTGATGAGCAAGTTGCAGATATTTTCACCAAGGCATTTACACATGTCAAATTTGACTTATTTCACAATGCTCTTTATATTCTCCAATAATGTAATAAGGGGGGATGTTAGCATAAGGTATAGTTTATATGGCATAGTTTATATTCCATCATTTGGAAAAATAAGCACCTAAGCGCTTCTCCAATTAAGGGGTAATTTGGGTGGTTGGTTAACCACCTCAACCAGCTCCCATTGTATATATTCACATTTGAGTCAATGTAATATTTAATCTTCGTGCAAATTCCTTTATGGACCCTAGAGGATAATCCTAACCATGAATCCATTCTCTTAGGGAATGGAAAATGGGTTTACAAAAATGTACTTTTATGGGATCTAGCCAATCTCAACCACTTGGGAGACCATCTTTTGTTAGGAGGAAAACCGATGAGATGTGTATTGATACAAAATGGATTACATATATAGGCATAAGGCCTATTAGATAACATGACAAATGTCAAGTGAAACTGACAAGTGTCAAGGTGAAGGCATAGTGCACTTTAATTCTAACATTCCCCCTTAAAGTGCACTATCCTAACTAAAGAAAAAACAAATCAACATTAGGTAACATTCCCCCTTAATGTTGACTTCTCTAAAAGCAACCTATCATCCTCTTTTATTGCTGATTTGGTCTAGGCTCGTGCTCCTTGCACTTGGCTCTCCAACTGTGAATAATGCTAGATTCACTGTGTATACGTTTTGGTCTGTTGCCTCAGGGTTAGCCACATCTATGGGTTTGTTGCCACTGGGTCAACCATCTAAGTGCCTTAGGTTCAGCCACTTCTGAGTCTGTTTCCTCTGTAGGTCATCCTCAAAGGATTTTGCCTCTCGTAGGTCACTAACTAGATCCACCATGAATATCAAATCCCTCCTCATGGTGAACTCAATCTAGAAGGTGTCGGTCTCTGCCGAAAATGCACCTTAATACATAAGAAAAATGAGCCATGAAATTCAATAAAATGAGCCATAGAAGCCAAATATGGAGGAGAAGAAGAAAGAAGAATAGAAAAGAATATTTTGAAGTTTCTTCGTCTGTAGTCTTCAGAAGTAGATCCGAAAAAACCTTGGATAGAGTAACATCGCACTGTGGTGGCATCGCACTTGCGAAATTAAAAAAAAAATAGTTTCATGCACGAGCATCCAAGTCCCCATACAAATTTGAAAAGTGGCCCCTCCACTTTAATAAAAAAATGCCCCTCACTTTAAAAATACTGTCATCGACCATACCCTTACAATAAAAAAAATATAAAGGGCCCCTCTCCATTTGACGCATGCACGTGGGTCCCACCCACTGCGGGGACTAATGACCAAAAAATTTATATGGCCCACATAAAGTGTTAACAACACCCACTCATCATCTTAACTAAATTTCCCATGGATATTAAAAATAAATTTGATTTAGGGCCATATTACCGGCCATGCCCCCCGCTATATCAATTATATTGTGTATCCAATCAAAGAAACTCTAACAGTGGCGTCAATTTCTCCAACATGAAAAATAGTCGTGGAATCATTTAAAAATATCATGATCTTCACTAGGGCACTAGGTGGATGAATGGCCATCATGGGGACATATGCTCGTGCTCTCGGAGCTCAATCTGTGCACAAATTTTTACAGACGATCAACGATTCCCTTGAGGGCATAAAAAAATAGGTGTTAGGAGGCAGTTGGTACATCCACCATCACAACACAAACTCACAGCCGCTGGATCCATGAGGTGAGGCACCAACACCACCATTAGACATGAACACATCACTATAAGTCAATCAGGTCATATTTCTAGGGCATCCATCCACCATGGTCGACTGTGCACATCTCTGCCATGATCCCGTATCTTCGCTTTGGCTGGCGAAGGATTTGCTATAGAACAAGATTTTGTTTTTCCTACTGTGGACGAGCGGAAGTGGACAGGGAGTTTGTCACAGTGTTGACAAATATTTGGCATAATATTTTCAAGACCGTTGTTGGATAACTGTGAGGCGATCCGATTTGCATTAGAGGTGCCAGTGATGCTGCGGTGAATGGGGCATTGTGCTCAAGATGCCTCCATTCATGGTTGCTTTATCAGGCATTGTTGCCTGTCTTTATTGGCTTGAGATTGGCATCCTTGAGCTCCTGCACCACGCACTCGCCCATGTGTAGGAACGGGACGGAACACACCTGTGATAACTCCTCATACCACGCATGCAACTCACCCTTGAACTCTCCAGGAACGTGATATTTTCCCATAAGGATACCATGGTAGGGTTAGCTCGATTCGACGACTTCCTCAACTGGACTTCGATTCCTGTTATATGACCAAACATTTACTGATCTTGGTGACGTCAAGCTAGTAAACATTCGCCTGCTTCATTTAATCAAACAAACAAACTTGGCCATTAATCTCGCCCTGTGCAGCAGATCTCGAGCATCGGTAAAGCTATTTGTCCATCAATTGGAGCTATGTAAGAATGATCCTCTTCTCTAAAGACAAAAAAAATTGCATCCACTGCACCATTCTGCTTGCATCAAGCGCTACCTCACGCTGGGAGTCGAGCAAAAATTTTCAATAAAAAAATATAGTTTTCTACGCATCGACGGGCCGGACACCATGAAATTCTTGCAGGGCCTCATCACGAAAGAACTCAAACACTTCAAGCAAATCGGCTCCCTCAAAGCCACAGGCTGATTTGGCATCGACATGGGTATTAACGGTTCAACATCTGATTTGATCTATGTTGTGTTCCTCAGCCCGTAGGGGAGGAGCCAATCCGTGTCGAGAAGAAGTTCAATGCCACGGGATCACGGACATCAAAAATACATCTCCCACCTTGCACGAGCATGATGATATCCTAGGTTTACCCTGCATAAAAATCCAGAAGCTTATGCAAAAAATAGAAGATAGTCTTGCCATAAAAAAAAAACTTTCGATCAGAGGCAACATCTTGACGAGCACACCGCAATATCTTCTCTCACACATCGTGCCATCCATCAACATCAACAGTGGAAATCTAGACATCAAGACACACTGCAGTACAACGACTAAGGTGGGCAGTGGCAGCACAGCAGCGTGCCACCCAGCGAGATCTACTCCAAAAATCAAAATCGTAGTGATGCTACGGTTGAATGAGTACAGAAAAAAATAGTAGGCCACTATAACGACGAACAACACCCTCCAAGCCATGCAGCAAAAATAATCGACGCTTCTGAATAAACATTGCGCAAAAAAAATCTAAAAAAAATTGTCGTCGCGAGTTGGACTCCACGGACACAATATTAACCAATTTTAAAGGAAATGCAAGGATCCTTTCTGATAAACTAGATCGGTTTACATCGACAAGTTTAGAGCATACTCATATTTTGCATCGAAAAGGGGAAGGATGAGGGGGGGATTTCCATGAGGGAAATCTCCCCTCAAGCTCACAAGGCCAGAGAAATCCTGGAGCTTTGATACCAAATGTTAGGAGGAAAACTGATGAGGTGTATTGATACAAATGGATTACATATATAGGCATAAGGCCTATTTGATAACATGACAAATGTCAAGTGAAACTGACAAGTGTCAAGGTGAAGGCATAGTGCACTTTAATTCTAACATCTACAACAGTCGATATTCCCCAAAGTGGAATATTCTATATCTCATACTAATAACAGGTTGGGTGATCATGAGGCCCTTACATCAAACTTCCACCTTTTATCATGTCTAGACCTTGAAACCAGTCAAAATTTTTACTTTGTGATTCCATTGAGCAAGACTAGAATGGACAACGAGGTGTGTTAGACATGGGTTGTTACACTTATTTATGCATGTGAATTTCATCCAATCTTACAAAAAAATATTTGTTTGTTATTAATATTTATTTTGAATGCATTATTTATTCTTAAAACATTATATATCTAGGGTTAAATATTATTTAAATTCATTCATTAGTTTTTCTACATTTTATAGTTTGAAATAATAGATTTTATAAGTTTATATTATCAATAGTGCAAATAATTTTCTGTTATATATATATATATATATATATATATATATATATATATATATATATATATATATATATTTATTTATTTATTTATTTATTTATTTATTTATTTATTTATTTATATATATATATTTAGAATTATATGATGTTCAAAGATTAAATATATACAACTTTTAAATATATATTAAAGTTATAAAAAGAAAACTTTAAAAACTAACCATAAAGTAATATATTTTACAACTAAGTATTTTTAATTAAACAACAAGATACATAAAATTATTCTTTAAATATGTTAAATTTTTATTTTATATTTACACTCATAAAGACACTTGGAATAAGATATTACCCTAAGTTGTAAATTTGCTAAATCACTTTCAAACCTTTTATGTAAATAGACAATACACTAGGTCTAATATTATAAAATATGTATAGGGTTTAATTGAATGTCTACATATAACATGAAGACCTAGGAAAATACTAAACAAAATCTAAGAGCATTGTGTTTTGAAGAGCAAGAGACTAGTAAGAGTTGGATTTATCATATTCTTCCTTTCTAATAGTTTTTTATTATTAGGTTGATAATAGTGGAGAGATTGTATTCATTGATTTCCTTGTAATGTTGTTCATTAGAAATAAATTCTTGATCTTAAACAAATATCTACAAATGAAGACTATCACGATTTGTAATAGAATTAGAAAAAATGAATATTTTACCATATTTAGTAGTTTGTATCGTGTATATAGTTATTTCTCTTTTCATATAATATGTACAACTATTTTTCTTTCTTTTTATTTAAATAAGAGTTCTTTATTTTTTAAAATTTATAAAATGTTCTAATAAGTCTTGAGATAGTTGTGCACTTGTACTTATGTCCTATTGTATGTCTCATATACCTAAATTTTATGTTGATCACCACGGCGATGGAGAGTGTGTGAGGGGGTGGGTGGGTGTGTCCTATTGTATAACAAAAAAAAATTATGTTGATCTTTCCATTCTTATTATAGACTTTTATAAAAGAAAACTGATTTATTTAACAAACAATATTACAAATATAAAGTGAAGATGGGTATAGTATTCACCATAATATTCATGTTTATGGTTATAAAAGGAAACCATTGTGAATTCTAAATTTAATAATATTATTAGCCTTTCTATTTATCTATCTAATAATTTATGGTTCAAAGAAAGAACCTTTGCCTCATAGCTCTACTATTTCAATATGGAATTGTATTTTAAATGAACAGTGTCTACATATTTTTAATTTAATATTTTGCTCTACTAAATAATTAGATCAGGATGGGAGGCATGATATGCTTATACATTTGTTTTTAATTTCATTATTTAGGAATTTGTGGTTAAATACAATCAATATGTTCCTATGATGTGTTTTGATCCCTTTGGTGCCTTGTTTTCCAATCAACTAGCAATTTTTAATTTTAGATTAAAGACATTAAACTTAATTATTTATATTCATCATTCACTTCAAAGTGAAGTTTTTTCAACTCATGTAACTTCTTCAAAGAGTTTAGGTGCTTGCATTTATCATTAAAATACAATGACAATGAAAACATTTATTTCTTATCACTATATAGTTTGTGTAAATTCTAATTCAATGTCAATATAGGAGAAACAAGTGATCAATATCAATTTAAACTAAAACTAAAATAAAATAAACCTGCAACATACCAAAATTTTATTTGATTTTTAGTTTAAATTGATTGAACAGTCAACCTAGATAATTATTTGCTTTTTAGTTTAAATCGATTGAGTAGTCAGCTCATGCAAGGAGAAATTAATCTTCTTGTTTACTATTATACTCCATAGTAGCATTGTTTCGATGGGTCTAATTATTTATCTATTTATAATTATTAATATATATATTAGAATATTTGTATTTTCAATATGGATCTCAATTACTAGAAAATAATATAAATAATAAAAATAAATTCTCACAACCAAATTTAGTATTTTGATACTGAAATCCAAAAGCCATAACAACATGTATCAAGAAACCTGACACATACATATTTGCTTGATATAAATTGTGTGGATGAATCTGAGTGTAAAGCACGTTTGAAATATTTTTATTATTAATTATTATAAAATTCTGCTACTGCTCCATAAGTTATATTGATACATACTTTGGATGATTTATGATGATTTACCCAAAAAATAAATTTCTAAATCAATTCATGCAAGTAAATATATAAAATCTTATTATTAAGCACTAGGCTATCTTTTCGAAATTATATTTTAAAAAAATATAATTGCTTTTATTCGTCTATCCTTATATTTGTTGTTGGTGTCTTATAGGGAAACTCCAATGGTATGTTGTTGTTGTTTCATATCCATAACTTAGTTCAAATCACGAGGAAGGAGGCTTTCTATTGCTAAGTCCTAGGAATGTGACCCAAATTATGCCACCCATTAAAATATTTAAAATATTATTATAAATTCACTACATTTTTATATTTGTTGGTGGAAAAAAAGTAATTCATCATGTCTTCTACATGAGTTTAGACACTATTTTCCTGGATTTTGAAACTGATTCATCCTATTTTTATAAATACATTTCGAGGTCAACCCCTTACGCATAACCTTGGTTTAGCCCTAGCCAATAGAGCCAAGGCCAATGGAACTAGAGCCCGAGCCAAATCTAGAGAATAGTTCTAGTGTACCACCCCTAGAATCATGGGGAGTTAATGACCTTTATACCAAATAATGTAATAAAGGGGGTGTTATACTTTTTTTGATAAGATAGAAATAAAGGGTTTGAAAGGGTCCCCAAACCTTTTACATAATTACATCATTGCCTAAGAGAGATAAAACAAATTAGAACATAAGAAGAACAAGAACCAAGTCCAAAGAAACCACCTTCTCGAGTAGAGGCGGAGGAGACCCAAAAACTCCCAATAGGTAACATATTCTAAACCTTCATTAAGAGGCTCATAGTCTATTCTTACTGTCATAATGAGTTCATTCAAAAAAAATTCTACCTTCACTCCTTCAATTTGGGTATCCAAGTTGTAATAAGGTCTACATATGAGTTACCTTCTCTGTAAATATGTCGACATTGAAAGCTTTCAAAGATACTTAGGACCCTCTTTGATTCATCCAAAATATTAACTATATTCCAATTGGTGGAGGATATACCATTTATGTTGTTGATGATATTAAGTGAATCTCCTTCTATAAAGACTTTGTTGACATACATCCTAGCAAGAAGGGCCAACCCTCGAAAGAGTGCTCTCACCTCAACAAAATAGCTAGTTTGATTTCCAATATTTTTAGCAAACGCAACAATGATCTCCCCCTTCTTGTTTCTAATGAGACCTCTAGCTCCTACTAGGCCAGGATTGCCTTTAGAAGCTCCATCAAAAAAAAATTGATTCAATCCCTCGAAGGAGTCCACGAGGTTTATCGTCTAAGAGGATTAGCTTGGAGGTTTTCTTAGATAGATAGGCCTAGACTAGCAATTAGGTAAGCTTCAGAAGGAGTGGGAGAAGGGCCAAAGGGGATATTGGAAATATTTTTAAAAATAGCATAACAAATTCTAGAACTAACCTAGGTTGGGTTTCTAGAAATATTGTTGAAGGCCCTATTATTACGCTCTTTCCAAACCCCTTGAAAAAAATGAGGAAGGGAAAATTTCCATAGAGCATGACAAAAGGGGGAACGAAAAGGAGAAATGGACCACTATTCAAAAAGGTCCAACAAAGAATTAGGAGTCACCCAACAGGTCTCAAAGGAAGAAAGAAGCAAGGAGAGGATCTCAAGGGAGAAGGGGCACTCCAAAAAAATGTGGTGTGTGGTCTCCTCATTCAAACAAAAATAATTATTAACAATTGGATAGAATAAGTCCTCTTTCTAAGATTATCCAAAGACAAAATTTTATTTTGGAGAGTGAGCCATAGGAAGAAATTCACCTTAGGAATGAGCTCTTTAGACTAAATTTTAGAGTAAGGAAACCAGATAGAATTATTTGTAGCTGTAAGATGATAAATAGATTTAATAGAGAAGACATCCTTTTTATCCTCCCACCATATTATAGAATATTCACAAGCATAGTTTCTAATTGCTTTGATTCTCATCTTGAGAGCAAGGGTCTCTAGGGATGTTACATCATCTCGGTTCATAAAAGGACTTCTAATATCCTTCTATTTCTTCAGACCACCCACTTCCTCAATAAAATCTGTCACTTTAGAACCAAATGTCTGAGTGAGCCTAGGTCTAAGGATAGAAAGGGAAGGGATCTCCTTAATGGGAATGTCCTCCAACCATAGATTTTTCCATAAATTGATTTTAACTCCTTTTTTGAGTCTCCAATTGATGCTTCTTTGGATGAGCATCCAAGATTTGACAATATTGTTTCAAAATGTCAATCCATGGAGGATATCTTGATCATTCATAAAATTTTGACCTCTATTCAGATATTTTGCTTTAATAACATGGGTCTGATCAATGCTATCTTGGATGATAAACCTCCCACATTGTGATCGAGAGCCAAAATTACTAAGAGGAAAAACAATTGCATTTTATTCAAATGCAGCAGAGAATTATGTTACAACAAAATATTACAGTCACAGCATAATATTAAATAAGTCACAGAAGAATTGCGCCTTTACAAAATTTCTCAAATCTAGAAATACAACAAGAAAATATTATCATTCCAGCAATTTTCCATCCCTTGTGCATGCCTTTGCTCTCCTTTTTAAATGTTCTCGGGTGACGCTCCAATTCTAGCTGGTGGCCCTTCGTTTTCTCTTCCAGAACCTTTCATTTTGCCTCCTCGTGTCGCTTTGTCGTCCAGATATTCGACACGTCTCCCTTTTCGACTCTTCATCTTCGGCTCGTCTTTTGGCATGAAAATACAACATGTCACGATATTGCGACCCTTCGTCTGTTACGTCGTTGGCCCTGCATTTTGGTCGCAATATCGCGATGTCGCGATATCATGACATGTCACGATTTCACGACCCTCCGCCTACTGCATCGTCGACCCTACATTTTGGTCATGAAATCGTGACGTCACGATATTGCATCATTGGCCCTGCATTTTGGTCGTGATATCGCGACGTCGTCATATCATGACATGTCACGATTTCACGACCCTTCGCCTGCTGCATCGTCGACCTTGCATTTTGGTCACGATATCATGACGTCGCAATATCACGACGTCACGATTTCGTGACCCTTCACCTGTTGCATCGCTTGCCCCACTTTTGGTCATGATATCGTGATGTTGCGATATCACGACCCTTCCGCCTATTGCACCACTTGCCCTACTTTTGTCGTGATATCGCGACATCGCGATATCGCGACCCTTTCGCCTATTGCACCGCTTGCCTTGCTTTTGTCGTAATATCGCAACGTCGCGATATCGCGACCCTTTCGCCTATTGCACCGCTTGCCCTGCTTTTGTCGTGATTTCATGACCCTTTCACCTTTTGCATCGCTTGCCCCTCTTTTGATCATGATATCGTGACATGTCGTGATTTTGTGACGCTGCAACTTCTGCCCTATTGTTGGTCTTTTTTTTCTTTTCTTTTTTAAAGCAAGATTGCGTTGCTGCCACCGGATGCTCCTGCATCAGACATCCGGGGTAGATTGAGAAGTGATCCTCACTTATGAACTGTTAGAGGGAGACCCAGGCGATCAACCTCTATTTTAGACAACCAAGTTGCATCTTCTATCGGTCTGCCCTTCCACTTGACCAAATATTCAAAATACTATCTGTTTCTAGTACTTCTGCCTTCTCGAGTGTCCAGTATTTCCTCAATATCATCTACGGTTGGAGTAGATGCTAGAATACTCCACAACTCTGTGCTTGGTGTCTCAGTACTATCCCCCTCATGGTATTTCATCAAATCTAAAATGTTAAATACGGGTGATATGTTAAGCCCACTTGGCAATTCTACTTCATAGGCATTGCTTGAATCCCGTTTTGCCATTATTCTGCACGGTCCAAACTTCTTCATCTTTAGCTTGTTATAGGTTTTAACAGGAAATCTTTCTTTTCTCAGATGGACCATCACTTCCTCTCCCACTTTGAATTCCTTAAACCGTCGCTTTTGGTCTACTTTCGTCTTATATTGCGTATTCATTTTAGCAATATGTTTCTTCACTTCTTCATGCAGGTTTTTCAGATGCTCTGCAAAATCCTCAGCCTCGGCACTGCACTTTTCCCCTGTATTTAGCTTCCTTAACTCAGAAACATTTCTTGTACTGCTTCCATATATTATCTGAAATGGAGATTTGTTGGTACTCCTATTGACAGAATTGTTATATGCAAACTCCTCCTGTGGCAAAATTAGATCCCATCCTTTGGGCTTATCTCCTATCAAGCACCTCAATAAGTTACCCAAACTTCTGTTTACCACCTCTTTTTGCCCATCTGTCTGTGGGTGGTATGCTGAACTGAATTTCAAATCTGTATTCAGTTTCTTCCATAGGGTTCTCCAGAAATACCCAACAAACTTGGTATCTCTATCAAAAACGATGCTCTTTGGTAGACCATGCAGCCGTACCACCTCTTTGAAAAACAAACCTGCAATATGAACTGCATCATTAGTTTTCCGACAAGGAATAAAATGTGCCATCTTTGAAAACCTATCAACTACCACAAATATGGAATCATTTCCCCTCTGTGTCCTTGGTAGACCAAGAACGAAATCCATGCTGACATCTTCCCATGGTTTCTCCAATACAGGTAATGGCTGATATAATTCGGTGTTCTATCTCACACCTTTCACCATCTGACAAACTCTATAGCTCTGCAAAAATTTTTGCACATCTTACTGCAGTTGCGGCCAATAATAATTCTCACTCACAAGGGCAATGGTCTTATCTCGACCAAAGTGCCCAGCCAATCCTCCACTGTGTTTTTCTTTGACTAGGTTTTCCCTCATGGAACTTCTTGGAATGCATAACTGGTTTCCCCTGAACAACATTCCATCTTGAATCAGAAAATCCAGCCACTTGGTTCTGTCCAAGGTAACTGGTGCCAAGCAAGCCTTCTAGGCTTTTGCAAAATCAGGATCTTCAGGGTAAAAACCCTTCAATTCATCAAATCCCAATACTTCCACCTTCATTTCTATCAGCAAACTCTGCCTTCTACTCAAGGCATCTGCAACTCTGTTGGATTTTCCACTCCTATGCTTCAACACAAAGGAATAACTCTGTAGAAACTCAACCCACTTCAAGTGTCTCTGGTTCAGTTTTCCCTGGCTATTTATATACTATAAGGCCTGATGATCAGTATATAGCACAAATTCTTTCGGCAACAAATAATGTCTCCACTTCTTCAAGGCCTGAACTATAGCATAGAATTCTTGATCATACACTGAATACTTTTTCCTGGCATCATTGAGTTTCTCACTGAAGTAAGCAACAGGCTTACCTTCTTGACTCAGCACAGCTCCAATGGCACTACCATTGGCATCACAGTCTACCTGAAATACCTTATTAAAATTTGGAAGTGCTAAAATAGGTTGCTCAGTGACCTTCTTCTTCAACATATCAAAGATTTTGTCAGCTCCCAAGGTCCACTTAAAGTCTTTCCTATCCCTTCTCATTGTTTCTATAAGGGGTGCACAAATATTGATGAAATTTCTGATGAATTTCCTGTAAAAACTGGCTAAACCATGAAATGATCTCACTTCAAAAGTGCTTCTTGGAGTAGGCCATTCAATGATAGCCCTCACCTTTTCTGGGTCCATTTTCAGACCATCAACTGAGATGACAAATCCCAGGTATACCAACTCCTTCTTCACAAAATTGCACTTCTTCAAGTTGATCAACAACTATTCTTCCCTCGACTTCTCAAAAACCCTCCCGATATGCATCGAGTGCTCTTCCAAGGGTTCTGCTAAATATCAAAATGTCATCCAAATAGACAATAACAAACTTGCCTAAGAACTCCTTCAGCACTTCATTCATCAACCGCATGAATGTGCTTGGTGCATTGGTTAGCCCAAATGGCATGACCAACCACTCATACAAACCTTCTCTAGGTTTTGAAAGCGGTTTTCCACTCATCTCCTTCTCTGATCCGAATCTGATGGTAGCCACTCTTCAAGTCAATCTTGGTGAAGTACTTGGCTCCACTCAAACAGTCCATAATATCATCCATCCTTGGTAATAGAAATATGTATTTTATGGTGATCTTGTTTATAGCTCGAGAGTCTGTACACATCCTCCACTCCCCATCCTTCTTTGGTGCTAGTACTGTAGGTACCGCACATGGACTCAAGATTTCTTGAATCAATCCCTTTTTCAACAACTCATGGACTTGCCTGCTCAGCTCCTCACTTTCCATAGGAGTCATTCTATGGGCTACCTTGTTGGGTAAACTAGATCCAGGTACCAAATCAATATGGTGACTGATCTTCCTCATCGATGGTAAACCCTCAGGCACATTATCTGATATGATGTCTGGAAATTCTTCTAAAATGTGTTCGGCATCTGCTGGAACATCTTGTATTGTTCTTTCTTAATAGTAGGGATTAATGCATAACACATTGAATCCCTCTTCAGGCCATCCAAAAACTATCTTCCATCCACCAAGCAGATTCTGGCACTACTGCACACTTTCTCATCCACTTCCTTCAGTGGCTTCAATTTGTGATGTACTCCATCCTTCATCAGAGAGTACGTATTTACATGCCCATCATGCACTGCACATCTGTCAAATTGCCATGGTCTTCCCAACAACAAATGGCAAGCATCCATCGGCAAAACATCACATAGGACCTCATCTTGATAATTTCCAATGTGAAATTTGACCAAGCATTGTTCACTGACAAGTGCTCTGTGGTCTTTCTGCAACCATAAAATTTGATATGGATGCGAGTGCTTCCTCTTTCCCAATTTCAACTTAGTAACCATCTCTTCTGAAACTAAGTTGTCTGTGCTACCATTATCAATGATAACATTGCAAACCTTCCCTGCACATTTGCACCTTGTGCGGAATAGGATCTTCCTTTGTTCTGGTTATTTTTCCTCATTCAACAGTGTTCTTCTCATCATCAAAACTTCTCCTCCTTCTGCCTCTTCAAAGTGTTTTGACTCTGCACCTTCATCTGCCACAGCAACTTTGGCATGACCCTCAGGTCTCTTGTCTGTCCTTTCTTGGTATTTAGGACACTCGTATGACCGGTGTCCCTCTTCTCCACACTAGAAACAGGTTCCATGAAATACCCCTCTTCCATACCCACGTCCAGGTCTACCTCTTCCTCTCTGGTAGTCATTTTTCTAATCACACGGGTGGTAGGTATTCTCCTTTTTTTGTTCCTGGGGTCTGCTTGTTTCACTAGTCTTCTTCTGGTCTCGGTAATTTCCTCCACCGGTTCTTCCACCATGATCCCTTCCTCTCTAGTTGCCTTTGAATATTCTGTTTAGTTTCTCTTCTACCTTCAAGGCCAACTGGTATGCATCTTCTATGGTGGCTATTCTGATCAATCTGAGTTCTTCCTGAATGTTCATTCTCAACCCATTGATGTATCTGGGTACTTTCTCCTTATTAGCCCCTGAATGGCCAATTCCGATGGAGATCTTGTAGAATTCTTCTATGTATTCTTGGACAGACTTGCCTGACTGTCTCAAACTTTGCATCCTCCTCAACAAGTCCAACTCGTAATCTGCGAGAATAAATTGTCTCTTCAATTTCTCCACCATTCGGTCCCATCTGGTTATCTTTTCTTTTCCATTTTTATTTCTTTCGAGTTGTACTCCTTTCCACCATAAGCTAGCATGGCCTTTCAATTTTTCTTTTGCAAATTTTATCCAGTCTGGATCTGCAACCTCCTCATACTCAAAGTATTCCTCCATATCATTGATCCAATCAATCAACTCTTTTGGGTTGAGATTCCCAGAATACGTAGAGACATCAAACTTCGGCCTCTTCTCGGCCTGAGATAGGGCTTTAAGCAATATAGATTCAGAAGGATCCAATGTTTCTTCATCATCTAATGGGTCATCAGTTACCCAGGCTTCATCGTCACTATTGTCTTCTCCTTTTGGCTCAACCCCTCTTCGCAACTCCTCTTGCAGGGCTTGCACTTGCCTCTACAATGCTCTGAAATCTTCATCCGACACCATATTTTTTCCATGACCATGGTTCTTTCTTGGAGGCATTCTACTCACTACTTTCACAAAGCTCTTCCACAGATCCTGGTGCAAGCTGCCTCATGTTCGACGCTCTGCTTACACGCTCAGAATCTTCTAGCTCTGATACCACTTGATGAAGAGCCAAAATTACTGAGAAAAAATAATTGTATTTTATTCAAATACAACAAAGAATTCTGTTACAACAAAATATTATAGTCACAGCATAATATTAAATAAGTCGCAAAAGAATTGTGCCTTTATAGAATTTCTCGAATCTGGAAATACAACAAGAAAATATTATCGTTCCAACAATTTTCCATCCCTTGTGCATGCCTTTGCTCTCCTTTTTAAAGGTTCTCGGGTGACGCTCCAATTCCAGCTGGTGGCCCTTCGTTTCCTCTTCTAGAACCTTTCGTTTTGCCTCCCCGTGTTGCTTCGTCGTCCATATATTCGACATATCTCCCTTTTTGACTCTTCGTCTTCGGCTCGTCTTTCGGCATGAAAATATGACATGTGATATCGCGACATGTAATGATATCTCAACCCTTCGTCTGCTACGTCGTCGGCCCTGCATTTTGGTCACGATATCGCGACGTCACAATATCATGACATGTCGTGATTTCATGACCCTCCGCCTACTACGTCGTTGACCCTACATTTTGGTCATGATTTTGCGACCCTCCGCCTGTTGCATCGCTTGCCCCGCTTTTGGTCATGATATCACGACGTCACGATATCGCGACGTCACGATATCGCGACCCTTCCACCTATTGCACCGCTTGCCCTACTTTTATCATGATATCATGTCGCAATATCGCGACCCTTTTGCCTATTGCACCATTTGCCCTACTTTTGTCGTGATATCGCGACGTCGTGATATCGCGACCCTTTCGCCTATTGCACCGCTTGCCCTGCTTTTGTCGTGATATCACGACGTCGCGATTTTGTGACCCTTTCGCATTTTGCATCGCTTGCCCCTCTTTTGGTTATGATATCGTGACATGGCGATATCGCGACATGTCACAATTTTACGACCCTGCAACTTCTACCCTGTTGTTGGTATTTATATATATATATATATAAAGCAAGATTGCGCTGCTGCCACCGGATGCTCTTGCATCACATTGCTTGTCCAAGAATTCTTTGTTCATGGGTTTGATTTTCCTTAACCCAAGACCCCCAACATATTTTTTTTAGCACTCCTGGTCCTTGGAAATCAAATGAAATCTTTTTTTGACTTTAGTCCCTACCCATAAAAATCTCTTTGGAACTACTCTAGTTTTTCATCAATTTTAATAGGAATTTAGAATAGAGATAGAAAATAAATTGGGAGACTTTGAAGGGTGGATTTTACCAACTGGGCCTTACCTACCTAGCTGATGAGAGCTTCCTTCTAGCTTTCTAAATTTTTTAGAACTCTCTCAATAAGTGGAATATAGAGATACTCGTATCTTCCAAAGAACAGAGGAAGACCAAGGTAGGTAGAAGGGAGAACAACAATGGAACAACCAAGAATTCAGGCAGTAGCTCTCTGCCTGCTAAAAGGGGTATTGAAGCAAAAATGTTTACTTTTCAAAAAATTATGTATTGCCCTACAGCCAATTCATAGTCCTTCAATATTTTTTAATTGTTTTAGCCTAGGGAATAGAGGAACTGGTGGAGAGCAAAGTGTCATCCATAAACTGATGGTGTATCATAGGATTGATGAGAGAAGCATGTTTTATTTCTTCTATGCTCTTGCATGAAGTAGTAGCCTTTAGGGCTCTACTGAGAACTTCAACAAGAATAATGAAGAGACATGGGGATAAGGGATATCCCTATCGAAGGCCTCTACTACTACTAAAATATCCAAAGACATCCCCATTGGTAATTACTAATAATTTAGAGGTAGAGAAGCACTTCTTAATTAGAGAGATTCATCTAGCATGAAAACTAAATTTGCACAAAACCTTTTCAAAGAAGTTCTATGAGACCCTATCATAAGCTTTGTTTATGTCGAGTTAAGAAACATACTTGCTTTACCACTCTTACTAATAGAATGGATTAGTTCATGGACCTTAATGATACCATCCAAAATTTTCTACCTAGAACAAAACCTCCTTGATTGGGGTCAATGATTATAGGAAGGATGGTTTTCAACCTGTTGGTTAGCACTTTTGCTAAGATTTTGTAAATGGTGTTACAGAGGCTAATGGGCCTAAAGTCTTTAAGATCTTTGGTGCTAGAACTTTGGGAATAAGCATGAGGAAAGTGTAATTGACATCATTAGGGAGGAATCCATATCTTTGAACATCAAAGATAGTAGCAATAACATCAGATCTTGTGATATGCTAAAACCTTTGGAAAACAGGGTAATAAATCCATCAATACCAAGGGGTTTCTCTCTAGCCATAGAGAAAACTGCATCTTTGATTTCATTAGGATAGAAGGGGGAGATTGACCTGGAATTATGTTCTTGAAAAATGAGAGATCGAATTCAGCTTGGATATCACTCGATCCAAAGGAGTTAAGCAGGGATTCAAAGAAGTTGACACTTTGTCTCTGGTATCCTTTGGGTCAACCAGCCTGGATCCATCTTATTTGATAATATCTTTAATTGTATTATGAATTATATGCTTTAGGGTTGTCATATAAAAAAAAATTGTATTCTTCTCCCCATTTTTTAGCCATTAAACCCTAGATCTTTACCTCTAAAAAAATTCCTCTCTTTAGGGTGTTATGAAATTTAGATAGCAAATATTTTTCTTGAAATTTGAGGTTCTCTTGAAGAGGTCCATGCTCCTAAGTGAGCTCTAAATCCTGCAATTGTGCTTTCAACTCTTCTTTTTTCTTTTTTTTGATATTTTTTCCACACTACAATCAGAATTCAAAAAAGGCAAAAATCGGGAAGCGGTCATTTTTGGGAAATCGATCTAAACTGACACTTAGGGACTTGAAAATTCATCTAAAGGAGGGGAATTGAAAAATTAGACTTATGGTGAAAGAATCACCCCAATATCCTGAACGGATTGAGAGATATTGACCTTTTTGTCTCGAGAAATTTCTCCAGCACACTAAAAATATAGTTTGAAGACTTTAGAGGCTCCGTAGAGGGATGAAAACTGGACAAAATGGATGAAACATCATTTTTAGTGTTGTAGATATATTTCCAAGCTTTCCAATGATATATTACAATAGAAAATTAGGTCAACAAATCAAAATTTATGGCTCCAAGAAGATGTACCACAAAAAATCCATTTTCAGGTACTTTCGAGGTGAAAATCCTTTGCGCCATTCCTTTGGGGTGAAACTGCCTGGATAAAAAATTTCATCTGAATAAAGGAGAAGAAGGAAAAATTTTGCAAGTGATGATATCGGTCAAAGTCAAAAGCACCCCAGAGAAGGGGTGAAAATCATTTTCGCCCCTCTAAGGGGCAAAAATCCAGTTAAAAGCATCTTCGAGGCAAAAATAGAAGGAAGAAATTACTAGGCACAGTCAAAGTCAAAATCGACCCTCAACGGGTGTGAAACCCTAGTAAAAGGCAGTTTCGGAGAGTAAACACAAAAATTACGTCATCCAAACAAAGATGAAGCATTCAAAGTCAAAGTCGCCCCTTAGGAGGGGCGAAAATCATTTTTGCCCTCCTTCGGGAAGAAATTCCAAATGAAGACGTCTTGAGGTGAAACTCCCAAAAATAGAAGATTTTGTTGGCGATCAAAGTCAATGTCACCCTTGGACAGGGGCGAAATCAATAATTTTTACCTCCTTGGAAGAAGATAATTTTAATCATTTTTGGGACGAAATCACCCAAGAAAGGGGCGAAAGCATGTTAAGGGGTAAAATTACCTAGGAAAGGGGTGAAAGCATGTTAAGGGGTGAAATTACCTAGGAAAGGGGTGAAAACATCAGACTTCACGTGCGAAATCAATTCTTGCCCCTTATTTTCAGCAACATTTTATTTCAAAGCACCCCTATTGATAATATCTTTCGGGAAAAGATCAAATATTGGTGGAATTTAATTTTGGAAGCAATGAGATTGATATTTCCATAATTTTGACTGAAGAAATACTAAGATTAAATGCTACGTCCTGGATTCCAGTCTGATTTTTGTTTATTTTCAAGGTGCCCTCCACTGATGTTACCCTTTTCAAGATAAATTTAATTTTCATTGGGTCTCCACTGGCGAGGGTAATATTCTGAGGCATAAAGTGATGGAATGGTGCCCACAATTTAATATCCAAGCTCTTGGTCTTCATGCGACATTGTTGTGTTCCAATGCATCGATGTCTGAGATGATTTTCCATCATCCAATCCTATCGATTTCCTAGGCGCTCTCCATGAAAGAGGGATCACTGCTTCTTGAAGAATGATTTGATTCAAGCATTGCAATTACTAAGGAGAGAATTGTTGTTGCTGATTTTTGACCAGTCAATATTTTGTTGTATTGTGCATTTAATGATAGAGGTGCAACCCTCTATAAATACTAAGCATTTTGATGTAATGAAGGAGGATAGACACTCTATGAAAAACACTTCAAGTTTTCTACGTAAATAGAAGGGATCTAGCTTCTGATTCTACAAATGATTTATGTGTGTGATTTCTTTCTACTTTAATCATTTCTATTTTATATTCATGTCTATTATTTGCTAAGTTTAAATTCTACATATGGATTTGACTAAATTTGGTGAGGGAGTGAGTCCTAGAATGCAAATCTGGAAGTTGTCTCCACAAAATAATAATTTGATTATTTACCTTCTTTCTATTCTATGCTGCAATAATGCTTGATTTGAATTCCTGTTGCTAGTTTATTCCCAATCCTACACCTTCTAGCCTATGGCTATATTCCCTATTTCTTTCTATTATTTTCATTTCTTTCCTACAACTCTAATCTTAAACCAGTGTAGGATTAGTAAGGGAGCTAGTCCTCTTTGGATTTGGCCTGAAGAACATTTCTCTCCTTTGACCTTTCAATGTTGGCCATGTCTAGGGTGCATAAATGCATGTTTTGTATTTTAGGTAGATATTTGACCAACACTTAATGAAGTGCCCAAAAATATCTTTATTTCAGCTTTTCATATTAGTTTGAATAAATTATAGGAACATAAACAGGGTA
This sequence comes from Wollemia nobilis, assembly GCA_028583015.1. Taxonomy (NCBI): domain Eukaryota; kingdom Viridiplantae; phylum Streptophyta; class Pinopsida; order Araucariales; family Araucariaceae; genus Wollemia; species Wollemia nobilis. The sequence continues at coordinate 1,704,463 of JAQPPZ010017097.1, read as the reverse complement.
TGTGCCAAATTGTAGAATGTTTAGCCCAGTTTAGAAGACCAGCAAGGTTTTATAATTTGATCTTGAAGGAAAAATATCTCCGTTGGCAGGTGATGAGATTTAGTTCTAATATTCCCTACAAGCTAGACACTGCTAAGGAATTTCTAGAAACATTTTGTCACAGTCCAGAAGAACAACGGAATTTACTATGTGAGTTATTTTTGCATAACTTCTTCCTACCAGAAAATGTGATATTTTTACCACATATTTCATAGGATAGCTTCTTGGAGATCTAAGAAATTAGAGGATCTAGGAAGCTTTTTGACCACCACTTCATAATTCTTGGTTCCAAGTCAGATTGAAAGGTCCACTTAGGCTCAGATTTGAAGGGTCTTTTAACATTTGAGAGAGGGGAGAAACTCAAGAATTAGGGGGTTATGATCTAATTCTATCTTAGGGAAGGAGATGAGGGAGGAAAAACCTAAAAATTCCAGGTCATATTTAGAGATTAAGACTATCTAATCTACATTGACTGAGAAGGGAACCAAACTTTATATTACTCTAGGTAAGTTTCCTGTCTCGAAGCTCCAAATCAAACAGTTTAAGTTGGTTAACAAAATTAGAGAAATTGTTCATACCTTTAGACAAGATAGGATTCTTACCTTTTTGTCAGAGGGATACAAAGGAGTGTTGAAGTCACCTGCAAGCATTCAACATTCATTCAAAAAATAGAGTCTCATATGGCTAAGGAGAGCCTAGAGGGAGCATATTTTAGAAATGGATTTGGGAGCATAAATATTGGAAAGAACCCATCTCTTAGTGGAATATTTGCAAGAAAAGAGGATTTTAATAATTCTATCATAAGAGAAAATCATAAAACCATCAACCTTTAGGGGGTCCCATTGTAAACCAAAAATGAACAACACCAATACAAATCAAATGTACAAAAGCACAATATGACTCCATAAAAATGCACAAAATGAATAATATTTTATTATTATAAGCAGATCTTCAAGTTATACAATGAATGTACCCCCAATATGAGGTTTTACAATACTTTTGATACATATTTTACAAATAATAGGGTTTTTGAAGCCCTAGTTCATTTAACAATTGGTGTCTTCTTCGCTCATCCTTGATCCAAACTAGGTTGTGGGTGGGATTGTGTATCCTTAGAGGGGCACCCTAGCTTCAACAACTTCCAGAAAGATGATTCTTGAACCTGCAAACAAAAAACAACATACAAGGGATCAGTAATGCCTATGAGGGCTCCACTGCATGAGATCCTTTGAAAAAATAAAACTACTAAACCCTAGATACTACAAAATGGAACTGTAAATAGAAATACAAGAATGTAAAATGATGCAATAAGTATTTTTACCTTGTCAACTATGATCTCTACTTTTGTTTCTATTGTTGATGGTTGCATGGACACCTGAAAGCGTATGAGGGCTTGTAGACTGCAAAATATTGTGTAGGAAATGTCTATGAGCATTCAACAATGGTTGTAAATGCCTAGAAGTATTATAAAAAGACCTAGAGGTATTATTTTGACTCTAAGGGAGTTTGAGGGTTGATGGAAGTGAGGCAAAACCATATCAGGTTCACATAGTATCGACGACAGTAGAAACTGGTGATGCGAATAGCAACAGTGAGGGAGGAATAAGGATGCAAAATGGCTAGGGTTTGGATCTTTTGGGAATTCTCAAGGATAACGTTCATGGATAGAATTCAAATTTGGGACCTTGATTTATAAAAATGAATCACTATTTATAATCTACCTTTAAAAATGTTAGGGTTTCAACAACACAAAATGGGCGATTGAGATTAAAACATGAGGAAGGGTGGAGATTAATTTTAGGTAAGTGACACGAATTGAGATGAATGGAGGGCTGAGATTAAAACATGACGGATGGCTAGAATTAATTCATATAAATACACATATATTTGTGAATGCAAGAACACGACACTTAAAATAAAATGGTAGAATCAAATAAAGCAATGAGATAAATAGATTGCACAAAACAAATATGTATTCAATGAAATGGGGGGGCAATAGACTCTTTTGTTACAATTAGTATCCAATGTGGATATTTGATACAATAGTTTACAATGGAACTAGGGTTCTCTGAAACCCTAGTTAGAAATAACAGAAGTATTTTCAGTTCTGAGTGTGTCCTTGATCCCAACAGGTTGAGTGGGCTTCGAGTATCCAATGTGGGGCCACTCCAGCTTCAAAAGTCATCAAATAAAATGTAGAACTTGTAGATCTTCATACATAAAACAAAGAGAGTTAGTAATACCTATGAGGAATCCATAGTGTGAGGCCCTCATACATTAATAAAACCCTAGTTTACTAATAAAATAAAAGAGCATGCAGAATCAACAAATTACTAAATAAAATACACACAAATAATATTTACCTTGCTATTGACCAGTTATTGCGGATGGCATGTCATATTTGATGATGCAATAGCTTTAGAATGCAATTTTTTGATGATGGTAGGCTCGGAAGTGAGCTTCGCAAGCTCTGGTTTGCACCTGGGATTGTTGTAGGCTCTGTAAGGTGCTTGGCAAGCTCTGGCGTGCACTTGCAGACAGGGCAATCTCTGGTGAGCGCTTGGCAAGCTCTGCAGCAAGCTTCGCAAGCTCATAACAATGCTCGCAAGGTAGGGTAAATCTGCAGAAGCAGATCAGGGGGGCAGTAAAGGAGGCGACGAATGGTGGATGGCTACTGGAATAGTAGAAGCATTATTGGTGGGCTAGGGCTTCAGATCTTCAAGATTCTATGCTAGGGCTTCACCAACAATCGCTTCAGAATGCAAAGTCTAATCTCCAAGTTCAGGTCCAAAATCGTTCCAGGGTTTGGGCATTTGCACATGCCCTTATTTATAATTCAACCTAGGGTTCTTTTAGGGTTTCAACTTGACACTTTTAATCATGTGGCTGAAATTAAATTAAATCCTGCGATTGAGATTGCTTTTTGAATGTGACATGGATTAATGCAAATGGATGGTGGAGATTAAATCTGATCGGACGGTTGAGGTTAATTGAGTTTATTTATATATATATATATATATATATATATATATATAATTATAATAAATATATTAAATATAATAAAATATTATATAAAATATAAAATATTATAAAATAATCCTAATTAGGTTAGGAAATGGCGGGAAGGTGGATTTGGGCTAAATAATTGGTGGGAAATATGGAATGGAAGACAAGTGGGTGGTGGAATGGTTAGGATGGAGGTTTAGTGGTTGTGATTTGGTTTCTACAAATGCCCCTTTTTGTACCATGTTGTGTGAAACACAATATGGTGCAAAAATACGAGACACTTGCTTGGGCTATGGGTATAGAAGCGGCTTCTCTCTATTGTTGGATTCGCGCATTGATGTTGAAGACAAAAGAATAAAAAAAAATTCCAAAGTTTTTGTAGCTTACCCCCTCAATTGGTGAATGAGTTACGAATGTATCTCACAATCCAATTGAAAATGAATGATGTAGTGAATTTGTGCAATTGATGAATGAATGATGTGAAATGCAAATGATTGTGGATGATATGAATGATGTAAAATGTGATACCATTTTTACCCCAACAGTGGGAAGGGGGTTGGTGTATGATACCATGCGATTATGGACGATATGAATGATGTGAAATGTGATATTGTTTTTGCCCCAACGGTGGAAAGGGGGTTGGTGTATAATACCATGTAAAATGTGATGTCATTTTTGCCCCAACGGTTGAAAGGGGGTTGGTGTATAATACCATGCAAAATGTGATACCGTTTTTGCCCCAACGTTTGAAATGGGGTTGGTGTATAATACCATGCAAAATGTGATACCATTTTTGCCCCAACGGTTGAAAGGGAGTTGGTTTATAATACCATGCAAAATGTGATATCGTTTTTTCCCCAACGGTTGAAATGGGGTTGGTGTATAATACCATGCAAAATGTGATGTCTTTTTTGCCCCAACGGTTGAAAGGGGGTTGGTGTATAATACCATGCAAAATGTGATACCATTTTTTCCCCAACGGTTGAAAGGGGGTTGGTGTATAATACCATGCAAAATGTGATATCATTTTTGCCCCAGAGGTTGAAAGGGGGTTGGTGTATAATACCATGCAAAATGTGATGTCGTTTTTGCCCCAATGGTTGAAATGGGGTTGGTGTATAATACCGAAAGCACGAGATTCCGGAAACAAAAAGGATAAACTAAAATTGCAATGTAAATGAAACTAAAATAACGCTTAAATCCTATGTTATTGAAAATTGCATAAAAAGAAAGAACATGAACACAAGATATTAAAGCAATATAAAAATCGGCCCTTTTATTGATATGCTTTTCAAATTCGTGTTACAATGCGTCTCCTTCCTTTTTAGGGGATAGGAGCGTTAAATATTGCTCTTTTACAACTTGTTTCAGAATTCCTTCTTCCGCGTGCCCACATATAAGATGGGCGAACCAAAACGTTGTCGCCGCTTGCGTTGGTAAAGGTAGATTCCTCGCTGCTCCTCTAATGCTGCAAATCTGCGTTCAAAGAAACAAACAAAGAATCAATAGCACCTGTGTATGAAAAATAAAAGATAAATCTAACTATGGCTAAAATGAATCTAAATGAAATGAAAACTTGACAAAAGCATAAACATGAAACTAGCTAAATACTATAAAAGAAATAAAGCGAGGGGGTGCCCGAAGGCAAACCACCCACGGGTGAAACTTTGCTTCGACACCAATCCGCTTGGGATGGGTCCGAAACCTGATGTGATGTGTTGTCGACAAATTGGTAGGATATTGTGGTCAAAAAATCGGTGTTGGTTCTTGATTCGTGCCTTCAAAAGTCACCCAATAACCTCTCTTTCGATTAAGAGATTATGGATGTTGAAAACACAAATCGCAAGTAAATGAATTAGCAGCACTTCGTCGCTCAAAATGCTCCTTCTCTGTATATCTTTTGGGTGAGGAAACTCACCATTTTATAGACCCAAGGGGTCTCTTTGAATTAACATGCAAAAGTGTTTCTTTGCATGAATGCTTTTTGTGTGAAAAGAAGACTTCTTCTTGATCAAGGGATTCTTAACTGTCTCTGTGCATGTCTTTGTGTGTTTTAGAAAAGCTCACTTGCACTCCCATGCAATGAAGGAATAGCTAAGTGGCAAATCTGAGTTGTCCTAAAAAGCTCACTCTCATTCCCATGCAATGAAGGGAACGTCAATTGGCAGATATGAGTTGTCAAAAGAACTCACTCGCACTCCTATGTCATGCAGGAAAAGCTAAGTGGCAGTTCTGAGTTGTTACATGCCGAGATTTGACTTTTTGTCGATCAAACTTGACATTCGTCCCACCCCGAAGCGAGCGCTGGTAATCGTCCCTGGGTGAGACGAGTATCAATCCGCACTCGTCCCTGGGTGGGACGAGTAAAATCCGCACTCGTCCCTGGGGACGAATAAGAAATAAAGTGTCTAAAAGGTGCCAAATTGATTTTTGACTTGCAAAACTCGTTGTGTGAGTGGTTAGAACCACTCGTTTAACCTCTCGAGGGCTGCCCCTGGGGCCGTGTGTGTTAGTGCGATCAGTGCTTGTTGTCACATAATCGGATTGGTGCTGTTTTGGTGTCTACAGATGCCCCTTTTTGGAAAGCGCTGCACATGGTGCAGTGCTAAGCAAAAATATATAACCAAAGCACTAATGATTAGGGTTTCTCAATAACCTAACCAACTCTTGATGCCCCAAGTATGGAAAGGGCACGCATTCTTGAATCCTTGCTTCCGACGAGCTAAGGAACTTAAATCAAGCATTAACCTGGTTCGGTGAGGTATTACTTGAACTTAGACATTGATCAGTCATGAAGAGGCAAAGGGCGCAACCTTTTGTTGTGGGAACCTTGAGTTCATGATTCACGAATGCCAAGTATATGATCAGTTTGTGATGATTGCTTGTTTGCTGCCCCAAGCAAGGGCGCGATTGTCTTTTGCAATGATCCTTTGAATGCGTGTCATTTCCAAGATGGGGTATATTGGTGTTGATTGGCAACTAAGTGTGACTACCCCCTCAAGCGACGAATCGATGAGGGAATGACCGACATGAGAAAAGCGACGAGTCGCTTGACCCAAGATGACTTGTGCAAGGGTGCCTTTAGATGGTTTACCGCTAAGCATGCTCGAGCAGTTTCCTAACTGTTTTGACCTATTTTTGGTGAGTGTGAACCCATTTTGAGATGCCATTTGGGGTTAACATTGGCGAAAATCCGTCTTCCCATGGAGCGGTCCGGCTATGGTAGCCTTCTTAGGGAGTAGGATAACGACAAGGTAGACCCCGACATCAGTTTTCTTATGCCAAGAGGTTAAGTGCAAGAGCACTTTTGTCCGGCAATTTTTAGTGGTTTTGTTTGCATTTGTCATTTTTATTTTTTTTTTTTTTTTTTTTTTTTTATTCGTCCCGGGGGGGACGAATGCCGTGATGGTACTCGTCCTGGGGTGGGACGAGTGCGCCACGGTGGTACTCGTCCTGGGGTGGGACGAGCGCGCCGAAGAGCGCTCGTCCCGGTCAGGGACGATTACCGACTGACAAAAAGTATAAATAGGCGAAAATGACGGTTTTGGCTCATTTGCACTGTTCAGCGATTGCGATTTGGAGCTCGGGGAGGAGGAGGTAGATTTTCTGACGCGAAGCGCTACCGGATTTTCCAGCCACCATGAGTGCACAGACCGGGTCGTCGAGCGGCGGAGCCGAGGCGAGACCAGTAAGTGCACTATCTCCTCGATTTTGAATTTGAAAAATGCAAATGTGTTTTTATGGTGTTTTTCTTTTGTTTAAAACATGAAACCCTAATTAATTAAATTAAAAGGTGAATGAATGAAACCAAATGAAACATGGATGCAAACCGATGGAAACTTAGATGGAAAACCATAGGATAAACCCAAAATGAAACTTAGAGTAACACCTTAGGGTAACCATGGTTAAAAATGTTTTGTTTTTTATGTGAATGGTAAAACTTAGGTCGAAACCATAAGTAAACCATGCCCAATTTTTGTGTTATTTTTATGGAATTAAAAATGGAAAATGGATGAATTTTTTTTTTTGAAATGGTAAACTTAGGTAAACCATGTCAAATTTTTGTGTTATTTTATGGAATTAAAAATGAAAAATGGATGAATTTTTTTGTTTGAAATGGTAAACTTAGGTAAAACCGTAGGTAAACCATGTCAAATTTTTGTTGTTTTTGATGAAATGAAAGATGAATTTTTTTGTTTGAAATGGTAAACTTAGGTAAAACCGTAGGTAAACCATGTCAAATTTTTGTTGTTTTTTATGAAATTAAAGATGAAAAATATGAAAATTTTTTGTTTTGAAATGGTAAACTTAGGTAAAACCGTAGGTAAACCATGTCAAATTTTTGTCGTTTTTTATGAAATTAAAAATGAAAAATTGATGAATTTTTTTGTTTTGAAATGGTAAACTTAGGTAAAACCGTAGGTAAACCATGTCAAATTTTTGTTGTTTTTTTATGAAATTAAAGATGAAAAATTGATGAATTTTTTTGTTTTGAAATGGTAAACTTAGGTAAAACCGTAGGTAAACCATGTCAAATTTTTGTCCTTTTTTTTTTTTTTTTTTGATGAAATTAAAGATGAAAAATTGATGAATTTTTTTGTTTGGAAATGGTAAACTTAGGTAAAACCGTAGGTAAACCATGTCAAATTTTTTTCGTTTTTTGATGAAATTAAAGATGAAAAATTGATGAATTTTTTTGTTTGAAATGGTAAACTTAGGTAAAACCGTAGGTAAACCATGTCAAATTTTTGTCGTTTTTGATGAAATGAAAGGTGAATTTTTTGGGTGAAATGGTAAACTTAGGTAAAACCGTAGGTAAACCATGTCAAATTTTTGTTGTTTTTTGATGAAATGAAAGATGAAAATTTTTTTTTGTTTTGAAATGGTAAACTTAGGTAAAACCGTAGGTAAACCATGTCAAATTTTTGTTATTTTTTTTTTTTTTGGATGTACATGTGAATGAAAGATGTTACTGTACAGTTATGCATTTTTGTACATGTGATGGTAATTTGATGCATGTTTTTGATGTTTGTTGTTTTCTGTGATGTGCAGGTGGTGAAGAGTCGACATCGGGTGCCGACGATTTTTTCTAATGCCCGCGAGGCGTTGACAGCTGAGGATTGGGATTGGCTTGATGCCCTAGGGCTCAAGCATGTGGCTCGGTTGGATGCAGTTGTGGCAGATCGGGCGTACCTCACAACATTGATCGGCCTATGGGATGTTCGGACGAACACCTTCCATCTTTCGACAGGGGAGATGACAGTCACCTTAGAGGACGTGTATCGGATTCTGCGGATTTCGATAGACGGGGTTCCCATTCGGACGACTCCACGAGGCCAGAGGACGGCTGTATTGACGCGGTATTTTGGATATGGAGAGGATGATGATGGGATGACCTCGCTAGAGAGGGCGGAGCTGGATTGCCATATTGGGGGGATTCTGGTACGATATTGGTATGCGAGGGGAATGTTGGGAGTGAGGCATGCACTACTCATGAGCCTCATTTCCAACATGCTCTTGCCAGACTCGTCAGGAGCGAGGTTCCCATGGAACCTATTGGAGGTGGTGTGGCAGTTGGTGGATTGTCCGATGACAGAGCCGATGATTATGAGATGGGGTCAGACGCTTTTGGCGCAGTTGTATGATGAGTTGTATGAGGTCCGTTGTCGAAGGCGAAAGGGGATTGGCTACAGTTTCTTGTTGCAGTGTTGGGCCTGGCAAGATATAGCCGTAGAGCGACCACGAGGGCTACCCTGGACTACACGGGTGAACATGGTGGATAGGGATATTGGGTATGGTGCTCTATGGTATCGATCGAAGGAGCGAGGGCAGAGTCGACGGTTCGCAGGAGACGTGGACCATTACAGAGATGCATTGGCATGACTGACTCCCGGAGATGTGGTATGGAGGCCATATCGGGATTGTCCCGCATGGCCAGAGGCTGATGAGTGGCTTCGACGGGTCCGAAGGGGGAGATGGGTGATTGGGCGACATGGGACAGAGCAGGAGTACTTCCATTACCTCCGAGTGACACGACAGTTTGGGGTACGCCAGGGGTTGCTTGGGGAACCCGTAGTCTATCGACGTCGGAGTGATGAGAGGACCCTAGCTGCATCGATCCTCGAGCCATTGGGGGAGGAGTCGGATACCGTACTGGACATTCCGGACGTAGATGACGTCGGAGTGACGGCCGAGTATCAGGAGTGGTGGACGCTGCGGTAGTGGCGAGGTGAGGGGCCATTGGGAGGAGATGAGGCAGCGGGAGGCGGAGAGGGTGCAGAGGCACCAGGAGAGGGTTGGGGAGCTCCTGCGAATGTGGAGATGGTGGAGGTGGCAGAGGTAGGAGATGACTTGGAGGAGGAGGAGCAGCCGAATATGCAGGATGCTCTAGAGCAGGCTGACGCTCCAACCGTGTAGGGGGATACAGAGGCGGGGTTGCGCGTAGAGGTGGCACAGTTGATGGAGGTATTACGAAGGCGAGATGGAGAGCTTGCGGAGATGACGTAGGAGAGGGATCTCCTGCGAACATAGTTGGCAGAGCAGGAGAGAGCAGGGGCTATGTCTCACTAGTAGGGTGGTGATACGGATGCTGCACGGGAGAGGGATCTCCTGTGGGTGCAGCTAGCACAGCGTGATGACGCCATCGCGTATTACCATAGGCGAGAGGCGAGTGGAGGCTACAAGAGGCAGATTGGGGGCGACATCATGCGAGAGATGGAGGGTGAGATTATCCGCCTTGGTGGGCGAATACTAGAGCCTCCGACCAGTGGCTCGTCGCATAGGACGAGAGATAGCGAGACGAAGCAGTCGACATCATCTCGACACAGGCGACGAGAGGAGGGCGATGCGAGTGGTCGGGATGCAGGGGCGAGCAGTCGCCCTGAGAGATCTCAGAGGACTGATACCGTAGGGGGTAGCTCTCGTCGCATCGATCCTACGTGATCATGGTGGCCGACGCCCTAGGCTGGGGGTTTTTGAGATTTTGGATGATGGGAGCGAGGTCCGAGGACCAGTGCATTGTAGCCTACGGGCAATTTTTGTTATGATATATATATAGATGATTCTTTTTGGTGTTTATCCTTTTTCCATGATTTATGTTTATGTACATGTTTTTACATTGATGTATGCATATGCGATTATGAATGTGATGATTCTAATTTGTATGATGTATGCATATGGAATGAATAAAATGAATTGTTGATGATTTGTCGATGCACCATAGACTGTACAAGATTGGATTGACTTGCTAGAGTAATGGGGTTAATTTGTGGAATGCTTGTGCATGTGAAAACTTTGTTTTTGTATTTTGTCTATTTTTTTTTTTTGATGGTGATGTATGGAATGAAATGTATCGGTTGTTTGAAAATGTAGTTAAGCTTTTCTGAGATGCAGATATTTTTAACTAACTAGCCAAGACTGTACATTTATGTCGCAAGACTTTTTGAACAAGGTATAAATCCGACTTGAATTTAACCAAGGTTATTTCACATCCCTGTGTGTGCAATTGAGTTCGTTTATGTGTTATTCATTAGGATACCGCCAATGCCATATGGGCTTTCAACCGAACCTGTACTGAGGATCACCTAATTAGCTCCACTAACTCCTTTATTGTATTTAGTCAGATTAATCTGCGATGCTATCTAGGATACCATAAGCTAGCTCATCCACATGCAAACATTGATCTGCACACAAGTTAATGTGACAGATATATCGTCATGCGGGAGGTTTACCGCCAGTGACCAATAGGCTATCAACCAAACCGGTACTGAAGCTTGCCTCATGACCTGTCGAAATGCTGAGAGTTCCAGGGATTCAAGTTCGACTCCCTTCTTTTCTTCAATTGTATTGGGATACTTGCTCTTTATAGTGATAAAATCACTGTTTATTTTTGTATTTTTTTTTTGTTTTTTTTTTTTTTTGAGCAAGGGATTTGAATATGGAGTGACGAGAATCACTATTGTTTGTGCCTTTTGATGTGTGCACTGTAGGATGTCAAATTTTAGTGTTTTGACGTTTTGCAAATTTTTGATGTTTTTGCAACTTTTGAGAACTTGGGATTCATGGGGAATTGGGTAGGGAGGATGCTTGTCCTTTTGCCAACTCTCAGCATTCCTAGGGTCATTTGCACAGGGGGATAAGCAAGATAGCCGTTTCGCTTATGGTAACCAGGATTACGGTGCAGGTTTCATCTTTCGTTCACACAACTTAGGAATTATTTTATGTGTGTTAATTTGTGTTGGGATGCTACGTACCAAGGTGGGATCCAAGTAAAACTTTCCCATGTAAAATCTGCTTAACTGTGTACAGTTTTTGGCTAGAAATTTAAAGACATCTGAATGACGAAAACCCTATATACATTAGGCGACAACTGACGATGCTAAAATAAAAGGGTGATATGCTGGATGTATGCGTTTATGAAAATGGATCTGAGGTGGAAATGATGGAATTGCCAAATAATGACAGCCTATGGTGCTTTTGACTTGTATGACCTAGCGAAGTATGCAATGTATGGATGCAATGCTTAATGTAACCTATATTTTTGTATTTTGATTTTTATGAGAATGCATGGAATTGGAATGCAATTGTTTTTGTGATTTTGATTTTTTATTTTGATTTTTTTTTTGAGTATGCATGGAATTGAAATGCAATTGTTTTTGTGATTTTGATTTTTTGTGTTGTTTTTGTTGATTTTTGAATATTTATGTTGACCAAGCAATTATGGTAATGCTTGGAGCTTTTGGTGTTGACCAAAGGGTTTATAGATACCTTTGGGGCTTTTAGGGATGACCAAGCGATTATGATAATCCTTGGAGCTTTTGGGTTGACCAAGCGATTGTGATAATCCTTGGAGCTTTTTGGGTTGACCAAGCGATTGTGATAATCCTTGGAGCTTTTTGGGTTGACCAAGCGATTGTGGTAATCCTTGGAGCTTTTTGGGTTGACCAAGCGATTGTGATAATCCTTGGAGCTTTTTGGGTTGACCAAGCGATTGTGATAATCCTTGGAGCTTTTTGGGTTGACCAAGCGATTGTGGTAATCCTTGGAGCTTTTTGTTGGACTATGGCTCTCTAGCTGTGGAATGGCCTCAAATGAATGATGTTCAAGGGTTCTGTTTCCTTGATTCCTTCAAGAGAGGCAAGCCGGTATGTTCCAGGTCCTATTTTACTATCAATGATGTAAGGACCTAACTAGTTTGTCGTGAACTTGTCCCGTAGATGGGATGACAAATTAGAATTTTGTTGGTTCTCTTTTAAGACCAAGTCACCAACCTGAAATTCCCTGAAGTGGACTTTCATGTTGTATGCTTTCTTAAGTCGCTCTTGATAGATACGCAAATGCTCGAGAGCATGAACGCGTCGTTCGTCGAGCAACGTTAGTTGATCTAACCGGGCTTGCCACGCAGTGTCATCATCGATGAACTCTTGCATTGAAATGCGCAGGGAAGGAATTTCCAACTCAAAAGGCATGACTGCCTCGGAGCCATACACCAACGAAAATGGAGTTGCCCCAGTGGGCGTCCGAATGTTGGTGCGATAAGCCCATAGGGCAAGCGAGGATCTGAATGTGCCAGTCTTTATGATTGTCTGCAACTATCTTTTTGAGAATGGCGACTAGCATTTTGTTTGACGCCTCTGCTTGCCCATTTGCCTGCGGATAATAGGGTGTTGAAAAGCTATGTTGAATCTTGTACTTTGTGGTCAAAGCACGCACATCTTTATTCTTGAATGGTGTCCCATTATCCGAGACGATTTTGGATGGAATACCAAAATGACATATGATGTTATGCAAAATAAACTCCGCAATGCGGGCTCCAGTCGTAGTGGTCAACGAAATTGCTTCCACCCATTTGGTAAAGTACTCTGTGGCCGTTAAAATAAACGTGTGACGACCAGACGATGCAGGGGAGATCTTTCCAATTAGATCAAAGCCCCACCACAAAAAAGGCCAAACCGATTGAATCGGCTGCAAGGCCTGAGAAGGTACGTGTGTCAAATTAGCATGGTGCTGACACTTCACGCACTTCTTCACATATGCGCAACAATCTCGCTCTAAAGATGGCCAATAATAACCCATGCGAAGAATGCGCTTTGCAATGGCCATACCGCTGAAGTGGCCACCACATGTACCATCGTGAGCTTGGGTGATCGCCCAAGCGGACTCCTGTTGGTCCAAACAACGAAGAAGAATTCCTTCATAATTTCGACGATACAAAATGTCTCCTAACAAGACATGCTTTGCCGCTTTCTGTTTGAATGATCTTTTCGCGGCTTGTGTCAATCCAAGTGGGAGATTACCTAGCTTGAGGTAATCCCGAATGGGTGTGTACCAATCTTGCCGATCGAAACCTCGATAGTATGAACGGCCAATCCCTCTTGAAGTCTATCCCGAACAAAAGCTGAGCAGGAAAGAACTTGTAAAAACAACGTGGTGTTGCTAGTAAGAGGGGTCGGGGAGAACAAGGACCCCCAGTTGGCTTGAATCAAACAATCTCGAATTCGAGAGAACTTATCCGAAGATGGTTCAATCTGGATCATGTGGATTCCTGGCGTCAGATCAGAGCTTGCACGCTCCATCGCAGATTGCGATAATGTTTTAACCTGAATGGTTGTCATTTCACCAGAAGGGTCTTGCGGGATGAGTGACCCCAAGGAGGCCATAGTATCCGCAAAATGATTTGATGATCGAGGGAGTGCCTCGATGTCATACCATTCAAGTTGTGCCAGGAATTTGTCCACAAGGGCTTTATAGGCCCGCAAAACTGGACATTTACATTGGAATATCCCCTTTACTTGATTGACAATTAACAACGAATCACCAAAGATGTTCAATCGTTTAATGTTCATGGTGATTGTTGTCTGAAGACCTATGAGCAAGGCTTCGTATTCTGCATTATTGTTGGTGCACGGGAAGTCTAATTTAAATGACAAGGGCATTGGAGCACCTTGCGGAGTGAAGAATACAATTCCCGCACCACCCCCTTGCTCACATTTAGAACCATCGAAGAATAGGGTTATGTCAGCTTGTGACTCAGGCTCATCAGAATCTGGCGACTCTAAAACATGGAAGACCCCATCATCAGGTAGTTCAAAAGTCAGAGGCTGATCATCTTCAAGAGGAGCCTCAGCTAGTTGATCGGCGATGACTTGACCTTTTATAGATTTTTGTCCAATGAACTCTATGTCAAACTCCGTCAACAACATGATCCATTTCGCCGTGCGGCTACTATGATAAGTACGACTCATCATGTATCGCAATGGATTCTCCTTAGACACAACATACGTCTTATTACTAAGCATGTAGTGGCGTAGCTTTTTGGTAGCAAACACCACTGCCAAGCAGAGTTTTTCAACATATGCATAGTTAAGTTCATAACTGACCAGGGTGCGGCTAAGATAGTATGTAGCCTGTTCTCTGTGAAGTTCATTTTTTTGGGACAACATGGCACCCAGTGCCACCTCAGTGGCTGAGATGTATAAATAGAATGACACTCCTGGTCTGGGTGGTGCCAATACTGGCAGCGAAGCCAAGTACTATTTAATGTCGTCAAAGGCTGACTGGCACTCGTCATCCCAATGAAATGTGACCCCCTTATGCAATAATTTATTCATGGGTCGGCATTTGTCAGATAACTGCGCTATGAAGCGCTTGATCGACGCAACCTTTCCCTGCAGACTCCCGAGCTGCTTGATGGTGGTTGGGGGACGCATTTCAAGGATTGCCTTGACTTTGTTTGGATCAACCTCAATTCCTCGTTTGGAGACTATGAAACCCAAGAGCTTTTCGGAGGTGACGCCAAAGACGCACTTCTTGGGGTTTAGTCTGACTTTATGCTCAATGAGGCGATCAAGGACCTTACTCAAGTCACCGATGTGATCTGGGCGCAAAAGAGATTTGGCCAACAAATCATCCATGTAATCTTCCAAAGTTTTGTGCATGTAATCATGAAAGATGTACGTCATGGCACGTTGGTAGGTGGCTCCGGCATTTTTAAGGCCAAAAGGCATGACCTTATAGCAAAATGTCCCCCAAGGCGTTGTGAATGCCGTTTTTAGTTGGTCCTCAGGATTAATACGAATCTGATTGTATCCTGAGAAACCATCCATAAGGGAAAGCATTTCATGGCCCGTTGTAGCGTCTACCAACGCGTCGATGCTCGACAAGGGAAAATCATCCTTAGGACTCGCTTTGTTAAGATCTCAAAAATTAGTGCATATGCGAATCCTCCCATCGGGCTTCTTGACAGGAACCATGTTAGACAACCATGGCGGATAATCCACACAGATGACAAACTGGGCATCCAACAACTTTTGTAACTCATATTTTACCATTAAGGCCACTGTTGGATGCATCTTGCATAGTTTTTGCTTGACTGGCTTGATTGTCGGATCAAGCGTTAAATTGTGCGTGACTAGCTGTGGGTCTAGTCCCGACATATCCTTGTATGACCATGCAAAAACCTCCTTCTTTTCCTTAAGAAGGGCAACATAATCGGCTCGCTCTTCAGGGGAAAGACTTACCCCCAGCTTGAGAATCCATGGATTCATTGGATCTGTGCCGATGTCTACATCAGTCGTTGCTTCAACTGACATATGGGATCCGTCTTCCAACTGGTGTGGAATTGGGATCAGATGGATATCGTTTGCTGAATTAAGATCATCATTAGGAACGTCAAGTTCCTCTTCAACATGGAAGACATCCTGAGTCTGTCCTGGAGTGAAATGAAACATCCCACCGCAAGGCCAATACTCTGATGGAGATGGTGGTGTGTCAGCACGATCCCAATCAATAGCTTCTATGTCTAGATGCAATAATCATGTTGGATTGGCTGGATCATGGATGGGGGCGGTCAAGTCAATGGAGACCATGTTGATGAAATGATTGTAATCTCCATTACCGCAAATGTGACAACTCTGACATTCTGGATGTTCTTGGTGCTTTGGATCTGGCTCTGTAGGCACTGGCACAAAGGGATCAGCCCTATGCGTGGACCTACAAATAGGGTCTGCCCTAGGTACTGATGGTTTGATAGGGTCTCCAGGTGAAAGATGCTCGTTGTATGCCTGGAGTGGCGGGTGCAGTAATTGCTATAACTGCGCCAGGTTGAAATGCCGCCTAGGTCTTGGATCTATGTGTAAGTGTTCAAACATGTCATCTATGTCCAAAGGATTTTGTTGTTGTTGCGGTAGCCTATGCTCACTGGAATCATTCAATGGGAACATCATCAAGAAGTCCTCCTGATCGTCATTCATTGGATATTCATGCGAATGATCGTACTCCGACTCATCTTCGGAAGACCCTTCGTGGTCTTGTCCATCTTCCCCTTGTGGGTGAGTCCATGAGGTTTCTCCTTGTTCGGCCATAGGGAAAGGGTTGTTGAGGTCAACAAGGTTATTTGTTTGTAATGGGAAATAATCCCCCAATGTATAAGTTGTATTTGGATTGACATATGGATCTGATGCCAACCCATCCTTGTTGCCTATCCCTAGGCCTTGCATGTTTTCGACCAAGATGTCGAGGGGCAAAGGGTGATTAAACCCTACTCCTGACTTGTCATAAGGCATTTGGTATCTTGGTTGACACAAAACACGCATTCCTTGTTCATACCGGCCTAACCCGTATCCATGCCAATTGCATTGGCTAAGATATCGTAATGCGAAGTCTGGGTTAGCCAGATAGTTGACATCTTCCACAAAGGGATCTTCATCTTCCTCTTCTTTTCGGGAAGGTTCAACGCCATGATCCAGGCCCCCAAAAATAAAGTTTGTCCGATTAGGTGGGTAGCCTAAAGGAACCACGGAGCCTATGGGGAGTCGAGGTCTTCCCATGTCTTGCATAGATCGAAGTGTGGGCGTTGCAACAACATTGCGCACTATATACTCCCCCATGCCCGTGTTAGACATCTCAAAAGTAATCGTTGGCGATTGAGGGGAAGCGAATGGGAGTTCTCCTTGAGTCCACTCCATGTGGGGTGAACTAGGCGTCTCAACTTCCATTCTATTAGGCGTCTCTTCTGTAGAGATGTTGGAGACTAAAGGTGGTTCCGCTTCCAGGGGCTTCTTTCCTTTGTCCGTTGGTGTGGCCACCATAGGTGGCATCGTTGTGGGAGGACTGGATGAAGAAGATGATCCCGCCTGAGAATTTGATTGATTTGGTGATGGAGATTCTTGCTTAGTCGGACCCCGTTTAGATGGATTTAACTGGAAATCCACGTGCGTTGAAGGAAGGGTCGACTGCGGCATGATTTGCACTGAGTTGCAATACTTAAAAGGTTCCAAATCTACGGGGACCACGTGCACTTGTCCTTCAAATGTATACTTCAAACATTGATGAGCAATTGAAGGGACACACTTCATATCCCGGATCCAAGGCCGCCCAAGCAAGATATTGTAAGCCATCTCACCTTCTAAAATGTGGCACAACGTATGAATGGTCTTTTGTCCCACTTGGATGGGCAGGACAATTGTGCCAACTGTCGAGCATATCGCATCATTAAATGCTCGAAGGGTATAAGTGGAAGGTGCAATGTGAGAGGCTGGTAGTTTCAAATGTTTCAGTGCAGCGGTTGTAATAAGGTTACTGGACGAACCAGTGTCTATCAACACCCGTTTGTATGGAGTCCCGTTGACCCACGCAATAACGTGCAGGGGTGGATCCGCTACATCTCCAGTCACCATTTTTAGCTCATCTTCCCTGAAGGTAATGACTGGTTCAGTACACTATTTGACATGCCCCACAAAATTGTTGAACGAATCCGCTTCGTGGGGTTGCAATTCAATTGCCTTTAATATCTCCATAAGAGCTTCCCGATGGGGCACCGATTGTTGAATAAGCTCATAAATGGAGAGCCTAGCCGATGTGGTCCATAGACTTTGAGTAAGTCTAGTTCGAATCATGGCCACTGGTCTAGGTGGGGGCAACTATGTAGGATTTGGTTGATGTTGTGACGTGGATGAAGCTTCCCTAGTGGCTGTCGCGGG
The DNA here is from genome assembly GCA_028583015.1 of Wollemia nobilis. Taxonomy (NCBI): domain Eukaryota; kingdom Viridiplantae; phylum Streptophyta; class Pinopsida; order Araucariales; family Araucariaceae; genus Wollemia; species Wollemia nobilis. Next base: position 1,686,440 of record JAQPPZ010017097.1, on the reverse strand, counting down.
GACAACTCCCGGGTGTCTCTTGTTTCTTGTCACAATGCTAATCATTCCAACATACCCCTCCATGGGGCAACTCTGTTGCACTTCGTTGACATGCAGAGGTTTTGTTTGTGCATCATGTGTGGGTAAAGGATCTTTGAAAACACCCATTTGTTGGTTGTTGGGTGCGATGGGGTTATCCACTACCAATGTGTGATTATCAATGAGATCTTGCACTAAACCTTTAAACGTCCAACAGACATTAAGGTCATGCCCTTTCCTTCTATGGAATCTACAGAAAATATCCTCTCTATACCCCTTAGGCTTTGGCGCATTGGGATCAATTGTTGGAATATCTGGCAGATTAATCAAGTTTGCCGCTGACAAACGGTCAAACAAGGAATCCCTAGACTCAGTGTATGGTGTAAATTGTCGCTTAGGGCGACGCTGCTGATTTTGATCCTGCTTCTTGTTATCTTTCTCATAATTATTGTGAGGCACCGCCTGATAGTTAGCCTTTGAAGGCTGTGTTGCTTGGGCAGGCGTAGGGGCATTAATAGCAACTTGATTGACCACGGCGGGTTTCTGTTGCGTATTCCCTGTTTTGGTGCTCTTGTTCCACTCTTTTTCTTAGGCTTGGCAATTTCGCCATCCTGTATCTTGATCTCTTCGATACGTCTAGCTTGCGCCAGAGCTTCTTCTAAAGTGGCGTATTGTTGCAGCTGCAATAGCACAGAGATCGATCGCAAACAACTCTTTGCAAACATTTGAGTTAGGTCGGACATAGGAGGGAGGTAGGACAACTTTGAAAGCACCGTCCTCCATCGATTCCCATATGCTACCATAGACTCCTCCTCATACTGTTTGAGGCTAGCTAGATCACTGAGTGACGCCTTTTTCTTTGTATTGAAAGCAAAACGTTCTAGGAACGCGTCCACTAGTTGATCCAAGTTGTAGATGCTATGCTTCGGTAGATGGGTAAACCAATCCGAGGCAGATCCTGCGAATGTGGTTATGAATGTTCTCAATAGCAATGCATCATTGTCTTGTATACCAAAGCATTGGCTCAAAAATCGTGTCACATGCTCTTGAGCATCCTCATCCCCTTTAAAGAGTGCCAACTGGGGCAGCTTGAAATGTTCGGGGTATGGAGGTGCTGGCACTGATGGATGCATCGGATGACTACGGAGTTGGCGTAATGTAGGCTTTTGGGGCCCACCAGTCTTGAGTTCCATAGTCTCTAAGCGTTCTAACAACACTTTGTATGCATCAGAGGACGTAATCTCCTCCTCCTTGGTTTGTTCCCACTGTGGGTTGCGGGGAACTTGAGGCCTTTGAATGGATAAATGGGTAGCATCCCTTCTGCCTTGATAGGGCGTTTCAGCCCGCTCTTCTTCTTGGTAATAATCCTCATAATCTTCTTGAGGAGTGTTTGGCCTAGGCCTATAAACATGGACGGGTGCCCGCGGAGGATGCCCATCATGGTTGCGAGGAATGGCCTCCCGCTCAGGTCTAAGAGGTCTTGGAGGCGAGTGCTTGCTGAAGTCGTGGAGACCTGTCTCGCACTAAGGGGTTGTGCCTCACATACATCTCGGATTGTTGTGCGCGAGGGACTGGGGCCTTCTCAGGCGCATGGTTGTGAAGCAATTCAGTTGTCTGACGCTGAATGCGCTCTTGATCAAGGCGACACAAATGTTCTAATTCCTGTTGTTCTTGCCTAAGCCGCGTGATTTGTGCTTGGCGGGCGGCTAGTTGTGCAAATGCCAAGTTACTTTGTTCTGTTGTCTCTTGTTTAATAGGCCTAGATGTCTCTCCTACATATCTGTTTCGATCATGGTGCTCTGAGACCCCTATATGTTGCTTCCCTCTATCGAGGTTGGCCGCATTAACTTGAAACTCTGGTCTCAATGAGTGATCTGGATATAATGCAGGTGCAGACGTGCATCGTTTCGGCACTGGATACTGTTCTCGAGGAATGTAGTGATCCTCCTCTCTCTCTCTGTGATATGCATAAAAAGTGCGGGCAGAATTGTCTTGCCCTGTCGGGAGAACTTGATGTTCTGGATATGGTCTACTGTGTCCGACATTAATTGGGGGTAAATTAGGAACCACAAAATCATATGGTTCTTCCTTTTGGACCCTTTGTTGTTCCATAGCAGTACACAATGCTTCATCACTAGGCCACCCAAAATGAACTTCCAAAGGAGGCCTCGTGCTTAGACCAGGTGGTACATATAGGTTATTTTCTTGAAAATATTCTTGTTGCTCATGAGTTCCCCTTAGGGAGGGGGTTCTAAATTCTCGTCTATTGAAGGCCTGACTTGGAGAGCCCCTCAAGGAGGGGCCTCTAGAACCATGTTCTATAACTGTATGGGTTGGAGTGCCTCTCAAGGAGGGGCCTCTAGAGCCATGTTCTGCATGGTGTGAACTAACTGGTGTACCCCACCGTCGAGGCGGGATGGCCAAGTCTTCAAGGCTATATCGGAGACGATTTGTCTCTCTTGGTGCATTTTCTACAGCTTCTGCCCGTGATTGGGCTTGGCTACGAGTATTCACCATGGTAATGCTAACCTAAAAATGCAAAAATTCTTTTTATGATTTTTTTTTTTTTTTTTTTGTCTAAACAGAAAATAGCATACACACTCACAAGCAATGATTATCTCTTTTAAAGATTAATAGTGTGCCCTAAATCTGGTTTAGTGTGTTTTTGTTGTTTGTTTTGTTTTTGAAAATTTTGTGAAACGTTTAAATGCAATTATGAAGGCTCTTATGACTCCCAAAATGGTCGCCCCTTCAATATACCATTGCCGGACCGATATACCAACCTCTCTATATACCCGCCCTTACGTGAGGGAGACTATAGGTACGTGAGAGCAGATGATACGTGGAACATAGGCGGTACGGAAGGGGAATCGCTCTGTTTATGACACCTACCATAGAAGACTTATCCTCGCGTGCTGGGAATCACCCCAAGCTACACTCGGTCAGCTTTCGTCAGGATTTACGTCTAGCAACAGTCGCGATCGAGGTAATGGATGCAATATCTCAAGCCAAAGTGATAATGGAATCCACCTTTGGTCTTGCTCAAGGGTTGGGGTTTTACGACCAACGCCTTGGTTTAAAATACCACGTGATGTGTGGGGTTCATTTTAATTTTGCAAAATTGAAACAGGCAAACGAAAAGAAATCTTTCCCTAAGCCATACAAACTGAAAACCAAAAAACAAAAAAACAGAAATTTGACAGAAGCTTTAAAAAAACCCCTACCTCTTCTCTGCCTAATCGGATGTTTCTGATTTGCTCTGAAAATTTGCACAGATCTATACTCGTCCCTGGGTGAGGCGAATATCAGAACCGTAATCGTCACAGGGTGGAACGAATAGTTTATTCGTCCCGGGGTGAAACGAATACCAATTCTGTAATCGTCACTTGCAGAGACGAATAACAGTCCGATGTTGAAAAATAGGTACCTATAAAAAAACAAGCAATTTTAGATCAGTAATTTAACCTAAAAAAAAATAGAGGACAGAGGTCCCACCGTGATCGCCATTGAAAACACGAGATTCCGGAAACAAAAAGGATAAACTAAAATTGCAATGTAAATGAAACTAAAATAACGCTTAAATCCTATGTTATTGAAAATTGCATAAAAAGAAAGAACATGAACACAAGATATTAAAGCAATATAAAAATCGGCCCTTTTATTGATATGCTTTTCAAATTCGTGTTACAATGCGTCTCCTTCCTTTTTAGGGGATAGGAGCGTTAAATGTTGCTCTTTTACAACTTGTTTCAGAATTCCTTCTTTCGCGTGCCCACATATAAGATGGGCGAACCAAAACGTCGTCGCCGCTTGCGTTGGTAAAGGTAGATTCCTCGCTGCTCCTCCAATGCTGCAAATCTGCGTTCAAAGAAACAAACAAAGAATCAGTAGCACCTGTGTATGAAAAATAAAAGATAAATCTAACTATGGCTAAAATGAATCTAAATGAAATGAAAACTTGACAAAAGCATAAACATGAAACTAGCTAAATACTATAAAAGAAATAAAGCGGGGGGGTGCCCGAAGGCAAACCACCCGCGGGTGAAACTTTGCTTCGACACCAATCCGCTTGGGATGGGTCCGAAACCTGATGTGATGTGTTGTCGACAAATTGGTAGAATATTGTGGTCAAAAAATCGGTGTTGGTTCTTGATTCGTGCCTTCAAAAGTCACCCAATAACCTCTCTTTCGATTAAGAGATTATGGATGTTGAAAACACAAATCGCAAGTAAATGAATTAGCAAGCACTTCGTCGCTCAAAATGCTCCTTCTCGATATCTCTTTTGGGTGAGGAAACTCACCATTTTATAGACCCAAGGGGTCTCTTTGAATTAACATGCAAAAGTGTTTCTTTGCATGAATGCTTTTTGTGTGAAAAGAAGACTTCTTCTTGATCAAGGGATTCTTAACTGTCTCTGTGCATGTCTTTGTGTGTTTTAGAAAAGCTCACTTGCACTCCCATGCAATGAAGGAATAGCTAAGTGGCAAATCTGAGTTGTCCTAAAAAGCTCACTCTCATTCCCATGCAGTGAAGGGAACGTCAATTGGCAGATATGAGTTGTCAAAAGAACTCACTCGCACTCCTATGTCATGCAGGAAAAGCTAAGTGGCAGTTCTGAGTTGTTACATGCCGAGATTTGACTTTTTTCCGGTCAAACTTGACATTCGTCCCACCCCGAAGCGAGCGCTGGTAATCGTCCCTGGGTGAGACGAGTATCAATCCGCACTCGTCCCTGGGTGAGACGAGTGCTAATCCGCACTCGTCCCGGGGTGGGACGAATAAGCAATAAAGTGTCTAAAAGGTGCCAAATTGATTTTTGACTTGCAAAACTGCTGTGTGAGTGGTTAGAACCACTGTTTAACCTCTGAGGGCTGCCCTGGGGGTTGTGTGTGTTAGTGCGATCAGTGCTTGTTGTCACATAATCGGATTGGTGCTGTTTTGGTGTCTACAAATACCATGCAAAATGTGATACCATTTTTTCCCCAACGGTTGAAATGGGGTTGGTGTATAATACCATGCAAAATGTGATGTCGTTTTTGCCCCAACAGTTGAAAGGGGGTTGGTGTATAATACCATGCAAAATGTGATACCATTTTTGCCCCAACGGTTGAAAGGGGGTTGGTGTATAATACCATGCAAAATGTGATACCGTTTTTTCCCCAATGGTTGAAAGGAGGTTGGTGTATAATACCATGCAAAAAATGATACTATTTTTCCCCCAACGGTTGAAAGGGGGTTGGTGTATAATACCATGCAAAATGTGATGTCGTTTTTGCCCCAACGGTTGAAAGGGGGTTTTTGAAATGATTTGTGTCTGTTCATTGCCCTTAACAGATAAAGGGGTTTTTGATGATGAAATATGAAAAGTGTCTGTTCATTGCCCTTAACAGATAAAGGGGTTTTTGATGATGAAATATGAAAAAGTGTTCGTTCATTGCCCTTAACCGATAAAGGGGTTTTTTTTTATGATGAAAGTGTCCTTATGGTAGTCTATCCATCCTACTAGATTGCATGGATAACCAGTCACTGCAACCGCCAGGTTTAAAGGATAAACCAATAAATACAAGGTTTACTTATGAATGGATAATGATAAAAAATTTAAATATGATCTATTTTTGCCCTAATAGATGAAGGGATTTTTGCAATTTGGATGATGTGAACGCAAGGCAAATGGCGCAACCTTTGACAAAAGAACACAGTATTTTAAACCTAGCAATTGACTTGTTGATGATGTGATGTGATTGAATGATTGAATTGTTTATTGCAAATGTGGGGAAGGTGTGAAACCTTGAACACCCCCAAGTACTAGTTGTGATGTTGATTGATTAGGGGAAAGGTGTGAAACCTTGAGCACCCCCTAGTTGTGATGGTGCTTGCTTGATTGGGGAAAAGGTGTGAAACCTTGAACACCCCCAAGTTGTGATGATGTTTTAAACTTTCTAGCGATCTTTGCATATGTGAATTTGATATATATATATATATATATATATATATATATATATATATATATATATATATATATATATATATATATATATATATATATATATATATATATACATGGCTTTTATGTTTGTTTTATGCTTTTGTTTGAATGCAATGCATGTTTAATGAAAATGTTTTTATGGAATGACTTATGGATGATTAATGTAAGCTAAATGATGTATGTGCCTAATGCAAGTACATGTGTAATGAACCTAAGATATATGAGAGGGATGCATGGTGTTCGAATAATCTTTTTATAGTTCAGAAATTTTATTGGTCATGTTTGATGTCCACTATTTTGTAATCAAGGTACCCAATTTTAATGACTTTATGCAACTTGACGTATGACGTAGGCATGAATGTTGACATGGAAGAAGATATGGATGTTGATATGGAAGAAGATATGGATGTTGATATGGATGAAGTATTGCAGCATTTTCAAAAACTCAAACATAGTAGTATTATCAATCAAACTCACTTGGGTTGTCTAACTTTCTTTAGGACCAATGTGTGTGCAAGTGAGGTTCAATTACCAAATATTGAGTGTGACAATGATTCTATCTAATCAATAACCAGTGTGTGTGCATGTGAAGTTCATTGAACCACTATGAGTAAATTAGGCATGACTTGTTATGGAGATGATCTGAAGCTAGCCTGTCGTTATGTGCGGTCAGAGGTCTCCTTGTTTTCCAAGGAGACATGTCACCCTACATGAGCTTACTCCACTGCCAGCCAGGCATCTATAGCCCCGATGGAGATTCACTCCATAGTCCAATGGGAGTTGATCTTTTACACCTTAGGGATGACTACTCGTCCTTCATAGGGACGTGTAGTATGAATCCTTATGACTTTAGGGATAAAGGGTGTTTGGAATTTTATTTGTTAATTTTGTATAGAGCTTTGGGGAATCGAATTCTCAACCGAAGTGTGATAAGAATTTTGACCCTATCCTTACTACTCTATGTTTTTATGCTTATGTTTGAAGAGTAATTGAGGTAGTGATGAAAACCACTATTTTTGCTTTGGACTATGTTGCATTATGGGACAAGCGAGGATTATCCCTTTTCGCTTCAAGGTACTACCCAAGTATGGTACTAACCCTCTTTAGCTCATAATGTTTTTAAGATGTGATGAAATGTGATTGGTTCAAGATTGTATTCAAAATCAATTGGCAATATTCAAGACCTTCTTAATGTGTAAAGTGTATTTTTGGTCCCAAAGAAAATCGGACATTCATTTGGAGGTTGCTTGCTACACTAGTAATGGCTGAGTGATTGAAAATCTAGGCTTTATGATTTTTGACACGGGATGTGGTTTGACATATGGCTTTTGTGAGGGTTGCATGATTTCTTCAAACTAGGTACCCCCAGTTTTTATAACTTGACTTTGTATTTGTGGCCATATCATCATTACTAAGTAATATCATTCGAACATGGGATGGGATGAATGCAATTATGAATGACTATAGCGGAATGTATATGAAATGTGCAATTATGAATGTATGAATGCAAGCGAAAATGAAATGCATGTGAAAAATGCTTATAAATACGAATGTGGAAGTGTATATGCAAATGCCTATATGTATGCATGCTTATGAAAATGCAATTTGATTTTGTTGTTTTGTTGTTTTGATTTTTTTTTTAAGCATGTACGTACATATATAGTAATCACAATAAGCATGGAACACTTTCAAGTGTATGATGTTCATCAGCTTTGGTTTGTATACTCCCACTAACATAGGAAGCTTATGACCAAAGGAGTTGGGTACCTTTGGGGCCTTTTGAAAATTTGATGTGACCAAAGGGATTGAGACCTTTGGAGCCTTTTGAAATTGATGTGTGACCAAAGGGGTTAAGACCTTTGGAACCTTTTGAAATTGATGTGACCAAAGGGATTGAGACCTTTGGAGCCTTTTGAAATTGATGTGTGACCAAAGGGGTTAAGACCTTTGGAGCCTTTTGAAATTGATGTGACCAAAGGGGTTAAGACCTTTGGAGCCTTTTGAAATTGATGAGCCACCGAAGTGACCAGGAAGTGGGGTATGTTTTCCATTACACAATTTAAGTTACTTATTTTCTTTTGAATTCTAGCTTGAACTATGAAGTGCGTAAACAAAATATATGCAATTAAATCCAAATAACACCAAACCAAACAATCTTGTGTAGGAATTTTTATAAGTAAAAGAAAATACAATGTCCTAGGTTTTGCCTTGTGTGGCTTACCTCATTAATTATTATTTAAAATATATTTCTTTTTATTATTATTTGATTTACTTACGTTATGGTACTAACTCGAAATCAAATAAAAGTAATAAGTCAAAAAAACTTAATGGAAAACACATCAAATCCACCTACTACGTAATGATGGAATGGCTATTGTGTAAGCCATGTTAGTGATGAAAGGGCTATTGGTTAAGCCATGTAAATGATGAAATGGCTAAGGTTGAGGCATGTTAATGATGAAATGGCTAAGGTTGAGCCATCTTAATGATGAAATGGCTAAGTTTGAGCCATGTTAATGATGAAATGGCCAAGGTTGAGCCATGTTAATGATGAAATGGCTAAGGTTGAGCCATGTTAATGATGAAATGATGAAATGGCTAAGGTTGAGCCATGTTAATGATAAAATAATGAAATGGCTAAGGTTGAGCCATGTTAATGATGAAATGGCTAAGGTTGAGCCATGTTAATGATGAAATGATAAAATGGCTAAGGTTAAGCCATGCTAATGATAAAATGATGAAATAGCTAAGGTTGAGCCATGTTAATGATGAAATGATGAAATGGCTAAGGTTTATCCATGTTAATGATGAAATGATAAAATGGCTAAGGTTAATCCATGTTAATGATCAAATGATGAAATGGCTAAGGTTGAGCCATTTTAATGATCAAATGATGAAATGGCTAAGGTTGACCCATGTTAATGATGAAATGACTAAGGTTAATCCATGTTAATGATGAAATGGTAAAATGGTTAAGGTTAAGCCATGTTAATGATGAAATGATGAAATGGCTAAGGTTAAGCCATGTTAATGATGAAATGATGAAATGGCTAAGTTTGAGCCATGTTAATGATGAAATGATGAAATGGCTAAGGTTAAGACATATTAATGATAAAATGATGAAATGGCTAAGGTTGAGCCATGTTAATGATAAAATGGCTAAGTTTGAGCCATGTTAATTATGAAATGATTGACTAAGGTTAACCCATGTTAATGATGAAATGATAAAATGGCTAAGGTTAAGCCATGTTAATTATGAAATGATGAAATGGCTAAGGTTAATCCATGTTAATGATAAAATGATGAAATGGCTAAGGTTGAGGCATGTTAATGATGAAATGGCTAAGGTTGAGCCATGTTAATGATGAAATGATGAAATGGCTAAGGTTGAGCCATGTTAATGATGAAATGATAAAATGGATAAGGTTGAGCCATGTTAATGATGAAATGATAAAATGGCTAAGGTTGAGCCATGCTAATGATGAAATGATGAAATGGCTAAGGTTGAGCCATGTTAATGATGAAATAATGAAATTTTTAACATAAATCCAAGTTAAATATATTTTCCATTAAGCTATTTTGTTTTACTACTTTCTTCTGATGTATTTTTAATACCATAAAGTACTTAAACCCAATATTTAAAGCTTATCAAAATAAAACCAACTGTAAAAACTTGTACAAGAATTTAAAGATAAAAGAAAACAATCAGTCCTAGGTTTCACCTTGTGTGGCTTACCTCATTTCGTATTATTTTCTTCATTAATGTGTGGTTACTTTTAAAATTGTGTGGTTGGTGTGTTTGATGTTACCTAATCTTTGTTAAATGAAATAAAGGAAAAATCTATGGCTGGATAGGGCTACGAGATTCTTATTGGTAATGACCTCCAACAAGTTTGCTCGGGGGTAATCTTATGGTGTATAAGGGTAGGGATTTGATGGATGGAGATGAATGCCACCATCACCAAATCTCAAGCAATATTTGGTGATGAAATCCAACTACTACTGTTAAAAAGTGGAGCGTGCAGTGTATGATGTTAATTTTATGTTTCTTGTTCTTTATGGTGTGCAGACAATGTTAAAGATGACTAATTTCACTAATCTAAATCAAAACCCAACTCAAAGATGTAAATTTCATCTAAATAGTGTAGAGTACACCCTTAAAATCCCTACCTGCAAATGATACCCGAAGGTATCACAAGAGCAACCGGAGGGCTCGTCCACCTCTCTGCCAAAGGGGCCAGCCTAGGGCAGGATTACTTTATGCGTCAAGATGTTGTTCCTATTTAGATATGCAAAATTAAAGTGATCTTTAACCCTAAAATGCAAAATCTAAGATGTGTTTTTGTTTCATATGCACTCAAAAATGCAAACAATCACCTAGATCTACAATTTTAGAACAAGAAATGAATTTTATGTAATCAGATGCACATAAACCTTAAATGTGATTTTCTAAGGATTATTTCCCATATTACTTAGTGTTAAACTCTTTTTATAACCCAAAAATAGCAAAAGGAAAAAAACTGCAAAAAAATACAAAATACATAAATCGTGAAACGCTAAACTACGGTTATGGGACTTGGAAGTCTTCATTTTGGTGAATTCATTATAATATCTTTGATGCTCTTATTGACCAAAAAAATTTTAGAGACATGCTATGGCATGTCAAGAACTTACCCTCAAAATTTCATCCCAATCCGACTCCTTATGAGTGAGATATGACCAAAACAGTCAAGGTATTTTGTGCGGGAAACGCAACCGAACGCCTTTAATCAACACCAGGCACAGCAGGGCACCTTCCATGTGTAGTAGAGTGCATGTGTGGGCACATCAAAGCACCTATGGTTGTTTTTATATGTTGAAATGTGTATCAGAGCACCTATGGTTGTCTGCAAATGCTGTCAAACGCCTGCGTAACCTCTGAAAGTGCTGCAAAATGCTTCATAAACCCTAGCGACAAAATAGGCGACTTTTGCGCCTCTAAAAATTTTGCAACAAGTAGAAGTAAAATTAAGTTAGCAAGTTAGATCTACTAAATAATGAAACCCTTTTGGGGTCCCACCGTGATCGCCATTTGTGAATGCAAGAACACGACACTTAAAATAAAATGGCAGAATCAAATAAAGTAATGAGACAAACAGATTGCATAAAAGAAATATGTATTCAATAAAATGGGGGGGCAATAGACTCCTTTTTTACAATAAGTATCCAATGCGGATATTTGATATAATAGTTTACAATGGAACTAGGGTTCTCCAAAACCCTAGTTAGAAATAACATAAGTGTCTTCAGGTTTGAGTGTGTCCTTGATCCCAATAGGTTGAGTGGGCTTCGAGTATCCAATGTGGGGCCACTCTAGCTTCAACAGACGTCAAATAAAATGTATAACTTTTAGATCTGCATGCACAAAATAAAATAAAGAGAGTTAGTAATACATGTGAGGGCTCCATAGTGTGAGGCCATCATACATTAATAAAACCCTAGTTTACTAATAAAATAAAAGAGCATGCAGAATCAACAAATTACTAAATAAAATACACATAAATAAGATTTACCTTTCTATTGACCAGTTAATACAGACGACGTGTCATATTTGATGATGCAACAGCTTTAGAAGGTAGTTTTTTTATGACGATAGGCTCGAACGTGAGCTTTGCAAGCTCTGGTTCACACCTAGGACTATCACAAGCTCTGGAAGGCACTTGACAAGCTCTGTAGCAAGCTTGGAAAGCTCTAGCATGCACTTGCAGATAGGGCAAGCTTTGGTGAGTGCTTGGAAAGCTTTGCAGTGAGCTTCGTAAGCTCATAACAACGCTCGTAGGGTAGGGTAAATCTACAGAAGCAGATCAGGGGGGCGACGATGGAGGCAATGGATGGTGGATGGCTGCTGGAACAGTATAAGTATTATTGGTGGGCTAGAGCTTTAGATCTTCAGGATTCTATGCTAAGGCTTCACCAACAATCACTTCAGAATGCAAAGTCTTATATCCAAGTTCAAGGGTTCAAGGGTTCAAGTGTTCCAGGGTTTGGGCATTTGCACATGCCCTTATTTATAATTCAACCTAGGGTTCTTTTAGGGTTTCAACTTGACACTTTTAATCGTGTGGTTGAAATTAAATTAAATCCTACGGTTGAGATTGCTTTTTGAATGTGACATGGATTAATGCAAATGGATGGTGGAGATTAAATCTGATCGGACGACTGAGGTTAATTGAGTTTATTTATATATATATTTTATAATTTTTATATTATATATATATATATATATATTATCATTTTTATATTATATATAATATAATATTATATAAAATATAAAATATTATAAAATAATATTAAAATAACCCCAATTAGGCTAGGAAATGGCGGGAAGGTGGATTTGGGCCAAATAATTGGCGGGAAAGGTGGAATGGAAGACAAGTGGGTGGTGGAATGGTTATGATGGAGGTTTGGTGGCTATGATTTGGTCTCTACAATATTTATTAAATATATATAAATATAAATATAAGATATTAATATCTATATATATGTTAAATATATATATATATAAATAATGGATGGCTATGATTGGAGGCTATGAATAGATGAAAAGTGGCTAGATTTTAGTGTCTATAGATGCCCTTTTTTGTATCACATTGCATGAAACACAATGCGATGTAAAAATACGAGACACCTAGTTTTAACGTGATCTATCAGCTTTCTTTCCTTGGAATGCAAAGAAGATTTGAAGACACAAAATATTTGTTGGTGTAGCTTACCCCCTCAATTAGCGAATGAGTGAAAAATAAGTCTCACAAGCCAATTGACAAAATGGTGGGTAATTATACGATTGAATGGTGCAAGTGCAAGTGTATGATGCAAATGATATGAATGATGTAAGTGCAGATGATATGAATGATGTAAATTGATGTTTTTTCCCCAATGGAGAAAGAGGTTGTTGTAAAATGCAAGTGGTTGAATTTTTTTTGCCCCAACAGGGAAATTTTTTTTGCCAAGTATAGATTCCATGATCATGTAAGATGTATCCCATTGAGGGAAAATCAAAGATAAATTTGATTACCCCAAGTTTGGGTTGATTCCATGTTGTTGAAGAAAATGCCTTTTTGGCATCATTGAAATGCAAAATGATGAAAATGCAATATATCAGGAACCAATCATCCTAGGATTGGGTGATTTCTAGGAGGCCCCTCCTAGTGGCTATGCATAATTCTTGAATGTTAAAGTAAATGATGTAATGTGAATTATCCACGGACAAGGCCATCAATGATAGTTGTTGAGCAAATTGGTCTTGGTAGAGTTTCACTCAAAAGGTGAGGGACCAAAAGTGATTTTGTTTTTGAACAAGGATATATTGAATGATGAATATTTCCAAGTGTTTGTATGGTGATTTACTCATCTTACTGAATTGCATTGACAACCAATCGATGCAATCACCAAGGAGATAGAATATTCCACTAGGTATGAGGTTCACTTGAAATTGCATGTGAATTTAAAAAATGTTTGATGAAAATATAATTGTTGATGGATTTGATGATGTTGAAATGAATATGTGATGATGAAAAATGCATTGATGAATGAATTGCATGATTTTGTGAAATTTTGCATTGTTTTGGAGTGTTTTTAGAGTAATTTTGAATAATTTTGCAACTTTTTGGTCGCAAATGAAAGTTAACCACTGAAATCAATTCATGTTATCACAAAAGGCGATGAAGTTATGGGATGGATTATTAGGATGATGAATGTGGTTATTTTGTGAAATTGTGGACCGTTTTGATGCATTTTGAAGCTTGTAATACGATTTTACAAATTTTGGTCTCAAGCAAAAATTAAGTGCCCAAATCAATTTTTGGTTTCACAAAACATGATATGATGGTGAAATGAATCCATGGATACAATTTGAAGTGATTTTGTGGAGGTAAGATACATTTTTGGATCATTTTTTCTTTATGTAAATTTTGAATTTAAACATCGACAAGCGTCTACATCATGCACAAACATGGATAAGTTTTTGCCACTTTGCAAACATTGGTGAGCATTACAATACACCATGTGAATGCCCATGGGCATTTTAGTGCACCAAAACTAGCTATGAATAGTCTACATATGTGAAATTAAACTCATTCTTTAATTCTTGAATTCCAGAAGTTGCATCTGAGGAAGTGAGTGAGTGAGTGAGTGTGGAGTGAAGGAGTGATTATGGCCATAGAGGATGGAAATATTGTAGGAGCGAAGATGCATGCGGTTGAGGTAAGTGCCCTTGGCACTCTTGTTTGGATTTTGTATAATTTATTTTGTACATGCAATGAATATGATATTAATGTGCTTGCATTGTGTATGTGTTGAGTTGTAGTTGAGGATATTGGGAGCTGAACATCAGTTCTCACCTCTCATACCAAGAGTGAAAAAGGTATTGCAAAAGGAGGAATGGTATTGGTTGGAGGATGTGGGGTTGGTTGTGGTATCCCAAATTGATGTGGTGAGGGAGAGTGAGGGGTATCTCTCTACCTTGGTAGAGATATGGGATCTATATAGGTGTACCTTTCAACTCTGTACTAGTGAAGTGAATTTGACACTCGAGGATGTATACTATATCCTTCAAGTACCGATGGAGGGGCTAAGTGTTGAGGTTGGACACAATAAGGAGAATGAGATGAGTTAGATATTTGGATATTTATGGAAGGATGTGAGTGTGAGGTATGGAGGGATAAGGTATTTGGTGATGTATACAAAAATAAGTTGGAGGTATTACCCACTTTGGTCATGTTCATGTTGGCCAACATAGTTTCCCCAAAAAGCACTAGCTATCAGTTCCCATGGAACATGATCATGTTGGTGTATGACATGATTGATGAGCCTTGGGTATATGTATGGGCACCTACTCTACTGTCACAACTGTATCATGAGCTATATGAGGTGAGGAGATGGGGGTGAAAGGGATTGGGTTGTAGTTTACTGCTACAAGGTTGGATTTGGGAGCACTTCAGTATGGCTTAACCTGTGGGCTTTCCTAGTGAGGCATGGAATGGAGATGAGCCTTATGTTATGAGATGGCAAGTGATTGAGGATGTGCAGTAAATTCATTCGAGCTATAGTGGCTAGGATTATAGAGATATGTGGGTAAGAATGACACAAGATCAGGTGGTATGGAGACCATGGTGAGAAGCCAGGTGTACTAGTGATGGGGAGAAGCTACAAATAGTTTGGTAGGCTATATGGGTGGTTGTGAAGTACAAGAGTGAGGTGAAGCTAATCCAGTTCTCTTAGGTGCT
This sequence comes from Wollemia nobilis, assembly GCA_028583015.1. Taxonomy (NCBI): domain Eukaryota; kingdom Viridiplantae; phylum Streptophyta; class Pinopsida; order Araucariales; family Araucariaceae; genus Wollemia; species Wollemia nobilis. Next base: position 1,671,172 of record JAQPPZ010017097.1, on the reverse strand, counting down.
ACGATAGTTTGGGCTATGATAGAGGGTTTCTAAGGCATCGATGCTATATAGGCACCATCGAGATGATATGAGTCTACTTTGTGCTAAGGCATGGTAGGTGACCTATGAGGATGATGAGGAGATGGATCTCCCTGATGTGGATGATACGGGGACTACTATTGAGTATAATGTATGGTTCATGGTACAGCCACCATGGTATCCATTCTAGTGGTTGATGAGTGTAGTGGGGATGAGGATGAGGTAGATTCCAAGGTGGAGGAGGTATATGAGGCTCCTAGATGCTAGATACATATCCAATCTAGCAGTCGAAGGAGACATGTGAGGTATGTAGTAAAGTAGCCTCTAAAGATTAGAGGTGATGAATATGGCATGGGTGATATGGAGGAGGTTCCAAAGAGACCTCAAAATTAAAGTGAGGAGGATTGGACAAGGCTAGAGAAGATGATGTCAAAGCGAGATGTAGGTATAGTAGCTCAAGATGCAAAGATAGCTCGGTTGTGGGTAGAGCTAGAGTTATGAATGGCTACATATGAAGGTGGGGATAGGATCATGAGGCTCCAAGTAGAGCTACTATAGAAGGACCATCACCAGAGGTAGAACATATTACACCTTCAGTCCTGATATGGATACATTCAGGAGTTAGAGGATCTATTGATGTAGCACCACATTGGGCTACTAGATTGACCCTCTTCCTTCATATTTGGGACTATTAGGTATAGTAATTATAGGCATACCTCTAGTTCTAGGGATCCTTTAAGGTCATAGGGGTCCTCCTATAGGCGTTATCTAGTGCTTAGATGCACTTTTTGTATATGATCCTTGGTGCTCCATTGTATATAGCCTTTAGGCATTCATTGTACATGCGATATTTATATATACATGGCTTATACTTTTTTGTTAATATTTTGTGTGAATGCATGTGTAAATGTGTGTGTGAATGGTTTTTATGGATTATAATGCAATTGTAATGTGTATGAATGCAAATGAATTAATTCTCTAATGATCAATTATAGTTTAGATTTCACTTGACCATGTGTAGCATTGTTGTATAATCAGGGGCACCAAAATGGTGGCATGTGAAATGGAATATTCATGTAATGATATGGATGTTGATATGGAAGACTAATATAGATGTTGATATAGAATACTGATATGGTTGTTGATATGGAAAATTGACTATTTTGCAGAGACTCGGACATAGTAGTGATATCAAACAAACTCACTAAATTTTATCTAATTTCTCTAAGACCAAATATGTGTACAGTGAATTCATTTACCAAATCATGAGTATGGTAATGACTCGAGGTAATAAAGAATCAATGTGTGTGCAAGTGAATTCATTAACCCATCTTGAGTAAATTGAAATAAAATATTTTTTGGAGAAGACTAAGAAGCTATCATATCTGTATGTGTGATCAGAGGTCTCTTCAAGAGAGATGTGTCACCACGCATGAGCATACTCCACTACCATTCAAGCATCTATAACCTTGATGGATATTAGCTCCATAGTCCAAAAATCTGATCTATAAGCTTTGGAAATTCAGATTACCTAACCGTCTGATTGGAAATGTAGTTCTATCCTTACAACTTAAGGATCTATGGTGTGTTATGAGAAAAATATTTAGAGCTTTGGGGAGTTGGATTCTCAACCAAAGTGTGATGAGAATTGTACCCTATCCTTACTACTCTTTCTTGTATTTGTAAGTAATTGTGATAGTGGTGAAAACCACTATTTTTTATTTTTTGACTATGTGCATAATGGGACAAGCAAGGAATACCCTTTTCACTTCAAGGTTCAACCCAATCATGGTATTATCCCTCTTTGACACAAGATTTTTTTTAAGATGTGTGATTTTGTTTGGTTCAAGAATGTTAGAGTCAATTCCTAGAACTCAAGATTTTCTTTGTGAAAATATGTCTTGGTCCTAAAGAAAACTTGACATAAACTTGGAGGTTGCTTAAAACACTAGGAGTGACTGAGTGATCAAAAACACCTAGGAATTATGAAAATATGGTTTGCAAATAATAATTTGACTCTATGGAATGGTGTAATGATATGGATGATTATTTTAAGGTGTCCCTAATGAAGGAAAAAAAACTTTATTGGACCAATTATTATCTAGATTGAATAAATGACCCCCTAATATGAAATGCAATTTATGAAGATGATGGTATGAATGTAATGTGTGAAATGCAATTTATGAAATTTAATGTGTGCAGTGCAATGTGTAATGCAATATGTGAAAATATAATGTGTAAGATGCAATGTGTGAAATTGCAATGTTATTTTTGTGTATTAGTCATGTATATATACATATATATGAATCACTTTAAGCGTAGAATGCTCTCAAGTGTATGATATTAAGTGGTTTGGGCTCTTCTACTCCCTCTAGAATAACAAGGCTATAAGTTCCTTGACCCACTTTTTGAGTGACAATGTATGGACCTAGCCAATTAGCCGCTAATCTATCACGAAGGTGCAGTAAAGCATTGGTGTTTTGTTGATTCTCTTTAAGAACAATATCTCCTACTTGGAATTCATGTAGATGAACTTTGGCATTGTAAGCACACTTTAGGTAGTCTTGATAAACTTATAAATGTTCTAAAGCATTGACCCACCTTTCATAAAGAAGCATGAGTTGGTCAAAATGTGCTTGTCTAGCGGTATCATCATCTATGAATTCTTGCAATTAAATTCATAATGAGAGGATCTCAATGTCAAGAGCCATAATTGCTTCAACTCCATAGACTAGTTAAAATGGTGTTGTCCCAGTAGGCATGTGGATGCTTGTTCGATAAGTCCATAATGCCAAGCGGATTTGAGTATATCAATCTCTATGATTTTCTTTGACAAGTTTCTTGAGAATAGCAATTAAGATCTTGTTGGTAGCCTCAACTTGTCCATTTGCTTATGGTAGAAACCTGAAGGTTCTAGCTAATATTTAATAAATGAATAAATAAAATAACATTAAAAATAATCACTTTTAGGGTTGAATCACTGTTGCACTGGAATGGGGAATCCCTCCAATGGGTTTAAACAAATATATATTCTTCTTCTTGGATGATTTGTGTGAATGGCCAACCTAATATATATATCTACCCTAAAGCTATGTTGGTGAAGAGACGTGATGGTTCACGTTATGAAGAGATGTGATGGTTCACGTTATGAAGAGATGTGATGGTTCACTTTATGAGTTAATAATATAATAATTAAATGATTAATAATACTAACTAATACTAACTAATAATGTTAGGATGGAAGATCCTATAATGCCACCCTCCTTAAAAAGAGCTTTGTCCTCAAATCTCAAAGTGATGAGCTTTGTCCTTTATTTTCCAAGAAGTATTTGTGTAAGTTCTTGGACTCTTTAATGTCATCCTTCTATAGGCAGGGATATCGAGAAGTATGAAGCGTTAGCGAGGGGTTGCCAAAAAAAATAGTAAATATGTGATGATAAGGGAAGGGAAACCTTTGGGGTTCTTCAAACACCTTAGAATGATGCATAAAAAGATGTGGTAAAACTTATACATTCTCCTGTTGTTCCTTGGGAGAAGCAATGGAGGAGTGTGCAGTCATCTTTCTGCCTTGTTTTTGAATAGGTTTGACCCTATGGCGATAAATCACTATTGGAGAGGAAATTGAGTTTAGTTCTTGTAGAGTGCATGTTTGGCCATAATGATTCACTTTAGGAATGTCTACCTCATCCTTACTTTATGCATTGATCACTTTTAGCATATCAATGGCATTGTCTTCATCGTTGTTATCAAGTGCTTTGGGTATTGCTTGCTCATTGTCCTCATTTTACACATCTTCATTATATTTCTCATATTCCTTAGCTTACTCATATTCCTTATCTTCCTCATATTCCTCACGTGTAATTTCTTCATTTTCTTGTACTTCCATAGAATCTTCAATGCACTTACTAATAGTATTTTCTATAATATTTTTGAAATTTTGCACACTAAAAATATTTTCTAAACGTTGCCAGTGTGGTTTCCCCAATTCTTGAAATTTTACCTTCAATTTTTGAACTTCTTCTGAAATTTTTGGTCTCACATGGCTGGATCCATAATGCTCTGATACCAAATGGTAGAACCCTAAAGGTTCTAGCTAATATTTAATAAATGAATAAATAAAATAGCATTAAAAATAATTACTTTTAGGGTTGAATCACTGTTGCACTGGAATAGGGAATCCCTCCAATGGGTTTAAACAAATATATATTGTTCTTCTTAGATGATTTGTGTGAATGGCCAACCTAATATATATATATCTACCCTAAATCTACGTTGGTGAAGAGATGTGATGGTTCACGTTATGAAGAGATGTGATGGTTCACTTTGAGTTAATAATATAATAATTAAATGATTAATAATACTAACTGTAGACACCAAAACAACACCAATCCGATTATGTGACTACAAACACTGATCACATTAACACACACAGCCCCCAGGGTAGCCCCCAGAGGTTAAACAGTGGTTCTAACCACTTACACAGTAGTTTTGCAAGTCAGGGATCAATTTACCACCTTTTAGACACTTTATTGCTTATTCATCCTACCCAAGGACGAGTGTGAATTTATACTCGTCTCACCCAGAGACGATTATTAGCGCTCGCTCCGGGGTGGGACGAACGCCAGGTTTGACCAGCAAAAAGTCAGACCTCAGCGCATGACAACTCATATCTGCCAATTGACTTTCCCTTCACTGCATGGGAATGAGAGTGAGCTTTGCTAAAACATGCAAAGACATGCACAGAGGCAGTTAAGAAGCCCTTGATCAAGAAGAAGTCTTCTCTTCACAAACAAAAGCATTCATGCAAAGAAACACTTTTGCATGTTAATTCAAAGAGACCCCTTGGGTCTATAAAATGGTGAGTTTCCTCACCCAAAAATATACAGAGAAGGAGAATTTTGAGCGACGAAGTGCTGCTAGTTCACTTATCGGCGATTTGTGCTTTCATAATCGTGGTATTTCTTTTAGTTTCATGTTTATGCTTTTGTCAAGTTTTTCATTTCATTTTAGATTCATTTCAACCATCGTTAGATTCATCTTTTATTTTTCATACACAGATGCTACTGACTTTCTTGTTTGTTTCTTTGAGTGCGAGTTGCAAGCATTAGAGGAGCGGCGAGGAGTCTACCTTACCAACGCAAGTGGACAACATTTGGCCCGCCCATTTCAAATGTGGGCATGCGGAAGGAGGAAGACTAAGTCACAAATTGTAACAAAGACCAATTTAACGCTCCTAGCCCCTAAAAATGGAGGAGACGTCTATGTAACCGAGGATAAGAAATTTGAATAAAGAGGGTTGTGATTTCCTTACATCTTTTCTTTCGTCTCCAATTTATCTCCTTTCCTTGTTTTTGTGCATAGGATTAAAGCGTTACATTTCGTCTTATATTGCATAGTTATAGTTTTCCTTTTGCTTCCGGAATCTCGTGCTTTCAATGGCGATCACGGTGGGACCTCTATCCTCTTTTTTTTTTTTTTAGGTTAAATTACTGATCTAAAATTGCTTGTTTGTTTTTTTTTTTTTACAGGTACCTGTTTTTCAACAATCGGACTGTTATTCGTCTCTGCAAGTGACGATTACAAAATTGTTACTCGTCTCACCCCGGGACGAATAAACTATTCGTTCCACCCTGTGACGATTACGATTCTGTTATTCGCCTCACCCAGGGACGATTATAGATCTATGCAAATTTTCAGAGCAAATCAAAAAAATTTGATTAGGCAGAGAAGAGGTAGGGTTTTTTTTTTTTTTTTTTTTTACAGCTTCTGTTAAATTTCTGTTTTTCTGTTTCTGGTTTTCAGTTTGAATGGCTTAGGGAAAGATTTCTTTTCGTTTTCTTGTTTCAATTTCAAAAAATTAAAACGAACCCCACACATCACGTTACATTTTAAACCAAGGCGTTGGTCGTAAGACCCCAACCCTTGAGCAAGACCAACGGTGGGTTCATCACCACCTTGGCTTAGCTTTGCATCCATTCCCCGATTGTCAACTATTGTTAGGCGTAAATCCTGACGAAATCTGATCGAGTGTCACTGGGGTGATTCCCATGCACGCGAGGATAAGTCTTCTATGGTAGGTGCCATTAATAGGACAATCCCCCTTTCGTACCGTCTACGTACCACGTACCATCTACTCTCACGTACCTATAGTCTCCCTCTCGTAAGGGCGGGTATATAGAGAGGTTGGTATATCGGCCTGGCTGGTATATTGAAGGGGCGACCATATTGGGAGTCATAAGATCCTTCATACTTGCATTTAAACGTTTCACAAAAATTTTCAAAAACAAAACAAACAACAAAAACACACTAAACCAGATTTAGGGCACACTATTAATCTTTAAAAGAGATAATCACCGTTTGTGTATGTGTATGTTCATTTATGCTTAGTGTAACAAAAAATAAAATAAAATAAAATCATAAACAAAAAGATAAAAATCTATGCATTTTGTCACTCGCTCCAAAAAAAAAGCTCCAAGGATTCCCGCAATCGCTTGGTCACTCCAAAATGCTCCAAAGGTGTCCATGAACCCTTTGGTCAACCCAAAAGTGCCCCAAGATTCCCACAAGTGATGCAGGACCATCTAACAAAATATGGGAAATTTTATATTTTTCCCTAAATTTTAGTGCATCTTGTCGGGGCCATAACTTCTCAACCGTAGCTCCGATTGACATGAAATTTTACAGGGAGTTATTTGGGAGATTTTTAAACCTTAGAGTTTTATTTCCCTAGAAAACTCATTTTCGGGGCCAAATTCCATCATCTAGGGCCTCAAAATTAGGTTTTAAAATTGCTTACCTAATTTTTTGTGCTTTTTGAGTTGTTCGAAGGTTAATATCTCCTAATGTATTTAGAGTTAGGACTTGAAACTTCATTTTTGGCTTATCTACTGTAAGAGGGATGTGCACACCAATTTTGGGCCCCATATGACTCATTTCAATTTTTAGGGTTTTTAGAGAGACATCGTCATGGTATTCACCCGTAGTCAAGCCCACTCATGGGCAGACGCTGCGACGAATGTCCAAAGAAACATGAGTCACATCCGTTATAGTCCCCAGGATTTGGTCATACCACCTTGGCGACCTAACACACAAGGCAGTCCCCTACACACCTTAACGGAAAGGGACTATAGGGGCACCTCTTCTAGGGGCACTCCTGTTCAGCATAGCACCCAGCACACATCCTCCCATGAGGGGTACATCCATAGGAGAGCTCCCTTAGATGCTCGCTATGAGTGGTCACCATGCAATGAAGCACTAGGTCAACATAGGGTTCGACGGGAGGAACCACATGATTACACTATCCCTCCTTCACCCCCTCTAGTTGTCAAGACTACAAGGACAAATACAGAGCACAAGGCTCCTCAAAGCGGGGCAAGCCAACTCTTCCCCGTTCCTCTTTCACTTACAAAATAGAGCACGAGGAAAACCCTTACCTTCCTCAAGAACAATATACATTGCGAGAGCAACACGCCTCTGCAATTGCTAGCTTTCAGGATTACCTATTGAGGCCAAAGCCTTAGGGGAATGCCGCTACCCCCAATAGAGGGAGGCGACCTATAGAGATCTTGGATCACCATGACCGAGATAGATATCTAGGAGAGGCATCTAGGCCTTCTAGACATGAGACGACAGGACCAACTATCTTAGAATTCGCCAAGCATATTGCACGTCGGATGCAACTCACGATACTTGAGCTGGAACAACAACAGTTAGAGAAATAATATCTTTTAAATCAAGAGTGCCTTCAGCGCCAGGAGGATGAGTTGTTACAACACATTATGCAGGCGAAGACTCCAACCCCTCGCATGCATAAGACAAAACATTATGAGAAACACAACTGGGTGCAATACTGGTCTCTACGAACTTATCAAATGTTGCCCTCGATGCCTCCTAGACTTGAGCGGGAGGCCAATCCTAAGACCAATGACGGGTGCCTTCTTCAGGCGCCCACCCAGGTTCATGGACCACCCCCAAAAATTCTTCAAGAAGCCTCTGAGGAACTCGAGCTAGAAAAAGAGTGGACTAAAATGAAATACCAAAGCATGGGGGGTGCTATTCAATCATCCCTCTCAAGGCATCAAGTTTCCCACAACTTGCAACGGGAACAAATCAAACAAGAGGAGCTCAAATCCCTCGATACAAGCAATGCACTGCCCAAGCACTTAGAGTCAGTAGAGACCAAGATTTTGGGGCCACAAAAGCCCAACTCACGTGAAACTCCTCTCAAAGAGGATCAACCCCTGGTTGTAGAGCTACCTGATGATGAGGTCTTCCATATCTTAGAATCACCAGATTCTGATAAGCTTGACTCTCTCGCCAAAGACGAGTCAGCATATGCAATAGCGCCATGGGACCCATTCGATTTCGACAACATTAATTCACAGGTGGTCCCGATGGATGAGCATCACAAAATTCTCCTAACATTACTCCCTTTGGAGGCTCCCATCGAGCCCGTGCCATTGCCAAAAAATCCAGTCCCCCCGCAAAGCGCAGAACAATTCCATGAGGACCACATCAATATGCTCGAACAAGAAGAGCCTAGCATGTCGCAGATAGCTATCGGGGCCAATGAGGGCCTTTGGATCATCGACAATGATTACGAAGATGAAACTAAGATGGCTTATCTCAATCATGCACGATGGCACAATCACCCTGTCACCCATGACGAACTAATGGCCCAACTAGGCATAAGACTAGGGCATGAGTGGCGCATAGACCCAGCCCACTGGCATCACATGTTGATCCCACTCCTTTGGGAAGATCGTGAGCACCTTCCACCCATAGATATCATAGCACCATCAATGTCGAAGGCAGACCTTGCCCTCCTATCCGTGCATAAGGCCGATCCATTCGTGCCAATTCTTACAGAGCCAGATCCAGTGCACAAATATCATCACACTGGGGGTACCTCTATTCCCTGAAGAGCTAGTGGGTTACACCAAACGCTCCAAAGGTGTCCATAAACCCTTTGGTCAAACCAAACGCTCCAAATGTGTCCATAAACCCTTTGGTCAAACCAAAATCTCCAAGGATTATCGTAATCTCTTGGTCACCCCAAAAGCTCCAAGGATTATCGCAATCTCTTTGTCATCCCAAAATGCTCCAAGGATTATTGCAATCGCTTGGTCATCCCAAAAAGCTCCAAATATTTTCATAATCGCTTGGTCATCCCTAAATGCCCCAAAGGTATCTATAAACCCTTTGGTCAAAACAAAAAGCTCCAAGGATTTTCATAATCGCTTGGTCAGCCCTAAATGCCCCAAAGGTATTTATAAACCCTTTGGTCAACACCAAAAGCTCCAAGCGTTACCATAACTGCTTGGTCAACATAAATATTCAAAAATCAACAAAAACAATACAAAAATCAAAATCACAAAAACAATTGCATTTCAATTCCATGCATACTCAAAAAAAAAAAAAAAAAACAATCAAAATTACAAAAACAATTGCATTTCAATTCCATGCATTCTCATAAAAATCAAAATTACAAAAACAATTGCATTCCAATTCCATGCATTCTCATAAAAATCAAAATACAAAAATATAGGTTGCATTAAGCATTACATCCATACATTGCATACTTCGATAGGTCATACAAGTCACAAGCACCATAGACAGTCATTATTTGGCAATTCCATCATTTCCACATCAACTCCATTTTCATACACGCATACATCCAAGCATATCACCCTTTTATTTTAGCATCATCAGTTGTCGCCTAATGTATATAGGGTTTTCGTCCTTCAGATGTCTTTAAATTTCTAGCCAAAACTGTACAGAGTTAAACAGATTTTACACGGGAAAGTTTTACTTGGACCACGCCTTGTTACGTAGCATTCCAACACAAATTAACACACATATAAAAATTCCTAAGTTGTGTGAACGAAATATGAAGCCTGCAAAGTAATCCAGGTCCCCATAAGCGAAACGGTTATCTTGCTCATCCCCCTGTGCGAATGACCCCAAGAATGCTGAGAGTTGGCAAAAGGACAAGCATCCTCCCTACCCAATTCCCCAAGAATCCCAAGAGTTGCAAAACATCAAAAATTTGCAAAACGTCAAAATACTAAAAATTTGACATCCTACAGTGCACACATCAAAAGGCACCAATAATAGTGATTATCATCACTCCATATTCAAATCCCTTTCTCAAAAAAAAAAAAACAAGAACAAGAGTACTATCATAAAAATAAACAGTGATTTCATCACTATAAAGAGCAAGTATCCCAATACCATTAAAAAAAGAAGGGAGTCGACCTTGAATCCCTGGAATTCTCAGCATTTCGATAGGTCATGAGGCAAGCTTCAGTACCGGTTTGGTTGATAGCCTATCAGTCACTGATAGTAAACCTCCCGCATGACGATATATCTGTCACATTAACTTGTGTATAGATCAATTTTTGCATGTGGATGAGCTAGCTTATGGTATCCTAGATAGCATCGCAGATTAATCTAACCAAACACAATCAAGGAGTTAGTGGAGCTAATTAGGTGATCCTCAGTATAGGTTCGGTTGAAAGCCCATCTGGCACTGGCGGTATCCTGATGAATAACACATAAACGAACTCAATTGCACACACAGGGATGTGAAATAACTTGGTTAAATTCAAGTCAAATTTAGCCCTTGTTCAAAAGTCTTGCGAGATAAATGTACAGTCTTGGCTAGTTAGTTAAAATATCTAAATCTCAAAAAATCTTAACTACATTTTAAAAACAACTGTCACATTTTATTCCGTACATCACCATCAAAATATATGCAAAATACAAAAACACACAGTTATCACATGCCAAGTCATTCCACAAAGTCATCCCATTAGTATCGCAAGTCAGTCAAATCTTGTACAGTCTATGGTGCATTGACACATCATCAACAACTCATTTCATTCATTTCATATGACTACATCATACAAATTAGAAACATCACATTAATAACTGCCTCTGCATACATCAAACACATACATAAAAAACACGCCACAAAAAAAAAAAAACAAACACAACAAAACAACCAAAATATAAAAATGACAAATGCCACCAAAACCACTAAAAATTGCTGGACAAAAGTGCTCTTGCACTTAACCTTTTGGCATAAGAAAACTGATGTCAGGGTTTACCTTGTCGTTATCCTACTCCCCAAGAAGGCTACCATAGCCAGACCGCTCCACGGGAAGACGGATTTTTGCCAATGTTACCCCCAAATGGCATCCCAAAATGGGTTCACACCCACCAAAAATAGGTCAAAAGAATCGGGAAACTGCTCGAGCATTCAACGGACAACATCTAAAGGCACCCTCACTTAAGTCATCTTGGGTCAAGCGACTCGTCGCTTTTCTCATGGCAGTCCTTCCTTCATCGATTCGTCGCTTGAGGGGGTAGTCACACTTAAGTCACCAATCAACAAACACACACCCAATCACGGCAATAGCATGCATTCAAAGAATCATTGACAAAGACAATCACGCTCCTGCTTGGGGCAGCAAACAAGCAATTATCACAAACTGATTAAACACTTGGCATTCTCGAAGCATGAACACAAGGTTCCCCCGTGGACAAAAGGTTATGCCCTTTGCCTATTCATGACTGATCAATGTCCAAGCTCAAGTCACACCTCACCAAAATAGGTTAATACTTGAAATCAAATTCCTTATCTCGTCAGAAGCAAGGATTCAAGAATGCATGCCCTTTCCATGCTTGGGGCATCAAGAGTTGGTTAGGTTACTGAGAAACCCTAATCATTAGTGCTTTGGTTATCTATTTTTGCTCGACACTGTGCCATGCACAACGCTTCCCAAAAAGGGGCATCTGTAGACACCAAAACAGCACCAATCCGATTATGTGACTACAAACACTGATCACATTAACACACACAGCCCCCAGGGTAGCCCCCAGAGGTTAAACAGTGGTTCTAACCACTTACACAGCAGTTTTTCAAGTCAGGGATCAATTTGGCACCTTTTAGACACTTTATTGCTTATTCGTCCTACCCAGGGACGAGTGTGAATTTATACTCGTCTCACCCAGAGACGATTATTAGCGCTCGCTCCGGGGTGGGACGAACGCCAGGTTTGACCAGCAAAAAGTCAGACCTCAGCGCATGACAACTCATATCTGCCAATTGACTTTCCCTTCACTGCATGGGAATGAGAGTGAGCTTTGCTAAAACATGCAAAGACATGCACAGAGGTAGTTAAGAAGCCCTTGATCAAGAAGAAGTCTTCTCTTCACAAACAAAAGCATTCATGCAAAGAAACACTTTTGCATGTTAATTCAAAGAGACCCCTTGGGTCTATAAAATGGTGAGTTTCCTCACCCAAAATATACAGAGAAGGAGCATTTTGAGCGACGAAGTGCTGCTAGTTCACTTATCGGCGATTTGTGCTTTCATAATCATGGTATTTCTTTTAGTTTCATGTTTATGCTTTTGTCAAGTTTTTCATTTCATTTAGATTCATTTCAACCATCGTTAGATTCATCTTTTATTTTTCATACATAGGTGCTACTGACTTTCTTGTTTGTTTCTTTGAGTGCAGAGTTGCAGCATTAGAGGAGCGGCGAGGAGTCTACCTTACCAACGCAAGCGGCGACAACATTTGGCCCGCCCATTCCAAACGTGGGCATGCGGAAGGAGGAAGACTAAGTCACAAATTGTAACAAAGACCAATTTAACGCTCCTAGCCCCTAAAAATGGAGGAGACGTCTATGTAACCGAGGATAAGAAATTTGAATAAAGAGGGCTGTGATTTCCATACATCTTTTCTTTCGTATCCAATTTATCTCCTTTCCTTGTTTTTATGCATAGGATTAAAGCGTTACATTTTGTCTTATATTGCATAGTTATAGTTTTCCTTTTGCTTCTGGAATCTCGTGCTTTCAATAATAATGTTAGGATGAAGGATCCTAATAGCTTATGGGTAGTAAGGAGTTGAGAAACTGTGTTGGATATTATGAGTCTCACAAAGTGCTCGAACAACCTTGTTTTTGAAAGACTTGCCTTTGTTAGAGATAATTTTTGAGCGAATACCAAAATGATAAATGATATGATAAAGTATAAACTCCATAATTCGAGGTCATGTTGTATTGGTTAGAGGAATTAACTCAACCCAATTTGTGAAGTATTCAGTGGCTATGATGATGAATGTATGTTATCCCAAGGAAGGAGGTAAGATTTTTCAATCAAATAAAGACCTCATTATGAAAAGGGCCAAAGGCTTTGAATAGGCTGTAATTCTTGTGATAGCACATGAGTTAAATTAGCATGTTGTTGATATTTTTGACAATGCTTGGCGTAAGTGTAACAGTCATGTTCCATGGTGGGCCAATAGTAATCCATGTGTAAAATACACTTTGCAATGGTTATTCCACTAAAACGACCACCACAAGTACCATCATGAGCTTCTTCTATGTCTCTTTATGCCTCTGTAGTCTCAAGACAATGAAGGAGTACTCCATCATAACCATGTTTATACAACATGTCCTCCAAGAGAGTAAAACGAGCTACATTTTTCTTGAAAGTGTGTTTAAAATTCTGTGACATATCTGATGGGAGTGTTCCAAAATTGAGGAAGGCTATTATTTGGTTTGATCAAGGCTCATATGGCTCTGAATGAATAAAGCAAACATCCTTTTCATCCTTAGATTCAGCATGGACAATTGCATATTTATAGATAGTTGTGACAATGAGTGGTTGTACCTATCCTATAGATTTATTTGGAATCAATGATCCTAGAGAGGCCATCACATCTTCAAATATATTAGTCAAACGTGGAAAACTATAAATTTCATACCAGTCAAATTTAGCAAGCAATTTTTTTGCTACTTCATGGTAAAGTTTTAGGACTGGTTCTTTGCATTGGTATTCTCTGTTCACTTGGTGAACAATAAGTTGGGAGTCACCAAATATCCTAATATACTTTATGCCCATAGCTATGGTTTCTTGAAGACCTAATATTAAGGCTTCATACTTTGCATTGTTGTTTGTGCATTGAAAGTCAAGTTTGAAATATAAGGGAATAGGTACCCCCTGTGGTGTATGAAACATGACTCCAGCACCTTGACCTTTTTTGCACTTAGAACCATCAAATAATAGTGTGATATCGATATCTTCCTTCGAAATGACATCTTCTTCTTGTTCAGTGATAGTGAATACCAAATCATCTAGGATCTCAATAATCAAGGGTTGATCACTAGGAAGTGGAGCTTCCACAATATGATCGACTATGACCTGAAATTTAATGGATTTTTGGCTCATGAACTCAAGGTCGAATCCAGTGATAAGCATTATCCATTTTGCGGTGTGGGTGTTATTGTAAGTATGAGATATCAAATAACACAAAGGATTTTTACAAGCTATGACATATGTGGTGTGACTAAGCATATAATGTCTAAGTTTCTTAGTGGCAAAAACCACTACTAAGCACAATTTTTCCACGTAAACATATCTGGTTTTATAGCTTACCAATTTTTGACTAATATAATAGACAACTTGCTCTTGATTATTTTCATTATTTTGTGCAAGCATTGTCCCTAATGCAAAGTTTATTTCTGAAACATAAATATGGAAGGGAACCCCAAATGAGGAGGAGTTAAGACTGGTGGAGAAACTAGGTATTGCTTTATGTCATCAAAGGTTTTTTGGCACTCATCTATCCATGAAAATGTCACCCCATTTTATGATAGGTGATTGAATGGCCTGCATTTGTTATAAAGTTGCACAATGAAATGACAGGTCGATTGGATATTTCCTTGGAAACTATGCAATTCCTTCAAGTTTTTGGAGGGAGGCATCTCCATGATGGCCTTGACCTTGTTTGGATCCACCTCAATGTCTCTTTTGGAGATAATTAATCCTAATAGTTTACCTGAGGTAACACCAAAGACACACTTTTTGGGGTTCAACCTTACATTATGCTCTAGAAGTCGATCAAAGACTTTTTCCAAGATACCAATATGCTTTTATCGAGTTTTAGATTTTACCAAGAGATCATCCACATAATATTCAATGATCTTGTGCATGTAATCATGGAAGATGTATGTCATGGCATGTTGATAAGTGGCACCTAAAATTTTTAGACCAAAGGGCATCACCTTGTAACAAAAATTCCCCCAAGATGTAGTGAATGATGTTTTATGTTGGTCATCAAGATTGATTTCAATATGGTTATATCTTAAAAAACCATCCATTAGAGAAAGTGTTTCATGGCCAACATAAGTGTCAACAAGAGTATCGATGTTTGGTAGAGGAAATTCATCCTTAGGATATGCTTTGTTAAGGTATCGAAAGTCAATGCAAATATGTATCACCTCGTTAGGCTTAAGAATGGGTACCATGTTTGAAATCCACTTAGGATAATCAATGCGGACAATGAAACCCATATCTAAAAGCTTTTTAAGCTCTTATTTGACCATGAGGGCAATGGTAGGATGCATCTTTCTCAATTTTTGTTTGATCGGCTTAGCATCAAAATGTAATGTGAGATTGTGGATAACCAAGTTAAGGTCAAGACAAGGCATGTCTTTGTAGGACCATGCAAAATGTCCTTTTTTAGGAGAGCAATTAATTGCTCTTGTTCATCTACAAATAAATTTTTACCAAGTTTGAAAATTTAAGGATTGTCTACATCTGAACTAAGGTTTACATCGATGGTATCTTCAATGGACATATGAGAACCTTCCTCAAGATGATGGGGTATTGGGATTAGATGAATGTCATCTATGACATTATCAAACTCTTTTTACTTAGTCTCTTCTATTTATACCTTGAAAACCTCTAGATCTAAAGGTGAAGGTAAAGGCGAAGATGAAGGCAATGGAGGAATGTAGTTGGTTGAAGCCCTTAACAATTCCTTAAAAAGGATGAATTCAAAAAAGGATGAAGGTGAGGAAATCCGGTTCATATCAATAAGTCTCATGTCAATTATAATTGGCTTTTCCAAATCATATGGATTATAGAGTGGGGTGAATAAGTCAATAGGATTTATGTTAACTTAAAGGGGAAATTTATGGATAGCAATGCGAAGGATGGATAGATCATGTCTTCTAGAATCGATGTATGAACTCTAGCAACCTAAACAATGGCAAGCAACACAAATGAATACAATAGGCATAAAGCCATGTACATGCAATGCAATGATGATTTTTTTTAATTTTTGTGTGTTTTTTATTTTTATTTTGAATTATGTACATATATTACAAAATTGGTTAGTGAGGTAGATTAATGAAGTGGAGGTGGTTCACCGATTGGTTTGACTCACTCTTATGGAAGAAGAAAGTGAAATATGGGTTTATGGATGGGTAACATTCTAAGGTAATACTTATCCTATTTGGTGAACGGAATGATGGGTGTGAATTTCTCATTAGATTCATTGAAGCAATCGATATGACATTGCATTCTTTGTATATTTCTTCTTCAAAGTCATCGGGATGATGGATTTCTTCTTTTGAATTCAAATGAAGATTTTGAAAGGCTTATTCAAAAGAAGAGGTGAAATAATAAGGGTGATAGCCTAAACCTAAATGGTCATGTGCTTTCTAATATGAAATATCAATGATCTCATGCATTCCATGTTCATGTCATCCTAGGCCATGTCCTTGCCAATTAACTCAAAGAAAATATCAGGATGGAAAACCCAACATGTGTTGTATATTGGCAGGAGTTGGTTGTTTGGGTTCATCTAGGGAAGATGGATTGGATGATGAATCAACACTCCCATATACAAAATTGATGTTATTTGGTATTGAACCCATGTTGTACACCGCTCCTATAGATAAGGGTGGATCACATGGGTGACTGTAGTCCTTAGCAGTTTGGATGCTAAGTGGTGTGACAGTAACATCTTGGAACACATATTCACCAATGCCAGGACTAGTGAGGTGGACTGCAACTTGGAAATGGGTGGAGTGGATGTGGATGTGGCAAGCTCATGGTTGGCTTATGGCTCTAAAATGGGTAGCTTATGGCTCTAAAAATGGGAGAGGTGTAGACTAGAATGGTATCTCACAATCCATTAGTTAAACTTGTGATACATCGAGTGATGTGGATGAATGTGGATTTTATTGAGATAGTTTATGAGTAGGCAATGATGTGGAAGAAATGTTGATGGAGGGTTTTGATGATGTGAAAATTATGGATTGGGCTTGACCACATGTAGACGTAGTCAATTGTGATGATGATGGGGGTATGTAAGTGGAATCTTGATATAGAGTAATGATGGGGAACTCCTTAGAAATGGGAGATTTGGATGATGATATGGATAGTGTGGTTGATGGAGGTAAAAAAAGTTGGGTGGATGGAAAGGTGGATTCATAAGAATTTGAGATGAAATTACAGTATTTAAATGGTTTAATGTTCACTGGTATGCAATGAACTTGTCCCTCATGTACATATTTTAAACATTTATGAAGTATAGATGGGATACATCTCATTTTCATCATCCAAGGATTACATTATACACCATGGATCCTTCCAAGATATGAAATATTGTATGCAACATTTTTTCTCCCACTTTGATAGGTAAAATGATAGTGCCAACTATGGAATAGAGAGCATCATTAAATGCTTTCAGGGTGAAGGTGGACTTGGTGATATGAGATGGTGGAATATTAAGATATTGAAGAGTGGATGTGATGATGATATTGATCGAGGAACCAGTATCAATCAAAACTCATTTGAATGGATTCCTGTCAATTTGAGCTGTGATGTGCAATGGAGGCTCCATTGATTCTGATGATATTGGTTTAATTTCAAAATTTTATAATATAATGGAAGGCTCCACATATGTTTATATGCTCCCCATAAAATTGCTAAAGGCATTAGCATCCTGATATTGGAGTTCAATGGATTTTAGAATATCCATTAATACCTTGTGATGTGGGGGATATTATTGTATTAGCTCATAAATAGATAATTTTGCTAAAGCCATTTAAGGCTAGTGGTTAACCAGCTACTCAGAGAGATGATTGGACTTTGAGAATGATTGAGAAGATGAGTGGGTGGAGATGAATGACTTGGAATATAAATTGGTTGGAAAGAATTGGCAAAGAATTGAATGGGTGATGATGAAGTGACGGTTGCAAAGATACACTTACCTAAGGTGCTACGAGAGTTTGAATAGTCTATTATTGTGCGTTTTGTTTATTTGTGCATTGTTGACCTTGGGTGACTACATGGATAGCACCCACAAAACCTTTGTATTGTTGCACATGGTTAACTTGATTAGGAGGAGTCTTGATGTTTGACCCTCCTGTTGTTGGTTGAACTTCCTCATAATGAGGAAGTGGTGTTTAATAGATGCTAAAGTTTTGGTTTTGTTGAGCTAAAGGACTATCAACCTTGATGGTCCCTAAGTCAATGAGATCTTTCTCTATGTATTTGAATGTGTAGCAGTTGTTAATATCATACCCATTCTATAGATTATAAGGTCAAAATAAATACTCCTTATAGATTTTACTACACTTGGTAGGATTATTTGGTTTAACCTCAAGTAAGAAAAGCTGATTTGTGTCATACAACCTACAAAAAATAGAAGCGTATGACTCAGATAAGGAGGTGTATTGGCATTTTTGTCGAACAGATTATCGATGTTGGTGATTTTCCATAGTTGGCATTGTGTTATGGACTTGTTGTGTTGGGGGAACGACTTGATATGAGACTTGTTGTTCTTGTTATTGCATAGATTGTTTTGTTGAGCCATTAGCAACTGGATCATGACCACTTGATTCACTTGATATGTTTGATTGGCCTAGTTTGGCTTAGATTGACTAGAATAACTACCTTTGTATTGGCCCTTATTCTACCATTCTTTCTTTTTAGGCTTTAGTACACCTTCTTGAGTTTTTATTTTCTCAATTATGCTATCCTGGGTAAGAGCTTCTTCAAATGATATCTACTATTGTAATTGCAATAGCCAAGATATGAGTTTTAGGCAACTCTTGGTGAACAATGGGGTTTGCTCTTCCATTAACTGGTAGAATGGTATTTTTGTGATAATATCCCTCCAATGGTTGCCAAAATCATAGACTGAATCATCATCAAAATTCTTTAGGCCATACAAGTCATACAATTAAATTTTCTTTCCAACATTGAGGGAAAATATTTCGAGGAATTGGTCTACCAACTATTCAAAATCATAAATACTATGATGAGGTAGATGGTTATACCACTCTACCGCATCTCCCCCAATGTCTAAGGAAAGGTCCAAAGCATTAAAGAATCATGATTTTGGATTTTGAAACATGAGTGAATGAATGTACTCACATGCTCTCTAGGGTCCTCAATCCCATTGAATTTATCAAATTTTGATACTATAAAATCTATCGAATATGGCAGTGATGGTACTAAAAAAGTGAATTGGTTGATTGATCAACTGTCTTAAAGTGAGCTTTTGGTTCATCATACCAGGAGTATGTTGCATCAAGTTGTCAATTTGTTGTTGCATTGCTTAAATTCTAGGGTTTTCCCCAGGTATGTGGAAGACCTGAATTACTTGATGATTGTGTGGAGATGAAGTGGTAAAATGTTGAGGTGTGATGAGAGGTTGATGATTTGATGGAGTGGATTGAATTTTGTGATGTTTATGTTGCTTAAGAAATGATTGTTGATGGTGGAATGGAGATGATATTTGAGGACTGTGAATGTTCTGACTTGCGATAATGGAATTACTATGGGTTAATTGAGGTGTTGGGATGGAAACCACAAAATAATGTGGTACCCATGATGTATTTGAGGTCAATAAGGTGGGCTAGGTGGAAACAGGCTAGGGCTTAAAATATACCATCTGTATTTATTGTTGGAAACAAGAATAAGCACCTTGTTGAGCCATAAGCAATTTATTGAGGTGTTGTCATACTTTTTGTATGGAAATATTTGAGGTAGATGGTGTGGATGTGGTGGGAATGTATGAGGTAGGTGGAGGATATGTTGTAATAGGGATTACAAATGGATGGGAGACATTGGATGGGGTGGAGGTTGGCATTTGTGAAGCAACATTGACATAGGTGGTATAAGAATATGGAATGGCAATGTCTTGACAACATGATTATTGTGGGAAATACCAGTGATGGGAAGGTTCATATGACACCTCAAAAAGAGGGTTAGTATATACCTGGGTGAAACTGGAAGGCTATGAGTGGGTAATTTTCTACTAAAAAGAAGGATCATGCCTAGGTGGGCTATGAATTTGCTCTAGAACATGGTTTGTGGATCTTAGAAAAGCTCCAAATTTAGCCATATCTATGTGAGTGATGTTAGGATTGGTGGAAGATGATGGTTCTACTTCTAGAATGGATGTATGGATAGCTCTATGCAATACATCCACTTTTGAAAGGACAGATAAATCTAAACAACTTATATGTATCACATTGGTGGGGTTAACCACAAAAGTGATAGGGAAATATGTAGAACACTCCATGGATGAAGTGACTTGGTAAATGGAGGCTTGACTCAAAAATTTTACTTGAATTTGGGTTGAAACCATAAGCTAATGAGTCAAATGAGGGTGGTGAATGTGTGAAGTGTGTAGGAAAGAAATGCAAATGAAA
The DNA here is from genome assembly GCA_028583015.1 of Wollemia nobilis. Taxonomy (NCBI): domain Eukaryota; kingdom Viridiplantae; phylum Streptophyta; class Pinopsida; order Araucariales; family Araucariaceae; genus Wollemia; species Wollemia nobilis. The sequence continues at coordinate 1,650,622 of JAQPPZ010017097.1, read as the reverse complement.
ATCTCACAAAATCAAACAAGCAATTCAATCCTATGTTTTGAAACAAAAAAAATTATCTCTCTTTTATTTTTATTTTTTTTATGTGAGGTTTGTGTGTTGTAATATGCTAATCTAAACTATTATGCAAGGTGAAATCTAATACTGGATGGCAAATGAGATTCTTCTTGGTGATGAAATATAGAAAGTTTTCTCATGGGTAACTATGGCTTCTACGAGAATAATATTGACGAATGGATATTAAGCCCACCGTCATCAATTCTCAAACAATGGTTGGTGATGAAATCCAACTCACTGTTGTTTATTGAGTGACGTGCAAAGTGTGTGATTCATTTTAAGATTTTATATTTTCTATTGTGTTCATTCAATGTTAAAATAGCCTATTTCACAGGTCTAAACTAGAAGCCAAGAACAATAACACCAAGCTCCTCAAAATAACTCAAGGTACACCACTTAAGTCCCACTATGAATCATCAAGTGATTCCAATAGTGGAGGTTTCACCTAGTTCTTCCACCCTGAATCATCAGGTGATTCTAACAATGGGATTATACTTAGGTATCATGATCTTGTTTCGGATTAGACAAGTAAGCAGCTATTTTATGCTTTTATAATTTTAAATACAAACAGCATACAGAATATTAAATAAAACACACCATAAAATAATATAAATCTAAAATTGAACTACAGTAAATGCATAGATGCGACTTTAATCTATATACAATCTATATGAGAGATGTACAATTCCTAAAATTAAAATTAAAATGCAACTGTTTTAAACATAAAATGAATGTTTTTCTTTTGTTGGTTTCATTGTTAAGAGGAGAGAAATGAAAAAGAAAATGAGTTAGGGTTTGGACCAGGCTTAGTATAAAACCTACATATTTCTTTCCCACTCTAATAAATACCGCACAAAGTCTCTGGAACACTGTGGGGTATTCCTTGAATGTTGCAGGGCATCACTCAAACATTGTAGGGCATTTGTGCGACCTCTGATCGAATTCTGCAACTCCAAAAACCCTTGTTTTTGTAAAAATTGTGTGAATGAATTTTTGGTAACTTGCAAAATAGAAAAAAAATAAAAATTAGTGACAAGATAAATAACCCTTTGGGGGTCCCGCCGTGATCACCATTTTGCAAACCAAAAATGAACAACACCAATACAAATCATATGTACAAAAGCACAATATAACTCCATAGAAATACACAAAATGAATAATATTTTATTATTATATACAATAAATGTACCCCTAATATGGGGTTTTACAATGCTTTTGATACAAATTTTACAAATAATAGGGTTTCTAAAGCCCTAGTTCATTGAATAGTTGGTGTCTTCTTCGCTCGTCCTTGATCCAAATATGGTTGTGGGTGGGCTTGTTTATCCTTAGAGGTCCACCCTAGCTTCAACAACTTCCAAAAATATGATTCTTGCACCTGCAAATAGCAAAAAACATACAAGGTATTATTAATCCCTATGAGGGCTCCACTGCATGACATTCTCTAAAAAATAAAACTACTAAACCCTAGATGCTGCAAAATGGAACTGTAAAAAGAAATACAATAATGTAAAATGATGCAACAAATATTTTTACCTTATCAATTGTGATATCTGCTTCTGTTTCTATCGTTGATGGTCGCATGGACACTCAAAAGCATCTAAGGGCTTGTAGACTTCAAAATCTACTACGAGAAATGCTCGTAAGCATTCGACAATGGTTGTAAATGCCTAGAAGCATTCTAGAAATACCCAAAGGCATTCTATGGACTTTAGGGGGCATTCAAGGGTTTATGGAGGTGAGGCAAAACTATATTCAATTCGTGCAAGATCAACAACAATGAAAATGGGTGATGCAAATGGCAACGATGAGGGAGGAATAAGGATGCAAAATTGCTAGGGTTTGGACCTTTTGGGAATTCTCGTGGATAATGTTCATGGATAGAATTTAAATTTGGGACCTTGATTCATAAAAATGAATCACTTTTTATAATCTACCCTTAAATATGTTAGGGTTTCAACGACACAAAATGGGAGGTCGATATTAAAACATGAGGAAGGGTGGGGATTAATTTTGGGCAAGTGACATGGATTGAGATGAATGGATGGCTGAGATTAAAACATGACGGATGGCTAGGATTAATTCATATAAATACACATATATTTATTAGATATATATAAATATTAATATAAAATATTAATATCTATATATATATATATATATATGTATATGTATATAAATAATGGATGGCTATGATTAGAAGCTACGAATGGATGACAAGTGGCAATATTCTGGTGTCTACACCCATAAATAGAGAATTCTACCAAAGAGACCATGAGCATGGATAACTGTAAAAAGAGCTTCCTTCCAAATAATATTCTTAACTCTAAGTAAATTATTTTCCATAAGCTTAGTCTCCTGAAGGAGTATAATGTGAGGAGATAAATCTCTTCTCATAGAAGCAAGAATTCTTTGTTTTGCAAGTCCATTAAGACCTATGGCATTCCATGACAAAATCTTCACTTATGATTTTTGGAATTTTTCCTACCCCTCTTGACATAGTTGGTGTATGTTTATTTAACTCTACTAAGGTGAGAGAGGAATCCTCCTGGCTTTTAAATTCATCCATTGGTAGATTCAATTAAGAATCGTATGCAATATCTACTTTTGTTGCACGCATTCTAAGGTCTTTGTTTGAGAGTTTCCCACCTTTTTTTCCATGCCAACATCCATTGGGTCTTTCTTATGAGTTTTTGTAACTGGGCCTGAGCTAGTATCCAAAATATTTTTACATTTATATGCGGAGTTCAATGCCTTCATTAAGACAAGAACCTTGCCAAGGGAGCCTTGATCGTTATTTATTAAGCTCTTGGAAGGAGAAGTCATAGGCTATATTTGGCCAACTAAGAAATATATGGAGGATGGCCCTAACTTATCATGTTGGGAGTGGATTATTTCCTCTATAATAAGATCAGTTTCTAGAACAGAGGATAAGCATTCAAATTAATTTTTACAAAGGACTTGGAGGGAAGAGACTCAAAGGTAGGCTTACATACCTAAGTGAAAGAGTTTAAAATGGTATTATATGATTTATTCATGGGAGCACCATCAACCATTTGAATAATTTTTTTTTGAATAACATCAAGAGCTTTAGTTATGGGGACCTCTTCTATGTCCATACTAGCATCAACAAATTTCTCCTAGAGGTTGGAACTCGGCATGTCACTTTTATTTTTTCCCTTTTCTATCTAAACCTTTCTAGGTTGGGAAGTCTTATTCTAACAATTATTTACATGGTGTCTAGTCTTCTTGAAGCCTGAGAAGTACAACAGTTTGTTCTCATACTCGATGGCTTGAGTACAAGACCCATACTATGAAATTATCTCAATTGTGTTTGGGAGCTCATAAGAGAAGTCCACATTCTTGCATACACCATCCAATATTTAGCTTTGGTGGTGGCATTAATCATCACCAACTCTCCAATAATTTTGGTAATTCCCCTCAAAATTTCCTCATACCGAAATTAAAATGGTAGGCCCGAAAAGCTCACCCATATGGGGGAAAATTTAATTTTTTACGTGTCAAGATAAAAATCATCCCCCATATTGTTATAAATAAGCTCATTTTACCAAATAACCATGGTCCACCATCGATGATACGATTCATGTCTTCTTCTTTGTTGAGCTTGATAAGGAAGAAGCCCTTAGGAAGGGCTACAATCTCTAAAAAACCTATGGTATACCATTTAGTCGAGGCCCATCTTCTAAAGGTATCAATATCAGGTTGAGCTCCTAAGAATTGGTCTAAATGGTTAAAAGAACCTTCATCCTTATTTAGGTCCATGAGAGCATGGGGTACCCTCAAGGATCATTTAGAAGGAGAAAAATCATAAAGTCCTATAGAGGAGACTACTTTCTTGTAGAAATTGGTAGCGACATCCACGAAGAATTGCGCACCAAGATTAAAAGGAAAGGACAGGCATAACAGACCCTTAGGGGGATCTAAATCCCTAGGCAGGCCTAGAGAGTTCCCACTAGGAGGCTTACCTTGAGGATTATTGTTTCTAGAGGTTTCCATCTGACCAAGTGCTCCACCACCTGTAATAGGACCATTTGCCACCTTGTCGCAATCTTGGCTCCCATTTTTGTTCCTGCTCTCGCACATTTTGAAAACACTTCCCAAAAATATTTCCTAGCACTTCTCAACTATTACTTACCTTTGCTCAGAGGGGAGTTATACATTATTACATCATTTGGAGTTATGTAATGATTTAATGATTACAATTATTAGGATATTAATAATTATTTCTCCCATATGAAATTTGAATAGTCACATCTCCCATGAAAATGTGAGAAGATGAAAAGATAAGTTGAAGGTAAAACACTAAAGATCTCTTGAAATTAAGAGATACAATAAACCATAAATATGTTTGATATATATAGATGTTGGATAGCAAATTTATAGAGAGAATAATGGTGAAGTGTGAAGAAACATTTGGTGAAAATTATTGTGTTAAAATATTTATCATTGCATAATATTATAGATATTTTTGCATGTGATTATACCCCATATTTCCAATGGGAGCAACCTCTAGCATTGAATTCATCAAATAAATGTACTTGTCCTATTCATGCATATCCGTTATTTGCCACTAAAAAGTAAATATTTTGTAGATTATTTTGCATTTAAACTTTCAAATTATGGAGGAAAAGGGTAAAAATATTAGGATACAAAAATAAACATTAAAATGATAAAATTAGTAAGTGTTGAACTAGGACCCCCTTGAAATTTTGCAAGGAATCCAAAAAAACTAACAGTTCAACAAAATTTGTTATGCTTTACCCTGTATAACCTTTTGGTATGATTGAGCAATGTTGCTTTGTATTAGCTATAATAATATATTAGAATTCACAATGCTTTTCAAAAACATACATTCACCACAATCATATGCATTTTAAAAAATTAAATAGAAGAACATATAGACAAAAATAGAGAAAGAGATAAACAACACTAGTAGATAAAAAGAATAAGGATGGGTTCTCTAAGGTAGCCCCACAATCTCATATATCATACACTGATACAATGGATTAATCATTGGGGATTATTTGTAGTGATACCAAATCCCCAATTAAATGTTAACCTCCAGAAGACATAAGCTGACTTGAAGGTTAAATGACAATATAATAATGTATTAAACCCTTTAATCAAGATTAACCATAGAGATGGTTTATCACTAAGGGTGAATACATCAAAATTATTCATAGGCTTACATAAAAAATGCTCTTAGGCTTACATAGATGAATGCTCATAGGCTTATATTAAAAAATATTCATAGGCTTACATATAAAATATCTATAAGCTTACACATATAATGTTTGAAGGATTACATAACGCTTCCTATATGCTATATCAAGAACACTTATAAATACTTTATCATTATAGGCCTTGGCCTATTTAACTCAAATTACAAATATTTTAACACCTAAGTGGCTTTACAAATATTTTAACACCTAAGTGGCTTTATGAATCTAACTAGCTATATTATCATGTTTTCAAAGGTCTAATTTAATTTAAGACATGCTCAAATCATCTCAAATCATTGTTACAATCTCTATTAATAACTTCTTTAAATTAAATTGCATTAATAATTAAAATAACTTCCAACCAACCTTCATTAATAGTTATATTCTATAAGCTTTTATGTTTGATAATTTATTTAATATTCATAATTTTCTTTTATTCATGTCAGAAATTTATATTATCATGCATATTTTTCAAGTTTTTTAATATCATTTGAACTTTTTTATTTAGATTCGTAAAGATGCATTATTCATTTTAAATATGCATGTTATTTATTCTACTTTTAAAATACTTTTTCTAGATTAAGAGGTATTAGAAATAAGTAAAAAATTAAATAAAAATTGCAATTTTAAAGTATGAAATGCATATTAAAGTATATTAAAAACCTAAATAATTTAGATATGCTATCAAAAATGGATTTAAAGGATCCCATCTATTCATTGAGTCACATTTATATATATATATTATATAATTATTATCATTGTGTTCTATAAAATGATATTGTGTTTCTCATGTATAAGGTACAATGCTCATCAAAGCACATTAAAAATAAAATCAATTATTTTGACAAAGTAAAGAAATAATTAAATTGTATAAGTAAAAGCTTCATAAGTTTTAATAACTTATAAAAATATTTATGAACGACAATATTATATAAAAGAAAAGTATTAGATAATGCCTTCTAATATTTAATTTTTTCTTCATTGAACCTTTTTCTATCCATGATTCCAAATCCACAAACAAACCACTTTTTAAATAAACATTATTCTTTTTTAAATAGACATGAAACATTTCATGTGATAAATTTTTCTATTTCAAATTACTATAAAGTCATGTCAAGATAAAAGTTAAGATTAAAAACCACATTTAGTGTCATACTTTGTTATATTTGAGCTAGAAGTTATATTTAGTGTCATACTTTGTTTTGTTTGAGCTATTTATCTATTATAAAAATGTTACTATTTTTTCAAGATAACTAGGCTTACATTAAGTTATATTTGTGTATTAAAAAGAGAAAATATGATGTTAAAAGGTTATTGTACTTTTTAAGAAGATTTGGTATCAATTTGCTTTTTCAACATGATATCAAAGTTAAAATTAGATCAAACTAAAGTATGGCTTGAGGAAAATGATGAAGAGACAATTCACATCCAAAAAATACTTAGATGTAAGGAAGCAGTGGTAAAGGACTTGAAGGCACTAAAGGAAAGTCTTGAGTTCAAAACCTAGTTGAACCATACTTTTTCACACTCTAAATTTTTTTTTTTTTTTATAGGTAACAGTATATTTACAGCGGGTTTTTTAAATAGGATCCCAAAACCTTAATTACAGTAGTAGCCGAAGCAATGAAAAAGAAAACAGAAATAACGTCCCCGCCTCGGGGCCCTGGAAACTACAGAAAACAAAACGCTCCCAAAAAAATTTTGCAATCAAGATTCTCCAAAAAGAACAACCCCAAAAACAAGACACATTGAAACGGCGAATGCCAGGGGCCTAGCTAACTGGGCCCTGAGCCGTCCTCGGCCCGCTCAGACTGCCGCTAGACCTTGGCAGAGTTTTCCTCCAGCTTGCGACGGAGCTCGGACAATGCCTTGGCGGCATGAGACACAGCTTGGGCTGTCGTGTTGAGAGAACTGACCGCAGTATCCAGGAGGTTGTGGAGTGCCAACTTCTGCAAAGCATCATCTGACTCGAAGCTGATCACAGGGGGCTCCGGGTTCTCTGGTTTGACCTTCTTAGAGATTTTCGCAGCCCAGGTGGGCCCGGGGGAAGCCCTTTTGTGGCTTGAACTTGGAGGAAAGGCCCCGTCAGGGCCTTTGCTCGACGCTCTGCACTTGCACGTAGGCCTACGACGCTTCAGGGAAGAATCGTCTGGAGTGGGGGAGCCTTTATTGACAGGGGAACCAGGGGGAGAAATGCCTGCTTCAGGGGGCAGGACAGAAGAGAGGGGGGAATGCTCTGCAGCTGGGGTTGGTTGGCCAGGGCATGTCTATAGAGGATAGCCATGATCCCCTAGTGCATGGGACGAGAATGGTTCTTGCGAGCACGCTCAATGGTCAGACCCAAGGAGTAAAAGAGGAAGCGCGGGGTGCTGATGAGAGTAGCTCCTCGGAGGTGGTTAAAATAACTTAGATGGAAGCTATAAAGCCACTGCTTAGGATCGTCACAGGTAATATATTGCATTACCGGGACGATGGCTTCGTCGAACGACATCGGGAGGTGGGAGCGGAGCAGGTTGGCTTTGTCCCACTGGTGGTCTAGGAAGTGGGAGAGCTCCTCTTCCCAGTTGTGCTTGTCTTGCCTGACAACACGGCCTTTCTCTTCATGGTGGAGGCCGGTGACCTCTGTGAGGAAGTCCTTGGATACTTTGAAGTGTAAACCCTTGACTGTAACTTCCCCGTCGTTCCACGTCTCCAAGAACCCCTGGGTGATCTCGTCGTCATGGCCAGCGAATTTGCTAAAAAATTGCATGAATTTCTTAGCGTCGGAGAATAAGCGAGCAGGACCACTCAATTCAAGGACAGGGGGCTCTAGAAAGACAGCTTTGGACGCCATGGGGGACGAGCTGGCAAGGTGGGGACAAAGGGGGCAGAGAGTGCCAGACCGGGGAAGAAATAATAGGGGAAGGAGAATGCGACAGCAAGATGGGATAGTGAGGGGAATAAAAATGCTGTGCGGGGGCTTGAGAAGGGGGAGCACCGCCAGCTTTGGAAAGTAGCACACGCAGCTGGGATCGACACGACGGGGAGGGGGCTGAGGGGGCGCACCAGGCTGCTGACACGCGAGGATGGGAAAGGCCCACTGCCAAAGTGCCAGTTGGCGGACGCTGAGCGGAGGAACGTCGGGAGAGGGCCACGTCGGACTTGACCTTGATCGGGTTGGCATGGCATGGGAATCAGGCGGCACAGAGATCAAAGCAGGAATGATGGGGAGGTCTGCCATGCACAAAAAAGTGGGGCTGCCAGGGCTGACAGCTGGCCAGCGCGGGCAGCTGACAAGGCAAGGGGCACGGGCCATCGTGAGGAGGGCCGGGGTGATCCTCTCGTGGACTGGGTGGCGAGCCGACGGGCTGACATGGGGGCGAGAAGCACTGGTCAGCAAATGCACACGTCGGGGGGACTTCGCCGCCCTACCACGGGAAATACTAGACGTCCGAGAAAACATCATGGTCGGGATGGTCCTGCATCGCAATTTGGACTAGGCCTACAAGGAAGTGCGAGGTCTAGGTGGTGAGTTCTCCAATGGTAATGCCTAGATTTGCCATGAAGTCAGCAGCCCTGTTGCCTTCTCTGAGAACATGCTGGAAGGTGTGATCAGGGAAGCCCTGGAGAAAGAAGAGGGCCTCTTGGATGGAATTTTGGAATCGCCAAGAACAGGACTCGGGCTTGCTGGTGCCTCTGATGATGACTTGGGAATCGCCTTCAATAATAATTTTTGGGGAGGAGCCCCTGAGAGCCGACAGGCCACTGAGCAGGCCGACAGCTTCGACAAAGTTGTTAGTTTGCCTACCCAACGGAACCGCGAAGGCAATGACCAGATTCTTGAAACCATCTCTGATAACCCCACCAGCCCCAGAGGGCTCGGGGTTGCCTTTGGATATGCTTGTCGAAATTGAGCTTGAGCCACCGGGGGGGGAGTCCACCTGATCAGGGATCATCGGGAGGGGGCGGGAGGGGAAGCAGGGGGGAGATTTGGAAGCTGATGGAGGAGAGAAGGGAGGCTTCGCTCGATCACCTGGGTACCACAAAAATGGGAATGAAATGAGAATTCTCGGAGGCAAAGGAGACTACTTTGGTCGCTACCCACTAGGGGGAGTAGGCTGGGGAGGAAAAGGCTCGCCTGTTACGCTCAAGCCAAATTTTCCAGAGCAAGTGGGGAAGGTAGGCCTTCTAGAGGAAGCGAAGAAAGGGATGGGCAAAGGGGGTGGGCCACTGAGACAGGAGGTCAAAAATGGAATTGGGGGCCGCCCACTGAACGAAGAAATGGGAGAGGATGAGGCCCAGAACTTCGGAAGAGAAGGCGTAGTTTAAGAAAAGGTGGTTGGTTGACTCCCAAGCAGCACGGTAGAGGAAGCATCTGTTAGGGATTTGAAAGCCTCGCTTGATCAGATTCTCGATCGTGAGGATTTTGTTTTGGACGGCCACCCACACAAAATGGCTAATTTTGGGGATCAATTTCTTGGCCTAGACCATCCGGGTCGGGAAGGTGGTCGCCCCGGGGATTCTATGAATATGGTAAGCAGACTTGATAGAAAAATGCTGCTGGGAGATCCATGCCACATGCATCTATCACTGTCTCCAAAAGAAGGGATGACTGTCGCACTGAGGATGAGCTGAAGTCTGGCAGCTTGAAGCGGGAACCTGGGGTTCAGGATGGGTTTCCAGGTGATCCGCCCCTGACGCTGAGTCATGTAGTCAGACACTCTGGGCCCACGGGCCGCTAGCCCAGGTTTGAGAAGAAGGAGTTCTTTGTTTGAGCTCAGGGCTTCGTTGAGAATCCATCTGTCCTCCCAGAAGTCAATCTTGGCACCGTCTCCAAGAATCCATCTGGTCCCTTGCTGAACAATATCTCTGGTGGAGAGCAGGGCCTTCCAGAAGGTAGAACCATCATGGGGCTGGGTATCCCTGAGGAGGAGGTGATTGTGGCAGTACTTCCTACGCACAATGCAAACCCAATCGTCAGGGGTATTGGTATGAACCTTCCAGGCATGTTTGGACAGAAGGGCCTTATTCATGGGCACCACCCGTCTGAGCCCGATTCCTCCCTCATATTTGGGGTGGCAGACCAGGTGCCAGGATACCAGGGGAATCCTTTTCTTGTCATCGCCTCCCGACCAGAGAAATTATTTTTGAATTTGCTCAATGAGAGTGGTAATGGAGGCCAGAATTTTGAAGACCGACATGAAGTATATCAGAATGCTTTGGAGTACAGACGCCAAGAGAGTGGCTCTGTCGACCTGAGAGAGAAGGTGGCCTTTCTAGGGGGCGAGTTTTCTTTGAATCCGTTCAATCACCCCATTCCATAGCACCTTAGAATATGCCCCTATGAACAGTGGAAGCCCGAGGTATGAGGAAGGGAGGGAGCCGGGGGAGTAGCCCAAGATCCGCCCGATTTTGATTTGCCTAGCTACGGGGGTGTTGATGAAGTAAATCTTGCTTTTTCGCAGGTTGATTTTCTGCCCAGCTACCTCCTCATACAGAGTAAGGATGCTCTTGAGGGCCTTGGCTTGAGGGATCAAGGTCGAGGAGGCAAGAATGGTGTCGTCCACAAACTTCTAATGGGACACGGGGGGGAGGCCCTACTTCGGCTTGATGCCCGAGATGATACCGCGAGAGACAGCGTTCAAAATGGTTCGACCCACGGCCTCAGCCAGGATAATGAAGAGAATCGGGGATAGGGGATCACCTTAGCGGAGACCTTTGGAACTGGGGAAGAACTCGATCGAGGACCCATTGACAAGGATTGAGAACCAGGGGGAGGACACGCACTTGTTGATGAGATGGACCTAGGAGGGGTGAAACCCAAATTTGAGGAGGACCTTGGACAAGAAGTTCCAATCGACCCTGTCAAAAGCCTTGTTCATATCGAGCTTGAGTAGGAAATGGGCCTTTTTGGATAGGACAACTGAGTGGATGGCCTCATGCATGATTATGACCCTGTTTGTAATCATCCTGCCTTTGACGGAGCTTCCCTGGCAGGGGGAAATTATCATGGGAAGAATGTCTTTGAGGTAGGTTGTCATGGCTTTAGTCAGGATTTTATAGAGGACATTGCACAAGCTGATGGTGCAAAAGTCTGACAGGGATCTTGCTGCCTGAGTCTTCGGGATCAGGGCTATGAAGGTGGTGTTGATGCCTCTGGGGATGGATCTAGCAAACTGCAGGTCCCGGATGGCAGCACACACATCATGGCCCATGATGTCCCAGAAATATTGGAAGAAGCGAGGAGGAAACCTATCCGGGCCCGAGGCCGTTTCGGCCTTCATGGAAAAGGTGGCAGCATGGATTTCTGAGTCAGACAGGGCCTGAACCAGCTTTGCATTAGCCATGGTCGGGACGGACGTCAGGATGTGATCCAGAAGGGATTCGGCCGCCTCCGAGGACATGGGAGGTCCATCGCCCAAGAGCTCTTGGAAGAAGTGGACTGCCTCGGCTTGGATGTCCTCTTCCTTGTTGATGATACTACCATTGCTGTCAACCAGCTCGACAATTCTGTTGGAACCCCTATTTCGGAGGGTCGATGCATGAAATAACTTGGTGTTTGCATCGCCATCTTGGATCCACAGAGCACACGACTTCTACCTCCAAAAGATTTCTTCCCTGGCTAGGATATTGTGGTACTCGCTGAGGGCGATGCGTTCCTCTTCCCTGAGTTCGGGCTCATGAGAGCCAGCTTGGAATCTGGACTCAATCTCTTTGAGTTTATTTTTGATAGCCTCCTTGCTTTCAAAGATGTTATCGAACACCTCTTTGTTCCAAGTCTTGAGGTGCTCTTTGAGGAGTCTCAGCTTGTGGAAGACTTGTTCGACGGGGCAGCCAGGGATAGTGGGAGCCCAACAGCGATCGATTTGGGCCCGGAGGTCGGGGTCGTGAAGCCACATGGACTCAAACAGGAAGGGTCTCTTGAGGGGGTGATGATCAGTCTCGAGGAGGAGGGGGCTGTGATCGGACCCAATTTTGGGGAGGGCTTCCTTAGACAAGAACACTCTATCCAACCTTACCTAGATGTGGTTAGGTCCCACTCTCTTGTTGGACCATGTGAACCGGGCTCCCTTCAAGCTAACATCCATGAGCTCGTTGTGTGCGGTAAAGGCCCCAAAGTCATCCATGCTTTTGGTTCTGACCTCCGAGCCCCCGTATTTGTCAGAGGAAAATAGGGAGCTGTTGAAATCCTCGGACAAGATCCAGGGCAGGGGATCGAAGGCTTCTCTCATCAAACTAATTTCTTGCCAAAGCCTTGCTGTTGAAATCCTCGGACAAGATCCAGGGCAGGGGATCGAAGGCTTCTCTCATCAAACTAATTTCCTGCCAAAGCCTTGCTTTCTCAACAGGACTGTTGGGAGCGTAGACGTTGGACAGGATCCACGATCGCTTTGAGTTGAGGTAGTGGACCAGAATGTTCATAATCCTGGGCGACGAAGAAATGAGCCTTCCCTCGTAATATCGAGGGTCCCACATGCACATGAGGCCCCCAGCTGAGCCAACCGCGGGGGTGGAGAGAAGTTCACAGTTGCACCAGGTAGCATGGGCTATTCTCTAGGTAGCGGCATCATCTATCTTGGTCTCTTGGAGGAGGATGAAGGACAGGCGGTGGTCCCTGCCGAGTTGACCGAGGATCCTTTTCTTGGGGACCCCATTGAGTCCCCTAATGTTCTAGGAGATTAGCTTCATTTGGCACCCTTGGGGGGTCACCTGCCCCCCTTTCCAGCCTGGGCAGGGGGTTTGGATCGGGCATCGTCCACCTTGCGAAAGCTTGTGCCAACGTCAGGTAGCATAGTCTGGGAACCGTTAGCAATGTCATCCTCAGTGAACCTTGATCGTTGTTCGTACAGGGTGGGCCGCCCTCGTTTAAATTTGCTACCAAAGTCTATGGCAAAGGACCTGCTTCGGGTCATTTTGGGGCTGACTTCGTCGGACTCGGATGGAGAGCTGCCTTCGGTCTCATCATTAGATCGCTCAGACCCACACACCAAGGGGGTAGGTTTTGGGAAGGATGCCTAGGGGGTCGGGGTCAGAAGGGGTTGGGGGGGAAGGCTTGGGTCCCGGTAGCAGCCGGGGCTTGAGGGGCCAGAATGGGATGCGGGGGGGGTCTGGGATCGGGTCCCCGGAGGGGTCACTGGGACTGGGAATCTTGGAAGGGGCACCCTCCGAACTAGGCTCGAGGGCCTGGGGGGGCGAAGGGGAAACTTCCTTGAGGGGAGCGCTAGGGTTGGGACGAGAAGGGTCCTGGGAAGGGGACCGACTAGAGCTGGGCGGGGGTTTGGGATTAGGGCCTTCCACCTTCCTGGAAGCCGGGCATTGGTGATGGAGGTGGCCTTGAGAGTTGCAGGAGGTGCAGAAAGCAGGTTTATTTTCGTAAATAAGAGTTTGGCACCAGAAGAAGGATCCATAAGAGATGGTCACCGAGGAGGGGAGCTCAGATTCGAGGTTGGCGTTAGCACAGAACCTGGCATGCACCATGCGAGAGCCAGCCTTGGTCGTAGGATCAAAGGCCACCAAGTCTCCAACCGATTAGGCGATGAGCTTTAGAATGTCTTCTCACCACAGATGGAAGGGGAGGTCCAGGAGGCGAACCCAGATCGGGGCAAAGTTGATGCTTTGGGAGCTGGGGTGAAAATCTGCACCATAACGCCTAAGAAAAAGGCTCTTGCGACCCAAGAACCAGGGCCCGCCCGACAGGATCTTCTTAGCATCCTCGTTGTTGTTGAGTTTGATAATGAAAAAGCCTCTGGACAGAGCAACCAGCTGGATATGGCCGGAGACCTTCCATTTGGTGGCCGCCCATTTGCGGATCGTCTCCATGTCTGGGCACCCACCCAGGAACTTCCCAACCAAGGAGGACGAAGAATCAAAAACTAGGGTTGTGTAAACCTCCTCCTGGATGGAAATGTGTGTGCCTTGGAGGGAAATCCCAACACCCAGGGCCCGAGCAGGGGTCCTGGAGCCCGCCAAAACCTGTTGGTAGGAGGGTTTATGTCCTCCCGGGGCCCGCCCTAGCCTCGGATCGGGGATTGCCTTCCCAAGGCCATCCAACGTGACAAGGCCAGGCAGGGGGCACGGGCCTAGAATCCCGACCCCACTAAACCCATCGCACATCTCGAAACCCCCGTTCGACCTCACCACGAATCCGCCTGGACCAGGCCTGGGCCTGGACGAACCTGAACCCCCTGGATCTGGGCCTGCCTAGGAACCTGCGCTTTGCTTTGGATCTGATCCCAGCCCATCATTCGCTTCTGCTCCAACCTGCGCTCCAGCTGCCACTCCTGCCATCAGTATTTTTCTTGATCATAAGGTCTTGTCACTCTAAATTTATTCTTGTTAGAATTTTTTTTTGTATTACAATCTTAAGTTGTAAAATCATTGTGTATGCTAAAGTTGCTCACTTTCCTTAATCCTAAGAAATAAAGGTTTATATTGTAGTGTCATAACATTTTTTTATTAATCTTGTAAACACTTTTAAATGGGCACAAAGGTATTTGAGATGAGACATGTATGATCTAGACATTTAAGATATCATCATCTAATATTAGTACTTAAAATAGTCTTTATATAACAATTATCCTTTTTATAGTGCTCTTGCTAGGAACTTTCACGAGGAGGTCAAAAGGAATGATGAATCATGATCCAAGTTACGGATTTTGATGGTATCAACAAGATACAAATTGGACATGTCAAATAGTCATGTAGATACATATTGGACATGCCAAATATTAATGTGAAATTGTCAAGGAGCTTAATTCCTTAAATTTGGATGCAAACTACATACAACAGTTTGCTAGAATTTGAGTTCATATTTTTTTTTCCTCAAAAAATATGTAATTTTAATTTTTAAGATTAAAAAAAATTACAACTCTAGGGGTATGAAGTACCCTCAAGAATTTCAGTGGCATCATATCTAGGAGTTGTTGAACTGAATTGAGCGAAGTATTGGCCTTCCTATTGTAATATGTTGCAGTTAGCTTACAATTGAAAAACAAAATCCTAATAACAAGACTGACAAATAGAAAGCAAATAACTTTCTGATCAATCACAATTCTCAATTGACTCTTACATGAGTACAAAATCTGAGAATGCATGCTTCAATTATGAAGACAAACACTTTTAAGAAACCTATCCTTATATAAAATAAAGCCAAGGGTCCCTTTCAAAACCCCATTTTTTTTGCTAATAATAGATCTTTGATATGATCCTTAGGAAGAGGAGGATTATGAGGAAACTCCAAGTACTCTAACCAATTCTTCCCTCTGTCAAGTTCTTGTTGGAAGGTTCAAACCATATTTGCTTTTACATTTAGTTCTTGATAGATGTACTTGTATGAAATTTTTGTTATAGAAGATTCTAACAATTTCACTTGCTCATAGAAAGGATTGAGGAGTAATTTTTTCATCTCAACATGATCTGCAACCCAACTTATCACTAATTTTGAATCTCCATAAATTTTTTAAGTTGCAATTCTTTGCTCCACTGCTATTCTCATCAAGAGGATCAATGCTTTTCATTTTTCCATATTATTTGTTCCTTCACCTAAACCTACCTTGAAAGTGATCTTATGATTTTTATTTAAGTGTTTTCCCTGCCCCACACCTACCTAGGTTACCCTAGCAAGCTCCATCAAAGGTGTTAGGATTAAATAATAAAACATGAGCAATAAATAAATACGAAAATAAAACATAGAAGAATAAAGCAATATATGAGACACAAATTTACGTGGTTCACCCAATGTGGGCTACATCCATGGAGAAAATAACCAGGCCTTATTATTCCATCCAGTAAATCTCGAAGGGATATAACCTATAGCAAATCAGTCATACTTCCTCTTCGATCTCACAATTACAGTCTCTCTTCCTTCTTCACTTCCTTCACACCCTTCACACTCTTCACACTACAATCTCCAATACCGTACAACATCCTCTTATAAAACGAGGGTTACAATTTTAGGATAAATCATTAGGACCCCAAAATAAATAAGAATTATTATTTTCAGAAAATTATCTTTTCTATCGTAATTTGCTATTTTTAGTAATTACTATTTTCGGTAAATTATATTTTCTATCGCAATTTTCCATTTTTAGTAATTACTATTTCGAAAAATTATTTTTCGTCAAAACAATTTTTGTTTTTAGTAATTACTATTTTCAGTTAATTATTTTTTGTCAAAAAAAAATTGTTTTTAGTAATTATTATTTTCAGAAAATTATTTTTCGTCAAAAATTTTCTAAAAATAGTAATTCATAAAAAAACTATGATTAACATGCACTTTGACACACAATTACATAATGTACTTATCCTTTCGTAGAGTGGGTCCAAACACGGCTAAAACAGGACCTCCAAATTAGAATTAGGCTCCACAACCAATAATCTCCCACTTGGAGACTGATCACAGTAACTCCACCACTACTGCACCTGCTGGACTATGCTTTAACTTTGGATCTGGAAATTTTCTCACCTTTTACTATTATGTTTGAAGACCAACTAAAATTGAGTAATAACTCGTTTTCTCCCTAGTTACTGCCTTTGTGAACATATCTGTAGGATTCTGGCTAGTGTGAATCTTCTCTAGTTTTAACTGTCCATATTCCAACATTGAGCATATGAAATGGTACTTGGTCTATATATATTTAGTCCTAGAATGAAACGTTGAATTCTTGGCAAGATGAATGGCACTCTGACTGTCATTGTATAATATTCTATTCTCTTGCTTCTTTCCCAACTCCTCCATAAACCTTTGTAACAAAATCATCTCCTTACTAGCCTCTATAACAACATACTCTGCTTCCGTTGTTGAAAGTGCAACAACCTTCTGTAATTTTAAAATCCAACTTACTACAGTTCCACCTACAGTAAAAACATACCCTGTGGTACTCCTCCTGTTGTCTATATCACCTGCCATATCTGAATCAACATATCCCTATAAAATAGTGTTAGAACCTCCAAAGCATAATACCTGAGTGATAGTACCTCTCAAATACCTAAGAATCCACTTCATTGCCTCCCAATATTATTTTTTTGGATTGTTCATAAACCTGCTCACAACTCCCACTGCATATGCAATATATGGTCTTGTGCACACCATCGCATACATCAAAATTTCAACTGCTGATGAATAAGGAACCTTGGGCATATAGTCAATCTCCTATGTTTTGGGACACATCTCTTTGGTCAGTTTGAAATGATTGGCCAAAGGTGTACTAATAGGTTTTACATCTTGCATATTATATATTTCTAACACCTTCTCAATGTACTCACCCTGAGACAATGGTAATTTGTGATTTTTTATATCTCTTGTTATTCTCATACCAAGGATCTACTTTGCAGCACCCAAATCCTTCATTATAAATGGTTGTACCAATTTTTTTTAGCACAATTATATCCTACATGTTAGACCTTGTAACAAGCATGTCATCTACATACAATAACAGGATAATATAGTTACCATTATTCAATCTCTTAAAATAAACATAGTGGTCAAAATAACATCTACTATAACCTTGTTCTAACATAAACCTATCAAATTTAATACACCACTGCCTTGGAGCTTGCTTCAGGCCATACAAGCTCTTTTTCAACCTGCATACTAATTCCTCCTTCCCTTTGACCTCATACCCTTGTGGTTGTTGCATATAAATATCTTCCTCCAAATCCCCATGGAGAAAAGATGTTTTTACATCTAATTGTTCAAGATGCAAATCCTCTACAGCCACTAGGCTTAAAACAATTCTAATTGAAGTCATTTTAACAACAAGAGAAAAAATTTCATCATAATCAATATCTTTCTTCTATGCAAACCCCTTTACAACCAGTCTAGCCTTATACCTCTTTTTACCTCCATCTTATTTCACCTTTTAAACCCATGCTCTTTTTCCTGCAAGCAACCAAACCATATCCCAAGTCTGATTGTGTACCAAGGAGTCCATCTCCTTTTTCATGCCTTGCTCCCACTTCTTCTTGGTTTCTACCTGTATCGCTTCTTCATATGTTTCTGGTTCACCAAAGTCAAACAATAATACACAATATATGAAGGAGAGTAACGATCAGGAGGTCTACTTATCCTGGTATATTTTCTAACAACACTTGCAGGAGTTTGAGGTGCTTGCTACTGCTGTTGTTGATTTTCTAGAACCTTTGGAGTTTCAATTTCATCAAGCACTGTGTATTCTATGTTTACCTTTTCCTATTTTTTTTGCTGCAAGTGGTCTTTATACATGACTTTCTCATTGGATACCACATCTCTACTCCTAATGATTTTATGATTTTTATAATCCCAAAAATGATAACCAAAATCATTAACTCCATATCCAATGAAAGTGCACTTCTTGGATTTTACCTCAAGTTTAGTTCTATTTTCTTTATCAATATGCACGAATGCTTCACAACTTAAAGTCTTCATAAATGAGTAGTTAATAGGCTTACATGTCCATACCTCTTCTGGAATCCCACCATTCAGGGAACTTGAAGGCCCTCTGTTAATTAAATAAACTATAGTATCCATAGCATCTGCCCAAAACTATAAGGGCAATCCTGCATGTAATCTCATACACCTAGCACGTTCCATGATAGTCTTGTTCATCATTTTGGACACACCATTTCTTGCGGAGTTCTTACAACCTTCACTCTATGAATCCCATGGTATGAATAGTAATTGTTAAACTATTTGTTGTAGTACTCACCTCCATTATCTGATCTAAGACACTTCAACTTATTTCTTGTCTCATTCTCAACCAAATCTTTTCATTTCTTTAAAGTATCAAAGACATTCGATTTCTTTCAAATACAATAAACCCAAGATTTTCTATTTACATCATCAATAAATGTAACATAATAATAATAGCCACCAAGAGATGATACCTGAGTTGGTCCCCATACGTCTGTATGCATAAACTCTAGCTTTTCACTCTTCTTTTCTTTTTCAACTCTGAGAAATCTGACTCACAAAATTTTAAATCAACCTGCTTAAAACCTGGCAACAAATTCTTTGAGTGGAGAATCTACATCCCCTTCTCACTCATGTTCCCAAGCCTATGATACCACAAGACTGTATTTGCTCCTGTATAAGCTAAAGCAATAGAAAGAGTAGTATTACCAGTACATACATACAATGGACCTTCCTTCTTTCATTTTTCTAATAACAATGATCCTTTAGCAACCTTCCACAAATTTGCTGAGAATGTAACTATACATCCTTCGCTATCCAACTGCCCTGTGGAAATTAAATTTCTTCTCAAATAAAGGAATATGTCTTACCTCTTTTAGAAACCATTGGTTTCCATTCGATAATTTTATATGTATCTTACCCTTTCCAACATTTTTATATGGCTATCATCACCCAAATAGACCTATCCAAAATCACCTTAAACATAATCTAGAAAATATTTTCTATGAGGTGTGGCATGATATGAAGCCCCTGAGTCTAGAACCCAGAAATCAATAATATTATCTAGTGAAATGATTAAAGCATCTTGTAATACATCACCTGCTATGTTTGCTTCCTGATTACCTTATTTTTTTTCTCCTTGTTTTTCTTTTCGAGCCCAATAATCTCTTTTCAAGTGTCCTTTCTTTTTGCAATGCCAACATTCCAATACTTCCCTTTGGATTTAGATCTGCTTTTCTTTGATTTTCCATGTTTTCCTAGACTCTTTCCTCTCTCCTTTTTTCTACCCTTGTTTTCCACAATCAACGCATTACCCAATGTCTCACCTATGTTTTTCCATCGTATTTCCTTGCTAAGGATAACACCAATAACATCATAAAATTTTAAAGTATTTGAACCGAAAACATAATTACTCACAACCATGACCAAGCCATTCCAACTTTGGTAATGAGCATAAGATCAAAAGAGCCCTCACCTCATCATCAAAATTTACTCCAAAAGAATTTAACTGATTAGTAACTATGTTAAACTCATTTAAGTGATCAGTAACATATCCACCTTATGACATTTGCGTATTAAATAAATGCTTCATAAGAAATACCTTGTTCGAAGCTAAGGGTTTTTCATACAGTTTAGCTAATGCATTCATTAAACCCTCCATTATCTTTTCATTTGAAATATTGAAGGCCACCGACAATGCCAGGCACAGGCGTATTATTCTTAGTGCTTTTCTATCTAGAACTTCCCATTCTTCATCAGATGTCTTCGTTGGCTTCTTTGCTATTCTGCCTAATGGTAGGTAAAGATCCTTCTGATAAAGAGTCCTCCATTTGCATCTTCCATAGCTGGTAATTTTTCCCATTAAACTTCTCAACTCTAAACCTGCCTTCTTCTGCCATTGCTTCCACTCGAACCAAAAACCCTCCTTTCAAGTGTGTTTTTCAAACCCTAGGCTTTGATACCAGTTGTTAGGATTAAATAATAAAACACGAGCAATAAATAAATACAAAAATAAAACATAAAAGAATAAATAAATACACAAGACACAAATTTACATGGTTCACCCAATGTGAACTACATCCATGAAGAAAATAACCAGGTTTTATAATTCCATCCAGCAAATCTCGAAGGGATACAACCTACAACAAATTCGTCGTACATTCTCTTCGATCTCACAATTACAGTCTCTCTTCCTTTCTCACTTCCTTCACACTCTTCACACTACAACATCCAATATCGTACAACATTCTCTTATAAAATGAGGGTTACAATTTTAGGGCAAATCATTAAGATCCCAAAATAAAAAAGAATTACTATTTTTGGTAAATTATATTTTATGTCGCAATTCGTCATTTTTAGTAATTACTATTTTCAAAAAATTATTTTTCATCAAAAACAATTTTCGTTTTTAGTAATTACTATTTTCAGCAAATTATTTTTCATCAAAAAAAATCCTTTTTTAGTAATTATTTTCGAAAATTTATTTTTTGTCAAAAAATTTCAAAAATAGTAATTCACAAAAAAACTTGAATTAACATGCAATTTGACACACAATTACATAACGTCCATATCCTTTCATAGAGTGGGTCCAAACGCGGCTAAAACAGGACCTCCAAATTAAAATCAAGCTCCACAACCAACAAGCTCATGGCTCCATAGAATCCACTATTAGTGTTCCTATATGCCTACTCAGTTTTGGTTTTGGAAATATTTTTAGACTTTTAAAAATAGATTTAATCTACATTTGTACTTGAATCACTAGAATTTCCTTACCTTCAAACAACCTAGTATTTCTAGCCAACCATAAACCCCATCCCACTATCAAAGGGACACATATGTGCTCCTTTGATCCTCTTTCTTGAACCATTTTTGTGTGTTATCTGAAAGATTCATAACATGCTATTGTCCTTTCCCTTGAGTCAAATGTAGAATTGAATTCCACACTTCTCTTGTGAAAGGGCAATGAACTAGAAGATGATCCATTGTTTCTTCTCCTTTCTGCATAGCACACTGACTTGGTTCTTGCCAAGACATCCTTTGAAGAACATCCCATGTTAGTGTTTTTTTTTGCTAGAGCTAACCAAGCAAAGATTTTAGTTTTTAGGGGAGCTTTAATCTTACATATTTTACTCCACCACCAAAGTTTTTCCTCATTTTTATTGTCAAAGCTTGTCTTATACCCTTCTCTAAACATGTATTGTCCACTTGCTATATTCTTAGGCCATGTTAAACAATCTCTTTGTTGATTTACCCTTATATTTATTTATTTTTCAGTTTCTTTGTGTAGTTATGCCAAACATGTGCATTATTTTCTCCAAGTATTAGCTCTTCTATTGTGAGTCATCATTGTTTCATCTATAAACTAGGACAACCCCTTGTGCATTTATTTTGACCAAGTTTGATTACATTGCTTCTAGTTTTGTTATGTTATTCACATGTATGTGTTGTTAAATATATTATATTCAATTTGCTATACAAAATAGACATTTTTCTTGTCCTCGATTATGTCCTGATAAAATTGTAGTGGCATGTTTATAACTATAAATATTTTAGCTTTTTCGATTTAAAAAATAAAAACACTTCTACAAACTAAATTTAAACATTGAACTCAAATTTCACTTAAACTTATTTACCATATGTAAACAAATAAAAAATATATTCTTATAAGGAACAAAATATTATCTTACCTTTGAACATAATATTTACTATGAAATTTGAGGAGCACGGGCCAGGAGTAACTGCACTAGAAGCACAAGTTGGTAGTAAGTGCAGCAACAAGTGCGAGCGTGATCTAGGAGTAAGTACAACCGAAAACGAGTATGAGTGAGTGCAGCCAAAAGTGAGTGCAAGCTGAGAGTAAGTGCAAGCAAAGAGGGAGTGCAAGCCAAGAAGAAGCCTCATTAGTTATTGTGAAAGGAGTCATTTTTGAAAGCCCTAATGGGAAGTTAGGATGCCCTAGATAGAAATCAAAATACCCTACTTGGAAGTATGAAGGCCCAAGCTGGAGATAAGCATAAGAGCGAATACATGGTAAGTTTGATCCAGGTAGCAGATGGTACACCAAAAGTAGGTATCAAGGATGAGATGATTGAGCATGATATAATGGTTCTTAATGTAAAGGACTAATATGTAAGTTCCATAGATCATGGTCAAAGTTTTCGGAGATTCAAAATTGGATCAAGTGGAAGTAGGGATTGAATTCAAATTTTTTTTTATTCCTAAAGGTTTTTTTCTCATCATTTTTTCCAATTTAGAAATTAGGGATAAAATAATGGTTAGTGGCCCATGGTTTAGGGGAAAAGGTACTTTATTTGAGACCATGGAATAAAAAAAAAATCGTTGAGTCAAAAACTATTAAGAAGCTTCTAGTGCGGGTTAGGCTTTTTGGACTTCCATTTCAGCTTATAAATAAGGATGCTTTGAAAAATATTGGAAATACCCTAAGGGAATTCATCAAGGAAGTACTAACAACTAATGAGTGAAAGCAAGCTATATATGCTCAAATATGTGTTGCTATGGATATTTCAAAACCTTTGCCACAATCCACTAAGATTAAATCTAAATCAAGAGAGTGGGATCAACAAGTAGATTATGAAAATATTGCATTTCATTGCCACAATTTTTTTGAGATTGGACACATGGCAAGAGTTTGCAAAGTAAAAACTATGAAGAAAGAGAAAAAATTCTAGCCATGAGATAAACTTCAAGACAAAGCAAGGAAATCATTCAATAATAGAAGCTAGATCAAATCAAGGATATTCCATTTCAAAAGAAGAGGTAAATAAATCCTATCGACAATATCAATTGGCAAGTTTAGAAGGAATTAAAGGTGCAAAAGATGTGGAGATAAAACCCAAAACAAAGACAACAAAAAAGGTCAAGTTTATTCCAGGTAAATCATCTTCATTTTCCTCAAGTAGTATAGAATCCTCTTCAAGGAATAAAAGTGAAAGTGGTGAAGATGTTATCCCTTGCACTTTAAGGTTTCAAGAGCAGCATAATATAGAAATGAGGTTGGAGGAAACCCATAACAATTTAGGGTTTTTAGGGTAAAATAAGAAGGTAATTGTTGTAGAAGAGCATCCTTGCACTTTAGGATCTCTAGGAAAATATAAAGAAGACTATGATTTTGAGGTTATTCCTTGCACTTTAGATCCTTCAGAACAAGGCAAACCTAAATATGATAAGTCTTACTATGAGCAGTGTGAGAAGATTGAAGAGATTGATGAAGATGAAAGTATTGCTAAGAATGGGAAAAAAAAAAGAGGAAGACCCAAGAAGTAAAACCAAAGAGAAAAAGAAACACAAAGGGATATTGATATAGGAAAACAAAAGCAAATATCACAAGTGTTAACAAGAAGTTGGGCTAAACCCACAAATAAAATAAAAAATAACTATGAAAATAATATCTTGAAATATTAGGGGAATGAATAAGAACCTAAAAAAATGTATTAAGAAATTGTGAGGTTGTTATAGACAATATATTTTTAGATATAGAAGTTGGGAAACAAATATTTTAGCCATTCGCAATGTTGAATTTCATCTTGACAAAAATTCAATTTTAGAAGGCATTTGATATAAAATGAGTTGATTATGAAAACTTAGCAATTTGAGGAAGATGAATAATATCTTTGATAGAAGGGTAAATGAAGAATATCTTCAATAGAAAGACAAAGTTGGATATGCTTTAATTAACTTGTTAGAAATGTAATGAGAATAATGTAATGTTTTGTTTTCATAATGGAAGTGGCCCCCAATAGAAGTCACGCATAGCTTATTTATTAATATATATATATACACTATAAAATTTATGTATTATTATAACATAAATTTGATCTATTACCTTTCTTTTTAATCAATTAATTGGTTGATTAGTTAAAATGTAAATTGTTGTTTACAACAATTCTACTCCATTAATACTTCCACCAAGCAAATCCATTGACATACTTTTACTTTATCTATGTATTTATCTCATACGTTTTTATAAATTTGTTTATTTAAAACTTACAAATTTCTATATAATTAATTTTTTTTTAATTTTCATAAATACCTTTATCTTTTTAAATAATAATACTTGGTAGAGACATTGTAAAACAATTGTAATTGAGACGCAATTGTTTGAATGCAACCAAGCATATGATGGATACTCATATAATATAATAGTTCGTGGAAATATGATTTATTATAGTTCCTCTATAATATGATTTGTTGAAATACCTCAATAGTATGATCATGATGTAATACAAATAATTTGTTTTAACCTCGTAAAAAACTAAATAATAATAATAGTAGAAGTACACCCTCAAAAATATTTATGACATGTTGCTTCTATTAATTCCAATAAACTCACAAGTGTAAATTCTAATAAACATGTTATAAGAATGATATTTACTCAAGTTAGTTTAGTGTAAATTCTAATAAACATGTTTAAGATTGATATCTAATCAAGTTAGTAAAGTGATTAAAATAAAAAAATGAAATTGACAACAATATGCAAAGATATATTATTCTTTTTATCAAAATTTGCTACTTCAAAAACATTGTTACAAACAATAGTTTTGTATGCTTGTTTTGTTTAGGGTTTAAAAAGAACTTGAAAAAAGTTGAGTCTAAAAACTTTTTTTTTGTTAAAAGAATTAGGTGTTAAGGTTCAAACTCCTTACCCATTGATATTAATAAAAACGTGAATTTTACCATTTCAAGGAGAAGCATTGTCAATTTTTTATATATACTTGATTAAAATAAGGTGTAGATAAAAGCAAATTACCATATCAAGTAATGATTGAAACTTTCTAAAGATTGGTACCAAAAGGACTTGAAATAAATTTAAAAATGAGGAATTAAGAAAGTGATTTACAAAAAGGCTCGTCAAAATAAATGCAAATTACGATATTAAGTAAAGATTACAACTCGAGAAAGGTCACAAAAGGTTAGTACCAAAAAGGCATTAAATGAATTTTAAAATGAAGAATTGACCAAATGATTTACCAAACAACTTACAATGAATTTCAAACTATTTACAAGAAAAATTGTATATTGTTTAGCAAGATATAGAGAGAAAATGAGATCTTGCAAATGTGAGACCAATCCAATAGTCACATACAAAGAGCAAAATCACTTTTAAGGGAAAATATATATATGATCAATTAAGACTAAGTTTTATGGGAGCGGGATAGGGAGCATTGAGAGCAGGAAGGGGTGTCGTTGGGTCAACTTTGCCTAAAGAGGCTTTCTTCCACCTTGGTTCCATGGTGTTGGTTCTCCTGCTTTGCTTTTGACTGGACTAAAACCCACTAGAATCAGAGTGCTTCCAGCCCCTCTTTTTTCTTTGGCCTTCAGTTTGTTTCTATATGGGGGTTCTTATGGTGGCCTTTTCTTGACCCTTGACGTAAGCAAGAAAGACCCGAGATTTCTCTTCTTTTTTCCCAAGAAGCCTCTTCAGGACTTTCATGGTGACACTCGGTTTGATGGCTTCTTCGGAGCTAAGTGGGCTAGTCCATTTCACCATGGGGTAGGAGGACCCCCTATTCAAGGTTTCTTCTGGCAACCCTTGTCCTTGACAGGAAGGACCCTAGTTTTTTTCTCTCCTCAAGAAGCCCCTTCAAGGCTTTCACGGTGACACTCAATTTGTTGTCTTCGTCAAAGATGAGTGGTTAATTTGTCTTACCAAGGACCAAGAGGCCCGTGTTTGAGGTTTCTTCTGATGACCCTTTCCTTGCCCTTGTCCTCGATGGGAAAGACCCCAATTTTTTCGTCTCTCTTCTCGAGAAGCTCCTTTTAGGCTTTCACGAAGATGCTCAATTTGCAGGCTTCGTTTCTTCCAGAGCTGATGAACCAACTTGTCTTGTCAGGGGTCAGGAGGACCCCTTGTCTTTCATCGGTGGTGTGCAACCATTTTTCCTTCCTAGGAGAGCTTCTCTTGCGAACGCGTACATCATTGATTTCCAATCTCCTGGGAGTACCATCAAAGGCCAAGAGGGTCCCTATCTTCCAACAGAGGTGCATGTCTTGTCTCTATTTTTCAACGTGTCTCTCTGCCTTCAACTTTGGAGAAGCCCTTCTTGGGTCTACTTGGATGAACGTGAGGAGCAGATGCATCAAAGATTTATTTTAAGTTGTGCGACAACTTTGGGAGCTGAATTTGGAGAGGTCTTGACTAGTTTCTATGGGATGGCCGAGCTTGGGAAGACCCCCTCGGGGAGGAAAATTTTTCAAAAAAAATATAATTTTCTTGTCTGAGCAGGATTCCCTGCTTGGGCAAGAATTTTCTTTTTGAATTTTTTGCTTGTCTAGGACTTCCTCGCCTTGGTGCCTCTTGTGTGGGTCCCAGTTCCCTTTGCTCCCCTATCCTTTTGTGCATCAATTTTCCTTGAGGGCCCATTGGTGCGACCCCTGTTTTCTTGTCCTTTATTTTTAGTGGTGGCCCTCTCTGAGGGCTTTCTCACTTTGTAAAAGGTTCAAGAACCCTTTCAAAACCCCTTTTTCCAACCAATCAAAAAAAAATAGACTAAGTTTTCATCATCCTATTCTTAAAACAAGAACAGAAAGAATGACTCCATTTACTTCGTAAACAATAAAAATTTAGGAATAAGAAACATATGACATTACATTATGTTGTACACCAACATTTAAGACAGACTCGTTGAAACATGATGACTTTAGCAGTTTATACAAGTTATTTGAAGGTTGACATCTATGAGAGTGGATGATGTAGAAATGGAATGCTCTAACACCAAATGAAAGTTCTTGTGGTGAAATGATCCAAAAAAAACAACAATAAAGCAATTCTGATCTAAAGACAAAATGAACATTAATGGAACATGGATATCACCCAAAAAAGGTCCAAGAGTGTTTAGTGGTTAAGCTAAACCAATTCTGAATACAAAATGATGAAATATCCTCAACCAAAAACTCTAATTTCAACAAATTATGTTGTTGGTCCAAACCAAAAAATTAGATCTAGAATTGAAAAAAACACAAAAAACTATGAAAAAGCTCCACAATAGTGCATCCAATGTGTGCTTTGAAAAATGTTGATTCTTCTATATTCCATTGAATCAATACTTATGTGACAAATTTGCTTCCAACTGAATAATCCAACAACAAAATCCCTCAATTGGATCACCCTAAATCCATTAGTTGAATCCCTTTGAATCCATTAACTAAATCATTTTCATTGGATCACCTTGAATCCATTAACCGAATCATCTTGACTGAATCGCCTTGAATTTATTGATTGAATCATCTTGACTAGATCATCTTGAATTCCTTTGAATTCCCCATAAAATCCACTATTAGAATAGGTGTCTTACATCCAATCTAATCCATCTATGGACCATGCATAGATTAAATGATCCACCCAAGTGAGGATGGATGGATTATCAACTAGTGAGGATGCACAAATATATAGAATCATTACAATAGTTTTTCTTAACTATAGACCATGCTTTTCTATCTTTTTATCCTTTTACCTAAAAAATCTAATGCACAAAAAGCTCAAAGCAAGATGTTTTTGCTTTATTGGATATGCTAAAAAGCAATATAACACTAATTTAATAATTATAGGTAACTTTTGACATCACCCTCAACAACCCCCCTTTGATGTTAAAGGAAGAAATGGCCAACATTTCTTTGAGTCTCCCATGAGTTATCTTTAGCAGCCCCTTTGTGACTATATCAGCAACTTGATCCTCACTCTTAATATACTCAATGACAAAAGATTTGTCATGTACCAAGTCTCTAATAAAATGGTGCTTCAAACCTATGTGTTTGGTCCTAGCATGGAAAACTGGACTTTTGACAATTTTGCATCACCAATTCTAACAGATGAAAATCCTGAGGTTTTCAAACTTCATAAAATATACACAAAATATCTTTATAAATTTATGTAGAAACAACATTAAAACGAGTTACAACTTGCAAATAAGTTTTTTAAAAGAAAAATATTCGCAATCTACTTTCTTTTTTTTTCTTTTCAGTTCCATAGATCCTATTAAAAAAAATTATAATAATCTATTTTTCTTTTTCCATTTTAGTCTCATAGATTTTATTGGGTCTCTTCTAGAAAAAATTTAAAATCTTTCATTTCATAGGTTAATATTATATTTTTCATCCACTTGGAAAAAAAAAAAAATCGTCAAAAACAATTGATGACTTCTAATCATAATAACCCGATAAAATAAAACATAAACCAAAAAATAACAAAATATTATAAATTTTGTAGAGAAAAGATTTTTATTTTAGACATTCAACTAAATATTATAATTGTATTTATAAAATTAAAGTTATCATATATAAAATAATCTCTTAAACATAAAACGTTAAACCCTGTATAACATATATCTACTTTTCAAAAAGCACGCTTATTGGTATATGGTGAAACTCTTTACTTGAGAGTACAAGCATTCAAACAACCAACCTACTTTTATCCTGTTATTAAAATTTGAATTTCTTATATTTTATACTGTTACTAAAACTTTAATTTTTTTATGACATCATCTATTATTTTTGCTATACTCGTATTCTCAATTTCTCTTCCATTTTAGTTATTAAAATAATATTGTTTCCTATACTCCATGTTTTTAATATAACTTATAACCTACAAAACAATAAATGCATATTTATTTTCACTTAGAAATTTCTCTATTTACAAACATAAAACAATATATGTTATTCATGTTTTTGCATATTATGTTCACTTGAGAAGTTCTCTATTTACAAACATAAAACAATACATGCTACTCATGTTTTTGCATATTTATTTTCACTTGGAAAGTTCTCTATTTACAAACATAAAACAATACATGCTATTCATGATTTTGCATATTTATTTTCATTTGAAGAGTTCTCTATTTACAAACATAAAACAATGTAAACGATTCATGTTTTTACAAAATTCCATTTAAAACTAAATACCAAGCCAGGATGCTCAAGATTATTTACTCCAATAGAACTTCTTAACACCATGAAATTTAGATCCCCATATCTAGTAAGCTTTTCATCAGTAGTACAAGTCTCGTTATTTTTCTTTTTTATTCTCGCAGTGAAAATCTTTACAAAATGTCACAGATAAAGAAAGAATTAGGGGAAACTATGAAAAATGACAACTGATTGATTAATTTCGCATATAAATTTATTATTTACATATTCCACCATCATTAGTCGCTCTTATTCAAATATGCTTACATGCAAAAAAGAGTATTATATCCTTATCCTTTCGAATCAAACATCATTGATAATTACAGAAGTTCATAGGAATTATTTCAACTCGCCTTGATTACTGTTAGATGATATTTTGGTCTCAATTATGCAGCCCATTTAGGAATTATGTTACAATTACCACCAAAGAGACTTTCTTTAGTCCATTGCTTATTACAACAATCAAATTACAGAATTGTTTCTTGATCCAAAAGCAATGGACTCAACTACAATACTGTTTTTTGATGCAAAAGCAATGGACTCGTAAAGAGTGATGCAATTGGTTTTCATAGTCTTTATGTTACACCCTCCATTGTGCAAGTTGTATGATACATAATATACTAAAAGCTGCCTTATTAAATTACTCTTTGAAGGAAATAATCTTAATTGCAAATCCTTGTTTGCATGGCAGTGAGAGGTGACTTAAATTCTCCAGTGGCAGCTATTATAAACAGGTAACGAGTAGTCCTCTTTGTATGTATCACTTGTGAAAAAAACCATGCTAGATCTTAACCCCAAGAGATAGTGTTGGCATACAGTGGCCTGTTCTTCCATACTAGCAATATAGAACATGCACAACATCCTACAAATCTGTATGCAGACATTTATCAAGCATCCTTGGATTAACATCTTCAGAACCGTCAAGAACACCGGTTGGTATATCTGTCTATAATAAATATAAACATAAGACAGTATGCAACAACACCTTACAAAGTAAAATATGGTTAAAGACAATAATCTTGATAAGAATTTATCTTCTCTAAAATTAAACAGAACTACACTTGAATTCCACTCTTCTTGGACACCATAACCGTCGTAGCTAGGCTTGCCAATACAATACATATCTACTCATCATGAGAATATTCTCTATGTCGTTCAATTGGCAAGTATTTAAATACAGAGAGTACATAGCGATATTGAAAAAGAAACAAACAGAGATGTAAAACAAAGAGTAAAATGATATTATGCTTATATAGATCACAGTTTTTACCCTTGCATGTGACTTTTGAAATTGCAACAATAAACCAAATGCCTCCCAGCCTTGATTGTTATGGAGAGAAATGATTAATAGAGTGTTAGCATGTGCATTACCAGTAACTATGAATTGGCTTTTATTTTATGAAATAGTTGAAATTGGGATGTGGTGCACTGAAGCTGAGATGTCATTTATCTCACCAGTAACTGCACTCATTCAACAATTTGCCAGCCTTTAGAGTCCTTTACATGCTTCATGGACAACACAAGATGAAAATTGAGCAGGCATCATCATTGTTAGTGGGCCACCCTGCTGATGCTTCCTCCACAACTTGGGTTTTAAAGCAGCAGCACCATCCACCATTTTCTTTCCATTATCCTTGATCCTTGCCTGTCTCTATTTACTGTTTTAACTCCATCCTTCACCAAAGAGATGAAACAATGGCAATCATGCCATCTAAACAGCATTAAGATATGCTAGATGCTTTCTACTTCTTTTACATTTCTTCCATCATTGAGAAGCAGAAAACTATATGATAAACAAATCAATAAAATTTATTATCTGTTAATTTTCAAAAAATCAAAAGGGAAAGTGATGCATCATCGTGCAAGGCAGGCACCAGGTAGCACTTAAATTGCAGGCTGTGCAGAGTTCCATGAATTGTCATCATCAATCCCATGTAGCCTTCTAGTATTTCCATTGATTTTAATATATGTAATTGCTGACCAAACTATCCGCAGAAGGAAAATTGCAACATAAACCACACTCCCAAATGTGCACACCACCTGGGGACAAATTTCCATATCAAATGAATGAACAAGCAAATGAATTTCAATATTCATACTACTTTATTTCCAAATGTTCCATCATTTTCCAACATGTGATAATTAGGACTATGTGTCCAAGAAGAGCTGAGCACAATTACAAATGAGCATAACAGCATTGTCTTATACATTCCACATGAAATCAAAGTTAAGTAATTTTATACAAGCTGAAATCTGTGTCTTATGTTATCATGATTTTATTTAGATATGCGATATTTGAGAAAGAGTTAGGAAGCAAATCTTATTCTCTACATCTTTAATCCATCCATATGTGTTCTAATCATTCAACTTCCTCTTTACATTCTTGTCTCCAAGTGGAGAAACATACCGACTTCACCAACCGGATAATTGTTGAAATCATTTAGATTAGAGCCAGTAAAAATTAAACTTATGGGTAAAGAATTTTATCCAATGAAGTTTAAATCTGATCATATAAAACCAGATAAATTACTAAAATTGTTTATTAACAAATACAGGAACCCAATATACACGCAGAACCTGGTAGAGTACTGAATTCACTTGTCTATAAGATTGTGCAATTAAGGTTGTAATGAAAGGGCTGACAAGGGACATATGGCCAGTTGCCTGTATGGACATGGGCCTTAATAGAATGTGAACTAATATCAAACTAATCTTTCGATCAACTGATACAATTAAATTTTATGATCTCTTCCTTTCAGCTAAGCTTGCTCCCAACCAAAACATAAGAGTCCTAACCAGCCAGATGTCAGTTTGAAATCAAGTAGGTGTCAACCTAATCCTTTCGTCAACTGATACAATTAAATTTTATGATATCTTTTCCTCCCACTAAGGTTTCTCCCAACCGAAATGTAGATCAATTCCAACCAGCCAGATAACAGTTGAAATCAACTAGGTGACATATAGGCATTTGGGCAAGTTTCATTCTCTAAGCAAGGCTGAATCACATTATTCATAAACAACTGCTTTAAATTATTCTGCCACAAATAAAGGAACTATATTCAACCCTAAACTGGCACAGTACAAGATCCCTTTAGAGAAATGTTCACTAATATAAACTGATGGCACACTAAATATGCTTATCTCTGAAATTGTGCATAATAAATGCCACAAAGACAAGGGAATAGAAGGGACATATTACCAGTTCCTTGGTAGACACAAGCCTTCAAAGCAAAAACCATTGAAAATTTAAGGTTACAACTTTTTCTTGCATTTACATGTACCACAGAAAACAGATTAGAATTTTGTAGAAAAAATTGCATAGGCAATGAAACTGAATACTGTGTCAGAAAAAGGATTTTAAGGTTATCTTACATTGGGAACAATACTGTTTTAAAAGTCATGTATGTGCCTACAACTAATGGTGGAGAGGAAAGAAAAATAAAAAAACTTAGCAAAACTTCAAAAAGAATTGGCAGCCAAAAGACGAAACTGGAACAATTACTGAAGTTGGATATTGTGAAACCTGACATATGCAGTGCAGTCATCACAACAAATTGTGATACTGAATGGCATGTAATGCAGTCAGAATAAACCTTGTTATTAAAGAAACTGGGAAAGGGGGGTGCTTAGCTGCCACATTGTAAGAGGTTCTAGAATCCCCCGATGCTGCTAGAAACTTCCGTAGTCAATATTTACAGTCCATCCCATATGTCTTGTGCAGAAATTTCAGCAACATTGAACTACCGGTGCATTTGCTACACACCAATAGGGTTCCCTCAAATAGTCCATTTGGGGACTACAAGGTAGCTCATCACATATTCACAATACTCTAATAATAAGTTCAATATTTGTGTCTTAGATCCTACAATATTTATGGGTAAGGATTGTAACATGTGGTACATCTCCAAAATCACACACCATCTCAAAATATGATCTAATCCCAACACATACAGTAATCCAGAAATAAACTGAAAGGATCCTGCCTTCTGCACAATATTTCTTCTTTACTTAAATAGCATATCCTTGTAGAGAATCCCTCCAATAAAAATATTCAATAGTCTCCTGATAGTATTACGACGCTATTGTAACTCTAAAGAAGTTAACATTTTAACATTTAGAAATTTATCATGGACGCGACTTTTTATTTCCTCTTACCTAACAAATTATCTGCCACAAATTGAAACTTCTAAGGTATGCTACCACTAAAAATACTGTAACACAATCACTATTGGCTTATTCTTCCTCGAAGAATAAGATATTCAATAAGGACAGAATCGCTTCTCAGTTGACAAAGTACAAAGAAATTAGCCAGAAAGTAAGGACTGAATTTCTGAACAGTATGGATCATCCTTAAATCTTCCCTTCTTTTGTGCAATAATTCCTTTCAGCTTCATTTAGATTCTGAATTGCAGAGTATACTCAATGATCCAACCCACTACACCCTTCCTATGAGAATTTGCAACCAATCATGAAGAAAAAAGTATCCACGGATTTATGGCATTCCTTGTCCTAAATTTGGAAATACTGTTACGGAACTCTATTCTCATTAACAAAAATCATTCACCAATATGTAGAAATATCAAATCATTCATCCACAACGACAATCCACACAATGAGATAGAGATAAATAATACCCTTACGGTAGGGCAACACCAATAATACTCCTTAAGGAAGGAAAACTCCACAAGATCTCCCACGATGAGAGTACTACTTAGGGAGGGCAAAGTCTCATAAGCCACTTCATGGGCAAAGACGATTGCAAATAATACTTCATATGAGTGATGATATCCATAATGATTACAATGACAATATCACTTCTTCATTTAACCATCTTATAAACCCTCATCCTACTCATTATTATAATATAATAATGTAATCAACCCTAGGTTATGTGTGGCCCATGCCAACTATCCACCCATATATAATATAATATCATATCCCTATATACCTATTCCTAGGTACCATAGCATTCCACCCTCCTTACAAATGTTTCGTCCTCAAAACATGAGAAGAAACTAAATAATATGATCTTCTAAGCAATGCTGACAACTAGTACCAATCTTGATCATCCATCCATCCATCCAAGTGAAATCTTGATTGGTGGTGGTCTTTGATGATGCCAAGCTGCCATTGTGCCACTTGAATATCCATAACTACTCTGTTGGCTCCATGCTTTTGCTGCTCTACTTTGATATTTCAAATGATTGGTCCTATTGTTCCCTAATGTTGTTGCACCCCTTTGAAATCCAAAATCACTATGCTTTTTCTGCCAAACACTACCATACTTGATGCCTTTCTGACTCCATGTAGATCCATAATAATATTGATGCCCTGAGCCATGCCTCCAAGATTGTTGTCAGAAACAGAGTTTGTCAGGATAGCTGTGAGAAACAGTGAATTACAAAGTCAGACAAAACAGTTGTCAATAACGGGCATTGCAAAGCCTGTTAAGGGGTTGTTGGACAAAGGTCAATTTTTTTAGTGAACAGAGACTCCAAGAGAAAAACAGACAACCCTTGAAGACAGCACCTCCCTAAATTAAAAAAAAAGTCTAGGGTGCCAAAAAAATAATCGTTGTGGGATATAGCTCATTGCGATCGTCTCATCGAGCTGATCATTTTGGTATATAGCCTCCATGCACTTTTTCTAGGGTGCTGAAAAACATCATTGTGAGACCTAGCCCATTATATTCGTCTTCTCGAGCTGATCATTTTGATATATAGCACCCAAACACTTTTTTTGGCTCATTACTAAAAATAGTAACTCCTGGAACAACACTTCTATTTTTAGTAAGTCAATGGGAGTGGTCCAAATCATACATATATGGTTGGAGGGACTAGAGGATCAATGAAGGAGTTAGAACAAAGAGAATATATGGAGCAATTAAACCACTCACTTAGTAACCTACAAAGCCAAATGTCCCACATTGGACAAGAAGTTTCAAAGATGAAAGATCACATGCAGGTTATCAAAATTGACCAGCTTAAATCCAAATCTGAAATTGAAGAAAAATTCCTAGAGGTTGAAGAGCGATTAAGGGAAGCCCCAAAGGTGTTCGAGCATCTTAACACTGAAGGACCGGGTGGTAGTTCAGTCAATAAAGAGAAAGAAGTCCATCATTCTCTTTTTGACACAGATACCCCGTTTAAGATGCCTAAATTAGACTTTCCTAAGTTTAATGGAAAGGACGTTGATGGTTGGTTGTGTCGAGCAGATCAATTCTTCAAACTTCATAATGTACCCCGATATTTGTGGGTCACCATGGCATCTTTTAACTTTGAATCTGAGGCCCTACAATGGTATCAATGGTTACAGAACACGACTCCTGACCCTTCTTGGGAAGACTTTGAGTCCCAATTACTCACTCGTTTTGGCCCTAGTGAGTATGAGGACTTTACAAGAGCCTTGACCAAATTGAAACAAACCTCTACTGTCCGAGAATATCAAACTCAATTTGAGAAATTGGCTAATAGGACAAAGGGGTTGAATGAAGGATTTTTCAGAGTTGTTTTATCAATGGATTGAAAGATGATATCAAGGCCGAGGTAAAAATGTTCAAACCACAGTCTATGATGCAAGCCATAGGATTGGCGAGATTAGCGGAAGAAAAAATTTCGGCCCAAAGGAGATCATCCAAATTCCCACAGGCCAAACCCACATTTCCCTCCAAGTTCACATCGAATACTAGCAATAAGTCTACCCCAATCAAGCGATTGACTACGGAGGAAATGGATGCCCGTCAAGCACAAGGCTTATGTTATAATTGTGATGAGAAGTATTCGCCAAGGCATAAATGCATCCAAAAGAAGTTATTTTTGTTGGATGTGGATGAATCAGCAAGGAATGAAATACCTGATGAAGAAGTAGAACCGCAAGAGGAACAACCTCAGGATGAGGGCGAAACACAAGAAGAACCACAGCCAGAGATCTCTGTCCATGCACTTGCAAGAAATGTGAAGGTAGTAGGATTCTTCAAAGGGCAACGTATTACAATTCTCATTGATTCAAGCAATACGCATAATTTTATTGATCCTCGAGTAGCCAAGCAAGCAAATTGTTACATACATGCTTGCAACTCCTTTGAAGTTATGGTGGCAAATGGAGGAACATTACCTTGTAAGGGTAAATGCCGCAATGTTAAGTTGAAGATAGGGGACTATGAACTCAAAACTGATATGTTTGCTCTTCAACTAGGAGGATGTGATGTTGTGCTAGGAGCACAATGGCTAGGTACCTTGGGAACAATAGCCTGGAACTTTGCTGAATTATGGATGCAGTTCTCACAGAATGGGAAGTCCTACACTCTTCGTGGTTCACCAGTAGGATCTCCACAGATTATCAGTTCAAGCCGTATGGAGAAGTTAAAAAAATCCTCACGTGGGGTAGTAGCTCAATTATTTGCAATTCAACCGCAAACTTCAGAAGAAGACAAGCCCCAAGATGATTTGCAACTCATTTTGACTAAGCATGATGCAGTTTTTGCAGAACCGACAGAATTACCTCCACATCGTTCCCATGATCATGCAATACCGTTGGTACTAGGTAGCTTGCCACCTAACATTATCGGTACCCCTATGCACTTAAGTCAAAAATTGAGAAGTTGGTACAAGAATTGCTAAAAGCAAGGGTAATTCGGCCTAGTAATAGTCCTTATTCTTCTCTAGTGTTGTTGGTTAGAAAGAAAGATGGGTCATGGCAATTGTGTATAGATTTTCATGAGCTCAATAAGCTCACCATTAAGGACAAATTTCCTATCCCAGTGATCGATGAATTGTTGGATGAGCTACATGGCGCAAAGTTTTTCTCCAAATTGGATCTTCGCTCGAGCTATCATCAGATAAGGCTCAAGGAGGAAGATATCCCCAAAACAACATTTCGAACTCATGAGGGCCATTATGAATTTTTGGTCATGCCATTTGGCCTAACTAATGCACCATCAACATTTCAAAGCCTCATGAATAATGTCTTCCGCCCATTCCTTCGCAAATTTATTCTAGTTTTCTTTGATGATATTCTGATTTATAGTCGCTCTTGGGAGGAGCACCTCATACATTTGGATCAGACTCTACAACTTTTGTCTAAGAATAAACTTTATGCCAAGAGGTCTAAGTGTTCTTTTGGGTTGAAAGAAGTGGAGTATTTGGGTCACATTGTCACCAAAGATGGAGTTAAAGTTGATCTTAAAAAGATTCAGGCTGTTCAAGATTGGCCAAAGCCTCACACCCTCAAGGGACTTCGAGGATTTTTGGGACTCATGGGGTATTACCGTAAATTTGTACAAAACTATGGGAAGATAGCAACTCCTTTAACAGCCATGTTGAAAAAATATTTTATTTGGTTAGAACCAACGGAGAAGGCTTTCAATGAATTAAAGCAAGCCATGACAACCACCCCGGTGTTAGCAATGCCTGATTTTTCTAAACCTTTTGTAATTGAAAGTGATGCTTCGGGCAATGGAATTGGGGCCGTGTTGATGCAAGAAGGAAGACCATTGGCCTTCACCAGTAAAGCACTTTCAGGCCGAAATTTGGGCAAATCTACTTATGCAAAGGAGATGCTAGCCATTTTACATGTTGTTAATCATTGGAGGCCATATCTCATTGGGCATCATTTTTCAATCAAAACCGACCACCAAAGTCTCAAGTACTTCTTGGAACAACGGGTAGCCACACCTGAACAACAAAAGTGGGTTTCTAAATTGATGGGCTATGATTATGAAATCACATATAAAAAAGGAAAGGAGAATATCATGGCTGATGCACTATCCCGATAGTTTGAAGATCAGAGTATGTTAAATGCTATCTCTTCACCAATCCCTCAATGGATTAATTATCTCATAGAAGAAATGGCCAAGGATTCAAGATTGCAAACTTTGATCACCAAACTTCAAACAAAGCCTAACTCATGCCCTGGATACACTTGGGATGGACAAGATTTGAGATATCGTGACCGACTTGTTATTCCCCAAA
The DNA here is from genome assembly GCA_028583015.1 of Wollemia nobilis. NCBI lineage: Eukaryota > Viridiplantae > Streptophyta > Pinopsida > Araucariales > Araucariaceae > Wollemia > Wollemia nobilis. Next base: position 1,612,070 of record JAQPPZ010017097.1, on the reverse strand, counting down.
CCTCACAAATGCAGGAATTCATCTTGAAGGAAATGCATGCCTCACCAACAAGTGGGACATTCCGGGTTTCTCAAAACTTATGAAAGGACCAAGCATACTTTCTTTTGGAAGGGAATGAAGAAGGATATTCAAACTTTTGTGGCTGAATGTGACACGTGCCAAAGAATGAAAGGAGAAACTGTGTGTTCCCCTGGAACCCTTCACCCTTACCAATTCCAAAACAAGTATGGGTAGATATTTCTATGGATTTTATTGAAGGGTTACCCAAGTCGAGAGGAAAATCAATTATTCTGGTGGTAGTGGATCGTCTCACAAAGTATGCTCATTTTTGTTCCCTATCCCATCCCTACACAGCCTCCGTAGTAGCCCAAAGCTTTTTAGACTCCATCTTTTGCCTTCATGGAATGCCCACATCTATTGTGTCAAACAGAGACCCTACCTTTACTAGTCATTTTTGGCAGGAATTATTTAAGTTGTAGGGAACTCAGCTCAAAATGAGTTCGGCCTATCATCCTCAGACTGATGGCCAAACAGAAATTGTTAACAAATGCTTGGAAACCTACCTTCGTTGCTTTGCATCTGAACATCCTGCATAGTGGGCGAAGTGGCTTCCTTTGGCCGAATGGTGGTATAATACTTCATATCACACCGCGACCAAGGTTACACCCTTTGAAGTAGTATATGATCGTCCTCCATCAACACCCTCCTCCTACATTCTAGGAAGCTCCAAGGTTCACGTTGTAGACACCACTCTCAACCAGCATGCCATCGTCCTCCGACAACTTAAGATGAATCTTGAATTGGCCCAAAATCGTATGCGTCAACAAGCTGATCAACACCGTTCTGAGCGCAACTTTGAAGTGGGGGATATGGTTTTTCTCCACTACAACCCTACAAACAATCATCACTCCAGCTCCGCAGATGTCAAAAACTAGCTGCCAAATACTATGGACCCTACCAGGTATTACAACGAATTGGTTCAACAACCTACAAATTGGCCCTTTCGGCTACATCCAAGCTCCATCCAGTCTTCCATGTTTCTTCTCTCAAGAAGGTTGTTGGCAACAAGGTACAAGTTCAATCCACTTTACCAAAGTTGGATGAAGAAGGTTCCATCATGCTCGAGCCTGAACAAATTTTGGACCAGAGATCGCGCACCCTTCGCAACTATGCCATCATTGAAGTTCTTGTTCAATGGCGTGGACTACAACCAGAAGATGCCACATGGGAGTCTCTCCAACAGCTATAGCAACAATTTCCTCATCTCCAGCTTTGAGGACAAAGCTTTTTTGAGGGGAAGGGCATGTTAGGACCCCATCCTAACATTATTATGTAATGACCCCATGCTCTTCAAATTCTCGATTATACTCAAACTAATGCTGACAAAAGAAGTGGCCAACATTTGACACAATCGCACAAAGATTATAAAGAAACCCTGCCCACCTCAAAAGAAGAATCTCAAGAAGAAAAAAGAGCTCACAAGAAGTTAAAGGACAATGGAGACATTGTCTTAAAATGCACAAAGGAAATTCCATGGTTATTTTGAATAAAATAGGCTAATGAGGATAAGATTCATATATTGTTTTTTTTTAAATGGATTATCCCACCCAAGAAGAAGAATCTCACAAAAGAAGAAAGAGAAGCTCTTAAGAAGTTAATATAGACATCATTGTTCTTTAGGTGACCAAAGGAAATTCCACAGTTATTTTGAACAAAACAGACTGTGAGGATAAGATGCAGGACCATCTTTTGCATAGGGGAAGTTATAAAAAGATACAAGAGGATCCATTAACTGAGGTGGTGGAGGAAGTTACAAAGGCCATAAAAAGCTCTTCTTTAGATAATAATATTAATATAAAGAAGAAATTAATGCCTAGTACTCTAGTCATGCATTGGATCTATATAGACCCAAAGGCACATAAGGAGGGGGTCCTTCTCACCCCCTTGTCAACACTAGGAATTCCCTGGTGTGTGCCTTACCAAAATTCCTAGCAAGGAAGTTGAAACCCTTGGTGGGAAAAGCTTCCACACACTTCAAGGAGATGGCTCCTTTGGTTGAGAAACTGAGAAGTACAAGGAAAAAAGAATGACTTATTGATGAGTTTTGACATGGTGTCCTTGTTCACAAAATTCCCAATTAAAGGTGCTATCAATGTCCTTAGTAAAAATAGCCGATCCTGAAACAAGGCTAGTAAAACCATGCCCCAGATCTACTTATTTTAGTTTCAGGGAGGCATTTACGAACAGACAAAGGGAGTAGCAATGGATCCTCCCCTTTCCTCGATCATAGCAAACCCTTTTAGGGAGGATTTTGAAAAGGGCATACGAATGTTACCCACCAAAAACAGATTGATGGGATCGCTATGTAGACAAAATCCTATCAAAGTTGTCACATGGAAAAGAACTAAACAAGTTTCTGGATAATATAAACAGTTACTCAGAACAAGCAAAGTTCAACATGAAACTAGAGGAAGAAGAGCGACTACCTTTACCTAGATGTTCTAATAAAAAAAAGGATGGTATTCTGGCACATGGGGTATACAGGAAGAAGACTAATATTGACCTTTACTTACAAGCAGATTCCCCTCAGCATCCTTCACAGAGGGCTGCTAGGCTCAACACTTTGGCAGTTAAGGCCTATGAAGTTGCAATGCTGAACTTATGGAGGATGAGAAAGCTTACCTCTTGAATGTGCCAAAAAGAAATGGATACTAAAAACGACACATTCTTCACTTCCCGAAATGCTAGTCAACCAAGGGCAAATAGACATATGCAACAGATGGCACACAAGACCACTCTGCCATACATTCAAGGCACCTTACAAAAACTGGAAAGGATCCTTGAGAAAATTGTCTCTCTTTTGCTCCAATAAACACCCTATGAAACTTGTTGGATAGAACTAAAAACAAGGTGGACCCCAAGTTCATTAAAGGGGTATATCTCATCTCATGCTAATGTGGAAAATCACAAGTGGGAGAAATAGAAAGGTCCATAAAGGTCAGCATGAAAGAGCATTTTGCAGATATTTAGCATAATAGGACCACAAAGTCCACATTAGTTGAGTACTCCTCTAAAACAAAATATCATGTATGTGCTGAAGATGTTAAAATCTTGGCCACGAAGGACCATATTATGAAAAGAAATATTAAACAGGCAAATAGAAATTGACACAAACCCAAGCAACATCAACAACGGTGGTCTCAAGCTCAGGTATTCATGGATGTTTTTCTCGGAAGTGAAACATCAACGAACACATAAAATCTCATTTCCTCGATTCGTTTCTTCATGCATACCAACCAACATCAAACTGAATAAAACGCTTAATATATTACAAGCGATTCACATAAACATACTAACATTTCGATAGATACTCACCCTATGATGGTTCCTTTCTTAAAAAATGACCTTATCATATGATCACCCATCTCTAGAGGACAATTTGGCCTATTCCACACCAACATTTTAGCCTAATTTTCCCCTTCAGCCATAAGCCTAGCACGTCTCAATTAGACTTTTTGATGGGCAAAGGACGAAAAATATAAGCATTATACAAATGAAACAAAATATTTTCCCTAAAATATGACAAAATACTGTCTCAACAAAATAAGACAAATTTTTGTGTATAAAAGAGACTATTTTATCTATAAATATCACGAAATATTTTCTGCCAACAGATGAGACAAATATGAGGAAGAAAATGAAAATAAATGAGGGGGAAAACAAATGCACGCTCAGCTATCTCATTCCTTAACTTTCCATCCCCATTTGCAGAATGAAAAGTCATAAATATACAGTATTCCGAGTTGTAGGCAGCTGCTGGAAGTTTTTGGCACAAGTTTCAGACAAGGTTGGAGGATGGAAGATAAGAAGAAGCAAGGGAGGATCTAACTCCTGAACATTCATGCTTATATTTTTTATGTTAAACCCTTTGATCTCAAATAAATAGAACATCTTTTTCTGAGAAGTGTTTCTCCCCAAAGGAATTTCTCCTCGTTAGGTATTGTGTTTCACTATAGTGTGTAAACTTTTAAATCAGTTCATGAAGCTTGTTTTCTGAATTGAAGATTTAAGTAGCTTATTCTCCTGGACTCTTTCTAGTTTATGCAAATAAATAGCAGTTAGTGCATTTGTGAAATGGAAATTTGGACGTTTAACTCTCAAAGGATCTATTTAATGAATCATTTGTGAGTGATTTGCAGATCATATTAGTATCATTGAAACTAAAAGCATCAATTTGATACTGAAAGCAGCAGCTGGAAAACTCATACAAGATCCATGGCAGATGAAGAATGGGAACCCTTTGACCAAAGTTTTGCAAGAATGCAATCCCATTTAGAGAACTTGGTAGCAACTCAAGAAAATATAGCATCTAATCAGACCAAACTCATAGCATCCACGGATAGATTGGTCAATGCATTTAATAAAGGCAAATTCATTGCCATGTAAAGCGAGTAAAAAAAAAAAAGAGCAGCAGGACCATAGGAAGAAAAGAGAGGAAGCGGTTGATGAAGGGGCTTGTAGAAAAACACTACTCTTCAAGATGAAGGCCAAATTTGAGATTGAAGCATATAGAAGGCAAAAAGAAAGTGAAAGAGTTGAGTATTTAGATGTCTATTTAAAAATCCATTATTATTCTGACAAGCAAAAGATTTCTTTTGCACACTCTAAGATGGTGCATCATGCTCTTATATAGTGAAGGGGCCATGTGGAGTAAAAGAAGAAGAATAGGAAGCATATGGTTACTAATCAGAGTGCCTTAACAGAATTTATGCAGAACCAACTTTACTCTATTGGATATGAGAAGGAGAGGAAACATAAATGGCACTACCTTTTACAAGAGAAAGGATGAAGCATAGAAGATTATACAACCAAGTTCAAACACAACATTTTGTTGGCCTGCTCAATCCAAGATCAAAAAATGGTATCAAAACATCTCCAAGGACCTCATAGTCGCTTAGGCAAGGCAGTTTTGCTCCTCAAACCAAAAAGCATAGATGAGGCAAATGCACAAGCAGATAATATAGAAAACAATGGCGAGAAAATCTCACATTTGAGTGGTCCCAAGCAAGAAGAGTATTCCAAGAAATGAGGTCAAACAAATGAGAAGGAGAAAAGAGTGCCACCACCATCTTCTAGAACAACGCATTGTTCACATTGTGATAAGGATGGACATACTAATGAAAGATGTTAGAAATTGCATCCCAAACTTTACCCATCAAAGAGGGAAAAAAAATAAGGCCATGCAAACCATGACTATAAAGGTGGAATCAAAAGTGATTATACATGAATCTAATCTTAAGGCACTTGTATGCAGATCCATGAGGAAGGAGAAAGGAATCCAAAAAGCCTTAAAAGAAAAATTAAAACCGCAAGAAGTAAAATATAATTCATTCCTCATTAAGGTACGTGTGATTGGGAATGTTAAGGCCTTGATCAATCCTAGTTCACAAATGAAGGTGAATTCACAAAAGATCATTTGAGAAATTGAGTTGAAGACAATGAAGCATCAAAGGCCATATCATTTTGGTTGGTTGCATAAGGCTATGGCAGGATTAGGTTACCAAGAAGTATAAACTCAAGCTTGCAATTTCATGATCATCTCACCGCACTAGTGAGGTAGAATATATTGTGGTGCCTCGATATGGTAGGTAGTTCTAGGTGGTCCATACTTATGGGAAAGGGGTTTCCATATTCATTAGGAAAAACTACAATATCGATTGGCCAAGGCAAGAAAAGCATTCCCCATCAATTTTTTTTAAATGGATTATATGGGATTGAAATGGATCCCACCCATATTACATCATGACCACATGGTGGTATTACAACAAGCTTGGCAAATATGCATATATCTGTTAGAGTTAAAGTAAAGTGCACTATGCCTTCCTTGACACTTGTCAGTTTCTCTTGACAAGTGTCATGTGTTGAATATAGGCTTATGCCTATATATTGTAACATTTTTATCAATAATATTAATCCTTCAGTTTTCCCTCCTAACATTTGGTATCAGAGCTCCAGGCGGTCTCCTGAGCTTGTGAGCTTGAGGGGGGATTTCCCTCATGGAAATCCTCCCTCCCCCATTTTTCCCTCATATTTTTCCCTATTTTTTTCCATTTTTTTCTTTCAACCTAGGGAGTATGCTCTCCATCCTTTAATGGATGGATCAGAAACCAGATGTTGAAGAAAAGATTGTGTATCCGTCCGTCTAAGTTGCAGATCTGCATTGTTGACAGTTGCTGATGAAGTAATGCTATGGCTGGAAAAGAAGCGAGTGATTTCTCGTGGCCCTCATATGTATAGGATGTGGAGCTTAACGTTGATTTCTGTATTCTAAAACAAAGTGTATGGTAACCATCCAAGCCATAGTGGAGGTCGTACTGGTCTATTGAGACGTCGGAGCTTCGAACCAGACGACGCCAAAGTTTTTCGTGTAGATCACCTGTGCATGTGTAGCAACAACCAGAGCCCACTCGCGACGACGTCAACCAAAGACCATCGGAAGGGCGTTACGGTACAGCCGTCGGGAAAGGAGAACATTTTTCCACGGCAGTCGCGGGTGGAGGACAAAACATTTCATGGCGGCCGGTTTATGCTGTCGCCGGCGGCACGGCTCTTCCTGCGACGAACGCAACCTCCTTTGGCGCTATTGCTACTGCTGCTGATCCGAAAAAAAGTCATGGTTGACTGTTCCAAACTGCATGGCAAGGCTCGAGGCATGGAAATATTTGAAGATTCTGCCAAAGAACACAAGGCGCTGCTGGACTGTAGAGAACGTTTTTTAGGGGGAGAAAGAAGCCCGCCGTCGCCAGCACTCGGTCCGCAGCAGCCAAGGATTCGTCGTTATCTGGGCAGATGTGATTTCTCAACCGGTGACGATTGCTTGATTGGCGGATATCTGTTTTTTGAGATGCACGTATTTTTTTTTAGGCTGTGGATTTGCACCAAAGAATTCTCGTCCTCTCGTCTGATTGTGGAGGTCTTGTGTTCGAATCACAGTTTAGAAAATTTCAGGTTTCAGCTTCAAAATCCATACTAAAATTGGGCAGGCGAGATTTTGGGCGAGGCAGTTTTCTTCGCGCTGTTGATGATTTTTCCACGCACCTTACTGCTCAAGTAGCGAGGTACTGGGATAGACTAACGCTGCCATTTTTGGCTAGCTGCTATCTATGCCGTTGAAGACACTGTGATTCATAATCTTGCTGTTTTTCCTGGTTATTGCTTCAAGTGGATCCATTATGAATGCGCTGCGGAGACTTGTTGGAGCGATGGGAGGAAAGTTTTCTTGCAGTGCCAATCTGCCCATTAATTTGTAACTGGAGTGAGTTGTTTAAGAAATATGCTGCTAAACCAATGGTTGCTAAACTTACGAACTCTAGCGTCATCAACAACATCAGGAAAACCAATGGCTGCTAAATTTTTTTTTCTTAGAGTGATTGAGAGGAAATGCGGAAGGGTGATTTTTCCGAGGAGATATCATGTAACCAGCTGTGACCACAGCGTAAAGGAGTTCCTGTAGATCTGATGAAATGTCGACTCTCAACCAGTTTTTTGGAAGGATACCAATGATGCAGAGCAATGCCACGGCCGTGATTTTGTCTTCAAGAGCCCTCCGGATTGAAGTTTTTTTTGCTGCGGTTTCTGGCATTGCAAAGGGTCGTCCGTCGCGTTATCGACCGCCTGGCGTGCAACGAGGGCACCAACATCGCCGACGGGCTGAAGAAAGCGGCCAAAATGCTGAAAGACCGCCGCGACCGTTCGAAGACTCACGCGAAAATCATGGTGAAACTCACTGTCAAATCCGACACCTTCTAGATTGAGTTCACCATGAGGAGGGATTTCATACTCATGGTGAATCTAGTTAGTGACCTACGAGAGGCAACATCCTCTGAGGATGACCTGCAGAGGCAACAGACCCAGATGTGGCTGACCCTGAGACACTTAGACGGCTGACCCAGTGGCAACAGACCCGTGGAAGTGGCTGAACCTGAGGCAACAGACCGAGATGTATACACAGTGGATCTAGCATTATTCACAGTTGGAGAGCCAAGAGCACAAAGCACGAGCCTAAGACCAAATTAGCAATAAGGAGGATGATAGGTTGTTTTCGAGGAGTCAACATTAAGGGGGAATGTTACCTAATGTTGACTTGTTTTTTTTCTTTAGTTAGGATAGTGCACTTTAAGGGGGAATGTTAGAGTTAAAGTAAAGTGCACTATGCCTTCCTTGACACTTGTCAGTTTCTCTTGACAAGTGTCATGTGTTGAATATAGGCTTATGCCTATATATTGTAACATTTTTATCAATAATATTAATCCTTCAGTTTTCCCTCTTAACAATATCGCTTGGCAAGATTCAAACCTTGGTCTCCTCCTTGGAAGTCGAGGAATCTAGCCAGTTAAGCTAATACCATTTAATCATTCCTCATCAATTTTTATAAGAATAGGCTAAACAGTTTTCTTGGTTCAAGCAATCAAGCTAAGAGTAGTTAATGCATGCAGGCAATTCGCTATGTTCTCTTGGAGGGGCAATTGAAAAAAGAGGCAATTCGCTATGTTCTCTTGGAGGGGCAATTGAAAAAAGGGACACAAATGCCTTTTCCCTTTTGTTTTAGCACAAAGTTCTTGGGGATCCAAGAGCCTCCTTATGGGCATGATGTGAACCAGATGGATCATATAAGCACTATACAAAAAACAAAAAAATTATCAACAAAATAATACAAAAACATTTTTGGTTTAGAAATGAGACAATATTTTGTCTACAAATAAAGCTGGAGTGTTTTCTGCCCACAAATAAGACAAATGCGAGGTAATAAAATGAAAATAAATGAGAAAAATTATATAAATGCACACTTGCTAGCCCATCCCTCGGCTTTCCATCTCCAGCTAGACAGTGACATTCATTAGGAAACCATAAATATATGGTATTCCAAGCTGTGAGGATATTCTGGAAGCTTTTGGGGCAAGGTTTAGAGATTGAAGTATAGCAAAGAAGAAGCAACAAAGGAGGACTGGAATCCTTAACAGTCGATGCTTCTATGTTTTATGGAAATCCTTTTGTTCTTTTAGAATTAAAACTATCTTGTTTTTCTAATGAGTTAACTTCCTCAAAGAGGATTAATACAGTCCTCTTTAAATATTGTGTATCATTGTTGTGTGTGACATTTTAATCAATTCATGGAGTGTATCATTGCAATTCAAAGTATAATAATTTCCTACATTTTGAGTAGTTTATGTAAACATAGTGTGGCTGATGAATTTATGAAATGGAAATTGAGATGATCAACTCCCAACATATTTAGTGGATGAATCGTTTATGAGTCATGTCAAATCCAACCAGCCATGGAACTGCCTTCTTTCCTATATCACACCACAAAACTTATGGCTGGGCTAATTTGGCTTCAAGCAGAATAAAATTTCTCAATCCCAGCAAATTTTGAGACATTTTCAAGTATTCCTGATGTGAGAAAAAATGGAATCTGTTTTTGGCCCAATTGTCTTTTCATTTTATGAGCAAAAAACCTTCCTGTTTTTCTTTTCTTTTTTCTTTTTCCTTGGAAAAAAAGTCGCATTCTTTAGATGCCTCTTCGACATTTCTTGAAAACTTCAATAGTGACCTAAAAATCAGGTTGCTTATACATCATAGCTAGCTATCTCCAACAGACTAAGTTCTATCCTTAGGCACCTTTCCAGATTTTCAACCGATATTCTTTAAAACACTGGCTTCTGAGTTTTTAAAATGTTGCTTTAACTGTCCTTGTTAAGAAATTTATGAACATGCCAAACTGGAAACAAATATTTCATTATTAGGAATTAGGATCGCATTTATTTAATATGAAATATGGAATTGGATCTAATGTATCGGCTGGAGTGGATTAATCCCCCCAGGTAGAAATACGAAACAGCTGTTGTGAACAGACCTCTCTAGATTCCTATAATAAGGATGCACCTGGTTCAATCAGTAACCCCTCCTTTGAGAATTCATCTGTTTCCTTATTTAGTTCTCAATAAATATACCTGAATGTAAAATCTTCACTTCGATCCAGAGCTTATTTTATTTGAGAGAATATAGGTTGTAAAGCCATGTTTTCCATCCTGAAAGTACCAAGCATCTAGTTTATCACCACATGTGACTCTCTGTAAATTTGGAATATTTGAATTCCTTTTGATTTATCCAACCGAACCAACAATTTAAGTGCCATTATTTAAGCATAATTATTGGAACCCTCTCCCAGTCCAGCCTTGAATTTGCAGTAACAAGAGGTAGTAATATATATTAGTCCTCCCACCCCACAAACTCCAAGGCCCCTTGACTAGCCCCATCAAAAAATCCCCAAGCCCCTGATTTATTGATTTTCTGAGGGATGATTTGCTTAATTACCTTTGCTGTTGTTGAAACCTTATAATTACTGAAACTTCCAATGATTTGGAAGAAGACCTGCCAAGTATGCTTCTCCTGATTCTGAAATACTCCTGTGTTCCTTGATATCCAAACTCCCCATGACACGAATAGCAGGACAGATATAAACCCTTTGTATGACCTGTTTTCCATCCAAGATTTCAAACACTCTCCTAGGGAGTTTTCCTGCCACCCTACAGGAAGCTTTAACTACGCAATAACCTCCCTCCAAACCTGTCCAGAAAAAGAGCAAGCTACCAGCAAATGATATTGTTTCAATGTAACAATCAATTACCATTAGCTTTCGAAACAAACATCTTCATGCCTCATGCCATGGCTTGTTTTGCTACATATTTCTGTAAAACTCTTGTTCTCTTTAGCTTCACCTCCAGCATCCATTAAGTCATTTACATGTTATGATTCTTCCACAATGGAAGAAATGCTATTAGATCATCTTCTTGGTCTTCCACCCACAAGGGTTTAGGCCATAACCCTCTAGTGCTCCTCCATATTATGTTAGGAGCCCATTATGGCAACATTTTTGTTGGCTCTTCTGTCATACATCTGTTGTTACAAATTGTACCAATCAAGGATCAAATGCATTAGGGTTTTGAGGCAATTCACAACACTTGGATGGGTACCCTCTGCTTATCCACCTCTCATGGTTTCGGACTCCATGCCCCAAGTAGATAGTTTAACTCCCCTCTGGACTTCTGAGCGCATGCTTACTTTTGATAGAGAGGGGTTTATTAGAAGATATCCAATGAAACACCAGTCATTCTGCTTTTCATTTCTTTATTTATGCTCACTGGGTAAAGGGGATTTGATTCATAGCGTGTGATCATCGCATGTCATTGTGTGGCATTTGGGAATTGAGAATCCAAGAAGTTGAATTCTCTAAATCTATCTCTTCATTTTCTGTTGCAAAGGAAAAGCTATCTGGCCATTTACAACCAATTTGTGGAAGTCTGACTTCACAAGAAAATCTGTACCAAGAACATTTCTAAAAAACTCAACATGTGATGTTTACTTTTATATATTTGTTTTTCGTGATAGGAATTTAGTAATTTTAATTAACCAACCTTAGAAAAGTTAATTGGGTAGAATTATGCAGTCTAGATCCATAAAATCTTGTTAATTTGAAATATAGAGAATTTGATAAAATTGTTTAACACAAGATAAAAGACCCAATACAAAGTTTAAGGATTTTTGTAGGAAGCTGAGGGAGGCTTGGTTGCTCCTGAAAGTTGTCAATTTCTGATGATTTCATTCACAATGTTAGAAACTCTAATTAAACTTCAGATCTCTACAACAGTTTTAAATAAAAATAGGAACATTTAAGGCAAGAATAGATATCTCATTTAAAAAATTCGTTGTTCTCCATCAGAATGACTAAAGAAGGTTCTTTTGCTGATCATTTGGCTAAAAGACATAAATGATTGACTGAATGCTATAGGGTAAAGCAATAGTTGATGAGCTGCAATAGTGTTGAATACTTTACCCCATAGTTACGAAAATCTGCAAAAAATCGGCAAAATCGCGATTAAATCGGGTTTGATTGCCGAGCCGATTAAATCGGCAACTTATCGCGATGCGGCCGATTTTTTGCAGATTTTTTGGCGATTTTTTGAAAAAATCGCGAAAAAATCGGCCGCAGCCGCGCGGGTAGAGGCTGCGACCGATAAAAGCCAAAAGTTTTTTTTTTTTTTCATTCTTTCTTCCAAGCAGTTGCAAACAAAAAAATACACCTCCCCTTGTGCTACCACCCCGACGGGCCCGACCAACTACGCCAAACCATCCTAGTAGGAGCGCGATCGATTGCGGTGTGAAGGAATCCGGCAGATTGATTGCGGTGTGAAGAAATCCGGCAGAAGATTCAGGGCAGCCTCAAGGTCAGAAATTTTTTTCAAGTGTTTTTCAAAAAAATTTTAAAAGATTGTGCAAGCCAAATTATTGCTATCCCGATTCGGGTTTAGGGTTTTTTATTTTTTTTAGGGTTTTTTTTGGTAAGGGCTTAGGTTTTTAGGATTTTTTTTTTCTCTTTTAAGTAAATATTGCTGCCTATCAATATTGTAATTTTGTTTCTTCTAATTTTTAGGGTTTAGGGTTTTTTTAAGGGTTACGGCTGTTCTAAATTAGGTTTAGGGCTGTTTTTTTAGGGTTAGGGCTGTTTTTTTTAGGGTTAAGGCTGTTTTAAATTAGGTTAGGGTTTAGGGTTAGGGCTGTTGTAAATTAGGTTAGGGTTTTTTTAGGGCTGCTTGAAATTAGGTTAGGGCTGTTCTAAAATTGTAGTTTTTTTAGGGTTTATTTGTTTATTTATTTTTTTCCTTTTTTTCAAGTGATTTGTAACTTTGTTGTTAATAAATTGTTTCCATGTGCAGGCATATAAAAAATGAAACCATTGGATCCAGCATGGGCGTATGGAACGCCAGGGCAAACAAAAAACAGTTTTAAATGCAATTTTTGTGGCAATCATTATAGTGGAGGCGTTTATCGCCTCAAGTTCCATTTGGCACGGTTACCAGGAAATAATGTAGCATTATGTGATAAGGTGCCAGAAGATGTAAAAAACAAAGTAAATGCCATGTTATCTATGGCAGAAGAAAACGCAAGCAACAAAAGAAGTTATAGCGATGCCATTTCATCCCCCCCTCCCGAGGTGGCCGTATGAGTGGGCGTGGCAGCCTTAAGCGGTTCTTTCAACAAAGTAGTTCGAGTCCAAGTGCACAAGGAGCTAGTGGGACGGGAGAGTCCTCTTTTGTAGACTTAGACCGTGTTGTGCCAAGGGCAGGGACACAATCCACGCTTGAGGGTATGGCTGCGTGGAACCAAGAGAAGCACACTGCAGCGACGAAAGCCATTGCCACTTTTTGGTACTATTCTGACATTCCCTTCAATGTGGCGAGGTCTCCATACTGGCGACGCATGATAGATGTTGTCGCAAGCTGCGGCACAGGATATAAGGTGCCAACTTATGATGATCTTAGGGGCCATCTCCTTCAAGAATCTGTGAACGACATTCAGGTTGTGTCATTGTGCTTGACTAAATTAATATATATAATTATATGACATGACTTTTTTTTTATATTTATTAATATGATAAAATCAATATTCAATGTGCATGACTAAATTTTTTTTTTACTTTAGGTTGTGCTTGACAACCAACGTCAGGTGTGGAGAACCAAGGGTTGCACTATTATGTCTGATGGTTGGACAGATGGGAGGGGAAGAACCCTCATTAATTTTTTGGTTGCATCTGCAGAAGGAACTGCATTCCTCAAGTCGGTAGATGCATCGGCACATGTGAAGAGTGCCGAAATGCTTGCAGGGTTGTTGGAGGAGGTTGTCTTGGAGGTTGGGGAGCAGAATGTTGTCCAAATCATCAGAGACAACGCAGCAGCATATAAGGCAGCCGGGAGGATTTTGGAGGAAAGATTCCCCACCATTTTTTGGACCCCATGTGCAGCCCATTGTCTTGATTTGCTCCTCGAGGACATTGGGAAATTACCTTGGGTAAGAGAGGTTGTAGGGAAGGCTAAGGCCATAACAAAATTCATTTACAACCATTCATGGGTCCTTAACCTCATGAGGCAATTCACCAATGGGAGGGAGCTAGTGAGGCCTGGCGTTACACGCTTTGCCACAAACTTTGTGACATTGCAGAGCATTTACAATGCAAGAGGGTCACTAAAACAAATGTTTGTGAGTAATGAGTGGAATTCAGAAGCAGCTGCAAGATATCGCACATCATCCGAGGGGCAAAATGTTTATACTTCTTTGTTTGAGGAGGACTTCTGGATGGCCATGGATGAGGCCATCAAGGTACAACTACAAGACTACGCTTATTTATTTGTTACTTTTTTATTTAATTTATGTTGTAAAATATTTTTCTTTAAATTATTTTTTGATTTTCTTTTTTTTTTCAGGTATCAGAGCCATTGGTGAAGGTTCTTCGTCTTGTTGATGGAGAACAATTCCCAATGGGTTTTGTATATGAGGCTATGGATAGGGCGAAAGAGGCCATTGCTGCATATTATGAACATAACCGCACAAAATATGATGCCATTTGGACCATCATTGATAACAGGTGGACATCACAACTCCATAGCCCTCTTCATGCAACGGGTTACTATTTGAACCCCAAATTATTTTATGAGCCCACATTCCGTGCTGATTATGAGGTCAAGATTGGCCTTCAAGATTGCATTGACCGCGTGTTCAGCAAGACACCACAATTAGGCGATGAAACCCGTGCCGAGATACAAGATTATAAGGCATGTCGTGGTCGCCAATTCCCATCTGTGCAATGCAAAAATGCTATTAAGAAATTGAGGCCAGGTAAACCGTAAACCTCATCGAATTATTATTTATTGTCTTCTGATTTTGTTTTAAAATTTAAACTTTTAAGTTGTTACATGTAAAATATTAATTTTTTTTTTGGTTGTTGTTTCTAGATTTATGGTGGGAGGACTTTGGTGATTTTACGCCCAATTTGCAACACATGGCGGTTAGAATCTTATCCCAACCATGTAGCTCTTCAGGTTGTGAGCGCAATTGGAGTATGTTTGAGCACATACACTCCAAGAAGCGCAACAGACTTACACAAGAAAGGTTAAATGATCTTGTGTTTGTGCACTACAACCTTCGTCTCCACCAAAAATCTTTTGAAAAACCAAATATTGAGCCCATTGACCTAAGTGACATTGATCCATCATCTGAATGGATCACAGATGCAAAAGCACAAGAGCAGGAGCCGCAAGTAGTAGTTCAAAACTTCAAATCTTGTTGGGACCTTCTTCTCCTCTCATCCTCTTCGTTTAAAAGCATATCTTATAGTTATAGTATTTTTTTTTGTCCCTTTCCTCATCTAGTTGAAGTTTTGAACTTCTAGGTACAGCAAGATCCTCTATTCAGCATGGAAGAATTGCAAAACTATGAGACCCTAGCGGAGGAGATGGCAGCAAGGGACCAAGAAGAGGCCTTAGCACGAGAAGCACAGACATCTACAAGCACACATCAAACAAGAGAGACTAGGGCTTATGTTAGGACAAGGGGCAAAGGAAAACTATAGATAGTGGGCCTATTGAGGCATTTTGAGACTTGACACAGTTTGCAATTTGTAATTTTGTACCTTTTAAAATGATAAGCAATACAGGATGTGTTTTGTGAACTTTTGTCACTTTCATGTGTACTTAAAGCTTGAGCCTTGTATGATGTCTTGACTTGAATTGTTGTTTTTATTGCAATATCTGATTTGCATAATGTTAATTCATTGTAATATGCATGAAAAAAAAAATCAAAAATAAAATTTGTTTTCTTCGGTTTTTTTTTTGCCGATTTTTTGCCGATTTTTGAAAAACTCCCGTCTCATTGCCCAGCCGATTGACTCCCGATACCGATTTTCTCAACTATGCTTTACCCCATTCTTACAAGAGTTTAATTCTTTTTTTACATTTTTTAACAGAGTCTCTGACTTAAATTTTTCAGAAGGTTTCTTCTTAGTTGCTACAAGAAGACACAAGCAGTCCCACCTAGTAAAAAATTAGCTTTTGCAGCAAAAATCAAAGACCAAAGAAATCAGAATTCTGTCAATTAATATCCAAACTAGTTGACCTTTCAAATTCCAACTTAAAAAATCAGATGTTGCTATTGTAATAAATTTAGCCATATGAAGACACATTGTAAGAAAAGATGATTAGATTTTGCACAAAAGAAGGCCAAAAGTCTAGCAAATATTGCTGAAGCTGAAGAACAAGAACAGGAAATAAGCGTACTTCAGCCTATAAAGGGACTTAGGAGCAAAATGTGGGCATATGTTTTTGGAGAAAAAACAGATGACTTCTTTCAGTTGTGAATTTCAAAAAACTTGTTCACAAATAAGCTATTAGACACACAAAAGCCTTGAAATAACAGGGTGTGGGAGTGTTTACTTCAGAAGAGTTTGAGAAATTTTGTAATGAGGAGAGAACAAGTAGAGAATTCACAGCACCTTATAGCCCACAACAAAAAGGGATTGAAAGGCAGAATATAATTGTTGTTGAGTGCCATACAAATACTATGCAGAACCAGTACATACAACAATATATCTGCTTAACCACAGTCCCTCTGACACTTGGGGAGGCATCACTTTGGAAGAAGCATGGTCAGGAGGAAATCCCAAGGTGCTCCCACCTTCCCATGTTTAATTCTGTTGCATATTACTTAATTTCAAAGAAGAAAAGATTCAAGTTAGATGCAGAATGCGAGGAATATTTCTTTGCTGGTTAGAGTTAGCAATCAAGAGTTTACGTGTTGCTTGAAGCAATAGTGATGACACTACTATTGATTGTGTAAATAACCCTTTGCCATCATCAGTTGTGGAGCAAATGCAATTCAAAATGAAAAATCTGATCTGTATTCTGCTTTTGAGATTACTGTTTGAGGCCTCTTACATTACTTTCTAGGTACAGAGTTTTGGCATATTAGTCATTGCATTTTCATCTCTCAAATGAAGTATGACAAAACATTGTTGGAGAAGTTCAAGTGACTGCAATCCTACCTCCACACCTATGGAGAGTGGGCTACAACTTTCAGCTTATAGTGATGTTCTTCCAATTATTGAGACATTATACAGACAATTGAACACTCTGATTTATATTACTTCTACTAGACCAAAGATTTGTTTTGTGGTAATCTTTCTTGATTTATGTCAAAACTGAATGCACCTCATTGTCAAGCAGCCAAAAAGGTTCTAAGATACATCAAAGGGACCTCTGATTTTGGTATCCTATGTCGAAACAGTGCTCATTTTGTGCTAATTGGATAGATTCAGTTTGGGCAGGTTTTATCAACGACCAAAATACCACTATTGGCTATATTTTTGCTGTTGGTTCAGAAACAGCTTCATGGAAAAGCAAATAATAGCCTGCAATTGCAGTGTTATCTACCAAAATAGTGTCTAACGCAGCAGTAAAACAGCTCATGTTGTTTGGTCAAGGAGACTTTTACAGGATTTGTGACAAATAAAACAATCTCAGCCTACTCCATTTCCTTGCAACAATCAAGGCATCGTGAAATTGGTGAAAATCCAATCTACCAAAAAAGAACAAAATGCACAGAAGTTCAACACCATTACATAAAACAATGGGTAAATAAGAAAGCATTTGCGTTTAGTTTTGTGCTATATGACCAAACCACATGGACCTAATAAGTTCATTCAATTTAGAGACAAACTCTGTGTTGTTTCAGTCACAAAGATGGGTGTTCAGAATAATGACCAATTCCTATGTTGTCCGATTAGTCACTAGATCATTTTAAATATTAGGAGAATTTTCTCTTTTGTAAATCAGAAAATACAAAACCTATGTCATTTGTTTTTTTTTAGGAGTTAGATTACCAAAATACATTTTAATTTTTTTTTATTGAAGTAAATAAGAATGAGAGAATATCTTGAGTTCCCATCTTCACAAATTCTTTCGATTTCCTTTCTGCTTCTTTTAGTTTTAATCTAGATGACAAGGTGGCCTAAAAGTCCTCTCAGTTAGCCTTATCATGCAAATTCATCCTATGGATAAAGCGTTTTTAAGGATTGAAGAGTGAATCTACATCCTCAAGAGGATCCTTTGGTTATTTGATTAGTTTTTGACCTTATCATTGGGACTTTTCACTATAACGTCACTCTGTTTTGCCCAATTCATGCTCTCACATGTCAATTTTTAATGCTGATTTAGACACCTTTGGGCCAATTCCATATTTTATCATCACATATGATTCTGTAACAAAGAAGGTTCTTGAACAGCAAGCTGATAGATTGATTTGCAAAATTTATTATGTGATAACATGGATTGAATATGATCATACTTCTAACATAATAAGCTAATCATTCTTCTCATCACTTGAAGAAAGTTATGTAAGCACATTAAATATGAAAGCACACTAAGAGTCCAAAACAAAAGGAAATCCCTGAGTTAAACTGAATCAAAATAAGTAAACTAATTAATTTCATTCAATTAAGTGGACATCTGAATTGAATCTATAACCAATGAAAAATCGCACTTTATGATTTACTTTTCAAGATTATACAGGTCTCCATTTATAATCACCAACATATACAACATCTATATTACCTTCTACTTTGTATTAAGGTCATCCTTATGTGATATGAAAAGAATGTTATCAGTTCCAATTATAAAAGTTCACTAACCACAAAAAAACAACGTTTAGTGACCAAAATGAATGAATTAGTTTATGTGCTAACATGCTTTTGAAAGAGATTGAACTAAAATTGGGTTCTGCCATGAACCAATGTTTTACAGAAATCTACTCAAAGTAAAGGCAATACTTTTGCAAATTAAGAATATTGCAAGAGATTTTAACAGAATCCCGTATAGTCCTCATTTTTAGGTTTGCTTGTTGATTAATAAAAATTGTTAGGCCAGGATTGGATTAATGCATTATTTGATGAACTAACTGTAAAAATAGATAAAACAGGTTGACGCAAATACCAGTGTACTAAATATCAAATCTCAATATTCTCGATTGAAGCTTAGATGTAAGGTTCATATATTCTCATTATTGCAGACATCATTTGGATCAAGTTCAATCTCGAATAGGATGTCAGACTATGTGTCATGGCCATGAGATCTATGTTTAACTAACTAAATACAATCAATTCAGAAATAGAACATATTTCAATAACATAAAATTACATCCAATCAACTCACAATTTTGGGAGATGTCAATAACTTCAGATACATATAACCGACTCACAACTTCGGAAATAACTTCAGAAAAAAGGGCCTGGTTTCAAGCAAATTCTAGACATGCAAGAGATATTGCTTTATGTTCACAGCACGCTATGTACAAAATTATACAACTCAAAAATGCCAATCTTAACAGGAAGGCCACTTTAAAGAACATCAGATAATGCACTTGAAATTGCAGAGACATTTGGGTATCAACATTACGAATACTATCATGCCTTGTTAAGCTGCACAGCATATACTTACATGTTGATGCTTAAATATAAATTTAGTACACACCTGAAGAAATGCCTTAGCAATCCAAAGAAAACTCAAGATGATTACACCATTTACAGAAAATCCCACCTGCTAACAGAGCACCAAAGATATCATATAAATATATCAAAGAGAATATGTTGCTCAGTGAAGATGTATTATATGCCAACATTATTAAACAAGAAAAAGGGTACCATATCCATTTCTATGAATAACCACACACAATCAAGTAACTCAAAACAGCATCAAGTACATCTGCAAGGAAATACAATATTTGTCTGAACATATTACCTCTTAAAGGAAACACATAATCAGGTACAGAAGTGTGGCACATCAAGTGTCATGTCCATATTCTCATAAACTACTGTAAAGTCTTGCAGGAACCTTGGAAGAATGTTATTTGTTCCACCATGCACTTAAGTTGTAGTCTAGTGAAATCTCTTAAACGGACAAGTCCACGGGTGGGTTGTATCACCTACAGCCAAGATAACCCCTGAAAATGTGAAAAAAAAAAAGTGCTGAGACTTTGTCTTGGAGATTCAGGGCATTTAGCAATAGTTTTCCTTCAAGAAGACATATGGAGGAGCTACTTAGCTTTCATGTCTTGTAATGTTTATAGTGCTAAGGAAGAAGTGGCTCTTTTGTCCACTCAAGTTGATTAAAAATTATGTCTTACAATAGACAGCTTCTAGATGAAAGCGCATGAATTCCTTGATCATAGGAACGAAAGCACATGAATTCCTTCAAGAAGACATACAGAGGAGGTACTTAGCTTTCATATCTTGTAATCTATCTAGTGCTAAGGGAGAAGGGGCTCTATGGTCCACTTGGGTTGATTAAAAATTATGTCCTACAAGAGACAACTCCTAGATGAAAGCACAAGAATTCCTTGATCATAGGAATGAATGTCATTTGGAACAACTTATAAAAGACAGCTGTTCATCTAGTTAGCATAGATGAAAGCACATGAATTCCTTGATCATAGGATAAATGTCATTTCATTACTTTGATGATAATGCAGAACTCTTTTCTGTATACAAAGGATTTGTCCACCTTGTGATGTAATCCCTCCTTCAGCATACAATTTTAAGAGTACTCGCATTCGTCATATTTCTAAAACAACATAATGATCTCAATCCAATGAAGATGTACTCGATTCAATAGAAGTATGTGTTGTGCCAATTTTTAAGTAAATAAATGATGATTGAGCCTCTTATCAAGTCTTAAACAGTTAAAATTTGTACACATAGTTAGCCTTGCTAATATCACTCTAGTCCCCTTAGAAATGCATGGAGACTGATTAATTCTTTGATATGTGAACTTGATGGTTGTGTTTGGGATATCCTGTCGACAATAACAGGAGCTACTTTGTAGGATGGTATTTCCCATTTTCCTAATCTATGTGGTTTCCAATATTTCATGGAAAGCCCAAAAAGCCTGACCCAAATCAGCACTTTCATTAAGGTTTCAGTAGCTGGGTTGAAATCTTCAATCCAAGGCTGCATATACAATCCTAACTGGGTGATAAGGGGCACCCATAGAATATTTTCCCTGTCCACACATGATATATAAATAATCAAAAATAAGCTTTGTGGTAAAAACACTACACTCCTATCAAATGGCATTATCTTAATATATTAAATTCCTCAACTTTCAAAGAGAAAACTAAGGTTCAAATCTTGCAAAATGGTACATGCATAATTGCCAAGCTGTTGTAATACCACTATATGGTCATATGATGTAATATGGGGACCTGTTTCAATCCCATATAACCAATTAAAGAAAAAAAAAGTATAACCAATTAAAGTGAAAAAGACACTACACTTCTTCAACACTCACCAATCGGCTTCCATTATGCTGTAATCCATTACTTGAACTCCAGGAAGCCTCACCAATACCCATTCAATTTGCACAATAAGCCTCTTTGTTTGAGCAGAGATATTTCTTCTTCCGAAAGTTTGTCTTTGAAGATTATGACTATATTTGATATATCAGCTAGGTGGAGAGATGATAAGGATGAACTCTGTTCGGCTTTCTTCAAAGGTTCTAACTGCTCATAGATCCCTGAGCAAGCATCTTTAAACGATCTATGGAAAGCAGTGTTTCCCTTTATAGTATCTGAACTTAATCTCCACAAGGTCGCTTCCATTTTCTTAAATGTCACTTATAACACCTTAATATTGGACTGCAAGATACAATGGTTTTCCTTTTGATCTACACAAGTGATGGGTCACAATACAAGAAAAACAGCTAAACTTTCAAGATTATAACTGCTGTGATATTGCTTCAATGTGCTATAAAACCATTTTTCAAAGAGGAGTCTGAACCTTGCATCTAATGGCATAGATTCAATTTGAACCAGACATTTATACTGAAAGAAATTCGAATCCCAAGAACCCTCAAGGCAGAAACTTCCTTGATATTGTTTGGATTTACAATTGCAATCATTTTTTGGAACTGAAACTTGAACTCTGGAAATGCATAATGGTACAATTTCTGACCTAGGTTCCACGGACCACCCTTTTGATAGGGACAGGGAAACACCATGATGCCAAAACAAGACGATCAGAAGACAACCCCTAAGTTTGGCAAAAAAAGGACGGTCAAGGGGATTGCTATGTAAAATAGTAAAACAATATAGAAATATAAAATGTTTAAAATTACAAATGAAAATACAATGATGCATTATTTGGAGAAAGTTGAGTATAATGACTAGTTCAATGTGATTGGGCTAGTGGACTGCAAAGGATGCTCTTCAAAGTCCAACTTCTCTTTTTGATGGTTCATTATCAATTATCTGTACCTGCCGTGAAACATCCAAAAATATTTTATGGAGATATAAAATAGTAAAACAATATAGAAGTATAAAATGTTTAAAATTACAAATGAAAATACAACAATGCATTATTTGGAGAAAGTTGAGTTTAGTGATTAGTTCAATGCGATTGGGCCAGTGGACTGCAAAGGATGCTCTTCAAAGTCCAATTCTCTTTTTGATGCCTCATGATGCCTCATTTATCAATTAGTTGTACCTGTCTCAAAACATCCAAAAATATTCTATGGAGATGTAATATATTCACTGCATGTACATAAAGGGATTGCAGAACTTCTTAAGAGACACTAGAGTTGTGTGTTTCAACTTTCAACAGAAGTTGTCAAGGCACCCATACATTTGTATTCTTGTCTCATTGAAAAGCATTCAGTTTTGGAATATGGAGAGAATTAAGTTTCCAAATTTTAGGTGTTTATCAAAACTTACAACTTTGTCTATTACAAAGACAACTTTCCATGTTTGAGCTATACAAGCAACCATACATCTGAATTCTTGTCTCTCTTTGTATGAAGTTTCCATATTTCACTATGGAACACTGTACATACCCGCATAGATGAGAATAAGGGGGGATGCGATGGGGATATCCTCAGTCGTTGCTCTAAGGGACAATTGAGGGAATCCCCTCCATGCCCCTCTGTCTCTGTCCCCTAGGGGATGTATACCCATGGGTATACAGGCCCAAGGATGCGTCCTCATGGAATACATTTTGTGACACTCTAACTATAATTGATTCAACATTGCACTGCATTTTTTGGTTTTGTTTATTTTTAATGAATTCTGGTAGAAGTCTAGAACGCATCTTATCTATGATAATTTGGTAAAATCTTTATGGTTGTCTAAACTAGTTCATAGTTCTAGTACCAAACTATAAGCCCTCATATCCATGAAAGTGGTAATTATCTAATGGTGCAGTTGAATATTTATTTTCGGTAAATGTTCTATGTTCATAGGAACTTTTTATTTTATTCAACTTGATGTCTTGTGATGGGAAAGACAACAAATATATTCTCTAGAGAGTTGAATATTTATTTTTGGCAAATGTTCTATGTTCATAGGAACTTTTTATTTTATTCAACTTGATGTCTTGTGATGGCAAAGACAACAAATATGTTCTCTAGAGACTTTGTATGAGGCAAACTATTTTCCAGAGTTTCTAGGACAGGGACAGTGCAGTACAGCAAGACAC
Source organism: Wollemia nobilis (assembly GCA_028583015.1). Taxonomy (NCBI): domain Eukaryota; kingdom Viridiplantae; phylum Streptophyta; class Pinopsida; order Araucariales; family Araucariaceae; genus Wollemia; species Wollemia nobilis. The sequence continues at coordinate 1,588,663 of JAQPPZ010017097.1, read as the reverse complement.
ATCTTTGGGAAGGCAAGCGCCTGGCCCCAAAATCTGTGATGATGGCAAGACGACTGGGGGAATGGCATGCATGCGCACATACATACATACATACACAAACACACACACCACACACATATATATATATATACAAAGAGACAGAAAGAGAGAGATTTACGCTCCAAATTGGATTTTTAAACACTGATATGCAACATAATATAATGTAAAGAAAAATAAATATATTACACTATCTCAAAGGACAAATATCAATTATCATCACTGATCTTTGAATCAAGGGGCTCATGCAATAAGACCTCAAGCAATCTGCTTGCTCCTCCCCATGCAATAATTTATTTTTGGGTTAGGGTTTAGTATGAAGAGGTAGGGCATGGTAGGCCCCCACCACTCCCCATTCTTTTAACAGATTTGTCTTCTAATTTTTTTTTTTTTTTTGCCCATATAGGCTGAAGGACGTTTAGCCATCCCCAAGATATTCATGGGTCCTTCCCAATGTCCCTCATGCATCCCATCAAAGCCCAATCATCCCAAGAACATCATGGGGACATTTCAGCTTCCCCACAACATCCAAGAGATGCCATTCCGAGACGGCGCCATTTCAGGGACCACTAGCAGCCAACAGTTCTTTTCAATTTTTGATGTGTTTCAACTTCAAAGGTTTTGTATGCACTTATCAAAATGGACAATAAGGAGGGTAGTAAATAGAAATGTCCATTTAGGTTAATTTACATCCATAACATCTAGTTACTTTCTCAAATAAATATGAAATAAGAGACGCCATTATTGCTAGATATAGCAATTACTGGTGATTGCTCGTTATCTACCTAACTCTAATGATGCATAAATATGACATTTGAACTCTAATGATGCATAAATATGACATTTGAAATCCATAAAGACAGCTCATTCTCTCAACTTTACTTTTAATGTGTTCCTTTCATTGCGTCTCTCACTAAATGTAAATTCCTCTAAATAGTTAAAGGTGGATTTAGGTTCATCAAAAAGCCACGCATATTGTGCATATTTTGAGGGGTGATCAAAGCCATAGCCATCTTGAATTAGTTTTGTAGTATCACTCTCCCAAAAATTATATAGGTAATCAATTAAGATTCAAAACTTCTTAATCCATCAAACTATGAGAAAATTGCAGCTGCCTATGGCTTTTGTTGTTGATTCTCAAATTGTCATTGCAAATTATACCATGCATCTAAAAATTAGATGAGGAGTCATCAGTAGAAGAAAATTCATTGCACTTTTAGGAAGGTGTTTTTCAAGCCAGCATTCTTCTAAAGATGGAACAGGAGATGCAAAAACCCAAGCAGGACTAGAAATAAAGGTTGACAACATGAGAGAACCATATTGCCCCCTGCTAGGAATGACCTTGTAAAAATTGTTCCAAAAATAGAGGTACAGTAGGATGAGATGGAAAATACAAAGGAAGTGCCTACTCTTGGATTCGTATCACGAAAAATATGGTTCTACTTCCATAGTTGCTCATATGACTTTAGCTTTTGTTGGTATATCCCTAATTCATTGACATGCTCTACCCTCTAAACCAAATACTTTACATGTTAACATAAATTTCAATTTTACAAACCTTTCTATATTTCCTCCCAACCAAGTTTTGATATAAGAATGGCTGCTAGACCATGTGCATCTTACATTCATTACACTTGATCTGTCAAATTTGTAACATGTCCAATGTACCGAAAGCTTAGAGATGATGTATTTTCTCTTGCTGGAGAACAAGGGCTTGTACTTAGATCCCCCACCCTTGACAAATCACAACTCTCTTCTTTAGAGCATGAGATTTTACAAACATATTCAATTCTCATCTCAATTGAGTTGCTATAGCTAGAAACCTACATCATTTTACATAAAATGTTTGAATTCTTTATTTTCATTTTCTAGAACTTTTTAAACTTTCTATGCGAATACAAATATTCCAAAATTCAGCATCCTTCTTGACAATTTCCTAGGGCAGCCTTCACAATACCAAAACTTCACCTCTACTATCTATGCATTGCATCTTAGTAGAGTAATATTTCCAAAACATCGCACTATCATAGCTTGCTTTACCAGATCTAGATTGCTAGTTTCCTTCCTGAAGCACAAGTGCAACCACAAAAATTGTAATAAATAGTATATATGAAAGCAGCAGATATTACCAATGGAAAACATTAAACTAAATCTTCATCATTATTTGACTCAGGCAGTCAACATTTTCTTGTCTGCTTCAGCTAAACTTACTACTTTCTTTAACCAAGGAAAAGAGAATTTAACTTCACGATCGTCAATTAAAACTCCTCTATTGGCTACCCTATCTCCACCTTTGTTTCCTTCCCCTAATGTATGTGTAAACCTGATTTCTTCAAACTCTATAGCAAGGTCTTGAATTTCCACAATTATCTCTTGTATGTTCAATGGAGCCTTTGTTTTCCTCAAAATTGCATTTATTACTATGAATGAATCACCTTCCATCCATACTTTGTTTCTTTTCATTTGTTTGCATATTTTTAACCCTTCCAAAGCTACCCAAGCTTCAGTTTCATTATTTGTCTTAAATCCACTATTGAAAGCATAATGAGACAAAATCTCTCCTCTATTATTTCTAATTATTCCTCCTCCTGCTGCTGGTCCTGGATTTCCTTTAGATGCTCCATCAAAATTCAATTTGACCAACTCCACATCTGGTGGTTTTCACTTTATATTCTTTGCCTTCTTTTTGTTTCTCCTATCCCCAACATCATAATTCCATTTGATGACTTTACTCCATCTGTCAAGGCTCTCTACTTCTAGATTAGGGATTGGGTGATTTGATAGGGTTGGTTTAGACTCCTCTATGGCTAAACAAATTTTCCTTTTCATTACCTCTAAATTGCTTTCCTTTCTTTTAAATATTCTTCTATTCCTTTCTAGCCAAACAATCCAAAGTATTGTATCTTTTGATATATCCCAGATTGTCTGTAAAGCATCACTTTTAAAAGTGCTCTGCCATTGTTTTAACCATTCCTCAATTCTACCATTCATCACCATGCATTTACCAAACATATTAATTTCTAGACTATTAAGCAATGTCCCAAGATATGGTTTATACTCTCCTCCTCCATTTTACAAAGAACACATTTTGAGGGGCCATGAAAACCCCTTTTCATAAGGTTATCCCAGGATAAAATTCTTCTATGACCTACTAGCCAAACAAACATTTTGACTTTAGGAATGCTCGGGCTATCCCAAGCTTAGAAATGTATTTCATAATTAAAAAAGAAATCAAATTATGTGTCTTTCATTTGACTTTTTGGAGAGACCTAGTTCAATGGCACTAATGGTTCCATTGATAAACTATTATCTTCACATCCTCACCCTATAATTGAAACAGTCTTGAGTTTATTGGCAACAATGCATCTCTCTTAGAAAAATAATCACCACAATAGGAAAAATTTTAGCATCTTTTATATATATCAATGGCTATACTAAAATTCCCTAGAAATACTCACCAATTGAAAAATGAAGATCTTCCTCAATATCTATAACGAAAAATATTTTCTTTGACAAATTGCGAACCTTTTGTATAAAATAACAAGACTATAAAATCTTTAGAAAATATGCAGGCATGCCTATAGGTAAAAAGGCACTACTACACAAAATGAAACACGGACAGAGGCACCTGCACAAGTAATATGCACAGAGCACTTGCAAATTCAAGACAGAAGGTAGACACAAATCTCAAACAGGAATTTATAGCGAGATTCTCATTCAATAACTGAAAATTATAACGTGTTGGGGAAAGGCCCTGCATTTTAAAGAGGGTAAGTTGTGAAGCAAGACACACACTCAAACCTAGCATAACTAACTACACTGAACTTAGTAGGGAGGATAATACCCCATAACATACCAAAATATTAAATAGCTATGTATTACAATAATATGTTGTACTCATATGACAACATATAAATTCTAATACAAAAAAGTTCATTATATCACATCACAAAATTATGGTTTCTTGATATACAATAAAATTGAAAGTATTTTTTAATTTCTTCCAATAAAAATTATAAAATTCAATATTAGAAATTACTCACCAAGATTTTCTTCTAAATTGAATGGTTTCTAGAATTTTTTATATGGAAATATAGAGAATAACAGTAGCAACCAAGGATGTCATGTTTGCTTACATATATCCTGTAATCACTCACTTTTACATAAATAAACATCCTTGATATATGAGATAAGAAGCATGCTGCATACGAAATGATACAAAGATGAAAAACTTTCATTTCAATCACTAGATATGACAGCCTCTAAAAGCAGAGTTTAGAACGGTTGGGCACAGACCAGTTGTGTTGATATTGCAGGTGGCAATACTTTGCGGGCAGCTTTCCTTGCTCTCCTAGAAACCTTCTTGAAAATATTGTGAACAACTGTGACCAACAAGTCAAGGCTTCTGTCCTCCTCATCCTCTGAATCATAATCATCATCTTCATCAAAACAAGTGCCTCTTCCCCTGGTCTCTTCAAAAATACCTGTTCCCTGCTTATTCCAAATCACAATTCACGTTAAATCATCCCAGTATTGATTTCGCATCTCTGTTATAAAATCTTTACTTTGATACTCATAGTTGTCTCCCATTTCTAATCCATCGTCTTTTTTAAACTATATTATTTTAGCATTCACAGATTTCAGATTAAAATAAATAAGATAAATAGTTTTGTTTAGAAAGAAAGGCTGCTTTATTAGAATCTCTACGAATATTTCCTACAAAGAGGGCAAGGGAACAACATTTATTTCTCGATATAAGTAGAGGATTGAGATTAGGAACTTTTGGGTTATAGGGAAAGATCTTATTGCAACTTCGCTTGGCAGAACTCTAATATAGACTTTTATTTCTATTGACTATTAAAATCTTAAGAGGTTTTGCTTTCGTGCATTGAAAGTCTCCATCGCAGCTCTATTGTGTAGCCCTGATTGGTACGCTGTAAGCCTTGCAGGTTAGAGCTATGTCACATATCTCAGCCATTGCAAAGACAAGCACTGTCAATGCACAGGCTACAGCGGTGGCTACCAATGTTGCATAAAACACTTGCAAATTGATAGATGGGCAGGGATGCAAGGAAGACAATAAAGTATCTCTAAGTAGTAGGTTGAGTGCTTTTGAGCAATGCCTCACAGTAAGAGGACCATGGTCTGATACCATAGGGACATCACTCAGAAACTTGGAATTGTGGAATTATAATACTGAAATTGTAAAAGTAAGGTTCATGATTCTCCGATTAGATTCCCAAGGGAAAGAGGGGGAAAGAGGAAGAAAAGATAGCAAGAATTTTTTAGCACAGCATAGTACCTAATCACTTGGGATGAAAGGAAATCTCAAAGCATACAATAGTATGGAAAGTGTCAAAATACACCCCAAAAAAAAAAAAAATTAATGGGTTTTGGAATTGAAACGGCCCACCTGTATTATATCATGAACACATAGTAGCATTACATTTGACAAGATTTGAACCTCAGTCTCCTCCTTAAAAATCAAGGAATTGAACAGACTGGGCTATGTATTTGATAAAATACACCCAAATGATTGATAACAAGAAAAGTCAAATAATTCACAAGATGAAAGTACATGATAGGATGACATGATGACGTGCTTACATCATATATTTATGCAACCCAGACAAATGCATGGATTTGAAGGACATCAAAAGTTGATGCCTCATTGGTCACTTACCAAATGCAAATACAAAGTGAAGTATCAAGTTAATATGAACAATCTGGGCCCAGCAAATTAGGTTTACATATACCAAACACCTCCCTTTAAACACAACTTAAAGGAGTGGGAAGATAGCATTACATCCCCCTTTAATGGCAGTCTTCCTAAAGCTCAAGCATAGACCCAAGCTTGACAAACTTGCCTTCTATCAACTACTTCATGAAAATGTCAACAACCTGATCTTTAGTTCTATAATGCTCAAGAAAGAATACTCCTTGAACGAGTTGCCTGACAGTGTACCTCAATGTTCTTGGTCCTGGATTGTAACCGAGTTGGATAGTACTCTAATTGTGACAATAGATTGTCATTGACTTTTTTCATGTAAAACTAAGTTGATACATTGAATTTCAAGCCCATATTACATCTGTGGATGCATTTGTCACTCCTCTACATTTGGCATTAGTGGTGAACAATGCAATGACATTCCTTTTTAGCACAACCAATTGATTGGACTTGATCCAAGATGGTAAACATATACTCATTCTAAGTCTGTGTAGACCACAAATGCAGGGTTGTAAATTGTCTTTGTAGACGTATCAGATTCCCAATTGATATGTATCCCTGACATACAACAAAATCTTCTTTGTTGCTTGCATATGACTCTCTGTTGATTCTTGAATAAACCTGGAAACAAGACTGCTGATAAAAGGCAATATCTCGTCTAATGCAAGTCACGTAATACATTCCTTAAAAGTATTGCAAGCCATTGAATGAAGTACCATCAACCTTGGCAATATTAAATTCCCTACCTAAAAGAGCTTCAATCCTGATTGGTATGCAGTGGAACAAGGCTTGCAATCCTCCATCTTCAAAAATAAAATTACCAGGTCAAGTGCATACTTGGGCTGTGAAATGAAAATATCATCATTTGATTGCAAAAACTTGAATTCCAAGAAAAATGCAGGAGGCCTAAATTGAACATCTCAAAGGTCTCTTTCATTTTGTCTTCACATCATTGAACAAACCAACACCACTTATAATAATAATAATAAAATCATCCACATGAAAAATGGTCAAAAGAAACTTACCATCCACATGTTAAACATGGATATTGCAATCAAACTCGCAACATTTGATACAGCAATCAATGAAGAACTTTAAAAAATAACATACACAAGATGCTTGTTTCAAGCCATAAAGCTACCTCCTCAACTTGCACACAAGTTGAAGGTTACAGTCCTGGACAAAACCTAGTGGCTGCAACATATTTGCTTCCTTGCAAAGTTCACCGTGAAGAAAAGCACTCTTCACATCCATCCTATGCACCTACTGCCCCTTAGCAGCTAGAGAGACTACAAATTGAATAGTGCTTGCTTTGGCCAGAAGATCAAAGATCTCAATCAGTCAATACCCTCTTTTTGTGAGAAGCCCTTAGCCACCAACTAATCTACTTCTCAACTGCCCCATATAAAAGTAATTTAGTCTTGTAGACACATTTAAATTTGACAACTTTATTCCATTTGGGATGACAAATTAATTCCCAGATCTGATTCTACTAAAGGAGTTGTGTTCTTTAAACATTAAACATGGTATTACTATTCTCCTACATCTCCTTGCCACAAACATTCTCATATTTGAACTTCACAAGTATCCATCACCTAGTAAAAAGTACAAGACTAGCATGTTGTCTCTCACACCAGGTCCTCCTAAGATCATTCACATCTGCCTCTCACTCCAAGTCTTCCTAAGATCATTCACATCATAGTTGATATGAACCATTTGGGGTCATACTTAGGCATGTTTTGTCTTCTCCATCAACATGTGTGCTGTGTAGATTAACACCCTAAATGATCATTTGATACTTTTTAGGAACACTTTTGGAAGATAAGCCCACAAAATGAACTACTAGAACAACATGAGTGTCAAATGAATTTCCACCATGATCAGAATCATGATCCAACTATTTTCTAGGAATAACATATTATTCTTTTTCCCCCCCCTTTAGTCAATCGGCTTATCGTTCAGTTCATCTCTATGACTAGCAGGACTCATAGGAGAAGGGATTGTAACAAAATACAAAATAAATATAGACCCTCTAGCATTCTCATCAAATACTACTCTCCTAATGATCACTTCTCTAGTAGTATGAGTATAAAATTGGTATGTCTTGGAGGCCCTCTGAATACCGCATCAAGCTCTTATAGGATGCAAGTTCTTCTACTTTCCTTCTAGAATATGGACACAGCCCCACACACCCAAACATTTGGATTTCCAAAGTTAGGTTTCTTGCTGCTTCATTTTTCTTCCACTGTTACTTTCTAAATAGCCTGGTAGAAACTGTTCAACATGTAAATTTGTAATTGGCATAAACCACAAACTCTCCCCAAAATTTGTTCTATAAACTTCAAGTATGTAGCAAACATCTCGCCATCTCAACCAAGGCTCAATGTATGAATAAGAGGGGTATTCATTTAATAGAATGCCCAAACAACAACAAGGATATAAAAGTCTATGTAAGGGAAAATTTCAAAGGCAGCAATGTGGACAACAGATCTAGGAAGCAATGAAGGAAACAACACAGAGTTCTCACGGGAACTCGTTTTTCTCATGGGTTTTTTGGGTTGCCAAGAAAACAGGGAGTTTTTCTTGAGGTGGAGAAAATTGCAAAAAACTTGTTGATTTCTTGACAAAAACTCAACTGAAATTTGGCACCAATGGCCAGAACGCACAAAACAGAGATAAAAAGAGGAAAACCCCATTTTTTCCTTCTGCTACTCATGACTGAAACTCTTCAAAGGGCTTGAGAAGATTGTAATACGAATTTGGAGGACATTTGGAGGCAAACGATTCCTGTAACACGATTGACTTGTATGACATGGATCCACTTTCAGATCAGATTGCCGAAGGTCTGCAGGATATTGTGTTCACTTTCAAGACATTGAAGATGGAAGCAAAACATACTCAAGGATTGAAGGAACTATACAATGATGATCCTATGCCTAAGGAGCCTCCAATTCAATTACCTGGCCAAGCATCCAATTGGAGGGGAAGGAAAGGAAAGCAAACAGTTGTTCAAAACAGCTTTAAGTTAAGTATGGTGTATTTTCTTGGTTTTCGACGATTCATGAATTGTAATTTAACTCTTTTTATGAAAATGTCATAGAAAATCAACTGCCTGACTTTTTTTTTTTAAATAGATTATTTTCTTTGGTGTTTTTTCCTATTCAGTTTTCCCAAGTTGCCAAGAAACTCTCCAAAATTGAAGTGTCAAGTTTTTGTCGAGCAAGTTTTCTTACTATGCTAGGAAGAAAAAAGGTGCACTACCTTGCTGAGTTCAACCCTACATCTGAGCATCATCAAAAAGTATACATAGATGGAAATATTAAAAGGAGAGCAAAGATGCTTATAGCTCAACTAAGGACTAGCTCACATCAACTCAAATGTGAGACAAGTAGATAGAAAAGACCTAAAGAGAAATAAGAAGAGAGAATACGCACCTATTACACTTCAGGGAAAGTGGAAATAGAGAAACACTTTATACTGGATTGCAAAGATTATAACAATATTCAATTATGCTGATAAATTAGCAGTGGACTTTAAATGAATTGTTTCAAGAAACAAGAATAGAGTAGCTAGGAAAAAATTTCAGCAAAATCAATAGCAAAATATCAATTCTTCAAAAAGAGAGAATGATAACTCAACTTTAATTTTTCACATAAACTTGTTCCCTTGTTAAGAAATAAGTAAGATAACAGAGGTTGTTTTGGCCTCGTGGACGTTGAAATCTTTCTTCTTCTTCTCCTCCTATCAAAGTCCATAGCTACCAAGTTTGATTCAATTTGGTAGGCCCAAAATGCAAAAACAATTTGGAGTTTTGTTTTTTTTTTCAAAGAGGTTCGCTTTAGTTGAGTAAAATACTAAATATTAGTTATGCCCTTATGCAATATGTAATAGAAATTTTTTTAAACTATGCATTTTTCTCAATTTGATTTTACATAAAGTTTCTTCAAATCTAAATTAGACTTGCCAATTTGTTTTTTTAAAAGCTTGAAATAGGCTACCTTCTGATAAAAGTTTAGATAAATGTTAATTTATAAATTTACATTTAAATATTTATTAAAATTGAAAAATAATAAATAAATATTCTTGATTGGTTTATATCCCTTGACATTATTTAGACTTCATTCTAATGATCCCTAATTGTTAACTAGCAATATCACATGGTTAGTTATTTGTTATATGTAAGGGTCTACCTTCTAATAAAAGTTTAGATAAATATTAATTTATAAATTTACATTTAAATTTTTATTAAAACTGAACATTAATAAATAAATATTCTTGATTGGTTTATATCCCTTGACATTATTTAGACTTCATTCTAATGATCCCTAATTGTTAACTAGCAATATCACATGGTTAGTTATTTGTTACATGTAAGGGTCATGATTTTTGCCACTTTGTCCTAAAAAATAATTGTGAAAGGCATCTTCTCTTTTCAATTTTCAAAAAAGATAATATGTTAATTTTGTGTAGTGTTAATATCCATATTAAATTAAAACTATTAGTGTTTAATTTTATAGGTGAATTAAAATAGTTTTATAATTAATTAATTTAAGGGTTTTAGGGTTCAGGGTTTCAGCATCTAACAATACACTTAGGTTTTGATATAAATCTTAGTTATTATTTACACAAAAATATTATTTTTCAATGAGTTTACAAAAGTTTTTATGAGGGATACTGGTCCCCCTCATACTAAGTGGGGTTTGAACCTTGGACCTCTCAAAGAGAGGCCAAAGCCCTTACCACTCCAGTAAACTTGCAGCTACACACAATAAAATTATTATCATTGATGTTCATAATAATAATATTTTATTACTAACAATAATAATATTTTATTAATAATAATTTCATTAATTTATTTACTTATTTATTTTAGTATCATTAATAATTGTAATATAACTTATAAGATTTATTATAGTATTTATATTATAATAATAAATTTATTTTATGAGGGGGAAGGTCCTGCTCCCTCTCCCCTGGTTCTTGCCCAGTCCCTAGCTCATCCCGAGTCATCCCGCTCTGGGAATGCTTTGTAGTAGATGATCTCCTTGGGGGGAGATCCTTCTCCACTTTCTGCTCCTTTCCCAGTAGTTTCAGGGTTTCCCTGCCCGAGCCCGTGGTCTGGTGCATCCCAGGGGTCTCCTAGGGTTTCCTGCATGCTTTCGGGATCCCTTCCCCGATCTCCCTCAGGATCCCCCTGGGTTTTTTGCAGGTTTTTGCTTGGATCCGGTTCCTAGGGCTTCCTCGGTCGGTGGTGGTGGCAGGTTGGGTTTTCAACTGCTTCTTGGTGCATCCCGTGAGGTCCTCTCTGCTTTGGAGTCGGTCTGGGGGGGCCAGTTTCCTCTTTTGCCAGTGACTCTTCTCTGGGATGCCCGTTGTTGCTGCTAGTCCTGTCCCGTTGGGTAGGGCCCTTCTCGATTTCCTGTTCAAAGGCTTCTTCTTGCTGGATCTGCAAGTTGGTGGACACCCAAGGCATTGGTTGGCCTTCGAGGTGGGCCTCTTCCTCTGCCTGGGTTGTTCCCAGCCCCAGTCCGAGTTCCCTGAAGCTTCCATGAGCAAGGATGGGGGGTCTTGGTCCCTTCTTCTAGGGTTCCTAGAATTTCTGTTGCATGTCTGGATCTTGGGAGGGACCCATGATCAGTGCATGCAAACCCTGGTTCCCCCAGGTTAGGCTTCAGAGGATCCCGTCTTTGTGCCTGTTGCCGCTTCCCGCCTGGGATCCTCAGGTTGTTCGTTTCAGTTCCTATTCAGGGGCTTCTGGTCCCAGTTCCCTGAATTTGTTAGTGAGCAAGGATGGTGGTTCCTGGGCCTTTCTGCTGGAGTGGTGGGGGCTTCCTTCTGTATTCTCTGGTCTGGGGGGAGATCAGTGTGTTTGCAGTTGTGGTCCCTCCTTCCTCCTTCAGTTTTGGCTTTCGAGATCCTGTCTTTGCACCTGTTGTTGTTTTCCCTGGATCCTTCCGGCTTCCTCGTATTTCTCCTTGCTGTGCACAAGGATATCTTGGCCTGTCGATATCCCCAATAGATGTTCCTCTTTCCAGGCTCTACCGGAGGCTTCCCGTTTTTTTCTTTGAGGACCCTGATGCCATTTCCCAGGCTGTCCCACTGTTGATCCCTGGCCTGTATCCCAGTGCTACTTGTTGCTTTGCTCGCGCAGTTGCTTGCTGCCCCGCTACACCCTGGATTGCATCCCGAGCCATCCTTGGGCGAGGATCCTCTCCAATTTTCTAAAATTCCTTGCTTCTGGTTTTCGGGCAGGATTTCTGGTTGCAGGCTATTCTTGGCCTTCTCGCTCTCCCTACGCAGGTCTGGGCAAATGCGCTGTATCCACCCCCGGGAGGATCCCAGACTGCTGTATCCACCCCCGGGTGGATCCCAGACTGTTGTATCCACCCCCGGGAGGATCCCAGACTGCCTGCAATGGGAGGATGATGCTTTGGCGAAGTGGGTCTCACTAGTTGGTTCTAGAATTTGGTCTTTCTACTGGATCAAGGGTTGTTTCTGGCCCTTTCCCTTTTAGTTTGTGTTTATTTTCATGTACTAAGGAATTGCTTTAAATCTCGATGCTACGGCCCTTTTTGTTATAAGGTTTTGGGATCCTCTTAAAAAACCCAATTTGTATATAAAATTCTAGTTACTTATCAAAAAAAAAAAATTATTTTATTATTATAGTAATATTATATTAGTCCTACTATTATTATTATTATTATTATTATTATTATTATTAGTTGGTTAAAACATAGAGTTATAATATACAAATATCATTACACTGTATATTATTGAAGTTCACAGTTTTTTTTTTTTATATTATTGAAGTTCACAGTTTTTTTTTTTTATATTATTGAAGTTTATATATATATAGAGATTTTCTTTTTTTAGTTTAGTTTTTGAATTATAATATGTCTCAAACCCAAATTAGAATCTATTCATGTTAAAGCCTCATATTGTTTTTTTTAATAATAAATGTATTTTTATTTTGATAAATATAACAAAAATCCTAATCTTAGGATTTTAATTTTAATTTTATTTTATTTTAATTTTAACTTTATTTTATTTTAATTTTTAGGTTTATTAAAACAATGAAGGCCAACTATTAACAACTTCGTTTCTACATCTAAGTAGGTTTTTTTTTAAATTTATATTTATAGAAGATCAAACTAAGCCTTAAATACAACCTTGCAAGATTTTCTTACTCATGATGATGAGACACGTACATTGTCTCAAAATGTAAAGCCAAAAATCCTATTGCCCGATGAATCCCAAAGAATCAAAAACAAAACAAAAATTGAATATGGAATAAGAGGCAAATTAGTATGTGTTCCAGTCAAAATCAAAATAAATAGTGATTTATAAATTTATAATTTATAATTTATCAACTTCATTTCGATATATAAATTAAAAAAATCCATGTTTATGATTGGCTGATATTACTTGACATTATTCGAAGTTTATGCCAAATTGATTCCCATAGTTGCTTGCCTTCGGAAGAACTAATAACTAAGCACCTAATGATAATGCCACATGAACTCAACCCTTAAAAATAAGAATAACTAGCTACCTTAGCTACCTGATCCACAGGCACCTAACGACTTGATGTACTTAGTTAAGAATATCGAGTTGTAAATAAAATATAAAAATAAATAAAAGATAAAAATTGAAGTAAAAAGCAATTGGTTGCTTTGCCTTCCTGCCTACTCCTACATGGTCAAGGCAACACCTCCAACCAGGGTTAGTTGTGTGATGCATGGTGGAAGTGAGAATTCCTCGAGTTTCCATAATAATAATTCATTTCTCAGGGTCTGCATGGAAGTCACAACGTATTTGATCAAATATTGTGATAAATCTGGTAAAGATGGCTCCATCAAAGGCATCCAAGCAGTTGCTCTTTCCTAGCTAGTACATGAGTAAAAAGTTAAAACCCATCTCTGAATCTTTCTGCAATGTCCTCAAAATAGATAGAAACCAGACAACCAGTCCCTTTAGAGGAAAATGTTGGACCGCTTCAGCACAGCATATGCAATTCCCGCCATAGATTTGAGCGAAGTATGAATGTAAAAAGCAAAGCCGATTCTAATCACCTAATGCTTTCAATTGCCTCTTTGCTTGGATTTCTGCCATATGTTGGAATTTAAAAGATAAAATAAAAAGGATCTGGATTGAAGCAAACCTATTTGGCTCACCCAAAAAGTTTAGTCAAACGGAACCTAGTACCTAGTAACTATGCTAGTAACCTAGTAATTTTCTACAGCATAAAACCTTGAAAATCTATACATCTTGCCTTTATTATCAAGTCCACTGCCCAAAACCGAATGTCCATTGCTACAAATTTATTCAACCAAAATTCAAGTTTCTGCCCAAACTTTGTGACATAAAAGGAAATTATGAAAGAAATTACGCACATGATTCACGTCTTCAATGACTTCATTCTTACACTTAAGATTATCACTAACCCTAACATCCAAAGCATAATCATCTTCCACAAAAGATCTTATACTCCTTTGCCTCCTTCAAAGGAGAGCAAAATCCACTCCATTTAGCAGTAGTAAGATAAAAGGCATGACCACTCTTATGATTATTGTCTTCTCTTTATAATTGTTCATCACGCATATTAATGTTTAGTTCCTTGAGCTTCATGAAAGCATCTCTGAACCTTTTAAAACACATAGCTTAAACATTACCTTGTTTTCTAAAATACCAACATCAATGCCATTTATTTGCATTGAATACAATAACCTTGTCTTTGCCCTTGTTGATTGCCACAATTACCATCGTCTTGTTCGTTACAGTCGAAATGATAATCTTTGCAGGTACCTCCTCGACTGTCCCTTGGTCGGCCTGTGTCTTTGGATTATATTTTTAGTAAGATAATCATGTTCCCTTCTTCAGAATTTTCCTTAAGTCTCTAGTGTTTCTTGCTCTTGGATCAGTATTTTACAAAAGGCATTGCAAAAGAAGTATTTCTTTCTTATTGAATTAGGCCCTATTAGATCAGAAGCAGAATCATAACACATCATAAGGTAAGGTTTCTAAGGATAATCTATATTAAATGTGATTCCTTTTTGTTGTGCTTTAGTCCACATTCCTTCAGCTTATGCCTTATGTCATTCAAATGGGCTACGTAGTCCTTAATGCAAACAAAAACTTGACTAGATCAAGGGAAGCAAGTACTACTCAGGTGCAATGACACATGCCTTATCTATCCTATCAAACATTCACTTCAGCCTATCCCAAATCTCATAGAACAAATCTAGATCAAAGGTATGAAATCTAACTTCCCTTGAGATGTACATATTGAAGAGTCCAACAGCGTCATCTGCCATGTTATCATATTAGTTCTTTTTTTTTCTTGTGTACGTACTACTTATTTGCCCATACTGATTTATCACGACCACTGGCCCTCAACTCAATCAACATCTTTTGGGAAGATGTTCGATACTTGTACCCAGTTAGCACTACAAGTTTTTTGTGTTGAATCCATAATTCATGGTCAATTCTAATATTCTTGAAGCCTAATCTCCCAAATGTACTTATTACAACGTATTGCTTACCGCTGAGAAAGACAAAATCCAATAAAATAAAAGAAGAGACTAAAGATTTTGATCTAAAGGTTATAGCTCTGGGAAGATCAGCTCCACAAATGCAATTATTCCTCCAAAAACCAAAACAAAAGCAAACGAAAAAACACTTTGGGGAACTAAAAAAATTGATTTTCGATGCACTCAATTTTGTTCTGCTTTAAATTTCAGAATATTTCCTTTTTGACACATAATATTGCCACTTGTCATGCTATTTGCAAATTGAATGCATGAGAGAGTCATATAGAGAGATGTTTTTCAAGTGTGATGTGCCATGTATCAAATACACAACCTAGTTAATTGTCATCTCAAAACTACTTTGACTACCACCTCAACACCATGACAGTGAGCATGGACACCAAATGGTCTAGGGTCCACAATGGGAAAACAATACATGACCTCTCATAGGCCAACCCAAAGACCCAGTTAGGCATGTTCTACATGCCCTTTGCATGGTAAGGGGTGCCTCAGCCTTTTAAAGATTTTAAAGGGGGTCATTCCCAAAAGGCACCACTCCTGCTTTTGGGACCTACCAATCACGCAGCCTCAGTGAGGATTTCACTTAAAGGGCCCATAGTCCCTCTACTGATCAAAGAGTTGTTGCAATACCAGCCAATACTGTTGTTGCCCCTCCTTGATGACTAGTGTAGCTGGTTATTTTATCACCCACAGGCTCCCAACAATAGAGTACACCTTGTACCCTATTTCACCTCCCATCTACCACCAAATCATCGCTTTAACCAGTTACCCTACTCAACAGTTTCTTCCTTTTTTTGAGAAACTGAACTTTGGACCCCTTTTTGTTGACTTCTCAACTTTGAAGGTTTGACTACAATTTTGAGGGTCAAGAGAACACTTTCAATAGAATGCAAAACTACACTCTCTTGATATTTTCGCAAAAAACCCAACAATGCAGACAAAGTTTGAAAATATGCTTTTTTTTTTAAACCTTTTAACCAACAATAACTCGGCTGTAAAAGCATTTCATTCTAAAACCTCCAAAGAAATGTTTATCACATTACAATAGTGTTTTGACTCAAATAGTTTCCTCAAACTTGATCAAAAAACTCCGAAAAATGGCCTTGCCAAAAACTAAATTTATCAATTACAAGCTACAAAGACAAACCAAACATTTAAAAGGGCACACTGTCAAGCAAACATCCTCAGGAAGTCCCTTCACTCTTTCTTTAAGATAAATCTCTCAAACCACTATTGAGATCTCAAAAATGAGGTCTCCTTAAACTTTGCCTTTGCTCACCAACAAGTTAATCCAAAAAAACTCATCCACAACCTTTCATGATGCAACTGCTTCCTCAAGCAAACTTTTATCAATGATACTACTTCCTTGTCGCCTTCTAGGGCTAGAATCAAGAGTAATGGTGTTCAAAACCTTAGTTGTGCTCCCATATTAAAACACAGTGTCTATCACATGAGGACCAAAAGAAGTTGCAAAGCATATAACACAAGCGAACACCAAGAATATGAAAGGTATCGAAAGACACTGAAATTATTAAGACAAGGAAAATCTCAAAATAATCACAAAATGCAAGTACATGGCAAGATGATGTGATGGGGGTGCCTATACTATGTATTTATACCCCTTGCATCGAGGCATAGATCCCAACAACACTACAAAGGCTTCATTAATCGCTTATAAAATGTAAACACAAAGTGAAGTTTAAGGTTTAATGCTGGCCCCATAAGTAAGGTTTACACATCGCTCTAACAGTCTTTCCTCCACAAGGTTACCACTTCCAATAACATCAAGTAACCAACAAAATTTCACAGGCTATTTTTTCTTTATCTTTTTTTTTTCCTTTTTTTTTCCAACTGGCTGTTTTAAACAAAGTCTTCAAAATGTAGATTTGCCAATCAACTAAAATCTTAAGTAACATCCACCAATTCATTGGATCTAGAATATGCTTAATGTGATCAGCAATCTACGGCTCTAGCTACCAATCTTGCTTGGAAAAAATGAATCTAAGGCAGATGAGAGAACAAGTTTTCCGTCTAAACGGTTACCAGTTCCATTCTCATTAAGCCACCAATGACAATGTTGTGGGCTATGTTCCACCCAATGGCTATATAATTTTCCAAATGGTTTCCATACTTAGTTTTGGCAATTGACAAGTTTTCCAAAGGACATTTTCCAAATTTTAAGAACATCCACAAAGTTTTATCTAGAATGTGGATGGTGTGTAATAAACCACCCCTGTTCTACAATATTTTTTTGTTTTCTGATTTCTGCTTTTCTGATTTTTTTGTGTTTTTTGACTGAAGTAACAACGTATAAGATAATACAACAAAACAGAGTTGCATGCAACAATACCCAGATGCTTAAAACTCTTCTAAATCAATATTCAAGAGAACCCACAAACATGCAACTGAAATCTCTAAAGAAAGGAATGACATGCAACTATTTCTGGAGATTATTACAAAATAATGCACAAATAACAATACCCAGATACATGAAACACTTTAAAATCAATTCTCACGAATACCCAGTAACATGCAACTAAAACTCTGAAGGATAGGGTAACATGCAACTGATTCTGACGAATTTAATAATCTGGCGTACAAAGTAACAATACCCAGGTGACCAAATCAACTCAAACAACGATACAAGCATACCCTTTTGCTGCTACAGAGTTTGAACAACAATATATCATCACATGCAGCGATACCCAGATGGCCAAATAGCTTCAAAATAACAATACAAGCATACCCTTTGCTGCTATCAATTTTGAACAACAATATATCATCACATGCAGTGATACCCAGAATGGTGCGCTCAGTATAAGAGAGTCTCTGACTGAAGATGCCACGATTTGCTCTGAAACTCTGTCAATCTCCAGTAAATCCCCTGTGAAATATCTTTGTGAAATGCAGTCCCGATCTCTAAATGAAATCGGCAGATAAATATCCAGAGGTGATCTTTCACACCCGTAGATATTGTTACCGAAGGAGGATTTCGTCCCCAACAACCGATAGAGCCTGTAGCCAGAACTCCCAGAAGTCTCTTCAGAGAAACCAATTTCCAATATCCAGAATGTCTATAATGAGAGCAAGCAATTGAATATGTAGACCTTTTGTTGAGACAACTCCATTTGCACACTCAATGTGTGATAAAACTTAAAATATATTTTCTTTTTAAGTCCCACGTCCCCCTTTTTACCTAGGCACTCAACAAGGGGTCAACAACTTTATTTTATAACTTAAGTTGTTGCCTTTTAAAAACATAAAGTCACTTTACGGAATAAAGTAACTTTATAAATAACATAACTCCCAAGTCACTTTATAAAATATTATTTATCACTTAAGTGACTTATGTCCCCTCATATCTCCACTTTATAAAATAAAGTTATAACTATATTAAATTAAATATTTAATTTAATTTAATATAATCAAACCTTTGTTCATTAAAATCTCTGACCTCAGGTTAATCAATCTGCCAACTGAAGATAAATCTGGATACCCTTTTCGGCGAAGAACAACACTACACTGCCCTCCGACCAGAAACCCTAAAATCTGACTTACTAAAAATAGTAAGTCCATGCTTCCATGCTCATAATGGCTCCGAAAGAAAGGCAATAGAAAGCTCTCGGCATCTGGATGATGACTAAATGACCTCCATTAGGCTCCCACGCACCTGTCATAGCCTACGGGAGCCCAAAAGTAGGCTAGAACACCATAACGAGTTGACTGCTCAGAAAGGGGACATTACAGTCCGCCCTCCCCAAAGATTGCTTGTCCCCAAGCAATATTCAAGTATATTCCAGTCAACTGTCTGCTCCTGGTCGCCGTCACATAAAATACCAGGATCCCAAACCATTCTCAGGAGAATACCACTCTACTGACGCTGCGCCACTCTGATCACCACAGGAAATCCTTTGCGTCCAAACTGCCCATGTCTCTCCTGAATCCCAAGAATGTAATCATTCGCAAAAATAGGACTGAGATTCCTGTAAGGTCTGAACTCCGTGTTGTGAGTCAACTCGTGCATACCCAATTCAACACGGACTAAATCTGCATTCCCACTATCCAACTAGAACTGGTGCCCTCGCAAAAACACTTTGCTCATCATGATAGCATACTGCTCATAAAATATCTGCATAATAATCCAATTAAAGTGTTGATCTATCTCCAAAAAATACAAGAAGTAGAGGAGGACAACAGTAACAACTCCGAAAACGATAGTCCTAGGAATGCATCTACCATCAGAATCAGTAAACACTATGCTGACACTCAACCTCCGAGTGTCAAATAAGCTGACCCATTCATCCCAACTACCCCAAACTACTGTGCATCTCGAAGAAAAATCAGAGGATGGGTATTCTATCAGCATGAATTGTCTGTCATGATCCCTGTCAGGAGGCTGAATGGTCCACTGGCGAACAACTCTATAGTTGTCCAAATCTGAATTTTGCAAAATCAGCATTCTCCAAGTTCCATAGCTGCTGCAAAAATGTAACATAACAGTAGAAAAACAAAATCCAGACATAATCCAAACTGAATTTACCTCCCATTGAGTCTCCAACTCTGAATACACCCAGTATTTGCTCAGAATCTCCCTCCAATCCACCTGTGTGAACGCAAATGGATTGATAGTATGGCTGCCCAAAGAGTGAACAACACCATTCCTTCTCTTCTGCTGATCATCAATCCTCCAAGGTACGCCTCTTCCGTCATCCTTGATGTCCAGCAGCACACACATGAAGTCTTGAGTTAAAGAAATTTCCCTCAAAGTGACTTCACCGCACTGAGGTTGCGCAACAAACCTGAAGGTGAAAACTTTATCAAAAAGAAGTCTACCGTCATCTGAAGTCTCCCCCGCTTGGCTTGCAACTCCATCAACCACTGAGTCAATGTGACTCCCTTCTTCTGGGGGTGAATCCACAAGACCCATCTGCAGGCGATAATGACCTGTACTGTCCCAATCTGTCATAGGAAGCAAGTCAGCATCATGCACCTCAAAGAGTGGGTTGTCAAAGGATGTCTCGTTGTCCATCTCAAACAGTGGATTATCAACCCACTGGAATCCCACACTGTCCTCATGCTCGATCCAATTAACCCGGTGATCCAAAATTGCACTCTCTAATTTCACGGGACAATGGACTAAATCAAAGTCCTCTTGGATACTATCCAACTCTTCAATCAACTGCCCAATCTCCTTGGCTCTATCCTCATTCTCCTGCTCTCTGAATTCTATAACAGCAACAAGTTTCATCTCTATTTCCTGCAATGTAATACGAGCATCTGTCAAAGAGCCTCTAGTAGACTCAAGCTCAGCAGTGAGCTTATCAACCTCTTCCTCTTTACCCTTTAATGCATCAAGGGTCTCTTCAGCAAGCCTGATAGAATGATCCCTGTCTGTAAGTATGTTCAAGAAATCTGATTTCATAGTTCCCAAGGCTGCTTTTAATGTCTTCAAATCAGCAATAGTGATTATCCCTTCAACACCCTTCTTCCTCTTCTCAATTTGGACCTTCCAATATAGATCTTCAATGAATTTATAGGTGTCATCAATTCGGGTTAAGGCTGCAACAACTGTATCTTCACTAGTCCTGGAATCAAAATCAAACTTATGCATTAAAATTTCAGAATTATTTACCTGATGATGCTCTACAAAATCATCATATGTTTGGGATTCCGCTTCGCATATTATTTGTTCTACTATTTGTTCTTCACTTGGGGTAAGAGGATTTTCACTCCCAAGTGTTTCTTCATCAGTCTTAGGTGTCGTCACACCCGGATCCCAAGGCACTGTGAGCTGATCACTTAGTTCTGCTTTCCCATGAGCATTATGTTCTTCATGCATAACTGATTCCATTTGCAACTCACTCTGTAATTCTCTAAAGAAGATGTAACTATCTGGTACATGCATCAACATAGGTTCCGTTTGGATACCAAACCCACAATCACCTGTACGGTTATCACTTAAATGCGATAGGGAAAGGTTATCATGTGCTGATTGAAAACCTGTATCACTATCAACATGTTTATCATCTGAGAATGCATTAGTGAACACCTCATAGTAAGCTGCTGCATCAAATTCATCAGTCTTCGTTCCTGCAATGGTGTTAGTGAACTCAACTGTACTATCAACATATGCCTCAATCCCGTTAGTTTCATCGAAGCATGGGGCATTCATAGGATTTTTAGCATTAGACTCAACTGTCGTGACCTCTTGTTCAGATTTATCAACAACAGTTGCATGCATGCCATTAGAATCGATCTGAGTTTCAATTATACATACCTCCTGTGGAGTGTCATTGTCTTCACACAACATTTCTGTTTTGAACTCCTCTTCTTTCCCAACCTCTTCGCTGTCCAAGAAAGGTCTCAACTTCTTCTCACACCCTTTCACAACACTGTCAACCAAATCATGAGCAGCAGGAGAAGCAACCAAATATTGCCTCCAAACAGCCACTAACATAGTCCAAAGTGGTTGAGGAATTTCATCACTTTCATTGATGATCAAAACCATAATATCTCTCATGGCTGCAATAACATTATCAGCATGTTCTGATCTAGTTGTAGCAATGAAATGATGAAACATTTGGTAAATCAAATCATTCATATTCAAATCTAACATGATGTTACCAAATCTAATGTTGGCAAATGTTTCAAGCAAGGTAACTCTCCTAGAAAAACGGGAACTTGTGACATTTCCCAAATTTCTGAAACTATCAACTAACCGCTGCATTATCTTCCTCAAAGTGTTATCATCATAAGGAGCTTTAGGAGCTGAAATTCTCAAAATTTCACTCAAGCAAGAAGTGACCATGAGTCTTACCTCCTTATCTGTATGTCTCAACCATTCATGTTGTTTTAAGGAAGTCACTGTAGGAGCTATAGTTGTTTGTATCACCTTAGAAGGTGACTGATTTACCATGTGTAGACAATCCTCCACTTCTCTCAAAGTGCTGAGAAGAACATCCTTGGGCTGAGATAGGTGCCCAAGCTTAACCCCTGCATTAAAAAATCTATTGACCAACTCTTCTTCACTATTTGATGCCATGCTACATAACTAAAATTTCAAATCTCTGAGTTACCCAACAGGATGGCAGAATAGGCTGAGCTCTGATACCACTGTAATAAACCACCCCTGTTCTACAATATTTTTTTGTTTTCTGATTTCTGCTTTTCTGATTTTTTGTGTTTTTTGACTGAAGTAACAACGTATAAGATAATACAACAAACAGAGTTGCATGCAACAATACCCAGATGCTTAAAACTCTTCTAAATCAATATTCAAGAGAACCCACAAACATGCAACTGAAATCTCTAAAGAAAGGAATGACATGCAACTATTTCTAGAGATTATTACAAAATAATGCACAAATAACAATACCCAGATACATGAAACACTTTAAAATCAATTCTCACGAATACCCAGTAACATGCAACTAAAACTCTAAAGGATAGGGTAACATGCAATTGATTTTGATGAATTTAATAATCTGGCATACAAAGTAACAATACCCAGGTGACCAAATCAACTCAAACAATGATACAAGCATACCCTTTTGCTGCTACAGAGTTTGAACAACAATATATCATCACATGCAGCGATACCCAGATGGCCAAATAGCTTCAAAATAACAATACAAGCATACCCCTTTGCTGCTATCGATTTTGAACAACAATATATCATCACATGCAGTGATACCCAGAATGGTGCGCTCAGTATAAGAGAGTCTCTGACTGAAGATGCCACGATTTGCTCTGAAACTCTGTCAATCTCCAGTAATCCCCTGTGAAATATCTTTGTGAAATGCAGTCCCGATCTCTAAATGAAATCGGCAGATAAATATCCAGAGGTGATCTTTCACACCCATAGATATTGTTACCGAAGGAGGATTTCGTCCCCAACAACCGATAGAGCCTGTAGCCAGAACTCCCAGAAGTCTCTTCAGAGAAACCAATTTCCAATATCCAGAATGTCTATAATGAGAGCAAGCAATTGAATATAAAGACCTTTTGTTGAGACAACTCCATTTGCACACTCAATGTGGGATAAAACTTAAAACATATTTTCTTTTTAAGTCCCACGTCCCCCTTTTTACCTAGGCACTCAACAAGGGGTCAACAACTTTATTTTATAACTTAAGTTGCTGCCTTTTTAAAAACATAAAGTCACTTTACGGAATAAAGTAACTTTATAAATAACATAACTCCCAAGTCACTTTATAAAATATTATTTATCACTTAAGTGACTTATGTCCCCTCATATCTCCACTTTATAAAATAAAGTTATAACTATATTAAATTAAATATTTAATTTAATTTAATATAATCAAACCTTTGTTCATTAAAATCTCTGACCTCTGGTTAATCAATCTGCCAACTGAAGATAAATCTGGATACCCTTTTCGGCGAAGAACAACACTACACTGCCCTCCGACCAGAAACCCTAAAATCTGACTTACTAAAAATAGTAAGTCCATGCTTCCATGCTCATAATGGCTCCGAAAGAAAGGCAATAGAAAGCACTCGACATCCGGATGACGACTAAACGACCTCCATTAGGCTCCCACGCACCTGTCATAGCCTACGGGAGCCCAAAAGTAGGCTAGAACACCATAACGAGTTGACTGCTCAGAAAGGGGACATTACATGGTGTTATTAGATTCTCTAAAATTTGTAGGTACCAATAGTAATTTATATGCTTTTTTTGTTAAACAAATTACAAGTTTTTATCTAAACTACATATATTATTATTAAATTTCTATATTATATATAATTTTATATATATATAATACTCATTGCAAACAGAAAATATATGCACCCTGTATAATAAATTAAGAAATAGAACAAAATATGTTTCCTTTTAACCTGTTTGATATAGAATGGTCTTATATTCAATTCTATAAATCAAACAATAAATCACAACTTGAAACTTTCATTCAAAAACCAGATACCCAAAAATATTTTCTAAACAAATAGAAACACTTTCATAAAATTAGATACTCACATAAATAATCTTCTGACCAAATAGATATATCATAAATCCTCCCAACCAATTGATCTAAAGGATATCAAAAGCTCTCTCATTTCCTAGTAACTATACCTTTACCCTTAGATACTAAGGGTAATGGATCCAGTACTTGTGCAGGGTACCAATTGTTGTTAACTAATTAATTTATTGAAGTCCAGTTTTAAACACTTTTTGTTAGTACTTGAACACAAAAACTACAATGTTTAAACAATAACAAATGCTATGCATATGTTCTAGCAAGTTAATTGTGAGAATCTTTTGCTAGTGCCATACAATACATATTTTAAGAGTCTCAAAAAGAAATTATGAGATGGTCATATTTTGTTTGTTTAATTGGTTATATGGGAGTGAAATTGGTCCCTCTCGTATTACATTGTGACTACATTGTGGTATTACAATATCTTGGCAATGGTGCACGTATCACTTGGCAAGATTCAAACCTGGTCTCCTCCACAAAAGTTTTGGAATTTATCCGGTTGCGCCCATGCCATGGGATTTATGGGATGGTCATATTGCACTCTACCTACAGGTGAATTTTGGAGTGCCAACATGGTGCCTATATGGAGTTACTCAATTCTCAATAAAAAATGCATAAACATTGGAGATATACTTTTCAAGAAATGATTTCCTCATTTTTATTTTTACTTTTATTGTTTACATATAAGCAAAAAAAGCCCTCAAAATAAATGATCTAAAAGAGCACCTAGCATTCTCCGACAAAGATGACATGAGATATATAGTATTATAACATGACAAACATACTTCTTGTAAATTTTCATGAAGTGAGGTGGCACCATGTGTACTACAGCCTTATTTATTCCACAAAAATAAAGCAGAAAGTTACAAGAGACACTATCCAATGAAAGAAATAGCAGCATCTAAGAGAGTAGAACAGCAAGAGCACTTCATTAGTTTCACAAAAAGTGTAAATCATGAACTAATCTCAATGACAGCATGTGCACACAATCTCTTTCTGAACAGAATGAAAATATATACACACAACTCTCTACATGAATGAACAGATGCCTCCAAACTGGTCTGGGGCTGAATATATACGACTATAGATAACAAGGGAGCAGTTGCAACAACCCAACCAGCGAATAATTTTTTTTAAATCACCCCCCCTGATGTACATCATTATGACACAAGGGTGTTGCACACAACGCAACAAACCCTTGACATGCACTAGAAAATGACAAACTACACATATGTACATAAAGACACTACTGCTCAATGAGAACTCAAGGGCATGGTGCCTGAACTGGCACAACATCAGTATGTCCACCTACGGTATAGGTGCTTGATAAACACACAACCATAAGGTGCACAGCTAATGGATCCCTTCCTGGCTTACAATAACATTTACAAATATCTAAATTATACATTTATATAATGATAGAAACATAGATTTGCCCTAAAGAGTTCCTTTATCGGCAAACTCGTCATAACATATCACAATGCCAGACCTGCAACTATGGCAAGGCACAAGTAAAGTATGAGAACTACATCATTGGAAGTACTAAATCCTCAAAATCAACATATAGCCACCCGACAATTACACTGTTAGCAAAAATTATCTTTGGCTTAGAGGACTCCAATCGAAAATATCTCTTCCATCAAATTCACCGAGGATTTGCACCCAACCTCATTTCGGTTTCAGTCTCCGCAATAACCAAGCCACATAATCATAGGGGAGAAAATCCAATGAGCTTCAAACCTAAGCCCTCATCATGATAATTGCTCCAACCTTACCATGCAATTAGGCCCATTGAACGAATTTGCCAAAATTTGGAGGTATCAAAGATAGGTTATATGTTTTCCCTCAATTTCCTTTTCATACTAAACATTGACCAAGCTTTTAACTAAAATGACCATAATATTATAAGATTTTCCAAATTTATAGACAACAGTAGTAAAGTACTAAAGCAGAAAGTTAATAGGACAAAATCCAAAATTTACTTCCTAAACACTCCAGCTAGAATTAAAGCAGGGATATGCAGGTTACTTTGAATGGAAGAGGCAAATTTGGCAACAACTTATCTAGCGATGCCTTTATTTGAGGGGAGAATGAGGATAGAATTGTGGAATCCAGTTATAAGTAAAGTTCAGAACAAACTACCGGCATGGAATGGTAGATGGTTATCATTAGCAGGAAGAATGCACCTAATTAAGTCAGTCTTACAGGACATTCCAACATATTATATGTCCTTGTATACTATGCCAAAATTGATAGAAAAAAGTTTATTCTATATTATGCAGTCATTCGTGTGGTCAGAATTACATGATAAAAGGAAATTTCCTTTGGTGAAATGGAGTAAGGTGTGTGATGATAAAACTAGAGGAGGTCTCGGTTTAAGAGTTCTTATAGATGCAAACTTAGCTCTTAGGGGAAAAGTAATTTGGAGATTGTACAAAGAGAGTCAAAGACAATGGGCAAAAATTCTTCTAAGTACGTTGAGCCCAATGACCCAAGCTTAATATTTACTGCATTTTGACTACCAGATGGTTTTGCACTATGGAACAGTTTGAAAAAATCAATTGATCTTGTGATTAAAGGTCTAAGATGGGTGGTGGGAACTGGAAACAAAATTTCTATTTGGATGGATACTTGGTGTGATAAATTACCACTCAATCTAGATCCAATTTTGAAACAATGGATGAGATTACTTCAAGACAAACATGACAATAGGGTTTCAAACATTATGTACAAGGATCAAGAAGGAAGATAAAAATGGAAAGAATATTTTTTACAAGTATACAAGACATTGATGCTAGGGGGCAGTTGAGCAGAAAGATAACAACAATAATTATTCCGAAGGAAGTCGAGGATAAGCTGATTTTGGAGTTGAATAGCTGAGGAGAACACACAACAAGAAGCGGATATAATGTAAAGCACCAACAAAATAGGAATACCAAAAGAATATGGAGAGATATTTGGGATAGCCCAAGCATTCCTAAAGTCAAAATGATTGTTTGGCTAGTAGGTCATAGAAGAATCTTCTCCTGGGATAACCTAATGAAAAGAGGTTTTCATGGCCCCTCACAATGTGTTCTTTGTAAATATGAGGAGAGTATAGACCATCCCTTAGGACACGACTCAATAGTTTGGAAACTATGGCAATGGATTCTTATTATGTTTGGTAAATGCAAGGTGATGAATCGTAGACTTGAAGAATAATTAAAGCAATGGCAGAGCATTTTTAAAAGTGCGGATTTACAGACAATCTAGGATATATCAAAAGATACAATGCTTTGGACTATGTGGTTGGAAAGGAATAAACAAATATTTAAAGAAAAGGAAAGCAATTTAGAGGTAATGAAAATGAATATTTGTTTAGCCATAGAGGAGTCTAAACCAATCCTATCAACTCACCCAATCCCTAATATTGAAGCAGAGAGCATTGATAAATGGAGTCAAGTCATCAAATGGAATTATGATGTTGGGTACAAGAGAAACAAAAAGAAGGTAAAGAATATAAAGTGGAAACCACCAGAAGTGGAGTTGGTCAAATTGAATTTTAATGGAGCTTATAAAGAAAATCCAAGACCAACAAGAGGAGGAATAATTAGAAATAATAGGGGAGAGATTTTGTCTTATTACGCTTTCAATAGTGGATTTAAGACAAATAATGAAGCTGAAGCTTGGGCGGCTTTGGAAGGGTTAAAAATATGCAAACAAATGAAATGGAATAGAGTATGGATGGAAGGTGATTCACTCATAATAATAAATGCAATTTTTAGGAAAACAAAGGCTCCATGGAACATACAAGAGATAATTGTGGAAATAAAAGACCTTGCTACAGAGTTTGAAGAAATCAAATTTATACATACGTTAAGGGAAGGAAACAAATGTGCAGATAGGCTAGCCAATAAAGGGGTTTTAATTGAGGATCGTGAAGTTAAATTATCTTTTCCATGGTTAGAGAAAGTAGTAAGTTTAGCTGAAGCTGACAAGAAAATGTTGACTGCCTAAATCAAATAATGATTAAGATTTACTTTAATGTTTTCCATTGGTAATATTTGCTTTATTTTATAACATTAATGTTTTTTCATATAATCTATTTATTACAATTCTCGTGGTTGAACTTTTGTTTCAAGAAGGAAACTAGCAATCCAGATCTAGTAAAGCGGACTATGATAACGCGAAGTTTTAGAAAATTACTATGCTAAGATGCAATGCATAGACAATAGAGGTGGATTTTTGGTATTGTGAAGGCTGCTGCAAGAAAATGTCAAGAAGAAGGATGCTGAATTTTGAGATATTGTATTCACACAGAAATTGAAGACGATCCAAAAATGAAAATCGAGATGAAAGTTGAATTTGTTTGTAAACTATCAAGCTCTAGAGGAGAGAATTGTGATTTGTCAAGGATGAGGGACACGGGTACAACCCCTTTGTTCTCCAACAAAAAAAAACAGGTACTTTTTTCAAATTTGAGACCATCAAATTATATGTATTCTCTATAAAACTTATATATCTTATTTTTTTATGTATTCTCTATAAAACTTAAATATCTTCATTTTTTTATGTATTCTCTATAAAACTTGTATATCTTATTTTTTTAATTAGGTAAAAACTATTTCTTTAATATCAAGGAGCTATAGCTGCAAGCTTACTGTAGTGGTAAGGGCTTTGGCTTCTCTTTGAGAGGTCCAAGGTTCAAACCCCACTCAGTATGAGGGGACCATGACCCTCATAAAAACATGTGTAAACTCATTGAAAAAAATATCAAGGAGCTATATCTCTATTCTCTATAAAATTTGTATATCTTCATTTTTATAATTAGGTAAACACTATTTCTTTAATATCAAGGAGCTATATCAAATGGCGTGTGCTAAGAATCTGTGATTTTAATGCAAAGTTCCATGTTCGAGACTTGTCAGATAATATGCGCATAATTGCCAAATCTGTAAAGAGGTTAAGTATGTGCATAATTGTCAACACTGTAAAGTGGAAAGCATTGGTAAATTACCACATCCAAACCTTGGTACGACGTACCTAACGGACGTGGCCATGTGCAAGTACAAGACGAATTTGGCGTAAAAGATAAGCTGCGATCATGGCAGCTAAGTAGAAGGTTTCCCAACCAGAATAAGATCACCTATCCAAAAAAATATCGAGGAGCTATGAACGTTTTCCACTATTCCCATGCTTACAACTTTTTCCAATGTCCTCTCGAATTTGAACTTGGTCTCCGCCATGGGAACCAATTGAGTTAACTAATTGAACTCATCATCCCATTCAATATTAATCTATAGGAATTAAGTCTATTATGTTTTGCCAAGGAAAGATTTGGAAAGCATTCGATACTTGTAAAAGAAATATAAGCTAGCAATGTTTTGCCATGAAAATATCCGTAAAGCATCGTGTACTAGGGAAGTCATATGCATTTCCTATAAAATTTCCATATTCTCCTTCAATGTTATCGCACAAAACTTGAATTTCTTATACTTTGAAACAGAAACCATTCTCAATTAATTTTCTTAAGGGTTTATATGGGATTAAATTCACCTCTGTGTAGAAAGGTAGGGTTTCTTCCTTACGTTAATTGAATAATCTCTGCGAACATTACTTCTATTTAATAATTTCTGTATCTCACACTAATCGAATAATGTCTGCGAAAGGCAGGGTCGACAGTGTAACTTAACCTAGGGTTTCATTAAGCAAAATGACAAGGATTTTCTATATGATTGTGATAATAATAATAAGATCCCGAGATCTTCCAAAGTGGTAAGTGTATTCACCGTAAAAAGTCAAAAAATTGAGTCCTTTCAACACTTGACAGTCTCTCTAATGATTTCAGTTCCCTGTGCATGCTTAACATCACTAAAAGAAGAAAAAAGAAAGAAAGAATTAAGAAGAAAACAAAATGCGGGAGCAAGGAACTCAATAAAAGATTGCAAACGTACCCGGCGATAATTGGAAATCTTCCAAGTGGCCTGAGGATGATGAGGATGCCTTAAACGCGCAGGGTGAGATAATTCGAGCGGTACTTTACAACCGGAATAAAATGCTGGAGCGCAAGGATCATTCTTCTTCCGCCATTGTACAGAAAAATCTGTGATCGGCCTCAATCTTTGCCAATTGAAAGGCACCGGCCTGATCAAGAACACGGACATATCTTCGTAAAATGCTTATACTTTACAATAATAATAATACAAGGGACAATTGATAGATATGGTTTGGTAAATTACAGGAATAAGACTTGTGGGATATTATTTTATTTCGCTGTGAAAGAGAATGGAACCTGGGTTTCGTTTTGGTTGCTACGTGGAAGTATTCGTGTTTGGTTCTGCTGACGTGTGTTTTGTTTATTTTTCAATAACGTGCGGCGGAGGACTTCCGCTAAGTAGAGGGGACACAACTACAGTTTGTGGGCGCTGTTTTCCTTTTCAAACACCGTGCAACTAATTCTCTCATTGGGCTGTTAGAAGAATGGATAAACAAATTTGGGGGAGAGGGTGTGCATTTAGCCAAATATGTGGTAAAACTCTTCATGCAGATGATGTAATTCTTGTTGCCAAAACAGCCAAAGATCTAGAAGATCACCTTCAAGCTCTAGAACTCTTTTGTAAAGAAGTTGGGATGCAGGTGAACACGAGCAAAACAAAAATTATGATTTTTTCAGCAAAAAAGAAGAAGCAACAACTCAAATTTCAGTTTGCAAGAGAACCGCTTGATGTAGTAGTAGAATACAAATACTCGGGCATAGACTTTCATGACAAACTTAATTGGAATACATGTAGGATGAAAAGAACTCAAAGTGGTTGGATAGCACTATATGCACTTCAAAACAGGTGTAGGAATGCCGAGTTGTGGGACCGGAAGACCACCAAGGTCTTATTTGGCCTACTTGTTACACCGGTTCTGTTGTATGGTTGCGAGGTGTGGGCTAGTGGCACAACAAATGCAAAATGGAGGCAAATAGAAAGGATTCAAAAATATCTAATCACAAACTTTCTCAAAATTAAGGCCACAACCCCTTATGAAATTATTCTAGTTGAAACTGGAATGTTCCCTTTAGAAGCAATTGCTATGACCAAGCAGTTATGTTACTTGAAAAAAACAGAAAACATGACAAATGATAGATGGCCTAGAGCGAGTTAGGGACGAAGAGTTACATAGGCGAAAGAATACGTGGATGAAACAAAATGAGAAATGGATGAAACGTTGGGAAATCAACATAAATGAATGCCCAAATGTCAACAAAGACATTAAAAATTATGTGAATGAAAAGTTCGGAAGTGGAATGTGGAAAAATGCAAGCGAGGAAAAGACAATATTATATTGCAAATTTTAACCCAACGTATGACCACAAGGAAAAAGCGTATATAGGCGCTGAAATCAAGTGGAAGGAAAAAATACTCATTGCTCAGATAAGGACTAGCTCTCATAGGCTTAGATGTGAAACAGGGGAGATGGAAAACACCCAAAGAACAATGGGAAGAAAGAATATGTACTCTATGCAACACAGAGGCGGTAGAGACAGGAGGAACACTTCATCTATAAATGGCCGAGTTTTTCAGATATCCATGACAAATACAAAGAAACACTTGGGAACGAGTTTATTACAGATTTATTTGAAGATTGGAAAATAAAAAAAGTTGGAGAATTGCTAACACAAATCAGCAGGAGAAGGAACAATCTTCTCAAAGATATTAAAGATCATATGATATGATTTGAGTAATTTTACTTCCATATTTGAGGTCCCATAGACCATATTTGGGTCTCACGGACGTAATTAAAATATTTCATTCATTCATTCATTTAAAAACTTTTATAGGGAGGAATTTGTAGCTATCTTTTTGAACAATTGATAAAGGTGTATTTTTTTAATTGTAGCGTTAAATCATAGTGTTATTATTATAACCCTTATTTTACCTCGTAAATACAATCTAGAGTGAGAGAGACCGTGGTGGCTTAAGGTTGGTACCGCAGTCATCAAACTAGTACACACTCAACGGAGCGAGACTACTACCTTTGCCTAAATTAAACATGCCCCTAAGGTTTGAACCTAAATCTCCTCTTGGTAAGTGCTTCTCTCATAAATATTAATAAATATAAATATGTTTTTAACAATTAAAATATATAGAAATGGTGAAGTGACTAGGAGCCGAGGCTCTCGAAGGATTGGGCGGGAAAAACCTCTGAGCTGGTGTCGGGCGTTTCTCTAGGGTTTCTGGTGTGGAAGCTCTACCAGGGACTGTGGTGGGTTGACAGGGTGCTTGGCTGAAGGTTCTTCCGCTACCCTGGGAGGGCCCAATGGGGTCTCCTCCAGCTCCTCCTGCTGGGAGAAAGAATTCGTATGCTGAGATGTTAAAGGAAAACCCTTCGTCCTCCTCTGATGAAGCTCAACGAAGGGCTTTTCAAACGTTACTCAAGAATGTTAGCAAGGGTGCATCTGCACACCGAGTTAATGGCTGCCTCCCGCAATCCGCTACCAGACCAAAGATTGTTATATAACCGAAGCTAGTTGAAGACACAATTTCCTACCGTGCTCACCATGACCTGGATTTGCAAATTCATGGGTATTCGTCCCACTCGAACTTTCTCGCACACCCGGGTTAGACAGAACTGGGAGCCACTAGGTGAGTACTCCTTATGGCCTATCAGTAATGGTTATTTCATTATTAGTTTCTCTTCTTTAGCAGATAGAAACAGAGCATTTGAATCATAGAAGAGGAACCATGGCCCGACTGGGTTATTTGTTCAACCTTGGAGAGTGGGTTTTGACCCTCGTATCGAACCCACGGCAGTCCCGGTCTGGATCCGACTGTATGCTCTCCCGATGGAGTTTTGGGGTGAGCAGGTTTTAGAAATGATTGGTAATTCATTAGGCAGATTTATAGGAGTCTCCAGAGACACTATAGAGGGAAACACAACTTGTCTTTGCTAGGATCTGTGTTGAAATGGACATTAGCCAGCCTCTACCAACCGAGGTGGAACTTGAGTTGACAGGGCTCTCCTAGATACAACAGCTTAGATTATGAGGCACTACCTTTTAGATGCAGAGTCTGCCATAAGCACGGCCATCTGGCAAGGTTCTGCCCAAATATTTTGAGCACAAAAGTGGAGGCGCCGCTTGGAAATCCAAATCGCCCCAGAGAGGGCAAGTTTACCCCTGTCCAAGATCCATCTAGTATTCCTCAGGATTCCGATCTCCGTAAAGATGGTTTTGAACAACCGAAGCGAAGGAGAAATAAAAAGAAAAATTCCAAGGAGCATGCACAACTTAAACCAACCAAT
Source organism: Wollemia nobilis (assembly GCA_028583015.1). NCBI lineage: Eukaryota > Viridiplantae > Streptophyta > Pinopsida > Araucariales > Araucariaceae > Wollemia > Wollemia nobilis. The sequence continues at coordinate 1,555,082 of JAQPPZ010017097.1, read as the reverse complement.
CGGTATGAAATCTTTAAATCCCTAGTGGATCAAGAGGACCAAGTTATGGAGGGAGTGGATGGGAATGTTGAGGATATTAACATTCACTCTCAGGCTTCCCCTTCTTCTACTCCTATCTTAGAACATGTAATGGAACCCTCTGGGACAATGCAACCAGAGAACTCAGGGACACTGGTAATCCACTCCCCAAAGACAACTCGGTTATTAAGGACGTCAATATGGGAAGCTCTGAAAAGAACAGGGAAAGGCCGGTTCTAGGGATTACCCAGGTGGAGAAGAGGTCTAAAAATAGTAATTCCCAAGGAGCAGGTAGAAAATCCAATAAGGATCTACTAGCAAGACAAGGAGACAAGCCGATCAATGGAGGATCGGTGAGGCCAATTGAGTCTTATTGCTCACAAGGTCCTCAATGATTATTCAATCCCGGAATGTTAGGGGTTTAAACAGTAGAACCCATCAATCTGCTGTTCAAGGACTTTTAGGAAAATGTAAAACAGACTTTTTGCTCATCCAGGAGACAAAAATGTCTGTAGATCTTATGTGCAAGACTGCTAACATAATATGGCGGGGTGCTGATTATATGGATGTGGCCGCTCAGTGGTGCCTCTGGGGGATTGTTACTCTCCTGAACCCTCAAGTATGGACAGCTTTAGAACACATAGCTTGGAGGGGTGTTCTCACTTCTCTCGTTTAGAAACAATGCCACAACTCGAACATGTTCTTATTACAAACTTCTATGGGGCTCAATGCTTTGATGGCCAGCGGCTCCAATGGCAAGTCAGTACACAACATGAGGTCATCCCGGGAAGTTTTTGACTCGGATCATAGTCGGGGATTTTAATGCCAAATTGTCTGTTAGGGATCGGGAAGGTGGTGCCCCAGCTTTGGATCCCGGGGACCGGTTCTTGATTGCCCAAATCCAGGCCTTTAATCTGGTTGATATCAAAGGCCCTGGAACCTACTTTACTTGGACAAACAAGAGGAGAGAGCCACACAGCAGGAAGGTTAAGTTAGACCGGTTTTTGGTTTCTGAAGAGGCATTTATTAAATGGAATCTTAAGTTCCAGATTTTGGAAGGTCCAGTCTCGGACCACTATCCCCTTTTGTTGGAGGGAGGGCCGATGACAGGTCAACACCATAAGCCATTCAAATTTGAAAATTTTTGGTTGCAAAAGGAGGATCTCCGAAGGAAAATTCCACAGTGGTGGGAAGAAGGCCGCCTACCCTTGGGGACTGCAATGTTCAAATTCCATAAACAGCTCCATTTTGTCAAGTGTAAATTGAAACAATGGAGACAAAACAATAAGTCGGACTTCCAGCTCCAAAGGGCCCCCTTGATGGCTAGATGGGAGGAGGTGCAAAAACACTTCAGGGAAGGTACCATTACTGAGCACCTTAAAGCTGAGGATGATGCTCTGCGCAAAGCGGTTGAGGACATTGATAATCAAGAGGAAATTTATTGGAAACAGAGAGCAAGAATCACTTGGTTACTAGAAGGTGATAGAAATACAAAATTTTTCCACCGCTCAGCCCGTGCAAGGAGACAAATGCATAACATGGAAGTCCTTCACGATGAGAATGGACACTCCTTTGATACTCTCCCCGAAATGCATTTCCACTCAATGGATTATTTCTCAAACCTTTTTAAGGAAAGTAGGGAACAAGATGTGGAAGCCCAAAATGAAGTTATTAATGTCATACCTTCTATTATCTCTCACGAAGAGAATCGACTCTCCTTAGACCCATTGACAGTGATGAACTAAAGAAAGTGGTCTTTGGGATGAGCACGGGAAAATCGCCATGTCCAGATGGCTTTCCTATAGAATTCTTTCAGGCCTTCTGGGATACTCTGGAGAAAGATGTTTTGGCTGTCGCAGAGGAGTCCATAACTAATAAAAGAATGCTTAAGGCTCTCAATCACACCTTCATCACTTTAATTCCAAAAGGGGAAGGGGGGTTCATCTCTCTGATTTCAGACCGATTGCCTTATGCAATGTTATTTATAAAATAGTCACGAAGATTATGGCTGAACGGCTAAAACCTTTTCTCCATAAAATAATTTCCTCTGAGCAAGGGGGTTTTGTTGAAGGAAGACAGATCTTGGATGAAGTGGTCCTTGCTCAGGAGGCAATCCATACAATGCAAACTTCGTGCAACAAAGGAATGTTCATAAAGTTGGATATGTCTAAGGCTTATGACCTGGTGGAGTGGGGCTTCCCGGCAAAGATGATGGCAGCCTTTGGCTTCTCTCAGGACTCGGATTGACCGGGTCATGAGCCGTATCTCCACACCTTCTTTCTCCGTTCTAATCAATGGGCTCCCCTCGACTCCTTTTGGAGCCTCTCGGGGTCTTCGTCAAGGGGACCCTTGCTCTCCTTACCTCTTCCTCATCTTAGCAGAAGGATTAGGCGGACTCTTCCCCGAGAAGACGACAGCTAGGTGTGATAACGTGTATTAAAGTGGGGACAGAAGTTTTGACCCACTTACGCTTGTGGATGACACAGATTGGTTGGAGTGGCCAGCCTCGGGGAAGCAAGAGGAATTAGAGATACTTTAAACATCTACCTTCGGGCCTCAAATCAAGTCATTAATGATAAAAAATCCAAAGTGGTCTTCTTCAATCTTGACCGAAGGTTACAGGAAAGAGTTACTGAGATCCTGGGATTTACTAGGACTTCTCTACCTGTTGTTTACTTGGGGGTTCCACTGCATTTCAAAAAACTAAAAATTGATATCTGGAAGGATCTTTTGGATGGCATCAAAGAGAAAATGAATCATTGGTCTCATAAATGGTTAAGCTATGGAGGCCGACTAACTTACTTACAATCAGTTATTCAGGCAATGCCAATATATAAATTCTCCATCCCGGCTGCCCCACATTCTATATGGAAAGAGCTTGACAAAATGGCAGAAGCTTTTTATGGGAGGGTGCAAAAGGGAAGAAGAAATGGGCCTTGGTTGGATGGGATAAGGTCACCCAGCCCAAGGATAAAGGAGGGCCGGGACTGAGAAGCTCCAAGCTTAATAATCAAGCTTTGGCTGGTAAATTGTACTGGAGGTGGATTTCCCAGCCAACATCCCTCTTTAGCAGAATTCTTTCTAGCAAATACCTAGGCCATGCTCACCCCAATGATCTGGGACGTTTCCCTTTGGAGGGTAATGGATCCTTAGTATGGCAGACTCTCAAGCTGGGAGCTCAAGTTATCAAAGATCAATTGTTTTGGAAAGTGGGGAGAGGGGAGAAGGCCCGTTTCTGGACTGACTCCTGGGATCAGCACCCTCCCATCATTGCTGTGTTTCCATAATTGCAACCCATTAAATCAGCCATAGAAGACAAGGGCTGGATTCATATTGAGAGTTATTTCAATACCAACCACATTGGGGAGTACAAGTTCAAAAAGTTCAAGAGGTTGGAAGAGTGGCCAATTCCAATCCCACCGGAGCTGGCACCAATCTTAGAAAAAATTTTGAAAGCTAGGTTTCTTACTGGGTGGGATGAAGAGGATGAACTTGCCTGGGGCTTTGGGAACCTTGGGGTTTACACTGTGAAGGCGGGATTTAACCAGATTCTTCCAGAGCCCCTCCCACACTCTTTCCCGGTCCATGTTTGGAAGAAGATATGGCACCCCAAGGGTTGGCCGAAGGTGAATTTTTTTGCCTGGCAACTTATGCACAATGGAATTCTCACCTTTGACAATCTTAGACACAGAGGCATCATCGGTCCTTCTCAATGTGTTTTATGCCGCAAGCATGAGGAAACTGCTGATCATTTGATGTTTGAATGCCCCTTCACACGGCAGATTTGGATGCGCTGGTTTTCCCACTTCAAAATTCAAGCCAACAGTGAGGTGACTCGGACCAATATTTGGAACCGATGGAAGAGAGGCAGATTTAAATCCAAAGCTCTCCGAATTGGCTGGGAGCTGGGCTTTCTTTTTATTTGGTGGCAGGTGTGGCTGGAGAGAAATGCCCGCATTTTCCGTGAAACATTCTCTTCACTTGATGGAATATGGCAGGTTATATGGAGCAAAGTGGTGGAAACAGTTGCCATCTACGTTGAGGAGGAACATCAGTCTGTTTCTGTGCCACTGGTTGATGGAGTTGTTGCTCTTGAAAGACAGGCTCATGATAGATGGCACCCTCCCCCAGCAGGATGGATCAAAATCAATACTGATGGAGCTGCAAAAGGAAATCCGGGTAGTGCTGGTACTGGAGTTGTGTGCCGTGATCATGGTGGGTCCGTGCTTTACTGGGAACTGCACGGTCTGGGTCATGCCACAAACAATGAAGCGGAGGCCTTGGTCGTTAAATTTGCTTCTATCTGGGCTGTCAAGGTGGCCATAGAAAGATAATTCTTGAGTCCGACTCCCAAATTCTGGTGGGCGCTCTCGATTGCATGAGGAACTTTGATTTGCAAGCCCGGAGGTTGCGGAGTCTTGTCTCTCAGATAAAGGATCTCTGGAAAGAATTAGATGATGTGGTTCCCATCTATGTGAGTAGGGATTTCAACAAGGCGGCCGATTTCCTTGCTAAGATAGGTGCTGAGAAGGAAGTTGGAGTGCAGATGCATAGTGATATGCCTGTGGAGGATGCTGTGATTCGGCAAGGCCTTGAATGCTACCTATGATAATGTGCAAAGTTTTTGCTGCTAAGGAAGGTTTTTGTCATGATTTCGTGACATGTAGCGGCGTCGTGGCCTCTTGTTGGAAGTTGTCACGATATCGCGATAGGTTTTGCCTTCTCAGCCTTAGAAAGGAACATGTCACGAAATCGCGACATGTCACGAAATCGTGACGTTTTTGGCGCAGGGATGATAAGGAGGATTATCGTCGCGATATCGTGACATTTTTGGTAAACTTGAGCAAAGGGCACATTTCGTCGCGATATCGCGACATTTTTGTCGATCGGAAGCTGCATGGTAAAACTGTCACGATATCGCGACAGTTGGGGCACACTGGCGTCATCTGGATTTCTTGTCGCGATATCGCGACAATTTTGAAGACTGGTTGCAATGAGGATTATCATCGCGATATCGCGACTTTTTTGGTGAACTTGAGCAAAGGGCACATTTCGTCGCGATTTCGCGACATTTCTGTCGATCGGAAGCTGCATGGTAAAATCGTCGCGATATCGCGACAGTTGGGGCACACTGGCGTCATCTGGATTAATTGTCGTGATATCGCGACAATTTTGAAGACAAGTTGCAATGAGGATAACTTGTCGCGATATCGCGACAGTTTTGAAGATTGGGAACTGAAAGGAAAATTCGTCGCGATTTCGCGACACTTTTGGCACATTCATGGCTTTGGTAAAAATTGTCGCGATATCGCGACACTTTTGCGGATTGGGAGTCAAGATGAGAATATGTCGCGATATCGCGACACTTTTGCTGGCTGGGCGCTTCGGAGAAATTCCGTCGCGATTTCGCGACCCTTTTGGAGATTTGATGCTTCCTGGAGTTCTTGTCGCGATTTCGCGACGCCTGTGATGATAGACCGTCGGAGGGAGTTGTCCTCGCGATTTCGCGACTTTTTGGCGATCGGACGCGGAGGGCTTTGTCTGTCGCGATATCGCGACATGTCGCGTTTTCGTGACTGATGGCGCTGCTGCGACCGCGACGGGGTTGATTGCCGCGATTTCGCGACATGTCGCGTTTTCGCGCCTTGTTGTCTTCTGTGCTCTGTGGGGGTTAGCGTTGCCTTTGTGCTCTCCGCTTGTTGTCTAGTTCTCTGCTGTTGGTTGGGATGAGTTTTCTCCCTTGTGTAATTGCCTTTTGTATTAATACAAGTTTTTCAATTTTTTCAAAAAAAAAACAATTAAAATATATAGTTTTGAGAAGGACCTTGCAATAGTAAAAGTTATTAGAATTTAAAAAATAAACTCAAATTTAATTTATGAAGTGGCCTTTCATATATGTGTTTTTTCTTCTTATAAACAATTAATAAATATATCTATATTAGTTATGTAAACATACACATCACAATTTTCAATCCCTTAAAAAAACAATAAATATAAATATATATAGTTTTTTATTACATAGGAGAGTTGGTTACAACCATTATTTTTAGTAATTGGTCAGCACAAGGTTCAAACCACAAGGATTGCTCTCAACAAACTTATTTGTCTCATTCTTGTTGACTCGGCGTAAGATGGGAACCACTAATTGTTGAGGTTTCGTATCGTTGTCATCGATCTAACAGGCACTCAAAGGATTCGGAGCTGAATACTACCTTTGCAAAGGGTTGGCTTCCCCCAAGGTTTGAACCTAGGTCTCTTTTTGGTAAGAAAATATTATGTTAAGGAATTGTCCCCCGTATCCCTTGGAGCCATGACTTTTCGTTCCATAGGACCTGTTCCATTCGGGTATACCCCTCAGGCTAGCTAGGAGGTTTTTTGTATCCGACGCAGGTTGTCAAGCTTGAACCTCGGACCTCCTTCCAAAAATCAAGGAAACTTACCGATGAAGGTACTGGTGCATAATATATATATATATATATATATATATATATATATATATATATATATATATATATATATATATATATATATATATATATATATATATATAATGTTATAGTTATAGTTATAGTTATAGTTATGCAAGCATACACATCACAATAAATATTAAGAGAAATTAAACCTTTTTACATGGATTATCTCTTATTTGTCACTCCACTATGACTTAGTGATTTAATACCATGACAAATATGATTAATTTTGAAGACATTCAAACCTTTAACCTCGTCAAATAAAACACTTTCTCTCATTATTTTTTTATAATCTGGTTTTTTCTTCTAACATTTTATTTAGGCATAGAAAAATAAACTAGAAACCCTAAACTGTAGAATTGTAAGGTAGACCTACATCTGCCCAACGCAAAATTATTGGAAATTCTGGGCCAGATGGGTGAAATCGTTTTTCAGGTAAAATTTCTTCATCTTCTTTCCCTTGTCGAGAACTACAAGAACGTAGAAACTGCACAAAAGGGAAGGGAACTTTAGATTTTGCTTTCTTTGGAGGAACTGTCAATTCCATTGATGATGGCTTTGCATCCAACGACATATCCTCACCGCTGTTAAGATACTCCAACACACTGTAGTTGTTGCCTAACTGAACATTGGTCATATGAAGTCGCTTTTTTGGAGAAGCATCTTCTTTTGCAGATACCCTTCTTGGGCTATAGGAGCACCTGGCGTTAGCTTACGAAAATGTACTGGAGGACTCTGAAGCAAGCACTACTGCAATCCTTTGTTGATACTGAGGAGCCTCATTGTTGACAGTTTCAACTGCAGGATCAACTTTTTCTTTTTCATATTCTTTTTTTACCATATGTGAGACATGTGCCAACTTGGAATGTGTACCTTTATAAGCAGCCAAATGTGCATTTTTACGTCCAAATGTGCATTTTTATGCCCTCCCACATTCATCCAACCATCCTCCTTAGATTGAGGCATGGGTGCACTCGGTGTGATGGGGCTTTGCTTGTACCTGTTATGCGACATCAAGGAAAAGTCTTTGATCTTGTGTGCTGTGGATTGGCACCGAAAACAAGTGTTGGGTAAATTAATATAGAGGACCCGTTGGGGTAACACAGTGTCGCCAACTTGTATGTCAATAGACTCCTTGAGATCTCAAGAAACATCAATCTCGATGCAAACACGTTTTTGAGGGCGTGCATGGAAAAATTTGTTCGCCTCCACCAAAATGACACACCCAAGAGGGGTTGTTATGCGACTGAGAAAGGGCCACAAAGGTAGAGGGAGTCCTAGGAATTCCAACCACATAGGGACTTTGGTAGATCTTTCCTCAAAAATAAAAAAGTCACGGGTCCAATGAGGAGCCTCATTGTTGACAATTTTAGCTGCACGATCAACTTTTTTTTTCATATTCTTTTTTTACCAGCTGTGAGACATGTGCCAACTTGGACTGTGTACCTTTAGAAGCAGCCAGATGTGCATTTTTACGTCCAAATGTGTATTTTTATGCCCTCCCACAGTCATCCAACCATACTCCTGAGGTTGAGGCATGGGTGCACTCGGTGTGATGGGGCTTTGCATGTCCCTGTTATGCGGCATCAAGGGACAGTCTTTGATCTTGTGTGTTGAGGATTGGCACCGAAAATAAGTGTTGGGTAAATTAATATAGAGGACCCGTTGGGATAACACAATGTCGCCAACTTGTATGTCAATAGACTCCTTGAGATCTCAAGAAACATCAATCTCAATGCAAACATGTTTTTGAGGGCATGCATGGAAACTTTGTTCGCCTCCACCAAAATGACACGCCCAAGAGGGGTTGTTATGCGACTGAGAAAGGGCCACAAAGGTAGAGGGAGTCCTAGGAATTCCAACCACATAGGGACTTTGGTAGATCTTTCCTTAGAAACAGAAAAGTCACGGGTCCAATGAGGAGCCTCATTGTTGACAGTTTTAGCTGCAGGATCAACTTTTTCTTTTTCATATTATTTTTTTACCGGTTGTGAGACATGTGCCAACTTGGACTGTGTACCTTTAGAAGCAACCAAATGTGCATTTTTACATCCAAATGTGCATTTTTATGCCCTCCCACAGTCATCCAACCATCCTCCTGAGGTTGAGGTGTGGGTGCACTCAGTGTGATGGGGTTTTGCTTGTCCCTGTTATGCGGTATCAAGGGACAGTATTTGATCTTGTATGTTGTGGATTGGCATCGAAAAACAAGTGTTGGGTAAATTAATATAGAGGACCCGTTGGGGTAACACAGTGTCGTCAACTTGTATGTCAATAGACTTCTTGAGATCTCAAGAAACATTAATCTCAATGCAAACACGTTTTTGAGGGCGTGCATGGAAAAATTTGTTCGCCTCCACCAAAATGACACGCCCAAGAAGGGTTGTTATGCAACTGAGAAAGGGCCATAAAGGTAGAGGGAGTCCTAGGAATTCCAACCACATAGGGACTTTGGTAGATCTTTCCTTAGAAACAAAAAATTCATGGATCCAAGGAAAAAAACAAGCAGAGACCTTCTCATGTACCAGAGGTCATGTTCATAAATCACCTTAGCATGGGTTGTTTCTGCAAAGCGAAATAGAAAAAATCCCTTTGTAAGGTTTTGAATCATCATTAGCTTGACTCCATGAGGAGTCCAAGCTGTGTTAATCCATGCCCTAAAGGAAGACTCATTAGGGATGCATCCAGTGAAATACTCGATAAAAGTGAGAGATTCTAAATTGTGACATGTAGAATCAACTTCAAGCAAAGAAATAATTACATAAGAAGAATGAAGATTACCTATTGGACCACACAAACCTGCACAGTTGAATGAGAGGAGCCATTATCGCATGCATTCTCTTCTGCGGTGCCAATGTTGTGCATTGGTCCACCAGAGTTGGGGACCATAATGATACTCCAATCTAACACTTTTCACTTACCACTCTTTTATGATCTAATTTTTAAATTTTAACCTAGATATTCTAATAACAATAATATAGTAGAGTCCGCAAAGGCTAAGTAGATTGGTAAGTTCATACGCTTACCAAGAAGAGATTTAGGTTCAAACCTTGGGGGGCATGCTTATTTGCAAAGGTAGTAGTCTGTTCTAAATTTTTTGAGTGCATGCCAAATCGATGACGATGGTACGATTCTTGAGCGACCAATGGTTCTCCTTCCGTTGATAGTTTACTCTGAATTTTTTGAGTGTGTGTATCGATGACGATGGTATGAATTTTGAGTGACCAATGGTTCTCATCATGCCTAGTTAACAATAACGAAGTGGTATAGGCTTGGGACAACTTATGTGATTAGTAGTTACTAAAAATAGTGTTTATAACCAACTCCTTTATGTATAAAAAAAACAATAATATAATAAATTTTATTTCGAGGTAGGGGTTATAGTGGTAGCACCATGATTTGACACTACGATTGGAGGTAATGCGACTTGACCCTTTTTGAACAGTTGTTCAAAAAGGAAAGGTAGTTGCCTATTTCTCTATGTATGAAATATATAAAGTAGATTTGTTTTATTAAATAAACAATAATATAGTAGATTTTATTTTATTAAATAGTGTAAGTCTAAGTAATTAATTAGAAAAGGCTCTTGTCAATTTGGATATTGAAATGTAAAACAAGATAAAAAGAAAAATGGAGATGCTCAGTCCTTATAGGTATTTCTTATAGGGATTTCTTACACTTACTAAATTAAAAATAACAATAAAAAACTAACATTACGTAAAAATAATTAAATTACATTTTAAACCTCGACTCTCCATCTTATTAGAGGTCATGGCAAGATGGAGATGCCCAACCCTCGACATTTAACATCGGTTGTATGGGTTTCTTACACTAATCAAATATAAAAATAAAATAAAAACTAACATTACACAAAAACAATTGAACTACATTTTAAAGTTTATGATAATTATTTCACTAAATGTTATATGATGGCATAACAATATTATTATAATGTAGTCATGGGGAACAACACAACAATTTGGGGTTTGGTTTTTCTTTGAAAGGTTTAAGGTTCAAACTACAGTGTGTGTATGATTGTTTGTTAATTCCTTACTGATAAGCATAGTTCTTGCCCTTGTGAGGGGTCATGGTTGGGGGATTGCTGAGTCCTATGCATCAATTGTAGGGGTTTATAAATAAAAAAATAGAGTTGGGTTACATTCACACTATTTTTAGTAACTACCTAGTGCAGGGTGCAGGGTTCAAACCATAGGGCTTGCTTCAACAAGCCTATACCGCCTTGTTGTTGATGATTCTACGTGAGGAGAACTATTGGTTGCTCAAGATTTATACCATCATAGTTAGTCTAGCATGCACTTAGAGGATTCAGATCAGACTACTACCTTTGCAGCAGGCATGCCCTCAAGGGGACTTAGGTCTCTTTTTGTAAGTATTTGGCTAGACAGACAATTACCAATCCACCTAGCCCTCAAGGAAATCAAAAGTTTAAAAATAAATTATTATTATAATGTAACAAAGTCGTAATATTAACACGATTTAATATTTTCATACCAAAATATTACATTTGATGTAGCATACCTTTTAATAATAAAAAATATATTTTTTCTCTTAAATATATTCTTTAACTTCATCCAAATGTTATGTTTCCACAATGAGTTCCTTCGATATCATTTTGATTACGAGATAAAATCTCACTTGGTCAATTGCCTTTTAAAATTTGAATTTTATCAAATGAATATCAACACTGCAATATGCTAATTATTTGCTATTTGATTTCTTTATTTGTAAATATGTTCACACTTCCAAAAGATTGTCTTTAGTAATAGATGATGAATATCAATAATAATATTATTTTTTATGAGTCTTATATCCATTTTTGTTAATTTTTTTACTCTAATCTTCTTTTCTCTTAAATATATTCTTCAACTTCCTTGAAGTGTTATGTTTTCACAATGAGTTCCTTTGATATCATTTTGATTACGAGATAAAATCTCACTTGGTCAATTGCCTTCTAAAATTTAGATTTCATTTGATGAAGATCAACACTGCAATTCACTAATTTATCTATTATTTGATTTCCTTCTTTGTAAATATGCTTACACTTCCAAGAAATTGCCTTTAGTAATAAGATGTGAACATTGGCAATAATATTATTTTTTATCCAATCTCCACATTCATTTCTATTAATAGTATTGATGATAATTTGTGAGTCCCCTTCAATTGAAATATAGTTCTATCCTTTTTCTACTACAATTTTAATACCCATAAGAATTGTCCTAGCCTCTGCATAGTTTCTAGTTGAAGTTCTATATGATTTTGAATAAGTGAGGAGAATTGTGCCTTCACTATTTCTAAAAACACCACCTCCACCAACTTTTCTTAGATTTTCTTTAGAAGCACCATCAAAATTAATTTTAATAAACTCAAATTTTTGACATTTCTATTTTACCATAGATCGAAGTAGATCTTTTGTTTTAATTTCATTGTCATAGATGACTCTTACATGTGTGTTCAAATTTTGTAGCCAAGTAATTAGGACATATTTTGCAATTGAGACTTCTCAGTTGTAGACAATATGCAAGAGAGACGATAATACAGTTTCAAAAAGTGCATGATTTTGAGATTTTATTTTTATTTTTTATTTCTTTCAAGCCATACATTTCAACAAATAATGGAAAGGTCAATCCTCCAAACAATGCATTATGCTTTAGATTTGAAATAATTAATCCAACATTTTATCAACTCTTTCAATGTTAATGGAGCTACCTAATATAATTTCATTTTTTTTAAATAACACCAAATGGTGTGAGCAAACAGGCAATGAAGAAATAAATGGTCTGATGCTTCTAAATCCTTCTCACACAAGGCACATCTGAAGGGTCTATAATATCCTCTTCTTCATAGACTCTCTCCTGTAAGAATCTTACTTTGAACTGCTAACCAAAGGAATGTTAAGGCCTTAGGGAGAGCCTCTAATGACCAAATGTTCTTCCAAGGAAATCTTTGGGAGAAGGAAAATTTGATTGTTCTAAATCTTCATATCCCAACTTGATTGAGTATCCACCATCCTTTGATAAATTCCAAACCAACTCATCCTTTCATGTAAATATTTGTAAATAAAACTCATAAAGCATCTTTTGAAGTTCATCTGCAATTTGTTTGAGTTCCTCTCCTTCAACTAGGTTACTAAAAGAAATCCATGATCTGGAGTTATTGCTCATAATAACATAGTCTTTGACCTTTGGACCTTTACATTGTTAAAATTAAAGTGCACTATGCCTTCACCTTGACACTTGTCAGTTTCTCTTGACAAGTGTCATGTGTTTCATATAGGCTTATGCCTATATATTATAACCATTTGTATCAATAAAACAATCTCATTAGTTTCAGTCCCAACATTTGGTATCAAAGCAGGCTTTCCCTGCCTTGTGAAACCCCTTGAGGGGGGATTTCCCTCATGGAAATCCTCCCTCCCCCTGATTTTTTTTTCCCTATTTTTTTTTTTAAGTTTTTTTACCGAGGGAGTATGCTCTCCATCATTTGATGGATCAGAAACCAGATGGTAAAAATATTAAAAATTGGGAGGATCTTTTTTTTTCTTTAGTTTTCCATGCAGATCCGTTTCATTTGGAGGTAACCTTATTTCGGGTAGCACGGTTTGCCCATGATTTGGAGCTTTGAGGGCAAATCTGTGCTGGTTGTTTTCTATTGCAGCGGCTACTGTGTGGGAAGTGGCGGCCTTCACAGTTTGCCAAAACATAGAGGACCTATGGTATGGTGGTCCAGCGAAGACTAAGTCCAGCGCGTTCATTTGTTTTGATCACTGATTTCCTCTATGTGATGCACCCACCCCTGCTAGTTTGTTGGAAATGTGCAGAATGGCCATTGCCGGTGCACACAACTTCTTCATGGCTCCCAACCCCTCGTGCCTTCTACAGAGGGCGACGCCTGCAAAACACCTATCACGGAGCCTACTCCGTTGCATCTCTGCCTGTACTTACTCGTCGGGCGAGTTGACGACCCCGATCATGGTGGAGATGATGCTCTCGTTCATGGTGCATCAGATCGACCCGTCGTTGTGCATGGTGGAGACGTCGGGTGCAGAGTTGATGAAATTCTACCAGGATATGTTCCTGATGAGTCGTATGGAGATCACCGTCGACTACCTCAACAAGTCGAAGTTGATCCGCGACTTCTGCCACCTGTACGACGGACAATAATGTTGGAGCTAGGGCGTCCATAAGAAATGTCGTATTCATCCCAACCATTTTTGATAGCAATTACATCATCTCCACAACTGATGTAACAGTCCTCAATGCAGACATCTGAGCATGAATCTAGATCAATGCCATCTGTGTTAGGCGAATCAAGTGGAGCAAGGATTGTAAGATTGTTAATGCGCACATTGCTGCAGTACACAGGGTGGATGGTCCAAAATGGAGAGTTAACGAAAGTTAAATTTGCAATAACAATTTTCGTTGAATATATCAGCTTAAGAAGGTGTGGGCGGGTGTAATTTAGAGTATGATTACGGAACACATCCATAGAAGAAGTACAACACGTCGGAGGTTAAAGAAAAAAATGTTCCTGTGCTGAGGGATAGCCACACGGCTGTTGCCGTTGGCAATATGCTGCTTGTTTACGGTGACGATTATGGAGTTTTTTACATGGGAGAAGTGGACATGCTGGACATTGGTACTTTTACCTGGACAAGACTTGCGGTCCAAGGCTTGCATGAAGTGAACACGTCATGTTGTGACGCTGGCGATTGGCATCTGATGCTCCTATGCAGTGGAGATCGACGACAGTATTGGCGATTGCGGTTTGACGATATTATCATGGAGACAAAGATATGAGGAGTCCTTAACGGGTGAAGCGTGAGTTCTATTTTTTTTATTTTCTTCAGAGAGGAGAATCCAGAGATTGTGCGTGGAGTACATCATCAGTTGCTGATTTTTAATGAAATCCTAATGGCACAATTAATTCTTCTCCTAATTGAGGCCATAATTTCTCCATCGTCGTGATAAACTTTGCCATCAAATATGGGGAAGAGCAGCAGTAAAGAATTATTTGATGTTCGAGTGATGATTTTGCACTGCCAGATAATTGATGCTTGCGTAAATGGTGATTTTGCCTTCCAGTTAAAACTTTGAGTTATTTGGCAATTATGACTGCGTGGTGCTTTAGTCAAATGATTTCAGATATTTATGGTTGTTAAACTCCGGCATGGTGCCACCTGGAGATGCCAGATCGTGATTTCCTTCAGGACTGAGACGTCCTCGTCTACTGAGGGATTGCTAGGTGCAGCTGCGCATGACGAAGAATGTCGCTCGTGCATGGCTTCCTCATTTTTATGTTGGTGGGTATCCAAGAAGAGGACGAGATGGAGACGAAGGCGAAGGCCATCGAAGAAGAAGAGAAGATAGCCACGTTCGAGGTTTCTCTCCAGTGCGTCGGGTGACGTAGTGGGCGATATCGCCGACGCGATATTACAGCCAGAGCTATCGTCGACGAGGAAGAGATGGCGAGCCCACGCACGAAAAGAGGCAACGACGTCAGAACGACTAAAAATTGGGCCGGGAGGCCACTTGTTACAGTCGGTTTTTCCAGCTCAAAGTTTGCGAGACGTCAACGGAGATGAAGCCATCCGTGGCAAGGCATCTAGTTTTGTTACCGATGTTGCCGTAATTCTACTATGGAGTTCTATTATAGGAGTGTTGTTTATGAAGACGACTGCAGATCCAATTGAATAATGCAAGATTGCTCCAATGGTTGAGTGATGGCGCAACAACCCGACACATTTTACAGTTGGCGCGATGGGGCCTAGTGGCCTGTGATAATTTGCTCAAATGATTTTACATCCTTCTGCATCAGTACTATGAAATCTCACTGTTAGATGCCGAGAATGCAAAAAAACCGTTAAACAAGAATAGGTATAGTTATCCTAAATTTCAAACAAGACTTGACTTGACAGGCGGCTGAAGGCAGTTTTTTTATGATGTTCCGACGGTATGGCTGTATTTGTTTTTTTTATTTGGTGGCACAGGATATGAAATTTGTAATTTTTACAAATGATGATGGCCACAGAGCAGTTCATCTAAAGATTTGTTTTTTTTTTTATTCTGGTTTGTTGGTGAGCCGGATGTCTTGGCTCGTCCATCGTGCCAAAAACGTCCCTAAATTGGATGTGCCTGAACTGAATGGGAAGCTCTGGTGACATGATTTGCGTGTGCATTTTTTGATGGTGAAGATTATACAAAGCTTGTATGTTTTTTGAGATCACAAGTTTTCTATCAGAGAGAAGAAATCATGGAACGCAAGCCCTTGGATGTACCTGAACGCAACGGAAGAGAAAATCAATGTGATGCACATGTGTTTTGGCGAAGCAGGAAAACTACGTGTTTTATTTGCTGCGGAGGTGGGATCGTTGTTTCGGTGGTGTATTGTTGTGTATCTGTTTTCCCCAACAATTTTCCACATTGAAGTGGAGTGGAAGGCCTAGATGGCCCATGTAAATCCCCTGCGCGGGAAATTTTAATGCTATTTTCTTTTTCGCTTGAGAGCGATGCCGCCATTGAGCGATGCTATTTATTTACTGCCTAGATAGGCATGGTAATGTTTTCCACATATTGAAGGCCCCATTCACATACAAGTATAGGGGTATTTATAGTCGTTGGAAACATTTTTTCGTGACAGACACAATGGTGCTATCAATTTGTAATTTTGAGGCTGTTTCAATTGAGTTTTTTAGCCTCAAAGTTTTGTTTACCTTGGAGTGCACTTTCGGTTGTACCCGACACTCCCAAGGTACTTGTAAGTGAACCTAGTATCTAGTATTCACCTCTTTCTACTTGGCGGATGCAACAGCTGGTTACCCATGCATTCCGGTAAGATGAGGTGACTACCATAAGGACACTTATTCTAGGGACTACAGACAAAGACACCCTAGACTCTATCCGAGGTTTTTTTTGGATCTACTTCTGAAGACTACAGACGAAGACACTTCAGAAGATTCTTTTCTACTCTTCTTTCTTCTTCTCCTCCATATTTGGCATCTATGGCTCATTTTATTGTATTGAGTGCATTTTCGGCAGAGACCGACACTCTTATATGGCTCATTTTTCCTTTGTATTAGGTGCATTTTCGACAGAGACCGACACCTTCTAGATTGAGTTCACCATGATGAGGGACTTGATATTCATGGTGGATCTAGTCAGTGACCTACGAGAGGCAACATCCTCTGAGGATGACCTGTAGAGGCAACAGACCCAGAAGTGGCTGACCTTGAGGCACCCATGATGACCTTGAGGCACTTAGATGGCTGACCCAATGGCAATAGACCCGTGGAAGTTGCTGACCCTGAGGGCAACAGACCGAGATGTATACATAGTGAATCTAGCATTATTCACAGTTGGAGAGCCAAGCGCAAAGAGCACGAGCCTAGACCAAATCAGCAATAAGAGAGGATGATAGGTTGTTTTAGAGAAGTCAACATTAAGGGGGAATGTTACCTAATGTTGACTTGTTTTGTTTCTTCTTTAGTTAGGATAATGCACTTTAAGGGGGAATGTTAGAATTAAAGTGCACTATGCCTCTGTTTTGACACTTGTCAGTTTATCATATAGGCCTTCTGCCTATATATGTAACTCATTTGTATCAATAATATTATCCCTTCAGTTTCACTCCTAACATACATGCTAGGTATGCTTGAGCCAATGGTTGTCATTTTGAGTTAGAGATAAGAAGATTAGGCTTCAACCAAGAATCAAACCATAAATTTGCATAACTCCCTTCATTGACTAACCATCTAATATGTTTATTTATCAATTTCAAACTCTTTGATATGAAGTTCCATGTTGACGATCCTTTGCATAAAGTTATTTTCCTAAATAATTTCATTGCATCAAGAGATATATTTTTGAAGTAATATTTTTACCCAATTCTTTCCTTGATATCTGAATAATCTCCATCCAAACTTTGCTCTTAATGCCAAATTTATAAGTCAACAATTATGTAAGCCTACTCCAATTTTCTTTCCTTTGGAAACCCTATCCCATTGTAGACAGAGAAAATTAACCCATCGAAATGAGTCAATTATTCCTTAGATCCCTAGTCAACCACCCAAACTTGTGAAGTGTAAATTTGGTACCCTTTTACCTTCTCCCTTTGCCCTGTTTCCTTAGCTTTACCAAATTCATGCTCGATCCATATAGGGCACAAATTTGGCTTGCCATATTCATGCCTTGTAATGTCGGGGTATGAATTTGGTGTTCTAGGATTTTTCTCACTAAAACCCCTGCCCTTGTCGACCCATTTTAGGGTCGACCCTTACCCACAATGAAATTTTATTTTCTTGTCTATTTTGCCCTCCAAACCTCTTATAAATAGAGGATTGGATTCCCTCTCTTACCCCAACCAATAGTTCTTCTTGAGATTCTAATTTTTGACTCGTTCATTGCTCATGCTAACAAGTGCCCTTCTGTTGCAAGTTGTTATTTTGCTATTTTTTGCTTTGGTGTTTAATGCCCTTGGGGATTGAGTGGAGGATTCTTAATGATTGGAGATATTAACCATCTTGGAGTGCTTCTTCCACTTCTTCATTGATCATTTCTCTCTCCATCATCTCAACAAATTTATATTTACACTAGTTGCTTTGCAAGTCTGTTTTTCGTTGTTTTGCACTCTGTTTTTTTATTGTTTTGAGGCCCAAAAAGGGCATCTGAACCAAATTTGTACCTTGCCTATACAAGTTGCAAATTTGGTAAGCTAGATTCATGCTCCCTATTTACAACACATGAATTTGGTAAATTAGGGCTCAGGGGTAATTTTTGCACCCTAAAACCTTGATTTGCACTTTTCATTTTAGCATTCAATTGTGTCCATCCTATTTGTATTTTATTTTGTTACACAAGTTTTGCTCTATTTGTGCATATTCCAAAGGTCAAAGATTACTTTACTTAAAAACGTTCATTTAAAAGGATCAAGGGGGCTTGATTGTTGTGCCTCCAAGCTAAGTTAAATAGCGGCCTAAGCAAGCCCCCAAACGTTGATCAAATTTTCTAGTGTTTGTTAAGTTAGTTTGCAGGTTTGAAATCATTGGATACTCTGAATGCAAGATAAATCTTAGATCAACTGTTGGATTAGATAAGTTCCCTAATAGATATTTAAGTTGTTTGGTATTTATTTTTGTTCATTTCTATCCAAAATCTAGATTACAAGTAAAGGAAACTATTCGATTGAATTTTTAGGCATTTGAAATAATAAAAGCATATAGTGTGCATCTAGGGTTTTAATCTTGTTTGTGCATTCCCTTGGACCCTTTCTCAAAGAATTTATTTTATAATATTAGGGTTATAAATTATTCAATTACATAATCATACTATGGTTAGTTCTTGTCCTTTTGCATCTTGTGTGTCTTGCATTGTTCTTTTATTTTCATAGTTTAGTTTAGAAAGGCCAAACAATAGGTGTATGCTTAATTGACACATCAAACACTTCCACCCTAGACTTAGAGTGAGTCCTAAAACTATTATTGGTAAACTTTTCCTTTCATGTCCTTGAGTGTAGAGAATATAACACACCCTCGCAGTTCACCAAGACTCTCAGTGGATCCAACCGAGAATCATACACGGTAGGGCGGTTTTCCCCCTCTACATCTTTGGTGAAAACAACATGAACATACATATTAGTGGCCAAGATAGGAAGCCTCTTCCTTTGCATTTTATTAAAAATTTTAAACAAGACCACTAATTATGTTTGTTTATATCATAAAACATTTAAAAACATCTTTAAAATCTTGTGTATTTTTACTAGTTTTTAGTTTTCCTTCTTTTCACTCTATCCTTTATCTCTCTCCTAATGGATCCCAACCTTAGGAGTGGGTAAAGGCTTTCAAAGTCTGATAATATTTTTCAAGAAGATGATCAGATTGATCAAGAGAATTATAATATAGAAGAGGAAGAAAATGAAGAGACTAGTAATGATCTTGATCCTACTAAGGGGTCCAATGGGAACCTTATCTTTAAATAATTTGAATATGCTTGGAATTTCGACAAGAATTATGAATATGCCTTTGAAAAAGCCATCAAATAGGAAGCTTGACTCAAGGAAGCTATAACATCTCATCATCAAACCATTTCCCCTTGATATGTTCATAATAATCCATTGTTTAAGTCTTCACATCATGTTATCCTTGTCCCAAACCAAAATGTGTTACTACTGTAACCACCAACGTTGGAAGAATTTCACAAATTCCTCCAACTCGTAGTTCCACTCAAGATCATGTTCAATTTCCTCCTCATTCAGCTAATACCAACACTTATGCTTTTGTTCCACCAACTGTTAGTTATCCTCCATAGAAAGATACCACATATCATAACTCATACCATAACAATTTCAATACCTCCAACATGAGCCAAGTTCCCTTTCAACAACCTACCTATACCCCCCCCTAGGGAACCTAAGGGTATTGCACAACAACAATCTTGAAATACAAAGTTTAAATAATGTGGTGAAACAATTGGTTTCAAGAATGGATATGATTCAACCACCTAGTTTCACCTACAACTATAGAGAAATGTGCAATCAACCCTTAGACCCTATTATTACCTCTAGGTCCTACCCTAAGCATTTTCCAATGCCAGTTTTGCCTATCTATAAGGGAATAGAAGATCCAATTGAGCATTTAAGAATGTTTAGGAAAACATGCCATGATATCATATATGATGATATGTTGTTACTAAATACGTTTCCTAAGAGCATTGGTGATATGGCATTAGAGTTTTATTATCAACTGCCTAATTATTATTTGAGGAATTTTCAAGAGACAACTAAAATGTTTGTTCAACAATTTGGTGCTTAAGTTGAAAAGAATGTGATTGTGAAAGATGTTTATATGTTAAAACAATCTAAAGATCAAAGTTTTTAAATTTTTTGTCTCGTTGGAGGAGTCTAGTTGGACGCTTGAGATATTCCTTACCTCCTCGAGATATGCTTGAGATATTTATTGGAAATTTACAAGAACAAATATCATATGTATTGGAAACTACAACTATCACGTCTTTCAATCAAGCTATAGATCTTGGAAGAAGGGTAGAGCAAGCTTTTATCAGAAGAGGACAACTTAAGACAAGATTTTATCAGGATAGGACCACTAAAAATTAGTATAAGAACAAGCATGTGGTTGGTGATGGGGTAATGGATAGTAGACCTATTAACAATGTTGTTAACACCCTAGAAAAGATGGTGCTTAACCAACCTCAAAAAACTCCACAAAGGAATTTTACAAGACTCAACATACCTATGACAATGGTCCTAAAGCAGTTTTTTCGAAGCTAATATGATCGAGTTGCCACCTATAAGGTAACCTAATACCACAACCAATTGGTATAAAGCTAGTCAACATTGTGAGTATCATAGAGTGGAGGGGCACATGATAAATAGATGTAAGAGGTTGAAACATGTGGTCCAAGACCTAATTGATGAAGGACGACTTGTCGTAGAAGGTTCTTGACCCAATACTCTAATAAACAATCAACCTTCTACACAACAAGCACCCACAACTAATCAAGACATGGGAATATTCCAAGATCCCCTCCCTAAGCATGGTCAATAGGTAGCTAATCAAGTGTCATATAGAAATGTGCCACCTCCCTATGATAACATGGTTGGTATGATAGCAATAACTACAAGGCAACAAGCACAAAATCAACCGACTCAATATTCTCAACAGGATACAAGTTCTTCATCCAACCCACCTTCGAAACCCACCTTAGTTTTGAAGAATACCCAAAAAAGGAGCACAAGAGTAGAAAATCCACCTTTAGTTTTGAAGCCACAAACTAAAGTCTCCTTTGACATTCAATAACAATTAGCTAGTACCTTAATATGGAATAACAATCGCAAGCACAAGGAAAGGAATTGGCAAACCAAAAACTTAGTTGTATTCCATTGATAACATATGTCTATAAATAGGCATTACATGACATATTTTGGATAAGGGTGCATTTAATGATAATGACACCTTAATCCTTACAACAACTAACATTTGAATCGATCTCGAAAAATTCTCTCCACTGACTGTAAACACTGCTATACCAATGGAGAGTGAAAATTTGTCCCTCAAAACGGTAGAAGAAAGTAACCACTGATCGGATGAAAATGCCTCGAACTACGTGCCAAGCGAAAAAATTGAATGTCGTCCGCATTAAATGTTTGGTTTTAAACTGTGGTTTTTATTTTAATTCTTGCCCTCCATTAATGAGAAACGGCAATGACGACATCATTTAATAAAGATGGAGGTAGAAAAAATATAATAATAATAATAATTATTTTATTTTTTGTTTTTTATTATTTGTGGGTCGGCTGACGTCAACCGTGAACATGCGGACTTCAACCTGACAGTCTACCACTAACATAGACTAACAAGAAGAGTTTACGTGGACCCGACACGTGACTCGATGCGATAGACGAAATGCGAGGACGTGACCCAAACAGATGACTCAGACTACGAGGAGGACACAGAAGGTAAGGCTTGACTAGATCGATAGCCACATGTGACACTGACCACAACAAGGGACAACGGGGGGTGCGAAGGCGGGACCGAATACTGGTGGAAGACAATGTTGACATAGACATGAGGTCCACAGAACACATGGGCGTGTGGACGGGCGGATGATTGGCGAGAAGAAATACCACAGGAGCGGAAAGACTCGGGGGCGGGTGAATGATGTTAGCAAAGCTGACTGGCTAACCATGATCAAGATAACACGTAGATGGAGGTTATGGGGGTAAGGGACAATCAACGCAAATGAGGTGGTGGATGGGGTGAAGGGTTATGTGATAGCCAGCAGTGTTGGCTATCAAACCGTTGGCGGCTTGGTGAACAAAAACTCGAAGACAATGAATGCGTTGTCAATGTGGGATAATGCCCATGAAAGGAAAATTGAAAACAAACACCAAACCTCCCGATCAAAAACCGTCGTATGCTACTAAAAAATCGTGAAGTTACTAGAAATATTAAAAGGCCTTAGAAACCTTAGAATAGGTATTAATTTTGGATGCCGAGATTAGGTTTGTGGCCAAAAAATGGAAATGGGCTCGTCGAAGGATGTCTACGCGTGAGCTTGGAGGGAGGTAGTCTGCATTCGATTATTAACATCATGGAAGGGTGATGAGAGGAAGCCATAGATAAGGTCAGGCGCTGCAAAATAGATCTATCCACAGAGGGAACAAGGAGGTACCAGAGATTACGAAGTGGTCAAAAAAGTTGAGTGGAATTCGTCATTAAAGCGGTCGAGAACGTAAAAGGAGGGATCGACACCGTAGGAAACCATCAAAACGAGTGTGGGAAACGTTGTGCTAGCCGCCATGAAATGGTGGATCGACGACGAGAGTGATGGCTGTAAGTTGTAGAGCCATAGAGGTGGCCACGTCGGTAGGCGGTGGAGGCGACTAGTAGAGTGTATAAATGCACCAGAAACTAGCGTACGTCGAGTCGGGTGCGTAGGTGGAAGTAAATTGTGAGTCAAAATCGTAGTAGGAGGTCACCGAGAAGTGCGGTGCTAATGTGTTGTGTGGGAACAACGACGTCCATCGTGAATGGAAGCAGTGTGCGAAAGAGGCCGACAACGTGCGAGGCTATGACAGAATGGTGAGGCATACAAATCGAACATCGACAAAGCAGATGAAGCACCGAGAGAGCGACAAGCAAGTAGATTTTGAGTGCACAAACTCAAAACTGGTAAGGCAACAATAGGTCCTCGTCTGGATAAAATTTCATAGCAATAGAAAATGGATAAAAATACACAAGTGGTCGTGCGGAGTGAATGGTCAACAAGCGACGGTTGTAGTGAAAGATCGAGATGACAGATCTGGGGTGAAAAAATGCAGAAAGACACCAAGAATGGACAAGAAGCACCAAAAACCTATGGATACCATGTGGAAGAATGGTAGAGCATCTAGGAGAATTGCAACAGTTGCGGAGGCCATAGATCGAGCACGAATAGGGTGAAATGGTCCTAAAAATTGCAAAGGAACACCGATAAGGGATCGAAAGCGTCAAAAAGGTGGATGTTACAATTTGAAAAATTGGATAGGATGTCGAAATGAGTAGATAATGTTGAAAAGCGTAGATCACCGTCGAAAATGCATGAAATAACCCAAACAATTGGCAAAGTCATCGTTCGATGTTGAAGGCCGTAGAAAACATTGAGTGGTGGCTAGTATATGGTCAAAGAGCACCAAAGATCGCCAAAGCGCAAAATACCACCCAAAGGAGGAAGCGACATAGTGATTCCAGTGAACAGTAGATCAATACCGATGAAAATGAGCTACGAAGCCACCAAGGATGACGGTGTGAAAGTCGTAGGCATCTTATCAACATCTAAAATTAAGAGAGCGAAACTCCTTGACTGCAAAGAGGCAGGAATTACAAGAACTATGGCAGATGACGAAATGTCTTCGGGCTCGACATCACGAGCGTCAAAGCTCAGATTTGCTTTAAGAGCAATGAAAACCACATGGTATAATGGAAAGACACTGGGAATCGTACCTAGAGACCTTAGTTTAAATCCAGGTTTGGTTGTAAAATTTGCAATGTATGGATCATAAATAGAATCCTGATTTTTGTCAGCGATATATTCAACAACAACAAGATCTTCAGCAGCAATGGTAGTAAGCATTTATGCCTGAATTACTTGGAGTTTGGCAGCGATATCACGAGATTTAGCAATGAGATCTTTGATAGGTAGTTGATTCATGACTACAAGAATATCTTAAAAGTTTACAGTGATGATGGCAAGTTGAGCAGATAACTCATCATGCGAGAGAGTTGTACTCAACATCATTCTATCAAATATGGACACAAACGATGTGATTTGAATGAGCACAAAATGAATAAAGGACAAATGAATGCTCGAAAAACATGGATCAATGTCGTAATGAATCGGTCCAAATCACAAACTCGTATGAAAATGAAAATGGAGATGATCGAAGATGTTTGAATTTTCCAAAAGTGCATGGCCTAGGCGGAATGAAACCATAGATAAATTTGAGACAATCTGTAGAACCGACAAACAAGGTGCTTGAAAAATATAGCTATTCCATGAATCCGACTACAGAGGCATTCTCATTCCCCGTCTGAATCGATCTCGGTCTAGGGGAAGACGATACTTGCCTTAATTTCGTAACCAGCTCTGATACCAAATGATATGGAATAACAATCACAAGCACAAGGAAAGGAATTGACAAACCAAAAACTTAGTTGTATTCCATTGATAACATATGCCTATAAATAGGCATTACATGACATATTTTGGATAAGGGTGCATTTAATGATAATGACACCTTAATCCTTACAAAAACTAACATTTATTAATTACAAACCTAATTCCCTATCATACCTCAACCAAGATCTCTCTCTTAGAGCATTTGTAAACTTCTCCTATTCATGCGAAAGCCTTGTTGAAGCTCCTAAGTCAACAATCTATTTCTCAAGACATTTCCTCTAGTAGTATAGCTAATACTGTAAGTTCTCTTGGGATACATCATATCACATTTTTGGATGGTGATATGCCTTCCTCAGATTTACGAGGGGATTCTTCCCTTTACATCATTGCATTTATTAGAGAAACATTTATCAAGCAAATTCTAATTGATAATGGTTCTTCCCTCAATTTATGCACTTATAATTCTTCCAAAAATTTAGACTAAAAGAGGAAGACAACTAAATTTGATATCATCATCAAAGCTTTAAACAACGAGTACCAAGAGGCTTATGGTGTTGTGTCTCTCCCCCTTAAGGTTGGACCTAAGATCTTATATACCTTGTTCTATGTGATGTCTTGCCCTACATATTTTAATCTTCTTCTTGGATGCCCTTGGATCCATGCAATGAGGGTTGTCCCTTCTAATTTTCACTAATGTTTGAAGTTTGAATTTAAGGATCAATTTATCACCATTTTGGGAGATCCTCATCCATTTAAATATTTTTCACTAGTTGAACAAACTCAATATGATCTTCATTTATGTCTATCAGTTTCCCCATCTTACATGACTAAGCAATTTGAAAATCTAAACATGAGTGAGAAACCATTAATCAATATTTTATCATAGGATCAAGTCAATCCATTTCTTCAAGAGCCTATTTTAAATATACCTCATCAAGGTTTGGAGTGGAGTAATGAAGATGAGGGACCGCCTTATCCCACTAACATTAAATTTTGCAATGTGATAACTTTGATGCACCCTAAGTTGGTGCTTCCTTGGATGGTAAAAAAATTAAAGACCTAATGAATATAATGCATCTAAAGAGATAGTATGCATAGCTTGGCACTTTGCATCTTCATATTGCATTTAGCTTAGTTTCCATACTGCATTTGGTTTACTTATTCATACTGCACGATTGCCTATCATATTTTGCATGTTTTACCTAACATTTTGTTCCTTATATTTTGCTTGTCATACAATTGTATCGTTGCTTGTTCATATTTGCATGATTGCTTGATCATATAAATTCTTGAGAATTTTATGGTAATGACAAGTGATGACACTTAGGTTGTAGCTCACATGCATTGTACTCACACTAGGGTTTTGATGCCTAGCAAATCCTCGACCTAGGGCTCATCTCTATGCATTTCCATCATTGCATTCACTCAAGCTATTCTATACTCCTTGACATTGAAAGTTTTAATGATCATTTTTTTATCTTCCCCTAGTCAAGGAATATATTCTTTTATTCTATGTATCATTGTCCTTGCATATATTCTTTTTCTCCTTTTCGTCACAATAAGGATACACGTTATTTCTTCCATTTGTGAATCTTGATTTTGTTTACATCCTCTCCTTCTCGATCTTTTGATTATTAAGGGATTATCATGGGATAGGATAGATACCGCATGAATATTATTTATGGTGTTCATGTGACCATTGACTATCTTATGCACATCTCTTCTCAAAATTTTGAGAAGAGCACACATGCACACAATCTTCTTCTTTGTATCTATTTCTTCTCTCTATTTTCTAGCGCACGCACATAGGTTATGCCTCACTCTGTTCCCTCATTTTTTGCACACACCACACCTCTATCGGGTAGTACTCATTTTGGAAAATCAATCATATCATTTCAACACCCATATGGGATAGCTTTATGGTCACAAGCGATGGGTAACCTCTGTTCAACCATTTGCAAGCATACATCCTAGTGGGTATCTCTTTCTCTCTAGCCATCTTAGTGAGCACTACATCCATAGTGGGTATTGCTCCACCTGACCATCTTTGCGATCTTAACACCCTTATAGGATAGCTTCATGGCCACTAACGAGGGGTAGCCTCCATTTTGCGAGCATACATCCTCATAGGGTTCTGCTCTATTTATTTTATTTTGTTTTCTTTACCTTTTGGAGCTTTCACTTTCTTCTTCTTCTACCTTTCTCTCTTCTCTCACTGTTTGTTTATTTCTTCTTCTCTTTTTTCTTCTTTTTCTTCTGGCCATCCACTCATCCATACATTTAACTTTGCATTCATTTTAGCTTGCATGTTAGATTACATTTCGTTTAGTCAGATTCACTTATGTATTCATTTAGTTAGGATAATTTTGCATTGCATTAATTATATTCGTGATTATCATGTTTAAAGAAAAAAACTTTAAAATGCAAGTTAACCTCTTGTCTTTCCCTTTTGTCTTTTTCTTTATTCTTTCTTTCATTTGGTGTCTTTTCATTGTTTGTCACTCTCTTTTCTTTTAGGTTCATCGTTTCGAGTTTCCTTAGGAATTCTACATTCCTTCTAAAACTTGAGGGGATAGCTTAGACTTAGAGGTATTATTGGTAGCAATGCCTCATTTTATGTGTAAATTTATGGTGTTTAGGCTAACACTCATTTTTGCACAACCTCTTTATTCAAATCCAACCATCCCTTTTTGTGTTCGCTGCTTTTTCCCATATGATTCTACATATTCTCGCATTTATTTGGCCATAAATGCATCAAAGAGGGGGTAAAACATAGATATAAAAAATTGACCAATCGAAATGAGTCAATTCTTCCTTAGATCCCTAGTCAACCACCCAAACTTGTTAAGTGCAAAATTTGGGACCCTTTTACCTTCTCCCTTTGCCTTACCTTGAGTCAAGTCTATGTTTGATCCATACAGGGCATGGATTTGACTTGCCAAATTTACATACTATAATGTCGGGGTATGAATTTGATGTTCTAGGATATTTCCTCACTAAAACCCCTCCCCTTGTAGTTCCATTTTGGGATTGACCCTTGCTCATGGTGAAATTTCATTTTCCTACCCATTTTACCCTCTAAACCTCTTATAAATAAAGGATTGGATTCCCTCTCTTATCCAAAACAACGGTTCTTCTTGAGATTCTAGATCTTGACTCACTCATTACTCATGCTAACAAGTGCCCTTCTATTGCAAGTTGTTTTGTTGTTTTGTGCTTTAGTGTTTGCTTCCCTTGGGGATTGAGTGGAGTATTTATGATTGCAGAGATCAACCATATTGGAGTGCTTCTTCCACTTATTCATTGATCCTTGCTTTCTCCATCAGCTCATCAGGTTCTGCATTTACATTAGTTGCTTCAAAAGTATATTTTTTATTGTTTTGCACTTTTTTTCATTGTTTTGAGGTCTGAAAGGGGCATTTGAACCAAATTTGTGCCCTACCATAAAGGCCATGAATTTGGTAATCCAGATTTGCACTCCCTATTTAAAAGACACAAATTTGGTAAATTAGGGTTTGAGGACAAGTTTTGTACCCCAAAACATGATTTACACTTTGTATTTTATTATTCTATTGTGTCCATCATGTCTGCATTTTATTTTCCTATTACACATGTTTTGCTTTGTTTGTGCATGTTCCAAAGGTCAAAGATCACTTTAATTTCAAATGGTCAGCTAAAAGGACCAAGGAGGCTTGACTACTGCACCTCCAAGCATATTCAAATAATGACCTAAGCAGACCCCCAAACATTGATCAAATTTTCTAGTGTTTGTGAAGTTATTTTGTAAGTTTGAAACCATTGGATACTTTGGATGCAAATAAAGCTTGCATCAACCATTGGATCAGATACGTGCCCTAATAGATCTTTAGGTTGTTTGGTGTTTACTTTTATTCATTTTTTTCCAAAATATAGATTACAAGTAAGGGAGAAAATTCGGTTAAATTTCTAGGTCTTGGGGGCAAGTTTCACACCCCAAACCATGATTTACACTTTGCATTTTATTATTCTGTTGTGTCCATCATGTCTGCATTTTATTTTGCTATTACACATGTTTTGCTCTGTTTGTGCATGTTCCAAAGGTCAAATATAAATTTACTTTCAAATGGTCAGCTAAAGGACCAATGAGGCTTGACTACTACACCTCCAAGCACAGTCAAATAGCGACCTAAGCAGGCCCCCAAACATTGATCAAAATTTCTAGTGTTTGTAAAGTTATTTTGCAAGTTTGAAACCATTGGATACTTTGGATGCAAGATAAAGCTTGCATAAACCATTGGATCATATAAGTGCACTAATATATCTTTAGGTTTTTTGGTATTTGCTTTTGTTCATTTTTATCCAAAATCTAGATTACAAGTAAGGGAGACTATTCAATTGAATTTCTAGTCATTTGAAAGAATAAAAACATATAACGTACATCTAGGGTTTTAATCTTGTTTGTGCATTCCCTTGGACCCTTGCTCAAAGACTTTATTTTAGAATATTAGGATTAGACATCATTGAATTACATAATCATACTAGGGTTAGTTCTTGTCATTTTGCATCTTGTGTGTCTTGCATTGTTCTTTTATTTTCATAGTTTAGTTTAGAAAGGCCAAATAATAGGTGTATGCTTAATTAACACATTAAACACTTCTACATCGAACTTGGAGTGAGTCCTAAAACCGTTCGTAGTGAACCTATCCTTTCATGTCCCCAAGTGTAGAGAATATAATACACCCTCACGATTCACCTTGGCTCCCAACGGATCTAGTCGAGAATTGTACACGACAAGGCAATTTTCCCCCTCTACACCCACTTACAAAGAGGAAACCTAAAATTTTATTCACAACTTTTCCATATAAATTTTATCAATTTCTAATGTTATACATGTTGGTAGTCTTGAAAGTGACATCATATAAATATGAATGGATTGCAATGTAGTCTTTATGAGTTGTAGCCTTCCTACCATGGATAAGAACTTACCTTTCCAACCTACCAAGAAAGCTTTCATTCTATAAAAAAAGATATCCAAAGTTACTTTTTATTTCCTTTATCAAACAAAAGAATACCCAAGTGGGTTGATGGAAATTTATCAATTTTAAACCCTAAAATATTCACAATAATTTGTTGTAAATGTTAGCTTTTGATGTAATGAGCACTGGGAGATAGCAATCACAAGATGCAGAATAATATGAAAGAAAGTAAATCTGCTAGATGACTAAAATATGTTGTAAATAGAAATGACATAAAAGAATACAATGTAGCTATGGAGGAAATGAACACTCCATTAATAAAGCTATTGAACTACATTGCACCCATCACCAATGGATGGTGATCTACATAGAACTGTACTATGCTCTAAGCTACACTATCTGACTATGTCCCCCGACTCTATATATGTATTACAATGAGGCCTTTCTTATATAGGAAAATAGGTTCCTTGGCCAACACTCTACCTAGTTGTGCAAGGGACAACTTGCACATATACAACTTGCACATTGACACTTGTGCATTTATTACATTGCATGAAGTAACTAGATAACTCTCCCTAAAGTAATCTAATGTCCTAAGTATGTACCTTGGAAGATACATTTACATGACCCAAATGATGTAATATACTCTATTTCTAACACCCCCTGTATTACATTATTTGGGTATTGAAGACTTTAGTCTTCAATATGGATCTTCTTCTTCTTCATCCTAAACTTTGTACTCTTCTTCTGCATTCTTTGTATTCAGGTTCAATAGGTAATATGTGTCTTCATATGATGCAGAGTAAGCTGTAGCTGAAGCTAAAGATTCTTCTTTCATTGGATGATCTTTGGCTTGTTCAGATTCATCTTCCTTATCTTCTATCCAGCCACCTTTATAGTTCTCTTTAGTACCTATCTTTGCCATTGATTCTGGTTTTTGTGCTCTCACAGGAGGTTGAGATGCTACTTGGTTCTTTTGAGTAATGATTCTTCATTTCCTACCTTCAATATGTACAGAATTTTCTAAACAACCACTTAATGTATCTTGATAATATTTTGAGTTAGTAGAATAGGATGTGTTTATTTTCATGAGATTGAAAACTTTTTCTATATATGATTCATCAAGTTCTACATTCTTTTTGAGTAATGTATATCAATCCTTTTTGTTCTTCATTTTATGCCTTGTAGTGTTTATATGTGAGCAGTGCCATGTATAATATGCTTGCAAATTCTAAGGAAATTGGAAATGTCATTTTTTCCATTATCAATTGCTTCATTGATATGAGTTTGAAGATAGCATTCCATAGTATCAAAATTATCTTCTAAGGCTTCATTATGAATTACTTTTGAAGTTAGATCTAACTTTTCTTACAATTTCTTGAGTAGATTCATGATCCCAAGTTTTATGGCATTGGATTTTTCTTTTCTAAAGTAATTATTCTTATAGGTATTTTAAGAAGTAGAAATCCTTATAGCTCCCTATATTAGGATATTTGATCCCTAATTGAAGTATATAAGCTTGATTTGATAAAACCTTTATTAATCCTTAGGTTTGTAGGCTTCCTTATGTCTCCCTAGTAATGAGAGTATGAACACCTAATTTTAGGTTTTGAAGAAAGCTTATATCTTCCCAACTTGATAATATTTGATAGATATTATTATTATCAAGTTTTGTAGAATGCCTTATGACTCCCTAATGATTTTGGAGTATGATATAGTGCTTTTGTAAAGTATAGTTCAATTTTGGTTGATTTTGTACAGTTTTTGTAAAGATCAAAAATCAACTTTTCTAACACCTTATTACTCCTATTGAACTAAGCACTTTTCAATTTTGAAGAGGTTTTAATGTTGGATTTCTTTTGTCCCTTTTGAGAATTTTTGAGACAAGAAAATTATAAATTTCCAACCTTAACAAAAAAATCTTAATAACCTCTTTTGTAACCCTTAGGATTTTATTCAAGTGTTTCTAATTTCCAATAACCTAGTTTGATGTTGTAACCCTTATCACTCCCAAATTTGGAAAATTAGAAAATTAATAATATTTGCAAAATATTAAAGAATTTAATCCCAAGTAGAATTCCTTATTTCTCCTAGGTTAAATTGCAAATATTATTTCAATTTGATAAGTTATCCCTTATGGTTTTTGCTTTCAAAATCTAAGATTTGACCTTAGCTTATAACCCTTATATCTCCCTAAAGTGAAAGTAATAATAAATGGGATTTAAACCTTACCTTTGAACGTTGTATCACCGCACTATTCGATACCTTTTTTATCTGAATATAACAACACTTTAATGTCCTCCTTTGGTGCTAGAAACAATGCTTATGCTTTGGAATTCCCTATCTTTAATGTTGGAATGTAGGTGCTGCAAATATGGAGAGGTTTGACCTTCAAGACCAGGAGATTTTAATGCTTCCTCTTCCTTCCTTCCATGTTGCGCTTTGCTATGCTTTGACTATGCTTTCCTATGCTTGACTGCTTTGGACTTGAGCACCTTTTTATGGAAGAAAGGTCTTGAACTTTGTGACAAGTGTCACATCCGTTATGTATGAGCGCTCCACCTTTCTTAATGTATCGATTTCCTTCTTTAATGCTTCTTGGTCACTCTGTAATGTATGAGCACTCATGTGGGCACTTGTGTGAGGCTTGTGGAAGATAACAAGTGTCACCACTTCCTTGATATTCCCTGTAACTCCTGCATGAGGTTTCTTGAGTGTTGAGAGATGAAATGGCACCTTAGAAAGTTTATGCCAAGTGGCATTCAAGCTCTTTGCATGAAGTCCTTTGCTATAACGCTTCCAAGGAGAATATTATAACTCCTTTCGTATGCCTTTCCTTAGCTTGCTTTGTTTCTTGGACAACAAGCAATATTTTCTTTTGCAGGTGAATTGATGAGGCGCTATGGAGCTTCGAATGGCAATTTTGGTGCTTCCTTTGGTGGATGATCTTCTCCAAGTTTAAGACCTTGAATGTAGCACCTTTTCTCCTTGTCTTCTATGCCTTCAACGTGTTGATTCCTATGCTTCTTTGTAGTGTAGATAGCCTCTTGTTATGTTGTCCATCCCACATTGGTAGAAGTAGATTTTGATACCTTCTCTTTGTAGATGAGCACTCTTTTTGTCTACGTAAATGCAACTTGATAATAGCCTTATGTGGGCTTTGATTTTGTAGGTTCATCCATCCAAGATATGCGGAGAGTGAGCCCTTTGAGTGGCTCCTTTTGCTATGGAAGAAGAGTGCTAACGTTCGACCTTCCTTGGTTGGCTTACCCTATAGATATTGTGCCTTTTGAGGCACCTTCAAATCTGCTCTCTTCCTACGTATAACGTATTGTAGAAGTGCAATACCATGTAACCTTATATGTATATAAAACCTTCTTTATTGCACCTTTTCTTGCACTCTTTTGCAGGTCTAAAATTCTGGTTTTGTAGCAGATTTTTGAATGCAAATATGGGGGTTTTGAGGATGTCTCTTTGGCTAGACTCCTTACCCTTTTTTCTTGGATACTTTGATGATAAATCCAAGCCCTTAATGATGTAGATAGAAGCTTCTTTGTAGCTGTAATTTTCTGCCCTTTGTACCATGCAATTAACCCTGTAATGCTTTGGATTTGAGACTCACCAAGTCTCAATATTTGAAGCTTCTTTTTCTACCTTTAGTTAGTTGCTATTTGGATTGTACTAACCTATTTTGGTGGCTTCCCTTGGCCACTATGTATTGCATATTTTTGTGCTTTAATAGTGTCTTTAGACACTTGATTCAAATCAGATTTTGTGCCCTTCTCAAGTACACAAAACTAATCCTTTTGAGAGTAATAGAATAGTGCAAATGAATCTAATAATATTTCACTTTTAATGCACTAACAATTTCACCTTATCACTCCAATCAACTCTCAAGATAATGCACTTAATCAATTTACTGCAACTAATCAAGAATAATTTGAAATGAACCTTCAATAATTATTCTGCAATTTCACTACAATCAATATTGTAGGACTTAGTCTTCTTTTTCTTTTTCCAAAGTAGATGATAGGTAGTTGATAGATGTAATACTAAAATCTAATCAACTCCTAATTAATGTGCAAATGAACCTTAAAAAGAACTTTTCTCTTTTTGCACTTTTTGAAGATTGTAATCCAATTTTTCTTCTTCTTGCAACTTTAATCTAAATTAAGGTGCTATAACAAATCTGATAAGTAATCCAATTAACAAGTTTATTTGCACCAAAATTTGCTTACCTTTTTAAAGCTTTCGTAGTTCTTTTGCCACTTCTGTAGAGGATGTGAATCTTGGTGTCTAAGATCACCAAGTTGCTGCTTCGAGTAGGATCTTGCAACTTTTTGTAGACTATCCTGAATAACTCCTTCTTCACCAAAATATGATCTCAAACTTTCTTTCATGAGCCTAAGATTTGGTGGCTTGTTCTCCTCTTGTGGTCTCCTCCTTCTGCTATAGATTTGGAGAAGTCTTTGTCTCTGAAGTGGTGCCTTCTTGCTATGAGAGGTAATCTTCAAATCTCCTAGATTTGGTGAGCTTCTTCTATCTTCAAGTCTTCTTGTCAAATTCTGACTTCAAGCAGGATCTTCTTCTCAAGATTTTGAATATCTTGAGGTCTTCACTAGATTCTTCTTCTAGGATTTGGCACTCCTTGCCAAATTCTTCTTCTCTTGGGCTTGTTGTCGGATGGCGATAATTGTCCCAAGTCCTTCACTATCGGGGGCTTCTCCTTGGTAGTGGATTTCTCTAGTGAGTTCTCCTTTGATGATTTCTTCAGTAAGGCTCTCCTAGCCTTTTACTTGAATGCTCATTGAGACCTTCCCAAGGTCTTTGATCTTGCAACTTCTATTGGTCTTCCTTGAGACCTTCTCTTCAACCTTCTACTCCTGGAAGTGTTGGTGGTGAGATCTTCTTCTAGATCTCTGATTTTGCTACTTCTGAATGCGAGTAGGACTCTCCTAGTCCTTCTTCTTCCAAGACTAGAAGTTCTTTAATGAGATCTTCTCCTGATCTCTTCATTTTTGCTTTAGGTGTTGAGTTGATTCTAAAGAAGATACTCTTCCTAAATTTCTTGTAGGAAGTTTCCCAACTCACTGAATCTTCTTTCCCTACAACAAAAATATTAGTACTAAAATATTAATCTACTTCTGAATCAAATATTCTTTTTGAATTCTTCTTCAAGATCAAGGCTTCTGGAGCCTTTTTTAGTATCTAGGCTTCTGTGGCCTTTTCAGTATCAAGGCTTCTATGGCCTTTTTAGTATCAAGGCTTATGTGGCATTTTTAGTATCAAGACTTCTATGGCTTCTTCTTCAAGGCTTCTATGGCCTTTTCTTCAAGGCTTCTATGGCCTTTTTTGTATCAAGGCTTCTATGGCCTGTTCTTCAACTGTGAAGTTCTTCAATCTAACAATGGAGATCTTCAGTCTCTTGACTTCACCATGACTCTTCACTAGAAGTCTTCTTCCATAATATTCTTCTCTTGCACAAGGAACTAATCTCTGCACTATGAAGGCACATCGACCTTCGGGCAACGAAGTTGGAGTCTCCTAGATTTCTATTGTAGGAGTCCCAATCCTCTGAGAATTAATTTTCTGCAACAAAAGAAACTTTAGGCAATAGTTAGCAAATTCTAGATATCTTGGATGATCTTCACTAGATGATTTGTCAATCTAGTGGATTGAATGTTGAGTCCTAGTCTTCACAAGTTTTTCTTGCAACTCTGTGGAAAAGACTCTAGTCAAATGTAATCTCAGTATTTTTGGAACTAATATTTCTTTCAATCCTCACTTGGGCTCTCCCTAATTCTACCACCTAGACTCTTCTGAGAGTTTTTGATAGTGGTTGGTCTAGCAACGCGTCAGGTTGACAAAAAACTTAGGCTCAATAATAATGGTGGTTTTCCTATTGACCTACTATGGCTAGATCTACCATGGCTCTGATACCACTATTAGCTTTTGATGTAATGAGCACTGGGAGATAGCAATCACAAGATGCAGAATAATATGAAAGAAAGTAAATCTTCTAGATGACTGAAATATGTTGTAAATAGAAATGACATAAAAGAATACAATGTAGCTATGGAGGAAATGAACACTCCATTAATAAAGCTATTGAACTACATTGCACCCATCACCAATGGATGGTGATCTACATAAAACTGTACTATGCTCTAAGCTACACTATCTCCCCTGACTCTATATCTGTATTACAATGAGGCCTTTCTTATATAGGAAAATAGGTTCCTTGGCCAACACTCTACCTAGTTGTGCAAGGGACAACTTGCACATATACAACTTGCACATTGACACTTGTGCATTTATTACATTGCATGAAGTAACTAGATAACTTCCCCCTAAAGTAATCTAATGTCCTAAGTATGTACCTTGGAAGATACATTTACATGACCCAAATGATGTAATATACTCTATTTCTAACAGTAAATGAAAACATCATGGATTTTGTGGTATTTACCAACTATCTAGTAGCCTTCTCATACCATAATAATATTAATTTAAACTCCATGGCCTCACTAAGGGATGGTCCAAAAGAAAAGTATCATCAAAAATTGGAAATGAGATTCAAAGGGACCATTTTCTGCAACTTGAATACCTTGATTTTTCCTTCTATTTTTACCTTTGAAAAGGCTTTCCATCATGCTTTCGCCAGAATAATGACTAGATAAGGAAAAAGTGGATCACCTTAACGAAGTCTACAAGATGACTTGAAGCAACTAGCAAGATAACCATTGATCAAAATCAAAAAAATTGGAGTGTTATAACAAAATTTAATCCATTCACACCAATTATAATCAAAGCCAAACTTTCTAAGAATAGCATACAAAAAGTTCCACAAAACCCTATCATATGCTTTGTTCATATCTAATTTCAAAAGCATACTTGGGTTTTTTGATGGAATGAAGAGAATGTATGGCTCTTGCACAATAATTATACCATAAAGAGTTTGTTTACCATGAAAAAAGCCACCTTCTTCCTCTGAGACAAAACACCCTCAAATGCCCTTCAACTTGTTTGCCATAATTTTTGACATAATCTTATAAATCATATTACAAAGGCTTATTAAATGAAAATTATCAAAATATTTGTGTCGCCTTTCTTGGGAACCAAGGTAATAAAAGTATCATTGATCTCACTTGTTATAGCCTTCCTTTTTCGAGCCTCTTCAACCACAACTAACATATCACTCTTAATAAAATCCCATTTTTTTAAATAAAATTACAGGAAACCCATCGAGCCCAAGTGCCTTGTTAGGATGGAAAGAGAAAATTGTTTCATGGAGATCCTCCATAGATATCTTCTTCATAAATATTTCATTTTGTCCTTGAGTGATAATTGATGGAATATTTTGCAAAGGTTTTTCTTGTGCCTCCTTATCTTGTCTAGAATCTGATAAAATATTTTTAAAATAATTAATTGATTCCTTATATATATATATTTGTTGTAGCATGAATTTTTTTGTATTTCTATCTCCTTCTTGGAGCCATTTCTCTTTATATTTTTGGAACCAATATGACTCCTCCTTTTTCAATGCATTATGATATTCAAAAAGTAATTGTTTTTCTTTCAAATAAGAATCTTGATCCATTCCATTAATTTATACTATCTCTTTTAAAATTTTGAGCTTGGATTCAATTTCTTTCTTTTCTTTAAAAATGTTACCAAAATATTTGGCATTCCATATCTTCATTTGCTCCTTTAAATATTTTAACTTTTGAACAAACCTATACATACATGATCCTTCAAATTTTGATTCATCCCACCATAACATAACCATTTGGAAAAAATCAAGGTCTTGGAGCCACATAGACTGGAAGCAAAATGGCTTTAGATAACCATTATTAGGTAACTCACAAGTCAAAGGAATGGGTTTGTGATCTGATCCTGCTAAATATCTGAAGAGATTGTATACTTTATTTGTAAACATTTATTGAACAGTAAGAATCTATCCAGTATTTTTGCTATATGATTTTTCCCAATGTATCTATTATACCATGTATATTGAAAGCTTGAGGGAATAACATCCCAAAGGTCATTTGAATTGACAAATGAAGCAAAATATTGCATTGATTTAGACCATCCTAGAATACCACCTTTCTTTTAAAGGAGATAGAACAATATTAAAATCACTCCCATGAATCCAAATATTACAATGAATCATCATTGTATTTTATAAAAATATGATAAGGTCCTTCCAACATCTTTCACGAGGAGTAATTATAGTTGGAGCATATAAATTTATAACACCAACTTTAATTTTCCTCTTTTCTACAAAATAATCCGATAATCCAATTACTTTTTGCTTCTAATAATTGTCCATCCCATTTGCATTTGTCCTATTATTGCAATACCGCTTGAAGCTCTTGTAGAAGAATCTGCTAAACAATCACCCATCTTCCAAATTTTCTTAAAAGTATCCTTACATTCCTCACTGCTTAATTTTATTTCTTGTATTAAAATAAACTCAAGACTATAACAACCTATTAATTTCTTAATAACTATTTTTTAGGGGTTTTATTCATACCCCTAATATTCCATGATGTCATTTTCATCATCAACATTTTTTTTTATTTTTAGTGGGCTTAGCACCACTTCTTGTTAACACCTATGATATTTTTATTTGGCTTCCCAAATCAATATCCTTTTGAGTTTTTTTCTCTTTGTTCCTACTTTGACGACCTTCCTCTCCTTATTCAATTCGTGCTAACACTCTCATCTTCATCAAT
The DNA here is from genome assembly GCA_028583015.1 of Wollemia nobilis. NCBI lineage: Eukaryota > Viridiplantae > Streptophyta > Pinopsida > Araucariales > Araucariaceae > Wollemia > Wollemia nobilis. Next base: position 1,516,713 of record JAQPPZ010017097.1, on the reverse strand, counting down.
CTCTTCTATTTTTCTATTTTTCATATTGTTCATAATAAGACTTATCTTCTAAATATTTATGTTGCCTTGAAAACTCTAAATTGCATAGATGATCCTCCATAGTCATTACTTTCTTATGTTGGCCTGGAAATCCTAAATTTCCTTGGATATCCTCCATAAGATTTTCTTTACTATATTGCTCTTGAAACCCTAAAGTGCAAGGAATACACTTCGTACTACTTTCATTTTTATTTTAAGGAGAATATTTTATGCTACTTGAGGATAATAAAGGTGATTTAACTAGATTAGGCTTGACCTCCTTCACCTTATTTGCTTTAAAATTTACCTTCTCATATTCCTTTGCTTTGAAATTTGCCTTCATCTCTTCCTTCGCACCTTTAGATCCTTTTATATTTGAACTCATGCATTGTACTTCCTCATTCCTCATATCATATTTTTCTTCTAATGGCTAATTCAAGTGAACTATAATGGACTTTGCCATATGATGATCTAGAGAGAATTTTCTAGCCACTTTCGTAAGAATGGAAAATCCTTGATTTGACCTAGCATTTATTGGGATATCATATCCTTGTTTCAAATTGAAGATACCCTCATTTCCAAAAATTTCTATTTCTTCCTATATCATTTTCACTTTGCAATATCTTGCCATGTGCCTGGTTTCATGACATTTGCGACATCGAAATGCATTATTTTCATAATCCACTTGTTGATCCCATTCTCTTTATTCATATTTAATCCTAATCGATTATGGTAAAGGTTTTGAAATATCCATAACAACACATATTCAAGTGTAAAAAACATGTCTTATCTCCTTCATAGTTGGTCCCTCTTGCATGAATTCACCTAGAGTATTATCAGTATTCTTCAAAACCTCCTTATTGATGAGTTAATAAAAAAGTCCAAAAAACCTAATCCATACTAGAAGCCTTTTAATAGTTTGTGTCCACAAAATAATTATCTCTCCAAGGTCTTAAATATAATGCATCCTTACCCCTAAACCATGGGCCTCCATCTATTATTTTATCCCTTACTTCTAAACTAGAAAATAATGAGGAAAAATCCTTTTAGAAGAAAAACCATGGAGTAATTTGAATTCATTCTCCACCTCCACTTGATCTAATTTTTAATCTCAAAAAAACCTAACTAGTATCCATGAAATGTACATATTAGCCCTCTGGTTTTGAGAACCATTATATCATGCTCAATCATCTCATCCTTGATAATCACTTCTAGCCTAGAATCTACTACCTGGATGGGGTTTTCCATAAATCCACTCTTCTTCTTATTGCTAGCTAGGGCATCCATACTTCCAACTTGGCCATTCATAATTTCAATAAGGACTTTAACAAATGACTTTCTTTCCATGTTACCTAGATTTTCTTCATTTGAATCCTTTAAATTCTCTTAATATTTGGAACAAGAGGTGGCACTTATTTCTTGATAGCACTTTGCTTTCTACTTCTTGCTTTCTTGCTCACACTTCCTCCTTGCTCTCGAATCACACTTACTCTCGGATCACATAGTTGTAACAAAATCTTAACCATTATAATGTTTAATATGGTAGGTTTGTTAGGATTAATAGTAGTAATATTTTTCAGTTTGGTTTGGTAGCAATTTTTTATTGTTTTTATAAGTTCTTTAGCATTATAGGTATTATATATATGTATATATATATAAATTCATTGTATAATATTGAAATGAGTTTTATATTTTTTTAAATGCAATCATTGAGAATTTTAAAAGTATATAAATATATAAGTAGGAAGGCAGTGCAAGTCGGGATTTAGTTATGGTGGAAGAGCAACAAGTTCATCTGGAGTGCATCATTACTTCAAACCCTTACCATGAATGCATGGAACATTATTTCTAAAAAGTTACTGAAGTAAAGGAAAATCAAGAGAAAGAAGAGTTAGGAGCGAGTGCGAGTTGAGATGAGTGTAAGTAGGAAGGAGTGCAAGCTGGGAGGGCGTGTGAGCTAGCAACAAGCCCCACTAGCTAGTGTGAAAGGAAAGTCATACTTGAAATCCCTAATGGGAATTCAGGATGCCTTAGCTAGAAATTAGGATTCCCTAGCTGAAAGTATGGAGGTCCAAGTTGGAGATAAACAAAAGAGCAAATACATGACAAGTTCGATCTAGGTAGCAAATGTTACACCAGAAGTGAGTATCAAATATAAGATGATTAAGCATGATATAATGGTTCTTAAAAGTAGAGGTTTAATATGCAAGTTCCATAGATCATGGCTAGGGTGGTTGAAGATAAAATTGGATCAAGTGGAAGTGGAGATTGAATTCAAATTACTCTATGAGTTTTCTTCCTAAAGGTTTTTTCCTCATCATCTTTTCTAATTCAAAAATTAGGGATAACATAATGGGTGGTGGACCATTGTTTAGGGGGAGAGATGCACTTTATTTGAGACCATGGAATGAAAAAAATTATGTTGAGACAAAAACTATTAAGAAGCTTCTAGTGTGAGTTAGACTTTTTGGACTTATATATCAGCTTGTCAATAAGGATGTTTTGAAGAATATTGAAAATACCCTAGGGGAGTTCATTAAGAATTATTTATAAGAAGTGAAAGCATATTATATATACCTAAATATATGTTGTTATGGATATTTTAAAACCTTTGCCACAATTCATTAAGATTAAATCTAAATTAAGAGAATGGGATCAACAAGTGGATTATGAAAATATTACATTTCGATGCCATAATGGTGGAGATTGGACACATGACAAGAGTTTTAAAAAAGAAAACTATAAAGAAAAGATAAAAAAATTGATCACGAAATAAACTTTGACAAAACAAGGAAACTATTCAATAATAGAAGATAGATTAGATTAAAGATATTCCACTCCAAAGTAAGAGGTAAAGAAAGCCTATATACAATATCATTTGGCAAGTATAAAAGGAAATATGGGTGCAAAGGAAGATGTGGAGGAAAATCCTAATACATAGATAACATAAAAGGTCAAGTTTATTCCAAGTAAATCATCTTCATTTTCCTTAAGTAGTAGTATATAATCGCTTCCTGGTAGTAAAAGTGAAAGTGGTATAGATGTTATCCCTTGCACTTTTAAGGTTTTAAGAGCAGTATAATGAGGAAATTGTAACAATTAGGGTTTTTACGGTAGAATAAGAAATTGTTGTGGAAGATCATCCTTGCACTTTAGGGTTTTTAGGGAAACATAAAAAAGAGTGTGCTTTTGAGGTTATTCCTTGAAATTTAGATCCTTTAGAGATAAACCTAAATATGATAAGTATTATTATGAGAAATGTAAGAATATTAAAGATATTGCTGAGGATGAAAATATTGTTGAAAATGAAAAAAGTGCTAGAAATAGATTATATTACATCATTTGGGTCATGTAAATGTACCTTCCTAGGTACATACTTAGGACATTAGATTATTTTAGGGAGAATTTATCTAGTTACTTCATGCAATGTAATAAATGCACAAGTGTCAGTGTGCAAGTTGTATATGTGCAAGTTGTCCCTTGCACAACTAGGTAGAGTATTGGCCAAGGAACTTATCTTCCTATATAAAAAGGGCCTCATTGTAATAACATAGTAGAGCATCGCACAGCAGAGCATAACATAGACATAGGTATAGAAGCTATATATTGGTGATGGGTGCAATGTAGTCCAATATCATTATTCATGGAGTGTCCATTTCCTCCATAACTACATTGTATTCATTTTTGTCATTTCTATTTATAGCATATTTTAGTCATATCATAGATTTACTTTGTTTCATATTATTTTGCATCTTTTGATTGCTATCTCCCATTGTCCACTACATCAAAAGCTAATAGTGGTATCAGAGGCATGGTAGATCTAGCCATAGTAGATCAATAGGAAAACCATCATTATAATTAAGCCTGAGTTTTTTGTCAACTTGATGCACTGCTGGACCAGCCACTATAAAAAATCTTAGAAGAATCTAGGTGGTAGAATTAGGGAGAGCCACAAGTGAGGACTAAAATAAATCTTAGTTCCAAAAATATTGAGATTATATTTGGCTAGAGTCTTTCCAAAGAGTTGTAGGAAAAACTCGTGAAGACTAGGACTCAACATTATTTAGGACATCTGGAATTTGTTAACTATTGCCCAAAGTTTCTTTTGTTGTAGAAAACTAATTCTTAGATGATTGGGACTCCTCATATAATAAAAATCTAGGACACTTCAACTTCATTGCCCAAAGCTTGACGTGCCTTCTTAGTGCAGAGATTAGTTCCTTGTGCAAGAAAATAATACTATGGAAGAAGACTTTTGGAGAAGAGTCATGGTGAAGTTAGGAGATTAGAGATCTCCATTGCTAGATTGAGAACTTCACAGAAGAAGAAAAGGCCATAAAAGCCTTGATCCAAAAAAAAGGCCATAGAAGCCTTGATTCAGAAGAAAATGCCACATAAGCCTTGTGTTAGAAATATTAAGTTGTCATTGATGTCAAAGGCAGAAATATCTTCAAGGATTAAATATTGATGTCAGAGGCAGAAATATTCTTCAAGGGTGATAAGTTTATAAGGCTGGGCAATATATCAATGATGCCAAAGATGGACTTGGTGAATAGCAAACAATGGACAATTATCCAAAGCATATATATATTTCAAGTAAAGCATATATTTCAAATGAAGCAAGGCAAAGTATATTTCAAAGCAAGACAAATACATTTTTTAAGTAAAGTATTATAATATTTAAATATCAAATTTAAATATTATAAAGAGAGGTTTGAGTGTAGACCAATTGGTTCCCCCAAACCCCATAAGGGGGCGGAGGTCCAAGGTTCAAATCTCGAGCCTCATCGGACTGAACACTTGTCCCTTTCTTGGTGCTTTCAACAACGTAAAAGGTTTAAAATGATTGTGGCATGGTGGTTATAGGGCTAGATTGTATAAATATTTGTGTGGCAGACATAAAAGCCAAACAGCCTACCCAGATTCATGACGGCTACCGATTCCACCATGTAAAAATAAAAAAATATATTATAAAGAGAAGGACAAAGGCTTGGGAAAAAAAGCTTAACATATTTAAATCAAAGGATTTAAATATATAAAAGGTTTAAAAGTCAAATATTATAATATTTAAATCATAGATTTAAAATATTATAATATAAAGTGATTTTAAAATAAAATGCGTCGACTTCCTTGGCAGCAAATATAAAGTAAAAAATAAATTAATGAGCCAACCTCCTTGGGTGAAAATAAAAACATACATAGGAAGAAAAATTTATTTTGGTTATAATAAGCGGGCAATTCGAATAATCCAATGGAGAGAGTCACCGAGCACGATTAAGGGATGCAGGCCTTGAACAAAGATATCCTTGGCATCATGGTATATAAGGTGATCGCAAGTTTGAACCTTCAGAGTGCAAAATATTTCACGTGGTAAAGCAACAAATGGATGCGCTGAATAAACAAGCAGTGGCACTGAAGGTACAAAGATGCTGAATCTCTAAAGTGGCAAAGAATATCCCAAACACAATAGTGATAGGAGAATGTTGAGTGTTGAGGAGGATTTCAAGCAATAGATTTGATAGAGAAGCACAAAGTCATAGCGGGTTAAATTTACAAACATTTACGTTGGAAGACATGTGCCTAAGAAACAATCAAGTGACGACGATGATGGGATTTAAGTTATGCGAGATATGCAGTGCTTAAAGAGCCCGTGATCTAGGCCAATGATGTTAAAAAGCCAATATGTTTCTCCCTTCCAATGGTAGGTGCAAGCAATACTAAATTTTGTGTAAACGTGTCCTATCTGAAGCCAGAGATACGTCTCTGTATGGAAGTGATGTGGCAAGCTAGAGAGGAGTTTTCTTCGATGTGCATGGAAGTCTGTTAAGTTATGAATAGGAATTGAGCAATCAGATTTGCAACAAGCATATTGTGAGGTAGCTACAACAAAGATATTGTTTCAAGTAGTTGTGGAGAAATTATTTTGAGCATCGGTGACCTCTTTTTTATGTGCGACAAAAATACAATGTACAAAGGTTCAAATATTTGTTGATGCCCTTTTGTTCTCAGATGTTGGGGTAGTCCAGCCAGTTGTCTAGCCCGCATTAGGGCGCTATGCTTCTAGAGGTTTGGAGATCAAATCTCCTTCATGGTTTATTGGGTGTTGTTGTGCAAGGTAAGGGTAAAAATATATTTTATTTTTTATTAAAGTAGGGGATATAAGGTGTAACATTGTTATTTTAAAATTGTATTTTGCATGTTATAAAAGGGAGTTATAAGGTATAAGGTTGGTATTTCAAAATTGAATTTTGCATGTTAGAAAAGAAAAATATAAGAAGCCATTTTGTTGTTATTAAATATTTATTTTGTAAGTTTTAAAAGGGAGAATTAAGGAGTTATTGTTAAGCTTTATTGTATATGTTTTTAAAAGAAGTGATAAGGGTTTAAAGTGGTTGATTTGATATTCAGAAAAGAAAAGAAAAAGAGAATTGTTGACCATATTTGAAAGGCACATACAACATGAAAAATCATTTTTGTCAAGGCAAGTTTGGAAAGCTCATGCAAAAAGAAGATCATCATCATTGAGGCATATTTAAAGGTATAGTATTATTTTCTCAAAGTGGTTTTGTTTGAAGAAAATATTTTTGTTGTCATATAGTGGGAGGTTTAAGGATTTATTGGATGAGCATTATTTTGATTGAGATTGAGAGTATATATGCAAGGGATATAGACCAAATTTACAAGCAGATTAAAGAATTATTCATGGTTGATTTTGGTAATAGATGAACATTGTTTGTATGCAATATTTGGAAATAGATGAGCATTTTTTGTATGTAAGACTGTAAAATAGTTAAGCAGGTTTGGAGTAGATTTGAGCAAGTTTTATCAGCAAGTTTAGAGCATATTCGAGCAAGTTTTATGAGCAGGTTTGGAGTAGATTTGAGTAGTTTTTGTGAGCAGGGTTGGAGCAGATTTGAGTATATTTGAGAGCAGGTTTTGGAGCAAATTTAAGAGAAGGTTTTGGAACAGATTTGAGAGCATGTTTTGGATCAGATTTGAGAGCAGAATTTGGAGCAGAATTGAGTAGAGGGGATTGGTGTCTCCTATGGATTGGTGTCCATGAACCAGAGTAGAGGGGATTGGTGTCTCCTGTGGCTTGGTGTCCATGAACCTGAGTAGAGGGGATTGGTGTCTCTCATGGGTTGGTACCCACGAACCAACAAAGGGGATTGGTGTCTCTTGTGTATTGGTGTCCATAAAATTAAGAGGATATTGGTGTCTCTTATGGATTGGTGTCCACGAAACTAAAGTATTGGTGTATCCTTTGGGTTGGTGCCCATGAACCAGAAGAGAGGATTGATGTCTCCTATGGATTGGTGTCCATGAAATAGTAGAGGATATTGGTGTCTCTTATGGATTGGTGTCCACAAAATTGAGCAAGGGGATTAGTGTCTCTTGTGGATTGGTGTCCATAAACCTGAGAAGAGGGGATTGGTGCCTCTTGTGGTTTGGTGCCCACAAACTAGGAGAGGGGATTGGTGTCTCATGTGGATTGGTGTCCACAAAATTGAGCAAGGGGATTGGTGTCTCCTGTGGATTGGTGTCCACGAACATTATAATAGGGGATTGGTGTCTCCTATGGGTTGGTGCCCATGAAATTTATTGAAGAAATATATAAGCAATATTTTATCGTGGTTTTCTCCCAAGAGGGAGTTTCCACGTAAAATATCTCTTATGTGTATGGTGATTTATGCATTATTTCATTATTGCATTGATATTATTTAAAGTTATAGTTTTGGAAACAAAAAAGAAATTTTTTTCTTATACTATTCACCCTCCCTCTTAGTATAAGCTTGTTTTCTTCAAATGGTATAAGAGCAGGTTCCTTCGTGAAAGATAAAAACTTAAAAGAAGATCTTACAAGAACACACATGGCTAGCCAAGAAGGTTTTTTGTCAAAAAATGCTCCATTGTTTGATGGGACTAACTATGCTTTTTGGAACATAAGGATGTAAACTTATTTGTTGGCACATGGCTATGATATATGAAAATCTATTGAGAATGGATTCACACCACCTACAACTCCTCTCACGGATGCAAATGGTAAGAAACCTTACAAAAATAATGCTAGTTCAATGAATGCAATATTAAGTGGGTTATGTAAATAAAATTTTGTGAAAGTCATGCAATGCACTTTAGTAAAAGAAATATGGGACAAGTTACAGAGAACATATGAAGGAGACGATAAGGTTAAAATGGCAAAACTTCAAACCCATAGGAGAAAGTTTGAATACTTGAAGATGAAATATGAGGAAGATATTGCTAAGTATCTACTTCGAGTTGATGAGGTTGTCAACACCATTCGTGGACTTGGAGAAAATATTGAAGACTCTAAGATTGTTCAAAAAATCTTGACGTCACTTCCCATGAGGTTTGATGCAAAGGTTTCAGCAATTGAAGAAATGAAGAATCTCAAAACTTTGAGCATGTATGATCTATATGGAATTCTCACAACCTATGAGATGAGGAATAATAAAGATCAAATATCAAAAAGGGAGGTCGTGTTCAAAGCTTCAAAGAAGACAAAGAATAAGGAACCAAAATCAAGTGAAGAATCAAATAGTGGAGAAGAAGCTAACTTTGTGAGAAGAAATAAGAAGGGTCCAAGAAAACACAAAGGTGTGCATACTGTGAAATGTTTTAATTGTGGTTACTTTTGTCACTATGCATCTAATTTCCCACAAGCTAGAAGTAGTAGCAGTGAAGAAGAAAAGGAATATATGAAAAAAAAATAAAGAAAATTTTATCATGAAAATAAAAATAGGTACAGTCAAAGCAAGCATAAGAAAAAGATCTCTCAAAGACACAATAAGAGTTTCTATGTTGAAGAAGCAAGCAATTCCTCTAGTGGAAATGATGAAAGCCTCTCCAATAATGAAAGAGAAGAAATCATATTTTTGGGCATAGAAGAGAAAGAAGATGATCCTCTTGTTGAAGACCAAGAAGAAGAGAAAAATTCATAAAATGAAGAGGAAGCCGTGGTTGATATAGAAGAGGAACTTGTTGTTGTTCTTAAACAATTGAAGAGGGTTATAAATAAGAACTCAAGATTGAAGGCCCAAGTACAAGAGGATAAGGAAACAAAATAAAAGCTTCTACAAGATCTAACCAACTTGAAGGTGAAAGTTGAAGAGGTAAAACAAATTGAAGAAGGTATGGTTGAGCAGTTAAAGGCAAAAGAGTTGGAATATGAGAGACTAGAACATGAGGTTGTCTCTCTAAGAAAGGGACTTCAAAAATTTAATAACAAGATATATCAGTTTAGGAAAAGCTCAAAAATCTTGGATGATATTATCAAAGGATAGATATCTCCATTTATAAATATTGGACTTGGTTTTGAAGAAGGTTAAGAGAAACAAAAGGGAGAGTCAAGATCAAAAGAAACATAAGCATCAAAGAAAGTAATTGAAGAAGAACTTAAGACCTATGCTGATATGTTGAGAAGTGGAAGCATCAATGAGGAAGAAAACAAATCACCATAAAGGAACATAGACCATCACAGAAAAAGCAATGAGAGAACCATGCAACAATATCCTCCAAGGCAATAAAAAAGGTTTCAACATTTCTTCCATGGTCATTGTTTCTCATGTAACTATTTTGGTCATAAAACTATAAATTGCAAGGTTCATGCTATGAATGATTTTGGCTTCACCAAGAGAAATTTCAACTCATTTGCACCCCTCATGGACTACAACATCATATGTTACAAATGTGATAATTTTGGGCATACAGCTAGATGGTAGAACGGGTTTTCCTAAATTTTCAAAGTCAAGCAAAAAAGAGAATGGTCAAAATGTTCAAAAGGGTATGACCTCCAAAGTTTGGAGAAAGAAAATAGAGCAAGAAGAGGAGCATAGTAATTTGGGAGTTTCACTCCCATCTCATAATTTAAGTCTCAAAGAAGAGCAAGGAGAAAGGGGGCGTTGTCAAGTGTCTTATATTACAGCCCCAAGGAGCCTTTTCCATTGATGTCAAAGGGGGAGATCTTTTAGTAAGGGGGAGTAGCTTGTGAGGGGGAGTAGTTTGTGATCCTATTCAATAAAGGTTAGTTTCATTGCAGGGTTGCCATCAATGACAAAGGGGGGAGATTGTTAGAAATATTGAGTTGTCATTGATGTCAAAGGCAGAAATATCTTCAAGGATGAAATATTGATGTCAGAGGTAGAAATATTCTTCAAGGGTGATAAGTTTATAAGGTTGGAAAATATATCAATGATGTCAAAGATGGACTTGGTGAATAGAAAACAATGGACAATATCCAAAGCGAATATATATTTCAAATGAAGCAAGGCAAAGGATATTTCAAAGCAAGGCAAATATATATTTTAAGTAAAGTATTATAATATTTAAATATTACAAAGAGGAAAAAGGCTTGGGACAAAAAGCTTAAAATATTTAAATCAAAGGATTTAAATATATAAAAGGTTTAAAAGTCAAATATTATAATATTTAAATCATAGATTTAAAATATTATAATATAAATTTGTTTTAAAAGAAAATACGTCGACGTCCTTAGGAGCAAATATAAAGTCAAAAACAAATTAATGAGCCAAAATCCTTAGGTGAAAAGGAAAACATATATATATGAAGCAAAAATTCATTTTGGTTATAATGAGTGGGCAATTTTAATAATCCAATGGAGAGAGTCACCGAGCACGATTAAGGGATGCAAGCCTTGAACAAAGATATCCTTGGTATCTTGGTATTCAAGGTGGTCGCAAGTTCAAACCTTCGAAATGCAAAATGTTTTACGTGGTAAAACAACGAACGAATGTGCTAAATAAGCAAACAGTGGCGCTAAAGGTACAAAGATGTTGAATCCCTGAAGTAGTGAAGAAGATCCCAAACACGACGGTGATAGGAGAACATTGAGTGTTGAGGAGGAGTTTGAGTGGCATATTTGATAGAGAAGTGCAAAGTCATAGCGGGTAGAATTTATAGACATTTACGTTGGAAGATGCATGCTTGAGAAACAATCAAGTGATGATGATGATGGGATTTTAGGTATGCGAGATGTGCAATGCTTAAAGAGCCCGTGATCTAGGCCAACGATGCTAAAAATATAGCAGGTTACTCCCTTCCAATAGTAGGTGCAAGCAATACTACGCTCTATGTAAACACGTCCTTTCTAAAGCCAGAGATACGTCACTGTGTGGAAGTGATGTGGTAGGCTAGAGATGAGTTTTATTTGATGTTCATGGGATTCTGTTAATCAACGAAGAGGAATTGAGCAATCAGATTTATAGCAGGCGTGTTGTGAGGTAGCTACAATGAAGAGATTGTTTCAAGCAACTGTGGAGAAATTGTTTCAAGCATCGATGACCTCTTTTTATGTGCAACAAAAATGCAAGGTATGAAGGTTCAAATATTTGTTGATGCCCTTTTGTTCTCAGACATTGGGGTAGCCCAGCCAGTTGTCTAGACCGCGTTAGGGAGCTGCGCTTCTAGAGGTTTAGAGATTGAATCTCCTCCGTGGTTTGTTGGGTGTTGTTGTGCAAGGTAAGGGAAAATTATTTTTGATTAAAGTGGGAGGCATAAGGTGTAACGTTGTTATTTTAAAATTGTATTTTGCATGCTATAAAAGGCAGTTATAAGGTAGTTATTTTAAAAATTTATTTTACATGCTATAAAAGAGAGTTATAAGGTATAAGGTTGTTATTTCAAAGTTTTATTTTGCATGTTATAAAAGATAAATATAAGAAGTGATTTTGTTGTTATTAAAGCTTTATTTTGTAAGTTTTAAAAGGGAGAAATAAGGATTTATTGTTAAGCTTTATTGTATATGTTTTTAAAATAAGTGATAAGGGTTTAAAGTGGTTGATTTGATATTTAAGCAAGAAAAGAAAAAGAGAATTGTTGACCAGATTTGAAAGGCACATACAAAAGGAAAAATTATTTTTTTCAAGGCAAGTTTGGAAAGCTCATGCAAAAAGAAGATCATCATCATTGAGGTAGATTTAGAGGTATAGTGTTCTTTTCTCAAAGTGGTTTTGTTTGAAGAAAATATTTTTGTTGTCATATAGTGGGAGGTATAAGGATTGTTTGGATGAGCATTGTTTTGATTGATATTGAGAGTAAATATGCAAGGGTTATATATCATATTTATAAGCAAATCAGTGTATTTTTCATGGTTGATTTTGGAAATAGATGAACATTATTTGTATGCAATATTTGGGAATAGATGAGCATTATTTATATGCAATATTTGGGAATAGATGAGCATTGTTTGTATGCAATACTAGGAAATAGTTGAGAAGGTTTGGAGCAGATTTGAGCAGGTTTGGAGCAGATTTGAGCAGGTTTTGTGAGCAGGTTTGGAATAGATTTGAGCAATTTTTGTAAGTAGGGTTGGAGCAGATTTGAGAAGATTTAAGAGCAAGTTTTGGATCAGATTTGAGAGCATATTTTAGATCAGATTTGAGAGCAGGATTTGGAGCAGACTTGAGTAGAGGGGATTGGTGTCTCCTATGGATTGGTATCCATGAACCAGAGTAGAGGGGATTGGTGTCTCCTATGGATTGGTGTCCATGAACCAGAAGAGGGGATTGGTGTCTCTCATGGGTTGGTGCCCATGAATCAACAAAGGGGATTGGTGTCCACAAACTTGAGAGGGGATTGGTATCTACTATGGATTTGTGTCCATGAACCTAGGGGATTGGTGTCTCCTGTGGGTTTGTGCCCATGAACTAGCAAAGGGGATTGGTGTCTCCTATATATTGGTGTCCATGAACCAACATAGGGGATTGGTGTCCATGAACTTGAGCAAGGGAATTGGTGTCCATGAAATTGAGTATAGGAGATTGATGTCTCCTATGGGTTGGTGTCCATGAACCATTAGAGGGGATTGGTGTCTCCTGTGAATTGGTGTCCATGAACATTGTAATAGGGGAATGGTGTCTCCTGTGGATTGGTGCCCATGAAATTTATTGAAGAAATATATAAGCAATATTTTGCCATGGTTTTCTCCCAAGAGGGAGTTTCCACGTAAAATATTTATCTCTTATGTGTGTGGTGATTTGTGCATTATTTCATTATTGCATTGATATTATTTGAAGTTATAGTTTTGGAAAGAAAAGAGAAAAGTTTTATATTATACTGTTCATCCGCCTCTCAGTATAAGCTTGTGTTCTTCACCTTTATACTGAATAAAAGGCCACATAAGCCTTAACATTGAAGAAAAGGCCATAGAAGCCTTGATATTTAAGAAAAGGCCATAGAAGCCTTGATATAAAAAAAGGCCACAAAAGCCTTGATCTCGAAGAAGAATCTAGAAGAGAGTATTTGATTTAGAAGCAGATTAAGATTTCAATACTAATACTTTGTTATAGGGAAAGGAGATTTGGTGAGTTGGGAAACTCCCTAAAAGAAATTTAGGAAGAGTATCTTATTTAGAATCAATCTAGCAACTGAAGGTAAAGAGATCAGGAGAATATCTCATTAAAGAAATTGCAATCTTAGAAGAAGGACCAAGAGAGTCTTGCTCGAATCTAGAAGCAACAAAATCAAATATCCAACATAAGATTTCACCACCAACACTTTTGAGAGCAGAATATTGAAGAGAAGGTCTCAAGGAAGATCAAAAGAATCTTGAAGATCAAAGACCTTGGGGAAGTCTCAATGAGCATCTAGTAAAAGGCTTAGATATCCTTACTAATGAAATCATCAAAGGAGAAATCATTGGAGAAATTCATTATAAAAGATAGTGAAAGATTTGGGATAATTGTTGCCATCTGACAAAAAGCCCAAAATAAGAAGAAGAATTTGGCAAGGGGTGCCAAATATCAAAATACCTCAAGAAATTTAGAATATTGAAAAGAAGATCCTGCTTGAAGTCAAAATTTGACAAGAAGACTTGAAGATAGGAGAAGCCCGTACAATCCAAGATATTTGAAGATTACCTCTTACAACAAGAAGGCACCGTTTCAGAGATAAAGACTTCTTCAAATCTATAGCAAAAGGAGGATAATGCAAGAGAAGAACAAGCCACCAAATACCAGATTCATAAAAGAAATTTTAAGACCATATTTTGGTGAATAAGGAGTTGTTTAGGATACCGTTTCAGAGATAAAGACTTCTTCAAATCTATAGCAAAAGGAGGAGAATGCAAGAGAAGAACAAGCCACCAAATACCGGATTCATAAAAGAAATTTTAAGACCATCTTTTGGTGAAGAAGGAGTTGTTTAGGATAGTCTAAAAAAAGCAGCAAGATCCTACTCGAAGCAACAAGATCTATATACTCTATAGAAGTGGCAAAAGAGCTACAAAAAATTTCAAAAAGTTAAGCAACTATTGGTGCAAGTAGATTCATTAAATGGATTACTTATCAGATTTATTAAAGCACATTAATTTAGATTAAAGTTACAATAAGGAAAAATGGATTACAGTCTTCAAAAGTGCAAAAAGAGAAAGGTTCCTTTTAAGGTTCATTTGCACATTAGGATTTGATTAGATTTATGCATTACAACTATCTATAAACTACCTATCATCTACTTTGGAAAGCAAAAGAAGACTAGCCCCTACAACTTTATTTGTAAGGAAATTACATAATAATTCTTGAAGATTCATTTCAGATTATTCTTGATTAGTTGCAGTAAATTGATTAAGTGCGTTAATTTGACAGTTAATTAGAGTGATAAGGTGAAATTTTTAGTGCATGAAAAGTGAAAAATTATTATATTCATTTCACTATTCTATTGCTCTAAAAAATATTATTGTTTGTATTCTTGAGAAAGGTACAAAATCAGAATTTGATAGTGTCTAAAGACAGTATTAGTGGACAAAAAATTGCAACACATAGTGGCCAAGTGAAGCCACCAAAACAGGTTAGAATCCTCCAAAAATTGGAGAAGAAGATAACTAACCAAAATCAGAAATAGAAGCTTCAAATATTGAGACTTGGTGAGTCTCAAATCCAAAGCATTACAAGGATAATTGCAAGGAGAAAAGTTTAGAAAATTACATAAAATAAGAAGCTTCTATCTACTTCTATCTAAGATTGAATTTGTCATCAAAGTATCCAAGAAAAAATGGGAAGGTGTCTAATAAAAAAGACAACCTCAAAAACCCTTACATTGCATTCAAAAATTCTACCACAACCAAAAATTCAAGTCTGAAAAAAGAAGTGCAAAAGAAGGTGCAATAAAGGTTATTTTTTACATAAATATGTTACATTGTATTGCACTATCCTAATATGGTTTATACAGGAAAGAGGAAAGATTTGAAGGTGCCTCAAAGGTATAATATCGACTAGATAAACCAACCAAAGGTGGTTGAACACTAGCATTTTTCCAAGCATAGCAAAAGGAGTCATTCTAAGGGTTCATACACCTCATATCTTGGATGACCGAACCTGCAAAAGATAAGGCACAAAAAAAGGGAGAAATAATATTATATTCAAGAGCAACATTGTCTAAAAAATGAGGACATATAACAGGTGTGAGAAGAATATTAAGGCACCATTGGAGTGTTTCAAACTCCACACTTACATTGCTCAAAATCGATGCTCAAGCCTCCAAATCGTTGTTCCTCATTCTAGTTGGAAACAACCCATAAAGCAAGTGCCATTGAACAGAGGAGCTAGGAATTTTATAGGGTTTAAAGAACCTCAAAAAGGGTGCATTGAAGAAGCATTAGAGAAGACATCCATGCACAAGAAGGGAGTGACACTTGTCACTCGAGGTAAAATACTTATGCTCCTCACGCGAGCACTTGTCTACTTTAAGAAAGGAGTTACAAAAAAGTTGGTGCATTGAGAATATGAGAGAAACTTGTCCACAAAAAGACCAATCACTTCACTAAATAATGTAACATTCATACGTTACTCAAAGGAAGATACGAGTGTTTTCTAGCACCTTCTACTCCTCAAGTGCTCAAGAAGAAAATGGACATGCCACTTGGTACTTAATACAAGATTCTCTTCCATTTTAAGGGTATAAATGACCAAGCATTCAACAAGTGTTCATATATTCGCATTCAACACTCTAGGTCTTCATGCATAGGGCCAAATTTTAGCATGGAAGCAAGGTGGAAGAGCCTTTAATGCTCTGGTCAAGGGAGGTCAAAGGTAGAGACTAAAGGCACCATATTTAAAATATTAAATCCGAGGAATGTTCCAAGCATTCTATTGGAGGGAACAACCAAAACAAAGATGTTAATATTGTAGCCCTTGCACATCATAAATAAACACCGATTATTGCATGATACAAGGTAAAATTTATTTCCATTTAAAATGTGCTTTCATTTCTTGGGATTTATAAGGTTGATAAATCAAGGTTAAAATTAGAATAATTTAACCATATTGAAAGCCATATCTCAAAGGGATAATTTATCAAATCAATATAATATTTGCAATATTAAACTTAGGAGCAATTAGGTTTTCTACTATAAATTTATTTTAAAAGTATTTTCAAATATTATTGTGGTCTAATTTTCTAAAATTTGGGAGTTATAAGGGTTACAACATCAAATTATTTTATTGGAATTTAGATACACTAAAATTAAATCCTAAAGGGATATTAAAAGACGTTATTAAGGTTTCTTGCTAAATTTGGAAATTTATAATATTCTTGTCTCAAAATTTCATAAAAGGGATAAAAGAAATCCAATATTAAAACCTCTTAAAAATTGGAAAAGTGCTTAGTTCAATAGGAGCAATAAGAGATAATAGAAGTTGATTTTTTATATTTACAAAACTTTACAAAATCAACCAAAAATTGAGCTACATTTTACAAGAGCACTATATATTATTCCAAAATCACTAGGGAGTCATAAGGCATTCTACAAAACTTGGTAATATCAGTATTTTTCAAAGATTATCAAGTTGCAAATCCATTGAGAAGATATAGGCTTTCTACAAAACCTAAAATTCCATTAGGTGTATATACTATCATTATTAGGGAGACATAAGGAAGCATACAAACCTAAGGATTGGTAAAGGTTTTATCAAAATAAGCTTATTGGGATTTCATAGACATTGAGTAGGGACCTATAAGGTAAACTACTCTATCCCAAAGAATTCAGGTAATACAAATGACTCCTAGCATGCTAAGAAACACTCTTAGAAGTGGAATAATAAAAATACCAATATGGATTAAAAACCTGATGGATTACAATGATGAAAAGGATAAAGAAAAGGAAGAACCAATATAATGCAAAATAAGTTCTAAAATTAACAACTATGTAAAGGAAGATTCATCCAGTGAGTCTAATGACAACTATACCAAAGGAGACTCAAAACAGGAAAAAATTGATCAACAAGATTTTATACAAAAAGGAAAAGATGAAATAGCTTCAATTGTGCACATATGGTTAGAAGATCTTATCAAGGAGATAGACAAACATGATATTCCTAAAATATACTTCAAAACTGTCAGATCATATCTATTTTGCACCTTTTACAATCAATATGATCATGAAAAGACCAATTGTTGGAGTTTCCATCCATGCAAATATTGTGATGGGACAAATCACTCATCCTTTTCCTGTCATTTCAAATATAGGTACTATAAGGGCTATGAAATAAGATTACTACAAAGAATAAATTTTTATCTTCAAGAACTTATTTCAGATGGATCTACTAACATTGAGATCAAGGTTGATACTTATGAAGGACAAAGAAACAAGTCTTACATAGGTACAAAAGAAAGGAGAAGAACCTATTCAAATCCACTCATGATGCAAAATTATGAGAACAATTATTCATCAAAGATGCCTGATATCAAGGGACAAAGAACTAGAAAATATTAGAAGCCATGGCATGAATACTAAAAGCAACTGAAGAAGAAGAACCATTTCAAAGCTATCCATTGGAAGAAGATCCAAAATGAAGACTAAAGCCTTCAATACCCAAATAATGTAATACAAGGGGATGTTAGAAATATATTATATTATATCATTTGGGTCATGTAAATGTACCTTCCTAGGTACATACTCAAGACTTTAGATTACTTTAGAGGGAAGTTATTTGGTTGCTTCATGCAATGTAATAAATGCACAAGTGTCAATGTGCAAGCTATATATGTGCAAGTTGTTCCTTGCACAACTAGGTAGAGTGTTGGCCAAGGAACTTATCTTAGTATATAAAAACGGCCTCATTGTAATAACATAGTAGAGCATAGCATAGACATAGATATGAAAGCCCATATATTGGTGATGGATGCAATGTAGTCCAGTAGCATTATTCATGGAGTGTCCATTTCCTCCATAGCTACATTATATTTATTTTCGTCATTTCTATTTATAGCATATTTTAGTCATCTCGTAAATTTACTTTCTTTCATATTATTCTGCATCTTGTGATTGCTATCTCCCATTTTCCATTGCATCAAAAGCTAACAAAAAGAGACAAAAACCCAAGAAGCAAAAACAAAGAGAAAAATAAACCTAGAGGGATATTGATACAAAAGGAAATATCAGAAGTGTTAACAAGAAGTGGGGCTACACCCATAAATAAAAACAAAAAATAACAATGAAAATAATATCTTTGAACATTAAGGGTATGAATAAGAACCCTAAAAAAAGATATTAAGAATGTTGGAGTATATTACATTATTTGATACATGCTAATGTATCCCCATGGTACAACTTATAAATATTAGATTAGGTTGAGTCATAGTTTAGAGTGTGAGTACTATTTCCCTTTTATATGTAAGTGTGTATGTGCAAGAAATGTACAAGCGTCCCATAGAGTTGTAATATGCAATAAATACATAAGTTTCATGTGAGTGAGTGTACAAATGTAAGTTGAGTCTATGTGCACAAGTGTCTTAGATTAGAATGTGCAAAGTTAATGTCAAGAGTCATGTCTAGGTGTGTATACAATATAGAGTCATGTGTTCATTAAGTATGCAAGTGTCAAGTAGAGAAACCAAGAGTCATGAGACTTGGCATATGGAAAGGAATAATAAAGTATCCAAAGAGTCATTATACTATGGCTATATAGTACTCCATAGATAAGGATTAAGCATCAAGTGTAGCATCAAACATTAAGTCTTGAGTATCATATTTGTAAGAGAAAGTGGAGTAATAAATATTGCATACATTTTGAGCAATTAATATTGTAAGTTGTGCTACATGCTTTGTACATATATGATTCAGGCTATCTACATTCATATTGTTGTTTATTATTGAATTTTATTTGATATATTAAAAGCCTTTATATACATATTAATTTATTCATATTATTCTACTTATATCATTATCTTGATCTTACTATATTGTGGCTAAATTATATTTGATTTGTAAAATTTGAGGTAGTATTAAGGCTTAAAAATCCATAAGTGGTATCAAATCTATTATCATATTATGCACAAGTTGATTGAATTTATTTACCTACTTACACAAAATGATTTTTTCTAGTTTGATAAGATTGATTTTAAGTTTATCTACTTTGAAGGCAGTGAGACTCGGACTCTATTGTAAGGTCATATTGAGTAGAAGGCTAGAGTCTTTCCATGGTTGGAGAATAACCAATGAAGACCAAGACTCAGCTATATTGGAAGGTAAATCAACTTTAAGATAGTTGATCATTCAAGGTCATAGCCAACCCTTGATATTGAAGGTTGAAGGTAGAATCAAATTCAAGATAGTTGATCATTTAGGGTCATTACCAACCCTTGATATTGATAAGAATTTAGAAGCATTCAAGCCATCTTGACATTGAGAAGGAAGGGAAATTCAAAGTTATCTGTTGGTAACTTCTTTAGCAAGGAGAAGAATATTACTTAATTCTTAGGAGTTGTAGCATATATTAATCATCAAAAGTGTGAGAAGCTTCCTATAATAGATAGAGAATAATTTTATCTTCAAAGTGCAAGAGAAATCTATACAAAATAAGGATATATCAAGTCTTGAGATAGATATCTCAGTCATAAAGTAAGCTTTCATCAAGCAATATATTAATAAGAGTTGCAAGATATTGAAGATTTAGGTTCCAAAAACCTTGACATTGGAGTTTTATATCATAGAGAAATTGAACTTGATAATAAAGGACTCAGGTCTTGGAGATAGACCTTGATATAAAAGAGGTATTTAGGTTAATTAGAGAAATTGACCTTGACATTGAAGAAATAAAACTTACAATAAGAGCAATAGAAAATCATGGTTACCTATTTTGAAAGAGATATTGAAAATATATGTGGCCTATAAGAAGATAGAGACATAAGATTCAAGAAGTTCTAGGTCATAAGGTATTGACGAAGATTCAAGAAGCTTGGATATAGAGGTTCTTGAAGGCTTATTAGAGGTAACCATATAGAGAACAAGATATAAAATCAGTATTAAAAAGAAGACTCTAGATATAGCAACCATAAAGAAGAGTCTAAGTGAAAGAAAGATACTTTTATATTAGAACATTATATAGGATTAAGTTCTAGAAAGCCAAGATTACATTAGAAAGAAGAAGATGCAAAGTAAAAATTTAGGATTCGTGCTTAGAAGTTAAAAATCCAAGGTAGAAGCCCAAGATTAAAAACATAAAAGCAAAATTTTAGGTTCATAAAGAGTCTCAAGGTATAACATAAAAGAAAAGGAGTATTCAGTGCAACTCCAAAGTAGAAAAAGATAGAGCCATTTATCTCAAGGGAAAGTAGAGAAGGTTTGATCCATTCAGCTTAAGGAGTTAAAACTAGAATGTAGTACTAAGAGCATCCAAAGCCATCTATTATACATAAAGTCAATATATAGTAAGGGATAACTAGAGGAACACAGAGTCATAAAACATAAAGCTATATAAAATTTAGATCAATTCAAGACCAGAGGTTAGAGTTCTAAAGGTAGATGTAAAGGAATAAGCAAGCAACACTCTAAGTAAGAATAACGTCTTAATGACATACTAAGAACATTTGAGCAACATAAAATAGCACCAACTATATGTTGAGTAGTGCTAGTATGTTATCATTGAACAACATCTAGGAATGTCAAGTAACATCAACCAAAGCTCATTGTCCTAAGAGAAATAACGCATAGAGAATACCAAGTACTCTTAACAACAAGAAGTTAGATCGCCTAAGAAGGAAAAAAAGGATGTTGTTAGACGAGGAAGGAAAAGGTTTCATTGGAATTCAGTTTACAGAGTAAAAAACACCAACATCATTGTTGAGTAACATCTACCATTCAAAGGTGGAACACCTCACGTGCTTGGAAGCAAAACGTCTAAAGGTGAAATGCCTTAATTGAATGGAAATGAAACGCCTGAAGTGAAACATCGTACCTCATGTGAAAGAGAAATGCCTTGGCATGCATGGTGACACACTTTGTTCAACTAAGCCCATTCAAAACTTTCCACATGAGTCATTCCATGTGCAATTTTCACATAGCAACATCATTATGGAGAAGCACACAAAAGTATAAGAGTAGAAGTATTCTAAAGTTTTATTTTTTTCAAAGTGATAAGTTATAAGGTTAAAGTTATTTTCTTTATTAAGAGTGTGGAGTGATAAGTAGGGATAATTGATAGTTATTGATTTATTTAATGAAGAGTTAAATTTATTCAAGCTTATTGGAGTGATAAGTAGAATAGAATTTATTTAAGTTACTTTAATTCTTCATTAGGAATAATAAGGTTATATTAAAAGTTAATTTTGAAGTTAAAGTTTATTTTTAAGTTTGGAGTGATAAGGAATCAAAATAATTTATTTGATTTTGTAAGTTTTCAAGTTTTTTGAAATAAATTTAATTTGGTTTTATTTTTTAAAACTTAAAAAAAATAAAAGTTTTTGATTTTTTTGCAAATTTAGTTATTTGGGAGACAAAAGGATTTCTACACCAAAACTTAGGAAAACAAAATTTGCAAAATTCATTCTTTAGTTTCTAAAACTAGGGAGACAAGGTTTTCTACTCCATAGGAACTCAACTATAAACTTCGAATATTTCTAAACCTAGGAGTTATAAAGTTGTCTACATCAAAGGAAATATATCTTAATAATTGTTTGCATATCACGAAAAAAATAAAAAATGCATTCGATAATGAAGATATTGCAAATAAATTGAAACTTTATTTTCAAAGAATTATAGATTATCTTGATAGTAAGGAGATATCAACAAGATTGCAAAATAATCATGAGAATAAAAAATTGGATCTTGTTACTACAAAACCTTATTCTAGTAGTTCATCAATCACAAAATCAGAAACTACTAAAAATATTGAAGACCTTCATCATCTACAACTTATCTACATGGAAAATAAGGAAAGAGTAGCTTTGGTTGTACATCAATGGTTATGTTATTTTACCAAGAAGACATATGAACTTGAAAATCTAAGAAGGATGAATAAAGCAATAAAAATATCTTCAAGATGCATTTATTGTAATAGAGTTGGTCATGAAAAGGTAAATTTTTGGAGTCTACATCCATGTAAATATTGTGGAAAAAAATCTCATTCATCTATTTTCTATTGGTACAAGAAAAAGTATTGTAAAATATTTGATAAAGTATTAGTGTTGATATTAGATTATCTTTTTCAAATTCTCATTTCTGAAGCATCTTCTAACAATGGATTCAAGTGTGCAACCTCTGAAGTACAGGAAGAGAAACCATTCAGAAAACAAGAAAAAGGAAAATGGATCAAATATGGTCCAAATTTGTCTTACAAGGAAATTAGATCACATGCATTGCAAGGTCACTTGTAGATTGAAGATGAAGATCACGATTAAAGACCAAAAGTCTTCAATGACAAAATAATGTAATATAGGGGGTGTTGGAGTATATTACATTATTTGGTACATGCTAATGTATCCCCAATGTACAACTTTAATATATTATATTAGGGTTGAGTTATAGTTTAAAGTGCAAGTATTATTTTACCTTTCTCAGTAAGTGTGTATGTGCAAGAAATGCACAAGTGACAAGTGAGTGAGTGTGCAAATGTAAGTTGAGTCTATGTGCACAATTATTTTATATATAGAGGATCAAATATGTAATGTAAATATGTGCACAAGTATCTTTGATTAGAATGTGCAAAGTGAATGTCAAGAGTCATGTCTAAGTGTGCATACAATATAGAACCATGTGTTCATTAAGTATACAAGTATCAAGTAGATAAGCCAAGAATCATGAGACTTGGCATATGGAAAGAAATAGTCAAGTATCCAAAGAGTCATTCTAATATAGCTATATAATACTCCATAGAGAAGGATTAAGCATCAAGTGTAGCATTAAGCATTACGTGTTGAGTATCATATTTGTAAGAGAGAGTGGAGTGATAAATATTACATATATTTTGAGCAATTAATATTATAAGTTATGCTACATGCTTTGTACATGTATAATTTAGGCTATCTGCATTCATATTGTTGTTTATTATTGAATGTTATTTGATATATTAAAAGACTTGATATACATATTAATTTGTTCATATTATTCTACTTATATCATTATCTTGATATTATTGTATTGTGGCCATATTATATTCGATCCTATGATATTTAACCTGTGAAATAAAATCCATCAAATAAATTGCCAATAGACAAGATATTTATAGACATGAAAAGTGAGCAACAAATATTTTAATCATTAGTGGTATTGAATTTCATCTTGACAAAATTCAAATTATGAAAGGCATATGATATAAAGGAGTTGATTGTGAAATTTTAGCAATTTGAGGAAGATGAAAACTATCTTTAATAGAAAGACAACAAATGAACAATATATTTAACAAAAAGACAAGTTGGATATGGTTTAATTAACTTGTTACAAATGTAATGAGAGCAATTTAATGTTATATTTGTTAATGTAAGTGGCCCTATTAAAAGCCACACATAGCTTTATATATATATATATACTTGTGCAAAATTTTAATAGATTTAAAACGAGTGATCATATGCAAAAATCTGAGCAACATTAAGGGAGATACAACCCTGTGAAATCAACCATGCAGAACAAGGACAATGACAATTTTTCAAGTCGCAAAAAACAAAATTGTAAATATTTGCCAGCTAGGATTCGAATGATGGGAAGAGCAATGAAGGTTTAGGACTTCAACGAGACAAGACATTCTATTTGGACAAAGAATTTTTCAGCTTAGTTTTTTCCCTTCTTTATCTTAAAAATTGTGCATGAAAATTTTATAAAGTTTTTATCAAATATTATATTTGCTATAGGAAATTCAAATAAATTTTAATATATTTTGAGTTTTAGTTTCCTTTACATGGACCTATTTATAGTTAAATCTTTAGAATCATCTCTAGTGGTAGAGGTTAGTGAGCGCACCTCAGAGAGATCCTCGTTGCTCCAAGATAGGGCAGTTTTTGGTAAATTTAATGGGTATTGGCCAAGGGCTTTAGCCTTGAGAAAATGGATTGATAGGAGTTGGAAGTCTCCAGGAGTGATTCTATAATTTCTTCTCAAAGGTTTCTCCCTAGCCATTTTTTGTTCTAAGGAAGAAAGAGAAAGAATCCTAAAATGGGGTCCTTAGTTTATGGAAAGAGCAGGACTCTTCCTTACCCATTGGTATGAAGGCTTTTCACGTGAAAATGTAAATCTATCCCTAGTAATAGTATGGGTTAGGATGTTTGGGTTACCCATTGAATATTGGGAAATATATACCTTCAATGCAATGGGAAATACTCTAGGGGAATTACTTGAGATTTCAGATACGATAAAAGATGGATTTTTGGCTATTTATGTTCAAATATTGGTCATGATTGATATAAGTAAATATTTACCAGAATCAATCATTCTTAAGTATGGGGATAATATGTGGAACCAAACTATAAATTATGAAAACATATATTTTAGATATAGAATATGTCATGAGGTGGGGCATATTGAGAGATCATGCCCTAAGAAGAGCCCAACATAATCATTTGTAGAAAATCGTAAGAGAAACTTACAAATGGTTATGGATGAAGATGATTTTCAACATTCAAAAAATAGATCTAGAAAAATAGAAGAAAATAAATAGTGGAGTCCAATAAGTAAGGATATCGAAAGATATACCAACTCTTTTGAGGCTTTAGCCTATAAAGAAAAAGTAGATCAAAACTTAGAGGACATAGTACAACAATTTCAACATATTAACAAGGAACTGTCTATTCAAAATGATTCTAATATAAGGAAGAATATTCTTGATGAACCTAAGGAATGTATCTCATTAGATTTTGAATACTCTCTTGAATTACCATGCACCATTCAAGAGAAAATAATTTGTAAATAAAATACAATTTTAGAAGTTAATACCTCTACCATTAATAAGGAAATACCAAAAAATGAGTAGGACAAGTCAAAAGCTTATAGAATAGAGCGAGGAGAGGATGATGAAATATAAAATTGTGAAATAATATTGAGGAATAGAATAATAAGATCTACTCCTAATATAGGCAAGGCAAAAAGAGGAAAACTCTCAAATTATCAAGAAATATCCAAGGAAGTAAGAACAAACATAGAGAAAGGAACACAAACTAAGTTGGTTGAACTTCTATTTACAAAACAATAAAATGATAGTGGTAGTATAAAGGAGGGGCCAAAAGTCCCTAATGAGACATGATTATCATCTCATGGAATATAAGGGGTGTCAATGCCCTCTCAAAGTCGAGGTGTATTAGGGACATATGTTTAAATAATAAACTTGATATTCTCTGTATCCAAGAAACTAAAACGATAAAAGAAGAAGTTTCAAAAACTATGAAAGCAGTATGGGCAAGATGTGAATGGGATGATATGGATTCTGAAGGAGCAATAAGGGGAATTCTAACTTGTTGGAATCCTTCTAGAACCTCTTGTGTAACCATTCATAAAAATAGGCATTGGATAGCTTCTTTAGCCACTTGCTACTTGGTAGGGTACCTAGGAATATATATTTGGGGATATATAATTATATTGTATAAGGGTTGGCATGGTCCATACATAACCCAAGGTTGATTGTATTATAATATTATATTATAATATAATATAATATTAGTAGTAGGCTCCCCAAAGTAGAATAAAAATATGGATATATAAAGAAGAGATATTTGTTATTGTAATCATCATTGAAGAAGAATATTATGTAATCATCGTGCCCACGAAGTGGCTTATGGAGCTTTGCCCTTCTTAAGTGGCCTCTCATCTTAGGAGAACTTGTGGAGCGATTCCTTCCTTAAGGAGTATTATTGGTGTTTCCCTACCTTAAGGGTATTATCTATTTCTCTCTCATTTGTGGATTGTTATTGTGGATAATTATTTGTGGATGAATGATTTGATATTTCTGCATATTGGTGAGTGGTTTATGTTAATAATAATAAAGTTTTGCAACAAGAGGTATCAGAGTAATGATTTTTACAAAGTGGGGATTTTTGTGTGAAACCCTAGAATTAGGGCAATTTTTTTTGGAAAAACGTCTCATATTTCAGGAGCCATATCTCTACACAAGTTTATCCGATTTTGGTGATTCTTGGATCAGATTGTGCAGAATTTGAAGAGCTTTAAAATGAATGGTCATATAAATGAATCTAAACAGTATTGAGGGAGATAATAACTTTTGAAGTTAGTCATACGAAATAAGGATAGTGACGAATTTTATAGATTTTTTTTGGAAAAACATCTCATCTTTTAGAAGCTATATCTCTGCAGCAGTTTATCTGATTCAGGTGATTCTCATATTAGTTTGTGTAGAATTTGAAGAGCTTTAAAACGAGTTGTCATATG
Source organism: Wollemia nobilis (assembly GCA_028583015.1). Taxonomy (NCBI): domain Eukaryota; kingdom Viridiplantae; phylum Streptophyta; class Pinopsida; order Araucariales; family Araucariaceae; genus Wollemia; species Wollemia nobilis. Next base: position 1,490,075 of record JAQPPZ010017097.1, on the reverse strand, counting down.
AAGGAATTCAAGTATTATTGAGGGAGATATAACCTTTTGAAGTTAGTCATTCAAAATAAGGATAGTGACAAATTTCATAGATTTTTTTTGGAAAAACATCTCATCTTTTAGAAGCCATATCTCTACGATAGTTTATCCTATTCAGGTGATGTTTGGATCAGTTTGTGCATAATTTGAAGATATTTAAAATGAGTGGTCATATAAAGGAATCTGAGTAGTATTGAGGGAGATACAACCTTCTGAAATCAATCATCTAGAACAAGTGTAGTGACGAATTTTCAAGTCGCAATTTTTTCAAAAGATAAAATTTGTTTAGTTCAGGTAAGAAAATTAGTTGCACTTTATTTTGTTTGGAAGAAAAATTGAAGATCTAGTTGTTTATGTGGATTTTTAGCTTCAAATCAGTGGGAAGATATTTATTTCCATAAAAACCTAGTTGCATTAGGGCATGAACAACGACACTCCAATTGTTTTCTGGAGAAGATGATATTGATGTTAGAGATTGGTGGAAAAAATTTAAATCCTTGCGGTATGGTTATCCTCTTTGGAAAGATACACTTTTTCTTCATCTTAGAGGAGAAGCTAGGAATTGGTATTCTAGAATTCCTCGCACCCATGAAGATGAACTAACTTGGGAAACAATGGAGCAGGAATTCTTGAGTAGATGGGACCCATATAAAAAGATAGCTAGTTTGAAGGTCACCATCAAGGGATATGAAGAAAAAATAAATATGCTTAAAAAAGAACAAAAGGAAATAAAAATAGAGTTGGAAAATTTCAAAGAAGTGGTAGAAGATAAAAAAGATGTCAGTATGCAAATAGAAGAAACCATACCTTTGGTAGAAGATAAATTAGAAAATGGACAAACAAATTTATTTGAATCTAAAAAGTCTATTTTGCAAGTTCAGGGAAGCATTAAAAAGGAACAGGTTATTATTTCCATTGACCCTGGTAGCAAATATAATTTTATTAATATTGATTTGGCTAAGAAGTTGCAAGTTCAAGCAACAAAAGTTAAGTACTACAACTAGAGGATGAGCATGTTCATATTTTTGAAGATTTAAATATCACCATGGATAAATATGTTTTACATTCAGATATCTATGCTATTGAGATGGATGATAAGGATATTGTTCTTGGTTAGATTATTTGGGTACTGTTAACATTAATGTGCAAAAGAAGTTTATGAAGTTATGGTACAGGAAAAAGAAGATAACATTGCAGGATATTTCTCAGCTTAAGGAGCAAGGATCCAAGGAAAATCAAGAAGTGGTTATAGAGAAAAAAATTGAAGAACCTAAAACAAAATCCAAGAAGGTAGTAGCAAACAAAGAGTCCATGGAAGATGTAGCAACGACCGATTTAGTGGAAATAACAATAACAGAGTCCAAGGAAGCTTTGATAGAATAGCACAAGGACACACCAAACAAAGAGAACATGAAAGAACAATGTGTAGAGGAATTTAAAACAATGGAGCCAAATATTGAGAAGTCAAAGAAGGTAGAACATCAAGTTAAGGTTGCACCATATCACCATCCACACCACCATGAGCGACAACAATATTGGGGGCATGGTTCAAGGCAACAATATTATGGTTCTACATGGAATCAGAAGGGCACCAACTGTGGCAGTGTTTGATAGAGAAAGCATAGTGATCATGTTTTTCAGAGTGGTTCATCAGCATCAAGGAACAAGTGGACCCATCATTCAAGTTATCAAAATACAACAACAGAAGTGTGGATCCAACAAAGAAGATTTGGATACTCAAGTAAGAAAATGGCATACTAGCTGGATGGATGATTGAGATTGGTACCAGTTGCTAACATTGCTTAGAAAATCATATTATCATGTTTCTTCATATGTTTTGGGGACAAAATATTTGTAAGGAGGGTGGCATTGAAGGGTACCTAGGAATAGATATTTGGGGATATATTATTATATTGTATAAGGTTGGCATGGGCCATACATAACCCAAGGTTGATTTTATTATAATATTATATTATATTATAATATAATATTATATTAGTAGTAGGCTCCCCAAAGTAGAATAAGAATATGGATATATAAAGAAGAGATATTTGTTATTGTAATCATCATTGAAGAATAATCTTATGTAATCATTGTGCCCACGAAGTGGTTTATGGGACTTTTCCCTCCTTAAGTGGCCTCTCACCTTGGGAGATTTTGTGGAGTGATTCCTTCCTTAAGGAGTATTATTTGTGTTTCCCTACCTTAAAGGTATTATCTATCTCTCTCTCATTTATGGATTGTTATTGTGGATAATTATTTGTTTTTGAATGATTTGATATTTCTACATACTGGTGAATAATTTATGTTAATAATAATAAAGTTCTGCAACACTACTTTGCAGATATTTGTTTCATCCTTATCAATGTCTATGAACCTACAACTCAGTCAACTAGATTATAATTTTAGAGTGGGATTGAAGCCTTTATGAGAAGTAAAGACCAAACCCGATTCATGATCATTTGAGATTTTAATGCCATAACCAAGTTAGATGAAAAGTTTTGGGGAATTAGGAAATTGACCCAAAGTATGAAAGATTTCTCAGCTTTTATTCAAAATAATATTCTATGGGAAGTTGAGTTTGAAGAAGATAACTATACTTGGAACAGCAACAAGAGAGGTAATAACTTAATAGCAAAAAAATTAGATAGATGCATTCTCTCATATCATTGGTCAGATGAAGGAACTTATGCTAAAATTACTACCTTAACAAGGATTTTTTTAGATCACTGGCCAATAGGAGTTAAAATAGTGGTAAGTGAATTAAAAAAAATCATATTTTAAATATGAGTAGATGTGGGAAGACCATCCTCAATTTGTTGATATGATAGATCAAACGTGGAATTATTTAGGTAATGGTGGGTTGTATGCTCTTCCAAACCAAATTAAAGCTATGACATATAGATTAAAACAATGGAACAAGAACACCTTTGAAAATATTTTTGAGAAAAAAAAGGACTACAAGATAAACTTTCAAAATTCCAAAAATATGATGATAATAATCCAAGCTCAGAGGAAAGAGAGTTGCTTAGTGAATATCATAATATTTTGAGTAAGGAAGAGAAATTCTGGAGATTAAAATCAAGACAGACTTGGTTATAAGGAGATGATAAAAATACAAATTTTTTCATAGGATGGCTATAGTACATAGATCTATTGGAAATTTGAGCATATTGAGTTGTCATTGATGTCAAAGGTGCATAATGGGCAAGGCAAAAATATTATTCAATAGTGGTAAAAGAAATCTTATTCAATGGTGGTAAAGCAAAGCTTATTGATATGTCATTGTTGTCAAAGGTTTGATGTCAAAAGTGAGATTTATATTCAAGGCAAATGCCATCAAAGGATTGATGACAAAAGTATATTGATGTCAAAAGTTCATAAGGCAGATATATTCCAAGAAGGATTTAATTAATTTAAATGTTTAAATTATTTAAATATTTAAATTAAAGATTTAAATAATTTAAATTTAAATATTTAAATATTTTAATTTAAAATATTATCAAAGGTTTATATACTCGAGCGTCGACGTAGACCAAGGTAAAAGAAGACACTCCATAAATTAAATGAGCACCGACGTCGTCCAAGCATTGAAGGAAAATGTATATAAACCTAAGGTTGAATCTTAGTACAATGATCACTTGAGCACATCAATTCCTATTCGGGTGAGTGACAGCGAACGATAGATACAAGGAGTTAGTTGGGCACAAGAGGTGGAGACAAGGTTGATAGAAATTCGATTAGTGACATGCTAGCTGGTGCAGCGTAGTTGGCTGCTGGTTGAGAGCTAGAGCACGGGACATAAGACATCTTGGGGTAAAATCTCCTTAACAACATTTTGTACAAAAATATTGCATGGTTTCCTAGGGATGAGTTTTTTGTTGATGCAAGGCAATGTTGGACTAAATCGTAGGTCATCGTTTTGAGCTCCAAAGGTGTGGTGTCTTAGCTGAACATTGAGCACCATGGAGGGTGATGTTGTGCACATTGCCAGGGTTCAAAATGTTTCAGCATAAGAGGTACTTGTTTCTCATTGAGCACCAACATTTTTGGTAAAGATAATGTTGATTTGATTAATTTTTGTAAGGTTAAAAGTGGCTGGATTGAAAAGTTATTTTTGAGTGTGCTTTAGAGTGTATTGTTGTGTATAGGAGTAATTAGGTTGTATTGTGAAAGAAATAGCACATGTGGAAATTGCATTAGAGGGAGTCATAAGGTGTTTAGAGTTTGTGTAACATTTGATTGAAATAAAAGTGACTTCTATGTGCTTTGGGTAATATTTGAGAGTTGAAATAATTACTTTCAAAAAAGGAGAGAAAAGGGTGTATGTGAGTTCATTGTACTTTGTAATCTTTGCACATCTTGAGAAAATATTTAAGGGTTGTATAAGTTGCATTATTGTGAATATAAAAAGAAAATAATAAAGTATTATTTTCAGCTTTGCTATGCACATATTTTGTGGAGGCTTTTCATGAAAAATGACTTAAGGAATGTTTTGCTATCTAACCCTTGAATTGGCACAAAAGAGATATATTAATTTTGAGACAGGTATTTGAGGGCACATATTCATCAAGCATTTTGAGGTATGGTGGTTCAAATTTTTATCTAAGTGGTTGTGTTTTGAGAAAGTAGTTTTGAGTTGGAGTTAAAAGGGTTGATTGATATGTTTTGTTGGAAATATTTGTATTAGGGTTTAAGACCTACATGTATATTATTGTTAAAAGAAAGTGGAAGCAATTTTGTTAGGGTATGTGAAACAAATTGTACATCCTAGTTGAAAGAAATTGAAAACACTTATGTTAGGGTTTGTGAACAAATTTTGCTTCATTGTTTGAATGGATTTGTGAAGCTTTTGGGCATTGGTTTGAGTGATATTGAAAGTGAATGTGCAAGTGTTAGAAATCATATTTGTGAAGCAAGTGTGTGCATCAGAAAGTCAATTATCATGTGCTAGACTAGACTTACCTTTAAAATATATTATAAATATATTAATATAATAAATGTGAAACATGTGGAAGCGATAGACACATTAATTTAGTAGAACATATTGAGCATTTGTTAGTACATATTATTCTCTATATGTTCAAGATGTTAAAAAAATTATGGGTAGAATATGTCTGAATTGCCTAGTTGAAGAAAACATTTATGAAAGAGATACAAGCATTATTTTGAACATCATTTGTGTGTAAGGTTTGGGACTGGTTGAGTATGTGTTTTGAGCAAGTCTTTTGAGAAGACTTGAACGCATATTTGAGCAAGTCTTTTGAGAAGGCTTAAAGGCAAATTTGAGCAAGTCTTTTGAGAAGACTTGAAGGCAGATTTGAGCAAGTCCTTTGAGAAGGCTTGAAGACAGATTTGAGTAAGTCTTTTGAGAAGGCTTGAAGATAGATTTGAGAAAATATTTTGAGAAGGCTTGGAGGCAGATTTGAGCAAGTCTTTTGAGAGGTCTTGAAGATAGATTTGAGCAATTCTTGTGAGAAGACTTGAAATAACATTAAGATAAATGTGAGCAGAGTTAGAGCAGATTTATGCTAGCCTTGTAATGAGGTTTGGTGCAAATTTGGGATAGAGTTGAAATAGACTTGTGCATGTAATATGTGTAAATATGAAGTAAATTTGAGAAAAGTTGTGTACCAACTTTGGAGGTGACCATAGCAAAGGGGATAAAGTTCTCCTATGGAGAGATATCCATAAACCAGAGCAGAGGGGATATAGTTCTTGTGTGGAGTGATATCCATAGACCAGAGAAGAGGGGATAGAGTTATCCTATGGAGAGAGATCCACAAACTAGAGTAGAGGGGATAGAGTTCTCCTATGAAAAGAGATCCACAAACTAGAGCAAAGGGAATAGAGTTCTCCTATGGAGATAGATCCAAAAACTATAGCATAGGGGATAGGGTTCTCCTTTGGAGAGAGATCCACAAACCAGAGTAGAGGGGATAGAGTTCTCATATGGAGAGAGATCCATAAACCAGAGCAAAGGGGATAGATTTCTCCTATGGAGAGAGATCCCGAAATCAGAGCATTGGGTATGGAGATATCCTTTGGACAGAGGTCCATAAAATTTGTAATAGGAAATTGATTTCCAAAATATTTTTTGAGAAAATTTAGAAGAAATATTTTCTACGTGGACGTAAAACACATTAAATTTGTGCCTCTCATGTGTGTGTGATTTGTGCATTACTTTGTTATTGCTATTGATGATATTGGTTGATATTGATTTGGAAAGATATTGCAATTGATAAAGTCATTTTATCAAAATATTCTAGGTTTAGAGGAGACTGCAGTTCGTAATGATAAACTTCTTCAAGATGTTCCTTCAGTTATAACAAATGAAGACAATAGGAAATTGATGGAACCTATTAATCTAGAAGAAGCTCATTTAGCTCTTTTCTCTTTTAATAAGGACAAATTCCCAGGTCCAGATGGGATCTTTGTAGATTTTTACCATCATAATTGGGATATAGTGAAGGATTCTTTATTGGTGGCAGTGGAATAGTTTAGGGTAAAACAATTCATACCTTATAAAGTAAATGCAACATATCTTACCCTAATTCTAAAAAAGAATGATGTTGAATTGTTTGATTCTTTTAGACCCATAAGCCTATGTAATATGACATATAATATTATTTTCAAAGTGATGACGAATATATTAAGGCCATTGTTAGACAAAATTATTTTAGAAGAGCAAGGAGGATTTGTGAAAAGGAGATAAATTTTGGATGGGATCATAGTCGCTCATGAAGTTATACATTCAGCAACTTCAAGAAAAGAGAAAGTATTGATCTTAAAAATTGATATGAGTAAAGCCTATGATAGGATTAAATGGGATTTTATTTTTGCAGTTTAGATAAGTTTGGTTTAGGGAAGAAATGTATTATATGAATTAAAACTTGTATCTCTACAGTTTCTTATTCAGTGTTGGTAAATGGATTAGTGACTAAATATTTTAAATCCAAGAGAGGCCTTAGACAAGGAGATCCTCTATCTCCTTATTTTTTCATTATTATGGTAGAAATTTTGAGTAAAAACTTAAATAAGGCTTACAAATATGGGCTTATAAGTAGACTTAAGGTTAATAATAACACCGATAACATAACCCATCAATAGTTTGTAGATGATACAACCCTTTTGGAAGGGCAAGGATAAATGAGGCCAGAACTTTGAATAACTTAAAAAAAAGAGTATGAAAGAGCTTCAAGGCAAAAAGTTAATAGGACTAAATCCAAAAATTACTTCCTTAACACTCCTGCTAATATCAAAGCAAGCAATTATAGGTTGCTTCAAATGGAGGAGGTAAATTTACCAACAACTTATGTTGGGATAACTTTATTTAAGGGGAGAATGAGGATAGATTCATGGAATCCATTTATTAGTAAAGTTTAGAATAAACTTCCAACTTGGAAAGGTAGATGGTTATCATTAATAGGAAGAGTGCAGTTAATTAAGTCAGTATTACAAACCATTCCAACATATTATATGTCATTGTATTCTATGCTAAAATCAGTTGAAATTTTTTTAATCTATATTATGCGATCCTTTTATGGTTAGGTTTACATGATAAAAGGAAATTTCCTTTGATGAAATGGAGCAAGTTGTATGAAGATAAAACTAGGGGAGGTCTTGATTTAAGGGTTCTTACATATGCAAACTTAGCTCTTAGGGGTAAAGTTATCTAGAGATTGTACAAATGGAGTCAAAGACAATGGGAAAGAATTATTTTAAGTAATTATGCTGATCCTGTAGACACTAAAATGTGGTAAACCCGATTAAGCACCCACAAGCAATGATCAAATTGACATCATATGGCCCCTTGGGCAGCCCTCAGGAGGCTCACAGTGGTTCTAGCCACTCCGAAAAGGGTTTTGGAGGCTACCGACCCAATTTTGGGAGGTTTTGGCCCAAAATTCACCACCGTCCCACCCTGGGATGATGGTATATTCCCATCATCCCACCCTGGGATGGTGGTGAGCCCTCATCCCAGGGTGGGACGGTGGTGAAGTTTGACCCAAAAAAGTCAAATTTTGGCCAAATGGCACCCAAAAACTGCCATTTGACCACCCAAACAGAGCATGCGAGGTAGAGGATAGGGAATCCTTATGACATCCATATTTATGAGGGCCAAATTGGGAGATTCTCTTCCACACCCTGTGCATGCCTCCCATTTGACAAGTGGCACCTCCTGCCATGCATGCCCTTGCATGCCTTTTTGCACATGAGCCCCTTTGGGCTATAAAATGGATACATGGTCCACAAAAAATCATATATAGGAGTTCTAGGATATGCAATGGAGTGCTTCCGATATTTCCCCTCACCTTATTGCACCTTTTTGCCCTCGAAATCTCCCTTTTGCCAAGGAGGTTACCGGGTGACTTCAAGAAGGTAATCCGAGCATAACTTTTCCATCCGGGTGAATTTCTTCACCAAATTCAATGAAAACACACCTTAGGTTGTTTAGGAACATATTATAGTGGTTTGGTAACAAAAATTGGCCGGATTTGGTGGGTATCCCCTCCTAGGGTGCCCCCCAAATAGTTGCAGTCACCATCGCCCCCTGGGATGAGGGTAAATTATTAAAAAATTTCATTACTATTTTTAATTTTTAATTTTATATATTTTCTCATGATTCTACAGTTAAAATTTCAAGTTATTTGGAGTTAAAATGAAAGATTTATAGCTATTTTTAAGTTTTCGTAGGCTCGTAGGGCCCATCCAGGCACCCCAGTTTGATGCAGGTGGATCCGGGATCCAATTTGAAAATATGATCATATGGGTTGTCTTAAAATGTCAATTTATGCATACTGACCAAATTTCATGAGTTTTGGATAAGTGCAGGTTCGATATTTTGTTGTCTTCCCTTTCGTAGGTTGTAGGCGGGCGACGCTAAATCGAGGGGTCTACGGATGCAATTTCTGATATATTTTTGGTTGATATCCTCCCAAAAACTCCTCTTTAACATCTCTGAAAATTTTCAAGTCATTTGGATATCATTTGATGCACTTTTAATTCATATGCCATTTTGCCCCTATGGGGATTGCATGTTTTCACCATACACCCTTGCTATTTGACCCCTTTTTGCTTCCTTGTGTGTAGGTGCAGGTCCTTAGAAGGATTTGGGAAGCAATATCAGACATCATAGAACCTAGATACAAGCATAGGTGGCATTGGCTCACCCACCTCGATTGTGGGTACGCGGAGAAACATTGGATGTGCACCCGGATTCCATGAAAGACTTGGTCTTTGGGCACCCAATATTGTAAAAATTGTATCAAATTTTGAGCCCTCAAGGGGACTTATGTGTAACCTTGGATCTGATCCAACAAATTAATGAGAAGAGACTTGCTTTGATTCATTTCCTTTTGTTTGGTATTATTTCCTTTTCACATGCATGCTTCCTTTTTTATGCTCATGAGCGATATGGGGTAGATACACATATTTTTTTACATAATTTGGTGCACCATTTTTCCCTACTTCAGTGGTGATCATGGTGGGACCCTTGTCCCTTTTGATTTGGGTGAAAATTTGACTTCTTTCTTGCATTTTTGCCCTTTTTGTGTTGTAGGTGCTCCCCTCCCCACCCTGGAACGGTGGCAGAGGCTTTATCTGGCACACCCTAGGATGGTGGCTTCACCATCCCACCCTGGGATGGTGGTGGAGCTTCTACTCACCCCACCCTGGAGCGGTGGTGAAACAGAGATATTTCTGCCCAAAATTTTAGAATTTGGAGGCTTCAAAATGGACAAGGTAAGTGCCTAAACCCTCTGATTTTCTGCTACATTTATAGAGACTATCAAAATTTGGTTTTTCTCACATTATTTGTTTGCATAGAAAGGTTAAATGTCACTTTTTACTTTTCTTATCACATAAAGTAGCAAAAATAAGGAGAAAAATAAAAAAGAACTTGTAGTAGCAATGCATCTGTTTGGTTTGATTGCTTGTGGCTTACCCATTGGGTAAGTTAGCATGTAGGATTTGCATTCATAAAGTCAATTTGTAGGTTCCTTATCTTATTCTTCTGAAATTAAAATGCACCTATTGCATGCATTTAGTGAATGGTCATTGATTGCTTCTTTGCTTACTTTCTTGGATAATAATGAACCACACACACCATGATTCATGTAAACGCTAGTGAGGTGGACTTCATTACCATCCACTAGTAGAGTTCAAGTGATGGTGGGTTTCATCTCCATCCACTTGGCTCAAATCCCATGAACCCGATCCATCTTGCCAAGGCCGGTTCCAAGATCCATCATAGCCCATGGGTTATAGCATGCATCACCCTTCGGGGAGGTGTATCACAGACTACGGGTGAACTGGGTGAGGAACTGGTAGGACCTGTGCTCCCTGGCCATGTGTGGACCTCATCACCACACATTATAGGTGGGATAACACAACCTGGAGTTCATAGCTGGGTTGTCGAGCTATGAGTATACAGGTGAAATCCAATTGAACATGAGATTACAATCCAACAATATTTCAAACACGTGACACAAGGTCATTCTTTACAAAACAACACATCTGAAACACACGAAATAGTTTAGGGATTCACACTTAAAACTTAAAAGAGATAATCATCTATCTTATTGAGTGTTTCTTTCTTGTATACTATTTCATTAAGAATTTGTAAAGAAGATAATCACTTGGGGTACTAATAGAGGAGCGCAATGGTGCGCACCCGCAGCCAAGCCCAATCATGGGTGAAAGCTATGGAGAGTGGATTAGGAGACACGAATCATCTCTGATATAGCCCTAGGGACTTGGTTATACCTCCCTGGTGAGCTTCCACTCCACCTAGCCCCAAGATAGTAGGGCATGAGCCTCATCTCCAAAGGGATCCTCTCTAGGACACCTCGAGGGATGATGAGCATTACTTGGGAGAGTGTTCCTGGTATGTAGATATTTCATAGGCCTTCCTTGGTGAAAGGCAACTATGCATTGAGGCGCTAATAGATAGAGTGGTGCCACGCATCCACGTACCCACCAGGGCTGACACGCCTAAGCAGAGGTAGGAGTATGACTTCACACACTGGCTAGAGCAAGTCGACATGACTCTACCTCCGTGCCACCTTGATAGGATACAACAGCTCTTGCAGCTCGATGGGAATGACACCCATCGGTCTGGGTGAGCCAACTCAGCCCTACCTTTCCTCGTCTAGGAGGGAAGACATGAGGAGATCCTAGACTTTCCTTAGGAACAATATTTTGTGCATGCCCGATGTGCCTCTATGCCAGCTGAGTGTAATGAACACATGTTCCAACTCGAGCCTCAAGTCAATGCGGCGAACCTCGAGAGAGGCAAGCACCCTATGGAGAACATAGAGTACCTTGGACAAGGTCGACCCTAGGGTGAGACTCCTAGGCCTCCTAGGCCTCACACTATGGATCAAATTAGGCAAGCGGTTGTGAGATATACAGAATGCCAAGCTCAGTTCAAGCAGCTTCGATGAGATAAAGAGCAACTAGATCACTTGCACCAACTTGAGAAAGAAAGGATCGAACAACAGACCAATGAGCTGTTCCAGAAAACTTTGAGAGAGAGGGTCCCTACCCCTAAGACACATAGGTAGGAGGTCCATCCGAGGCAACCCATGCTCATTCGAGAGAGGTCCCCGAGACCTTATCAAATGTTGCTTCCATGACCTCCTAGGCCAGATCGAGAGATGCCTCCTAGGCCAAACATAGGGCGCCCACCATGGGTAGATACCCCCATTCATAGGCCGGCTCGAGAGATGCCTTACGGGGCTTATACTGAGCATGAGCCAGAAGTAGAATATGTTGAGATGCCTTACCGAGGTAGGGGGTGACTTACCACCACCTCACCCTAGGTTGGAGGAGCCTAGACCTCCACCACAAGATGTGAACAAATATGAGGAGATCAAGTCCTCAGGTCCTTACAAAGCATTGTTAGAATACCTAGAGTTAGTAGAGAACAAGACCTCTGGGTCGGGATCTCAAAAGCCCACTATGCATCAATTGCATAGTCAACCTATCCATCCATCAGTACCTGTGCCTCCCTATCTAGAACAATTTAAGTTGCCTCAGTTGGCTACCTTTAAGGGAGAAGAGGATGCGCAAGAACATGTCACTAGGTTCTTAGGCCAATGCTTCGACATTCATGATGATGATGCTTTGCTTTTGAGGACATTTGTGACTACCCTCGCCGGCCCTACCTCCGAGTGGTTTTACCAACTCCCTAAGCATAGCATCCATAATTTGGACCAACTTGTGGATGCATTCCTGGAGCGCTTTGCCTTCAATACCAAGAGGAAGGCAATGTTGGCCGATGTAGCTAGGTTAAAATAATATGATGATGAGTCAATAACAAATTATGGCAATAGATGGTGAACCTTGCTCGCCAAGCTACCTTATCTTCTCCCCATGTCGGAGTTGACTCAGATGTTCTCCAAAAGTTGCTTAAAGCCAATCTCTTTGTTGCTACAGTTGCAACAATACCCCACTCTTGAAGATGCCTTAGCACAGGCTAGGATCATCGAAGAAATCAAGATTCAAGAGGGTGAGATTGTGAAGCCTCGCAAGAAGGAGTGGAGCAAGAACACTAAGAACACCCCAATGCAACCTAAGTCAGCAATAGTAAATCAGGTTGCCATTAGTGTCCCAGGGCTAGCACCAATCGTGCCACCTCAAAAGCCTAATTATCAGGCCACCCCTAGGAACTATGCCAAGGATAACCAGAATGGTCAAGGGAAAAATCAACAACGTCACCCCAAGCGACAATTCACACCCATTGCAGAGTCTATGGATTCAATGTTTGATCACCTCTTGGTGGCTAATGCGATCCATCTACCTGATAGTCGACCTATCGACCCTAATGCACCTAAGCCCAAAGGATACAAAGAAGACCTATATTGCAAATTTCATAGGCAAAATGGGCATGATGTGCAAATGTGCTATAAATTCAAACATCTGGTGCAAGACCTGATTGATAGGAATGCCCTCTAGGTAGATAACCCTATCACACCAAACAACCAATAGATGGGGGTCTTTAAGGACCCCTTGCCTGCCCACGTGGAGCAGGCCAAACCAGTGCCCTAGGTGAATGAGGTTCACCATGCCCCTCCTAAGCAAGGATATGTTGGCATGGTCAGTATTATGACAAGAAATAGGTGGTATCCAAGTCCAGCCGCACCACCTATGGCTCAGAGTGATGTCCCTTCGACATCGCAGCCTATACCACCTCCTGGACCGAGCCTCCCACCTAGGCCTATAGTCACCATTAAGAGCAAGCTCGCTCAGAGCTTAAGAACAACATCTGCCCGACTCTCCATCTATGAGCTCATCCAACAATCACAACCTCATAGAGAAGCCTTGATGGAGATCCTTAAGGCAATTGAGCTTCAGCCCCAGGAGTCTAACTCCTTCAACAACTTTGTGGGGCATGTGCGGCAATGCATAAAATCGGTAATTACTTTTTGAGAAGATGAACTTAAACCGGTTCCACATGATATGGTGGATCCCCCTTTACACATTGTCGCACGTGTGAATGGAACACCATACAAAAGAGTCTTGATAGATATTGGGTCTTCGAGCAACATCATAACTACAATAGCTCTGAAGCACCTGAAGCTTCCAACATCTCATATTGTCACATCTACCTACACCCTCCGAGCATTCAATGATGCTATATGCTCAACGGTTGGTACAATCATCCTACCTATTCAAGTAGGGGAAAAGATCATCTCGATGATGTGCCACATCCTGGAGGGTGAGATGGCATACAACATTTTGTTAGGAAGACCATGGATCAGGGACATGAAGTGCATCCCTTCCATCACTCACCGAGTGCCTCAAGTACACTCATGAAGGGCAAGTTCATGTCATCCCCATGGACCTAGAGCCCTTCAAGTACTGCAACATGGTGCAACAGTTACCCGAGTCGACCTTGCCATCGATACATCTAGATTTTCAATCGAATAAATCTAGCCGAGGTTTGACCCCACCGCTACAGCATACCATGCCCTCCTCATCATCGGCCCCACCCCAGATGCCTAATACATCAGTGGATCCTTTGCCTAGGAACCTAGAGAAGCGGCCCATTGAGGAGGACCAACCAATCATATCCACTATCTCTATAGAGGAGATACTTAGCCCGGATGATGAAGAGACACCACACGAGGCAAACAATGAGCCGGATCAAGTCTCACTCTCATCCCTCTTCTATCCGTAGCCCTAGGTTATAGTACATCTAGCTTCTACCAGATTGGGAGAGTACATGGTTAGGAATGTTACCACTACTCCTACTTTAGAGTCGATGCAAGACATGGGTAGACCCCGTCTTCCCATAGGCACTATCGTGCCTCTTGGTATTCCCCCTAATCAAATGAATTTTATCTATGGGGGCCTTGACTATGGCATCAAACCTTACCAATAATAGGAGGAATATGAGGAACCTTTTGGAGAGGATATTAACTACTTGTCTAACCCTAACTTCACCCTGAAGTACCTTGACCTATGCAACTGGCATGGTTATGGGTTAGGCCTGTATGAGTAGGGCACTAGAATCCCTTGTCAACCACAATATCAAATGCCCTATGACAAGTCGAGAGTGGGATGCAACAATCCATTGCCTCTAGATGTCCTCTTAGATAACCTAAATCACTTGAATATAGGCTACGAGGGTGGGTTGGCCCAAGACCCTTATGCCAATCCCAATACAGTCTACTCCTTGGGAGATTACTTTCCATGGCTAGATGGGAACCCCATGATCCCTAGTGACATTCCCCCACATTTTGAGAGAGGGGAAGGTTCATGGAGTTGTCCCCATGTCTGTGATGAGTCAGATCAAGGCACCTCATATGAGTGGACCTCAGAGGATGAGTCGGGTTATGAGGTAGCACCATATGACCCTTTTGAGTCGAACAGTGATCATTCACAAATTGTCCCCATTAATGACCAACAGGAAAGCCTCATACATTTGTTCCCTTTCCCTGATCCTATTTGGTGGTAGCTCCTTCCTCCTGAAGAGCCGGTTCACCCATAGGAAGATAGACCTCCTAGGGGGGAGCAATTAATTTACTTGAGCAGTTGGGTCCTCGTGAGCCTGAGGCACTATGAGATGAGAATGAAGGAATCCTCATCCATGATGATGATTATGAGGAATTAGCATATATGGGACCACACCTACCTGATCACCCGATCCCAAGGGGCAACAATGAGGTTCCCATATATGATAGTGACTATGAGGATGAAACAGAGAGGGCATACCTAGGTCCTCATTATTTGCGACATCATCACGAGACTATTGACATAGATGAAGTCTATCATCAGTTACATGTTGGCCCATGCTTGAGGGCAAGGCCTATCAATCTAGGCCAGATTCATCATGAGGTCTTCCCTGACCCACCCACACACATGGAGCTCCTTGAGCCTAATGATCCCATCCTACAGTCTATTCCTAGATAGGATCCAAAGATCCCCATTCCCCCAGAACCACATCTAGGGGTGAGATATGACACCAATACATAGTCACATGCACATGGTCCTAGAGAGCAGACACATTTCATCAATATGATCTCCATTGATTTGACCACACCACTTCACAACCCAGTCGATCCTTCCAAACCATTCCATCTAGACCTAGATGCTATTGATTGGGATCATGTTGATTCACCCCCATCACCCTCTGAGTATTGGGCTTGCGGTGGATTGTTTCACTTCTCTGCTAGCCCAACTCATGATGTCTTCCATGCTGAGGAGGGACCTGAGGTTCCCATCAAGGATTTAAATCTAGCTGATGACATCCATTTGATACCTACTCCCCATCAGTTGGAGGAGGGGTCTCATATGTCAATCGAGCCTACGGTTGACAAAGATATCGGCTCAGATCCTAAAAACCCATAATATATCAAGCTAGGGGAAAGCCTATCCCTCGAAGAGCAAGCTGATTATATAGCCCTTCTCACAAAGAAGAAGGCAGCTTTTGCATGGTCTTACAAAGACATGCCGGGACTAGATCCAAATCTGGTCACCCATAATCTAACGCTTGACCCCATAGTCAAACCTGTCAAGCAAAAGCTGAGAAAGATGCACCCAACAGTGGCCTTGATGGTCAAATATGAGCTACAAAAATTGTTGGATGCCAAGTTTGTCATTTTTGTAGACTATCCACCATGGTTGTCCAACATGGTTCCCATCAAGAAGCTTGATGGGAGGATTCACATTTGCACCGATTTTTGAGACCTAAACAAAGTGAGTCCTAAGGATGATTTTCCTTTGCCAAGCATAGATGCCTTGGTAGATGCCACCATAGGACATGAAATGCTCTCCCTTATGGATGGCTTCTCTGGGTATAATCAGATTCGTATCAACCCTGAAGACCAGCTCAAAATGGCATTCACAATGCCTTGGGGAACATTTTGTTACAAGGTCATGCCATTTGGCCTTAAGAATGTCGGTGCCACCTACCAGTGTGCCATGACATATATCTTCCATGACTACATGCATAAAATTTTGGAAGATTACATGGATGACTTATTGGCTAAATCTCTATTACGTCATGAGCACCTAGATGTCTTGTGCAAAGTCCTCGATCACCTTATTGAACATAATGTGAGACTGAATCCCAAGAAGTGCATCTTTGGCATCACATCTGGAAAGCTCTTGGGATTTATAGTTTCCAAATGAGGCATCGAAGTGGACCCTAACAAATTCAAGGCAATCCTTGAAATGCCTCCCCTGACTACCATCAAGCAGCTTCGTAGCTTGTAGGGGAGGATTGCATCCATCAAATACTTTATAGCACAACTGTCGGACAAGTGTAGACCCATGAACAAACTTTTACACAAGGGGGTCACATTCCACTGGGATGATGAATGTCAAGATGCCTTTGACACAATTAAACAATACCTGGCTTCGTCGCCAGTGTTAGCTCCACCTAGACTAGGGGTGTCATTCCGATTATATATCTCAGCTACTGAGGTCGCATTGGGTGCCATGTTAGCCCAAAACAATGAATTTCATAAGGAATATGCCACATATTATCTCAGTCGCACCCTGGTGAGCTATGAGATCAAGTACGCATACATTGAAAAGTTATGTCTAGCGGTGGTTTTTGCTACCAAAAAGCTATGACACTATATGCTCAGCCACACTACGTATGTTGTATCTAAAGAGAATCCATTGTGATACATGATGAGTCATACTTATCATAGTAGTCGCATGATGAAATGGATCATGTTGTTGATAGAATTTGACCTAGAGTTCATAGGACAAAAGTCAATCAAAGGTCAGGTCATTGTTGATCAACTTGTAGAGGCTCCTCTCTAGGAGGACCAACCTCTTAGCATGGAGCTTCTCGATGATGGAGTCTTCCAAATATCAGAATCACCTGATTCTGATGAGCCTGAGTCATAGGCGGATATGACTCTCTTCTTCGATGGCTCCAAATGCGAGCAAGGGGGTGGCATGGGAATCATGTTTTTCACACCGCATGGGGCTCCCATACCCCTATCATTTAAACTTGATTTCCCCTGCACCAACAATAATGTCGAGTATGAAGCCTTACTCATAGGGCTTAAAATGGCTATCACCATGAAAATCACCAAGCTCAATATTTTTGATGACTCCTTGCTCATTGTCAACCAGGTCAAGGGAATCTTCCAGTGCAAGTGCCCAGTTTTGCAAGCCTACAAAGCCCTTGTGGACAAGTCCCTAGAAAAGTTTGAATGGTATGACATCGAGGCACTCCCTCGATCATCTAATCATTTTGTGGATACAATGGCCTCTTTAGGATCCTTGATTCCACAAGACCCCATAGGGGAGATGACAACCATTCAAGTCAAGATGCTATCACAATCAACGATTGAGCATGAGAGCACTCAAGCCATGCCAAAAGTCCACTTGATTCAAATAGAACCTCATCAAGAGAGATTCTCACACATTCATGAGCACTTGAATCATGCCGCTTGGGGGACTCTGTTCCCCCAAACCCCTTTTGATAGTAGCACAATGCTATTCTTACAAGTTCTATCCCAATCTACATTTTCTCGGGATGAACTTCATGAGGGATAGGCAATTCATGCAATCGAGGCTTCCACATAGCAGGACTGGTCCACACCAATTAGAGAGTACCTAAAGCTTGGTAACCTCCCTCCTGGATTATCGCACACTACCAAAAGGACATTTAAATGGAAGGCAACAAAGTTTGTCTTGTTAGGAGACATCCTATACCATCGAAGCTATGAAGGAATCCTCCTTCATTGCTTAGAGTATCAAGAATCGACTTGGGCAATGGCCCAAGCACACGATGGTACTTGTGGTGGCCATTTTAGTGGCATGGCCATCGCAAAGTGCATTCTCTGCATGGGCTATTATTGGCCAACTTTAGAGCGAGATTGTTGCGCATATGTGAGGAAGTGCATGAAATGTCAACACCATGCTAACTTGACACATGTACCTTCCCAGGCCTTACAACCGATCCAATCGGCTTGGCCATTTTTACAATGGGGGTTGGATTTAATCAAGAAAATCTCCCCTACATCCTCGGGCCATCACACATTTATCATCATGGCTACCGAGTATTTTACAAAGTGGGTGGAAGCAATTCCCCTTACCACTACGATAGGACCCCGCATAGCGGAGTTCATATTGCATAATATCATTTGTCATTTTGGTATTCCATCCAAGATCATTTCGGATAATGGGACATCATTCAAGAATAAATATGTGCATGCTTTGACAACAAAGTATAATATCCAACACAACTTTTTGACACCCTATTATCCACAAGCAAATGGGCAAGCAGAAGCATCAAACAAGACATTAATTGCCATATTGAAGAAAATAGTCAAAGAGAATCATATCGATTGGCATACACAAATGCCGCTTGCCCTTTGGGCTTACCACACTAGCATTCGGATGCCCACTAGGGCAACTCCATTTTCACTAGTGTATGGTGCTGAGGCAGTCATGCCTCTAGAGTTAGAAATCCCATCACTGCGCATATCCATGCAGGAGTTTATTGATGATGATACTACGTGACAAGCTCACCTAGATCAACTTATGTTGTTGGATGAGCATCACATTAATGCGCTTGAGCATCTACGTGTGTATCAAGAGCGGCTCAAAAGAGCCTACAATATGAAAGTCCATCTCAGAGACTTTCAGGTTGGTGATCTCATCTTGAAAGAGAACCAACATAATTCTAGCTTGCCGCCCCACCTACGGGACAAATTTATGGTAAACTGGTTAGGTCCCTTTGTCATCACTAGTCAAATAGGGCCTAGAACTTATCACCTAGCTTCACTTGAAGGTGTCGAGGATCCTGAACCCTTGAACATCCTTCACTTGCGGCCATTTCATGCTTAGAGAGCACCCAAAAGGCTCCTAGTGGGTTCTCACCATCTAGGTCAAGTAAAAATGCTCCTAGACTATCTACGATCATCTAGGTCAACCCTAAAATCCCCAAAGGCATCCCTAAGCCCTTTGGTCATAGCCAAATACCCCTAGGTAGTCGTAGACACTTTTTAAGTGTCGTTGCACGTCTAGGTCACCCAAAAGGCTCCTAGTGGGTTCTCACCATCTAGGTCAAGTAAAAATGCTCCTAGACTATCTACGATCATCTAGGTCAACCCTAAAATCCCCAAAGGCATCCCTAAGCCCTTTGGTCATAGCCAAATACCCCTAGGTAGTCGTAGACACTTTTTAAGTGTCGCTGTCTTAGGTCACCCAAAAGGCTCCTAGTGGGTTCTCACCATCTAGGTCAAGTAAAAATGCTCCTAGACTATCTATGATCATCTAGGTCAACCCTAAAATCCCCAAAGGCATCCCTAAGCCCTTTGGTCATAGCCAAATGCCCCTAGTAGTTGTAGACACTTTTTAAGTGTCTCATGTCTAGGTCACCCAAAAGGCTCCTAGTGGGTTCTCACCATCTAGGTCAAGTAAAAATGCTCCTAGACTATCTATGATCATCTAGGTCAACCCTAAAAGCCCCAAAGGCATCCCTAAGCCCTTTGGTCATAGCCAAATACCCCTAGGTAGTCGTAGACACTTTTTAAGTGTCGTTGCATGTCTAGGTCACCCAAAAGGCTCCTAGTGGGTTCTCACCATCTAGGTCAAGTAAAAATGCTCCTGGACTATCTACGATCATCTAGGTCAAACCTAAAAGCCCCAAAGGCATCCATAAGCCCTTTGGTCCCCCAAATGCCCCAATGGCCCCCAAGTAAGCCCGTTGGTCACATGTGTATACATATCAATCAAAAATTCAAAAAAATCATCAAAACATCAAAATACAAAAACATTGCATCGCATTGCACTTTCATACATACATATCCATCAAAATTTCAAAAATTCAAAAATATTGCATCCCATTGCATTTTATCATCACTTGCATTTAGGCATATTCATCATTAGCACTTTACATTTTAGAGTTGCTCATACATGTCTAGCACCATGATGGTACATTACTTACCGCTCAAAATCAATGTCATGAAAGTACTCATAGTTCAAATACCGCAATTAGCATTTTCACCCACATTTTTCACATTTTCATAATCATGTCTATTCCCTTCACTTAGCCATTTGTTTTAGAATGTCAATAGGGTTTTTGGTCACTCAACCATATCTAGTCTCTACTCAGATTTTGTAGAAGGCTAGCTTGATTTTTAGGAGGTAGAGTCTTGCATTGATTATGCCTTGCGTACATCATATCCCAAACACAATTAATCATTAACAATCTAAGTTTTGCACAAAGATAGATGAAATCCATGAAGTGGTCTAGGTTACCTTAAGCGAAAAGGTCATCCTGCTCATCCCCCTGTGTGAATGGTTCAAGAATGCTGAGAGTTGGCAAAAGGACAAGCTCTTCCCCACCCAATTCCCCAAAATAAATAATGGTTTTCACCACTATCAAAATTTCCAAACACCCTTGATCCCTAAAGTCATAAGGATTCATACTACACGTCCCTACGAAGGATGGGTAGTCATCCCCAAGGCCTAAAATATCAACACCATTCCAAAGCAAAATTCCAAAAGCTTCCCATCAACATTTCCAAACACCTTTGATCCCTAAAGTCATAAGGATTCATACTACATACCCTCAGAAGGATGGGTAGTCATCCCCAAGGCCTAAAGGATCAATGCCATCCACAAGCCAAAAATCCCACAAGTTCAACTTTGAAATCAAAATCCTCAAAAAGCAACAATAAAAAATAACAGTGGTTATCACCACTACTCAAACCCCTTGCTCAAGAGAAAAAAGAAAAAAACTCAAAATAAATAGTGATTATAGTCACTAAAAAGAGAAAAATAAATAGTGATTTTCATCACTATATATGAGAGCAAGTAATCCCAATCAATTGAATAACCAAAAGACACCTGAGCTTGAATCCTTGGAATTCTCAGCATTTGGAAAACCATTAGGTGATCCTCATTACGGGTTTGGTGGATAGCCTATCCGTCAATGGTGGTAGCCTCACGCATGACGATATGTCTATCACATTAGCTTTCGGGCGTATGTGTAGACCAATGTTTGCATGTGGATGAGCTAGCTTTGGTAACCTAGATTGCCTAGTGGTCTAGTCATACTTAGTACAAAATCTACGATGGTGGCATTCATTTGGTGATCCTCAGTATAGGTTTGGTTGAGAGCCTACTTGGCATTGGCGGTATCCTTATGCATCTCATAGGAATGAACTCACTTGCACACATAGGGATATGAAGTACCTTGGTCATCCTAGCAGATTCATACCTTGTCAAAAAGTCTTGCATGGTTAGTATACAACTTTTGATAAGTTGACTAGAGTGTTTGAGTCTCATGAAAACCTAATGGGCATTTCCTAAACAACATGTCATTCATATCACTTCACCACATTCATTTCAATTACATTATTCACAAATCCATTATATAAGTCTCATGACAACATTACATATGAGTTGGTGCAAAATACATCATCTATGGTGCTAGCATAATACAACATGTAGTCTACACATTGCATCCTCTAGATCAAGAAATCATCCATCTCAATATACATCCATGCATGTACAAAATAAAATCAAATCACAATCACAAAATATGCATACATAGGCATTCATCATCATTACATAAATCAAATCGCATACATTTGCATACATTTCATAAAACAATAAACACATGATGATAAACCACATAAAAAGCTCATATATATATTTTTTTTTTTTTATATGTGTATATGTATGGGATAAAAAGATACATCATGTTGCCCATCGGCTACAATAAAGTGAGTCCTCAGACTTCACACTGCTAAAACATCCAAAAACACAAAAAGAGTCATGCGAGCCACTACCATGGTCACGCAGGACCGGTACTACGACTCGCACTCCCACCTACAGTAGGAGTCCTCTGTGAACTCCCATATCTGCTACCACCTACCCTGTCAGCTCTCCACCTAGACCCTGGTGCCTCTAGCCTAGAGGAGGACTACCCTGTCCTACTGTGGTGACTCTGGTATGACCCACTAGCACCTCCATCATCCCGTAGATGCCCACCAAGGCGTACTACCTCAGTCTCCAGCTCATCCGCATAAGCCTACCCTCATCGGCACCATGCCTAGTAAGTCTCCACCATAGAATGGAGTCATGTCACCTCTACCTATAGCCTAGTCACCTCCCCACTATTGGAATCCTCGTGTAGGGCTTCGAGATCATAGTTGTGCCCGAAGAGATGCTATCTCGGCCTGAGCCACCTATACCTTGGCTCACTATGTTGCTAGCTCTACCTATACATCATGCACCTATGTCCATAGGAGATCTCTCTCCTACCTCACCCTGAGTAGCTCATCTCATAGCTCTACCTCTATATCCCCTGGTGCCATCGATGGTGCTTACACCTCCTCATCCCCAACATCATCATCCCCCAAGTCACCTCGATCTCCTAAGTCCAGGAGATCCACATGCTCCCCTACCCTGTGTCCCTGCCAATCACCTGCCTCACCCTGGTCCTCACCAAAAACATCTTGATGTGCCTCCCTAGCTGCACCCCTCCTTAGTGGCCCCTCTCCATGCCCCTGGCCTATCACCCACCAAGCATCATACTCCATTGTAGTCCCGACATCATCCACATCTGGAATGTCCACTACAGGATCTGCATCCCATGCCACTACCTCTACCATCGGCCATGCCAATGTCCTCTCATCCCCATGATGCCGATAAGGCACCGACTCACTAGGCACCCCCTAGCGTAGCCCAAACTATCACATCACCCAAGCAAAAGGGAAGTACTCCCACTCCATGCCATGTCATCCAACTAACCATCTACCTCGCCGCACCCTATGGAGCTATACAGTAGCATCTGCCCACTCTGGACAATCTCTGTATGGCCTCCAGAATACCTGACCTACCTCGAGTTGGGAAAATAGATCTGCATAGTAGGCCACCTCACCTATGAATCATCGACTCTATCCCCTCTCCTGAGCCCTCTGCCATAGGATACCGTATCCTATCTCCCTATCTGCTAGTTGTGCTCGAGTCATCCAGGGTAGCCCCTATGGTCACCCCATAACTATGTGCTACCATCCCCAACACTACAAGAAAAGCTACACCCAATACCCTTCCATCGATGGTAGTGGATCTCGTACAACTCATCATAGAGTTGTGCCAATAGTGTAGTACCCCATGCCATCACCAGTGGCTCCGCCATAGTAGACCTCACCAGTGCAAACACTATCTCCACTAGGTTCCATGGGAACCTCACTCCAGAAGAATCCGGTAGTAGCATATTGGATATGAGCATCATGAGTAGTGTATGCCTCACCCCCAATACCTTCACCTCATGCCAGAATCCTACCAGCATACCACCCTTCAAGCAGTCCAACTCTGTCATCTCTAGATCATAACTGAAGTACCTCTCGAGCACTGCCTGTCTTCGGTCTCGTGGTGTCATGCGGATCATCCGCCCTTCTATCAAAATCTAAATAATCTGATAGACATCCTCTAGCATCACCATCATCTCCCCAGTGGGTAGGTGGAAGGTATTGGTGCACGGATCCCATAGATCAATCAGGGCAGTCAGATATGCACGGTATCCTATGATAACCTCTAATCGGGTCACCTGCTTGAGGCCGATGGCATCCAACCACTCCCAGTCCTCTATGGTCAAGGCATCCCTCATGGAATCAAATAGATTAGGTACTCGATACCGACTCCTCACCACTTGATAGGGATAAGCAACTCAATAATACACCACCAAAATGGCCTCGCATGGCCCCAAAAACATTCAAAAGAAAAGACTCAAAATGGCCCCTCTTTGAGGCCGGTTTGTGGCCATTCCCCCTAGGAATGGCCCCCAACCCTATGGCCAACCCATCAAGGGATGGCCTATGACCAGCCCACACTAGCCATCCCACCTAGGGATGACTCCAAAAAATTGGGCTCAAAAAGGCCTTTCAGGCCATCAAAAATAGCAAAAACAATGCAAAATTGGACCTATAAAATGCAATCTAATTGCACAAAAACATGGGTAAAACACAAAATTTGGTACATATCTCATAAATTAGGTTTAATTACCTACAATCTAGTGTGATATGCTTCCAAGCCAAAAACATACCATAAAAGCAAGAAAATCAACTCCTAACACTAGGAAAATGCAATAAGAGAGACTTGGCATACCTGTCTCGCACCGGCTCCTCCACTGGCTGAGTCCACCCACTGACTCATGGTGACTGTGGGATGAATTTGATAGTGCTCCACTACTCAGAATCACTCTCCTACTCCTCACCTCTCAAACTGCCAAAGAAAGCATGCAAAAATGAGCCTAACCTTCATATTTTGGGTTTATATAAAGATGCAGGGGTCACCACCATCCCAGGGTGGGATGAGCACACATTTGGCTGACCGTGCCACCCTGGGATGGTGGTAGAACATGCCCTCATCCCACCCTGGGACGGTGGTAGCAAAAATAGGCCAAAACAACCCAAAATGACCCAAAACAGGTCCAAAACTGCACCAAAACAGCTCAAATTGGGTCCAAATTTCACATAGATCAAAATGCAACCTTGAGGATCCTAGGAGGGATGGAAAAGTTGTTAATTCATGCCCTAATAAGGCCATTGTGGCTGGACCACCCCCTAGACATGCAGTTTTCAGCTCCTTTCCTCCAGGAAAACTCAACAAAGTCACCAAAATCCTCTCCAAATTGCCCTATTTTTCAAGGGACAAAGCTGAAGGTAAGCATAACACAAGTCAATTGGGTCAAGCGACTCATCACTTTTCTCACTGGTCATTCCCTCATCGACTCATTTCTTGAGGGGGTAGTCATACTCAGTCCAAATCAGCAAGCACACACTCAATTATGCGAATGGCGTTCGTTCAACGAATCTTCGATAAAGACAATCATGCTCCTGCTTGGGGCAGCAAACAAGCACACAATATCACATTATAACACTTGACATTACTGGCATCATGAATTCATAGGCCCTATCCCTTCATGATAGACAATTTTCAAGCATAAGCACACTCATTCAATGAGTCAAAAGCAAGGATTCAAGAACACACGCCCTTTTCATGATTGGGGCATCTAAAGTTGGTTAGGTTATCGAGTAACCTTAATCATTCTACATTTTGGTCATCTATTTTTGCTCAGCATTGTGCTGCACACAATGCATCTCAAAAATGGGCATCTGTAGACACTAAAATGTGGTAAATCTGATTAAGCATCCACAAGCAATGATCAAATTGACATCATATGGCCCCTTGGGCAGCCCTCAGGAGGCTCACAGTGGTTCTAGCCACTCCAAAAAGGGTTTTGGAGGCTACCAACCCAATTTTGGGAGGTTTTGGCCCAAAATTCACCACCATACCACCCTGGGATGGTGGTGAGCCCTCGTCCCAGGGTGGGACGATGGTGAAGTTTGACCCAAAAAAAGTCAAATTTTGGCCAAATGGCACCCAAAAACTACCATTTGACCACCCAAATAGAGCATGCAAGGTAGAGGATATGGAATCCTTATGACATCCATCTTTATGAGGGCCAAATTGGGAGATTCTCTTCCACACCTTGTGCATGCCTCCCATTTGACAAGTGGCACCTCCCGCCATGCATGCCCTTGCATGCCTTTTTGCACATGAGCCCCTTTGGGCTATAAAATGGATACATTATCCACACAAAATATATATAGGAGTTCTAGGATATGCAATGGAGTGCTTCTGAGATTTCCCCTCACCTTATTGCACCTTTTTGCCCTCGTAATCTCCCTTTTGCCAAGGAGGTTACCGGGTGACTTCAAGAAGGTAATCCGAGCATAACTTTTCCATCCGGGTGAATTTCTTCACCAAATTCGATGAAAACACACCTTAGGTTGTTTAGGAACATATTATAGTGGTTTTGTAACAAAAAGTGGCCGGATTTTGTGGGTATCCCCTCCTAGGGTGCCCCCTAAATAGTTGTAGTCACCATCGCCCCCAGGATGAGGGTAAATTATTAAAAATTTCATTACTATTTTTAATTATTAATTTTCTATATTATCCCATTATTCTACAGTTAAAATTTCAGGTTATTTGGAGTTAAAATGAAAGAGTTATAGCTATTTTTAAGTTTTCGTAGGCTCGTAGGGCCCATCCGGGCACCCTAGTTTGATGCAGGTGGATCCGGGATCCAATTTGAAAATATGATCATATGGGTTGTCTTGAAATGCCACTTTATGCATACTGACCAAATTTCATGAGTTTTGGATAAGTGCAGGTTCGAGATTTTGTTGTCTTCCTTTTCGTAGGTTGCAAGCAAGCGACGCTAAATCGAGGGGTCTACGGATGCAATTTCCGATATTTTTTGGGTGATATCCTCCCAAAACCTCCTCTTTAACATCTCTGCAAATTTTCAAGTCATTTGGATATCATTTGATGCACTTTTAATTCATATGCCATTTTGCCCCTGTGGGGATTGCATGTTTTCACCATACACCCTTGCTATTTGACCCCTTTTTGCTTCCTTGTGTGCAGGTGCAGGTCCTCAGAAGGCTTTGGGAAGCAATATCAGACATCAGAGAACCTAGATACAAGCAGCGGTGGCATTGGCTCGCCCACCTCGATTGTGGGTACGCGGAGAAACATTGGATGTGCACCCGGATTCCGTGAAAGACTTGGTCTTTGGGCACCCAATATTGTAAAAATTGTATCACATTTTGAGCCCTCAAGGGGACTTCTGTGTAACCTTGGATCTGATCCAACAAATTAATGAGAAGAGACTTGCTTTGATTCATTTCCTTTTGTTTGGTATTATTTCCTTTTCACATGCATGCTTCCTTTTTGATGCTCATGAGCGAGATGGGGTAGATACGCATATTGTTTTACATAATTTGGTGCACCATTTTTCCCTACTTCATATCCAAATGAACCAAGTTTAATATATACTATTTTCTCTCTACCAAATGGTTTTGCTCTTTGGAATGGTTAAAAAAAATATATTGATCTAAAAAATGGGTGATGGGGACTAGCAAAAACAATTCTATTTGGATGGATATCTGTGTGATAAAAAACCACTCAATTTAGATCCAATTTTGAAACCTTGGATGAGATTGCTTCAATACAAATATGGTTATAGAGTTTCAAACATTTTGTACAAGGATCGAGAAGGAAGATACAAATGGAAAGAATATTTTTTTACAAGTATTCAAGACATTGATGCTATGAGGTAATTGAGAAGAAAAAAAGCAACTATGATTATTCTGAGGGGAGCCAAGGATAAATTTATTTGGGATTCGAATTGCTCAGGAGAATACACAACAAAAAGTGGATATAATGTTCAACACCAACAAAATAGTAATATCACTAGATTATGGAGATATATTTGGGATAGCCCAAGCATTCCTAAAGTTAAAATCTTTGTTTGGCTAGTAGGTCATAGAAGAATTTTATCCTGGGATAACCTTATGAAAAGGGGTTTTCATGACCCCTCTCAATGGGTTTTATGTAATAAGGAGGAGGAGAGTATAGACCATCTCCTAGGATATTTATCAATAGTTTTGAATCTATGGCAATGGATTCTTAATATATTTGGTAAATGCATGGTGGTGAATAACAGAATTGAAGATTAGTTAAAGCAATTTTAGAGCACTTATAAAATTGAGGCTTTTCAAACAATATGGGATATAACAAAAGATACAATACTTTGGACTATATGGCTAGAAAAAATAGAAGAATATTTAAAGGAAAGGAAAGCAGTTTAGAGGTAATAAAAAAAAAGATATGTTTAGCTATAGCGGAGTCTAAACCAACCCTATCAACTCACCCAATCCCTCTTGTGGAAGAAGAGAGCCTTGATAGATGGATTCAAGTCATTAAATGGAATTATGATGTTGGGTACAAGAGAAGCAAAAAGAGGGTGAAGAATATAAAGTGGAAACCACTAGATGTGGAGTGGGTTAAATTGAATTTTTATGGAGCATCTAAAGGAAATCTAGGACCAGGAGGAGGAGGAATTATTAGAAATAATATAGGAGATATTTTATCTCATTATGCTTTCAATAATGAAGCTGAAGCTTAGGCAACTTTAGAAGGGTTAAAAATATGTAAACAAATGAAATGGAATAGAGTATGTATGGAAGGTGATTATCTCATAGTAATTAATGCAATTTTGAGGAAAGCAAAGGCTCCATGGAACATACAAGAGATAATTGTAGAAATTCAATATCTTGCTAAAGAGTTTGAAGAAATCAAGTTTACACATATATTAAGGAATATACAAATGGAAAGAAGAATTTTTTACAAGTATTCAAGACATTAATGCTATGAGGTAATTGATAAGAAAGATAGCAACTATGATTATTCCAAGGGGAGCCAATGATAAATTGATTTGGGAGTTGAATTGCTCAGGAGAATACACAACAAGAAGTGAATATAATTTTCAACACCAACAAAATAGTAATGTCACTAGAATATGGAGAGATATTTGGGATAACCCAAGCATTCCTAAAGTTAAAATGTTTGTTTGGCTAGTAGGTCATAGAAGAATTTTATCCTGGGATAACCTTATGAAAAGGGGTTTTCATGGCCCCTCTCAATGTGTTTTATATAATAAGGAGGATCAAAGTATAGACCATCTCCTAGGACATTTCTCAATAGTTTATAATTTATGGCAATGGATTCTTAATATTTTTGGTAAATGCATGGTGATGAATAACATAACTGAATATTAGTTAAAGCAATGGCATAGAACTTATAAAAGTAAGACTTTACAAATAATATATAACAAAAGATACAATACTTTGGACTATATGGATAGAAATAAATAGAAGAATATTCAAAGGAAAGGAAAGCAGTTTAGAGGTAATGAAAAAGAAGATATGTTTAGCCATAGAGGAGTCTAAACCAAACCTATCAAATCACCCAATCCCTCTTTTGGAAGCAGAGAACCTTGATAGATGGAGTCAAGTCATTAAAAGGAATTATGATGTTGGGTACAAGAGAAGCAAAAATAAGGCAAATAATATAAAGTGGAAACCACCAGATGTGCAGTGGGTTAAATTGAATTTTTATGGAGCATCTAAAGGAAATTTAGGACCAGGAGGAGGAGGAGGAATTATTAGAAATAATATAGGAGAGATTTTATCTCCTTATGCTTTCAATAGTAAGACAAATAATGAAGCTGAAGCTTGGGCAACTTTAGAAGGGTTAAACATATGTAAACAAGTGAAATGGAATAGAGTATGTATGGAAGGTGATTCTCTCAAAGTAATTAATGCAATTTTGAGGAAAGTAAAGGCTCCATGGAACATACAAGAGATAATTGTAGAAATTCAAGATCTTGCTAAAGAGTTTGAAGAAATCAAGTTTACACATATTAAGGGAAGGAAACAAATGTGCAGATAATCTAGCCAATAGAGAGGTTTTGATTTAGGATCATGAAGTCAAATTCTCCTTTCCATGGTTAGAGGAAGTAGAAATTTTAGTTGAAGCTAACAAAAAAATATTGATTGCCTAAATCAATTTATGATTAAGATTTAATTTAATGTTTTCCATTGGTATTATCTGCCTTATTTTGTAATAACAATGTGTTTTCTTTTAGACTATTTATTATTATTCTTGTGGTTGCACTTGTGTTTCAGGAAGGAAACTAGAAATCGAGCATTGATAAAGCGGACTATGATAGTGTGATGTTTTAGAAATATTACTCTACTAAGATGCAAGGCATAGATAGTAAAGGTGAAATTTTGGCATTGTGAAGGTTGCTATAGGAAAATGTCTAGAAAGTTGCTAAATTTTGGATTAATTGTATTCATACAAAAATTTGAAAAGATCCAGAAAATGAAAATCAAGAATTTAGACATTTTATGTAAAATGATGTAGGTTTCTAGCTATAGCATCTCAATTGAGATGAGAAGTGTATTTATTTGTAAACTCTCAATCTCTAAAGAAGAGAGATATAATTTATCAGGGGTGGGGGCTCGAGTACAACCCTTTATTATCTAGCAATATACATATATATATATATATATATATATATATATATATATATATATATATATATATATATATATATATATATATATATATATATAATTATATTATCTTATATCAAGTAGGTCTAATGGTTAAGATTTTAGAACCTTAAATAAGAGATTCAAAGTTTAAATCTAACAAGGACATGGTTGTACCCTATTCGTTAATATTAAAGTTCAATTGAAACTTATATGTGTGTATAGTAAAACACATCATATGAACGACTTATAGTCTCTTGGATGTAAAAACCTTCAATCATTGATAGATTTAAAATTATAATAGAGAGAGTTGGAATATTACCAAGCTATACATGCATAGTAGTCAAGTTGTTGTAAACTATATGTAAAAACCTTCAATAATTGATAGATTTAAAATTATAAAATATAGGGTTGGAATCTTACCAAGCTATACATGCATTGTTGTAAGCTATGTGGTGATGTTGTAATATGGGTGGTCCTCTTTCAATTCCATATAACCATTATAAAAATAATAATAAAAATAAATAACTTTAATTATAAATATAATTATTTTTATTTTTAATAAGTTATATGTGGCTTCTATTAGGGGCCACTCCCATAAAAATATAAAAATATTACATTTTTTGTAGCATACCTTTTTCTCATAATTTTTTATTTAATATATTCTTCAACTTCCTCGAAGTGCTATGTTTCCACAATCAACTTCTTGACATAATTTTGATTAAAACATAAAATCTCACTTGGCCAGCTGCCTTCTAAAATTTGAATTTCATTGGGATGAAAGATCAACATCACAATTCTCTAATTTATTTGCTACTTGATTTCCTTCTCTATAAATATGCTCACATTGCCAAGAGATTTCATCTAATAATAGATGATGACATCAACAATAATATTGTTTTTATCCAGTCTCTGCATCCATTTTTGTTAATAGCATTGATGATAATTTGTGAGTCCCCCTCAATTAAAATATATTTCCATCCTTTTTCTATTGCAATTTTAATCCCTATAAGAAGTCCCTAGCCTCTAAATATTTGTTAGTTGAAGTTCCATATGATTTTGAATAAGTGACGATAATTTTGCCTTTAATATTTCTAAAAACACCACCTCCACCAACTTTTCCTGGATTTCCTTTAGAAGCACCATCAAAGTTAATTTTGATAAACCCAAATTTTGGACATTTTCATTTTACCATAGATCAAAGTAGATCCTTTGTTTTAATTTTGTTGTTGCATATGACTCTTCCATTATGTTCAAATCATTTAGCCAAGTTATTAGCATCTCTTTTTTTGCAATTGAGACTTCCCATGATGAACACCATATTTTTAGATATTCTGCAAGAGAGGCAATATTATGGTTCTAAATTTGGGCATGATTTTGAGATTTATTTTTAAAAATTGAGTTATTCCTTTCAAGCCATAAATTCCAAAAAATAATGGTAGGAATAATCCTCCAAAGAATAAATAATGGTTTAGCTTTGAAATAATTAATCCAACATTTTATCAACTCTTTCAATGTTGATGGAGCTACCTAATATAATTTTATATTTAAAAAATAATAACACCAAATGGTGTGAGAAAAAGGGGAAATTAAGAAATAAATGGTTTGATTTTTCTAAATCCTTCTCACACAAGACAAATTTGAAGGGTCTATAATATTCTCTTCTTTGTAGACTCTCTCCTATAAAATTTTTACTTTGAACTACTAACCAAATGAATGTTGAGGACTTAGAGAGAGCTTCTAATGACCAAATATTATTCCAAGGAAATATTTGGGAGAAGGAAATTTTTGTGGTTGTAAATCCTCATATCCCAACTTGATTGAGTATCCACCATCCTTTGATAAATTCCAAACCAACTTATCCTTTCGTGTAAAAATCTACAAATAAAACTCTCAAAGCATCTTTTGAAGTTCATCTGTAATTTGTTCGAGTTCATCTGTAATGACCTATTTTTTGAATTCTCCTTGTACATACATGTGGTGTGGTGTGCGTTAGTAATAATGTTATTTTTATAAATTTTGGTGTGATATAAAGGGAAAATAAATATAAAATAATAAAAGGGAGAGTAATAAAGGGTATGCATTTTTTTTTGGTATAAGGTAGAGGTGGTTATAAGGTCCACAAACCTTTTACATAGTCAAAATGGCCTGGTTCTAGCATCAAGCCCGTATAATCAAAATACAAAATGGATCTATCTAAGACCCACATTAAGCCATACTTAGAGTCCACAGTCCTATACTTGTTGCTTGACTATTCAGGATAAAACAAAAACCAAACAACACCTAGCACTTACTAATACCACTAGGCTGTTGTATTGTACACTTGTCACCTCCCAGGCCCGAGAAAATGGGATGCCTTTTGTACCTCTACCTAATTCCATCTATCGGATTACTCATCATCAACCCATTTGATCTCCTGATGCTCTAACATGTTTGATCTTAGATCTTCTCTAGAAGCCAACACCAATAGTTCTTGAGGGAAGTTATCCTTCCAAATTTGCATCTCCCCAACAGAAACTGCAATATTTGCCATTAGATCCGTCGCCTGGTTCCCTTCCTTGAAGGTGTGTTGGATTCGGGCATTAACCAAATGAGATTTATGAATCTTTGCTTCTAGGATAAGCTCCAAGATGGTCCAGCTGGGGTCTTTATCCTCCTTAATTGCCTTGATTATATTAAGCAAATCCCCTTCAAAGATAACTTCCTTATAACCCTCAAATCTGGCAATTATCATTGCCTGCATGTAGGCTTGGGCTTCTACAAAATGATTTGTTTGAGTTCCCAAAGGCTCTACAAAAGGAAGGACCACTTTTCCTTCCTCATTTCTCAGAACTCCTCCTGCTCCTGCAGCCCCCAGATTTCCTTTGGCTGCCCCATCAAAATTAAACTTAACCCACTTTTGTGTGGGGGGTATCCACTTGACACCATCCCGTGGGTTGGTTGTAATGTCTAGGTCTGGAAGTTCTTCTCCCCAATTCCGTAAAATCCTCCTTTCCCTTAGATACATGGTCTTATTTTTGAAGTAGAAAGTTTTCCAGTTTTCTTTCAAAGTTCTGATTATTTTATTACCATATAACCTGGGATCTTTCTTACGTCCTTTAAATACTCTCTTATTTATCTCATTCCATATCCCCCATAAAAAATGGGGTAAGCTGAGCTTCCAGAGCCAAGTCAAAAGTTTCGCCCGGAAGGGGGAAGCCCACTGTATGCAGAAGTCAGACATGCTATTTGGGCAAACCCAATCTATATGAAATTTGGACAGGATCATTTGGAATACTGTACAAGAAAATTCACAAGTAAGAAATATATGACTTACAGATTCTATCGCTTTCTCACACAAGATACATCGATTGATGAATTGGAAACCTCTCCTTTGCAGATTATCTGTTGTCGGAATCTTATTTTGAACTCGCCAACCAAAAGAAGAAATCAATTTTTGGGGTTAAATTATTTAACCAAAAAATAGAAGTCGGAGTCCGACCATTGAATCCCGAGTGGATTAACTTATAGGAAGTTTTTGTTGAATAGATCCCACTTGTAGTTTTGCCCCAAATCGCCTTGTCTCTTCCTTCCCCAAGAATGATCGGGAACACCCTTAAAGCATCATTGATTTTGGTTACGGCCACCTTCTCTTGCTCTGACAGATTATGAACTGTGATTTTCTTCCAAGAGAAAGTTTCCTGTGCTACAGCAATAAAATCCCCTACTTTTCCTCCCATTTCCTCTGAAAGTTTATGTTAGAGGACCTGAAGGTTTAAGTTATCTTTCAGAGGGGCATCTTCCAACCACGGGTCTTGCCAAAAGTCCACTTGTCTTCCATTACCAATTCTCCATCTGATGCCTTTCCTGACTACCTCCCGAAATTCGAGCAAAAAATTCCAGAAATAAGATCCTCTAGGGAGATTATCAGCCTTCAGGAAGTCCTGATTATTTCTGATATATTTTGCCTTAAGAAGTTTTACCTATCCCAATTGATCATTATTGATAAATCTCCATACCTATTTGCCAATTAGAGCTTGATTCATTTCTTTCATTCTTTTTAGCCCTAGCCCCCCCTGATATTTGCTTGCACACACCTAATTCCATGCTACCAACAGAATTCTCTTTCTCTCATCTGAACTTGACCACAAGAAGTTGCGTTGAATTTGCTCCAAAGTAGCTCGGACCTTTGCAGGCATTCTAAATAGAGACATGTAGTAAATTGGAATGCTCTGTAAAGTAGTTTGAACTAATAAGGCTTTTCCTGCGGAGCTAAGAAGGCTGCCCTTCCACCCTGCTAACTTTTTGGAGATCCTGTCAATGACTGAGTTCCACAATGTAGCCTTCATTCTTCTTTTGAACATAGGCATGCCTAGATAATTCACCAGTAGAAGATCCTTTCCACAACCGAAGAGGTTAGCAATTCTTTCCTCCCTCCCACCAAGCGTGTTAAAGAAATAGATGCTACTCTTCTTATAGTTTATGTACTGTCCTGCTTCTATATCATACTTGGTTAGAATTCTCTTTAGCTTCCTAGCCTGAGGCACCGAGGCTTTGGACACAATGATCGTATCATCCACAAACTATTGGTGAGACACTGGCTCTACTATTGAGGCAGGTTTGAAACCTTCCAATCGACCATCTACCATCGCTGCTAAAATGTTCCTACCCAATGCTTTCGCTAAAATAATAAACAAGTAAGGAGACAAAGGATCTCCTTGTCGCAACCCCCTTTCACTCTTAAAGTAACCAGAGGGTGACCCATTCACCATGACAGAAAATCTTGTAGTAGAGATACAACTAAAAATCAACTTAATCCATTGGGGACAGAAACCAAACTTACCCAAAATCTTGGTGAGGAACCGCCATGAGACCCGGTCGTAGGCTTTATTCATATTAAGCTTTAGTAACATACCTGCTTCCTTACTAGCCACCATTGAATGAATAACCTCATGAATTGTGATGATACCATCCAGTATTTGTCGCCCTTTCACAAAGCCTCCTTGGTTCATATCAATGATGAAAGGAAGGATAAACTTTAGCCTATTGGCGATTGTTTTTGTGAGAATCTTCATCAGAGTGTTACATAAACTGATAGGGCAAAAACTGGAAAATTCCATTGCTCCCACTAGTTTAGGGATGAGGACTAAAAATGTAGCATTAACTCCTTATGTGATTTCCATGTACTTTTGAGCCTCAATTATAGCTTCCACTACATCATTGCCTAGGATATCCCAAAACTTCTGAAAGAAAGCTGCGGGGAAGCCATATGGTCCTGGGGAGCTGTTACCATCCATGTCAAAAACCACCTTCTTGATTTCCTCCTTTGTGAAAGGACTAAGTAAGAATCCATTAAGATTCTTAGTTACGAGGGGTGGAATGGCCACCAACAGAGAGTCCTCTTCTTCAATAGTTGGATTTACATCTTCTAGCAATGATTTAAAGTACTCAACCACTTCCCTCCTTATGTCTTCCATATCTTTGGTGTTAGACCCATCGGCCATCTTGATATCCTTAATTTTGTTAGAACTCCTATGGTGAAGAGTAGAGACATGGAAGAACTTTGTATTTCTATCACCCTCCTTTAACCAATGCAGTCTGGATTTTTGCCTCCAGAAGGTTTCTTTAAATCCTAGCACCATG
The DNA here is from genome assembly GCA_028583015.1 of Wollemia nobilis. Lineage (NCBI taxonomy): Eukaryota > Viridiplantae > Streptophyta > Pinopsida > Araucariales > Araucariaceae > Wollemia > Wollemia nobilis. The sequence goes on along the minus strand of JAQPPZ010017097.1, from coordinate 1,454,025 downwards.
TGGTATTCGGCTAACAGCTCCCTCTCCTAGTTTCTCAGATCCTTTGTAAGCTGCTCTGACTTCAGCTTCTCCTATAGTTAATTGATCTTGTCTTTTAGTTCTGCCTTTTTAACAAAAATATTGCCAAAGGAAGTTTTTTTCCACTATCTAATGTTAGCCTTCACATTCCTTAGTTTACATGCCACTTGGGCTAGTTTCGAACCATTATAGTTTTTGTCCCACCATTGGGCAACCAGATCCTTGAGATCCTAATGTTGGAACCACATAAGTTTGAATCGAAAAGGTCTGATGTATCTTTTCTTAGAGTCCTCCCTTGTTTCCCATAGAATTGGGTTGTGATCAAACCCGATTCTTGGGAGTGCTGTTAATGAAGAGTCCCCAAACCTCTCCAGGCATTCTTGAGAAAGAAGAAACCTATACAATCTGATTTGAATTTGGTTTTCCTTTAGTCTTTTGTTAGACCATGTATAGGAGAATCTACGCAGGTCCACATACATCAGATCATGTTGCTCAACAAAATCTCTAAACTCATAGATATCAACAGTTATTCTTTGAGAGCCCCCCAATTTATCTGTAGGATTAATATAGAAATTGAAATCCCCTACCACAATCCAAGGGTAGTTTGGGACCGTCTCCTTCAATTCAACTAGATGACTCCAAGGAACCCTTCTCAGTCCCTGTCTAACTGGAGCATATACATTCATTAAGATCCACTCTTCCTGCGTGGTTTTATCCACACATAAGAGACAAATAAACCAACTAGACATTAGAATCACTCTACTATCAATCACATTCTTGTTCCACATAACCAGCAACCCTCCTTCTATTCCAGTGGCCTCTTGGCCTACTACTTCATCTTCTCGCCAAGTCCTATTCTTAAAAGGAATAACTCTACTCTCCTCCATTTTAGTTTCTTGTAGTAAAATCATATCTGGTTTGTGTTCTTGTCTAAGAGCATACAAAGCTCTTATTTTTATAGGATTACTCCCGCATATATTCCATGAAATAATCTTCATTTATGGGATTTGGATCCTCGAGCCTTCGCCCCAAAGAGCAATACTGCTTGAGTGCCATCAACCACTCCTCGCTCTGCTTCTTTCTGCCTTAAGGCAGCATTGCTAGGTTTCCATCTTCCTATCGAACCATATCATCATACATCCACTCTAGGCTGGGTTTCCTTGGGATTCACTTGGCTTCTAGTAACCATATTGGATAGGTCAGTCTTGGTCTTTGGGGTAACAATCTGGCTTTCCAGGTTAACTAGTCTTTCTGACAGTGGAGATGATTCCATGCTCTTAGCTTCTTGATTAGTAGATTCTTTTTTCCTTGCTTTGGGGTTACACTGATCTTGGTGGTTCACCTCTTCCTCCTGAGTATCCTTGCCTGTATTATTAGTTTCTTGCTCCTTCCTCTGATTATGCTCCTCTAAATCCTTCTCTTGAGTCTCCTCTACCTCGATTCTACTTCTTGGATATCCATCTGATATCCCTTCAGATTATTTAATGCATTAAAACTATTCTCCATTGTGATGTTGATCTCTTTGGAATTTCTTCCCATAAATTCCTCTGCAATAAATGGGACCACTTCCACCGAGCCTCCATAGGTCTCTCGTATTACCCAATCAAACTTACTTGCCCCAGGGCGTTGATCTATGGGGTTCTTTCCTTTGTGATTTGGCTCTGAGGCTTGCTGTATCATCTTAGGAGAAGGTTGAGCTTGAGGGTTCCCATCAAAGGGACCAACTCCCCTCTGAGAGGGTTTCGGGGCATAGGTATTTTTTGGAGGAGGGTTATAACATTGCCTCTTGCTTACAATAGGGCAAACAAGGTCTCTGATATTCGAATTTCGAGCTCCACGTCCTTGAGGCCCATGTTGGGTAGGAATGGAGATTTGTGGGGGAGGGATATTATTCTGGGTTTGAGGAGCAGTATTTTGGAGTGGGGGCTGGTTCTTGGAAATGCAGTGGATACCCTGGTGCTCTACCTTCCCACAAACACTACACTTAAAAGACATATTTTCATATTCAAAGACCTGAGTATGAAGGCCAAACATAGACGACAATATAATGGATTTAGGGAGCTCTTTACTCAGGTCTTCCAACACACACATGCGAGCAAAAAGGAGTCTTGTTTTGCTCAAGGTTGCAGGATCAATAGCTATTAGTTCCCTAATCTCTGTAGCTATCCTAGCCAAGATTTGTTCATTCCAAAAAAGCAGAGGTAATCCCGACATCTTAACCCAAATCGGAGCCAAATCTAGCACCTGAGTCTGGGGGTTGACATCGGGGGACCAACGCTTCAGATACAAGCCCCTTTTCCCAAAAAACCAAGGACCTCCTTGAAGAGTCCTTTCCATGTCCTGTTCACATTGAAATGTCACCAAAAGAAAACTCTTGGGTAAAGCCTTAATCATCATACCGACCCTTGGCTGCCATTTTTGGACGGCCCATCTCCTTATGACTTCCAAGTCCGGCCTCACCCCTATAAATTTCATCACCAAAGATGTTCTGCCCTCCATAGCCATATGCTGAGCTAAGGTATCCGGGACGTGCAACCTACCATTGATAGATTTTAGATTAAAACAAGAGTCGGATAATTTTTGCTTATCATGAAGAGCATTAAGATATGAAGGTCTCCAGTTGCCAGATTTCTCTTTGTATCCTTCCTGGGTCTTCCTTTGATCTTGACACAGAGTCCTGGTCCCCCTCAGAGATATCTTCAACCGCATCCGCCCAATGCCCTTGTACCGATTCCAATAGAACTACCTTGTCCACATCCTCCGCCTGGGGGCCTGCTATCTCACCAGATCCCCCACCTACTGTGTATGCTGATCTACCCTCTGAAGCCCCACACCTAGGGTTTGTTGCCCCCAGACCTCTCGCTCCTCCTCCTTGCTGCTCCATCCGTCACAACTTGTTGCCTCCAAAATCTACCATTTTTTTTTTTATTATTAGGGCCAGAATTTTTGCGGCCACTATAGTGCACGGGCTACTACAGTGGCGGCTGCTACAGATCGTAGGCTTCTACAGTGGCGGGTGCTACCATAGAGCATCAAGATATTGATAAGGGGTATGCATTATATTAAGGATAATAATATAATAATATAGCTCCATTATATTATTATTATTAAAATAAAAATAAAAGCTTCTCAATGAAAAATTAGGGTATTTGAGAATCAACAATTTTAGGTTTTGGGTATAGCAGAAAACTAGGGTTTTTAGATTTTTAGGTTTCCAAATTTTGGGTGTTTTCAGCTTTCAGTAGAGTAAGGGTTTGCTATAGAATTCATTTTATTTCAGCCACTATGAAATTTAATTCAGAGCAACTGGATGCTATGGTGAAATTAATGGAATAGATGGTAGAATACACATCTCCCCAAAGTCATAAAAATTCATATTCTAAGAAAATTACACATGTAGATTCACCGACAAAACATAATAAAAAATCATCTTTACAAACACCTCAGAATAGAAATTCAACAGAAGAGCAAATTCAGCCATTAGGTAGTGGAGTTCCAGAAGTAGATGCTTTGTATGATAGATACCAAAGGAAATCACCAGAATTCAGGAAGCATATTTCTTTCAGAAGTTACTTGCAACTACATGGCGTAGTAAATAATGGAGGTTCTCCACCAAGATCACCACCAAAATCTAGATCTCCACCAAAGTCAAGAAAAGAATACAAAGCTCAAAGGAATAATAAGGAAAACATGCAACAAAAAGACACTAAAGAATTACAAAATTTAGAACATAAACCAAAGAGCAAGAACCAGTTGAGAAAGGAGCAACTTTGTTTCAAGTGTAAAGAGTCTTGGAGTAATGGGCATGTATGTGGAAAAGATAAAGCAGGTAAGGAAACAAAGGAATATGAAGATCTCATAGTTTCAAAAATGATTGGTGATAGAAACTGCTTATTCAGAGCCATTGCTTTTGGGATTTGTGTGCAAAGAAAGGAACTATGTGTAGATGATAGCACCTTGAAGAATCTAACCCAAGACTTAAGAGGAAAAGTTGCAGATGAGCTCCTAAATAGAAAAGAAGTAATGAAATGGTTTGTCAAAAGTAATTTTAACACTTATGTTCAGAATATGAGACAACCAGGTGTATGGGGAGGAGAACCAAAAATTCTCATGGCCATGCATGTGATTCAAAAACCCATAACAGTTTACTTAAAATATGACAAAAGTAATAAAATTTTAGTTATTTCAAAATATGGAAAAGAGTATGGACAGGAAAATATTATGAGAATTTTGTATGATGGAAGTAAACATTATGATGACGTGTCTATACTCCATGAATTTGAATCATTTGTAAGCACTTTTGAAGAAAAAGTTCAGCCAAATAAAGAAAATAAAACATCATAAGGTGAAGATAAATTGGTATGTGATGATCATGATCAAAGGCTTAACATTGAAAATGAGTTAAGTTTTGAAGGTGAAGATGAAATAAATAAGGTCAATTATGATTTACATGGTAGCGACGTATTCACTTCATCCAAATCTATCAATATTGAGAATAGTGGAGATGATGGTGTTACACCTAGTGATGTGGTTGAAGAAGGAAAAATTCAAGTTGAATCATTTTCTTGGGAAGACAATTTTGAAAACAGGGTGCCACAAAATGAAGAAGTCAAACTAGAAAATATTCCCAGTAAATCAAAATTAATTGGTCATACTTCAAAGCCCAAAATTGAAGAATTCAATGAGCAAGTTGCAATTGAAAATGATAAGATAAATTTTGATTTGTTTGCTAGTAGTGTATCAATGTTATGCATCCCTTCCATTCATAAGAATAATGATGAAAAACATGGGAACAAAGTGTTGTATAAGGGAGAACCCAAATTTGATGATTGTAGAGAGCCAAAATTTGATGAAGACCTTGATGACAATGAGAACCACTCTTTGGTAATGGAATCAAAAATTGGCACCATCAAGATGATGTTGGAAAGTGACTTTCCCAATAAAGATACTATTGCTTCAGATCTAGAAGAGGTAAGTCATACATCTTGTGCCAATCTTCTTTTATGTGACAAAGAAGAAGAAAATTTTGATTCAAACTTTCAAAGTTTTAATTTCTTGAAAGCAAGTATGCATGGGGATTTTAAAAGGGAAGACTTAGGAAAAGGTGAGTACAATAAACAAGCCTTTAATGAAGAGCATTTTAAAAGAAAACACATGAACAGTATTGTTATGGGGTGGCCATACAAAAGAGAATGCAAGGAGTTGTTTACACAACAAAATGAATACTATGAATTTGGGCATGTGGACTGTTTTGAAGATATAAATATTGGAAGGCAAATACAGGTTGATATCTTTCCTATTGATAACTAATTGGGAAGCATAATACAATATTTAAAGACCATTTTAGTAGCAGAAAATAATTCTTTGCAGGGGCTACAATGGGTGTCATTCTTTTCACCAATTGGTACTCTAGATGAAGACAAAACAGTAGAGGTACCACCACAAGATGAGAGCACCATGGCCATTTCCTCATTAGTGACTCTTGAGCACCAATTAAGCAGTTGGACCAGCCACTACTCTTTTCCACTAAGTGTATTGAAGGCAATTAATCATCTCTTGTGGAGTGAATTTAATGGGACCATGTCTACAGCAGAATTTAGAAGAGATGATGACTATGATAAATCAATAATGGCATTCCTGGTAAGGCTTGTAGCATACATGGGTATTGGGAAGAAAAATAGGAAACTACTTTGCTCCAAAGCATTCACTTTTGAGGTGGTATTATCTTAGCATGGCAAATGTTTTATGAGACTCATTTGGGACCTTGGGATTGTCCTTGATCATGTTACAAATTGATTTGATGGAGTTTATAATTTGATTTCTTGAGGACAAGCAATCTCAGAAGGGGATGTATTGTAATGACCCATTTTTTGAATTCTCCTTGTACATATATGTGGTGTGGTGTGCATTAGTAATAATATTATTTTTATAAAGTTTGGTGTGATATAAAGGAAAAATAAATAAAAAATAATAAAAGGGGGAGTAATAAGGGGTATGCGATATATTAAGGATAATAATATAATAATATAACTCCATTATATTATTATTATTATTAGAATAAAAATAAAAGCTTCTTAATGATAAATTAGGGTTTGGAGTTTATAAAAGAAGGATTGGAGCATTCATTTGGTATCTTGGACATTTGATTATTTCTTTCTTTTGTGGAATTGGGTTGAGAAGCTAAATTACTCTTGTCTTGGGGATGAAACCCTACAAGAGATCCCTTCTGTGGATGAAACCCTAAAAGAGTTAGCTGAAGGACAAAAAACCCTTTAAGCTGAGGAGCTCTAAGACAAAAACCTTGGAGTCTCTACTGCTCTTCAATTGCATTCTGCCGTAAGAGAGGGTTATTGCATTGTTCTTCATTCATATTTGCCCTAGGAGAGGTTTTGTTATTATTTTGAGGCAAATATCATTATTGTTATCAACATTCAGCCTTTGTGATAGGATCATTGCAATTTTGGGAGGTTAATTGGACAGTTTGGAGATTTTAGTTGAGGAACTTGGAGTCAATTTTGAAGTTACTATAGCTCAAGAGTTAGACGTCCCATATCTAGAGGAAGTATTAGTAGATTTGAAGATTTATAACAACATATTGAAGTATCTAGAAACTTGGCATCCCATTACCAAGCTCATATCTACACATTGAGAGGGTTCAATCAACCATTGGGTGGCTTACCTACCCAAAATCCCATATAATGGCTATACATTAGCAATTTAGTGGGTTATTCTCAATATTTAAATTTTGTAGAAGGCAACGCCCCACTTTAAGAGGTGTATCTACATATTGAAGGAGTTGTGGACTACCATTAAGCTAATTAGGACCCAACGTCCCACTCTAAGACATCATACAAGGTATATTTGGGGTTAACATCAGATTTCACATTTATTCCAGGTTACACGTCCCATATTGGGGTTGTATTTGAGGTGATTTTGAGTAGATTCAACATTAATTCCTATATGGAGAGCAACGTCCCTATTTGGCAGAGTATTTTAGCAGTTTTGAGGACAAATTCAGTACTACAAGACCCCAATAAATCTAGCGTCCCATCTAGTAGTTGTCTTAAGCATATTTTGAAGATCAACCAACACTTTATCATCTCTTAGATGCCAGCCTCCCATTCCTGGTAATATATTGAGAGCATATAAGTACTAAATCATAACTTATTGAATGGGATTTGTCATTGTAAATTTGGTATGCCTTCAATTTTAATAAAAATCAGATTGTGGATTGTTGAAGCATTGTTGTGTTCCAATTTTTAATAAAATTTAGCCTTGGAAATTTATTGGAAATTGTTGTTCAACAATCTAGAATTAAATTTGCATTTTTATTGTAATTTTATTACCTGCAAAAAATTGGAATTTCATTACAAATATCTATAACCCCATAAAAATGACAATACATCATCTTCTTCAACTAGGTTACTAAAATAAATCCATGATTTGGAGTTGTTTCTCATAATAATTTATCTTTTATCTTTGGACCTTTACATGCTAGGCATGCTTGAGCCAATGGTTGCCATTGAGTTAGAGATAAGAGGACAAGGCTTCAACCAAGAATCAAGCCATAAATTTGCATAACTTCCTTCATTTACTAACCATATAATATGTTTCTTTATCAATTGCAAACTCTTTGATATGAAGTTCCATGTTGACGATCCTTTGCATAGAGTTATTTTCCTAAATAATTTCATTACATCAAGAGATATATTTTTTGATGAGGCCCAAAAATGCCTCATTATTGCACAATGTTTGACACATTATTGCACAATGTTTGACTACCATATGATAAGTTAATTGCCAAATAGTTGACTAGAATATACTATTTGTTAAGTGTTTGCATGATTTTATGTTAGGAATACTATACCTCTATTTTTGACTATTTTCAGCATTTTATGACTGATTTTGCGTGATTAAGTAGCAAGTAATAACATGCATTTCAATTAACCAAATATGGTATGCTGATATCCATTAACTTATCAATGGTTTTTGAATGTTTTTCTGCCCCTCAACTTGTTTCAAATCCACATTGAAGACAAAAGTTTAGGACTGTCATAAATCTGAAAATCTGGAAAAAACAGCCATATAAAAATCAGCAAGCTGTCACTTTATAGGAACACCTTGAAGTTGTCAAGCAAAGCATGAGGATATGGATAGAATGAGTTCATAAGGACTACATAATACATCTGACCTATTTAGAAGCATTCCCACATGGTCTAAATAGGCAACAACAGGTATAACAGAGCAGGGGCAATTGTGCAGCACCTCTGTTGCACTATTTCAGCATGGTTACTTGGTGAATGAAGTGTATAAATTTAAGTAGCAGCTTGATGTACTCCTTCATGTTGATATTTTAATAATTTTTCCATGTTCTAATTTGATTGAATTTGCAAGAAATGCCAATATTCTGCAACTGTGCAGCAGAACTAGAAAATGCAGTAATTTACCATGTAAATTCCAGCAAGCTACCAATGAATGGCAAGGCATGAAATTCACATCCAAGGAAGAATGAAGACTATTGCAATATGATCCTGAAGGCTAATCCACCTTAGAAATGCAGCCAAAACAATTTGGAGTCAACACAGTTGGTCATTCTAAATATCTTCGGAATGAACACAATGTCTTCGGAATGAGAATTATAGTATCTTCGGAATGAGCCACTTATCTTCGGAATGAAAACATAATGTACTTTTTGACTTTTTGACTGAATTTTGGCGGTGGAAAATGGGATAAGAAGGTTGATAAAGTTAAAGTAAAATATCTTCCATCTAATTTTATTGTCCTTGCCGTCCAAAGCCACCATGCATTGAAAAGATCAATTTGATCCTCTTTCAGGATAAACCCAGAAAAACTACAACATAATAGAAAGTTGTTTGCAAGATAGGAATGACATATTCTAAAATGGAGAATTATGTGTGAGATATTTCTAGACTCCTCCCACGTACTTCCACCACTGAAGCTACTTTCTAAGGGCCAATGACTACTGCTGCAACAAAAACTTTCCAGATTTGCATTTATTTCAGATCCAAAATTATTAGCAAATGACTGTAAAATAGCACATAGGCTGATTTGAGCATGGGATATATTGTAAATATTTATATAAATAACATAGCTCCCTCTTTGGTTGAGCTAACTAGGAATTAGAATAGAGGAGAGTTTTCAGTAGTAGCAATTAGGACTGTACAGTGATTTTTTGTAACAGTTTTCAGCATGTTTTGTCATCAATAAAAGTGCAGTATTTTAGCATTTTATGTTCTAAGTATTAATTAGTTAAGGAGTGCTTTTCACCTCCTTATAGATCAGGAAGTATGGGCCCACTTTCAGATCTAGAAGGAGGGATTTTATGGCAGGTTTTAATCTATAATTTTGCTTGTAGTAGAATTAATAGATTGCTTGCCAGATTTCATTTTATTGTTTTTATTTTGTATTGTGTGATTTATGTTTCCTATTATGTTTGTGTACAGAATTTGTGTGTATGTCAGCTGACAAATTATATTAAGCATTTTTCTTTATGTTTTCCCTGCTTTCTATTTTAGCAACTTTCCATTTTCAGCATATTTCATTTTGCTGTCAATTCCTGTAGCAGAAGCTTGACGACCTTTTGTGGCAGGGCATTGACAGGTGTTTTAGAATAAGTTTCAATTATGCAAAAGTAGATTAGATTTCAATTCTGCAAAAGTAGATTAGATTTCAATTATGCAAGAGTAACTAGATTTCAATTCTGCAAAAGTAACTTAGGATTTCAATTTAGCAATTTCAATTCATGCAATTGTAGTTAGATTTCAATTCTTGCAAACTTAGATTTAGTTTTCAATTCTTGTACTTTATTTTAGTTTCCATTCTTCAGACTAGGTTTAGTGTGACACCAAAAGGCTAAACCAAAATCTGCTTCACCAATAAATGCTTGAAATCTAAATGCCTGAATTGTACTTTGCCCTAGCATTCTATCGTAGACAGCCTTGGAAACCACCCCGGATTGATAAATCATTGAGATTAAATGATGAGATTTAACGACACTCATCATTTTTGAAGTAATACTTTTACCCAATTCTTTCCTTGATCTCTGAATAATCTCCATCCAAGCTTTGATATTAATGCCAAATTCATAATTCTACAATTATGTAAGCCTACTCCTCCAATATTATTTTCTTTGCAAACCCCATCCCACTTACAAAGAGGAAACCTAAATTTCTCCTCATAACATTTCCATAGAAAATCTCTTTAACTTTTATCAATTTTTGATGCAATACCTATTGGTAGTCTTGAAAGTGACATCATCTAAATAGGAATGGATTGAAATATAATATGTATGAGTTGTATCTCTCCTTCCATGGTTAAGAACTTATATTTCCAACATGCCAAGCAATCTTTCATTCTATCCAAAAAATATATCCTAAGCTCCTTTTTATTTCCTTTATCAGATAAAGGAATACCCAAGTAGGTTGATGGAAAAATTTCAATTTTAAACCCTAAAATATTCACAATAATTTGTTGTAAATCTAGAGCAACATTAATTAAAAAAATCCTATATTCTATAGTATTTACCAATTGTCCAGTAGCCTTCTCATAGCATGATAATATTGATTTAAACTTCATGGCCTCACTAACTAAGGGATGACCCAAAAGAAAAGTATCATCAACAAATTGGATATGATATTCAAAGGGATCATTTTTTACAACTTGAATACCCTTGATTTTTCCTTCCATTTTTACCTTTGAAAAGGCTTTCCCCTAATGCTTCTGCCATAATAATGAATAGATCAAGAGAACGTGGATCACCTTGAAGAAGTCCACAGGATGACTTGAAGTAACCAACAAGAGATTGAAACTTTTAGTGTTATAACAACATTTAATCCACTTACACCAACTATAATCAAAGCCAAACTTTCTAAAAATAGCATGCAAAAAATTCCAAGAAACACTATCATATGCTCAGTTCATATCTAATTTCAAAAGCATACCTGGTTTTTTCATGGAATGAAGAGAATATGTGGACTCTTGTGAAATAATTATACCATCAAGAATTTGTTTACCATGAACAAAGCCACCTTGTTCCTCTGATATAATACACCCTAGAATGCCCTTCAACCTATTTACCATAATTTTTGAAATGATCTTATAAATCATATTACTAATTCTTATTGGATTAATATTGTCAAAATATTTTGTGTCACCTTTCTTGGAACCAAGGTAATAAAAGTAGCATTGATCTCACCTATTATATCATTCCTTTTTTAGCCTCTTCAAGCACAACTAACATATCACTCTTCAATAAATCCCATTTTTTTAAGAAAATTGTAGGAAATCCATTAGTGCTAGGTGCCTTGTTAGGATGGAAAGAGAAAATTGATTCATGGAGCTCCTCCATAGATATGTTATTCATCAAGATTTAATTTGGTCCCTGAGTGATAATTGATGGAATATTTTACAAAAAAAAAAATCTTGTGCCTCCTTATATTGTCTAGAATCTCACAAAATATTTTTGAAATAATTAATTGTTTCATTCCTTATATCTTCCTCATACTCAATATTTCTTTCAACTCGAGTTATAATATATATAAGCTATGTATGGATTCTATTGCGGGCCACTCCCATTACAAAAATAAAACATTGTATTGCTCTAATTACATTTCTAACAAGTTAATTAAAGCATATCCATCTTTGCCTTTCTATCAAAGATATTCTCCATATTCCTAAAACTGCTAAGTTTTCATAATCGACTCTTTTTTTTAAGGAACTAAAAACAAGGACAACCCTTAGATGACACATAACTCCAACAAATAGAAGAAAAATAAAAATAATAATCATCCATAAAATAGGAAATCAGCTTGATTATTTATCTTTTGTAGCAGAGGTTCTTCCTCCTTTAGAGTGACAAGACTTGAGAATGCATTTTGCACTTCAATCTCCTGAGGTAATATCTAGTTGTAACACATTTTGTAGGATATTCATTTTTATAAAATTGACCGTCATTGATTATTTCAAGATTAGTTTCAATAATACCATCCGAGGTGCTAATATTTTCTATGGAACCATATGGATGGTCTCTAGTAACCATTTGGCTTTTATCAATCATCTTATTCAAATTATTCTTTTAGGGTTGAGTCTTTTATTGCTCGCATGATTCTTATTGAACAATTGGTTCATCTAGAGGATGAGATTCTTTCTTTTGAACTAGGATATTTGAAGGTTTTGAATCATTCACATGTAGGACCTTCTCCTCCACCAAGGAGAAATCAGAGCATGATCAAATGATTGAGAATATCTTCTTTAGGTGGTCATATTGTTAATAGCCATAACATCTTAGGGAAAAGTTTTCATATTCAATATTTTGGATCCATTCCCCTTTGCTTGAGGAGATAGTAATGGATTGAGGTCCAAGAACTGAAACATCCATCCAAACAACCAATCTTGCTTTACTCATATTAATTTTATTGGATAAATTTTCCTCTGTTTGGGCATCCATATATTGGAATGCACTAATGGCATTTTTTATTTTGGTGAATATATTCTCTCCCCAAAACTCCATAGAGAGAGCATAAAAATTCATCTAGGATGGGAAGCCATTAACTTCTTCTGTAAAGGGGTTGAAACTAGGAGTCCAAGGTCTTATATAGACACTCCTTTGTCCAAAAAATCAATTATATCTATAATCCATTACCCTATCTCTATCCACTAAATTAGAAAAAGAAATAAAAAATAATTTTTTGGGTAGGAGAGTTACTTGGAATTCTATACTGGTCCACCAATATTTAATGTATCCTTTGAGCTCCTCCAAGCCTAGTATTTTACCCTTAAGTTTGTAGATAATTGTTCAGGCTTCATGATCAATCAAATCCAACCCAAATTCATCCTCCAAAATCCTAACAAAGGGCAATGGTTCATCCACCCATGAACCCAAATATCCCTGAGATATATTTCTTTTGACCAAAGAGGCTTTCTCATAGATTGAAGATATAGTCTGCAAACAACCCTATTCCTTCAATGCTTGACTACACCTAGGGTTTACATCCATTTCGTGAAGATTGTAGTCAAATTTATCGCTTTGTTCCATCACTTGATTGCACCTAGGGTTTACACCCCTTTCACGAAGACTGTAGCCACAACCCATGAGTTATAATATTTTTAATGTGAAGAATAGAAAATTTTGTTTTTGCAATAACATGATTTTTTTTGTATTTCTATCTCCTTCCTTAAGACATTTCTCTCTAGATTTTTGGAACCAATATGAGTTATTTTTCAATGCATTATGATTATCAAAAAGTAATTATTTTTCTTTGACACAAGAATACTGATACATTCCATTAATTTCTACTATCTCTTGTAGATTTTTGAGTTTGGATTCAATTTCTTTCTTTTCTTTAAAAATATTACAAAAATATTTTGCATTCCATATCTTCATTTGCTCCTTTAATTATTTTAACTTTTGAAAAAACTTGTACATACTTGGTACTTCAAACTTTGACTCATCCCACCATAACATAACCGTCTAAAACAAAATTAGGGTCTTGGATCCACATAGACTAAAAGTGAAATGGATTTGGATGACCATTATTAGGTAACTCACAAGTCAAAAGAATAGATTTGTGATCTGATCTTGCTCACAATAAAATATCTGAAGAGATTATATATTTTTTTTGCAACCATTTATCAGATAACAAGAATCTATCTAGTCTTTATGTTATATAGTTTTACCCAATGTGTTATTTATCCCACGTATATTGAAAGCTTGAGGGACCAACATCCCAAAGGCTATTTGAATTGACAAAGGAAGAAAAATATTGTATTATTTAGACTATCATGGAATGCCATGCTTCTTTTCCAAAGGAGATATAATAGTATTAAAATCACCCCCAATAATACATAGATCACAATGAATCATCTTTGTATTTGACAAAAATATGCTAAGGTATTTCCAACATCTTTCAAGAGGAGTAACTATAGTTGGAGCATGTACATGTATAACCCCAACTTTAATGTTTTTATATTTTCTGCAAAATAATCCAACAACCCAATTACTTTTTCCTTCTAATAGTTGTCCATCCCATTTGCATTTATCCCATATTATTGCAATAGCACCTGAACCTCCTATAGAAGACACTGCTAAACAATCACCTGTCTTCCAAATATTCTTAAAAACATCCTTATATTCCTCACTGCTTAATTTTATTTCTTGTATTAAAATAAACTTAAGTCTATAAAAACTTATTAATTCCTTAATAACTCTTTTTTTAGGGGTTTTATTCATACCCCTAATATTCCATGATATCATTTTCATCAACAATTTTTATTTTTGTTAGTGGGCTTAGCCCCACTTCTTGTGAACACATGTGATATTTTTATTTGTCTTCCCAAATCAATATCCGTTTGAGTTTCTTTTTCTCTTTGTTCTTGCTTTGATGACCTTCCTCTCCTTATTTCATTCTTGCCAACATTCTCATCTTCATCAATCTCTTCTATTTTTTCATATCATTCATAATGAGGATTATCTTCTAAATATTTATGTTGCCCTAAATAGTCAAATGTGCAAGGAATAGAATCATTACAATTTTTTTCTTTATGTTTCCTTAAAAAATATCAATTGCATAAATCATCCTCCATAGTCATTACTTTCTTATGTTGATCTGGAAACCCTAAATTTCCTTAGATTTCCTCCATAAGATTTTCTTTACTATACTTTTCTTGAAATCCTAAAGTACAAGGAATGCACTATGTACTACTTCATTTTTATTGTAAGGAGAATATTTTATGCTACTTGAGGATAATAAAGGTGATTTACTTGGATTAACATTGACCTCCTTCACATAATTTTCTTTAAAATTTGCCTCCCCCATATTTCTTTGTTTTAAAATCTGTCTTCCCCTCTTCCTTTGCACCTTTAGCTCCTTCAATATTTGAACTTGAACATTGTACTTCCTCATCCCATATATCATTTTTATTCTAAAGAATGATTTGAGTGAACTGTAATGGCCTTTGCCATATGATGATGTAGAGGGATTTTTCTAGCCACTTTCTTAGGAGTGGAAAATCCTTGATTTGACCTAGCTTCTCTTGTGATATGATCTCCTTGTTTAAAATTAAAGCTACCCTCATACCCAAAATTTTCCATATCTTCCTCCATTTTCACTTTGTAGTCTCTTGTCATATGCCCAATTTCATGATATTTATGACATATGAATACAATATTTTCATAATCCACTTTTTGATCCCATTCTATTTATTCAAATTTAATCCTAATCGACTACGATAAAGGTTTAGAAATATCCATGACAACAAATATTTGAGTGTATTCAACATGCCTTCTCTCTTTAGTAGTTGGTACCTCCTAGATGAATTTACCTAGAGTATTACCAATATTCTTTAAAACTTCCTTATTGATGAGTTGATAAGGAAGTCCAAAAAGCCTAATCTACATAGGAAGCCTTTTAATAGTTTGTGTCCACAAAAAAATCTCTCTCCAAGGTCTTAAATATATGATCTTTACCCCTAAACCACGGGCCTCCATCCATTAATTTATCCCTTATTTCTAAATTGGAGAAAATAATGAGGAAATATCCTATTAGAATAAAAGTCATGGAGTAATTTGAATTCAATCCCAACTTCCACTTGATCCAATTTTGAATCTAAAAAAAAATTAGCTAGTATCTTGAAACTTACATATTAACCCTCTGGATTTAAGAACCATTATATCATGTTGAATCATCTCATCCTTGACAATCACTTATGGCATAGAATATGCTACCTAGACAAGGTTTTCCATAGATTTGCTCTTCCTCTTATTGCTAGCTAGGGCATCTATACTTCCAACTTGGCCATTCATACTTTTAGTAAGGACTTTCACAAATGACTTTCTTTCCATGTTACCTATATTTTTTTCAAACGATTCCTTTAAATTCTCCTAAGATCTAGAACAAGAAGTGGCACTTGTTTCTTGATCATACTTTGCTTTTTACTTCTTGCTTCCCTGCTCGCACTTCCTCCTTGATCTCGGCTTATGCTCACACTCGCTTTTGGTTGCACTCACTCTCACTCTCGGCTTGTGCTCACACTCACTTTTGGTTGCACTCACTCCCTACTCATGCTCATATTTATTTTTGGCTACACTCACTTTTGGTTACACTCACTTTTGGCTACACTCACTTTTGGTTACACTTGCTTTTGGCTACACTCACTCCTAGCTTACGCTTGCACTCACTTTTGGCTACACTCACTCCCTGCTTGTGCTCACACTCACTTTCGGCTGTACTTACTCCTAGCTCATGCTCACCTCTCTTTCAACTGCTTTGAAACTTGAAGATTGTTAAATATAATTATTATATTATCTTAAGGAATATTTTACAATAAAAAAATATGAATATGTCCCAATCTCATGATTAAAAAAATTAGATTAAAAAATATATTTTATCTTCAATGATTTTAAAATTTTAAAAATTTCATTATATTTTAATTGATTATGTAATTTTAAATGATCAAGCTTTTATTTTTTAATTTTAATGATTAATATTTTTTCTTTCAAGATTATGTTTGGCATTGTAAGACTTAATTTTTTTAGTTTACTTTAACTTATTTGCCTAATAGTGTTTGTGTGGGTGAGACAAATATTCTTTTAAAAAATGTTTAGTGAGATTTACAAATTTAAATTGGTGTTTAATCATAAGTATAATTATTATTTTTATAATATATTTTGGTACACATTACAAGTAGATGTCAATTTCATATTTATTTTTTTAATCATTAATAAATTTTACTATACAACTTGACAAGCTTAAAGGTGGAGACTTTGGAACTTTGAGTAGAGGTCCAATGTTTGAATCCTAAGGGGATAGAGTTGTACACCATGTTTCAATTACCAAAGTATGATTAGGGATAACCATATATTGGGTAAACAACATTTGTATCATATGGCATATGGCATTACAAATGTTAAAAACTACTTTACCTTTTATCTTTTGTGTTCTTAAGGATAGGTCAATTGGCTATAGGTAAGTGCTTGCCAATGGGAAACCTTAGTGTTATTCCTTTTAGGGGTCAATGGTTCTCCTTGTATCAGTTCAAATGGGTATTTTTTGTTATAATCTCTATAATCTAAATTATTAGGCCAAGGTCGACATTGGTGAAGTGCACAAGGGCACGTTAGATGTTAGCTTAAGGACAAGTTCAATACAAGCCTATGGGCAATTTTTATGTAAGTCTATGGGCATTTTCTATGTAAGTCTACGAGCATCTTTATATAAGCCTACCAGTTGTTTTAATATTTTTATATTTAGCGACAAAATTTTAACCACCTATATGTTAACCTTAGTTAAAGGATTTAATGTATTCAATGTACTATAATTTAACCTTAAAGTCAGGTTATGTGGTATTGAGATTAGCATTTAATTGGGGATTAGATATCATTGTAAATACTCCTAGTGATAGATTCATTATATTAGTATTATGATACATGATATTGTGGGGGTGCTGACATGCACCCAACCCTTATTTTTATTTGGGTTATCCTTATTTTCATTTAATCTATCTTACTCTTTATTTCACCTTTTTTGCTCTCTTTAACTTATGTTTGTACTCTTTTGCATAAGATTATGATGATGAATGCTTCACTATTTTTTTAATAAAAAGTGCTATAAAATCT
Organism: Wollemia nobilis; assembly: GCA_028583015.1. NCBI lineage: Eukaryota > Viridiplantae > Streptophyta > Pinopsida > Araucariales > Araucariaceae > Wollemia > Wollemia nobilis. Next base: position 1,436,375 of record JAQPPZ010017097.1, on the reverse strand, counting down.
AACATGGTATTAAAGCGTACTAGGAACAATGCTATTCAATTAGTCAAAAGAAGAAAACCAAAAAAAAACTCTCTTTGTTGTTTTTGAAGGAAATTTGTAAATTTCAAATTTTAAAACTTAAATTCTAGACCCGAAGTTTATTTATATCTCGCACACCAATTTCCATTTGCTCTATAAAAATAAGGTGTTTTTAAAGGTTGTGATCATTTTATCATTGAATTTTATTGAAGGGTATTTCGACTAGCACAAGAATTTTAGTAAGAAGGGGGTCCATGTTCGAGTCCCACGATAACCTTTTCTTTGTGCTTTAGTGTAACCCGATTTTTGTTCTTTGGGAAAATTGGACATCCTTTTAAAGGTATGATTATTTAATTCTAATAAGAATGTGTGTAGTGGTTGGTTAACGTAGTTGTGGCATAGGCATTCATTGTCCTATCCTTACTAGATGAAAGTTTTTCTTTCATGCATATTTTATGAAGTACATCCAAAAATTTAAAATATGATGCACTTTTATCTCCAACATGCCCATTGGCATGGCAGTTGGCAAGTTATTTTGTTCATGTAAGGTGTGTTGAAAGTGTAATATGACTTAAGGCCAAGACCGATATTATATGATGCAATCTTGTATAGGACTATAAACAATCATTGTACAAATATATTTATTTTATTTTATTAATCTATAATGTAAGCCCTATGGGTCATGGTTAAGCTTGTTATGGTTAAACCCACTTTGCAACTTGTAATTAACCTAAAGATCTTTTGTTATGTTGGCTTAGGTTAACTTTATATAATTGGGATTTTGATGTTGGTATAAATATGCCCACCACTCCATCCATTATATCAGTGTGTTATGATCCTTATCTATGAATAATACAGTGATTATTTATGACGCCTAAGGGTGCTCATCAATTTTATGTCTCTTTATTTTAATTTCATCCTTTTATGCATTTTACATAAGATTAGAGTGGATGGAATGCTTCTATTCATTTATCAAAATAGGTAAAAAATGAACATGGTATCAAAGTAGGTATGTAGTAGCATTACTTGGCCATGCAAAATGTTTGTTTGGATTCTTTGATATTTCTTTCAATTTTTAGGGCAAATTACTTCAATTAGGGTAAATTATTCAATGGTCATCTTCGGTGGAAGTCCTTTGAATTCCCAAATATTTCTCAGGAGAAGAAACTTACTTTTATAAATTTAAAAACTCCATAAAATGGTTCTTAACCCTGGGTATTGGTCTTCACAATAGGTTGGTTTGGGATCCTAAGAAAGATGGCCTATTTTCATTTAAGTCTGCTTATGGTTTCTTGGACTATGATTTGAATCCCTGGTTCCCAATGAATCAAGTATGGATTAAAGACCTAATGCCTAAAGTCAATGTGGTCTTCTAGTTGGAAATTTAGGAAAAGTGCCTTACTCTTGATAATCTTAAAAAACGGAATGATTTTCCCTAATAGATGATTCCTCTATGGTAGGGATTTTGAATCACCTTTCCACTTATTTTCTCATTGTGCCTATACCCTTGAAGTCTTTCGTTAGTTCTTTTTGGAGTTGGGTGTTGCTTGGATTCTTCCCAACTCATTGGAGGACTTGGTTGTTCAATGGGTCTCCCCCTTCTCCTCTCTCCACTTATGCCAATTTTAGAAATTCGAGTTACCCCATATTTTGTGGTGGGTGTGGAAGGAAAGGAATTTCTATGCATTTAAATATTTTCCATTCTAAGTCATCGGTCTCCTCGAGGGTCATTTTATATACAGTGGAAAATGTGAAAGCTTTAAAACTATATTCGATAACTTGTGAAGGGGAGATCGGTTTGGAGAGGTCGTTGGGTTTTTTAACTCAGCATTAGAATACAGTGAGCAAGGTGAGTTAGGATAGGACTAGCATGATTTGGGAACCCCTCCATCATATTTTTTGAAATTCAACTTTGATGGAGCTTCTAAAGGGAACCCGGGTCCGACGAGTGTAGGGGTTTTATTTAGAAACTCGAAGGGTAAAATTCTTCTTGCCTTTTTTGAAAACTTGGATTACGAAACCAACCATTTTGTCGAAGCTCGGGCATTATTTTAGGGTGTTTTCCAACTGAATTGGGTGAATTATAGGAAACTAATCATAGAAGGAGATTCACTCAATGTTATAAACATGATTAATGGCAACCAAAATCCCTCCTAGACTGTTGCGAATTTTATAATTGAATCCAAGAGAATGATTTAAAATTTAGAAGAAGTCTAATTCAATCATCAGTTTAGGGAAGGTAAGAAAGTTGCAAACTTCCTGGCTAATTAAGGTCTTACACAACAAGATATTCACATTTGGATAGGTAATTTCCTAAATGGCCTTAGATCGTTGGACAATGAATTCAGGCAAAGGTCAAACTTGAGTTAGAATACTTAGGGCGGGTGGATGGAACCCTCCCCATTAGATGTTTTTTTTTTAATGTTTTGGTTGAGTCTGCATGCCCAATTTTTATCTCTTTTTATCCATGTGAGCCTGTGTGCCTAGCTTTTATCTTTGTTTGGCTTATATTTTTGGGTTTGTTCGGCTAGTATATGGTAGTCTGGGTGTAGGTAGTTACGTCCAACAGTCATTTGGCTTTAATTTTTGAAGTTTCCTCAGCCTCATAGTGGCTAGAGATTAGCTTCTTTTTGTTATAAGGTTTAGAGGTCCTTTCAAAACTCCTTTCATCCAACTAATAAAAAAAATACTTCTCAAAGCTTCATAAGCATATTTGGCATAAGAGACAAAGAGATCATTTTTTACTATTCTTCATTATTTTTTGAGAAATTATTCATACTCCATAGTTTACTTTATTGTCATCAAATTATCTTTGTTTTCTTGATCACATATTTCAATTTGGTTTAGCATCATCGTCTTAAAACTTCATAAGGAATCCATGACACTCTCATTAGATGAAATATGTATGTTTGGCACCAATTATTTTTCAATGCACCAATTTCTTGGAACTCTTTCTTCAAGTGTGATGTAGTGCATTCTTCTAAGGAAAAGGAGCACAACTAATCACATGCAAACAAGGTATCAAAATGGTTAGATATGCTATGTTGGGTTTGTTTGTTGTTTGTTGTTGGTTGTGAGTTTGAAGCCACACAAAATGACTTGCATGTATCTTTGTAGGGTAAAGCAAGGAATATAAACAAAGTTTGTGCATTTTATCCTCAGATGAGCATGTGGCACATTGGTCAACAAGACTAGTATTTAGGAACAAGAGGACAAATATTTCATGATTGAACCATGATGACTTTCCTTTTTTTTCTCATGATGAGCAATCTAGATAATGTTATCTATGGAATAATTGACATCCTAATCATCGTAGTTGTCCATGGATAGCTAGCTATGAGAACCCATCCAATGTGAGTTTGAATCCTCTTGTGGATACTTTTTGTAAGCATGGTCTTGGAATTAAGGCATCATGTTACAACATGTATTGGGAAGTACCTTAACTATTTTAAGAAGTAACTTGTTGCCTTAGATAGTGCAATGCATTTAGGCTATGAATTCAAAGCTCATGCAACAATGTTTTGGAATGCTTAGAGAATAATGGAAGCTTGATCCACATGGAAACCAACATGGTTGCATTTAATACCATGTATTACCTCTTTTCACTACTTATTCACTTCAATCAATCAAATAGAAGAAAGTCATAACCCTACAAAAGTGGCTAACAAGTGATATGAAATTAGTGGTAGACACAAACAAATCAACAAATATCAAGTGGTAGTCATCAATTAGACTTTGCTCTTCTAATATTTGAGATATTAATTTTCACTTTTTTGAGGTCCATTAGGGCAAAACTTTTGGAGATCATAATTTTTGCATACTTAAGCATTTTGAACCCTTTTTTTTTTAAATTACATTTTTTTGAGCTCTTTGCATTGGTGGCATTATTTTAAGGACCTATTATAGTGTTGAGGATCAAGTTGTATAATATGAATCCTCAATCCTAAGTTATTCACCTCAATGGAAAAAATTATAGCATATGGTCAACTCAAATTATTAGTTTATTACACAGTAAGAACCTATGATGCATCTTTCAAGAGGAGAAAGCAACAATTGTTGATGAAGAAAATTGTAAAAATAAGCAAGAAGAAGGTCTTGGCTTATTCTCCTTGTTGATTGAAAAAAAAATTATTTTCCATATCAAGGAACAAAATGAACCTATCAAGGTATGGTCAAAATTGCATGATTTGTTTAGGGAAGCCAATACAATTGAAGTAAGTTGCTTGGAATTAGAGGTATTTTCTCTCAAATTACCTAATTTTTATAACATTGAGGACACTATTTTGATATTCAAGGTATTAAGAGCATATTTTTTTTATCTTCTAGAGGTAAAAATAAAGATGATGTAGAATGCATAAAAATCATCCCTTGCAATCTCTCTTATTTATAAAAGTTAAACCTCATGGTTCTTATGTTCTTTGAAACACAAAAAACTTTATCTCTTTATCAAATTTTCCTTCTTAGTCAATTTTCAAGTAGCAATGAGGAATTGTGGTGGTACTTCACAAGTACAAGCTATACAAAAGAATACAAACCTATGTATACTAAGAACCAAGAACCCAAGAGCCAGGCTAAGTCTTCAAAAAATTGAAGACCATTTGCAATTACTGCAAGAAGGAAGGACATCCAACCAAAAATTTAATTACAAAGGATTGAAGCTAAATTTTTAAATATGGATAGTCATCTTCTAGATGATTAGGGGGATTCAAAAGGATATTTCTCAACTCCAGAGGCCCATAAGAGCATCCATTATGGAGGGGAGATATTATTATCACTAGTGTCTTCTTTCCTTGGACCCTCATTTTATATTATGATAGGGTGTTGAAAGTGTAATCTAATTTATGGCCAAGGATGACATTGTATGATGAGATTTGTATAGGTCTATAAGCAATCATTGTACAAATGTATTTAGTTTATTGCATTATTTTATTATGTAAGTCATATTGGCTATGATTAACCTTGTCATGGTTAAAATAACCTTATAACTAATCTAAAAATCTCTTGTTATGCCAGCTTAGGTTAACTTAATTTATGTAACTAGGATTTTGGTATTGGTAGAAATACCCCATCATAAATCCATTACATCAAAGTATTGTGATCCTTATCCATGGATAGTCTAGTAATTATTTATGGTGCCTAAGGGCACCCATAAATGTTTGTCTCGTTATTTTCCTTTAGTATTTTATACTTTCTATATAATAATTGGTTGATGGAATGCTTTTGTTCATTTACAAAAATAGATGTGAAATCCAAAAAGCCGCAGGGTTTGAACCCTATTGGTAGTCACTCATTCTACATGTGATATTTTGTAATTAGTTTATTTTATGTAGTCAACTCTAACTTCAACCCACAACCCGCTTTTTGGTGTAGTAGTTGGTAAGCTCCAAATTCAACTTGCAACCTACCCATTGGTGTGGTAGTTGGTAAACTCCCTCGTTGAAATAGGTCCCATGTTTGAATTAGAATAGCAGAAGTGATTTGTATATTTTTTGGAGTGTGCCATATCCTAGGCCTATAAATTAATTTTTATCTACTCCAATAAGTTATATTTGATGTGATGATTGGTTCTCTATCTTACTAGCATAAAATTTGAAGGTCCAAACCAGGCACATGATTTTTTCTTTTGGAAGCCTTAAAAATTTGTGCTTCCCTCAAGGGGTGAACAGTCCTTTGTGTACTTCAAATCTTCATAATAAGCATTTGGCTAGCTTGGATTATGGTGTTCCCCATGTAAAAATAAAATTTTGAACCTTTGTGCCATTAGTTTTACATTGTTTGGATTTGTAAACACTATGGGAACTTTCAACCTCCAACAATATGATTATCCTATCAATTGGTAATGTTTGTGATAAATGGGTGGTATCGAGTTTGATTTGCATGCTCTTTATATCTATAATCTACTTAATGATGTAGTGGTTGATGTGTTGTTGAAGTGCCCACATAAATCATTTATTAACCTATATATGAGTTAACCAGTCATATTTTATCATATGTTAGTTTCCTATTTACTCATCAAATACAATTGGTAGCTTAATCATAGTGATGATGTCAACACAACACAAATGGTACCTTTAATATGAGATACATGGTAGTTCTGAATTGGTGAAATTCTAAAAACAATTTGAAATATATATAATATTTCAGTGATTATAAAACCAAACTTCTAAAGGCCATAACTTTTGCATATGGAAGTGTTTCAAGCTCGTTATCAAATCGTATGATTTTTCAAGATCTAGGTAGCAGTGTCAATAGTTTGACTTGTTACAATATTGGAGAATTTTTTAGCTATTAGTAGTTCTTAGATGAAGTGCAAGGTATACCTTATTCCTATGATTCCTTTCTAACCATTAGTATTGATTATTCAAAGACTTACTTTTTGCTTGATGATTTGATTGTTTTATTTTGAGCCTAGAGGATATATTTGTTGAGCAAGGTGCAGCGACAGTATTGTCATTGTTGTCAACACAGTCAGATAGATCGGTTGATGCAGTGGACAGGAGTTCAGAGGTTATTCAGAGTATGTACAGTGAAGTTAAATGCTTATGAGGATGTTTTTGATGTTTGGGTGAAGTTGTTACAGGTTGTCCAAGAAGACCGAAGTGGCCCATATGCAAAAGATAAAAGAGAAGCAAAAAAAGCAAAAGAAAAAAGTGTCGCGATATCGCGACATGTTGCATTTTCACGGCCAAGAGAGAAGAGAAAATGCAAGGAGAAAAAGTGTCACGATATCGCGACATGTTGCATTTTCGTGGCCAAAAGAGAAGAGAAAATGCAAGGAGAAAAAGTGTCGCGATATCGCGACATGTTGCATTTTCACGGCCAAAAGAGAAGAGAAAATGCAAGGAGGAAAAAGTGTCGCGATATCGCGACATGTTGCATTTTCGTGGGCCAAAGAAAAGAGAAATGACAAGAAGAAAAAGTGTCGCGATATCGCGACATGTTGTATTTTCATGGGCCAAAGCAAAGAGAAAGAGCAAGGAGAAAAAGTGTCACGATATCGCGACATGTTGTATTTTCACGGGCCAAAGCAAAGAGAAAGAGCAAGGAGAAAAAGTGTCGCGATATCGCGACATGTTGCATTTTTGTGGTCCAAAGCGAAGAGAAAATGCAAGGAGGAAAAAGTGTCACGATATCGCGACATGTTGCATTTTCGTGGTCCAAAGCGAAGAGAAAATGCAAGGAGGAAAAAGTGTCGCGATATCGCGACATGTCGCATTTTTGCGGTCCAAAGAGAAGAGAAAGACAGAGAAAGAAAAAGTGTCACGATATCGCGACATGTCGCATTTTCACGGTCCAAAGCGAAGAGAAAGAGCAAGAAGGAAAAGGTGTCGTGATATCGTGACATGTCACATTTTCGTGACTCAAAAAGGGCAGGAAGGCAGAGAAGAAAAAGTGTCATGATATCGTGACATGTCACATTTTCGTGACTCAAAAAGGGCAGAAGGCAGAGAAGCAAAAGTGTCATGATATCGCGACATGTCACATTTTGTGACTCAAAAAGGGAGGCGAGAGTAACAAAAGTGTCACGATATCGCGACATGTCGCATTTTCGTGACTCAAAAAGGGAGGCAGAGTAACAAAAGTGTCACGATATCGCGACATGTCACATTTTTGTGACTCAAGAAGAGCCTCAAAATAGAAAAGAAAACGAACAGTCATCGAAGGAGAAAACAAATGCATGCCCATGTGGAGAAAATAACAGTCAAAGAAGGAGAAAATGAACAGTCGTCAAAATAGAAACGAAAAGTTTTTGGAAACCAAAATGCATGCATGCACAAAGGAGAAAATGAATAGTCATGACCGAGAAGATGAACAATCATGGTAGGAGAATATGGTGTCAATTCTTTGCATGTAACGTGTTTGATGAAATGCCTATCTATATATACAAAAGGAGTTACATAAAGAAGGTGTTACAATTGACAAGTGGCGTATGAGAATATGAAAGGAGTTACAACTGGAGTTACAAAGAGAAAGGATGGTTATAAAAGGAGTGTTGCTTGGAGAATTTAATGTTGATTTTATCTTGCGAAGAGAGCGAGAGGAGAGCGAGAGGTGAGCGAGAAGGGTGTGTGTTGTGTGAATTGTGGGCGATGTTGAGTAAGCAATAGACTAGTTAGGGTCTTGTAAAAGTGAAGGCATTTATATGTCAATCTTCTAGTTTTAGAATTGAAGTCCAAGTTGGTGCTTGGCATCAGGGGTTGGTGCTCCTTCCAGTTGGTGCTGGTAAATCAGGGGTTGGTGCTCCTTTCTATTGGTGTAGATAAATCAGGGGTTGGTGCTCCTTTCTATTGGTGTAGATAAATCAGGGGTTGGTGCTCCTTCCAGTGGGTGCTGGTAAATTGATTGTAAAGTTGTGCTTTGCAAAGGCTAGATTTGGATGGTAGTCCAAACAGTCATTTTTGAGGAGTAGCCAAATCGGTGAACCTCGTTACATCTTGTGTTGTGTGATGCTCTCTTGTTATACTTGCTTTATTTGGTTTTAAGTTTTCATTGTTTTGGCTTTAAGAGTTGAAGATTTAAGTTATAAAGAGCTACACTGATTCACCCCCCTCTCAGTGTCATAGTGAGACTAACAATTGGTATCAGAGCCAAGGTTCCTGAACAAGCTTAACCGGCTAGGGTGATCTTGGAAGTGACACAATGGCAGGTGGTGAAGGCTTCTCATCAAACAAAGCACCATTGTTTGATGGAACTAATTACGCATTTTGGAGACTCAGGATGCGAGACATATCTTTGTGCTTTGGGATACGACATTTGGGATTCAGTAGATAGTGGATACACAATACCCACCACTTCTCCAACCGATGCTGTCGATAAGAAACTATTTGAGAATAACTCAAAAGCAAAGAATGCTATCATGTGCGGATTAGTGGACCGTGAACTAGTAAAAATTATGAGTTGTAAAATGACAAAAGAAATATGGGACAAACTGAGGAGCATTCATGAAGGAGACGCTAAGATCAAGGAGGCCAAGTTACAAACACATCGAGCTCAGTTCGAAGTATTAAAGATGAATGACAATGAGAACATAGAGGCATATATGCTGAGAGTTAATGAAGTCATTAATGCGATTAGAGGACTCGACGAGGAAATCAAAGATTCTGTCATCGTGAAAAAGGTATTAAGATCTCTTCCTCAAAGATTTGATTCTAAAGTTTCAGCTATAGAAGAAGCTAAAGATCTAAATACTTTTAGTATGGATGAGATGCATGGTTCTTTGACTGCATATGAGATGAGAATAGGAAAATCTAAACCCACAGATAGAGAAGCTACTTTTAAAGCCCATAAAAATATGAAAGCAAAACAAGAATCCGAGGAAGAAGAGACATCAGATGAAATGGAAGCAAACTTTGTTCGAAAACTAAAAAGGGGAAAAGGAAAATACAGAGGAAAGTTACCGCTTAAATGTTTCAATTATGGAGGCATTGGGCATTTTGCAGCTAATTGTCCACTTAATGAGAAGAACAAAAGTGATGAAGGATCGCACCAAGAAAGAAGTGACTGGAAGAAAAAAACAAATTTCAGAAAAGGCAACTTCAAGAAGAAAAGTTTCATCTCCAAGAATGTCAGCTCATCAGAAGACAGCTGCAGTGAGGATTCTAAAAGGAAACAGGTGAAGCTCTTTTCATGGCACTCAAAGAAGAAAAAATAGAAAAAGAATAGGAATGTGATGAAGAAGAAATTGATGCATAAGTAAATTTGGAAGAGGAACTAATTGCAGCTCTGGATGTATTGAAGATAGAAAGAAAAAGAATAAGAAAATTTCAAGAAAGCTTGAGGATGCAAATGAAATCATAACCAGTTTGAAAGTACAGATAGAAGAATCCAAGAAAATATCTGAAGATCTCGAAGTACAAATAACCATGAAAATAGATTATTGCTGCAAACTAGAAGAAGAGACTGTTGGTTTAAGAATGCGAGATAGAAGAGATGAATCGTAAAATTAGTTGTCATCACAAACGTGAAGAAAGTTCTATGAAGTTGGATAAGATCATAAATATCCAAAGGACTACAGGCATGAAATTTGGTTTGGGCTTTGTCGAAGGAGAATCATCAAATGGATCAAAGAATGAAGATAAGAAATAGGTTGATCAAGAAAAATTGACTCATGCAAAAGAAAGCAATAATGCAAGGCACGAAAGGAGAATTGACAATGATGGATTCACCAATGTCACACATCAAAGAAGAAGAAGATTTATGACTCCTACGACAACATGGCAAAGACCATCACCCAGGTTCAATCATCTCTTTTCTGGTTACTATTTTAAATGCAATGGTTATGGACATAAGATTTCAGATTGCAAGTATAACGTAGGACCAAGGAATTTTACCAGTAGAAATGTTTTTTCACCTTTGATGGATTATGCAGTAGAATGTTATAACTGTCATAAGTTTGGGCACATTGCAAGAAATTGTCGAAGTACATTTGCATCAAATCAATTTCAAGGAAGAAAATTTCAACCAAATGGAATGAGACAAAATAGAAAATTTCTCGAAAAACATGCACAAGCTACTGAAAAAGAAAAGTCAAAACAAGAGCCCAAAATTGTAATCAAACCAGAGTGGAAAGAAAAAGATCGATCTAAGGAAGAAAAGGAATCCTTGATCGTACAAACAACATTTAAAGCACAGAATAAATCTGCACCATGGATACTTGATAGTGGATGCTCCAGTCATATGACAGGTGACAAACAAAAATTTGAGAAGTTACAGACAATATGAAGGTGGTTCAGTAAAATTTGGAAATAATGATGGAGCTAAGATAGTTGGCAAAGGTTCAGTGAAGATTAGTGATGGAAAAATCAAGTCAAAAGAAGTCTTGTTTGTGGTTGGTCTGAAGCATAACTTGTTGAGCGTAAGTCAGATTTGTGATAGAGGTCATGAAGTGATTTTTAAGAAGAGGGTTGTGAAGTCAGAAAAGCAAACTGTGGAAAGTTGATAGCAACTGGATCGAGGACATCTGGCAACCTGTACACTCTCTCAGAGACTTCAGAAGGAGCTTGCTTGATTGGACAGGAAGAAGAAAATTGGTTGTGGCACAAGAGGCTTGGTCATATCAGTTTTGACAATCTAGTAAAAATTAGCTCAAAAAGGGCAGTGAGAGATATTCCCACCATTGGAAAACCATCAAATAGCATTTGTGCTTCATGCCAAAAGGGGAAGCAAACTAGAGTCTCATTTAAAACAAAAGAGTACTACACAAGCAAACCTTTGGAACTAATACATACTGATTTATGTGGACCCATGAGAACGCAAAGTATAAATGGTGACAAATATTTTATGTTGTATATAGATGACTATTCCAGGATGACATGGGTACTATTTTTGAAGCACAAATCAGAAGCTTTTGAGATGTTCAAGGTTTTCAAAAACCAAGTTGAGAATCAAACAGGAAAAAGGATTAAATGTTTAAGATCAGATAGAGGAGGAGAGTTCATTTCAGAGGATTTTACAGAGTACTATGAAAAATATGGTATTAGAAGACAGTTTTCAGCAGCCAGGACACCTCAGCAGAATGGTGTGGTAGAAAGAAAGAACAGGACAGTGCAGGAAATGGCACGGACTATGTTGACAACGAGCAAAGTAGCAGACAGATTTTGGAAAGAGGCAGTCCATACTACGGTATACATCCAAAATAGGTGCATGTTGAGGACGCATGAAAGCAAAACTCCTTATGAGTTGTGGTTTGGTAAAAAGGCAACAATAAGATACTTTAAAGTTTTTGGCAGCAAGTGTTACATCAAAAGAACTGAAGAAAACCTTGGTAAGTTTGAAGATAGAGTTGATGAAGGTATTTTTCTTGGCTATTCGTCAAAAAGCAAAGCTTACAAATGCTACAACAAGAAGCTAAGGAAAATTGTGGATAGTGCCGATGTTAAAGTTGATGAAGGTAGGGAACGAGTAATTAGCTATGAAGAGAACTACCCAATTTATGAAGAGGTTATTGAAGGAGATGAGGAAAAGGAAACGGAAAAGAAACAAAAAATTGACTCAGATGATTCAAACAAGTGATTCAGAAGTGGAAGAAAATAAGAAATTCAAAACAGGCAGTTGGCAAAAAGATCATCCTAGAGAGCAAATAATTGGAGACCCCACAGTTGGTGTTCAGACAAGAAGAAGAGTAGTAAGCAACTACTCTCTATTATCCAGCATTGAGCCCAAAAATATTGCTGACGCAAGCAAAGATAAAAGTTGGATGAAGGCAATAAATGAAGAATTAGATCAGATCGAGAAAAACAAAACTTGGGAGTTAGTACCAAGACCTGCAAATAAAAATATAATCGGTACTAAATGGATCTTTCAAAACAAGTTGAATGAAGACGGACAGGTAGTTAGGAATAAATCAAGATTGGTATGTAAAGGCTATGCACAAGTTGAAGGTATTGAATTTGAGGAAACCTTTGCACCTGTGGCTAGACTAGAGGCAATTAGAATGTTTCCGGCTTTAGCTAGTTTACAAGAATTTCAAAGTTTATCAAATGGATGTGAAATCAGCATTTTTGAATGGGAAACTCGAAGAAGAGGTTTATATTGAGCAGCCAGATGGTTTCCAACTTGGTGATGATCCCAACTTGGTTTGCAAGTTGAAGAAAGCATTATATGGCTTAAAACAGGCACCTCGAGCATGGTATGCAAGGCTAGACAACTATCTTACTCAACAAGGGTTCAAGAAAGGTATGGTGGATAGTAATTTGTATGTCAAAATAAAAAATGGCCATCTTATTGTTCTTGTTGTATATGTTGATGATATCATATTTGGCAACAACAAAGATGAGTGGTGTAAAGATTTAGCAAATAAGATGAAGAAAGAATTTGAAATGTCAATGATTGGTGAACTTTCGTATTTCCTCGGGTTGCAAGTTAATCAAAATGAGAAGGGCATATTTATTTCTCAAATTAAATATGTGAAAGAGATACTAAAAAAGTTCACAATGGAGGATTGTAAGCCAGTTAGCACTCCCATGACGACGAGTTGCAAGTTGAGCAAGGATGACAAATCTCCACATGTTGATCAAACCATGTACAGATCTATGATTGGGAGCTTATCGTACTTGATGACCACTAGACCGAGATATTTTGCAGGCGGTATGCATGGTAGCACGATTTCAGGCTAGTCCCAAGGAGACTCATGTGACAACGAGTGAAGAGGATTCTTCGGTATCTCAAGGGTACTATAGAGTATGGGTTATGGTATCCGAAAGGTAAGGACTTCACCCTTATTGCGTATTCGGATGCAGATTGGGCAGGATGTGTAGATGACAGAAAGAGTACCAGTGGAGGTGCATTCTATCTTGGAGACAGGTTGGTCGCATGGCACAGTAAGAAACAAGAGTCAGTCTCCTTATCCACAGTAGAGGCAGAATATATTGCAGCGACAACGTGTTGTACGCAGGTATTATGGATGAAACAAACCTTGAAAGATCTTGGTATTAACTTCAGTGAGCCAATTTCAGTTAAGTGTGATAACACCAGTGCCATTAACATCTCAAAGAATCCGGTTATGCATTCTCGCACAAAACATATTGCTATCCGGTATCACTTTTTGAAGGAGAAAGTTGCGAAAGGTGAGGTTAAGTTGGATTTTGTTCCAACAACAGAGCAAGTAGCGGATATCTTCACAAAACCATTGCCCAAGGAAGTCTTTGAGTACCTTCACAATAAATTGGGAGTGGTCACGCTTCCCAAGAATTGACTAGCTATCGGGACCACATTCTCAGGGGGAGCATTTGTGTATTTGTTTATCTTTTTGCTCATATTTGTGATTTTTGCTAAGTGTAATAATTTTTGCTTGAGAATGTTGTGCATGGACTCAGGGGAGTTCGTAGCGACCCTTTGATATTGTTGTCAAAGGGGGAGAAGAGTTACAGGAAATTGCACGTGTGTTGCCAACAATTCCAAAGGGGGAGATTGTTGAGCAAGGTGCAACGACAGTATTGTCATTGTTGTCAACACAGTCAGATAGATCGGTTGATGCAGTGGATAGGAGTTCAGAGGTTATTCAGAGTATGTACAGTGAAGTTAAATGCTTATGAGGATGTTTTTGATGTTTGGGTGAAGTTGTTACAGGTTGTCCAAGAAGACCGAAGTGGCCCATATGCTAAAGATAAAAGAGAAGCGAAAAAAAGCAAAAGAAAAAAAGTGTCACGATATCATGACATGTTGCATTTTCGTGACCAAAAGAGAAGAGAAAATGCAAGGAGAAAAAGTGTCGCGATATCACGACATGTTGCATTTTCACGGCCAAAAGAGAAGAGAAAATGCAAGGAGAAAAAGTGTCGCGATATCGCGACATGTTGCATTTTCGTGGCAAAAGAGAAGAGAAAAGCAAGGAGAAAAAGTGTCACGATATCGCGACATGTTGCATTTTGCGGGCCAAAGCAAAGAGAAAGAAGAAAAAAGTGTCGTGATATCGTGACATGTTGTATTTTTGTGGGCAAAAGCAAAGAGAAAGAGCAAGGAGAAAAAGTGTCACGATATCGCGACATGTTGTATTTTCGTGGGCCAAAGCAAAGAGAAAAAGTGTCACGATATCGTGACATGTTGCATTTTCGTGGTCCAAAGCGAAGAGAAAATGCAAGGAGGAAAAAGTGTCACGATATCGCGACATGTTGCATTTTTGCGGTCCAAAGCGAAGAGAAAATGCAAGGAGGAAAAAGTGTCGCGATATCGCGACATGTAGCATTTTCGCGGTCCAAAGCGAAGAGAAAGACAGAGAAAGAAAAAGTGTCACGATATCGCGACATGTCGCATTTTCGTGATCAAAGGAAGAGAAAGAGAAGAAGGAAAATGTGTCGATATCGTGACATGTCACATTTTGTGACTCAAAAAGGGTAGGAAGGCAGAGAAGAAAAAGTGTCACGATATCGCGACATGTCACATTTTTGTGACTCAAAAAGGGCAGGAAGGCAGAGAAGCAAAAGTGTCACGATATCGTGACATGTCGCATTTTCGTGACTCAAAAAGGGCAGGAAGAGTAACAAAAGTGTCACGATATCATGACATGTCACATTTTCGTGACTCAAAAAGGGCAGGCAGGCAGAGTAACAAAAGTGTCATGATATCGCGACATGTCGCATTTTCGTGACTCAAGAAGAGCCTCAAAATAGAAATGAATAGTCATGGAAAAGAAAATGAATAGTCATCGAAGGAGAAAACAAATGCATGCCCATGTGGAGAAAATGAATAGTCAAAGAAGGAGAAAATGAACAGTCATCAAAATAGAAATGAAAAGCTTTTTGGAAACCAAAATGCATGCATGCACAAAGGAGAAAATGAATAGTCATGACCGAGAAGACGAACAGTCATGGTAGGAGAATATGGTGTCAATTCTTTGCATGTAACGTGTTTGATGAAATGCCTACTCTATATATACAAAAGGAGTTACATAAAGAAGGTGTTACAATTGACAAGTGGCGTATGAGAATATGAAAGGAGTTACAACTAGAGTTACAAAGAGAAAGGATGGTTATAAAAGGAGTGTTGCTTGGAGAATTTAATGTTGATTTAATCTTGCGAAGAGAGCGAGAGGAGAGCGAGAGGCGAGAGAGAAGGGTGTGTGTTGTGTGAATTGTGGGCGATGTTGAGTAAGCAATAGACCAGTCAGGGTCTTGTAAAAGTGAAGGCATTTATATGTCAATCTTCTAGTTTCAGAATTGAAGTCCAAGTTGGTGCTTGGCATCAGGGGTTGGTGCTCCTTCCAGTTGGTGTTGGTAAATCAGGGGTTGGTGCTCCTTTCTGTTGGTGCAGATAAATCAGGGGTTGGTGCTCCTTTCTGTTGGTGCAGATAAATCAGGGGTTGGTGCTCCTTCCAGTGGGTGCTGGTAAATTGATTGTAAAGTTGTGCTTTGCAAAGGCTGGATTTGGATGGTAGTCCAAATAGTCATTTTTGAGGAGTAGCCAAATCGGTGAACCTCGTTACATCTTGTGTTGTGTGATGCTCTCTTGTTATACTTGCTTTATTTGGTTTTAAGTTTTCATTGTTTTGGCTTTAAGAGTTGAAGATTTAAGTTATAAAGAGCTACACCGATTCACCCCCCCCTCTCAGTGTCATAGTGAGACTAACAATATTATAGTTGTCATATGGCATGTTGAGTATCTTCTTATGGGAATATCAACATATTAGATCCATAAGGTGGCATCATGGCTTTATGTTTAAGGAAGGGTTGATCCATTTCATGTAATTTTGGCAAGAGAAGACAACAAGATTCTTTATGAAGATTCATTGCTCTATTTTGTTAGAACTCACAATATTGTCCAAAAATTAATAGAAGCAACCCATCCTCTTAAATCTTATACAAAATATGAAAATAAGGAAAAAAATAATACATGGTGGATACCCCTAGGCACCATAAATAATCACTATATCTATGGATAAAATTACAACACTCTAATAATTAAAATGAGGAGTGGAAAGGGGATATTTATACCAATACCAATATCCCAATTATATAGTAAAGCTTAGCCTAAGCCAATATAATAAGAGGACTTAAGGTTAATACAAAATTATAAAGTAGGGTTAACCATGGCCCATAGATATTACATAATAAAATATTACAATAAATTAATACAATTGTACAATGAAATTCTCTTTGGCCTATCCAATACATCATATAATATCGTCCTTGGCCATGAATGAGATTATAATTTCAACACTCCCATAATCTAAAATAAGGGGGAAATGAGAGAAGATATTAATGACCATAATATCTTCCCTCCAATGAATGCTCCAGTGGGCCTTTGCAGTTGAGGCAAATCTTCAAAATCTTCCTCATCATCTACAAGACGTCCACCAAGGTTTAGGAATTCAACTTCAATACTTTATAATTTTAACAATAAATTATTCGTTGGATGTCACTCCCTCTTATAGTATTTGTTACAAAACAACTTTAAGGATTATAGAAATAAAAATAACAATCCAAAGCATGAAATGTATATGGATATTGCAAATGGATCATAGGCAATCTTGAACTTAGGTAGAGGAAATAACCTATAGGAAGATTTGGTTAGTGTTGCAACCCTCAAATCTCAATTTCCTTTAGCCTTGGGTAGAGGAAATAAATATAATTCTAAGCCCCATAAATAAATATCATCTCTTGGAATGTGAGGGGCTTAAATGGCCATTCCAAGTAGAGAATTATAGATTCAATGAGGAAAGATATTTCTCTGTAAATTCTCCTTCTCCAAGAAACAAAAGTTGGTGAAACCAACTTTGATAAGGTTTAAAAAATGATTTGGAAGGATGCTAGCTTTGTATAAATCCATGCTTAGCGTGCTTCGATGGGCTTTTATGCCTATGGGATCTTGAGAAAGTTGAAGGCAAGGTGATCTCTTCCTCAGATAGGTTAACTAAATTTCTATTTTTTATAAGGATTTCAGTCATAGATGGGTTCTTTCTAATATTTATACCCCAAATTCTATCTCAGGAAGATGCTCCCTATGGAAGGCTCTTAGCCATATGAGGGAGGCCTTCAAAAATGAAAGCTAGATGTTAGTCAAATATTTCAACTCCCATCTTTATCCTTCTCATAAAAAATAGAGAAATCCAATGTTGTCTAAAGGTGTGGAATATTTCATACAATTTGTGAATTTTAATGAGTTGATAGACCTGGACCTGAGAGGGAGTAAGTTTACCTAGAGCAATAGAAGAGTGGGTAGTTAGTTTATCCATATCATGTTGGATAGAGTCCTTATCTTTAATAAATACCTAATACCCTTTGGTGATGCTACTTTAAGCACTCTTTCTAAAGTGGGATGTGACCACAATATGCTAATGCTTGAGGCTTTTCCCTCTTTCAGTAAGTTTAAAAGCCCTTTTAGGTTTGAAGCTATGTGGATCCAGCATATGAATCCCAAATTTTAGGTGACTGGATGGTCGACCCAAAAATTTTCAAGCCAACTTCAAATATTGGAATAAAGTAAATCTTGGGCACCTTTTCCTCAAAAAGGAGGATCTAAAAAAGTAGTTGAAGGATATTAATTTCTCTATGGAGGTAATAAATTTGATAGTGGAAATCGAAGAAAGGAATAAAAATATATTGGTAGACTGCCATTATACCTTGGCATGCGAGGATATATTATAGAGACACAAATCAAGAGCTCTCTGGCTAAATGAAGGAGACCACAATACAAATTTTTTCATGTTTCCTACCTAAGGAACAAATATTTCAACAAAATAAGGAAAGTAGTGAAGGTTGATGGTTCCAAAACAATGGATATTCTAGATATCTGGGATGAAGCTGTTAGCTTTTTTGAAAATATGTTGGGGGTTGGTGATGATGGGGAGGAGCAAGTGGAGTTTAATATTCTCTTCAACACCCCCCCCCCAAATATCTGATATGATGAATGCCTTCTTGACTAGTTTGTTCACAGAGGATGAGATCAAGAAATCCATCTTCTATATGGTTGGTAAAAGAGGTCCTAGCCCAAATGGTTTCCTGATCCTGTTTTACCACAAGTTCTGGCATATTATTGGGAAATAAGTTGTGGAAGCCATATGTGATATTCAAAGAACCCTCCATACTCCAAAAGATGTGAATTCGACCTTTTTGGTCCTTATTCCCAAAGTTATCAGTGTCATTGAATTCAAATATTTTAGGCCTATTATCCTTTGTAATACCCTCTATAAGATCTTAACTAAAGTTATTGTAAATAGAATTAAAAGGGTTCTACCCCTTATCATTGATACCAATTAAGGAGGCTTTATGGTGGGCAAAAAAATCCTAGATGACATTATCAATATCCATGGACTCATACATTCGATGGATAATAGTGGTAAAGTAGGTCTCTTTTTGAAGCTAGATATGAATAAATCCTATGATAGAGTCTCTAGGGAATTTTTGCTTAAAGTCATGAATAACTTCAGCTCCCATAAAAACTAGATTAATCTTATCAAAGAATACATCTTGTCGGCTATGTTCTCAATCATTATTAATGGAGCTACCATGGTATATCTTAGGAGCTTCAAATGTCTACGTCAAGGGTATCCTCTTTCCCTCTACCTATTAATCATCCTCGCATACACTTTAGGGAGTTCTCTCAAAGTTGCCTCTAATTCAAATATTATTGAGGGAATCAAACCTAATTCTTCCTTAGATTTTATCTCCCATCAATAATTTGTTGATGACACCCTCTTAGCCACTAGTTCCTTCATGTCTAAAGCTAGATAAATCAAATTCATCCTTATATATACTTAGATATGTTGAGTTTCCTTAGATATACTTAGGAATATCCCTCTTCAAGGGAAGAATTAAGGATAATCTTTGGACCTTGATTTTGGAGAGATTTCAAAGAAATTTGGTAGGTTGGAAAGGGACGCTCCTTAAACAAGTTGGTAAAGCACAACTTGTTAAGTCTACTCTCGAAAGTATCTTCACGTTCTTCATGTCCCTTTTCATAATTTTAATGAATATGTATTAGAATATTGAGTATTTATAGAAATACTTCCTCTAGTCTGATACTAAAGAGAAAATGAGATTCTCCTTGTCTCTTAGGAGTAGGTCTTAATGGCTAAACAAGGCTAAAAACTACTTAAGTAAAAATATGTAGGTTGGGTTTACATCCTCTTTGCCAAATATCTTAGACAAGGATGGAATTTTCTTGAGGATCCCAATCCTCCTCTAGGATTAGCTTTTTGGAACAATCTCCTTAAAACTAGAACTCTTATTCAAAGAGGCATTAGATGGAAAATAGGCAATGGGACTAAAATTTATTTTTTGAGAGATCCTTGTTTATTGTATTCTCCCCTTATTGATAATCCTAACCCTGCAATCCTTGAACTCCTAACCTTCCAAATATTTGAGTCCCAATTTTCAAACTTTATTGAAGTGGATTATGGAAGGAAAATATGGAAACTTATCATTGGCTTGTACTTGAAAGGAGTAATCTAAAAGACTACTGATGAGTTTCATTGAGTCTCATCATTTAATCTCAATGATTTATCAATCCGGGGTGGTGTCCAAGGCTGTCTACGATAGAAGGCTAAGGCAGAGTACAATTTAGGCATTCAAATTTCAAGCATTTATTGGTGAAGCAAATTTTGGTTTAGCCTTTTGGTGTCACACTAAACCTAGTCTGAAGAATGAAAACTAAAATAAATTATAAGAATTGAAAACTAAATCTAAATTGCAAAATTTAACAATTAACTACAATTGCATGAATTGAAATTGTTAAATTGAAATATAATCTACTTTTGCAGAATTGAAATCTAATTACTCTTGCATAATTTAAATGATTCTTGTAAATGAAACTTATTCTAAAAACACCTGTCAATGCCTTGCCACAAAAGGTCGTCAAGCTTCTGCTATAGGAATTGACAGCAAAATGAAATATGCTGAAAAATGGAAAGTTGCTAAAATAGAAAGCAGGGAAAACATGGAAAGCAAAGGAAAAATGCTTAATATAATTTGTTAGTTGACATACACACAAATGTTGTACACAAACATAATATAAAATATAAATCACATAATACAAAATAAAAACAAGAAAATGAAATCTGGCAAGAAATCTATTAATTTTTCTGCAGCAAAATTATAGATTAAAACCTGCCATAAAATCTTTCTTTCTAGATCTGAAAGTGGGCCCATACTTATTGATCTAGAAGGAGGTTAAAAGCACTCCTTAACTAATTAACACTCAAAACAGAAAATGATAAAATAGCTGCACTTTTATTGATGACAGAACATGCTGAAAACTGTTACAGAAAATTGATGTATAGTCCTAATTCTTGCTATTGAAAACTCTCCTCTATTCTAATTCCTAACTGGCTCAACCAAGGATGGAGCTATGTTATTTATATAGAAATTTACAACATATCCCATGCTCAAATTATCTTATGTGCTACTTTTCAGTGATTTGCCAATAATTTTGGATCTGAAATAAATGCAAATCTAGACAGTTTGTGTTGCAGTAGTAGTCATTGGCCCTTAGAAAGCATCTTCAATGGTGGGAGTACGTGGGAGGAGTCTAGAAATATCTCACACATCTTTCTCCACTTTATAATATACCATTTCTATCTTGCAAACAACTTTCTATTATGCTACAGTTTTCTGGGTTTATCCTAGAAGATGATCAAAATTGATCTTTTCTATGAATGGTGGCTTTGGACGGTAAGGACGAAAAAGTCATATGGGAGATATTTTCCTTTAAACTTTTCAACCTTATTTTCTTTTTTCCATCATTATAAATCAGTCAACAAGTCAAAAAGCACTTTTTGTTCTCATTCCGAAGATAAGTGGCTCATTCCGAAGAGACTACATTTCTCATTTCGAAGATGTTTGTTCATTTCGAAGATATTCAGAATGAATAACTGTGTGCTCTTCAAGTGATTTTAGCTACATTTCTCAGGTGGATTAGTCCTCAGGATCAAATTGCAATAGCCTTCATTCCTCTCCATGTGTGAATTCCATGCCTTGCCATTCATTTGTAGCTTGCTAGAATTTACATGGTCAATTACTACATTTTCCATTTCTGCTGCAAAATTGTAAAATATTGGAATTTTTTGCAAATTCAAACAAATTAGAACATGGAAAAATTATTCAAATATCAACATGAAGGATTACATCAAGTTGCTACTGAATTTATACACTTCATTCACCAAGTAACAATGCTGAAATAGTGCAACAATGCTGCACAATTGTCCCTGCTCTGTTATACCTTGTTGTTGCCTATTTAGACCATGTGGGAATGCTTCTAAATAGGTTAGATGTCTTCTATAGTCCTTTTGAACTCATTCCATCCATATCCTCATGCTTTTCTTGACAACTTCAAGGTGTTCCTATAAAGTGACAGCTTGCTGATTTTTATATGGCTATTTTTTCAAAATTTTAGATATATGACAGTCCTAAACTTTTGGCTTCAATGTGGATTTGAAACAAGTTGAAGGACAGGAAAACATTCAAAAACCATTGAGAAGTTAATGGATATCAGCATACCACATTTGGTTAATTGAAATGCATATTTTTACTTGCTACTTAATCAAGCAAAATCAGTCACAAAATGCAGAAAATATTCAAAAACAGAGATATAGTATTCCTAACATAAAATCATGCAAACACTTAACAATAGTATATTTTAGTCAACTATTTGGCAATTAATTTATCATATGGTAGTCAAACATTATACAATAATGAGGTATTTTGGGCCTCATCATTCCCCTCAACTTGAACTGATGCATGCCCTCATGCATCTTAGTAGGCCATAGTAATATGTAGGTTTTATTCTTGTGAACAACATCCTTTGCTACCTGCTAACTGAGAAATTCCTCCTTGCTACACTATATCAAGTATTTTGCAATTAAGAACATGTATGACTCTTTTTTTGTCTTTCTACAAGTTCTAGTGCTGCAAGGTACCTCTTAAAGGCTTGGTATCATGTGATTCATCTTGCAATAGCCTTATTGTGGAACCATATTTGGCAAATGCACTACTACTAGTGAATTTTTTTGTTCTTCACAACATTTCAGCTTGAATGCCTATTTCTATTGTTTGCACCTTTTGAACAAAATTGATAAAATTTTGATTTTGAAATGCTTGAGGGATGTACTTGTGGTAGAGCCTTATAAACCTCAATATTTGATGTACCCTACTCTTTTTGCTATTTTATAGCATTTTCAGCAATTCTGGTGCAGTTTCTGCTCATTCCAAAGATATCCTGCTCATTCTGAAGATATACCTGTTCATTCCGAAGATATGACTATTCATTCCGAAGATGCATCAAAAAATGCAAAAATGACCTCCTATGCAAAAGTTAGCTACATATTCTATTGTGGGCCCATCTCTAGAGTGTATAAGCCTTCCATAACATCAAAAATCCCTCCTTCATCCTTTTGTTTAGATGTTATTCTTTGTTTTGTATGTTGTTGTTTTATTCTAGTAGTACTAAAATAGAACCTTCAGGTGCATTTTGTTGATTATCCTCCTTCAATTTATCAGACAATTATGAGATATAAACTTGCAGTTCTCCTTTTGAAACTTGCCCTACAAATTGAAATAGAATTGCTGCCATGTTTGTCCCAAAATCAGGTTTTTGCATAGTTTTGGAATTTCCATGCAATTAAGGGCATAAGGGGGTGTTTCTTGACATCTTGAACATGTTTCATTTTCAACTTGCCAATATTGTATGAATAGTTTATGCCAAATACCGATTATCATACATTAAATGCTAAATGCTTACTATGACTTAAATGCAAGAAACACACACCTTACTATCCTGAAAATTAATCATGCACCTTACATTGATGATTGTTAGCAGGCTATCTAAAAACATAAAAATAACACATGTGCAGTGTGAGATTTGTACAATGGTGGAATAATGATGGGTAGATCAACAAGGTAATGCATGTCGAAAAATTGGTTTTCATGCAAGCCAACTCAGTAGCGCCTCCAAGAAGGTTTTCACTATTGAATTATTCATTTTTTTTCATCATTTTTTTTTTTCATCAGAAGAGGCTGCCATTTCTAGTTTTCAACCAACTTCTGTCCTTTTTTTTTTCAAGTGCTTCAATGAGAGAGAACATATCTCACTCTTATTTGGATAAGACCAATCCTTATTCTGCAAAAACATGTCAATTGTTGTATGAAAACACCATCTCTTTCTGTTGAAACCTGCAACATTGATGCAACCTTCCTTTCTAAATGAGCAGAGCAGTAAGAATCTTCTTACATCATAATTGCCTCCTTATTGCTAGAAATGAAGTATTGGCTTCATTGTTCCTCTTCCTTGCTGAAATTGATGCTTGTCCTCATGTATCCCCATTTTGTGGGACATGCCTCTGCTGCAAATATATATTTTTTCTCTCTCTCTTTTTTCAATTTTTCTTGTCTTGCTTGTAACCAAGAAGGAAGTTCACAAACAAGACTATTCTTCTTTTTGCTTTTCTTGTATTTTTTCTTTTTTTCTTTTTGTCAAATTTTTTATCATTACTCTGAATCTGATATTGAAGAGAAATTCTCTTCCATTATGTGTACATCCAATGGAATCTCCTTCAAGAACTCCTCCTTAGTTAATGGTTCATGGTATACCCGAAGGCAATGTCCATTCACCACTAACATCCTCCATGAATTACCAATGGGAGAAAGAAGCACTGCTCCATATCTAAAAACTTCTTCAATCAAGTGTTGTCCATGCCTCCTAGTCTGCAAAATCTTGTCAATCTGTTCTTGAAACAATTAAATACCAATTCCCAAAAGATTTTAAGTGCTTACATCAAGATAAAATCTTGATATACCCTTGTAATTTCATGTAAAGGGATTGAAATATTGTTTCAAAACAACAATAATTTTGCTTTTTTTTTATAATTCAGCCAGCTAATAATGTTCAAAAATTTTCTTAACTGTATGTCAATTTGTTTCATTCCTAGGAGGACAGAATTTACCCCTTTGTAAAATGGAAGTAAATTTTCTATGTGTAGTTTTTCTAGTTTTTCTCCTTTATCCAAGGCTAATTTCTGTGTGTTTGGACTAAAGGTTTTCTGTATATCTCCATTGATTTTTGTCTCTTCAAGCTCAGGTAAGTTCTTGTTTGAGCACAGTTGGATGTTACTGCAGTCAATAACATTTCTTGTAGTTTTTTTTTTTTTTTACCGGATTCGACTACACAGACAGGGGATGCCTATCCTGCATTATTCGGACCGATCACAAAGTTGTGCTAAAAAAGAAATATTTTTGGTTTGCACAATAAGACAAGAAGTGTACAACTTTAGCAGATCAACTACTTGTCAGGTAGGATCACCTATAATGAGATCAACTATTGTCTGTGTAGGCTAAGAATTGCTAGGTTATGATTTAGCACGGTAAAATCCTAACAATCTTTAAGTAATAATGGAAAACTCTAGGATCATCATTAAGTTGTAAACTCCTATTTTGATTATGCAAAAGTTTTTGTGATTTTTTTTTAATAGATTCAGCTTACATAGATAGGGGTTGCCTGTCCTGTATTATTCATATTGGCCATAGGTTGGGCTAAAGGTGGTGGTTGATTTACTTGCCCTATTTGTTGTTGTTGGGATCTCTCTTTGAGAAGAATTCAGATTAGGCAACAAATTTTGTATCTCTGAGTTGTGGAAGTAAATGGCATTCATCAATGATATGTCCCTGTGAACAAATGCTACAGGTAGCTAATATGGTTATTTTGTTCAAGAGATAGTCTTGTATATCTACCATGATATCTTTCCAACACCTAGTACAAATTTATTATACTACCCTGATGATATGGATATAAAAAGGGCAGTACTAGCAGATGGCTCTTCTAAATTTTTTTAAGAGATCTTATGTTTCTTGATAATGAGGATGATGAATTCTTTCTATTTTTATCAAGAATTTCAAACATAGGCAATTTAACCCCCAAGTGTGAAGATCACCTCCCTGTGGTTGCTTGTTTTCTAAATGGACTGAAATGCAACTATCAATAATTATTATTTATACCAGCTATTTCATTCAGATTTTACTCTAAACTTCATAAGTTAGCACAATAATAATTATTTGACTGCTTTTACCCTCTAACAACACTATGATACCCGACAACGGTGCCAAAATGATGAGTGTCATTGAGTCTCATCATTTAATCTCAATGATTTATCAATCCAGGGTGGTGTCCAAGGCTGTCTACGATAGAAGGCTAGGGCAGAGTACAATTCAGGAATTCATATTTTAAGCATTTATTGGTGAAGCAAATTTTGGTTTAGCCTTTTGGTGTCACACTAAACCTAGTCTGAAGAATGGAAACTGAAATAAATTACAAGAATTGAAAACTAAATCTAAATTGCAGAATTTAACAATTAACTACAATTGCATGAATTGAAATTGCTAAATTGAAATCTAATCTACTTTTGCAGAATTGAAATCTAGTTACTCTTGCATAATTGAAATGATTATTGTAAATGAAACTTATTCTAAAAACACTTGTCAATGCCTTGCCACAAAAGGTCGTCAAGTTTCTGCTACAAGAATTGACAGCAAAATGAAATATGCTGAAAAATGGAAAGTTGCTAAAATATAAAGCAAAGAAAACATGGAAAGCAAAGGAAAAATGTTTAATATAATTTTTCAGCTGACATACACACAAATATTGTACACAAACATAATAGAAAACATAAATCACATAATACAAAATAAAAACAAGAAAATGAAATCTGGCAAGAAATCTATTAATTCTGCTGCAGCAAAATTATAGATTAAAACCTACAATAAGATCCCTCCTTCTAGATATGAAAGTGGGCCCATACTTCCTGATCTAGAAGGAGGTGAAAATCACTCCTTAACTAATTAACACTCATAATAGAAAATGATAAAATAGCTACACTTTTATTGATGACAGAACATGCTGAAAACTGTTATAGAAAATTGATGTACAGTCCTAATTGCTGCTATTGAAAACTCTCCTCTATTCTAATTCCTAACTGGCTCAACCAAGGAGGGAGATATGTTATTTATATAGAAATTTACAACATATCCCATGCTCAAATAATCCTATGTGCTACTTTTCAGTGATTTGCCAATAATTTTGGATCTAAAATAAATGCAAATCTGGACAGTTTGTGTTGCGGTAGTAGTCATTGGCCATTAGAAAGAATATTCAGTGGTGGGAGTACGTGGGAGGAGTCTAGAAATATCTCACACATCTTTCTCCACTTCATAATATGTCATTTCTATCTTGCAAACAACTTTCTATTATGTTGTAGTTTTTCTGGGTTTATCCTAGAAGATGATCAAAATTGATCTTTTCCATGAATGGTGGCTTTGGATGAAAAGGATAGAAAATTCAGATGGGATATATTTTTCTTTAACCTTTTCAACCTTATTTTCCTTTTTCCATCGTTAGAAATCAATCAACAAGTCAAATAGCACTTTCTGTTCTCATTCCGAAGATAAGTGGCTCATTCCGAAGAGACTACATTTCTCATTCCAAAGATGTTTTTTCATTTCAAAGATCTTCAGAATGAATAACTGTGTGCTCTTCAAGTGATTTTATCTACATTTCTTAGGTGGATTAGTCCTAAGGATTAGATTGCAATAGCCTTCATTCCTCTCCATGTGTGAATTCAATGCCTTACCATTCATTTGTAGCTTGCTAGAATTTACATGGTAAATTACTACATTTTCCAATTCTGCTGCATAGTTGTAAAATATTGGCATTTCTTGCAAATTCAAACAAATTAGAACATGGAAAAATTATTCAAATATCAACATGAAGGATTACATCAAGTTGCTACTAAATTTATACACTTCATTCACCAAGTAACAATGCTGAAATAGTGCAACAGTGCTGCACAATTGTCCCTGCTTTGTTATACCCTATTGCTGCCTATTTAGACCATGTGGGAATGCCTCTAAATAGGTCAGATGTCTTCTGTAGTCCTTCTGAACTCATTCCATCCATATCCTCATGCTTTGCTTGACAACTTCAAGGTGTTCCTATAAAGTGACAGCTTGCTGATTTTTATATGGCTGTTTTTTTAGATTTTTAGATTTATGACAGTCCTAAACTTTTGGCTTCAATGTGGATTTGAAATAATTTGAAGGGCAGAAAAACATTCAAAAACCATTTATAAGTTAATGGATATCAGCATACCACATTTGGTTAATTGAAATGCATGTTTTTACTTTCTACTTAATCAAGAAAAATCAATCACAAAATGCTAAAAATAGTCAAAAATAGAGATATAGTATTCCTAACATAAAATCATGCAAAAACTTAACAATAGTATATTTTAGTCAACTATTTGGCAATTAACTTATCATATGGTAGTCAACCATTGTGCAATAATGAGGCATTTTTGGGCCTCGTCAACTACCATCTAGTATGTTGAGAATCCAGGTCATCAAGAACTATGGAACTAATGATAATATGGAAAGAGGAGAAAGATGGTCTCTTCTTGCTTAAATCAGTGTACTACCTAGGAGAAGGTGAAAATGAGGGTTGGTTCCCAAGTAAATAGGTTTGGCTCAAAAACCTCATTCCAAAAATCAAAATTTTCTTTTGGCTAGCTCTTTAGAATAAGATTATTACTATAGACAACCTTTAGAAAATGGGAATGGTCATACTAAATATATGTTACCTTTGTGAATAAAAAGAGAAAAACACATATAATTTGTTTTTGGATTGTCCCTTCACCTTGGGTGTGTTTCACTCTCTCCTGAAGAACCTTGGGATTTGTTGGGTGGCTCCAAATAACATGGTTGATTTGTGTTATCAATGGATCTCTCCTTTCTCTAGTAAAATTATTTGTACCCTCTGGTCTTTGAGTCTCCCCCATTTCCTATAACAAAGACTTCAAGGATGTCAAAAATAGTGCATAATTAGTAGGAAGCCAAATCTGGAAGCGCTCATAAAACATTTCTCAATGATTCTATTTAGCAAAGATTAGGAAAGTAGGGATGAGTCTAAAATCATGGATAATCTACTCTCAATAGGAAATCCTTATATGGAAAATCTAGGAAAATCAGACCACTCCTAGATTAGATGGATACCCCCTCCTATAAGATGGATAGAGCTCAATTTTAATGGGGTGGCTAAAGGGAATCCTAGGATTGTTGGAGTTGGAGGTGTTATCAAAAATGAAAAATGTGAAATCCTTATTACCTTCATAAAAACCTAGAGGTCTAAACTAGTCACTTTGCTTAAGCCATAGCCCTTTTTCAATAAGCAACTCTTCTTGAATTCCTAGACTAAAAAAAGATTATTATTGAAGGAGACTCTATGAGCATTATCAACGACATAAATGGTACTAATACTCCTAGTTGAAGCATTGAAAATCTTATGGATGAATTTTAGACACCTAAAAATGTCACATTATCCCTTGTGCAGTGATAATAGTTAGGTAATTTGCAAATACCTTTAAAATTTGCATAATTTTTCCAAAACCACTATTCATTCACTATTCACTATTCACCATTCACTAAGCCCCCTCCTATACCTAGCCCCTGGTCACCATGTGACCATTCCTCTAATCTATATGCAATCCTAACCATAGTCAACCCTTAACTGTAGTCAACACCTAACCTTTCTCAACCCTTAATCCTAGTCAACCTTAACTCTTGCTCCACTTATCCCACTTGAAAATAAAATAAATGTATTATCTTCCACTAACCCCACTCATAAGCATAATACTAAGGTATTGTCTTCCACTAACCCCACTCACAAGCATAATACAAATGCCTTGTCTTTCACCTAAACATTAGATTCTCCACTCAACCCACTCATAAGCATAAGATAAATACCTTGTATTTCACCCAAAGATTATATTCTCTACTCAACCCACTCACAAGCATGAGACATATACCTTGTCTCCCACCCAACCCACTAGCATGTCATACCCATGCTCCAATCACTTTACCTTATCTTCCACCCAACCCATTTAAATATTTTATATTCTCCACCTAACCTACTTATAAACATGAGACAAATACCTTGTCTCTCATCCAACCCACTAGCATGTCATACCCATGCTCCAATCACCTTACCTTATATACCACCCAACCCATTTCAAAATTTTATATTATCCACCTAACCCACTCATAAGCATAATATAAATACCTTGTCTTACACCCAACCCATTAACATGTCATATCCATGCTCCACTCACCTTACCTTATCCTCTACTAAGTCCACTCATGTGCCACATCACTCTCACCCCTCTTATTGAGAAAAAATCTATAAATAGCCCCCCATTTCCTCTCATTAGGCAATAAATAATGAAGGAGAATAGCATAGGAAAACCTTGCTAATATTGTAATAGTTGCATCATTTCAAGTTATGTTTGTGCTTTGTTCAAGCATTTTCTTTTTATACATTGTTAATGTTTTGAATCTTCATAGATTTGGGCCTAACCAAGGTAGGCCCTTTGATGATACTAAATCTTTGATTTGGTTGTGTGTAGGTTTTGGAGACTCATTCAACCAAGGGTGGTACACAAGCATAATCCCACCCCCTTTGTGGTGGTCAGGAAGATGAAAGTGCCATGGCATTGCATTGTAAAGGGGGATTTCACTTTGAAAATTCTCATTGTAATCCAAGGGACATTTGTAAAATCTATTGTTATAATACATTACAAGTTAATGAAATGGCAATCAAGAAAATATACCATTCCATTAACTTGAAAGGTATTACAACAATAGATTTTACAAATGCCCCTTGGGATACAATGAGGGTTTTCAAAGTGAAAGTCCCCTTTATAATGCAATATCATGGCACTTTCATCTTCTTGACCACCTCAAAGAGGATGCGTTTATGCTTGTGTACCCCTTGGTTGAATGAGTCTCCAAAATCTACACACAACCAAATCAAATAGTTAGTAGCATCAAAGGGCCTACCTTGATTAGGTCCAAACTTATATAGATGCAAAACATTAACAATGTAAAAAAACTTGATTAAAGCACAAACATAACTTGAAGTGATGCAACTCTTACAAGGTTAGCAAAGTTTTCCTTATCCACATTTTAGCGATCATGGTGGGATCGATCCTTGCCAAGTTCCAAAAAGATTTTAACCTTAGGTAAGTGCTCTTATGTTCAATTTTAGGCCTGATTTCATGAAACATATCTAATTTAAGGCTTTTGGTTTTGATTTCAAATGTACCTTTTTTTCTAAGTTTGCATCACATTAAACAAAAATGATCTTTTACTCGTATGCTCTCCTCTCACGTTTGAAATATGATCTTGAGGATCAAAAGGGTGGAAGAGACTTTTGGATTTAAAGAACTTGCTTTTGCTTCATAACACCTTTTTCCTTTCACTTTCATTTTGCATACAACACTAAATAAGAGGTTGTGGCTTATGTATGCTCTCTCGTCTCACCCTAGGGTGATCTTGGAGATCAAAAGTAGGCCATAGCTTTTAAGGTAATGAACCTACACCACATTTCATACTAGATGAAGGATAGATCTCATATACTCTCTCTTCGCACCTTATGGTGACCTTGGAGATCAAAATAATGTCTTTCCTTCTTGATCAAATAACATCATGCCAATCATAGCATGCCACCTTAAAAGGGACCCTATTTTGTGTATGCTCTTCCCTTGCACTCTGTGTAAACTTAGGAATCAAAAGTCAGTATGTCACATTGGATCAATGAACACCATCATAATCATCATTTCTCATGCTTTATTAAGATATAATTTCATGTCATGTCTTTTAATTGCTTTCTTAGAATAGGATTTTATTTCATGTCCTTTTCTCACTTTTCTAGAATAGAATTTTATTTCATGTAATTTTACTATTTTCTTAGTATAGATCTTTATTTTATGTTCTTTATTGCTTTCATAGCTTAGATTTACTTTCATGTCTTTTCATGTTTTCTAGATTAGATTTATTTTTGAAGAGAAATAACACCCCAATAAACAAATTCCAAAAAAATAATAATTGTAGAATCAAAGGAAAAACAGAGAACATATTACACAAGAATTTATCCTAAGAAACCCTTTCAAAAAAATCCTCAGCAAGAATATTTCCTTATTGTATAAACTTGACCATCTTCAATAGAATAATATCCTTTCACTTGTGATTATATTTTTTACAAATTCATTACCAAACCCTCATGCAAGTGCTGGTTTATATACCAACAACACAATAAGGGGTTTTACAATACTATGGGCCAACATTACATTAACCCAAAAAAAAAACCATATGGGTTCAAAAATAGATTAAACCCCCAAAACATTTCCCTAGAAGTTGATGCCCTCAAACCTCCAAATAGGGTTTGTCACCCTTGTACCCCCGCTTGAGGCCTAGCCCGGCCCCAAACCTTGGCAAGGAAATTTTTACAAACTATAAAGTCCTTTCAAAGCTAACCCCTCTTAAAATAACATGGAAAATATTCAAAATAATTCCAACATTCTCCCACTTGTTGAATATTTTCCATAGGGGCCAATAACTGCCATTATCAACTATCAAGGGCAACCATACCCATAGATCTTATGCACAAAAAACAAAATTGAGCAGGTACAACCTTTGTTAACAAATCAACAATATTCTTCTTTGTATCAACTAACTCCAATATCGCCCGGTTCTCTTCAACCATCTCTCTCACAAAATTGTACTTGATATCAATATATTTTGATAGATCATGAAAACTAGGATTGTTTGCCAAAAATATTATACTCTGACTATCACTATAAATTCTCAGCCTCTACTTAATGCCAGTTTTTGAACATAGCCTCTGTAGCCACATTGCTTCTTTACGAGTATGTGTTGTTGCAATGTACTCTACTTTTATAGTGGATAAATCAATAATTGATTGCTTTTTATTCATCCAAATTACTGCCCCTCCAAACAACATGAACACATACGCACTTATGGATCTTCTCTTGTCAAAATCCCCATCCTAGTTAGCATCCAAATACCCTTGTAGATTTACAACATCATTATCTCTATATTTTTCTTCATAATAGTTAGCATAATCTATAGTTCCATGCAAGTATTTGAAGATCCTCTTCATAGCAGTTTAATGTTCCTTTCTTGGATTGGACATATATCTGCTAACTACTCCCACTGCATGTGCAATATCAAGTCTAGTACAGACTATTGCATACATCAAACTGCCAACAACACTAGCATAAGGAACATGATGCATTTCTTTAATTTTCTCATCTATTTTAGGATATTATTCAGCAGATAACTTTTGACCAACTAGATATGAAATACATATTGGTTTAAAATCATGCATCCTAAACCTTTGTAGTATCAAATCAACATACTTCCTTTGATTTAACCATAACTTTCAATTTTGCACAAACCCTTATTAATTCCATATCCAAAATAAAGTTTGCAGCACCAAAATCCTTCATGTCAAATTTAGAAGATAATTGAGATTTTAGTAACTATATTATCTCCTTATTGTTACCAATTAATAGCATGTCACCCACTTACAATACAATGAAAACAAAATTTTCACTTTCCTTTTTGAAATATACACATGGATCTGCTTTGCTTTTTCCAAGTCCAATTGTGAAAATAAACCTGTCAAATTTTTGGTTCCACATCCTGTTGTGACCACTTTACAACTTCCCCAAAATTGGAGACCCACTGAAAATTTTGAGATTTTTATTTTTTGGTTTTCATGATCTTGATTGTTTGATTAAAAATCAAACTTTTTTTTACTTTTTTTTATATTTTGTTGGGCCTCTTTTGAAAATGTTAAGACTTGATAAGTGTGATTTTAAATGTTTTAATTTTAAAAACTTTTAATTTTAATTTTTAAAATAAATCATTTAAAATAATTAAATAAAATACTTTAGAGTATAATTTTAATGTTTTAAATCATTCATTTTAAATTTTAATTAAAATATTTAAAGTTCATTTTGAATTTTTTTTTTTTTTTATGAGGAACCTTTTATATACAACATATCCGCAACATGTGAGGGGAGAGATTTGAACTTGGGCCTCTCGATAACTGGAGAGTTTTAACTACCCACTTGCTCTCCAACTCCTCTACATGAGCGGATCATTTTGAATTTTTTTATTTCAAAGTGTATTGCCAATGTTTTAATTAAAATATTTAAAGTACATAATTTTAATGTTTTAAATCATTCATTTTAAAATTAAATTAAAATATTTAAAGTTCATTTTGAATATTTTTATTTCAAAATGTATTGTAAATGTTTTAATTAAAATATTTAAAGTACATTATTATAAAAAAAAAATTGTGTCATCCGCCTATGTAGAGGAGTTGGAGAGCAAGTGGGTAGTTAAACCTCTCTAGTTGCTGAGAGGCCCAGGTTCAAATCTCTCGCCTCACATGTTGCGGATATGTTATGTAATGGTTCCCTCGTGGTCACAATATGTTTACCCCTTGTGGCCACCACCCAAAAAAAAAAAAAAATTGTGTTGGTTTTGCAGGTTTTCCATATAATGTAGAAGGAAATGAACGAACAAAGGAGCGGAAAGCAAAGAGAATGATATGGTTATAAAATCTATTTTAAATTGTAGAACGAAATGAATGAACAAAGGAGCGGAAAGCAAAGAGAATGATATGGTTATAAAATTTGTTTTAAATTGTAGAACGGAATGAACAAACAAAATGTTAAATTATAAATAGGCCATTGGAAACCAAGAAAAATGAGGTTGGACAAATTGGAAAGATAATATCGGGAGAGAAGATATATTGGAGAATTGAAGAACATATTTGCTACATGGAAGGACGTCATCCATTGTTATAGAGTTCAGGTTTTTTGAAGTCTAATGTTTTAACATAAATATCAATCACATTTGACCTTATTGTTTTATTTAATAAAAATTGCTCATGCAGATGGTGATTTTATTAAATAATTTAATGTCATTCATTTCATTACCCTAGAATATTGCATCTATTTTACTATTGATAGTGCGAATGCAGATCATAGTAGAGTAGGTTAAGATTTTCAAGAAATTTTTTTCTGTAAATGCAAGGTTGACAAATTTCATTTTAGTAATTTGTCTGTCTATTCCAATTTTCTGCACATTTTATTTTTATTTTCCTAACCCTAATATTTTTCATTTTATTTAATTTCATTTTACATATAAATCAAAACCCTAAATTTTAATATAAAGTTTTCAATCTTACATTAGGGTAAATGTTATTTTATTTATTAAACTCTCGGTATTTCATATTCTAAAATAAACATTAGAGTTTAATTAATTAAATAGAAAAATCAAAACCCTAAGTTCATGCAAAGTTTCAATATGATATTAGAGTAAATGTTATTTCACTTATTAAACTCTCATAATTTCATATTCTGAAATAAACATTAGAGTTTAATTAATTAAAAATTTCAAATAATTATAAAATCCCAACATTAATTATTTGAATAAATATAATTTAAATCATTTTCTTAAGGTTTAATTCAAATATTTGCATTTCATAAAGTTTATTGGAAATATTTGATTTTTAATCTTACATGTGGGGAATTAATTTCATGAACAATCAATAGCATAACGCAATAAAATATTACCAAACATGCCCCTTGTTAACAGTTATTTGCAAATCACTAAGGTATTCTAAGCACTTATTTTGACGTATTTTCATGACATATAAACACATTTAGTGAAAGGAACCTTGGAGAAATTTACATTTCTTTGCAAGAGATGGTTTTCTAACCAAAATTCTAACTATGAGTGTGATTTCACAACTGGACAAAATTACCCCTCAACACATCCTTGGAGACTGCTTCAACCCATACAGAGATTTCTTTAGCTTGCATACCAAGTCCTCCTTACCTTTTACACTGAAGCATTCTGGTTGTGACATATATATATATATATATATCCATCTGTTCTATTTCAAAATCAAAAGCAGCAAAAATAGTCAATAGAACTCTAATTGATGTTAGTTTAGCCATAGAAGAAAAAATCTCACCAAAGTCAATTCCCTCAACTTGAGAAAATCCTTTTGCTACTAGGCAAGCTTTTTACTTCTCCGAATTTTCTTCTAGATTGTATTTTTTCTTGAATAACCACTTACAACCAACACGTTTTTTTCCAAGGGGTAATTTCACCAAGTCCCATGTCTTATTTTTATCTAGGGACTCCATTTCTTCTTCCATAGCTCTTTTCCAAGATTTATTCTCACTTGATTGAAGTGTCTCCTTTATAGTCTTGGGTTCTTCATCAGTAACTGATAAACTAAAAGTAGAATAAAAATTTGAAGGGCTATACCTTTTTGGGAGTCTTTGTTGGAAATATGGTGAATATTTTCCATGTTATTCTGGTGGGGTTAACACTAAAAAGGTACTGGACACTTTGTACCAAAAATTTTAGGGTTTAAGTTATTTTTAGACCCATATAGGCTTTTAGGGTTACTATATTTAAACCCAAGTTTTTTCACCCATGATATTGTAAAAATTCATGTATGTGCCTTTGTTATATATATCGCACTTGCATGAGGGTTTGGAGAGATACAAAAGAAGAATATTATTGTATTGGAGACGGTCATGTTAATACGATAATAAGATAATACTGTGTAGTTTTTTTTCGGTTGAGGATTTCCAAGATAAATATTATGTAATGTGTGGATTTGCTATCTTCTTATTTTGATTTTTTTATTACTGCTTTTATGATTTAGTTTATTAGGGCTCCTTATTTCTCTTCATTTGATATCAGAGCTAGGTTTTAGCTTTATTTGAGGAGTAAGGGTTTCAACCTTGTGATAAATTAATTCTTGAGTGGAAGTCGTACGTGAAAGGATCCAAGCAAAGAAGAAATATGGGAAGCACATGAATAGATATTGAAAATTTTAATGGATAAAATTTTGAGTTGTGGAAACTCAATATGGAGGATCTTTTGGTTGATAGAGATCAGTGAATTGCGGTCTCAGGAAAAAAATCAACATCGATGACGGATGAGGGTTAAAAATCAATAGGAAGGCAAGGAGCTCTATCATATTATGCTTATCTAATTTGATATTGTTGAATGTATATATAGAGACCACAGTAAAGTTATTATGGGATAAGCTGGGAATATTGTATCAAACAAAGTCACTGGTAAATAAACTCTTTCTTCGAAAGAAGTTGTATTCACTTCAAATGAATGATGGTGACTTTGTGGTTAAACATCTGAATGCTTTTAACACTATGGTAAGTCAATAAACCTCTGTATAAGTAAAAATTGATGAAGAGGAAAAGTGGATTACTTTACTTTGTTCATTATCTGATTCATGGGATAACCTTGTTATGGCTATCACCAATACTACATCTACATTGAAAGTAGAGGATATAGTAGGAACTTTGTTGTCTGAGGATATGAGATGAAAATATTCTAAGGATTATCATCAAAAGGAAGCCTTGGTTGTGAGAGGTCATTCTCAAGAAAGAAGCAAAAAGAAATTAGGAGAAAAAAATCAAAATCTAGGGGTAAATCTATTGCCTTGCAAAAGATAAAATGTTGGAATTGTGTTAAAGCAGGGTATTATAAAAGAGACTACGGATCTAAAAATGCTAATAATAATCGATCATCTGATGAAGGAACTTCTACAGAAATGAAGACCACAAATGAATATTCAGGGGACTTATTCTTAGCTGCAACATGCTCAAGTGAATGTGATGACTCATGGTTGATTGACTTAGGTGCTTCTTTTCATATGACTCCTCATAGGGAGGGGTTCTATGAATATGAAAATATAGATGGAGGTAAAGTCTTCCTGGGATATAATTTGACATATAAAATAATAGGTCAAGGAAGAGTCAAGCTGATGCTAAAATATGGAAGAATTAAAACCCTTCATGGTGTGTTGCATATTTTGGGTTTGGTAAGGAATCTGATATCTATGAGTAAGATGAATGATGCATGTGTGAATGTGGTATTCAATAAGGATAGTTGCAAGATGGTTCATGGATCCTTGGTGTTGGTAAGAGGAGTTCGCACAGTAACTTTGTTTAGACATGAGGTTAGCATTGTAAGTATTAATTGCAATAGCTCTTCAGTTGTACATGATAATAATACGGTTAAAATGGCTCCGAGTATTCCTACAATGAAGACAATGTTGTGGCATCAACGCATGGGGCATATTGGTAAGAAAGGACTTAGAACATTGAAAATGAAAGGTATGGCTGAAGGACTTTCTGATTGCCCATTAAATTTTGATTTTTGTGAGCACTATATTTTTGGAAAACAAACTAGAGTCAAGTTTCCAAGTAGTGCTACAAGGTCTAAAGGAATTCTACTTCTATTTCACAATGATGTGTATAGACCTACAAAAGTACCATCATTGGGTAAATCTATCTATTTTTTTACATTTATAGATGACTTCTCAAGAAAGACTTGGGTGTATTTTCTACGGAAAAAATATGAGGTTTTTAATAAATTTAAAGAGTTTAAAGCTCTTGTATAAAATCAAATAGAGAAAAATATAAAGGTTTTGAGAAGTGATAATGGTGGTGAGTATTGATCAAATGATTTTGAGCAATTTTTCAAGTACTATGGAATAGAAAGGCTAGAAAAAACTTTGTATACTCCACAATAGAATGGGGTTGCAGAACAAATGAACAAGACATTGATGGATAAGGCTAGAAGCATGCTAAGTGGTGCAAGGTTAGAAAAGAAATTTTGGGTAGAAGTTATGTTAACAACTTGTTATCTTATCAATAGATCTCCTACCTCAGCTTTGGTGGATAAGACTCCACAAGAAGTATGGACTGGTAAGAAACCCTCTCTCAAAAATCTAAGGGTTTTGGTTGTGATGCTTATATGTATGTCCCAAAAGAGAAAAGGACTAAGCTAGACTATAAATCTGAAAAATGCATATTTGTGGGTTATAGTAATAGTGTTAAAGGATATAAGTTGTGGAGCCTAGAAACACAGAAGGTTGTTTACAATCGTAATGTGATCTTTAGAGAAATAAAATGGGTTTTAAAATAGGAAATACAACCAAGCAAAGAACCAAAAATAGTGCAAGTAAAACTGTAACAAGAGGAAGAACCAGTGGTACAACCTGAATTACAGAGAGAGTCTAAAGAGGAATATTTAGAGGAAGAAGGTGAGGAGGAAGCTGAAGATGCAAAACCTAGAACTCTAATTTTGAGGATATCAGATTGAGAGAGAAGACTTCCAGACAGGTATAGTCCATCAAATTTTATTATGCATTTAATTTATTAGTTACTGATGAACCCAAGACTGCAAAGGAGGCACTTCAGTCAAGTGAGAATAATTCTTGGAAAATGGCTATGGAAGAATAAATGGAGTCCTTGGATAAAAATAAGATATGGGACTTGGTAAAATTACCTCCTGGTAGAAAACATATTGATTGTAAGTGGTTGTTCAAGAAGAATTACAATGTAGAAGGAAAGTTGGAGAAGTACAAGGCTGACTTGGTAGCAAAAGGAATTTTTTAGGTTGAGGGAATTAACTTTGGTGAGATTTTTTTATCTTGTGGCTAAACTAACTTCAATCAGATTTCTATTGGCTATTTTTGTTGCTTTTGATTTTTAAATAGAACAGATGGATGTAAAGATAACTTTTCTACATGGTGAACTTGATGAAGATATATATATATATATATATATATATATATATATATATATATATATATATATATATATATATATATATCACAACTAGAATGCTTTAAGGTAAAAGGTAAGGAGGACTTGGTATGCAAGCTAAAAAAGTCTCTTTATGGGTTGAAGCAGTCTCCAAGGATGTGGAACCAAAAATTTGACAAGTTTGTCTTGACACTTGGGCTTGGAAAAAGCAAAGTAGATCCATGTGTATATTTTAAAAAGGAAGGTGAAATTTTTTTTATCATTGTATTGTATGTGGATGACATGTTGTTAATTGGTAACAGTAAGGAGATGATAAAGTTACTCAAATATCAGTTATCTTCTGAATTTAACATGAAGGATTTGGGTGCTACAAAATTTATTTTGGGTATGGAAATAATAAAGGATCGTGCAAATAGAAATTTGTGGTTAAATCAAAGGAAATATGTTGATATGATACTACAGAAGTTTAGGATGCATGATTGTAAACCAGTATGTACTCCAT
Organism: Wollemia nobilis; assembly: GCA_028583015.1. NCBI lineage: Eukaryota > Viridiplantae > Streptophyta > Pinopsida > Araucariales > Araucariaceae > Wollemia > Wollemia nobilis. The sequence continues at coordinate 1,396,914 of JAQPPZ010017097.1, read as the reverse complement.
ATCTGGTTGGTTAAAAGTTATTTGTTAAACAATGTCCTAAAATAGATGAGAAAATTAAAGAAATATATCATGTTCCTTATGCTAGTGTTGTGGGTAGTATGATGTATGCAATGTTCTGTACTAGACCTAATATTGCACATGTAGTGGGAGTAGTTAGCAGATATATGTCAAATCTAGGAAAGGGACATTGGACTGTTGTGAAGAGGATCTTCAGATACTTGCATGGAACTACAGAGACAATGATATTGTAAATCTACTAGAGTTTGTGGATGTTTACTAGGCTAGAGATCTGGATAAGAGAAGATCCACAAGTGCTTATGTGTTCAAGTTGTTTGGAGGTGTAGTAAGTTGTATGTGTAAAAAGAAATCAGTTGTTGCTTTATCCACTATAGAAGTAGAGTACATTGCAGCAACTCATACCAGTAAAGAAGTAGTGTGGCTGCAAAGGTTGTGTTCAATAGTTGGAATTAAACAAAAGGTTGTGATAATTAACAGTGACTATCACAGTACAATATTTCTAGAAAATAATCCTAGTTTTCATGATCGATCAAAACATATTGATATAAAGTACCATTTTGTGAGAGATATGGTTGAAGAGAACCGAGTGATATTGGAGAAAGTTGATACAAAGAAGAATATTGTTGATTCGTTAACAAAGGTTGTACCTTCTCAAAAAAATTATTGGTGTAGAATAATCTATGGATATGATTGCCCTTGAGAGTTGATGATGGAAGTTGTTAGCCCCTATGGAAAGTATTCAACAAGTGAGAGAATGTTGGAAATATGTTGAATATTTTCCATGTTATTCTGGTGGTGTTAACACTAAACGGTACCAGACACTCCGTATCAAAATTTTTAGGGTTTAAGTTATTTTTATATCCATATGGGCTTTTAGGGTTACTATATTTGAATCATGCTTTTTCGCCCATGATATTGTAAAAATCTGTGCATGTGCCTTTGTTATATATATCACACTTGCATGAGGGTTTGGAGAGAGAGAGACAGAATAAGAATATTATTGTACTGGAGACGGTCAAGTTAATACGATAATTAATAATGTGCTAGTTTTTTCCCGGTTGAGGGTTTTCAGGATAAATATTGTGTAATGTGTGGATTTGTTATCTTCTTCTTTTGATTATATTATTACTACTTTTATGGTTTATTTTATTGGGGCTCCTTATTTCTCTTTAGTATTCTCACCCAATTTGATCTCCTCAAAATTGGATTTTCAGGTTCTACATATTTAACTTCCTCCTTACCTTCCTTGAATATTCCTCTTCAAAATCTCTCTATAATTCAAGTTCTACCACAAGTTCTTCCTTTTATTCCAATTTTACCTAAATTATTTATGGTTATTTGCTTGGTTGCATTTCCTATTTTGGAACCCATTTTTTCCTCTAAAGATCACATTACAACTATAAGTAATCTTCTGTATTTTTGGATTCCACAACTTATATCCTTTCACACAATTACTATAACCTAGAAATATGCATTTCTCATATTTATAGTCTAGCTTAGTCATTTTCTCTTTTGGGACATACATATAAGCTTCACAACCAAAAACCCTTATATGATTGAGAGACGGTTTCTTACCAGTCCATATTTCCTGTGGAGTTTTATCCACAAAAGCTGAGGTAGGAGATCTATTGATGAGTTAGTAAGAAGTTAACATGGCTTCTTGCCAAAATTTCTTTTCTAACCCTGCACCGCTTAGCATGCTTCTAGCCTTATCCATCAATATTCTATTCATCTATTCTGCAACTCCATTTTTTTGTGGAGTATATGGAGTTGTTCTATGCCTTTCTATTCCACGGTCCTTGCAAAACTACTCAAATTAATTAGAGCAATATTCACCATCATTAAAACAATATTAGAGTAATATTTCTCTGTCTATTTTTCTACAAGAGCCTTGAACTCTTTAAATTTATTGAAAAAAACATATTTGTACTATAAAAAATACCCAAGTCTTTCTTGAGAAGTCATTTATAAATGTAATAAAATAGATGGATTTACCTAATAATAGTACTTTTGCAGGTTCAACCACATCATTGTGAACTAGATGCAAAATTACTATAGATCTTATAGCACTACTCAAAAACTTAACTTTGGTTTGCTTTCCAAAAACATAGTGCTCACAAAAATCAAAATTTAATAGGGAATCAAAAATTCCTTCAATCATAACTTTCATTTTCAATGTTCAAAGGCCTTTCTCACCAATGTACCCCATGCATTGATGCCACAACATTGTCTTCGCTACAATAATACTTGGAGCTTCTTATACCGTATTAATTTCCTATACAACTGAAGAGTTATTGCAATCAATACTTAAAGTGCTAGCCTTAAGTTTGAATAAAGTTCCTATACAAACTCCCTTTACCAACACTAAGCATCCATGAACCATCTTGCAACTACCCTTATTGAATTCCACAGTCACACCCACGTCATTCATCTTACTAAAGGATATCAGATTCCTTACTAAACTTGGAATATGTAGCACACTAGGAAGGGTTTTAACTCTTCCATATTTTAACCTCAATTTGACTCTTCCTCGACCTATTATTTTTTGTGTCGAATTATCTCCCAAGAAGACTTCACCTCCATTTATCTTTTCATATTTGTAGATTAAATATACAACGCCAAACAGAAATAAAGAAATCACAATAAAGGAATGCAGAACAGTTGTACAAAATGAATGATTTTTATTAATCAATGGAGTTTAGAAACTCCTTTTAAGTACAACGAGGCACTGTAACCCTTTTCGTGATACAAAGTTACAATTTGTGCTAGGGTTCTCCGAAACCCTAGGCGGCACAATGTGGTGGCATCTCCGAAGATGTATCCTTAACCTCAACGGAATGAGTGGGCTTCGTTGTATCCTTTGGCTCGGACCACTCCAGCTTAAGCAGCTGCTATCAACAAATTAGATCTACCGTTAGAATCCTGCACACATTAAAATTACCAAAGAGTTAGAAACTAATAAGAGGGCTCCACTGTGTGAGCCCTCAGAAACAGTCTAAAATCCTAGATTTATGAAATGAAATAAAATGGAATGCATAATTTAACAGCAGATTAATACATAAAGAAAGATTACTTGCTTTAGATGAATCTATACCTTTTCTTGTTAACGTGGCGAGACCAGGCGGCACCTGGAAGTGATGTGACTATCAGATCGGCTACAGAAGGCACCCTGGTGCGATCTCAAGGAATCCGTTGAGCACCCGCGTGCTTCTGGATTGGGGTTGCAGACGCCGGTCTGCGTCTGCGGCTGCGGGTAAACGCCCGACGGCGTTGGCGACAAGGATGAGGGATTCTGCAGAAAGAGTGCTTGCAGAAGGGATGGCGGCGAAGTTGGCGACGGATGCGGCGATGGATGCGGTGAAAAGGGACGGCGATGGATGCGGCGAAAGGGTTTAGTTCAGACTTAGGGCCGCAGAAGACTCAGAAGACTCAGGATTAACAGCAATAGCAAACTCCAAACTTAGATAGGGAAGATAGGTAGGTTTAGCCGAAGAGATAGGGTTTGAGCCATCAAGGTGACTCAATTTATAATTTACTATTAGGGCACACTTTAGGGTTTTAACAACACTTTGAATGTGTGGCTAAGATTAAAGTGGATCCAAGGGTAGAGAATAAATCTAGGTTGTGAAACGGATTAAGATGGATGGACGGATGAGATTAAATGAAGGATGGACGGCTCAGATTAAATCACTTAAACTATATTTATATATATATTAAAATATATATATAAATATTAATTTAAATAAATTTGGGGATGAAAAATGGCGGGAAAGGTGAAATTGGGCCAAATAATGGTGGGAAAGTGTGGATTTGGGCCAAATAATGGCGGGAAGGATGGATGACTGACACGTGGTTGACAGGAAGGTATAGATGACTTACAAGTGGCTGGATTTTGGTGTCTACAGATGCCCCTTTTTGAGCTGCTTTGTGTGAAGACACAATGCAGCACAAAAACTTAAGACACCTGAAAAGCTGGATCAGACACAACTCTCTCTCAAGACTAAAGCACAACTTTGAAGACCAAATAATAAAGAATATTTAAAAAATTTCAGCTTACCCCCTCAATTGGCGAGCGAGAATGGTTCTCACAAGCCAATTGGAAGAAATTCGAAATAAAATGAACCGTTTTTGCCCCAACGGTGAAAAAAGGGGTTGGTGTATGAACCATCTGTTTATGTCCCAACAGAAAAGGGGTTGGTGTACAAACCAGAAAAGAATATGATTGAAGACGATATGAGTGATGTGAAAGATGGACCGTTTTCTACCCCAACGGTTATAAAGGGATTTTTTTGCCAAACTGTAAATTCCATGATCATGTAAGATGAATTCCACTATAGGAAAATTAGAAATTGATAACGGATGCCCCAACTCCCGTGTGTGAATCCATACTGTTGATGAAATTGCCTTGTTGGCACCATTGATATGCAGAGATGAAAGATGCATGAAATATTCCAAAACTCAGAGATGCTCCTAGTGACTGTATGGATAACTCCTCGGGTCGGAACCAATCAACCTAGGTAGCCACAATCTCTAGCAAGACTTAAAATAATGACGATATGAAAGATTGTCCATGTTTAAGGCCCCATGAACTAGGCCATCAATGACAACTGTTGAGCAAAATAATCTTGGTATGACGTCACTTGAAAAGTAGAATACCCAAAATTGATTTCCAATTTTCAAACAATAAAATAATTGATGATGATAAATGGTAAGTGTCCTTATGGTGGTTTAATCCTCTTACCGAATTGCATGGATTCAAATCGTTGCAATCGCCAAGGTGATAGAATATACCACTAGATACGAGGTTTACTTTAATTTGATTTGGCAAAAATATGCATGATGAAAGAAGAATGAAATTGACGATAGATCGGAAGAATTGATGAATGTGGTTAATTTTGTGAAGGTTTTGAATATTTTTAACCCAATTTGTAAAACAATGATGAATGATGCGTTTTTTGAGCGAAATGACAAAATTTGTGTCCAAAACTGTTGTAACCTTCACAAAATGTTTTATTATGATAAGAAGAATGGATGAATGCTATTTGATGAAATTTGGAGGAGGTAAGCTTCAATTTTGCAGGTTTTGTTCCTTTATTCAATACTGACACCAAATGTCAGTCTGCGTTTGTGGTTGGCATAGACGCCCACCGATGTTTAGGTGCTCTGCAGACGCAGGATTGCATCTGAATCCGCCATGAAATGCCCAACTGCGTTTCAGGGTGCCAAAATCAGCTATTTAAATAGTTTTAGCGAGAATTTCGCTCATTTGTGCGTTCGAGCTTGAGAGAAGTGCGTCTGAGGGAGTGGAGTGAAGTGGAGTGAAAGGTTGTGTAGTTGTTCATTTAAGCAAGTACTTATTATGTGTTTTTTTTTTTTTTTTTTCGAAAAAATTTGTAACAATTTTTTGTTTTATTGTTTTGCAGCTTAGGGTGTTAGAAGCACGACACCGATTCTCCCCTATCATTCCGGGGATGAGGATGTTGTTGTCCCAGGCAGACTGGGAGGTATTGGAGGTAGTGGGACTAGCGGAGGCAGCCCGGTTAGAGGTAGTTCGGGCGGATGAGGGGTACCTCTCGGCTTTGGCCGAGAGATGGGATCCAGATCGGGGGACATTCCAACTCCCGACTGGAGAGATGACGGTGACACTTGAGGATGTATACCACATCCTCAAGGTGCCCGTGGAGGGGGCGCGGGTGGAGGTTGGACGAGATAGGGCCACGGAGATGGCCAAGGTGTTTTGGGATGACTGGAGGGAGATCCGGACGGAGAGCGAGGGGATCCCATACTTGGCCATGTATACGGCCAAGGATTTGGGAGCGGTGGAGGCTCTGATGATGTTCGTGTTGGCCAACATTGTGGCCCCGAACAGCACGGGTGCGAGTTCCCATGGAACTCGATGGGTGTAGTGAGCGAGATGCTCACTAATAGGGTAGTGTATGCTCGGGCACCCGCTTTATTGGCGCAGGTGTACCGGGAGTTGTATGAGGTTCGAGAGATGGGGCCGGAAGGGCCTGGGTTGCAGTGTGGTGCTCCGAGTCTGGGTCGGGAGCACTTCAGAGTGGCCCGATCGGAGGGGTTGCCATGGGCTCACTGGGACGTGATCTAGGCTTATGGTAGTATATGGCCAGTGGCGGAGGAGAGACAGTCGAGCCGCCCCATGAGATCGGGGCAATGGTATAGGAGACTATGGGTAGACTTGAAAGATGTCCAAGTCATTTGGAGGCCCTGGCGGGAGGCGAGGTGGATCGGGGATGGAGAGCACCTGAGACGGGTGCGACAGGCCAGATGGGTAGTTGGGCGGAGCCACGGTGAGGCGAAGTACATACAGATGTCTCGAGTACTCCGCCAGGTCGGATTGAGGCAGGATGTCCCCGGTGAGCCAGTGCGCTACCGGAGGCACAGATCAGAGGGGGATTTTTTGTGTGTCGAGCCGTGGAGGGAAGCGGTAGAGGACGATGAGGACATGGAGATCCCCGATGTGGACGACGTCGGGGTGACAGCTGAGTATGCAGCATGGATGGTTGCAGAGCCGAGGTGGGAGCCACCATTGGTGGCCGATGGAGCCGGAGAGCCCGAGGCTGGGGCTGGAGAGGGCGAGGGAACCGTGGAGGTTCCCAAGCGTAGGGAGGGTCCCCGCCTTCGATCTGATAGTCGAAGGCAAAAGGGGAATATGGCATGGTAGGCTTCGGGGAGCGGAGATGACGGGGAAGATGGCGGAGAGGGCCTAGGAGAGGTCACAGGATAGGCTAGGGAGGTACCCCCTAGAGGGCACGAGAATGAGCTGGCGTAGCTACAGCAGTAGATAGCAGAGCACGATGCTATGCTAGCTGCCCGGGATGAGAGGATAGCTCGGCTGGAGCGAGCGAGCGACGAGAGCGGGATGCCCTGTTAGCTGCTCAGGAGGAGAGGATGGCCCAGCTATAGGTGGACTTGGATGGAGCGACCAGGGTGCCCCAGGATGATAGGGTGACGAGACTCTAGGTAGAGCTAGCGGAGCAGGAGCGACGACACGGGATAGACATAGCTAGGCTTAGGTATAGGACTCGTAACATTGATGCTCTAGAGGACACATTGTTTAGGCATCACATTGTGTTGCCTAATCCTCCATCCTCCTCTGTCTCTAGGCGTAGTGAGTCTAGGCACACCACTAGGTCTAGGGCTCCTACTAGGTCTCAGGGGTCCTCTTTTGATGGTTAGCTTAGTGCTTATATGCACTCTTTATGAGCCTTGGTGCTCTATTGTATATTGTAGCCTTTTGGCATTCATTGTACAGTTTGACCTTTATACATATATATATACATGGCTTTCATTTATTTGGTGTTTTACTCTCTTTTGTGTGAATGCCTATGTTTTTGTGATGCATGTTTTTATATATTTTAATGTTTTTGATGCATATGTGATGGAATGGTATGCAAACTTATAGATGATTAATGCGAGACTAAGTATATAACATACAAATCTATGGATGATTAATGCAAGACTAAGTAAATGATATGTAAATCGATGGATGATTAATGCAAGACTAAGTAAATGAAATATGCACTAAGAAGCACTCATACTTTTAGATAGTTAGATTTAGCCAACTGTTATCATAATTGTTTAATCAAGGGCACCGAACTTGGTGGCTTGTGAATGGATGACGTATGGAATGACATGAATATGGAAGAAGATATGGAGGGTGATATGGAAGAAGATATGGAGGAAGATATGGAGGTTGATATGGAAGACTGTTTTACAAAGACTCAAACATGCTAGTGGTATCAAACAAACTTACTAACACTGCCTAATTCAACTAGGACCAAATGTGTGTGCATGCGAGTTCATTAACCAAATCAGAAGCATGGTAGTGACTCTAGGCAATCAAAAACCCGTGTGTGTGCAAGTGTGTTCATTAACCTCATCTTGCATAAATTAGGTAACCTTGTTATGGAGAAGACCCCGAAGCTAGTTTGTCTCGTATGAGCATTCAGAGGTCTCTTTTTGAGGAGAGACATGTTGCCACGCAATGAGTATACTCCACTTCCAGTCAAGCGTCTATAGCCCCGGTGAAGGTTAACTCCATAGTCCATGTTGTTTTTGACCTTTGTAAGCCTTGGGGATGACTACCTATCCGTCTGACTGGACAAGTAGTACGATCCTTACAACTTATTTGGGATCAGTGGTGTGTGAAAAATGTTCATTTCCTTAGAGCTTTGGGGAATCGGATTCTCAACCGAAGTATGATGAGAATTTTACCCTATCCTTACTACTTTGTTTATATTTATATTTTGTGATTGCTTGTGATAGTGGTAAGAACCACTGTTTTATGGACTATGTTTGCATGATAGGACAAACGAGGATTACCCTTTTCACTTCAAGGCACAACCCAAGGATGGTGTTATTTCTCTTTTACACAATATGTTTTTAAGATGTGAAAATGTGATAGGTTCAAGACCGCTTTTGAAATCATTTCCCAATACTCAAGATTTTATTTAGTGTAATTTGTGATATGGCCCTAGAGAACTTTGACATGCATTTCGAATTTTGCTTAAAACACTAGGAATGGCTGAGTGACTAAAAACATTTTGGCAATGTAAATATGTGCAAATGGAAAATGGGTGTACGAATGACAATTCGGTTTGATGGATTTTATGAAGGTGCCCCTGATTAAGGCAACATGACTTTTGCTTGACCAAATTTTATATCCAAAAGATAGAATGGTCTCTAACATGATATGCAACTATGGTTGAAAATGAAATGTTATGGTTTTCAATGAGATGTATGCACATGAAATGCAATGTTTTTGAATGAGATGTATGCAACTAACAATGAAATGCAAATTCTTTTTATTTTATTTGTTTTTTTTTTTTTTTTTTTTTTTTTGTACAAGCCATGTATATATGTACATATAAAATTCAAACTATGCGTAGAATGCCCTCAAGTGTATAACATTAAGTGGTTCGGGTTCTTCCTCTCCCTCTAAATCGGCAAGTCTATAAGTTCCATTACCCACTCTTTCAGTGACCATATATGGACCTAACCAATTAGCCGCGAATTTATCTCGAAGATGCGGCAATGCATTGGTGTTTTGTTGATTCTCTTTAAGGACAAGATCCCCTACTTGAAATTCTCTTAGATGAACTTTGGCATTGTAAGCACATTTCAATCGGTCTTGATAAACTCGCAAATGCTCTAAAGCATTGATTCGTTTTTCATCTATGAGTGTGAGTTGATCAAGACGTGCTTGTCTAGCAGTATCATCATCAATAAATTCCTACAAAGAAATTCGCAAGGAAGGGATCTCGAGCTCAAGAGGCATGATTGCTTCGACTCCATAGACCAAAGAAAATGGTGTTGCCCCAATGGGAGTTCTGATGCTTGTTCTGTAAGCCCATAATGCCAAGGGGATTTGTGTATGCCAATCTTTATGATTTTCTTTAACAAGTTTCTTAAGAATAGCAATTATGGTCTTATTGGAAGCTTCAGCTTGTCCATTGGCTTGTGGGTAGTAAGGAGTTGAGAAACTATGTTGGATATTATACTTTTCGCAAAGAGCTCGAACATCCTTATTCTTAAAAGACTTGCCATTATCAAAAATGATTTTAGAGGGAATACCAAAACAACAAATGATATGGTGAAGTATAAACTCCACAATTCTAGGACTCATCGTACTGGTTAGAGGAATAGCTTCAACCCACTTTGTGAAGTATTCAGTGGCTGTAATGATGAAAGTATGTTGTTTTGAAGAGGCAGGTAAAATATTGCCAATTAAATCGAGACCCCATTGTGAGAAGGGACAAAGGCTTTGGATGGGCTGTAAAACTTGTGATGGTATATGGGTTAAATTAGCGTGTTCTTGACACTTTTTACATTGTTTAACATATTTGCAACAATATTGTTCCATAGTGGGCCAATAATACCCCATACGTAAAATACGCTTCGCAATGGCCATTCCACTAAAATGACCACCACAAGTACCATCATGGGCTTCAGCAATAGCTCTATGTGTTTCACCTACTTCTAGACAGCGAAGGAGTACTCCATCATATCCACGTTTATACAACACATCCCCCAAAAGAACAAAATGAGTTGCCTTTTGCTTAAAACAGCGGCGGGCAGTTCGAGACAAATCAGATAGGAGTGTTCCAAACTTGAGGAAGGCTACTATCTCACTAGACCAAGGCTCATATGGATCCGAATGGATAAAGCAAACATCTTTTTCATCCTTAGACTCAGCACGGACAATTACAGACTTAGAGATTGTGGAAATGATTAGGGGCTATACCTCTCCAAGGGAGTCCTTTGGAATCAATGATCCAAGAGAGGCCATGGCATCCGCGAATCTATTAGTCGAACGAGGCAAACTAGTGATCTCATACCAATCAAACTTAGAGAGCAACTTCATTGCTACATCATGATAAAGCTTAATGGTAGGTTCTTTGGCTTGGTATTCTCCTGTAATTTGTTTAACCACAAGTTGAGAATCCCCAAATATCCGAATACGCTTAATACTCATAGCTATGGCTGATTGAAGACCTAAAATTAAGGCTTCATACTTTGCTATATTATTGGTGCATTGGAAGTCTAGTTTGAATGATAAAGGGATGGGAATCCCTTGAGGTGTATGAAACACAACTCCAGCACCTTGAGCTTTCGCGCACTTAGAGCCATCAAAGAATAGCATGATGTAAACATCTTCCTCCAGAATGATGTCCTCTTCTTGTTCAGTGATAGTAAATACCGAATCATCTGGGAGCTCAATAATCAAAGGATGATCACTAGGTAGTGGAGCTTCCGCAAGTTGATCGGCTATATCTTGACCTTTAACAAATTTTTGTCTAATGAATTCAAGATCGAATTCGGTAAGCAACATTATCCATTTAGCGGTACGAGTGTTATTATAAGTGTGAGACATCATATAACGCAGAGGGTTTTCTCTAGCTATGACATATGTTGTATGGCTAAGCATATAATGACGAAGTTTCTTAGTGGAAAAAACCACTGCTAAGCACAACTTTTCCACATAAGCATATCGGGTTTCATAGCTTACCAATGTTCGACTAATATAATAGACAACTTGCTCACGATTTTGTTCATTCTTTTGTGCAAGCATTGTCCCTAAGGCAAATTCCGTTGCTGAGATATAAATATTGAAAGGGACCCCTGGACAAGGCGGAGCTAAGACTGGCGGAGACGCTAAGTACTACTTGATGTCATCAAAGGCTTTCTGACACTCATCTGTCCATGAAAATTGTACCCCCTTTTGTAGTAGGTGGCAAAATGGCCTACATTTATCAAAAAGTTGTGCAATAAAGCGACGGATTGAATTAATATTTCCTTGTAAACTATGCAACTCCTTCAAATTAGTTGGAGGACACATTTCCATAATGGCTTTGACCTTGTTTGGGTCCACCTCAATACCTCGTTTAGAGATAATAAAACCTAGGAGTTTGCCTGAGGTAACACCAAAGACACATTTCTTAGGGTTCAACCTTACTTTATGCTCTAGAAGTCTATCAAAAACTTTTTTCAATACATCAAAATGCTCTTGTCGAGTTTTAGATTTTGCCAATAAATCATCCACATAATCTTCGATAATCTTATGCATATAATCATGGAAAATATAAGTCATGGCTCGTTGATAGGTTGCACCTGCGTTCTTAAGGCCAAAGGGCATCACCCTATAACAAAAAGTTCCCCAAGGTGTGGTAAATGTTGTTTTGTGTTGATCTTCAGGGTTTATTCGAATCTGGTTGTATCCTAAAAATCCATCCATGAACGAAAGCATTTCATGACCAACGCAGGTATCGACAAGAGTATCAATGTTTGGAAGAGGAAAGTCATCCTTAGGACACGCTTTATTTAGATCTCAAAAATCGGTGCAAACACGTATCCCCTCGTTAGGCTTGCAAACGGGTACCATGTTAGAAAGCCACTCATGATAATCAATCGAGACGACAAATTTAACATCCAAAAGTTTTTGAATCTCCGATTTAACTATGAGGGCCACGGTAGGATGCATTTTCCTAAGTTTTTGTTTGACAGGTTTAGCATATTTTTGTAAGGTGAGGTTATGGACAACCAAATTAGGGTCTAGGCCCGGCATGTCTTTGTAAGACCATGCAAATATCTCCTTCTTTCGCTTGAGTAGAGCAATCATTTGCTCTTGTTCCTCTGATGATAGACTTTTAGCCAGTTTCACAATTTGGGTGCCATCTTGGTCTGGACTAAGGTCTACATCGATAGTTTCTTCAATAGACATGTGGGAACCTTCCTCAAGATGATGGGGAGTAGGGATCAGGTTTATGTTACAACGCCAAACAGAAATAAAGAAATCACAATAAAGGAATGCAGAACAGTTGTACAAAATGAATGATTTTTATTAATCAATGGAGTTTAGAAACTCCTTAAGTACAACAGGGCCTGTAACCCTTTTTGTGATACAAAGTTACAATTTATGCTAGGGTTCTTCGAAACCCTAGCTGGCACAATGTGGTGGCGTCTCCGAAGATGTATCCTTAACCTCAACAGAATGAGTGGGCTTCGTTGTATCCTTTGGCTCGGACCACTCCAGCTTAATCAGCTGCTATCAACAAATCATATCTACCATTAGAATCCTGCACACATTAAAATTACCAAAGAGTTAGAAACTAATAAGAGGGCTCCACTGTGTGAGCCCTCAGAAATAGTCTAAAACCCTAGATTTATGAAATGAAATAAAACGAAATGCAAAATTTAACAGCAGATTAATACATAAAGAAAGATTACTTGCTTTAGACGAATCTATACCTTTTCCTGTTAACGCGGCGAGACCAGGCGGCACCTGGAAGTGATGTGACTGTCAGATCGACTGCAGAAGGCGCCCTGGTGCGATCTCGAGGAATCTGCTGAGCGCCCGCGTGTTTCTGGATCGGGGTTGCAGACGCTGGTCTGCATCTGCGGCTACGGGTAAACGCCCGATGGCATTGGCGACAAGGATGAGGGATTCTACAGAAAGAGTGCTGTAGAAGGGATGGCGACGAAGTTGGTGACGGATGCGGCGATGGATGCGACGAAAGGGTTTAGTTCAGACTTAGGGCCGTAGAAGACTCAGAAGACTCAGGATTAACAGCAATAGCAAACTCCAAACTTAGATAGGGAAGATAGGTAGGTTTAGCCAAAGAGATAGGGTTTGAGCCATCAAGGTGACTCAATTTATAATCTACTCTTAGGGCACACTTTAGGGTTTTAACGACACTTTGAACGTGTGGCTAAGATTAAAGTGGATCCAAGGGTAGAGAATAAATCTAGGTTGTGAAACGGATTAAGATGGATGGACGGATGAGATTAAATGAAGGATGGACGGCTCAGATTAAATCACTTAAACTATATTTATATATATATTAAAATATATTAAAATATTAAAATATATATATAAATATTAATTTAAATAAATTTGGGGATGAAAAATTGCGGGAAAGGTGAAATTGGGCCAAATAATGGTGGGAAAGTGTGGATTTGGGCCAAATAATGGCGGGAAGGATGGATGACTGACACGTGGTTGATAGGAAGGTATAGATGACTTACAAGTGGCTGGATTTTGGTGTCTACAGATGCCCCTTTTGAGTCGCTTTGTGTGAAGACACAATGCAGCACAAAAACTCAAGACACCTGAAAAGCTGGATCAGACGCAACTCTCTCTCAAGACTAAAGCACAACTTTGAAGACCAAAGAATAAAGAATATTTAAAAATTTTCAGCTTACCCCCTCAATTGGTGAGCGAGAATGGTTCTCACAAGCCAATTGGAAGAAATTCGAAAGAAAATGAACCGTTTTTGCCCCAACGGTGAAAAAAAGGGGTTGGTGTATGAACCATCTGTTTATGTCCCAACAGAAAAGGGGTTGGTGTACAAACCAGAAAATAATATGATTGAAGATGATATGAGTGATGTGAAAAATAGACCGTTTTCTGCCCCAACGGTGATAAAGGGATTTTTGCCAAACTATAAATTCCATGATCACGTAAGATGAATTCCACTATAGGAAAATTAGAAATTGATAACGGATGCCCCAACTCGTGTGTGTGAATCCATACTGTTGATGAAATTGCCTTGTTGGCACCATTGATATGCAGAGATGAAAGATGCATGAAAGAGTCCAAAACTCAGAGATGCTCCTAGTGACTGTATGGATAATTCCTCGGGTCGAAACCAATCAACCTAGGTAGCCACAATCTCTAGCAAGACTTAAAATAATGACGATATGAAAGATTGTCCATGTTTAAGGCCCCATGAACTAGACCATCAATGACAACTGTTGAGCAAAATAATCTTTGTATGACGTCACTTGAAAAGTAGAATACCCAAAATTGATTTCCAATTTTCAAACAATAAAATAATTGATGATGATAAATGGTAAGTGTCCTTATGGTGGTTTAATCCTCTTACCAAATTGCATGGATTAAAATCGCTACAATCGCCAAGGTGATAGAATATACCACTAGATACGAGGTTTACTTTAATTTGATTTGGCAAAAATATGCATGATGAAAGAAGAATTAAATTGACAATAGATCAGAAGAATTGATGAATGTGGTTAATTTTGTGAAGGTTTTGAATATTTTTAACCCAATTTGTAAAACAATGATGAATGATGCGCTTTTTGAGCGAAATGACAAAATTTGTCATATTCACAAAACCCCTCCCTATCAGGAGTCATATGAAAATAAGAACCTGAGTCAATCAACCATGAGTCATGGTGTTCACTTGAGCATGCTTCAGCTACAAACAGGTCCCATAAATCTTCATTTGTGGTATTCGTTTATGTAGACACTTCTTCATCGACATTGTTAGATTTGTAGTCTCTTTTATAATGCTCTGTTTTACCACACTTCCAACATTTCCTTTTGTCAAGAATAATATATTTTCCCTTAGATTTTGATCTCCTTTCTCCTAATTTATTTTTGCTTCTTTCTTAAGAATGTCCTCTCATAACCAAGGCATCCTTCTGATGATAATCCTCAAAATATTTTCTTCTCATTTTCTCAGATAGCAATATTCTTACTATATCCTCTACTTTCAATGTAGAAGTAGTATTGGAGATAGCGATAACCAGGTTATCCCAAGAGTCTGATAATAAACAAAGTAAAGTAATACACCTTTCATCTTCATCCATTTTTACATTTACAGAGTTTAATTGACTTACCACAGAGTTAAAATCATTCATTTGTTCAATAATAGAGTCACCATCATTCATCCAAAGAAAATATAGCTTCTTTTGGAGAAAGATTTTATTTACCAAAAACTTTGTCTAATATAGTGCTCCTAGATTTTCCTATAATAACTTTGTCATGGCCTATGTCGATACATTCAACAACATTGGATTAGGTAAGCATAATTTGATAGATCTCCTTGCCTTCCTATCGATATTTAGCCATTCCTCATATGGTGTTCCTATTGGTTTTACTCTCGAGACTGCAACCCACTGATCATTATCCACCAAAAGATCCTCCATCTTGAGTTTTCATAACTCAAAA
Organism: Wollemia nobilis; assembly: GCA_028583015.1. Lineage (NCBI taxonomy): Eukaryota > Viridiplantae > Streptophyta > Pinopsida > Araucariales > Araucariaceae > Wollemia > Wollemia nobilis. Next base: position 1,381,403 of record JAQPPZ010017097.1, on the reverse strand, counting down.
TTTTTTGCATTGAAGTTTTTGATCTCTATCTGTGTGCTTCCTATAATTTTTCTTTGCCTAGATTCTTTTATGCACTGCTCCCACTCAAGAATCAATTTATCCCAGGGATGAAACCCTTATTCCTTGAACAAAGCTAAAATCTAGCTCTGATACCAAATGAACAGAAATAACACCCCAATAAACAAATCCCATAAAAATAGTAATTATGAAATCAAAGGAAAAATAGATAAGAAGAACACATTACACAATAATTTATCCTAGGAAACCCTTTTGAGAAAATCCACAGCAAGAATATTTTCTTATTGTATAAAGTTGACCATCTTCAATACAATAATATCCTTTCACTTGCAATTATATTTCTTGCAAATTCATTATCAAAACCTCATGCAAGTGTTGCTTTATATATCAACAACACAACAAGGGTTTTTATAATACCATGGGCACAGAACCATGGGTTGATAGTACATTAACCCAAAAAAATACCCATATGGGTTTAAAAATAGATTAAACCCCTAAAACAATTTCCCCGACGAAGAAATTTTTGTATAGTGTAAAGTCCTTTCAGAGTTAACCCCTCCTGAATAACATGGAAAATATTCAACATAATTCCAAAAAAAATCATGCATTTTCCTACTTTCATAGAATAGATTTTAGTCCATGCCTTTTCCAGATTTCCTAGATTAGTTTTATTTCATGCTTTTATTTGCTTTCTTAGATTAGCTTTAATTTCATGCATTTCCTTGTTTACCTAGAGTAGGCTTTATTTCATGCATTCCGATGCTTTCACAGAAAAGCTTTCATTTCATGTACTTTAATGCATTGTTAGATTAGATTTAACTTCATCTACTTTCTTGCTTTCATAGGTTATATTTAATTTCACACATTTCTATGCTTTCCTAGATTAGGTTTATTTTCATGTATTTTATTGCTTCCTAGATTAGGTTGTCTTTCATGCCTTGTCCTTTGCTTTGTTAGCTTAGGTTTATTTTCATGTACTTTCACGCTTTCATAGATTACTTTTATTTTCATATTATATTCTTTTCTTTCATAGACTGGTTTTATTTTCATGTTATGTTCTTTGATTTCATAGACTAGTTATATTTTCATGTCATGTTCTTTCTATCTTAGGTTAGTTTTTATTTTCACATTATGTTCTTTCCTTTCTTAGGTTAGTTTTTATTTTCACGTTATGTTCTTTCCTTTTTTAGGTTAGTTTTTATTTTCAAGTTATGTGCTTTTTCTCTTAGGTTAGTTTTATTTTCATGCCATGTTCTTTCCTTTCTTAGGTTAGTTTTATTTTATGTCATGTTCTTTTCTTTCTTAGAGTAGTTTTTATTTCACACATTGTCTTTGCTTTCTTAGAATAGTTTTTCTTTCATGCTTTATCTTTTCCTTCTTAGAATAGATTTATTTCATGTCGTGTTCTTGATTTCTTAGACTAGTTTCTATTTCATGCCTTGTCTTGCTTTGATTAGATTAGTTTTCTTTTGATGCAATTTTCTTTGCTTTCCTTAGCATAGATTCCTTTCTTGATTGTTATTTGTTTTCATTAGCTTAGGTTTACCTTTATTTTTTTGTCATTTGCTTGCATAAGGATAGTTTTAATTTCAAATCCATTTGCTTTCAAGCCTTGCATTACATGTCATTGCTTTGCTTTGCATTATAGTTAAGGCATCTCTAAAAAATAAAAAATCCAAAATCACACACACATTACATGATATTTTGTACACCAATAAGTGATGTTGTACTTCAACCATCGGTTGATCCCCATTAAACACCCTAGTTAGATTGCATAGTTTCCTAGATTTCATCATCGAGAAGTTGACTACCCTTGGGACTAGCTTGGGGTAGTCTAAGGTTAGACACCCTTGCTCATGGGGCTAAATAATCAATGGGTGTGCAACTATCATTCTTGATCGAGCTCAACCGAGGGTGAAGCAAAATTTGACTAGGTCATCGCAAATATTAGACAACACCACCTCTTATACCCCCTAAAAATAATATTAGAGGTCTTTTTTTTCCTTAGGATACCCTAATCCAACCCCACCCAAGGAAGTTTTTTGGTCATTTATGTATAGCTTCTCCTTGCGTACTCCTGGATATATCGGGGAGTGCATAGAAATACACCTTGTAGTTTCACCCCATCCACCTTTTGTAGATCTTAAGGGTAAGCAAAATCTAAACACACAAAAACAAAAAACAACTAAGAACTTTTAAAAAACAACAAAAATCAAAACTAGAGCAATAATCACCACCAAAACAACAAATTCAACTACCTTGTTTATTTTTCATTTGCTTGCTTGTATAGATAGCATTTTATTTCACAAATAACTCCAAAACATTCACAAAACTACAAAAAGACCATAAATATTAGTCAAACCACCTTTCTAACACTTGTTCCAGTGATCTGTCTTTGGAATCGTGTTACATCATCCCCTTTTTGTCATGTCTATTTCTCCACCTTTTTGTTCTATCCCCAACCACTTATGGTCTTAACCAGATACCAAGCCTGAGCTCAAGTGTACCCTTCCATGGACCATTCTAATTTGATCCTTAATCCTTTGGTAACTCCTCAAACCCATGTGGGGGAGGTACCCCAAATTCCATTTGGTACCCTATCTACTATCCTCATACCCCCTATCCACATGACATGGACCATGTAGGACCTTCATGTTCTAATAAGACCTAATCCATTAGGCCCCTTTCACCACTCTAACAAAACTCCCTCATGAAAGGATCACTTCAGCCTCCCTATGTTGATCCACTTTGTGTCTTACACCTCTTCTTCCAACACCATCTCTTCCTCCTCTCCTTTTGATACCTTATCCTCTATACCAAGCACCTCACACGACCTACATCCCAAAACTTTACCACTTATCCTACCCTCCTTCTCCTTCACCTTTAACCTACTCATATTATTATCCCTATCAATCTAATCCTAACCATATCATCAACCAAATCAATCTTATCCTAGTCTCTCCAAACCCGCCTCCAACTAATTTGCAAAAAATCTTTGATCTAATCACAAATCTTGAGCTATAGTCAAGTCACCAAAGGGACTCCACCCTACCTTCCTCTATTCAACCTTCTAGCTACCCTCAATGCCCTCCTCATCCGCCTACAAACTTTACCCCACTTTTAGAGCCTTTTTTTATGATCTTTCAAAAGCCATATGATGCAAAGGTGATTTTCTTATCAAAAATTTGACCAAAATATCCCAACAAACCCAAATCAAAATAGAATAAGAAACATAACTTTTGTATCTATCATCATTATAAATGTCACAACATAGATAATTGTCAATGTTTCAAGTGTTTTGTATAATATTTGTTTGATCGAGAGGACATGCAATCTGAAAATCCTCTCTCCCTCTCCAACATCATCAATCTTGTTGCCAACAATCTAGGCTCTTCCAAGATGACCATCTCATCAACATGACTCTCCCATCACTCCTTTTCTTCCTCAATTTCTCTCTTCTTCATCCTACTCAATCGTCTCTCTTCACCCATCCTTCATTATAGACCTTCACTCAACCCATTTCTTATCCACACCAATTGCACCCATCCACCTCTTTTCAATAGCTACCATCACATTTGCACATATAAAATCACCCCATAACCCTACACCTCACCACTTGTGCTGGATAAAATTACCTATCAATGTTATCATGAACTTTATCGATATCCAAACACTCATTCTTGGAATCTGTGTTTGTCCAAGAACCTTGTCTGAGACTATCATTAACCCTACCCTGCTAGGTCAAAATGCAATATTTTACTTCTCAAAACAAAACCCAATCATATCCAAGTTGGCATGCTTTAGGTCTATAATTATATGGTTACTCACAATCACACTTTGACAAGTCGATCAAAGTGTCGTGAGGACTCCTACAAATGGTTGGTCAGCTTACCACATCAAATGATCTCAACAAATTATCAACAACATGGTTCAAATATAATCATTGTTTCTATCCTTCGGGTATCCAACATTAATCATGATTCGATACAATCTTATCTCTCCTCCTCAAGCATCACTTTCGACTGCCTGCATCCATTATCTACCACCAACATCGTCCATTTGTTCGTAGTCAAATGTTTGAGTTTCTAGAAAGGAGACGTTGGAAGGCAAATTCATCATTCGAGAATCGTGTGTTGCGTTGAGCATTATGAAAGAACATTCAGATGTTGCAACATTGTAATGTCTTTTAAAGAAGCATCAAAACCAAATCCAAATGTTCATTTATGAAATCGTGCACCATGTTGGAAGAAGGAATATAGAACAACAGATAGTGAAGTGTTTTCTTGGCAGTATAAGTTAAAGCATGGGTGTCTATTCACATGCAAGTCATTCAAACAAGAGGAGTCAGTTAAACATCCAAACAGAGTGCAAGAGGTTAGTTTTCAAAGCTAGAAAGGAGAAGTGAGCACCAAGAAAAATCACCATCAAAAGCCTACGTAAGGTAAATTAGGTTTTTGATTAATTTTTTCAAAGCTTAACCTAAGGTTTAGTGGAGTGATAAGGAAAATTATTTGATATTTTAATTTTTCTAATGTTTTAAAGTTTAATTTGGAGTGAAAAGGTGAATTAATAGTTTAATTAAGGTGTTTAGATTTTTGGAGTGATAATTAGAAATAGTTATAAAGTGATTTTTGCATTTGAAGGTTTGGTTACTTTGTTATTTCTTGAAATTGAAAGGTCAAAGAATATTTGCAAATTATTTAATTGTGGAGAGATAAGGAAGCCTACTTCAAACTTAGGAATATTAAATTTGCAAACATTCTTATTTTTCTAGTTTCTAATTAATTAGGGAGTCATAAGAAATTCAACATCACAGGTTTTTAAAAATTTAGAAACTTGAAAAATTATTTAAAACCTAGGGAGACATAAGGTAGACTACATCAAAGGAAATTGGTTAAGAGAAATGGAAGAAATTGTTAAGAATGCATTTAATGAAGATAGTGAAGAACTATTTCATGAACTTAAGTTTTATTCACAAAACTTAATAAACAACTTTGATGGATATATATATTTACCTATTGATCTAAAGAAAAAGTTTTCTTTGATTCTTGAGGCAAGAGAAAAAAGTTTTACAACTCTAATAAGTTATCTTCATGAAATACTTTTCAAGACTTGGTGGAATTCTCAAAACACAATTATATTCTCTTTAGAAGAATGTTTAATGATTTATTTATCATTAATTGTTTTTGAAGGAATGAAACATAAGAAAGAAGATTATGTTAGTAAAGAATCATTAAAACCAAGTCAATACTATTGTGATGATTTACTAACTCAATATCTAGAAGATATATCTCAAGTGAAAGTGCAGAAACAAAGAAAGAGAAGGAATAAGAAAAGAAGTTTGAACCAAAATATATTGAAGACTCTCATATAAAGGGTTCAGATATTAATCTAATGGAGGTAGATTGAAGACTCAATGATGAAGATCATATTGAAGACTAAAGTCTTCAATAACCAAATAATGTAATACAAGGGAATGTTGATTACATTATTTGGTACATGCCAATGTACCACCTTGGTACATCATTGTAAATATTAGATTAGGGTTGTGTCTTAGATTAGTGATTGATTTAATATTTCATTTAATGTAATAATGTGCAAAAAATGCACAAGTGTCATGTAAATATGTGTGCAAGTGTTACGAGTGTAAATGTGCCCAAGTGTCTAATATGTATGTGTGCACATATATCCTTAGATTAGGAAGATTTATATGAAGAGTTAAGTACAAATGTGCATACAAGAAAGTGTCATGTGTATGCAAGTGTCAAGTATAGAAGCCAAGAGTCATAAGGCATGGCATATGGAAAGGAAGAGTCATAGTAACCAAAGAGTTGTCCTAGAATAGCTATATATGACTCCATTGAGGATATATGAGATATATGAGATATAAGAGCTATATGAGATACACAAAGATCTGCATTGTTCTACATTATCTATAGAGTCATTTCTATGATATATTTGTAACAAAAATAGGAGTAATACAAGTTTTGCTTAAATTTGAGCAACTAGTATTGTAAGTGGTATTATTGTGCATATTTCATGATTTACATTCATTCTTCATCATATTATTGAATTTTATACATATTAGTTGGCTCATTTATGTTTGTTACATTATCTTTATTGGATTCATTATATTGCATCTTTATTATATATGATCATGTGATTACTTTTTTGTGGTGATTTAAAATTTAAGTATAAGGCTTCAAAATCCATCATAAATATATACATACATATGTGTGTGTGTGTGTGAAATTAGAAGGTAAATCATTTTGTGATAAGTAGATCTTCCTCCTTTGCTTTTGGTTTTTAATGGTCAACAAGTGGCAATGAATCAGTTATAGTCATATGTGAATCATTCCATGCCAAGAGGTAAATTTTGGTTGGTTGCAAATGTTATAAGGTTTAAGAAACTATTTTTTATTGATTTAAGGATTATTAGGGCAAACATTTTAGAGGCCATAACTTTTGTATATGAAAGCATTTTCAGCCCATTATTTTTTCAAACTATGTAGCTTTTTTTAGGTTTGCACATTTATGGTATTTATTTAAGGAGATGTTGTAGGTGGTATGACATATCATTATATGAAGGTCTTCATGATACATATTTTCCATTACATGGAGTGACATTATAATGTTTATAAAGTACTATAAAATGAGGATGTTTGGTCCATCTAGAAAAGAATCTAAGATGTTGAAAATAGACTTTGGATTTTATAGAGACATAAAGAAGTATTCTAAAGATTTTCCTTGATAATTCATATAGGGAGGAATATGTCCTTATGATCCTTGGTGCTCTTTTTCGGTCTTCTTATTTAGGTTGGTATGGTAACTATGGTGCTTCTTCTTAGTTATAGGATCATGCATATGATTTCAAATTTGTAGAGACTAAGGCTAAATAGTCTAAGTCTTCAAATTAGTCAAAAACCACTTGTGGATTCTATAACATAAAATACTACCCTACAAAACATTTCTTGATGAGGATACAAAATATTGAGGTATATTTTTAAAAGACAAGGAGACATTTCTAGATAATGACGAAGAGTTTTTGGCTCACTAGATTATCCATGGGGAGAGATGTTATCATCTCTAATATACCCTATTATTGATCCCTTAGTTAAAATTATGATGGGTGTTGAGATATGTATAATTTGACCTTTTTGCCAAGGTCACCATCATATGATTTAACCATGTGTAATGTCTATGGATAATCATTATGTAAGGTATTCTATTATGAGTTGATGGATTTAGCCCAATGGACATTTGTTAAACCATGAATGTGGTTAACTAACTAAACTTTCATAGATCCTAATGTGTAATAGGAAATGGTTTACTAACATATAATTAACATTATGCCTTGATATTATGTCCAATTAGGTTAATGTGATATGTAATTATTATTTATGGGGTTTAAGTACTAGGTATAAATACCTCCCAACTAATTGATCCATTGAATTGGTGTTATATCATTTGATCATAGTGTTTGGTGTTCAAGGATATCCATCCCATTGTGTATATTACTCTCTTCACTTCTTCTATAAGATTTGAGTCAATGTGTTGATTTTATTCATTCCTAGAAAATGATATAAAAACTAACAAATCTAATAGCCAAGATGAATATCAACACCATGATTACCTAAATTATTCACTATCATATATCCTTCTCTATAGATATGTTAATGTTTCAAAATACTCCCTTCAAAAACAATTGTTGGACATAAGAAACAATATTATTGTTGATCTTATCCCCGCATATATTTTTCTTGACAATATGAATAATAATTTGTAAATATCCCCCATTGAAATATATCTCCATCCCTTTCCTATGTCAAATCACATCCCTACAAGAAGTGACCTAGCATGTCCAAAGTTGTTAGTTGAAGTTCCATTTGATTTTGATGAGGAGAATTTTACCTTCATTGTTCTAAAAAATATTGCCTCTATCAACGCTTCATAAATTTTCTTTAGAAACACCAATAAAAGTGATTGTAATGAACCTAAATTTTGGACATTTTCATTTAACCATAGATCAACATAGATACTTTATGTTAATTCCATTGTTGCATATATATTCAAATATTTTAATAAAGAGGTGAGCACATTTTTCCACACTTGAGACTTCTCGTGATGATCAACATGCCTATAAATACTTTGCAAGAGAGGCAATAGTAAGATTTCAAACTTTGGCAAGATTTTGAGATTTTTTTGAAGAATTTTATTATTTCTTTCAAGCCATAAATCCAATAAAAATGGCAAAAACAATTCCTCTACAAAATATATAATGCTTTAGCTTTAAAAAATTAATCCAACATTTTCAATTTTGATGAAGCTACCTACTATCTTCTTATTATTTTGAAAAATCAATCCCAAATGATGTAAGCAAAGGGACAGTAAAGAAGCAAATGATCTAATATTTCTAGCTTCTTATACAAGGCACCACTAAAATGTCCATGCTATCATATTATTTGTATATTATCACCTATATGGTTTTTGCTTTGGATTGTTAATCAAAAGAATTTTGAGGCCTTAGGGAGGGTCTCAAGTTACCAAACATTCTTCCAAGGCAAATCCTTAAGATTAGAAAATTTTGATTTCTTAGAATTCTTACATCCCAACTTGACCAACTATTCACCAACTTTTGATAGACTAAAAAATAATTCACCCTTCAACATAAAAATAAAAAATAGATATTTAAAGCATCTTTTGGAGCTCATCTACTTTTTTTCTAGGTTGTATCCCTCAAATAGATTTTTAGTAAAATTCTAAGTTCTAGAATTTTTTCTCACATCAGTACAGGTTTTGAACTTTGAACCTCTGCAAGCTACACAATTATTGGATTTTAAGCCTTACTACCATAAAATATAATAGGTCCCAGTATAAAGAAACCACATTATTAAAGGTCAAAGTAGCAATAATGAAGAGTAGAATTATATATGTGAGCGATCAAATATACATCTAGCATTCACTTATAATATCAAATATGAATATAAATGACCAAAAACCATTCATGTACATGCATAAAGAATACTTACAAAATGAATTGCTCAAAATTTGTATACAAGCTTTATTATCAATACTTGCTATGTGGTGATCGTTTACAAACTATTTTCCCAATATATTTTATGGAGCTTTATCTCCATAATATAGACATAGAAGATGACTCTTAATGTACTTGACTATTGCTATCCATATGATAACTCCCATGACCTTTGGCTTATCATCTTGTCACTTGCATACTAGAATCTTCACTCTATTCTTATATGCATACTTAACTCTATGACACATGCACACTTGTACATGACTCTTACTCTCTTACATGTGCTCCTAATACCAGAAACTTGTGCACATCCTCATATTACATATTTGCACATATACATATATGACACTTATGCACATTATCTCAATACACACTTGCACTCTTACTTACATGACACTTGTGCATTTCCACATTGCACTCTTACATGACACGTGCATTTATTGCACATAGACAATTACATAAAGAGGAAATATAAATCACTCATATAAACTATAGACTCAACCCTAATATATTACATATTTATATTTGTACCATGAAGGTACCATGGGGGTACATTAGCATATACCAAATAATGTAATATTGTCCAACACCTCCTTGTATTACATTATTTGGTTGTTGAAGACTTTAGTCTTCAATTTTTGTTTTCATTTTCAATCTTCATGTGACCTTGCATTGATCATAATATCCTACTTGAGATCCATTAGGTTCATGCTCTTGCTTGATTTTTGCTCTGAGTTCTCCTTCATCTTCATTCTTTAGATCTTTAGTCTTTGTATCTTCATTATCTGGTTCACAAACTACTTATGCTCCTTCTTTGGCCTCAGGTTCATGTGCTTCTTATTCATGTGCATTAATAGCTTGAATTTTATCTTTATTTTTAACCTTTGAATCATGTGCTTCATTTGATCTAGTTTTATTATAATCTTGATCCTGTAACTTCTGAACATTCACTTAGAGCATCATAATAATTTTTTGAATTAGATGAACTTGGAATGTCAATATTGCATGAAGAATGAAACACTATTTTTAGAGATGATTCACTTGATTCAATTGTATCAATTTCTACTTTATTTTTTAGAGTTTCAATCAACTCCTTTTGTTTTAGATTTTTATCTTTATGAAGTTCAAGTGAAAGCAATGCCATATACATTATACTACCTATATCAATAGGTATCATAATATCATCCTTAGAATTATCAATTGCTTCAACAAGTTTTGAATGTAAATAGTATTCAAATTTCTCAAAACTATCATTCATCGTTTCTCTATAGATGAATGTATTGTTGTATCTAGCTTTCCCTTAGATTTTTAAATCAATTTTCCAATGTTAAATTTTATAACTTCTAATATTTTCTTTCTGATTATGGACTCCATATTTCTTTCCATAATGATCAAATTTGTAATTCAATTCCTTTTAATTTGTAAACCTTATATCTCCCAAGTTTAAAATTTGATAAATTACAATTTCAAAAACTTATTTATAAACTTAAATAAGAAATTTGTAAATTTAAATTTTTCCTAAACCTTTGATGTAGTAATCCTTTTATCTCCCTATTGAATTTGCAAAATTTCAAAAACTTCTAATTTCAAATCTTCTTAAAATTTAAAGAACTTCAAGAAAATATTTAATAACTTCAAAAACTTGAAAAAATAAATCTTTTAACTTAAATTCTTCAAATAACTCCAAATTAAATTAAATCAAATAAATATTAAATCCTATTTGAAGTAGAAAACCTTATCACTCCATGCTTTAATATTAAAAACTCAAAAAAAAAAATTTGAAATATTAATTCCAAACTATAGTAGAAAACCTTATATCTCCTAATAATTAAATCATAAAAAACTTATAACTCCTAAATCATAACATGCTTTTTACTAATCAAATAACTCCTCTGATTAACTTATTACTCCAATTAAAGTACCTAAATTTAGGTCTTTAATTCTTCATTAAAGGTAATATGGCTTACCTTATTGGCTTGCTTGATTAACCTTCCTTGCATGCTTGTTTATTCAACCTTTCTGGGATGCGATAACGTCTCTAAAGTTTGTTATCTCAGTATTCCAACTAAGGATTTAAATAGCCTTAAAAAACATGTCTGGCTCATCATAAATTCCACATGTTAATCTGCATGGTAGTCAGTGAATGAAACATTAGCAATGAACGCTTCAAAAGTCATTACTTGTGAATGCAATGAAACATTTGGCTTCTCAATGGAAATTTGGTTGCTTCTCAATGAAGCGTTGGCTTCAAAACATTAATTTTTCTATGAATTTCACTTTCTTAACTCTTGAGTATCCAATATTTCTTGGATACATTGTTAAATACTTTCAAAGCTTTTGGTTTTTTTGTGAGGTGAATGCTACATTATGATCTATCATTCAACTTTGTGAAGCAACTGGTACATTGGTCTCCTATTCTCAAGCCTTATCTTTGGCTGTGAAGATGTTACTCTCCCAATTCTTCATGTTCTATGGAACATTTCTCTCTTGGTTCTTCATGTTCTATGGAACGTTGCTATCCCAGTTCCTCACATTCTATGAAGATATTGCTCTCACTTCTCTCTTAATCATGGTTCTTCATGTTCTTTGGAGAAGTTGTTCTTGTTTCTCCTTCACATTTTATGAGAACGTTATTCTCCTGATCATGGCTCTTCATGTTGTTCTCTTAGTTTTTGTATGAATTTGTGATTGCTCTTCATGTTCTATGAAGTAGCTCTCATGGTTTATGGATGAGCATGTGACTGCCCTTCACATTCTATGAAGATGCTCTCCTATTGATGTCATTGTCCAGATAGCTTCTCAAATAGCACTTGGATAGCGATCAATTTGGTGCTTAGAGGGCACTCTATTCCATGCATGGATAGCACTTAGATTATTACTTAGAGGGTGATCTATTCCATGCTTGAATATTATTATGGATGGTATTTACCTTTTATCCGTAGGTGATGCTTTAGATGGCATTCACACCTTTATTTTGATCATTGCTTTCTTTTACTAGTGCATAGCTTCTTACCATTCTTACGCAACTTACTTTCTATCTGTCTTATTTTACTAGTACTTAGCACTTGCCTTCTAATTATTCTTACTTGTGCTTACTCTATTAGCACTTAGGACAATAATTGAATACATATCCTCTTTCTTTGGTGTCATTGTAGATAGAACTTGAATATTTGTCCCACTTTCTCTAGTGACCTATAGCTTTCTCTGGTGAGCTAAAGATAGTTCTTGAATGTTTGAATACTTGACCAATACTTGTTGGTGTCTTTCATAATAGTGATATTTATCTTTTTAGATTGATAGCACTTCTTGATAGCTTTCTAGTTTATCTCAATATATTCTTGAATGCCTTCTAATTCTTCACTGAATCAAAGGCCAAGATTGAAATATATGTATTATTTCTAGTCAACCTTATCTTTCTAGTTATTTGATTAACCAAAACTTTTCTCTATGCCTCTATATACTTTATATCTAGAGGCTTCTTCTTTATACTTCTCAATACAACATTTATCTATCCCTATAATATTATACTACTTCTCAATCTTTGTAAAAAGTTTTGATGCTTCTCAATTTATTGGAATTTAACTCCAATGTTTGGTTTTCAATGTATGAAATCATCGATGTCTAAATTCTTTCTTTAATGTCTTAGGTTTCACCTAAGAATAAACTATGATTCTCCTCATTTCTAGAGAACCCAATATCAATGTCAAGGTGACTATGAATTTCCCCTCACATCCAACTATCTCTTGAGTTGGATCTCTCTATCAATGTCCAAATTTCTCCTAAGTTGGCTCTCTCTATCAATATCCAACTTTCTCCTACGTTGGCAAACTCTATCAATGTCCAACTTTCTCTTGCATTGGCCCTCAACCAAATTAGTTAAGTCCTAATATTCACTGGTTTTCCTTCAACCAAGTGTAAATGCCCTAGCATCTAAATCAAGGTAATTTATCCTTAACTGCTCAATCTCTACTCAATCAAACATTTAAAAATAGACTTCAAATCTTCATTGCCTTCAAATTGGATGGACTCTAATATAAATCTATCAAGAATGAACAGAGTTAAATGATGATGATGGTGGCTAATAAAATAACTTTATAAAAAATGGATAGAGTTAAGTGGTAGCTTTGATACCACTATTGGCTTTTAAGCCTTACTACCACAAAATATAATAGGTCCCAATATAAAGAAGCCACAATATTAAAGGTTGAAATATCAATAATGAAGAGTAGAATTATATATGTGAGCAATCAAATATATATCTAGGCCAATATAAATATAATATAACCTTCACCTATAATATCAAATATGAATGTAATGGAGAAAAATCATTTATGTGCATGCATGAATAATACTTACAAAATGAATTGCTCAAAATATGTATACAAGCTCTATTATCAATGCTTGCTATGTGGTGATCGTTTACAAATTTTCCCAATACATTGTATGGAGCTTTGTCTCCATAATATAGACATAGAAGATGACTCTTCATATACTTGACTATTGTTTTCCTTATGACAACTCCCATGACCTGTGGCTTATCATCTTACCACTTGCATACCAGACTCTTCACTCTATTCTTACATGCATACTTGACTCTATGATACTTGCACACTTCTACATGACTCTTACTCTCCTACATGCACTCCTAATACAAGACACTTTTGCACATCCTCATATTGTATATTTGCACATTTACATAAATGACACTTGTGCATATTCTCTCAATACACACTTGCACTCTTACTTACATGACACTTGTGCATTTCCTGCACATTGCACTCTTACATGACATGCACATTTCCTACACATTGACGCTTACATAAAGAGGAAATATAAATCACTCATCTAAACTATATATTTAACCCTAATATATTACCATGAAGGTACCATGGAGGTACATTAGCATGTACCAAATAATGTAATGTTCTCCAACAACAATATCAACCCAACATTTGTAATTTTGGACCAGAAATAAGATGATAAGACTTGAACCAAGAACTAAACTAAAAATTTGTAAAACCCCTCATTGAGTGATCGTCTAATATGTTTCTTGATCAATTGTAAACTCTTTGATATGAAATTTCATTTTGTCAAACCCCTACGTAGGACTCATTTTCTAACATTTTTTTTGCATTTATAATACTTATATTTTTCCAAATAACATTTTTTCCTAACTCTTTCCTTGATCATTAAATAATCTCCAAGTTTTGCCTCCAATGTCAAACTCGTAAGCGTAGAATTATATAACCCCGCCCTTCCACTACTCTTTCCTTTACAAACTTTATCCCACTTACATATAAAAGGCCTAGACTTATCTCATTTGCTTTCCAAATGAAATCTCTATAAATTTGTTCAATTCACATGCTATAACTACTAACAATCTTGAAGGGGCATCTTATATGGTCTTCTAGCTATGGTTAAAAACATACATTTTTGACCTATCAAACAAGATTTCATTCTATCAAAATTTGAGTTTGAAAGATCTTTTTTTTATTTATCAAAGGAATACCTATATATGTTGATGACAATTTTCAACTTTAAACCCTAAAATCTCCACAACAATCCATTGTAAATCTAGGATAATTTTAATGAAAAGCTATTGCATTTTATCGTATAAACCAACTATCTAACAACCTTACACAGCATAATAGTAATGATTTAAATTCCATGGCCTTTCTAGCTGAGGGAGGATCCAAAATAAAATTATCACAAATAAATTGGAGATGAGATGAGATTGGAAGGTACCATTCAATGCAACCTAAATACTTTTATTTTTCCTTCTATTTTTGCCTATGAAAAATCTCTTCCTAATGCCTCATCAAGAACAATGAAGAGATAAGGAGATAGTGGGTCACACTAACAAAGTCCATTAAATAATTTAGAATATCCAACAAGGGATCAATTGATCAAAATAAGAATATTTTAAAGCAACATAACAACACCTAATGTATTCACACTAAACTAAAATTAAAATTTTAAGAATATCACGTAGAAAACTTCAACAAACCCTATCATAAGCTTTGTTCATATCTAATTGTACAATCAGACTTGGTTTTTCATGGAATGAAGAGAATGTAAGGCCTCTTGTGCAATAATTATACCATCAAGGATTTGTTTACCATGAACAAAACCACCATTGTTCCTTCAATATAACACAATTTAGAAAGCTTTTAAAATATTTGCCACAAATTTTAAAAGATCTTATAAATCATAGTACAAATGCTTCATAGAAAGAAACTATCAAACTGTTTTGTCTCACCTTTCTTGGATACCTATACAATAAAGGTGTCATTGATCTCATTTATTATAGACTTCTTTTTCCTGGCCTTTGCTACTATAGTAAACATGTTGCTCTTTACTAAATCCTAAAAAAAATGAAAGAAGATTGCAAGAAATCCATGTGGCCCTAGTGCCTTATCAAGTGAAATGTGAAATTGTCTCCTACATCTTCTCAATAAAGATCTAATATATCAAGCTTTCATTTTTCCTTTTGTATGATAATTGATGGAATATTTTGCAAAAGATTGCCCTGAGCCTCCTCATCTTTCCTAACTTGTGATAGAATATCTTTGAAATAATTAACTCTTTCCTTCCTAATCTCTTCTTCTTTGATACTTCTTTCATTTGGAGTTGAAATATTTTTTATTTAATAAAATAAATAAATATTGTTTTGGAAACAACATGATCCATTTCTTAAGACATTTCACCCTATATCTTTGGGCCCAATATGACTCTTCCTTTTGTGATACATAATTACTATTGGAAAGTAATTATTTTCTTACACATAAGTATCTTGGTCCATACCATTAATTTTGGTACTATCTTTGGTAAGTTGTTAAGTTTGGATTTAATTTCCTTATTTATGTTAAATATGTTACCAAAATTCTTAAAATTAAAATTTTCATTTTCCCCTTTAGATATTTCAATTTGTGAAAAAATCTACACATATGTAACCCTTCAAACCTTACTTCATTCAATTAGAACAAAACCATTTGAAAGATATTAAATAATTAAAGCCACGTAGATTAAAAATAAAATGGCTTTAGATGACCATTATTGATAGATCACATCTCAAGAGAATGGGCTTTTAATCTAATCTTGGTTGTGATTAAAGGTCTAGAGAGATTGGATACTCTATTTGCAACCATGTATTAGATTAAATAACAATTAAATATTTCTACTACATGAGTTTGCCCAATATGTTTATTATCCCATGTATATTGAAAGTTTTAAGGTATTGCATCCCAAAGGCTATTTGAATTGACAATTGAATCAAAATCCTCCATCGATTTAGACTATTTAGGAATGCCACCCTTCTTTTACAAAGGATATAGAACTATGTTGAATTTTGCACGTGGAATCAATAGAGCACAATTCTTAACCATAATTGAATTTGACATATAAAAAAAGAGGCCCTTCAACATCTATTACAAAGAGTAACTATAGTTGGAGAATATACATTTGATTTCAACTTTTATATTTGCTTCGTTCCTACAAAAGAGAGTAACTCAATTATTTCGTTCTTTAACCAATTGTCCATCATTTTTACAATTATATTGTTGCAAGACCTCTTGAAGCTCCCATAATAGAAATTGATTGTTGGTGTATCTAAATTATTTTCCTAAAGGATTCAGTCCTCGTTTTCTAATGTAATTCCTATTTTCTAGTTTTGTTCACGTTAATTTATTTCATATTTTGTTATAACCAAGCCTATTGTTCTAGCTATATTCCAGGTAAACAATTAAGCTTAACTTGGAAAATAGTCTCCTACTCTCTTCTATAAAAGACCACTAGAGATCTAGAAAATTCATTGTACTATCTTAAGGAGATCCCAATATTTATAAAGTCCCATCTTTCACATATCTATTTCTTTAATATATTCAATGGTTGAATGGGGCCTAAATTTCAAGGTGTTTGATCATGTGATTCTACAAACTTGTGCACAAATATTGTAAGCCCTCACATGGTATCAAAGTAACAATGATCTATCTTCATTTCGTATACTAGATAAGTTCATCATTATATTTTCTTGTTGTCATCATTTTCCTTAACACTTAATATGATTTCAATTCAAAGTTTACCTATGAAATAATGTATCAAGGTCTCAATACATGGATTCCATATCACTATACAAGAATTAGGCAAATGTGTTGTAACATAATATTCAACAACAATTTTAAAAAGTGGCAACAACACCACTTCTTTGAAATATGAGATGAAATATAGAAGAATAAGAATGTCAAAGAGGTTAGGAGCCTTTGGAATGACATTTCATGATTCTGCACATTCTTTTTACTTTGTACCTAAGACTTTCTAGCCTTCAAAGATTGCATGTGCATAAGGAAGACCCAAATATTTCATCCTTTCATGCATCAAGTGATAATGGAGTTAATATTGACAATAACAAGAATATCAACTTGATCCAATGGGGGTTTGTGTAAATCTGATAAATTGTGATCCTCGTATCCTTCCTTCAAAGTAAAAAGGTTATTGTTTGTGCAAATAGAAATGGCTAATGTGCATGTGATTGTGACTCTAATTAATTTGTTAAGCAAGATTTAGTGGATGTGCAAGACGATATTCTTCTGAAATTGATGCCTTATGTTCCTTTTACTCATTGTATTTTAAAGAATCTCTTTTCAAATCTCAAATAGATCTAGCCAAATGACATCTCTTGCCCAACTTTTTTGGGTCTAACATTGTTCTTCGAAGTTTGTGCATAACTAGCACCAAGTCATAAATGATAATATCATTGTGAGGCTTCCATAATTTTATTATCTGGCATTTCCATTGGTGAATTCTAAGGCAAAGATACAACTAGTATTGAAGAGGATGTAGGTAGGCAAATCCATATAAGAAGCAAGAATAAAATTAGGATTTGCACAGTCTTGAAGAAGACTGTACTATCTAGTGAGATAGTACAATTGACAAGAAGACTGTACTATCTAGTGAGATAGTACAATTGACAAGAAGATTGTACTATCTAGTGAGATAGTACAATGGGCAAGAGGAATGTACTATCTAGTGAGATAGTACAATTGACAAGTTAAAATGTACATTGTACAATTTGGTATAAATTGTACAATTATGAAATAAATTATTAAAATGCATGTGAAATGAAATGAAATGTGAAGACATGCAAATGAAATGTAATTTGATGAAAATCAAATTAAACCTTAGTCAAGATTAATTAAATTTATTAATGTACGGGCAGTTGTGAATAATGAATTGTCTCAGGAACCGCTTTGGAACGGCCTGGACAGCCATTATAAGCCCCCCATTCGAATTTTGGGTTGGTTGGTTGTAGTGGAGGATTTTTGGTGGATTGTTAGTGTTCATGGCTACCCATTCATGTACAATTCATGGATTGGGAAGCATGGAGTAATTTAAAATTGTTATGTAATGCTGTACACTCCCTGTGTACAACTTTAGAATAATATAAATCCTTGTTTCAGTCAAATATGGTTATGCATGTGTGTGGATCTGAGAGCAATCTCAATAAATGTATTGTTGGGGGATTTTTATTGATATTGCAGGTATTGTGGAGTCCAGATCTGTTGTGGAGTTGCATACCCAGAAACCGTACAACCATCAATGTACTATTATGTGAAATAGAAGAATAATGAGAAACTCATGCTAATGGTTGTTATCCATTATGGGAATTGATGTTTTTGGCAATAAGAGGAAAATGGGTATTTTCTAAGTCAGGAGATCTGGAAAAAAAAGGGTTTTTACCAAACAGTACAAGGGTTTGCAATTTCATACATCTATTGAGTTTTTGGCCTAAAACTATACTTTGAAGCATGTTGAAGGTAAATCAAGTGATTTCCAAGTGAATCCTGGTAAAATGAGTGAGATTTGAGCAATTCCAAGATTCTTGGAGAAATCGTACAATCGTCAGTTATAACCGTACAACTGTACGATTTGGGACTATACAGTCTCAAGTTGTACGATTTGAAGATCATACAATGGTAAATAGTACAACTATATGGAATTGGCCATATTATGTGCAATTAATTGGAATTTATATTAAATATCTCTCATCCCATCCCTCTCGGGAATACTGCACTCCACTCGTGCTACAGAGGATTCTATTATGTGTGGTAGTGATCAAGGATGCTAATTTGTGAGGGTTATCTTGTTTGCAAGCTTATGGAGAGAATCAACAAAATAATCATCATGGACTATTTCCTTATAGGAAGAAAAAAAATGTGATGCATCATTTTAGCAAATCCCAAGTTTGAGCTCATCCAACATGATGTTGTCGAGCTACTCCTACAGAAGATCATTTAGATCTACTACTTGGCATATACACATTACAAGCACATCCCTCTGAAGATAGATATATATTCCAAAATATATGCTAGATTTTCTAAGAGATGTATTCTGTAAATATATTGTCTAATGTGGTTGAGAAGGAAAGCAAACCCATCTTATTAATTGCCCAATTGTGGGCAACTTTTATGACTTTGAAGAGTGGGATCCTATAAGTGGTCAAATACCCTTACAATTCATTTGTAATGCCATACCAACCTCTCAAAGTCTACTTGTGGTCGTGTTATGCTTTTTTTTGTTTTGTTTACTAGAAGAAGCACTAAAATTAATTTTCTACCAAAACAAGGGCAAGCTCTACCTCTAAAGATGTTTAATGCTCTATCTATTACATGGAGACATATTTCTCCTTCATTTTAGTGCCAATAAAAGGTAGACTTAGAGAGCTTTCTAAGATATATCATATGGCATGTTTTATTGAAAGCAAATGGGATATTTTAATTGTTGAACACTCGATAGCTATCCAAAATTGTACTTTGTGATAGCATGTTCGATCTTGACTACAACTACAAAATTCTGAATAGTTGTAGTTTTTTCATGTGGTTGTCAAAGCTTTCACACAACCACTAATTCTAGAGGTTTATCCCCTTTCAAAAACATATTTATGGAGTTAGAATTTATATTGGTAGCTTGTTTGTATGTGTTTTTCATGTAGACTATATTTGCTCCTATATCCAACCACCAACATGAAATCAACATTGGAAAGGATGGTAAGCTTTAACAATTGTATATCTTCAAATGGAAAGAAGTAGATTTATTGCACCTTTTGCAGTAAATGTGACTAATATCAAAAGAAGATGCTAGCTTGAAAGGGAAGCAATGAAGACATACAAGCCCAAGCTCTTTCTCCTACAAATTCTAAGAAGGGTTTTTGTTCCTCTGTCATTTGAAAGGATGATAGACTCCGAGCTATATTGTAGTACTAAATTGTTAGGTGTTTTTCTTATATTTGGCATCTATGATGCTAGTATTTTTTTGCTTTTGTACTTTTGGCATAACTTAGGAGCCAATGTTCCCATACTAGTTTTTTTGTTAAAGTTATTTTTTAGACTTGACACCTTTCCACTTTACTTCAACAACTATGTCACTTGGATCATGTTGCTTTGTATGATGCTTTGTGCTTGCTTCCTTATTTTGAATAACTTTTGAGCACCTTGTTTGTTGGGAGCACTTCAGTTGGTTCGATGTCTTTTTCCCATGGCTAGGCAACTTTGTCAACAACTTCATCTTCATATACCCTACATTGCTTCTATATTGTTTCATCTTTGAGTCATTTCACTTCTTCGATCATGAAGTAAATGAAGAAATTCTTTGGGGAGGATATTGTGGAATTCCCCCTCCCTAAGTTAAGCTTAAGAGGAATTTTAATGTTTTTTTTTTATTTATTTGTGGAAAACATCCCAAAAGGGATGCCACTTTCGGGTAAGACCCAAGGAGGCAGGGGTATCCATTCCGCAAAAAATGCCCAGGACTCGGACCTGGCCTACCACCTTTGACATACTCAAGGAGCAAACAAACACCCAAAACCAATTTAAAAATAAGTAAATAACAACAAAAATAATAAAATAAAATAAAAAGCATGCTCCTTGAGTGTGTCAAAAACAAAAGCACAACCAAACATGCACAATAAGATAAAAGAAACCACAACACAAACCACATAGAAAAACACAAGAACCACATAACAAAACACAAACAAGACAAAAACAACAGAACACTACAAAGACATAACCCAAAAAAACATGAAAAATAAACACAACCAAAACCTCAAAAATTAAAAAAAATAAAATAGAAATAAAAGTAAAAAACAACCAACAACAGAAAATAAACAAAAACAAAATACATAGAAAACACTCACACATAAAAACACGAAATAACACAAACAAAGAGAAACCCAAGAACAAGAACGAAAAAAACACAAGAACAATAACAAAAAACATTAAAAAAAAACAAACAAACAAAACAATAAAAACACAAGAACAACAAAAAACAACACAAAGAACACAAAAACAAAACAAAACAAAAGAACCCACCCACCTTAAAAAACTAAACAAAAACAAAAACAAAAAGAAAAAAGAAAAAAAAATGAACAAAACAATGACCTATCTAGACCAGAAGACTATTAAGGCAAGAATCAACAGAGGAAATAAAATAAAGAATAGAATGAGCTAGGGAACTAAAAAAAAACTGAATGAACCAAAGAGAAGCAAAAAAATAAAAAATAAAAAGAAACTAGGTACTTTCAGAACTGGAGCCATCCAAAGAAATGATAGAAAGAAGAGCTTCCCTAATTTGAGAAGCCCACCACATAGGAGGGTGGCCATAACAAGTAAGATCACCTTTGTCCAAAGCTCAATTAGCTAAAGCATCAGCACTCTTGTTTTGATCTCTAACCACATGATTGTAATCAACTTTCAAAAATCCCATCTGGATTAACTGAATCTTCTCAATAATTATTTTTATTCTCCAATACACCTTATGATTATTAGGAGTCTTCAAGAGATTAATCATAAGTTGAGAGTCAGACTCAACTAACACCTTTTCCCATCCAACCTTAGTAGCCTCCTGAAGACCTCTAAGGATACCATACCCCTCAACAAGGTTATTGGAAAGAATACCCAAATTCTCAGCAAAAGTAAAAACCAGGGAGCCATCTGAAATTCTACCAATTCCTCCCACACTGGCTTTTCTAGGGTTCCCTCTAGAGGCTCCATCAGTATTGACTTTTCCAAAATCCTTAGGAGGAGGTTGCCAATTTCTAGTCCTATCCATCTTACTAATACTCACATTCCCTTTAAGTTGGTTGCCCTTAGAAGGTTTAATCTTCAATCTTTGCATCACTTGATCCCATCTTTGGTGGGAGTTTTGGGGGTGATTAAGGAGTTGATGGACTCATTCAACTAAGTTGGCTATGGTCTTTTGCCAAATATAGTGAATATCTTTCCTATCTTGATTAAAAATTTGGTTGTTCCTTTCATTCCAAATATTCCAAAGAAGAATGGTAGAACCCATCAAACCTAACTGCCTAATAAAATGATCAACACCCTCTTGATTAGGCCAATCCCTCCAAAGTTGTTCAAAAGTAAAAAAATTGGACCACTGTAAGCCAAGTAAAGTGTCCATTCTCCTCCATAGCTCAGAGGCTAAAGTACACTCAATAAAAAGATGGTTGATATTTTCTACATTCTCTTCACACATTTCACATCTAAAAGGGCCATGAAAACCACGCTTCATAAGTTGCTCACCAGTAAGCACCCTACAATGCAATAAAATCCAATTAAAGAACCTCACCTTAGGCCAGAGCTTTTGAGCCCACAATCGAGAAAATATGTCAGAAGAATGGTTTGGATTATTATGGCATAAGGTCAAATAACCTTGAGCAACCGAATACTCACCCTTAGTAGTGTTGTTCCATCCAAAACAATCTTTTTCATGGGACCAAGAGAGGGATCTCATATGAAGGATGCCTTGGATATCTTGTCTTTGCCTTTCTAGGATTTGAATAGGCCAGTCCTCAATAGGGATCCAATATCTACCAACATTTGAATTACCAGTTGGTACCGATAGTAATTAGCCACCTTTATCCAATTAGCTCGGTGAACCTCCTCCATCCAAGGCCTCTAATCGGGAAACTGAGTTATCAAAGGCTTGTGACCATCCCAAGAACCTGTCCAAAAATTTGCATGTTGACCATTATGAATAATCTAAAATAATTTTTTCTTTATAAAATCCTCACCAGTCTTAAGAACTGCTAAAATGGGAGAACCTTTGGTAGGAAGTTGATAGCGAACAAGGTCTTCAAGACTTTTATTCTCAGCATATTTAGCACAGATATTATTGGCCCAAAGAGCATTGGGGTTATGCAACATCCTCCAATATAATTTAGCAGCTAAAGCTTTGTTGTTATTAATTGAAGACCGAAATCCTAACCCTCCTTCAATCTTAGGAAGACATAAAGTATCCCATTTCACCAAGGCCCATTTTCTTTTCTCCTTAGTACCACTCCAAAGGAAACGATGACTGATTTGATCCAATTCTCGAAGAACAACCTTTGGGATATTCAAAACGGAAGAAACATAAATAGGAATAGTTTGAAGGACTGATTTTACCAAGGTGATTCTACCCCCAAAAGAAAGCCACTTGTTGGTCCACTTTCCAATTTTCTTCTTGACTTTGTCCAACAACCAATTCCAATCTTTATTTTTTTGCCTTTGAATATTTATGGGAATACCTAAATAAGTGATTGGAAGAGAGGTCTTCTTATATCTTAATTTATCCAAGACCATGGATTCCTGTCTAGTAGAGCAGTGAAAGAAAATAACTTTAGATTTGTCTTCATTGATCAACTACCTAGTAGCCTTAGAAAAATAGCTAATGATTTGCTTAATATTAGAAGCTTCCTTAACTTTAGCTTTACCTAAAAGAGTAGAGTCATCCACAAATTGAAGATGAGAGATAGGTCTAGCTCCATGAGCAATGGTAACTCCCTCAAGGGTTTTCTTTTCCCTCTTTTTGGTTATAGTCCTACCCAAGCATTCAACAAGAATGATGAATAAATAAAGGCATAGCGGGTCACCTTGCCTAATACCTCTGGAAGTTGGAAAAGACTGAGAAGGTCTGCCATTGATAAGAACTAAGTAGGAAACTGAAGAGATACATCCCATAATCCAATCCATCCAATCCAGAATTTTGGAGGGTTTGTTGGAGAAAGAGGAAATTTTAGAGGGGGGATAAAGAAATATCTATTTTAACGTCCTTCACTACTCTGATACAGGAGCATCCGATGGCAAAAGAGCAATCTTGCATCGACAAAAAAAATTTCTAAGTGTTTGCCTTGATGTCGCGATATCGCGACAGAGAAAAGTGTCGCGATATCGTGACATGTCGCGTTTTCGTGACTCAAGAAGGAGAGAGAAGGCATGGAGCAAAAATGTCACGATTTCGTGACATGTCGCGAAATCGCGACCGAAAGAAGACAGGAAAGGCGCAGAGGAGAAAATGTCGCGATTTCGCGACATGTCACGAAATCATGACCGAAGAAGCAGAAAAGAAGCAAGGGAGGAAATTGTCGCGATATCGCGACATGTCACGATTTCACGACCCGAGAGGCGAGGAGGAGCCAGAAAGGAAATATGTCGCGATATCGCGACATGTCACGATTTCACGACCAAAAAGAGAAAGAAGAGCCGGAAGGAAAAGATGTCGCGATATCGCGACATGTCGCATTATCGCGACCAAAGGACGAGAGAAAGCGCAAAGGAGAAAAGTGTCGCGATATCGCGACATGTCGCATTTTCATGACCCAAGGACGAAAGAAGGCGCAAAGGAGAAGAAGTGTCACGATATCGCGACATGTCGCATTTTCGCGACAAAAGGACGAAAGAAGGCGCAAGGGAGAAGAAGTGTCGCGATATCGCGACATGTCGCATTTTCGCGACCAGAAGACGATGGGAGGCGCAAGAGAGAGAAGTGTCGCGATATCGCGACATGTCGCATTTTCGCGACTCGAGAAAGGCAGGAAGGCCAAAAAGCAAAAGTGTCACGATATCGCGACATGTCGCATTTTCGTGACTCGAAGAAAGCAAGAAGGCAGAGGAGCCAAAAGTGTCGCGATATCGCGACATGTCGCATTTTCGTGACTCGAAGAGGACAGGAAGGCGGAGAAGCCAAAAGTGTCACGATATCGCGACATGTCACATTTTCGTGACTCGAAGAGGACAGGAAGGCGGAGAAGCCAAAAGTGTCGCGATATCGTGACATGTCGCATTTTCGTGACTCGAAGAGGGCAGGAAGGCAGGGAAGCCAAAAGTGTCGCGATATCGCGACATGTCACATTTTCATGACCAAACAAAAGAAAAGAAAGCGCAGGCGGTTACAGGAGCCGTTACAGAGGAAACGATCGAGCGGTGGTATACCGAACGTCATCAATGGTTGACAGGTGGACCGAGCTTACAGTGGCAGCACTGAACAGCACGTGGCACCGAGGTGCAGTGAAAGCAGACGAAGATCAAGGGTCGAAAAGGAAGGCGCTCGAAAGCGCAGACAACGAAGAGGCACGGGAATTGAAATGAAGGGTCAGAAAAGGGAAACGAAGAGTCATGCCAGAGATGTTAAAAGGGGAAGCGAAGGCATGCACAAGGGTCGGAGAACTGCTGAGCCATAGTTGCAGACGTGAAGGCAAGAGGGCGATTCTGGACCAGTTCAGACGGTTATTCTTCCTAGGCGGAAGATGCTATAAGAGGAAAAGAAAATAACTATCTTTCAGAGTGAAGGAGTTTTAAATGGCAGACTGTTGCCATTATTGTAAATCAATTCCAACTGTAATGAATGTGAATTAAGAATCTGTTGTGAGTTATTTGTGGATCACCATCAAGTGGTATCAGAGCGGGAGTTCCTGAGTGTGTGAGCAGATCATCGAAAGTGAGGCAGTTTGCACTAGGATCTATGGAAGGATTGTGAGAAGAGAGTGAGGAAGAATGCCTCCACGAAGAAACCATGGTGGTGGAAGGAATGTGGTACCTGAAGAAGATTTTAGAGCTTTGCAGAGGCAAGTGCAAGCCCTACAAGAGGAATTGCAAAGAGGGGTTGAACCAAGGAGAGAAGACCATAGTGAAGATGAAGCTTGGGAGGTTGATGATCCATCGGTTGAAGAAGAAGCAACGGATCCTGCAGAAGCCAGATTAATTAAGGCCATATCTCGGATCGGGAAGAAGGTGAAGTTTGAGGTCTCCACGTATTCTGGGAGTCTCAATTCAGAGGAGTTAATTGACTGGATCAATGATATGGAGGAATATTTTGAGTATGAGGAGGTTGTAGATCCAGATCGGATCAAGTTTGCCAAAACAAAGTTGAAAGGCCATGCTTGCATATGGTGGAAAGAAGTGCAGCTAGAAAGAAATAGAGGAGGAAAGGAAAAGATAACCAGATGGGATCGAATGGTAGAGAAGTTGAAGAGACAGTTTATTCCTATAGATTACGAATTGGACCTGTTGAGAAGAATGCAGAGTTTGAGACAGTCAAACAGATCTGTCAAAGAATATACAGAGGAGTTCTACCAGATCTCAATCGAATCTGGCCATGCAGAGGCTAACAAGGAGAAGGTGGCCCGTTACATCAATGGGTTGAGAACCAGTATTCAAGAAGAGTTGATTCTGGTTAGGATGAGCACCATTGAGGATGCTTACCAGTTTGCCCTCAAGGTCGAAGAGAAGTTGAACAGACGGTTTGAGGGAAAGCAAAGAGGAAGAGGTCATGGGGGAAGAACTGGTGGAAGGACCAGTGGAGAAAAATATAAGGATCAGAAGAAGGCTGGTGAAACCAATAATACCCAGGATCAGGAAGATAGGAACACCTACCAACCCCATAATCATAACAATGGTTACCCAAGGGGAAGAGGTAGATCTGGACGTGGATTTGGAAGGGGAGGATTTCATGGAACCTGTTTCCACTATGGCGAAGAAGGACATCGAGCATACGAGTGTCCACAACACCGAGAAGGGACAAATGAGAGACCTGAGGGTCCTACCAGAGCTATTGTAGCCGATGAAGGTGCTGAATCAAAACATTCTGAGGAGGCAGAGGGAGGAGAAGTTATGGTTACAAGGAGGACCCTGTTGAATGAGGAGAAAGGATCGGACTAGAGAAGGAGCCTGTTTCGCACAAGGTGCAGAAGTTTAGGTAAGGTCTGTAACATCATTATAGATAATGGCAGTATCGATAACTTGGTCTCAGAAGAAATGGTTACCAAGTTACAATTAAAGAGAAAGGCACACCCGCATCCATATCGAATTGCGTGGTTACAGAAGGACCATAGGGCTTTGGTCAGTGAGCAATGCTCGATGAAATTTAATATTGGGAAGTACTGTGATGAGGTCCTGTGTGACATCCTGCCTATGGATGCTTGCCATTTGCTGTTGGGAAGGCCATGGCAGTTTGATCGATGTGCAGTGCATGATGGTCGCGCCAACACTTACTCAGTGACAAAGAATGGAGTGCGCCATAAGTTGAAGCCCTTGCAGGAGGCGGGTGAAAAGGTATGTAGCAGCGCTAGAATCTGTTTAGTTGAAGGGGGAAGATTTTTGGATAGTTTAAAGCATGAGCATATGTGCTATGCATTAATTCCTAGAGTTAGGAAGGAAGAATGCAAGGATACCCCTGTAGAAGTCTTAGGACTATTAGAAGAATTTCTAGACATTGTATCTGATAATGTGCCTGAAGGTTTACCACCAGTGAGGAAGATCAGTCACCATATAGATTTGATACCAGGATCTAGTTTACCCAATAAGGCAGCACATAGAATGACTCCTACAGAAACTAAAGAGCTGAACAGGCAAGTCCAAGAGTTGCTAAAAAAGGGACTGATTCGGGAGAGCTTGAGTCCATGTGCAGTACTTGCAGTACTAGCACCAAAGAAATATGGAGAATGGAGAATGTGTACAGACTCTCGAGCCATTAACAAGATCACCATAAAGTACAGATTTCCATTGCCAAGGATGGATGACATTATGGACTTGTTTGAGTGGAGCCAAGTACTTCACAAAGATTGATTTAAAGAGTGGTTATCATCGAATTCGTGTCAGAGAAGGAGATGAATGGAAGACAGCCTTCAAGACCAGAGAAGGTTTGTATGAATGGTTGGTCATGCCATTTGGGCTAACCAATGCACCAAGCACATTCATGCGGTTGATGAATGAGGTATTGAAAGAATTTTTAGGCAAATTCATCATTGTCTATTTGGATGATATTTTAATATTTAGCAGAACCCTGGAAGAGCATCCGATGCGAGTCGAGAGGGTTTTTGAGAAGGCTACGGGAGGAGCAGTTGTTAATAAATCGAAGAAGTGTAATTTCATGAAGAAAGAGTTAGTGTACCCAGGATTTGTCATCTCGATCGAAGGTCTAAAAATGGACCCAAAAAAGGTGAGAGCTATCATTGAATGGCCTACTCCGAGAAGCACGACTGAGGTAAGATCATTCCATGGTCTAGCAAGTTTTTACAGGAAATTCATTAGAAATTTCAGCAGTATTTGTGCACCCCTTACAGAAACAATGAGAGGGGATAAGAAGGAATTCAAGTGGACCTTAGGAGCAGATAGGAGTTTTGGTATGATGAAGAAGAAGGTTACAGAGCAACTTGTTTTGGCACTTCCAGATTTTAATAAGGTATTCCAGGTAGATTGTGATGCTAGTGGTAGTGCCATAGGAGCTGTTTTGAGTCAAGAAGGTAAACCTGTTGCTTACTTTAGTGAGAAACTCAATGATGCTAGGAAGAAGTATTCAGTTTATGATCAAGAGTTTTATGCTATAGTTCAGGCTCTAAAGAAGTGGCGGCATTACTTGCTGCCAAAAGAGTTTGTTCTATATACTGATCATCAGGCCTTGTAGTATATCAATAGCCAAGGGAAACTAAATCAAAGGCACCTAAAATGGGTTGAGTTTCTACAGAGTTATACCTTTGTGTTGAAGCACAGGAGCGAAAAATCAAACAGAGTTGCAGATGCCTTAAGTAGAAGGCAGTGTTTGTTGACAGAAATGAAGGTGGAAGTGGTAGGATTTGATGAACTGAAGGGTTTGTACCCCGAAGATCCTGATTTTGTAGAAGCCTGGAAGGCTTGCTTGGCACTTGTCACTTTGGACAGGACCAAGTGGTTGGATTTTCTGATCCAAGATGGAATGTTGTTTAGAGGAAGTCAATTATGCATTCCAAGGAGTTCAATGAGGGAAAATCTAGTCAAGGAGAAACACAGTGGAGGGCTGGATGGACATTTTGGTCGGGACAAGACCATTGCCCTGGTTAGTGAGAACTACTATTGGCCACAACTGCAGCAAGATGTGAAGAGGTTTGTACAAAGCTGTAGAGTATGCCAGATGGTGAAGGGTGTGAGCCAGAACACTGGATTATACCAGCCATTACCTGTACCAAAGAGACCCTGGGAGGACGTCAGTATGGATTTCGTTCTTGGTCTACCAAGGACGCAGTGGGGAAATGATTCCATATTTGTGGTGGTTGACAGGTTTTCGAAGATGGCACATTTTATCCCTTGCCAGAAAACTAGTGACGCAGTTCACATTGCAGGTTTATTTTTCAAAGAGGTGGTACGACTTCATGGTCTACCAAAGAGTATCGTTTTTGATAGAGATACCAAGTTTGTTGGGCATTTCTAGAGGACTTTGTGGAAGAAATTGAAGACAGATTTGAAATTCAGTTCTGCATATCACCCACAGACTGATGGCCAAACGGAGGTGGTGAATAGAAGTCTGGGAAATCTATTGAGATGCTTGATAGGAGATAAGCCCACGGGATGGGATTTGGTTTTGCCACAGGCAAAATTTGCATACAACAATTCTGTCAACAGGAGTACTAACAAATCTCCATTTTAGATAATATATGGGAGCAGTCCAAGGAGTGCTTCTGAGTTGAGGAAGATGGCTACAGGGGAAAGGTGCAGTGCCGAGGTTGAGGACTTTGCAGAGCATCTGAAGAGTGTGCATGAAGAAGTGAAGAAGCACATTACTAACATGAACAACCAATATAAGACAAAGGCAGACCAGAAGCGACGGTTTAAGGAATTCGTAGTGGGTGAGGAAGTCATGGTTCATTTGAGAAAAGAGAGGTTTCCTGCTAAAACCTATAACAAGCTAAAGATGAAGAAGTTTGGACCATGCCAAATTTTGGGAAAACGGGATTCAGGCAATGCGTATGAAGTGGAATTGCCAAGTGGCCTTAACATATCACCTATTTTTAACATTGCAGATTTGGTAGAGTATCATGAAGGAGGCAGTAGCGAGACACCAAGTACAGAATTATGGAGTATTCCAACATCTACTTCAGCAGCAGACGAGATCGAGGAAATACTAGACACTCGAGCAGGCAGAAGTACCAGGAACAGCAGTATTCTGAATATCTGGTCAAGTGGAAGGGCAGACCTATCGAAGATGCAACTTGGTTGTCAAAAATAGAGGTCGACCACCTAGGTCTTCCTCCAACAGTACAGAAGTGAAGGACACTTCTCAATCTACCTCGGGTGTCTGATGCAGGAGCATCCGGTGGCAGAAGAGCAATCTTGCATCGACAAAAAAATTTTCTAAGTGTTTGCCTTGATGTCGTGATATCACGACAGAGAAAAGTGTCACGATATCACGACATGTCATGTTTTCGTGACTCAAGAAGGAGAGAGAAGGCGTGGAGCAAAAATGTCACGATTTCGTGACATGTCACAAAATCGTGACCAAAAGAAGACAGGAAAGAAGCAAAATCGTGACCGAAGAAGCATAAAAGAAGCAAGGGAGGAAAATATCGCGACATGTCGCGATTTCGTGACCCGAGAGGCGAGGAGGAGCCAGAAAGGAAAGATGTCACGATATCGCGACATGTCGCGATATCGCGACATGTCGCGATTTCGCGACCGAAAAAGAGAAAGAAGAGCCGAAAGGAAAAGATGTCGCGATATCGCGACATGTCGCATTATCGCGACCAAAGGACGAGAGAAAGCGCAAAGGAGAAAAGTGTCGCGATATCGTGACATGTCGCATTTTCGCGACCCAAGGACGAAAGAAGGCGCAAAGGAGAAGAAGTGTCGCGATATTGCGACATGTCGCATTTTCATGACGAAAGGACGAAAGAAGGCGCAAGGGAGAAGAAGTGTCACGATATCGCGACATGTCGCATTTTCGCGACCAGAAGACGATGGGAGGCGCAAGAGAGAGAAGTGTCACGATTTGTGGAAGAAATTTGTGTTTCGATCTCCTTCTTTGAGCCATTGAATTCTAGATTTTTGCTTTCATAAGATTTCTTCTCTTTGTTCCCATTCCTCTAATTGAGTTGTGAGTTTAATTTCATCTGCACTCCTCTTCTCTGTGAGGCCATCTAAACGGATTTTCTTATTCAAATTTTCAAGATGAGCAATAACTTCATGATTTTTTTTATGAACATCCCCAAACTCTTTCTAGTTCCAAGTCTTGATTTTGGATTTAATGTATTGCAGTATTTTGGCAAAACAGAACATATTAGTCCCATGCCTAGGTTTATCTTCCTTCCACCATTGTTGCACATGAGGTCTAAAGGAAATGTCTCTAAGCCACATTAATTGAAAACGAAAAGGAGAGAAACTCACATTGGTTTTCCACATTTCCACCATGACTGGCCAATGATCCGAACCAAGCATTATTAAGAGTCTTCACTTTAGGAATGTGACCATGGATTAAGAAATTTTCGGAGAGCAAAAACCTATCCAATCTCTCCATTATACAAGCTAAGCCTTGCCTTCTATTAGACCAAGTCATAAGGCCATTATCTGGTTGGATATCCACAAGATGGAGGTTTGCAATATATTTGCTCATGAGGTCAGTGCTTTTGTCCAAATTTCTATTTCCCCCCTTTTCTCATCCAGAGAGAGGATGGTATTGAAATCTCCTCCGATCAAGATCCAAGCTTTAGGAAAATGAGAGATAATATGAGTAATATCCTTCCACTGTCTTCTTTTTTCCTCCAAAGAATTCGGTGCATAAATAGTAATGCAGAGCATAATCTGGTTGAAATGTCTACTTTGAATAGCTATAGCCAACAAACCCCAATTGCCAATCATATGGTGAATAACTACCTCTTTTGGGTCCCAAAGACAAGCAATGCCACTTGAAGTCCCTTGGGAACTGAAGGAAACCACTTTTCCAGCTGGCAAAATTTTACTGGCAATTAAGTCCATATCCTCCATTGACATCTTTGTTTTTTGAAGGAAAACAAGATGTGGATGATTTATCTGAATCATTCTTCTAATTTCATTTTGTTTTGAAAGACTCCCTTTGAGTCCTCTAATATTCCAAGTGATGATCTTCATTAATACCAGGGCTAAAAAAGTTGGGAAGGGCATTAATCTTACCTTCCTCTACAAGATTTTCACCTTCTTTTACCATATGATATTGATTGGTCTTGCGACCTACTTTTTTATTAGAATCCATCTTCAATTTTTTTTCCCTCTTTCTTGAATTATTCCAATTGAATCTAAGATGGCTTCTAACCTTGAAGAATGCTCGTACATGACCAAAATTTTACTAGATGGTTCAATGGAGTCTATATTGGGACTCGCATTATTTGAAGTTTTGACATTTGAAATATTGTTTTTCTTGTGTAAATTTTCTCCTTTTTTTCTCGTTGAAAACCTTTGATTTGTTGGTTTGTCTCTCGAGTTCTTCCATTCATATTTAAATTGTGTTTCTAAGATTTCGGTTTCCATTATTTCCTCTTCCTCACTTGGGACATCATTTGTGGAAAGGATTTCAAACATATTAGCAGATGACTTTGATTGATCCTTCATAACTAGTTTTTTTCGAGTGTTCTTCTTCTTAGGTATTTGGAAACCTGTTGAGTTTATATCTTCTTTATTTTGATCAGGGAATTTTATTTGGGCAAGCACGGCCAAATGACCATATTCATGGCAAATTCTACAACGAAAATGAATGTTCTCATAGTCCACTACTTGCTCCCAAGTGTCTTCCCCAAATTGTAATGTGATCTTTTTAGGTAGGGGTTTGTCAAAATCCATTAAAACACAAATCCGAGCATAAATAATATGTTCAAAATTTTGAGTACAATCATGAGTCATCATAAAAGTTCCTAAAGAGTTTCCAATTGAAGAAAAAATAGTAGGATTCCAAAATTCAATAGGGAGGCCAAAGAGTCTAACCCACACGGGAGATATAGAAGGCATCTCTTCTTCGGCTTTAAATTTAGTATGTCAGGGCTTCATGAAAAGCCCTGCTCTTCCAAAAAACCAAGGACCCCTTGAAAAGTTTTCTCTCCATATTCATTATTAGCAAATAAAACAAGAAAATAATCATTTGGATAAATAGAGATTTGTAACTCACCTTTAGTTTTCCAGCTTTTTGCAACCCAGACTTTGAAAGCAGATAGACTCGGACGAAAACCCACGAACCGACAAATTAGTCCTCTTTTTTCCAAATCTTCAATGCCAGTCTGAATGTTACCAATATCAAGCTTAACAATAGGAGTTCCATCAACTGCTTTAAGACATCTTGACTCCGTTTTCTTGGGATCAATCTTAGGCATTCTTATAGGTTTATGGGAAGCCCTAATATTGATATTAGCATTGGGTTGAGGCTGTCCACCACGAAAGGCATCCCTAAAATTCATTTTTGGGACTGAGTCTTCGAAATTCTTATCCTTGACAGGGGTTTTTACAGTAGAATTATTTTGTGGGTGCACCTTAGCACCAAATTCACTTGAGATATGAGCCATTTTTTTATCAGCTGCTTGAAACTTGTTTCATGATATCTTTAATCCATGGAAATGTATGATTTTCACTTTTCTTTTGCGCAGCAAATTGGAAGCCGTTGTCACTCAAGTTCACAGTATGATCTGTTGAAAGACAAATTTCTAACCCATCTTGTATCCCCTATAACATTTCCTACTAAAATATTGAGCATAAACCACAAAAATATTGGCCGCTAGGGCCCGTAGGCCCTAAAAACCAACCTCTAGAGCTGCTTGCACTCAACCCAGATGAAACCCTCGCATAGCCGCTTACCAAATATATCATTCACACATAGGGATGCGCTAGGATCTGTGTTGCTCCAAATGATATGAAAATTGGTGGAGACGTTCTAGGGTTTTTCAGGCATCTACCCTCAAAATTTCAGCTCAATTCGAGTCCGGATGAGTGAGATATGACCAAAACGAGTTTGGCAGTTTGGGCAGTCCTGCGAAAAACGTCTAATCAATTTTGACCATCAAATAATTCCATTTCGATACTTTTCTAAAAACAAGCCGTTAATGTTTTTTTATTGTTCTCCTATAGAATACAAGTATTGATTTTGTTTTATTTTAATTGATTGAAATGGACCTCACCTTTATTACGTTATGACCACATGGTGGTATTACAACTTGGAAATTATACATGTATCGCTTACCAAGATTTGAACCTAGGTCTCTTCTTCAAAAGACAAGGAATTTAACAAATTGAGTTCATGCTATTTGTTGCACTCCTTATTTTTTATATAACTCCTATTTTGGAGTTTTGTTCAACCTCCAAATATTGAAGTTAATTTGTTTTAGATTTAGTTGTAACCAAATCTATTATTCTAGTTATAATCCAAAGTAATTGGTTCAACTTAGAAAATATTATCTTGCTCTCTTTTATAAAAGAGCATTAGAGATCCATAGCTATGGACTGTAAAATTTCATTGTACTATCTCATGGATATCCCAATGTTTATAAAATTCTTTCACACATTTGTTTCCTTTATATAGTCGATAATTGAATATAGGCTAGATTCTTAGGTGTTTGATTATGTAATTTTGTAAACTCGTTTGAAAATATTGAAAATTCTAACATCACTAGACAATCCTTCATCTTTCAATTTTTTTTAAGTTCATCCTTAAATAAAGAATGAAAAGTAGAGCTATAGGTTGGAAAATCATTGGGTCTTTTTTTGTTTATACTAGTGGTGTTATATGGGTATGAGTTGTGGGCTAGCAATACATCAAATTTTAAATAGAGACAAATAGAAAAAATTCAAAAATGACTGATTAAAAATAATTTCATAATTAAATCATCAGTCCAGTATGAGATTTTACTTGTTGAAATAGGGACTTTCCCACTAGAAGCAAAAGCTATGGTAAGGCTATTAGGGTACCTAAAGAAGACAAAGAATGGAAGACAATATACTGTCAAAACAAGTAATCAAGAAACAGTGAATAGAAGAAAAGACACATGGATGAAACAAAACAACAAATGGATGGGAAAATAGAGCATTAAATTTCATGAGGCCCCAAACTTCAACAAAGAAATTAAACAGTATGAGGGCGAAAAATTTAGAGTAGTCATGTGGACAGAAAAATTAAGAAGGAAAAAACAGTTATACATCAAGGGGTTCAACCCAAATTGTGAACACAACCAAAAGAAGTACATAGATGCAAAGATTAAATGGAAGGAAAAAATTCCTATTACCCAACTATGATCCAATTCACACCATCTCAAATGCAAAATTGGGAGATGGACAATACCTCAAGAGGCATGGTCAAAACGAATGTGTCTTTTACACAATAAGAGTAATGCAAACCTAAAGACATTTTATCAAGGAATGTGGAGCCTACAAGGACATCAAGATTACATATGAGCACACTCCAAAAGTAAACTCACTAATGGAACTTTTTGAAGAATTAAAAATAGAAAAAATAGAGAAACTTCTCATCAAAATCAACAACAAAAGAAGCATACTCCAAAAGATGATAAGAGGATGTTGATCATTTGGATTTTGTTAAACAACTTTTTCTTAGATGATAAAATTTGGAACTCTAAATAGAAGGTTTAAAGTTTGAATCCAAAAGGGAGTAGGGTTGTACACCACACCACATCTTGTATTAAAGCTTAGTCCTATAGACTCTTTTAGTCTCATTGAAGTAATTAAAATCATTTCACTTCATTTCAATAAACAGCATTGAATATTCTAAGCTATATGGACTCTGAAACTTCATTGTACTATACCATGGATATTCCAATGTGTTTAAAGTTATATTTTTCACATATTTGTTTCTTTCATATAGTTGATTCCTTAGTATGGGCTAGATTTTGAGGTGTTTGATCTTGTAATTTTGCAAACTCATTTAGAAATATTGGAAATCCTAACATTGCTAAAAAAATCCCACATCTTCTATATATTTTTGAATGTATCCTTATATTTCTCATGAGCTATTTTTGTTGCTTGTATTAAAATAAACTTAGGACTATAATTTAATAATTCCTTGATAATTGTTTTCTATGGAGTCTTATTCATGCGTTGAATATTTCAAGATATCATATTGATCATCACTTTTATTCTTATTTGCCACTTTATTCCCACTTATTAACACTTGTGATATTTGTTTTTGGTTTCCCACATCAATACACCTCTAAGTTTGCTTTTCTCTTTATTCTTACTTCGAGGGACTTTCTCTCTTTTTTTCATTTCCACCAATGCTTTCATTGTTATCAATATCTTCTATTATGTTGCTCTATAGAACTTAAAATGCAAGGGATAGCCTTAAAACGCTTTTCTTTTTTATGTTGAATTACAAGCCTTAAAGTGCAATGGCTATCCTCTATAGTACTTACTTTCTTATCCTATGCTCAAAACCTTGAATTGCATGGATATGGAGAAACTCTATTCTACTTTCATTTTTATTCTATATTTTCCAAAGTTTTAAGATGAAGATGGTGGGACAACTTTTTGTGAAGATGGGATGTGTTTTCAAGATGACAAGACAAGTCTATGAGACAACCCCCACATCCAAGAACAAGTCCGCATGGAATATGGTTTTCATTGCAAGGAGATGATTTTTTACTACTTAAGAAAAATGAAGATAATTATTTGGTTTAAACTCCCCTTTATCCCCATTTTAATATTTACCTCTAGTTCTTCTTGTGCGCCTTTAAGTCCATTTAAATTTGAACTTATATATTGCAATTTCTTTCCTCATCCCTTGCATGCTCCTTAGTTTCTTCTAATGTCTACTCCAAATGGCCTATGAAGAACTTCACCATTAAATGAGGCAATGGGGTTTTCTTTACCACATAATGAGGACTTAAAAATCCTTAATCTAAATCACCTTCTACTAAACTATGATCTTGATCTCATGACCAAAACTTCCACCTCTTTTTTAATTGTTTTCATTCTACAATTCTATGTTGTGTTTTATCTTATAGCATTTGTAGCATTGAAATGCAATAATTTCATTATTCACTTATTGATCCCAAATCTTGATTTAGATTTAATTTTAATACATCTTGGCAAAAGTTGTCAAATATCCATGGCAATATATGTCCAAGTATATATAAAACATGCTTTCACTCCAAAGCCCCACTAGATGAACTCCCCTAGAGCATTACCAATATTCTTGAAAACCTCCTTATTGATAACTTGATACGAAAGCCTAAAAAGCCTAATTCACCCTGGAGGACTTTTAAGAGTTTGTCTCCCCAAACAAAATCCTCACTCCAAGGCTTTAAATACAAGCCATTTCTTGCCCTAAATATTATTTCTTGAATTCAAAATTAACGAGAAAAAATTTCCTTTCAAAAATAAAGTCATAAAATAACATGAACTCAATACCCATTTTCAATTAAACTAGTTTTGAGAGTCCGAATAAGTTAACCATTACCCGTTGAACTTCTATATTAACCTCTATAATATCATGCTCAATCATCTTATTTAACATCTGCTACATAGATAAGAATTATCATAAAATCAATTAATAATATGCCCTCTTAAAGTAGAAGACACGGTTAAAACAACTATGTGGATGAATATCCTATGTATTTATCATGTATGCATTGCATAGTATCATAAAAAAAAACATTCTTCTTGATAATATCAATAATATAAAAAATAACATACGTCATTTTCAATAACATACATGGTAGTGAACTTTTTGGTCATGGAAGTAAAATCTACAAGCATACTAATAAAATCTACAAGCATACTAATTGTTAATAAAAATGTCACGGTTTTCCTTTTCTTTTTAACATCCAACATAGGCTTTCTTTAAACTCTTTAGTTAGGTGGTTTGAATGTTTTGGGGGCTTACAATTCTCTTGCTTACAGTTGACACTTTTTAATGTTTTGAAAGTCTTTAAAACTGATAGGCAAAACTCAAGTCAAAGCCCAAAGACATCTGAATGTAAAAAGCTTGTTTATGCCCCAATGTATCTTACAATTATAAATATTATTGAAAAAATTAGTATGAACTTTTTACTCTAAAAATAAATCAAACGTGTATAAGCATATAAAATGTAAGAAGATAAACGATCGGAGAGGTTTGAAATGTTACAATAAGCACCAAGGAAAGGGAATGGATGATAATAACAAAAACATCACACACAAGACAACCTAGGTAGATCCCATTTATAAATAGTAAATACTAACGGATAAAAAAATTTAATGGAATATCTTCCCATGTTCTTACAAATAATGAATATTTGTTTAGTCCCTAATTTCATAATTTTTTGTAAAACCAAGGATGTATAGTTTATACAGATACAAAGTCCCTGCATTTAGAAGCCAAAGTGGAGATAATCCAAGTAGCAGCAGAAACTTATAGCATAATAATGACCAGTGCAATTCTTGAGATCATCCAATATTTGAGATGGATCAGCCTTCAGAAGCCAAAGAACTACAACAACATTTAGACCAAAAAAACGGCTGAATTTGATATTAGGCCATATAATTATTTTCAAAATTCTGGAGAAGTTTACAATCAAGAGAAATTATGCAAAAAGTAATTCCAATTAAAACCAAATATAACTGAGATTAGGGTAGCTACAATTGTTCAGTGCAATCTGAGATTCAACACGTTTAGCCTGTGCTGGAGAAGCCTTCTGCCAGCATCTTAGGTTGCATGCCAAGGATCACAGTTAAGGAAGATCAAAGTACATGAGTTATAATATGCATGCTATATAATTTGCCCAAATGTAGCAAATCTTATTTTCATTTGAGGTGAATAAGAAGACATGTTTCCTAGGTGATTGAAAGTTTGAAACCTTATGCCCCAATCTTGTGCCCAGTTTGTTATTAACCAGTTTGACTATAAAAGACTGGAACTTTTACAACCATATGACAGCTGAAACTGCCATTCATTAAATCCACTTTACTAGTATTTGCCATGCTGGATTTTTAGATCTCCCTCTAGCCACATGTCCAGTTGGCATAAGCAACCCCATTTTAACCACAAGCAGGGTAAAGTTCGTACTTATTTGGGTATTGATCCTTTGACTGGGCTGATGGTAAAGCGGGTCCCATCAATCCATCTAAGCCTAAGGTACAAAATGTATTCAAAGTTAACAGATTTTTAAGTCTGTCTCCTTAATTGACGAGCACGGCCCATACACCTGTAAATAGTAAATATTGCATTGCTCAATGCTCAAGTCTTTTTAACTTCTATGTCTGCCAAATGCCAAGGATTCCGATTTCTGTATAGCTCATCAATCATCTTCACATGAATCTAATTAAATTACAAGTTCATAGCTCAATGTGCTTAGGCCTGTGCTTTCAATCTATTTGCTTGAGTTGATTGAGTTATTGTACCATGAGAATTTGTTCTCAATAATCACTTTTTTATATTGAGGCCAAGGGTATGGTTCTGTGCCACCCACTTCTGTTTAACAAAAGCATTATGGCTTAGAACACCTCAAAGTTCAATATTTTAGCATACTGACTACTGTATGTTCATTTTTCTTTTTAAATAAGGATTGATCTATGCAGCATCTATTCAATTCCATGTTGTGCCAACAACCAGTTCACAAAAATAGAATGCACTCTTTTTTCAAGGATTATCCAAGCTCCATGCAGTGGACAATATCCAATGTACACAAGGGTAAAGTATATTTGATCCAGCAAAATCTAAACACAAATTTCAGTACAAATTTTGAACAAATCAATGATTCAGTGTTGAGATCTAGAAACTCAGACTTGCTCACAAATTTTATTTACAAGAACTTTGGCTACTTTGATAGATCCCAAAGAGTTCCTCCATCCTCTGGCATACAAAAAAAATATTCAGTCGTTATAGGTCCGTAATTTCATTTGAACAAGAAAACCAAATAATATTTTGAGCCCTAAAGTTACTATCGCATGACTATAATCTAAGATGTTAGATGTTTGCAATATAGGAAAGAGAGAGTTAAGGAAAACAGATATAAGACAATAACAAATGGTTAACACACGCATTAAAGGCCTCAGAACTAAAAAATATTTTCAGAGTTAATAAGCAAGCACCTGAATTACAATCAAAATTTATACTAAGTATTTGATTCAAAGATTAGAATGCAAAACCAGGTCCTACAAACAAATTAGTAACGAAAATCTGGTTATCGAACAACCAATACCCATACTATATGCCATACACATGCATACACAAAGAAAAGATGTTTGAACATAGAAAACACAAAATGAAAATACTTCAACCAAAGGCGCTATACACATGCATACGCAGAATAGACATAGAAAACACAAAAATGAAAATACTTCAACCAAAGGGCACTGCAAATAGGAAGACAAATATAAGCACCATGTACGACAAGAAAATTCTCTCTCCCTTCTCAGATTTCATATTGGACGTCTTCCAACTGTATTTGGATCTTATCTGGGGCATATCCAAGTATCACCCTGTCTGTATGAAATTGCAGAACAGGTTAATCTGGGATGAGAAGGACAGAACCAATGACATGGGAGTTAACGCTATGGGAGAAAAATACCTTGCACATGATAATTCTAACGAATATGTTATAGACATTTGAACAAAATGTAATCTAAGATCTCACAAACTGCTTGAGTCAGGCTAAAGTAAATACAAGTTGAAAATCAGGAGTGCTCTGTTCTCCCCAGAACATGGGGGCAAAAGACAATTTAGGAGCAAATTATAAGTTGGTATAGAAAAAAGGAAAGCAAGGGGAATAGAAGTATCAGATTTACAATAGCTGGCACTCCTCTTGTCTGGGTTCCCATATACATGTATGAGATACAGATACAGATATGATACTTCCCAGATACTGTATACAAATGTAACAGAATAAAAGGATATTGTATCCTGACATATCAAAGTACACACCTATATATGGTCTGTATCTAATACTCTGGATATGGCCTTGGCATGTTTAGAGCTGTATCCATGGCATGAGATTGGCATATTTGTTATTACATTATAGGTTAGTATTTGTTATTTGTTATTTGTTATAACAATACCTAAATATGCCTCGGGTGGTTCCGTAACCTCCGGGCTATTCTAGGGTGTCAATTGTACTATTTAAACAATTGTTATCAATGGAAATATTGCTGATTCGATTATATGGTATCAGAGCTGATAGGGAGACGACAGGGAGACTCGTTTCTTGTTGGGCACGTTTCCCGAGGAACGCCTGACCTGTGAGCACCTTGGCACATTTCCCGAGGTGACTCTGACTCCGGATGCAGTCTGACCCGGGCACAATTCCCGAGGTGACTCAGACGAGGACTGACGACCTGACACGTTGGACTGACAGACTGACGCAGGCTAACCAACCAAAAGTTGGCCAGCAGACCGAACAGAGGCAAGCATCGGGAAGGGAGCAACGGCGGACACCTCCCCAACGCGGCAGCCAAGGCGGCCCCATGCAGGAGAAGACCTGCCGCCCTCTAGGGCAGAGTCTCCCCGAGTGGAGACACCCTCTTAGGTGAGGGTTATTTCTTTTAAACGCTTATCAGCTGCTCGAACCCACGCATGTGGGATAAATTTAAAACCTGTCAACCTGTGGCGTTCGCCTGCGACAGAACTCCATTTTTTTTTATTCGGAAATGAGATTCGTAGCTCAGTCCTTGATCCAGAAGATGAGGTTCAGACGACGGTGGTGGCCAGATTGCGATCACGTATATGCGATTGCCCCATTCCATACGGCGTGAGGGTTTCAAGCAGGCGTCATACAGTTGCAGACGCTCCGCGTGGTCATGAAGAATCAACGGCTGGATCACCCATGAGACAGTGCGCAGATCGTCATTAGCTTCCCCCAAGATCGTGGCGTCAAGGATTGTGGCATGAAGGATCAGCGGCGAGCGATATTCTTTGGATTAGGAACGCTCCAGGTTTGGGTGCATGATTGTGTGTGACGCCGAGAAATGCCATCCCCAGAGCCATCGCAAGAGCCGCATGGGAGAGACAGCAGCGCTGCTTTGAAGGCCCACGGTTGTTCGGGGCTCAATAAATAAGGGGTGGTGCTCCCTTATTCCCAGCAGAACAGCCAGCTCGACTGGTTGTCGATCGAGCTCTAGGAGCCCGAGGTCGAGGGATCGAATACCTCCGACCAACCCTCGCGCCTTATTAAAGTAATGTCAAATTTTTTTTTTAAG
The DNA here is from genome assembly GCA_028583015.1 of Wollemia nobilis. Lineage (NCBI taxonomy): Eukaryota > Viridiplantae > Streptophyta > Pinopsida > Araucariales > Araucariaceae > Wollemia > Wollemia nobilis. Next base: position 1,339,157 of record JAQPPZ010017097.1, on the reverse strand, counting down.
AAGTTTGTTTATTTTCTTTTTTTAATTTTTTCTTTTGTTTAATTAAAAAAAAATTAATAAAGAAAAAATTGTTTTCAAACAAAATTCAAATTTGAAATAATTTTTTTCTTGGAATTTTTTTTTTAATTAAATTTTTTTTTTTACAAACTCAAAGGGGGGGCCAATTTTTCAAAGAGCACAAATTAAGGGGGGATGATGAGCATTTTTTCATTTTGAGAAAAACAAATTGGCATATTGTAAAAGGTGCATTTTTGGCAGTGTCCGACACCTTAGGTTCATTTTTTTGTGGGCACTTTTTTGATGTATGTTGCACTTTCCATTTACATTTGCACTACTTCATTAAAGTAAAACTCAATCACACTTAAGTCCCCAAAAATAATTGAACCCATCCGTGCAATTTATTGCACTGCAGCGTTCGGTATTTGTGATACCTCTGGCCCGCACTTACAGGTAATGCTGTCGTGATTGGGCTACTGTATCCGCCGCCTAATATAGCTGCCAAAACGACGTCTGAGCTTGTTCTCTATCAATCGTCGGGGAGGAATAAGTTCGCCATTTTTGCTATTTTTTTACTCCATCCACTACCCTAATCGTTCTTGTGTTTAGGCGTAAATCCTGACGAAAGTTCTGACATCCGAAGTGTTTAGGGGAAGTTACGCCCCACGCATGAGGATTGACGACTTTCTATGGTAGGTGCCATCAACGAGACGATTCCCTTTCAGTACCGCCTAAGTTCCACGTATCGTATGATCTCTAAAAATTACCTATAGTCTCCCTCACGTAAGGGCGGGTGATTTTTTTTGATCTTTCAAAATACCTATAGTCTCCCTCACGTAAGGGCGGGTATTTTGTACGGTATAACGGCCTGGCACAAAGGTATATAGAAAGGGGGACCATTTGGTGATATAAGGAACCCTCACTATGTCTGCAAAGTTAATGACTGATGCTCATCAGTTGTTGAAAGGTCCTAATTACACACCATGGAAAAACAAGATGAAGGCTATCCTAGTCATGGATGACTTATGGGATGTTGTTTCTGGAGCAACAACAAGACCTTCACCAGCTGTTGGATCAACAGCAGCCACAACTCCAACTACTGCTCAGATAGACTTTGACAAGAAAGACAACAAGGCAAAAGTGCTCATCTTGCTTGTTGTTTCAAATGAAGTTCAACCCCACATTGTTGACTGTGCACATAGTAAAGAGGCATGGGATGCCCTTAAAACTATATATGAGGGAAAGAATGACTCCACTATTCTTTACCTTCAATCTCAATTACACAGTCTGAGCATGAAGCAGGGAGAGACAGTTGAACTCTTTCTATGCAGAGTGTCTGAGTTGAAAGCAAAATTGAGTTCTTTGGGAGAAACTGTAGATGATAAGCTCCTTACTTCAGTAGTATTGAGAGCTTTACCTGATTCTTACAGGGTGTTGATCACCTCACTTCAGGTGTCACAGAGAAAAGTTACCTTTGTTGAGTTGGTCAATCTGCTTCAAGAAGAGGAGGCACGCCAACTTCAAAGAGATGATTCTTCTAATACAACCCTATACTCCAACAGGAAGGGTTCTAAGAAGAAGGGTAATTTTCAGAAAGGAGGAAATTCTCACAAAGATTCAAAAGGGAAACAACCTCAACAAACGAAGAGATATTGCAAAATTTGTGACAAAGACAATCATGACACAAACAGGTGTTGGCACAAGAATAAGCAACCTAAACAGAAAGGCCAGAACAAACCACAAAACAAGAACAAGCAACCCAAGGTGAATGTTGTTGTTGAAGAATCTGACTCGGATTCTGAGTGGGCACACAAGGTGCTCATGACTACCACAACCTCCAAGCAGAAGGATCCTGTATGGTATGTCGATTCTGGCGCTAGTAAGCACATGATTGGCGACAAATCGTGGTTTGAATCATTTGAGGCCAAAGAGGGCAAACCTGTCACTATTGCTGATGACAAAACCTACAAGGTTCAGGGAGAGGGTACAGTTTCAGTCACTCTTCCTGATGGCAAGTGTCAGATTGACAAAGTCCTCTATGTTCCAGGATTGGCGAACAATTTGTTGTCAGTCACACAAATTCTGGATAAAGATATGGTTGTGAACTTTCGTGTTGAGGATGGCAAGAAGTGTTGTTCTATTACCAGGAGGGGTAAGAACATTGCAACAACTTCATATAAGCATGGCTTATTTGCCTTAGATGCTATCTCTACTCCCCATGTTGCCATGACAGTCTCTACAAAGGAGGCAACTTCCCTATGGCACAAGAGATATGGGCATCTTAGTTCCGGCTACTTACTTGAGCTAAGTAAGTATGAGATGGTAAAGGGTCTTCCTTCCCTTTCTTCCACATTGCCGGTGTGCTATGACTGCTTGGGAGGAAAGCAACATAGAGTACCTTTTGAGAAGAGCTCTACAAGAGCAAAGAAACCTCTGGAGTTGATTCACACCGATCTGTGCGGTCCTTTCACACCAATCAGTTGTGGGGGGAAGAGGTATTTTCAGTTGTTTGTGGATGACTACTCACGAAAGATGTGGGTGTTCTTTCTTAATCTGAAATCTGAAGCCTTTAGTTTCTTCCAGCAATTCAAGAAATCTGTTGAGAAGGAGTCAGGGACTTCTATAAAGACCCTCCGCTCAGATCGAGGGGGGAGTTTACCTCTAAAGAGTTTTCTGCATTCTTGACTGCACATGGGATCACAAGACAGTTGACTACTGCTTACACTCCTCAACAAAATGGAGTTGCTGAGAGGAGGAACCGTTCTATCATGGAAATGGTTCGTTGTATGCTCACAGGAGCTAGTCTTGGGCAACAATATTGGGCAGAAGCTGTCACCACTGCAGTATATCTGTTGAATAGGGCACCCACAAAGGCCCTAAAAGGAATGACTCCACAGGAAGCATGGAGTGGTCGAAAACCCTCCATCTCTCATCTTCGCATTTTTGGATGTAAAGCTTTCATGCACATACCGAAAGAGAAAAGGAAGAAGCTAGATGAGAAGACATTGAAGTGTATTCTTCTTGGCTATGATGAGCACTCTAAGGGTTATCGTTTGATTGATCCTTTGACCAAGAAGATTCATGTCAGTAGAGATGTTGTTTTTGATGAGGCTTTCACATCACAAAGCACATCTGATGTATACCTAGATCTTGTGGAATCTAAAGTTGAGAAGTCCCCTTCGTCACCAAAGACTGGAGGTCCTTCTACTTCTTCATCTTCTTCATCACCACAAAAGAAGAATCCAAAATGGTATACAAGTACAATCAGAGACTCCAAGTTATCCACTCCACCAGATTTGACTTTGGATAGACCTCGTACTCGCAGCATGGCTCGACAGCAAAGAGCAGCAGCAGAGACTACTGAGGTTGATGATCTTTGTCAATCTTTTGAGGAACTTTCTGTAGATCCAGAGAGAGAAACAGAGGATATGGATATAGATGATGACAGGGTGTTTATGTCTTCAATGAATGAACATGAACCTGCTTCAGTACAAGATGCCCTTAGTGAGCCACAATGGAAGGCTGCTATGGATGTTGAGTATAAGTCTCTGAAAAAGAACAAAACTTGGGAGCTTGTCGATCTGCCACACGGAAAGAAGCCCATTGGCTGCAAATGGGTGTACAAAGTCAAGTACAAGGCAGATGGGACAATTGATAAGCATAAGGCCCGCCTTGTTGCAAAGGGCTATGCGCAAAAGGAAGGCATTGACTATGAGGAAACTTTTGCACCTACTGCTCGGATGACCACCATTCGAGTTCTTTGTGCTATGGCAGCACAGTATGGGTGGAAAGTTCACCGGATGGATGTCAAGAGTGCTTTTTTGAATGGTGATCTCCAAGAGGAAGTCTACATGACACAACCTGAAGGATTTGAAGTGGAAGGCCAAGAGCAAAAAGTGTGCAAGTTGGTCAAATCCTTATATGGTTTAAAACAAGCTCCTCGAGCTTGGTATATAAAAATGGATAATCACCTCCTGCAACATGGATTTAAGAGATGTCCGTCAGATGCAAACCTCTATTTCAAGAAACAAGGTTCTGAGATAGTGTTGCTTGTACTCTATGTTGATGATCTGCTCATTACAGGGAGTTCAGAAACTATGATCTCTGCTGTCAAAAGAGACTTGTGTAAATATTTTGAGATGACAGATCTCGGACTTCTCCATTATTGTCTTGGTCTGGAAGTGAGCCAGAAGGAGCACTACATCAAAGTGACTTAGAAAAAATATGCCAAGACATTGTTAGAAAAATATCGCATGACTGATTGCAAGCCGATGGCAACTCCGATGGAATCAGGGCTTCAGTTATCGCGATATGATGATTCACCTCAGGTAGATGGTACTCTCTATCGACAGCTGATTGGGAGTCTCATATATCTGACAAATACTAGGCCAGATATCGTATTTGTTGTCAACTATCTTTCGAGGTTCATGCAGGAACCTAAGACTACTCACTGGAAAGCAACAAAACGTGTTCTTCACTATGTCCGTGGCACAATGGAATATGGCCTAGAATACAAGAGGAATGACAAATTCTTCTTGCAAGGATACACGGACTCTGACTATGCCGGGTCATATGATGATCGTAAGTCAACTTCAGGATATATATTTCATCTTGGATCCGGTCCTGTCTCTTGGCACAGCAAGAAGCAACAGGTGGTTGCTATCTCATCTACAGAGGCAGAGTATCGCGCCGCACGTGAAGCTGTGTGCGAAGTGATATGGTTGCGTCGCATTTTGACAAGTATGGGTCATCCATCAAAATCTCCAATACACTTGTTCTGCGACAACCAGGGTGTTTTGAACCTTGTTAAGAATCCAGTGCATCATGAGAAAACCAAGCACATTGACACACAATGTCACTTCATTCGAGACGAAGTTCCAAGGCACCGAATTCAGCTTCAGTACATCTCCACCGATGCTCAAGTTGCAGACATTTTCACTAAGGCACTTGCACGTGTCAAATTTGAATTGTTTCGCAGCTCTCTATGTATTGCAAAATAATGTAATAAAGGGGGGATGTTAGCGTAGGCGTATTTGTTATTACATTATAGGTTAGTATTTGTTATTTGTTATTTGTTATTTGTTATAACAATACCTAAATATGCCTCGGGTGGTTCCGTAACCTCCGGGCTATTCTAGGGTGTCAATTGTATTATTTAAACAATTGTTATCAATGGGAATATTGCTGATTCGATTATAAGATTAAAGAAAAACATGAGATTTTTTTTTAAATCTAAATTTGAAAAACAATGAAAATTCTCGTCTTAATTTATGTAAATATCCAATATAAATTTTAAATTTGCATACCCATTTTTCTGTTCTATGTTATTTTTCTTTTACCATATAAAATATATATGCTTTTATCTCTGTATTAGGAGGCCTTGAAAATTTGCCACATCCGTATCTGATACTGTGTCCATTTCCATAACACATAGGAATGTACTAAGTGGTGTAAGTGGTTGTGATTGAAGGCAGAGTGAAAACACCATGAATGAGCAATAGAAGTGTAATCTGTCTATTTTAGACAATTACACGTATTTTTATAGCTATTTGGACCTTGAAGAGCCTATGTAATGATATATATATTTTAATATCTTCTTTTTTACATTTATTGGACCTTCATAATTGTCCTGGTTGTTGTCATCGTGTTCTTCCTCTAATATTGTTTCTATTAGTGGGAATTTTCCAACCAATTTTTGGATCTGGGTCAGTTTTCTGTGCTTAACAAGCAATGGTCCCCACTGCTGCTTCCTTTAGAAGGAAGAATATTGTCTTCAACTATTGTAATATAACCATTAACCTTCTAGAAGGTACTTGTCCTCCCTTGACAACTTCAAATGAAGGAACTACCTATATCCTAATGTTTAAATTGATCAACAATTCCATTCTCTTTCACTATAGCTTACAGATCTGAGTGAAATCTTGTGCATTCCTCCAACTGTTCTCGATTGCTCCAATTGATGAAAGGTGACAGTATGAGCAAAGGAGCTCAACATTAAATTCTGGGGACACTGATAAATCCAGCTTGTATGCATTTCCTCCAACTCTTTCCATGTTTATACAGACCATAACTCAATAGTCTCAATTTCTTTTGTGGCCTGGCAGCAACACACTTCTTTTCAATATGCAACTAAACTTGGTCTCCTATCTAAAATTCTTGCGATGTCATGTGCTTGTCTTGATATGACTTTGCCTTGGCACTTTTCTCCTGAAGCATTTCATGCACTTGTTATATGGCATAAGTTTTGCAAATAAATTTCTCTATTTTCACAATTTTCTATTAAACATGACTAAAAATTGCCTCTATTAACAGCTGATTCAGCAAATCCACTGGGGCCAAACAATTGGAACCAAAGCATACCTCAAATGAGCTTTTAATTTTTCCTACAGAGGTGGGAACTCCTCTCTTGTAGCTGTAGTACATATAGCTGCTTGCAAACAGGTAGTTATTTCTATGGAGGCTGGTTTGAAAATATTAGACTGTAGTGACTCAAAAAAGGCCAATTAGTCACTTTTTCAAAGGTTGGTGGGAAGCCTCATGTATCTTGTAGCCAGAAGCTTGATAATAGTTTTCCTATGAGCTTTATTTGAGATTCACGAGTGCATCAAAGACTACTCATTGAAAATCGACAAGAAACATCTTGAGATATGTGTGGGTACAACAGATTTGGCATTTGATATGGAAGAAGTAATAACTCTCACCTTGTTGGATAGACAAATATTGATTGAACGAGTTATATAAATGAGACAATATCCACTGCAAGAAACAACATACAGTGGTACTCCCCTCTACAAAGGCAGAGGATAGGGTTGTCCTCACAGTGTATGAAGGTAATTGGTTGCATAAATTGCCTTCCAAATCTTTAGGTAGTTCACTCAAGGTAATAACACTTCATACTGATAATCAGAGTGCAATTAAAATGGCCAAGTATCCAATATTTCATACTTATATGAAACACATCTTAAGCACCACTATCATTTTAATTCAGCAGCTTGTGGAAAAAGAAATAATTGAATTGTGATAGTGTACAAAATTACAAATCATGATAAATCACAAGTGTTATACAGATCTTCTCCCACCAAATGAATTCATCAAGTCTACAGATAAACTTGATACTTTACATGGCATGATCACTAAGGGAACAAAATAAAATATATGTAATGGTCATCAGGTAATTGACCATTAAGAAGCAGTTGGTAGTTAGTTAGTAGTGGCTGTCAGTTATCAACTAGTTGGTTAATTATAGATTTCAATTGATCAACAAAGCTCTATAAATGTATTACAGATCTGATGCTTAAATCTCTACGCTTTCTCTTCTCCAATTCCACTGTGTGGCCTCTGTTTGTTGTAAAACCTCTAATATTCAGTAAGAGTACATATGAATATTTTGAATCCATTCAGCCTCAACAGTGACACAAAATTCCAAGCAATGATGCAAGCAACCAAGGCACTAAAGTTAAAGTACCTGGATGAATAATCAACTCCAATAGCCATCCACTTGAGATGTTTCATGAAGCCAAAAATCATATTTGTTTAGTGAGATATATCATCAAATGTTAAGCAACGTATATCCATGCACGTCATAGTTCTCAAACATTGGGAAACAAACATAGAGCTAAGTTTCATTCTGAAAGTAGTCATTTATTTCACTGATCCAAGCACATGACCTAACCATCTTGTCATGGGCATAACTTTTTGCCAGGACTTCATTATAACCCGTTCACAATATGTTGGGAAGTTTAGAGGCAGAACAATAACTTTCATTGGAAACTGATGCCATAGGCTGGTTTCTTATAACTGCATGAAAAAACACTGCAGGGACCCTCAAAAATGCAAAATAAAATATTTATTAAAAATAGTAAATTTCTATAGCTGCAAGCTTACTGCAGTGGTAAGGGCTTTGGCCTCTCTTTGAGAGGTCCAAGGTTCAAACCCCACTCAGTATGAGGGGACTTGGACCCCTCATAAAAACCTGTGTAAACTCATTGAAAAAAAATAGTAAATTTCTATAATAAAAAATTCATAGCCAAAATATATCTCTAGCCATGTTAACACATCACTAAAAGACAAAGAACAAAGGGTGATGAGACCATAAAATGTCTCATTTTTCAAAAACATTTTAACTTTTTTTTGCCTACTTTTTGATTAAAATACTATAGTATTTTCCAAGTACTTGATCATTATTTATGTTAATATTAAGTGTTAATATAGTAGATTGAAGAAGATGTTTTAATTGTTGTTTTGGACTGATTTTTGTGTGTTTTAGGATTAATTGCATGATTTCAACTTATTGAAAGGTAGAATAAAGTAAAAAATAATTTTATTAAAATTTATGGACAAGTCTATAAATCTGAAAATCTAATGGACCATTGTTTTAGACTGCTTCCCTTCAACAATTTTATGCTGCTGCTGTGATTTGGCACCAGACTGTATATTCTGTATAACAGAGCAGGCACCAAATCAGCACATGACTGCATAACAAAATTGCAAGAAAAGAGTTATAACAGCCAAGAAGGAAAAGTGCAGGTTGGTGGTAAAAAGGAGGAACGCAACAAAATAAATGGTCAAAATATTTTTGCAGCACCTGATCAAAAAGGAGTCATGTATTTGACTCTGAAATCAGCCAATCAGTAATTAGGTAAAAACTGTGCATAAAGTAGATTGACCTGTTGTATGATCTGAAGCACCTGCAGTCAACCCACGCCAGAACATAACAGAATTGCAAGGAAATTGGAGCTGGAAAAAGGTGTGCTGAACGCTTCAGATTCAACCTGGATTTGTCTTAGACCTATTTCAAGTTAGTCAACAGCGAACAAAGGTGTAAAATAGGGAGACTTATCTAATTTGACCTATTGTTTCAAATCTGATTGGTCAGATTTAACACGCAGGCCTATGTAATCAATTCAAGATAGGTTGTTGCCCAAAATAAACCTCTTTCATAGGCTGAATAAGTTAGAAATTTGCTTATAAATAATATTGTATGCCCATTGGGCAAAGTTAGTAGACAAAGTAAACAGTTGAATAAAGGATGCAATAATTTGACTGTTTGCATATTGTCTCAATCTGAATTTTTCAGCCTTCTTGCATGAAACTTTTAACCCCTTAGACTAGCTTTTCTAGTGAATTCTTCCTCCTCCTGCTGAACCTCGGAGCAAGGGACACTCTTTGGAACAGTGTAAGGTTTATCAATGTTGGTTGCAGGTTTTTCATAATTTTCTTTCCTGTTACTTATTTTCCAGAAGCAAAGTGTTAAATTTGTTTACTACAATTTTACTTGTATCAATTTTTGTTTTCCTATAGCATAATTTCCTTTATATTATTGCAAAAGTGTGTTGTTTCTTTCATTTAAATTTTGTAGTATAACTTCAGCTAATCCCTGTTTTCATTTCAGCCTGTCATTTTAGTTAATTTTTGTTGAAGCAAGTTTCATTTCAGCATTTAATTTTGTTTTTTAGCATGAATTGAGTTTCATTTCAGTTTGGATCAAATCTAGTTTTTTTCACAATTTCTAGTTGGTTTATTTCTGCAATTAAACATAATTTCTTTCGTTTTAAAGTTTGGGATTTAGCATAGGTTCCTTTATGCTGCAAAAACATTGTGATTCTTATTTTTCCTACGATAGTCTAGAACCCTGATATCCAAGATGCAATTCTAAGACCTCTATCACATACAGCCTTAGGACGCCGCCCTGATTTTGACAAAACAATTAAAGTAAGAACATTAATGACACTCATCAAAGGACAAATCATGTGTATGTAATTTTCATTTAACATGCACTTTGTAACTCACAGAAGGTGAACCGCCAAACATACAGGTGACCTTCCATATTTAGTACAGGTGGCTTTCCAACTCACCAAATATTGTACAAAGAGAGATGTCCCTCCAACTGTAAAAAGGATGAAAAATGGATCTAACGTTATACCCTCACATCTCTTCTCAGATATTGTTTGTATGTACTCTGTTTGCTAAGCAATAAAATCATTCTGATATATTTCTGTATCTTTGATTTGTTATAATTTGTTATTGTTCTTTTTCTTTTTTTCAATTGGTTTATACTCTGTTATTTTTCAAATTGCACTGTTTCTTGATTTATTTTATGTTGAAACTCTGGGTGGATCATTCACAAACTCTTTCTCCCCATTTCTTTAAAAATGAGAAATGGAAAATGAGGGAGGATTTAACCTGCTTTCTGCTTTCTCTTCCTTGCCCTTGAACTGGCAGTTTCTCAGGTACATCTTCCTCCAATGCTGTGACTTTTGTTGCTTCCCTCTCCAACTCCTCAGTTTCCTCCTCAATGAACATAAGATCCACATCTTTGACAATCCAAACTAAAAGTGGATCCATCTCATCCAAATCAATACTGTCATATGATTCAGTTGTTTGATGCGAAGTCGAAAATTTTATAAAAATTATAAAATTAAATTGCCTTGATTATCTCTTGCATGCTTTTCCAAAATTTGCTGTCTTCTTCATTTGAAATGGTGAGCCAAACCATTAAGCACTCATGAACATCTTCCTCAAAGGAGTGGATGGCTCTATAAGGCTTTGCAAGGCAATAAAGTTAGACACAAATCAGATGATACCTAGTTGAACAATGTCCTTCCCATTAGTGAGCTCTCTCATCAAGTTGAGTATCCATGTGTCGCTGTATATGAATTTGGCGATGTTTTACCTCATCAACCACACTATCCACCCATAAAAACTTGCCAATGTTCTCAAGAGTGAAGTCAATGCAATGGACGACACATTGGCTTCAAACAATTCCGAGATACTTCTCCTCAACAAGTGTGCCTGCAGCTCCATAAGTTGCAACATTGGTCGTTGCTACTTGGGCAACATTCTCCACTCCCACTTCAACCACCACCTCCAACAAAGTGAACAAAAGTTGAGCACTCTTCACCTCTCAAGAGGCATCAGCTAACTTCCACAAGACCATAGATCCACTTGAAACCTTTAAAAAGTTGATAAGGGTGTGATTGTCCGCATCTTTCCACCTATTAGATAGAAAGTTAAACCCTCTATTGGTCCATATTTGTTTTTGCTCTTCTACAAGAGCACATGTTAAAAACGCACTCCTCCAACAAGGGCCCACTAAAATCTTTTATAGTATTGGACTTCATCCCTCTAACAACCACATCAATTGTCCTCTTCAAAGAATCCCAATAAGGGTTGTTCGTGACATTGAAAGGAATGTTGTAGTAGTACCACAAATTTGCATAGCCATCTAGGCTTCCCTGAGCTTCTCCTTTCCCTAAATTGTAGTCTTACGGAAAGGTCGCACCTTTGTACAAGGAGCAAAGAAACCTCTACTTGTACTTTGACTCTCCACAAAAGAATGTCAAATGCGAGGGCCAAGGATAGACTCTGATTCAATGGGAGACCTATTGTCATAATTGTAGCTCATGTGCTTGTAGCCCATGTGTTACGAAATAACTTCAAGAATTATAGCAATAGCAATCCAATAATGTACAATTAACGTTCACCCAAATGATAATAATAATTCATATCCAATTGCTAGAAAATCAAATATGCAAAAATCATATTCTAGATTCAAATCAATGCAAATCCATAACAACTTAGAGAGGGTGACATCTCATTGCCACTTGGAGAGGGCGAAGTCTCATATGCACAACAGACGCGACTAAGATTCGAATATAAAAGATGATCTCAACTACCACCTAACTCTTCCTATTTATAGATTAAATCAATCATTAACCCTAACCCTAATGCTCAAGGGCCAACTATCTAAACCTAGGGCCCAAGCTAATAAAAATAAAGATAGCTGATGTGGCTATATTGGAGCCATAAACAATGAAACTTTATTTACAAATAATGAAAATGTAATTATACTGTAGAAACAAGGTCCATATAGCCATGTTGACAATAGTACAAATGCTTAGTACATAAGGTATGTGGCACATTGGGGGTAATACACTTTCTTCTTGTGCAGAGACAGCCAAGGTTTGCATGGTAAGATAAATGTTACGAGTGTGTAAGAGGAACTTAACAACAAACTCAAAGGAAGAACAAAAGGATCCCAAAAGGAAGTAAGCTAAGGCAATCCTAATCTATGTAAAAATATACAGCAGTTACAAAGCAGATGGGAGATGAAATAGTTTGGCTCCCAACTGAATGAGCAGCAGTTTCAATGGCAGTTACAGAACTGTCCATTCGACTCCTCCTCTAGCTGGTGCCAAAACTATTAATTCTGCTCCCTCTGCAGTTAGCGCCAATTCAAAAGATGCCAAGTAGAAAGATTGGATGGTTGCAGATGTGTCCTCAATCCCTTGTGCTGAAAATATGCCTTTTGTGCATTCTAACGTATGGCGATGACACATGGTGTTGATGCCACAGGCATCTCTATCTGTATGTTGGGATGCCATACAGACAGGCAGTGATGGTGTTAGAACATCTAGTAAGAAGCCCAGATGGGAGCCAAGTCCGGCAAACTAAAAGTGTTGTGATGTCATTGTTCCTAAAGACTTGAGCCACCCCTGCTATGCTCATATCACAAACATATCTTTTGTAAAAGTAATAAGCCTGCTGAATTTATAGCTGGTTGTGGGGCCTCCATGAAAGATTCACCTTAATCCAATATGAAATGTGGGCTATACATTTTCAGTCTCTATGCAATGATGACATGGACTAATCACATTTTGCATCGGTGGAGAAGAGGTGAAGCATGGGTTTAATGTATTGGAGAATATATGAAGGCAGGCATTCATGTGCAGTGATGAGCTTTTATTGCTAACAGCATTTCTATGTCAGTTCCTATTATAAATTTCATAAGTCTTGTTGAGGATTTGATGTACCGTCGGTCATTTCTTCCATCACTTTGGATTAGGGACATGATATCTCTGCTTGTAAAGCTTCTATTCATGCCTTTCACACTGTCTGCGAATTGCAGTGAGGGGATGTTCCTGTATACACATTCTCGTAAAGAAGCCAGATTAATTTCCATCTTTCACCTCGTGCTCTCCTTGCATTCTTGTGTTGTGGCTCAGCGGTTTTGTAGGTCTAGTATATAGTTGAAATCATTCCATGATCTGTTGCTAGTTAGCTTTGCTTCAGCATACACTTCAGTGCTTCTAGATGAAATCATTTTGTTGTCTGTTGCTAGTTAGTTTTGGTACGGTATACACTTCAGTGTTGAGCTCTGTGTTCAGGCAGCAGTTTTTGTGTCATCCCTGTTTGCAAGAGTCAGTGGTCTGTGAGTTCTTTGAAGGATATCCAGCAAGAGATGCTTCCTGTCAACCTCTCAGATGATGAAAGAGAGATTAAAGTGGTGAAGAGTCACTCCCAGGTCCCTGATAGAGATGGTAAGCATCAACCCAATGTTGAGACTTCATGCAGCATAAATGAGTCCTCAGTGGAAGTGCTAGCAAGGACAACAAGAAGGGCTTGGAGAAGAAGGAAACAGTTGGCAACTTCCAAGAATCTGTCAACTTTGATGCTTTGAGAACAACCTGAGTAGATGAAAAGGAATTCTGGAAGAAATTTAAGAGGTCTTTTGCAGAGAAACACATCCAACAAAAGGCAAAAACTCTGAATAATTTCTGGTTGTTGGAGAAGCTTGCTAGGTCCATCATTGTTTCATCGTGGAAAAATTTATAGTTCAGGCATAAAAGGATGCAAGGATGTCTCATACAAGACTGTATCCTCAAAGCTATTTGTGATCCTGGGTAAAATTAATGTGGGAAAAATTAAATTGGATGTTTGTGAAATTGTGTAGGATTGTGAGTTTTTGTTAGAAATGGAATTGATCAATTTGGGTATTGACTCTGATGGAGAAAGAAATGATGTTGAACCAAATTTAGCAGAGCTTCTGTTTGCTGCGATGACTAAATCTTGTACATGGCTTTGCCGTTTTTGATGGATAGTAGTCAATATTATGGATACAGCTTGTCTGATCTTGAAGTTACCATATTTGGTGTTCTGCGGATGTATAAGCATTAAAATAATCGTCAGAAGCATGCCTTGGCATGGTGAAGTAAATGGAGCACTTCTGTGTTCTAGTACATGAGTTCCAGTCTTCAATTTTAAGGAAAGAGGCCCCCTATAGATAGCCTCATCTTTTACCCACTAAAAGGCCAAAAATAATATAATCAATTGTTGTGTGCAGAGCCACATAGTTAGGGGACCATGGTCCGACATTTGGAGACTGTTGAAAACTGAAACTGCAGAATTATTGAAATTGTACTCCATGAGGTTTATAGTTTGTACTTTGTTAATTAAAAAACAATTGGAAATTTTCAGAATCAAATTCTGCGAATCTAAACTTCTTAAAACTGTGTGTTTCCTTACAAAAAATCAATATCAACATCTGCCAAGATCTCTAAACTTCAAAAATACATTATCCTCCAATAAATGTATTCTTTCCAATTACATTGCAATCTTTCGGAAGCTAAACCCTCAGGGTCTTACTCTTCAAGTTCTACTCTTCAGGTTCCATGTCCAAAATTTTTGCTAAAGTGCATCTTAATCTTTAGGGTTTTAGTATTTTTCACTTGTACTGTCATGGACAAATTTTTTGTTAGACAGACTCCTTCTAAAACATCTGAACCTTAGGAGTTTACTCTCCTACTACTGTGGATAAAAATTCATTATCCAGACCATTTAAAAACATCTCTTCCTCATCTTTTTCAATAACCGCGATGCATCTTGCAAAAATTTCAGTAACAACCAAAATCCTATCAAAAACAAGAAAAAAGTTAGGGCTTCAATAAAATTTACCTGCAACTTTCTTCTGGATCCATTTCTCGACAAGCATTGCGGCTCCTAGCCCCGCAGCAAAGAAAGAACCGTAAAGTGCGAAAGCGGAAGGGAGTGATCTTCGAGGAAGAAAATAACCCTCGGGAATTTGTCGGATTTTTTTGCGCCTTTTTAAGGGTGTGGGTTCGGACGAGAGGCTTTGTATTTTTTCCCAGTCCACCGCCTCTTCTGGTTCCCAATCCGCTGTTGAATTTGAATTCTTTTTATTATTACTATCGTTTCGATTTTCTCCTCTTGCTGATTCTTTGGTCGCCATGGATGGATTCGAGTGCTAATTAATAATCTTAACAACAAACTGAAATTTGATAAAGGATTTAAGAGCCAGATGGGACTTGTTTCCAGTAAATTTTCAAAGTGATTACAAGGAAGTTCAGTTGAATATACTGTAGAGGAGGAAATATGCAGGTGAAAAACATACAGGCTTGAAAGATCGTGACTCGACGGTGGTTTATGTCAAAACGACAATAAATAACCTTTAAAACAAAATTACAGGCTAAATTTTAGCCAAAAATTTGGACATGGAACCAGAAGATTAAAACAAATTGATAATTTTTTTTTTTTGATATATAGAAGCAAGGGTTATAATCACGATTTTTAGTAATTACCAGCACAGCTGGTAGGGTTCAAACTATCTGTAAAGGCTCCCAAGACTTCCACCATCTCGGTACATGGTAACCTGGTGTGAGATGGGGACCGCTGGATGCACAAGGGTTGCACCGTCGTCATCAATCTGGCGCACCACTCAGAGGAATCGGATCTGGGCTACTGTCTGTGCATGGGCAAGCTCGTGGGATTGGAACCTAGGTCTCCTCTCGGTAAGCGTCCCAACTTACCAATCCACCTAGACCCACGGACTACAAATTGATAATTTTTAATTAGAAGTTTAATGGGAATTGAGTTATAATTATTTGGAGAATTTTTTGTTTTTAGGTTTTTTTTAATATTTTTTTTAGTTTAAAAATTATGGAAAAAATAAATATCACCCTGGTGTCAAATGGTTTATATTTAAGATTATGGAGCAAATTTTGTTTTTTTTTTAAACATTGGTTTTTTTCTTTTTAAATTTATTTATTTAACAGTTTATTAAAGAATTTATGGATTTCTATATCAGTTTAGAGAGTTCATTTAGGAGGGATTAGTTATTAAGGAGATGAAGCATGGGATTAGCTATACTCATATATGTGTTATTATAGATATTTCAAAACCTTTATCGCAGTTTATGAAGATTAAATTTGAATGAATAGAATGAATCAACAAGTGAATTATTAAAACATTGCATTTTGATTATAACTCTCGATATTTGGAAAGAAATTGGAAAGTGAAAACAATGAAAATTAAATTTGAATGAAGAAAATTTGACATAAAGATTAAATTTGAATGAAGAGAATGAATCAACAAGTGAATTATTAGACATTACATTTTGATTGGGACAAATATAATACGGAAAGAAATTGGAAAGTGAAAACAATGAAAAACAAAAAATTTGGTCATGAGATAATTTTTAAGATAAAATAAGGAGATAGTAGTAAAAGTTGGATTATATCAATAAGTGGCATTAGCTCAACCAGTTAGATTCCCCCATGTTTAAGAAGTAGATCCTGGTTCAAATTTTGTCAAACAATACATGGATAATATCCAAGCTTTGTTGTAATACCAATATGTGGTGATGATGTAATACGGGTGGGACCTGTTTCAATTCCATATAATTAATTTGTAATACCACTATGTGGTGATGATGTAATACGGGTGGAACCATATAACTAATTGAAAAATAAAAAATTATTAGGTCAATGATATTCCACTTCTAAAAAATAGTCAAAGAAAGTTTATCTTCAACATCATATGACAAAGGCTATTATAGCTCACTTGAATCAATTATCAAAAGAAACAAAGGACATAAGGGATGAGGAACTACAATGTGCAAGTTCAAGTTTATTTTCTTCACACATATAAATAGAGAATACATATTAAAACAATATTTTCTTCAAATATATGGATAGAGAATATATAATGCTATGAACTTATGGATATAGCTAAGTCAAATATCATTATATGTCCCACATTCCCAAAATTTTAATTCTTCTCTATCTCAACTACCTTTGAAGTGTAAATATTTTTCTTCTTTTCGACTTGAGGTGGATAGAGATCCTCGAAATTATGAATAAGTAGAGCTAAGGGCAAATATTTTCAAACAAAGAACAATCTTTTGAAAGCGTTTTTCGATTCAAAAGGTTCTAGTGCCATTTTGTGTGAATCTTGAACAACTTTGAAATGAGTGGTAATTCAAAATAATCTAAGCAATATTGAGGGAGATATGACCTTGTGAAGATAGTCATTTGAGACCAAGGCAATGTTAGGGTAATTTTTTTTTGAAAAATATCACATCTTTTGGGAGTCATGTCTTCTTGAAGGGTTGTTTGATTTAACTGATTCTTGGACCAATTTGTGTGGAATTTGAAGAGCTTTAAAATGAGTGGTCATATAGAGGAATCCAAAAAATATTAAGGGAGATACAATCCTATGAAGTCAGTCATCTAAAACAAGGGCAATGACAAATTTTCAAGTCATGAAAAACAAAATTGCAGATATCTATCAGCTAGTGTTCAAATTATGGGAGGAGCAATGGAGGGCTAGGGATTCAATGAGATAAGACATTCTATCTAGATATATAATTTTTCAACTAAGTTTATTTTCTCCTTCTTTATCTTATAAATTTTACATTCAAATTATTATAGGTTTTTTGTTGCAGTATATTACATTATTTGATACATGTTAATGTACCCCCATGGTACATTCATGGTACATTTGTAAATAATAAATTAGGGTTGAGTTATAGTTTAGAGTGTGAGTTATATTTCCCCTTTTATGTAAGTATGAATGTGTAGGAAATGCACAAGTGTCATATAAAGTTATAATGTGCAAGAAATGCACAAGTGTCATGTGAGTTAGTGTGCAAGTGTAAGTTGAGCCTCTATGCACAAGTTTCTTAGGTTAGAATGTGCAAAGTGAAGGTCAAGAGTCATGTATAGGTGTACATACAATATAGAGTCAAGTGTTCATCAAGTATGTAAGTGTCAAGTAGAGAAGCCAAGAGTCATGAGACTTGGCATATGGAAATGAATAGTCAAGTATCCAAAGAGTCATTCTACTATGGATATATACTCCATAGATAGATCATATCATATACATCACATTATAGAAAAAGGAGCAAGTTCTTATCATATTTGTAAAAATAAAAAGGAGTAATAAAGTTTGCATACATTTTGAGCAAATAATATTATAAGTTGTTCTACATGCTTTGTACATATATGATTCGGGCTATTTACATTCATATTTTTTTTGCTTGATAAAAAAGGGTTGTACTCGGATCCCCCATCCTTAAAAAATTACATCTCTCTTATTTAGAGCTTGACAGCTTACAAATAGATACACTTCTCATCTCAATTGAGATATTATAGTTATAAACCTGCATCATTTTACATAAAATGTTTGAATTCTTGATTTTCAATTTATGGATCTTTTCAAATCTCTGTATGAATACAATTACTCCAATTTTTAGCATCTTTCTTGACATTTTCCTATAGCAGCCTTCACAATGCCATTACATCACCTCTACTATATATGCCTTGTATCTTAGTAGAGTAATATTTGCAGAACATCGCACTAACATAGTCTGCTTTACAAAATCTGGATTGCTAGTTTCCTTCCTAAAACACAATTGCAACAACAAAAATTATAAAAAATAGTCTAAATGAACACACATTATTGTTACAAAATAAAATAGATATTACCAATGGAAAATATTAAAGTAAAACTTAATCATTAAATGATTTAGGCAATCAACAATTCTTGTCAGCTTCAACTAAACTTTCTACTTCCTCTAACCATGGAAAGGAGATGTTAACTTCACGATCCTCAACAAAAATCCCTCTATTGGTTAACTTATCTACACATTTGTTTCCTTCCCTTAATATATGTGTAAACCTGATTTCTTCGAACTCTTTAGCAAGATCTTGAATTTCCACAATTATCTCTTGAATGTTCCATGGAGCCTTTTGTTTCCTCAAAATTGCATTTATTACTATGAGAGAATCACCTTCCATCCAAACTCTATTCCATTTCATTTGTTTACATATTTTTAATCCTTCTAAAGTTGCCCAAGCTTCAACTTCATTATTTGTCTTAAATCCACAATTGAAAACATAATGAGACAAAATCTCTCCTCTATTATTTCTAATTATTCCTCCTCCTGTTGTTGGTCCTAGGTTTCCTTTAGATGCTCCATCAAAATTCAACTTAACCCACTCCACATCTGGTGGTTTCCACTTTATATTCTTAACCTTATTTTTGCTTCTCTTGTACCCAATATCATAATTCCATTTAATTACTTGAATCCATATATCAAGACTCTCTGCTTCCAAATTAGGGATAGGGTGAGTTGATAGGGTTGGTTTAGACTCCTCTATGGCTAAACATATCTTCTTTTTCATTAACTCTAAACTGCTTTCCTTCCCTTTAAAAATTATTCTATTCCTTTCTAGCCATATAGTCCAAAGTATTGTATCTTTTGAAATATCCCATATTGTTTGTAAAGCCTCACTTTTATAAGTGCTCTGCCATTGCTTTAACCAATCTTCAATTTTGTTATTCATCATCATGCATTTACCAAATATATTAAGAATCCATTGCCATAGATTCCAGACAATTGAGCAATGTCCTAAGAGATGGTCAATACTCTCCTCATCCTTATTACATAAAACACATTTAGAGGGGTCATGAAAACCCCTTTTCATAAGGTTATCCAAGGATAAAATTCTTCTATGACCTACTAGCCAAACAAACATTTTAACTTTAGGAATGCTTGGGCTATCCCAAATATCTCTCCAAATTCTAGTGATATTATTATTATGTTGGTGTTGAACATTATATCCACTCTTGTTTCCTCACTCTTGTAGCATAAAACACATTGATATGGACCAATGATTCTCCTATGTTTGAGATTATCAAAATTAAGAATTTCATTATGCAAAAACTACCAGGCAAAAAAGTTTACTTTCGACCAACCCTTGGACTACCAAATATTTCTCCAATCCTCAACCTAATATGCATGAGAAGGAGGCTCTGGAAGGATCTTATCATATCCATCCTTCATTGTATAGACACCAAGGCTCCCATAGCCCCAAGCTAATTCATCTTCCTCATATCTACTTGTGATAAATCTTTCTGCCAAGATTTTAGTCATGATGGGTATCAAATCCAGAGGGATTGAAATTGGCCACTCATCCAACTTCTTAAACTGCTTAAACTTATAATTCCCCAACTGACTAGTGTTGAAATAACTTTCAATTTGGACCCAACCTTTGGTTTCCATGGTTTTTTTTATTGGTTGCAGTTCAGGAAATTCAACAATGATAGGTGGGTATTGATCCCATGAATATGTCCAAAATCGTGCCTTATCCCCTCTCCCCATTTCAAAAATAATCCATCTTTCACTATCTAAGATCTTAACTTAAGAGTCTACCACACTAAGGATCCATTACCATCCAAAGGGAAACGACCCACCTCATTTAGGTTTATCTGTCCCAAATATTTACTAGTTAAAATTCTACTAAATAAAGAAGTTGGTTGGGAAATCCACCTCTAGTAAAGTTTTCCAGCCAAAGCTTTATTATTTAATTTTGATCTTCTCAGTCCCAAACCTCCTTTTACCTTGGGTTGGCTTACTTTATCCCAACCTACTAAGGCCCATTTCCTCTCTCCTTTTACTTCCCATAATTTTTTAGCCATCTTGTCCAACTCTTTCCATATGGTATGTGGGGCAGCAAGGATAGAAAATTTATAAATTGGCATGGCCTGAATGACTGACTGTAAAAATGTTAATCTACCCCCATAGCTTAACCATTTGTGAGACCAATGATAAATTCTTTCCTTGATACAGTCCAAAAGATTTCTCTAGATATCTATTTTTAGTTTTTTTTAAATGCAAAGGGACCCCCAAGTATACCATTGGGAGAGAAGTCCTTGTGAATTCCAAGATCTCTAAAATTATGTCTTGAAGCTTTTGATCCAGATTAAAAATGATCACTTTGGATTTTTTTCATTGATGACTTGGTTTGTAGCCCTAAGGTAGACATTAAGTGTATCTCTAATCATTATTTCTTCCCTGAAGTTGGCCACTCCCACAAATCTTGTGTCATCCACAAACCGTAGGTGAATCGAAACTTCCTCACCCACCTTGATACCTGTTAGAAAACCTTATTGTCTTCTCCTCAAGATGAGTCTACCCAAGCCTTCAACCAATATGATAAAAAGATAGGGGAACAAGGATCACAACTCATGACCCATTTTGTCCAATCCTGATAGAAATCAAAGGCTGCCATCATCTTTGCCAAGAAGATCCACTCCACCCTATCATAAGCCTTTGACATATCTAGTTTTATGAACATTCTTCTATTACCAGATGTTTGCATTGAATGGATTGCCTCCTGAGCTAGAACCACACCATCCAAGATATACCTACCCTCTATAAAACCCCCTTGCTCCGAGGAGATAATGCTATGTAGAAGAGGTTTTAGCCGCTCAGCCATTACCTTTGTGATTATTATATATATGATATTGCATAAGGTAATAGGTCTATAATCTGAAATATGCACCCGCTCCTCCCCTTTTGGAATTAAGGCAATGAAAGTATGATTTAATGCTTTAAGCATTATTTAAATACCTTTGGACTCCTCTATAACAACCATTACATCCTCCTCCAAGTTGTCCCAGAAGGCCTGAAAAAACTCAATTGGAAAGCCATTTGGACCTAGTGTTTTTTCGATGCTCATTCCAAAGACTAAATTCTTCAGTTCCTCTCTATCAATGGGTTTAAGTAGGGCCTGATTTTATTCTTCAGAGATAATAGAGGGTATGATAGCAAGAACTTATTTTTGAGCCTCTTCATATTGCACCATACTTTTCTTAAATAGTTTAGAAAAATAATCCATTGAATGAAAATGCATACCTAGAATTGTATCAAAGGAGTGTATGTTCTCATCTTGAAAAGCTTCCATGTTGTTCGTTTGTCTCCTAGCATAGGCAACCTGATGAAAACATTTGGTATTTTTATCACCTTCTAATAACCAAGTGGTTCTTGCTTTCTGTTTCCAATAGGTCTCCTATTGGTTGTCAATGTCCTCAATCGCTTTATGTAATGCATCATCCTCTTCTTTGAGTTGCTCTATAATTGTTCCTTCCCTAAAGTGTTTTTGAACCTCATCCCATCCGGCCACCAATGGAGCTCTTTGGACCTGGAAGTCTGTCTTGTTAGCTCACCTCCATTGTTTCAGTTGATCTTTGACATAATGAAGTTTTTTGTGGACTCTAAACATTGTTGTCCCATATACTGGGCAGCCTTCTTCCCACCACTGTGGAATTTGCTTTTGAAGTTCCTCTTTTTGTAACCAAAAGTTTTCAAATTTAAATGGTTTGTGATGTTGCCTTGTCTTGATCCCCCCTTCCAACAAAATGGGAAAGTGATCCGAAACTGGACCCTCCAAAATTTAAAATTTTATATTCCATTTCACAAATGCCTCCTCTGAAACCAAAAAATAATCTAACTTCGCCTTCCTAATATGTGGCTCCCTCCTCTTATTAGTCCAAGTATATTTGGTTACAGGGCATTTAATATCCACCAAGTGTAATGCCTAGACTTGGGCAATCATAAGTCGAACCCCTGGGTCCAAAACTGGGGTTCCTCCTTCCTGATCTCTAGAGGATAATTTAGCATTAAATTCCTCAGCAATAATCCAATCTAACTCTTCCCTTAAGACTCTCATGTTATGCACAAATTTCCATTGATGCATCTGACATCTAGGTTTTGAGACCCATAAAAATTTGTGATTAAAACATGTTCAATTGTGACATTATTCCTAAAATATGATGTGAGGATACCCCTCCAAGCTATATGTTCAATTGCAGTCCTTTCAAGAGAGTTCCAAAAAGTAACTATACCCCCTGAGGCCCCTTTGGCAGCCACTTCCATATGACTAGCACCCCTCCAAAGTCTATTTACTATAATATCCAATGATATTTTTGTCTCTTGGATAAGCAAAAAATTGGTTTTACATTTTTCTAAGTCTTTGAACAACAGATTGATGGATTCTACTGTTTAAACCCCTAACATTCCATGATTGTATAATCATTGGTTACCTTGAGAGCAGTAAAAATCTATTGGTCTCATTGATCCTCAAGTGATCAATTTGTCTCCTTGAACTACTATCAATTCCTTATTTGATTTTCTACCCACTCCTTGAGAGCTACTATTTTTGATTTATTTTACACTTGAGTTATCCCTAGAGTTGAAATTTCTCTATTCTTTTTTGCTATGCCCATGATGACATCCTTAATTATTGATTGCTCTTGGTTATGCACTATCAATACCCTTGCACTCTCTAATTGTGGTAACTCACTACACTCAATTACCTGCTCTATGATGGGAGGAGGTGAAAGAGGATCTTGAACATGGATGTTATTATTTTAATTATTCCCATCCACTCCTTCCTTAAATTGTTCTTCTTCTTGGTCCATTAGTGTCTTAAAGATCTCATACCTATTGGAGGGCTTGAGTTAGGTTTGCTCTTTACCATATTTTTTCTTTTACCTTCTCCTTCTTTTGGGCTATTCAAAACCATCTCACTGTGTTTCTTTACCCTGAGAAATGTTGATTGTTGACTTACCCTTCTTAGGAAGATTTGGCATTCCTAGAGGAGCCTCCATTTTTTTGTTCATATTATTTGGGCAAGATCAGGAAAAATACCCATATTTGTGGTAAAATCTGCATCTAAAGGGCAATGCCTCATAATCCAATTGTTGAATCCAAGATAGTCCTAAAATTTTGAGTTCCACTTCTATCGAAAAATGCTAGCTAAGATCCATTTCCACACATAATATTTCATAAATAGTTGTGTTTCCTTCCATTGTGTCTTTGGAAATACCCAAATGTCTTCCAAGGGAATTGTCGATAATTTCCAGTACCTGCTCACTCCAAAACTCCATTGGAAGTGTATACAAATGGATATGGGACAATAGTGGGTTCAATTTGAGGATAAAATCCCACTCTCCAAGGTTGAACAATTAATCCTGTCGGACCATGATTCATCTTTTCTTATTCGAAAGCCCTATTTCTATCGGCAAGTGAAGAAAAAATAACAATTAAATATCCATTGCTAATAAACCACAAATAATACTCACCAAGAGGTTCCCAGCTTTGTCAGACCCAGGAATTGTTAGCGTACTGTTACTATCCTTGTTTGTATTTCATTATTTGGCTGGTAGATTGTTACACTGTTATGCTGTTACAACTATTCAGTTCACGCCGATGACTATTCCCGACAATGTAACATGTATTTAAGCTCTGCAAAATAATACAATTCCTGTTCCGTAATTCTACATGGTATCAGAGCTGTTCTATTTTTCTGGGCGAGGTGTAGCCGAGGATTTTTTTCTGGGCATGATTTTTTTCTCAGCCTGTGCGCTATCTCTTCTCCGTGCCGCGCAGGCGAGCGAGTAAAAAAAAAAAAAAGAGGAATTTTTTTTGTCGCGCGCAGACGCGCGACATTCATCGCGCATCCACGCGCGACTGTGGAGAGGGCAGAGACCCCTGTTGAACGTGCGCAGCGTCCGAGGATTTTTTTTCGAAAAGAAAGAAAAAAAAAAAAAGGCGCGCGTCGCGCGTCCTTGGCCGACGCATAGGACGCACAGGACGTACGTTCCGCACGCAAAACGCACGATCCGAGCGCAGAGGGGACCGCGCGTGCACGGTGCAGAGGGGGGAGGAGCCGAACTGCACCACCCCCCCCCCCCGTTGAGGTGATGGCGGTCGCAGGAGGGGAGGAAGGCGCGTCTAGCTTGGAACGCAAACCCCCCCCCCCCGTTGAGGTGATGGCGGTCGCAGGAGGGGAGGAACGCGCGTCCAGCTTGGAACGCAAACCCCCCCCCCGTTGAAGGCGGGGAGGCCGGCTGGGACGTACGCGCAGCGCTGTCCCCGCGCGCGCGAGACGTCCAGAAGCCCCCCCCCTCCCCGGCTGGGACGTACCGAGAGGTCCAGGAGGAGGACGTACGCGCAGCAAACTGAAGGCCGCGCTGCGTCGCGAATTTAAAAAAAAAAAAAAACAAAACAAAAAAAGAAAAAAAACACAGTACGTTGGGAAGCACAGTGCCAGCGAGCGGCGGGAAACAGCAGCGCCAGCGTGCGCGACCGGAGGCCGCAGCAGAGGATGAGGAGTATCCAAAAGGAGGAGCTCCACTGATCCTTTCGGATCAGCCCGCTGGCTCATGTGGTCGTGAGCCGTGCGGTAAGGCTCAGGGAGCCTGCAGGTCGGGGGTTCAAATCCCGCCGACTCCCCCCAAAGGTATAAATTTTTATTCTTCAAAGGTTTTATAATATTTATTTTTTTTAGTTAAAATTTTTAATTTTAATTTATTTTTTAATAGTTTTTTAAAACTTTATAAATTAAAATTTAATTTTTAATTTATTTTTCATAAGTTTTTTAAAACTATATAAATTAAAATTATTTGTTTTAACTTTAAATAAATAATAATTATTAAAATGCTTTGTTAAAGAAAAAAAAATTTAAGGGGGGATATTTTTTCAAAAAATCAAAGGGGGATTGTGAGTAATTTTCTAAAAAGGCAATTTGGCGAATTGTAAAAGGTGCATTTTCGGCTGTGATCGACACCTTG
The DNA here is from genome assembly GCA_028583015.1 of Wollemia nobilis. Taxonomy (NCBI): domain Eukaryota; kingdom Viridiplantae; phylum Streptophyta; class Pinopsida; order Araucariales; family Araucariaceae; genus Wollemia; species Wollemia nobilis. The sequence continues at coordinate 1,313,663 of JAQPPZ010017097.1, read as the reverse complement.
TGGGTTATTCTTGTGGGCAATTTTTTTTGTTGTATGTTGCATATTTCATTTTTGCACTATAACATTAAAAATTAAAATCAAAACACTCCCTAAGTCCCCGGAATAATTAAAACCCATCCGTGCAATTTATTGCACTACAGCGTTCGGTATTTGTGATACCTCTGGCTAGCACTTACAGGTAAAGTTGTCGTGATTTGGCTACTGTATCCGTCGCCTAATATAGCTGCTACAACGACGTCTGAGCTTGTTCTCTATAAATCGTCGGGGAGAGATAAGTTTGCCATTTTTTGCATTTTTTTTACTCCATCCACTACCCTTTATCGTACTTGTGTTTAGGCATAAATCCCGACGAAGTATTCTTCATAGTGTTTAGGGGAAGTTACGCCCCACGCATGAGAAGAATCTTCTATGGTAGGTGCCATCAACAAGGCGATTCCCTTTCAGTACCGCTTATGTTCCACGTATCGTATGATCTCTAAAACTCACCTATAGTCTCCCTCACGTAAGGGCGGGTGATTTTTGTTGATCTTTCTAAATACCTATAGTTTTCCTCACGTAAGGGTGGGTATTTTGTACGGTATATTGGCCTAGCAAAAGGTATATCGAAAGGGGGACCAATTGGTGATATAAGGAACCTTCACTATGGCCGCTGTTGCAAAGTTGATGACTGATCCGCATCAGTTATTGAAAGGTCCAAATTATACACCATGGAAACATAAGATGAAGGTAATTCTCCAAATGGAAGATTTGTGGGATATTGTTACTGGAGTAGCAACTAGGCCTTCACCAACAACAGGATCCACAGGTCCTTTCGCAGATCAGATAGCTTTTGACAAGAAAGACAGTAGAGCAAAGGTGCTCATTTTGTTTGTTGTTTCAGATGAAGTGCAACCTCATATAGCTGACAAAGCAAGTGGTAAAGAGGCATGGGATGCCCTTAGAACCATCTATGAGGGGAAGAATGATTCCACCATTCTTCATCTTCAACAACAACTTCATAACCTGAGTTTGAGGCAGGGTGAAACAGTTGAACTCTTTCTGTGCAGAGTGTCTGAATTGAAAGAGAAATTGAATTCTTTGAGAGATACTGTGGACGAAAATGTTATCATTTCACTTGTGATGAGAGCTTTACCTTCTTCATTTGATATGTTGATAACCTCCATCCAAGTGTCTCAACGACAAATTACCTACATCGAGTTGGTCAATCTGCTTCAACAATAGGAGGCACGCCAACTTCACAAGGATGATTCTTCCAATACAACCCTATACACCAACAGGCAGGGTTCTAGGAAGAAAGGTAATGGGCAAAAAGGAGGCAACTTTCAGAGAGGAGAAAATTCTCAACAAGATACGAAAGGAAAATGCAAACAACCTCAACAGAAGAAGAGGTGGTGCAAGATCTGTGAGAAAGACAACCATGACACCAACAAGTGTTGGCATAAGAACAAGCAGGAAGGCCAAAACAAACCACAAAATAAAAACAAGCAACCCCGGGTGAATGTTGCTCGTTGAAGAATCCGACTCGGATTCTCGAATGGGCACACAAGGTGCTCATGACTACCACAGATTCCACACGGAGGGATCCTGTTTGGTATGTCGATTCCGGAGCTAGCAAACATATGACTAGCGACGGATCGTGGTTTGAATCATTTGTGGCCAAAGAGGGCAAACCCGTCACCATTGCCGATGATAAAACCTATAGGGTTCGGGGAGAGGGTACGGTTTCGAGTCACTCTTCCCGATGGCAAGTGTCGATTGACAAAGTCCTCTATGTTATGGGATTGGCCAACAATTTGTTGTCAGTGACACAAATCCTGGATAGAAATATGGTTGTCAACTTTCGTGTTGAGAATGGAAAGAAGTGTTGTACTATTACCAGGAAGGGTAAGCAGCATAGAGTACCATTTGAGAAGATCTCAACAAGAGCACAAAAACCTCTGGAGTTAATTCACACTGATCTGTGCGGTCCTTTCACACCCAACAGTTGTGGAGGGAAGAGGTACTTTCGGTTATTCGTAGATGACTACTCACGAAAGATGTGGGTTTTCTTTCTCCAACTGAAATCAGAAGCTTTCGCATTCTTCCAGCAGTTCAAGAAATCCGTTGAGAAGGAGTCAAGAGCTTCTATTAAAACCCTCCGCTCAGATTGAGGGGGAGAGTTTACCTCTAATGAATTTTCTACATTCCTAGATAAGCATGGAATCAAGAGACAGTTAACAACTGCCTATACTCCTCAGCAAAATGGAGTTGCTGAGAGAAGGAACCATTCTATCATGGAAATGGTTCGTTGTATGCTCACGAGAGCTACTCTTGGGCAACAATATTGGGCAGAAGCTGTCACCACCGCAAGATATCTGTTGAATAGGGCACCCACAAAGGCCCTAAAAGGAATGACTCCACAGGAAGCATGGAGTGGTCGAAAACCCTTCATATCTCATCTACGTATTTTCGGATGTCACGCTTTCATGCACATACCGAAAGAGAAAAGGAAGAAGCTAGATGAGAAAACACTGAGATGTATTTTTCTTGGTTATGCTCGAGCACTCTAAAGGATATCGGTTGATAGATCCTTTGACTAAGAAAATTCATATCAGCGAGAGATGTTGTCTTTGATGAAGCTTTCACATCATAGAACACATCTAAAGTACACCAAGATATTGTGGAATCTAAGGAAGAGAAGATTCCTTCGTCAACACAGACAGGAGGTCCTTCTACATCTTCTTCAACTCCACCGAAGAAGAATCCTAAATGGTGTACAAATACAATCAGAGACGCAAATTTATCCACTCCTCCCAATATGAACTTGGATAGACCTCGTACATGCAGTATGGCTCAAAAGGAAAAATAAGCCAAAGAAACTGGTGAGGTTGATGATCTTTGTCAATCTTTTGAGGAACTTTCTGTAACTCCAAGTACAGAAGTAGAGGATATGGATATTGATGATGATAAGGCGTTCATGTCTACCATAGATGGTCTTGAACTTGCATCAGTGCAAGATGCTCTTAGTGAGCCTCAGTGGAAGGCCGCTATGGATACAGAGTATGAGTCTTTGATGAAGAATAAAACTTGGAAGCTTGTTGATTTGCCGCATGGAAAGAAGCCCATTGGCTGCAAATGGGTATATAAAGTCAAGTACAAGGCAGATGGAATAATTGATAAGCATAAGGCCCGTCTTGTTGCAAAGGGCTATGCTAAAAAAGAAGGCATTGACTACGAGGAAACTTTTGCACCTACTGCTCGGATGACCACAATTCGGGTTATGTGTGCTATGGCAGCACAATATGGGTGGAAAGTTCACCAGATGGATGTCAAAAGTGCCTTTCTAAATGGTGATCTCCAAGAAGAAGTCTATATGACTCAGCTCGAAGGATTTGAAGTGGAAGGCCAAGAGCAGAAAGTTTGCAAATTGGTCAAATCCTTGTATGCTCTAAAACAAGCTCCTCGAGCTTGGTATATAAAAATGGACAATCACCTTATGCAGCATGGATTTAAGAGATGTCCGTCAGATGCAAACCTCTATTTCAAGAAACAGGGTTCCGAGACGGTGTTGCTTGTACTCTATGTGGATGATCTCGCTCATTACAGGGAGTTCGAAACTATGATCTCTACTCGTCAAAAGAAACTTGTGCAAATATTTTGAGATGACAGATCTCGGACTTCTCCATTATTGTCTTGGTCTGGAATTCAGCCAGAAGGAGCACTCCATCAAAGTGTCTCAGAAAAAATATGCCAAGACATTGTTGGAAAAATATTGCATGACTGATTGCAAGCCAATGGCAACTCCAATGGAGAATGGACTTCAGTTATCGCGATATGATGATTCACCTTAGGTAGATGGTACTCTCTATCGACACTTGATTGGGAGTCTCATATATCTGACCAATACTAGGACAGATCTCGTATTTGTCGTCAACTATCTTTCGAGGTTCATGCAGGAGCCTAATACCACTCATTGGAAAGCAGCAAAACGTGTTCTTCACTATGTCCGTGGTACTATGGAATATGGCCTAGAATACAAGAGGAACAACAAATTCTTCTTACAAGGATACACGGACTCCGACTATGCCGGATCATTTGATGATCACAAGTCAACTTCTGGATACATTTTTCATCTGGGATCCGGTCCTGTCTCTTGGCACAACAAGAAGCAACAGGTGGTTGCTATTTCATCAATAGAGGCAGAGTATCGCGCCGCACGTGAAGCTGTGTGCGAAGTGATATGGTTACGTCACATTCTGACAAGTATGGGCCATCCATAAAAATCTCCAATACACTTGTTTTGCGACAATCAGGGTGTTCTGAACCTCGTCAAGAATCCAGTCCATCATGAAAGAACAAAGCACATTGACACACAATGTCATTTCATTCGAGATGAAGTTCCAAAGCACCGAATTCAGCTTCAGCACATTCCCACCGATGCTCAAGTTGCAGACATTTTCACTAAGGCACTTGGACGTGTCAAATTTGAATTGTTTCGCAACTCACTTTGTATTGCAAAATAATGTAAGGGGATGTTAGTAGTCTAGTATAGCTATTAGTTATTACATTACCCAAATAATGTAATAAAGGGGGATGTTAGCGTACTGTTACTATCCTTGTTTGTATTTCATTATTTGGCTGGTAGATTGTTACACTGTTATGCTGTTACAACTATTCAGTTCACGCCGGTGACTATTCCCGGCAATGTAACCTGTATTTAAGCTCTGCAAAATAATACAATTCCTGATCCGTAATTCTACAGGAATGCAAAAAATTTAGGGAGGGCAAATACCCATGAATTTACAGATCAAATAATGATTGGCTCTATATAAAACTATTTCTTCGACCATCCTTTGCTCAATGATAATATTTGGCCTTGATTCTGACTGTGGCAAGCATCCATTAACTCATTGAGATGTTGATCTATTTCCAGCAGCTGTAAAGAGCATTTTAAATGCATTTATTTATGTTTGTTCAGTCTTTGATGGAGATTTATCCTTTAAAAAATCTGCAAAATAACTATGTATCTCTAAAATAGGATCTAGAGGTGTCCCCATTGGGCCCTCTTGGGGCAACAATCTTGTCTTCAATTCCACAACAACCAAAAATCTCTTCGGCTACCCAACTAATGCCCTAGTTTTCTTTTTGAAAGATGGTTAATAGGATATATAATATGCTAGAATGGCCTATAAGACTAGTATAATTAGCTTAACTCTTCCTACTAACAATAACCATCTAACTTCCATGATGGTAGTTTATTCTAAACTTTAATTATAGTTGGATTCCATAATTCTATCCTCATTATCCCCTCAAATAAGGGCATCCCTAGCTAAGTTGCTGGTAAATTTACCTCCTCCATTTGAAGTAATCTACATATCCTTGCTTTGATTTTATTTGGGGTGTTTAGGAAGTAAAATTTGAATTTTTTTCCTATTAACTTTATACCCTTACAGGTTCAAGGTGTAGACCAATTGGTTTAGTAAAACCTCGTAAGGGGGACGAACTCCCAAGGTTCAAATCTTAGGCCTCGTCGAATTTAATGCTTGTACCTTTCCTGGTGCTTTCAGTGGTGTAAAAGGTTTAAAATGAATGAAACATGGTGGTTAGAGGGGTGGACTATGCAAAGTATTGTGTGGCTGCTTCCAAGGCAGACAACAAGGAATACTATGGCAACCATAGAGGCGGGTTCCTGGATCATCATGGTGGCTACCAATTCCACCATGTAAGTAAAAAAACTTTATGCCCTAATGTTCTTTTATATTTCTTTAATAAGTTATTCAAATCTTTGGCCTCATTTATCCTTGCCCTCCCAAAAAGGGTTGTATCATCTACAAATTGTTGATGGGTGATGTTGTCAATGTTATTACTAGCCTTAAGTCCACTTATAAGTCCATATTTGTAAGCCTTATTCAAGTTCCTACCCAAAAACTCTGCCATAATAATGAACAAATATGGTGATAGAGGATCTCCATATCTAAGGCCTCTCTTAGCATTAAATGGTTCTATTACTAAACCATTGAGCAACATTAAATATGAAACCATAGAGACACAATATTTAATCCATTTGACCCATTTCTTCCCAAATCCAAACTTTTTAATATTGCAAAAATAAAATTCCATTTAACCCTATCATATGCCTTACTCATATCAAGTTTTAAGATCATTGCTTTCTCTTTTCTTGAAGTTGTTGAATGCATAACTTTATGAGCTATTATGATCTCGTCCAAAATTTATCTTCCTTTTACAAATCCTTCTTGCTCTTCTAAAATAATTTTGTCTAACAATGGTCTTAACCGATTCACCATCACTTTGGAAATATTCGTATATGATATATTACATAGGCTTATGGGTCGAAATGAATCAAACAATTATGCATCCTTCTTTTTTGGAATCATGGTAAGATATGTTGCATTTATTTTATAAGGTATGTATTGTTTTACCCTAGACTATTCCACTGCCACCAATAAAGAATCCTTCACTATATCCCAATTATGTTGATAGAATGTTGTAGAGAGCCCATCCAAACCTAGGGATTTATCCTTATTAAAAGATAAAAGATCTAGATGAACTTCTTCCAAAGTAATAGGCTCCATTAGTTTCCTATTGTCTTCATCTATTATAATTGAAGGAACTTATTGTAGAAGATTATCATTAAAAGCTTCAAAATCCTCTGATCCTAGAATATTCTGATAAGAAAAGCCTTACCTCCTTTCTAATTTCACTCTGGTCTTCAATCCAAACCCCTTCTACTAATATAATTATACTAATTTTAGATTTTGATCTCTATACTATTTCCATCCCATGAAAAAACCTTATGTTTTTATCTCTTTCTTTGAACCGAGTATGTCTTAATTTTATTCTCCAAAATTTCTCTTCCTTAGTCAAAATATTATGATATTCATTAACTCCCTTTCCTCTAAGCTTGGATTATTATGATCACCTTTTCGAAATTTTGAAATTTTATCTTTTAGTTCTTCTTTCTTCACAAAAATATTTCCAAATTGTTCTTGTTCCATTCTTTTAATCCAAATGTCATTGATTTAATTTGTTTTGGAAGTGTATACAACCCATCATTTCCTAAAGAATTCCAAATTTGTGCTATCATATTAATAAATTTAGGATGGGCTTCCCACATTTTCTCATATTTAAAACATGATCTTTTGTTGAATTCACTTACCACCATTTTAACTTGTATTGGCTAGTGATCTGAACCAATCCTTGTCAAGGTATTAATTTTAACATAAGTCCCTTCATCTAGCCAATGATCTAAGAGAATGCATCTATGTAATTTTTTCCTATTAGGTTTTGGCCTCTCCTATTGTTGGTCCATGTATAGTTATCTTCTTCAAACTCAATCTCCCATAGATTATTGTTTTGAATAAAAGCTAAGAAATCTTTCATACTTTGGGTTAGTTTCCTAATTCCCCTAAATTTTTCATCCAACTTGGTTATGGTATTAAAATCTCCTATGATCATGAATTAGGTTTCTTGGTCTAAACTTCTTATAAAGGTTTCAATCCCACTCTAAACTTCTAATTTGTCTATCTGAGTTGTAAATCCATAGACATTAATAAGGATCAAATGAATATTTGTAAAGAAGCATATAACTAAAAAGGGTATCCAATACCTAATTTTATGAATGGTTACATAGGAGGTTCTAATAGGAGTCCAACAAGTTAGAATTTCCCTTGTCACTCCTTTAGAATCTATAGCATCCCATTCACATCTCACCCATACTACTTTCATAGTCTTATCATTTTAGTTTCCTAGGTACAAAGGACATCAGGCTTGTTACTTAAACAAAGTTCCCTAACACACCTCTATTTTGCAAGGGTATTAACAACCCATATATTATATGAGATGGTAATCATGTCTTGTTAGGGGCTATTTTTTTTTTTGGTATTAGGTAGAGGTGGTTATAAGGTCCACAAACCTTTTACATAGTGTAATGTCCCCTCTTCGGTGGTGGAAATGAGTTAGATGATGATAACATATTCAAAGTCCCTATAGGTTGATCATCCAGTTGTTAAGGGTCTCATTATGCTATGGAGGTAATAATTTGGTGAGCTTCAGCATGGAGTTTTCAGTTGCAATGTCATATTCTTGTGTGTATGCATAATTTGGCTAAGTATGAGTTTATTGTCCCTTTATTATAATGTAATTTTATAATATCAAAATATAAAGGGAAATTATAATATAAGTTAAAAAAAGGCAAAAGTGTTTTAAAACAACTTTGTGGCTACTAGGACATGGTGGTCCACTTTTGGAGAGATAAGGATTAAAAATAAAATAAACCTTGGCCGACCTTGTGGAGCAAAAAAGATAAATAGAGGTGATATGGGACATTGCAAGTCTTGCTAAAGATTGCATTGTTGAGGCTTGTGGAGACATACACCTTCATAAGTAACAGTGGTTTCATGTGTGAAATATCACACCTAGCCATTATTGAGGAGAGTTTACTTCAAAACTCTCATTTGTGCTTCAAATATTTCATCTAGGGTTTGCATATTTTGGAGGGTCAATCATTTGGCAAACCATTTATGGCTTTTGTTGGCCTTCATCAACCATAAAAGAATCCATAGTTATTATGGAGAATTAAGGACCTATTGAGGTAATTTTAGACTTTCATTCATGACTGGTTTTCCTACAGTTGATCCATATTTTCACTCATAACTTCAGATTTTGGCATCATATGATTGTGGGTATTTTTACATTGGGTTCCTTGTGACTTGACAATCATTTCAAGCACCAATTTAGGGTACTTTGGAGGAGGGATTATTTTAATTTGCAGGTCGTAGGGTTTGCTGGTCATATCTTGCCATGGTGACAATTTCATTCACAACTTTAGATTTTTGAGGTAGAATTTTGTGGGTACTTCACCAAACAAATATCCTATTAAAGACAAAGAGAACAAGTATAAATTTGAAGGGGTGTATATTACAGTGGTATCACAGTGCAGTCATTTCTTTCCAGCCTGTGGTTAATTTTGAACTCATGATGACATCGTCAGTTGATTATAAGTTTTGGGGTGAAGTTCAACATGATATGCAAAATATCTTTGACATTATGAAGGATCCAAACTTCAAAAGGTATTTGTTTTCGAAGTTTGCAAGGGAAGAGTCTAAAAATTTGAACGTAGTATCAGGACACCATGATAATGAAGCTGAAAAAACAAATGTATGTGCAGAAGAAGAAGAACCCAGAACAAAAGTTTGTCATGAAGACATGAATTCATCACATGAGGTATGTATGGTTGAATCTCAAATTAATTCTATTGGAATGTATGCACCTACAAATGATGAAGTTGCGCATGATGAAGACATTAAAATAACAACAGTGGATGTGGCTATGAAACAAGTTATTGAAGACCCTAATATTGACAGTTGCTTTGATGAGACTAGTGGTATTGATGAATCAACTATTGATACAGTTGTTGATTTTGAGGATGAGCACAGATCTATCATAACTTTAGAGTATAAGGTTGGTAAGTGTATTGTTGTGAGAGAGGTTGAGCCCAATCAGGGTGTATTGGAGAGTGCTTTTGAGGGTTTCTTATGTGATTTCGATATCGACTCATTGGAGAACCAGTTACAGGTTTCAGAGGGTCAGATTTTACAGACATTGACTCACTTGGATAGCACACATGGGTTGGTTGAGTGCCTTTTTCAAACAACTCAGTTGGGGGAGAGACGACATGAGAGGATAGTTGGAGTTACTGCTACAGATTTGCAGGCCATCAAGCGAGCGTTAGAGGTGATCAAATCAGATTACTTGAGGCTATTATATGACAGGGATAGGCTTTGCAATTGGTAGATGGACTTTATCAAAAAATCACTAGGAAAGATGAGGAAATCGATGAGCTTTGCCTTGAGTTGTGTTTATCCCATCACTCAGCAAATCAAGAATCTATTGCAACTATTTCATGAGATTCAGAGACCACGATGGTCAAGCAGTTAATTAAGGAGATCAATGAGATTGTGAATGAGGAAGGTTTGAGTAGTAATGTAGATGATGTTTCCACACTCATTCAGGTAGAGTAGTATGAGCATGATCATGGTGACAACATGCTTTATTTTGTGGATGCACATTCCTCATTTGGCACCTTGGATGATGATACTCCTATTGATTCCAGTCTTGATGATGACAACCATCATACCGATGATTGTTTGGAGCCTCATGGGGATCTAGTTAGTCATTTTCACATAGATGGCATTGTGAGGTATGCACATTGTTTTTCTTTTAGTCCTCATGTTAATGAATTGAGCATGACACATATGAGCGGGAAGAGAGGTTGTGATGATGGATTATATACTTACCTTGGAAATGGGTCACCTCCCTTATCAGCAGGAGAGTTGGATTTTTTTTGAGGTGATCAATTGTTTTTCCAGGATGGGTCTTATGCAGGGATCGAGTTATGACCGAGTTGTATTCCACCTAAGTGCAGGATAGCCCAACATCATTATTTAGTCAACAGAAATGTCAGATTTCCTATGAGTATGGGTTATCTAGGAGTGTCTATGCAGGAATGGGAGACACTTGGTTCAAGAGACAGTATTGATGTTATAATGTGGATATGGGACCCAAGAATTGCATTGGGACTTGTTGAGTGATTGCTTGAGGACAAGCAATATTGTGAAGGGAGGACTGTAATGTCCCCTCTTCGGTGATGGAGATGAGTTAGATGATGATAACCTATTCAGAGTCCCCGTAGGTTGATCATCCAGTTGTTAAGGGTCTCATTATGCTATGGAGGTAATAATTTGGTGAGCTTCAGCATGGAGTTTTCAGTTGCAATGTCATATTCTTGTGTGGATGCATAATTTGGCTAAGTATGAGTTTATTTTCCCTTTATTATAATGTAATTTTATAATATTAAAATATAAAGGGAAATTATAATATAAAGTTTAAAAGTCCAAAAGTGTTTTAAAACAATGTTGTGGCTACTAGGACATGGTGGTCCACTTTTGGAGAAATAAGGATTAAAAATAAAATAAACCTTGGCCGACATTTTTGAGTTAAAAAGATAAATAGAGGTGAGATGGGACATTTGTAGAATCCATTTTTTATATCATTTGAGTCTATTTTCTGAAGACATTGCAGATCTTGCTGAAGATTGCATTGTTGAGGCTTGTGGAGACGTACATCTTCATAAGTAACAGTGGTTTCGTGTGTGAAAGATCACACCTAGCCATTATTGAGGAGAGTTTACTTCAGAACTCTCATTTGTGCTTTAGAGATTTCATCTAGGGTTTGCATATTTTGTAGGGTCAATCGTTTGGCAAACCATTTATGGGTTTTGTTGGCCTTCATCAGCCATACAAAAATCTATAGTTATTTTGGAGAACTAAAGACCTATTGAGGTAATTTCAGACTTTCATTCATGACTGATTTTCCTACAACTAATCCATATTTTCACTCATAACTTTAGATTTTGGCATCATACGATTATGGGTATTTTTGCATTGGGTTCCTTGTGACTTGACAATAATTTCAAGCACCAATTTGGGATACTTTGGAGGAGGAATTATTTTAATTTGCTGGTCATATTTTTCCATGGTGACAATTTCATTCACAACTTCAAATTTTTGAGGTAGAATTTTGTGGGTACTTCACCAAATGAATTTCCTAGTAAAGACAAATAGAACAAGTATAAATTTGAAGGGATGTATATTACACATAGTCAAAGTAGGCTGGTTCTAGATCCAAGCCCGTATAATCAAAATATAAAATGGATCTTCCCAAGACCCACATTAAGCCATACTTAGAGTTCACAGTCCTATACTTGACACTGGACTATTCAGGATAAAACAAAAACCAGACAACTCCTAGAACTTACTAAACATAACACTAGGTTGTTGTACTGTACACTTGTCACTTCCCAGGCCCCAGCAAATGGGTTGCCTTTTGTCCCTCTGCCTAATTCCATCTGCCAAATTGTTAGGGGCTATTGTCCCTACTTATGAATTACCAATATAATTTTGTTGTTTGGTAAAGAAAAGTTCAACCAACTTAGTTTGTGATCCTTTATCTATGTTTGCTCCAACCCAAATTGTACTAGGGATAGATTTACATTTTTAGGTGAAAAGCCTTCATACAGTAGGTAAGGAAGAGTCTTGCTCTTCCCATAGGCCAAGGACACCCTTTTAAGATTCTCTCTTTCTTCCCTAAAATAAAAAATAACTAGGAAGAAATGTTGGAGAATATTACATCATTTGGTACATGTTAATGTAACCCTATGGTACCTTTATGGTACAAATGTAAATACGTAATAGATTAAGGTTTGTGTCTATAGTTTAGATGAGTGATTTATATTTTCCTTTTATGTGAGTGTCTAAGTGCAGAAAATGCACAAGTGTCATGTAAGTAAGAGTGCAAGTGTGTATTGAGAGAATATGCACAATTATCATGTATGTAAGTGCACAAAAATGTAATATGAGGATGTGCACAAGTAACTTATATTAGGAGTGCATACAAGAGAGTAAGAGTCATGTAGAAGTGTGCACGTGTCAAAGAGTTAAATTATACATGTAAGAAGAAAGTTAAGAGTCTAGGATACAAGTGACAAGAAGATAAGCCAAAGGTCATGGGAGTTATCATATGGAGAGCAATAATCAAATACATGAAAAGTTGTTTTAAGTCTATATTATGGAGACAAAGCTCCATGTAAAGTGAGGTAAAATGGTTTGTAGTGATCACCACATATAAAGCATTGATAATTAAGCTTGCATAAAATTTCTGAGCAATTTTATTATAAGTTTTCTTCATGCATGTACATGAATTATTTTAACCATTTACATTCATATTTGATATTATAAGTGAATGTTATTTCATTATTATATTGGCTTGGATATATATTTGATTGCTCATATATATAATTCTACTCTTGATTATTGATATTTCAACCTATAATATTGTGGCTTATTTATATTGGGACTTGTGATATTTTGAGATAGTAAGGATTAAAATCCAACAAGAAACCTTTGGGAAGAAAGGATAAAATCACTCCTAGATACTTCCAACTCCTATCAATCCATTTTCTCAAGGTTGAAGCCCCTAGCCAATACCCATTAAATTTACCAAAAACCACCCTATCTTTGAGCAACAAGGATCGATCTATGTGGTTTTCTCACTAACCTCTACTACTAGAGATGATTCTAAGGATTTAGCTATAAATCAGTCCATGGAAAGGAATCTAAAACTTAAAACTGCTGAAATTTACCAACATATCCTATAGTGAATATAATATTTGATAATAAATAATAATAATAATAATAATTTGCAAGCGAAATTTCTAGGATAAATAAGGGAAAAAGAAACTTAGATAAAAAATTCTATGCCTAGACAAAATTTCTTGCCTCACTAAAGCCCTAGCCCTCCATTGCTCCTCCCATCATTTGAACCCTGACTTACTGATATTTTTTATTTCATTTTTCGTAACTTGAAAATTCATCACTGCCCTTGTTACGGATGGTTGACTTCACAAGGTCGTATCTCCCTCAATATTGCTTGAATTCCTTCATATGACCACTCATTTTAAAGCTCTTAAATTTCCACATAAAGTGGTCCAAGAATCAATTGAATCAAATAACCCTTCACAAAGATATAACTCTTAAAAGATGAGATATTTTTAAGATTTTTTTTGCCCTCATCAATTTCTTATTAATTTGAAAGGAAAGAGTAAATATAATGTGGTTGGTATTATATTTATAATATCTATCTATCTATTTTCTTATGTATATATACATGTTCAATTATACATATTATTTTTTTATATTATTATTTTCTTTTAAATTCAAATCGAAGTAAAAAGTTTCAATGCATATAAAAGATAGGTCTATATCATATGTATATCTTAAAATATATATATTTTTAATTGGTTATATGGTATTGAAACATGTTCCATGTATACTACATCATGATCACATAGTAGTATTACACCAACTTAGCTACTATGTTGTATCACTTAACAAAAATTGAACTTAAGTCTCTTCTTTCACACTTAAAGACTTAGGATTGAACAAATACCATTGGATGATTAAATGATTATATGGTACTAAACATATCCTACCCATATTACATCGTCATCACATAATAGTTATCTTAAAATATCTTTAAAAGAAATAGAATCTATAGTAGTAATTACATCAAACAACATGAGGATAATTGCTTAAATCATAAGCTTCTTAAGTTTAAATATTATGAGGTGAGATATGCATAATTGCTAGTATAATACCATTGCATAACTTGTTGAACTACCATAATAACTTAACTAGGTCCATTTCAATTTCAAATAATCAATTAAAAAATGGTCATTAAACTACTTTCTACTCTATATATATCCACTAGGATATTGGGGAAGGCAATATCCTACCTCCAAAATTTGTAAGAGATATCCATGTATACATTTGAATGTATGTCTCTTATTTCAATTAGAATATATATATGTGAAGTTGATTTGGTTTAAAGGTTTATTTGGTTTGCCTTTCAACTTATTTTGTATAATAATATCTTTGAACATTATTATGTTAATAATAACAAAGTATTGATTCACTAAGTCTATTTTATAAAGGATTGACTTGTAGATTCTATTTAATAGACAATCAACCTATGGAGTTTAGTCCATTATACATGTATATTGTAATCCTTTTGTGTTTTAATTATAACAATAAGATCATTAAAATGAGAGATCAACTTGTCAAGTTTATCTTACAATACAAGCAATTAAGGTTGAGATTTGAAAACCAACCTCGCCTTTGAGACAAAAACTCAATAATGATTTGAAATTATTATTTTTTAATAAGCTATGTGTGGCTTCTATAGGGCCACTCTCATTAAAATGGAAAAACATTACATTGTTCTCATTAAATTGTTAATAGGTTAATTAAACCATATCTAACTTGTTTTTTTTTATCAAAGACATTCTTCATTTGTCTTTCTATCAAAGATATTTGTCATATTTCACAAATTGTTACGCTTCCACAATCAACCTTGATATCATTTTTATTAAGAGATAAAAAATCTCACTCATCCAATTTCCTTCTAAAATTTTTATTTTTTCAAGATGAAAATCAACACTAATAATGACTAAAATATTTACAGCTTGGTTTTTATTTCTATAAATACGTTGTTTATAACAACTTGTCAATTCCCTAATACCTATTTGTTGGGGTTCTATTCATGCCTTGATATTCTAAGATATCATTGTTATCATCATTTTTAATTTGTGGGTGTAGCCCCAGTTATCGTTTACACTTGCGATATTTGCTTTTATTTTCCTATATCAATATCTCTTTGAGTTTCTTTTTATCTTTGCTTTGATTCTTGGGTTTTTATCTCATTTTTTCATTCCCACCTATACTTTCATCTTCATCAATCTATTTGATTTTTCACATTGCTCATGGTGACAATTATCATCTATAAGTTTGTCTTGATTTGAAGCATACAAAATGCAAGGAATAACCTCACAATCACTTTCTTTTTTATGTTGCCTTAGAAAAGTACAAGGACACTCCTCCATAGCAATTACCTTCTTATGTTGCCCTAAAAACCCTAAATTGCTATGGATTTTCTCAATCCTCATTTCCTTATTATGTTGTTGTTGAAACCGTAAAGTATAAGAGATAACCTCTACACTACTTGCATTTCTATTGCAAGGAGAGGATTATATACTACTAGAAGATAATTTACCTTGAATTAACTTGATCTCTTCTATATTCTTTAATTTAAATTTCTCATTCATATCTTTCTTTGCATTTTTAATTCCTTCTTAATTTGAACTTGCACATTGTACTATTCCATCCCTTGTATTCATATTTGTTTCTTCTCTCTTTGCCTTTTTGTTTAGAGTGGAATATCCTTGATCTAATCCAAAATTTTATTTATTATTTTATTGTTTTATCTTGAAGCTTGTCTCATGACCAATTTTTTTCTCTTTCTACATAATTTTTACTTTGCAATCTCTTGCCATGTGTCCAGTCTCATAACAATCGTGGCATCATAATACAATATTTTCAAAATCAACTTGTTGATCCTGTTCTTTTTATTCAAATTTAATGTTAATGGATTGTGACAAAGAATTTGAAATATCCATACCAACAAATATGAGTATTTGGCATTTTTTCACTCCATAATTGGTCCTTCCTTGATGAATTCCCCTAGGGTATTTTCAATATTATTATCCTTATTGATAATATTATATAGAAGTCCAAAAATCCTAATCCACATAGGAAACTTTTTAATAGTTTTCATCTTGATATAAAATTCTCACTCCATGGTCCTTTTGTTTTTGCTAGAGAAGGGGTTGTACTCAGGTCCCCCACCCTTTATAAATCACAACTATATCCTTTAGAGCTCGAGAGTTTACAAATAAATTCAATTCTCATCTCAATTGGGTTCATCATTTTTTATAAAATGTTTGAATTCTTGATTTTCATTTTTTGGATCTTCAATTTTTTGTGTGAATACAAATATTTCAAAATTCAGCATCCTTCTTCTTAATATTTTCCTACAACAACCTTCACAATACCAAAATTCCACCTCTATTGTCTATGCATTACATCTTAGTAGAGTAATATTTTTAAAACATTGCATTATCATAGTCTGCTTTACCAAATTTGGATTGTTAATTTCCTTCCTAAAGCATAAGTGCAACCACAAGAATTGTAATAAATAATTTATATTAAAACACACATTGTTATAAAACAAAGCAAATATTGCCAATGGAAAACATTAAAGTAAATCTTAATCATTATTTTATTTAGGTAGTCAACATTTTCTTGTCGACTTCAACTAAACTTACTACTTCCTCTCACAGTAAAAAAAGAATTTAACTTCACGATACTCAATAAAAACCCCTCTATTGGCTAGCCTATCTGCATGTTTATTTTCTTCCCTTAATGTATGTGTAAAAAATATTTATTCAAACTCTGTAGCAATGTCTTGCATTTCTACAATTATCTCTTGCATGTTCCATGGAACCTTTTGCTTTCCTCAAAATTGCATTTGTTACTATTAGTGAATCACCTTCCATCCATACTATATTTCATTTCATTTTGTATATTTTTAACCCTTCCAAAACTACCCAAGCTTCAACTTCATTATATATCTTATATCCACTATTGAAAGAATAATGAGACAAATCCCCCATTCTTTTTTTTAATTATTCTTCCTCCTCCTCCTAGTCTTGGATTTCCTTTAAATGCTCCATAAAAGTTCAATTTGACCAACTCCACTTATGGTGGTATCCACTTTATTTATTTATCTTCTTTTTGTTTCTCTTATACCCAAAATCATAATTTCATTTAAGGACTTGACTCCATCTATCAAGGCTATTTGCTTCAAGATCAAGGATTGGGTGAATTGGTAGGTTTGGTTTAGACTCCTCTATGGCTGAACAAATCTCCCTTTTCATTACCTCTTATATGCTCTCATTTTATTTAAATATTCTTCTACCCCTTTCCATCCACATAGTCCAAAGTATTGTATCCTTTGATATATCTCAGATTGTCTATGAAGAATCACTTTTAAAAGTGCTATACCATTGCTTTAACCATTATTTAATTTTTTCATTCATCACCATGCATTTACCAAACATATTAAGAATCCAATTCCATAGTTTCCAGACTATTGATTAGTGTCCCAAGAGATGGTCTATACTTTCATCTTTTTTACAAATAACATAATGTGAGGGGCCATCAAAACCTCTTTTGAGAAGGTTATCTTAGGATACAAATTTTCGATGACCTACTAGCCAAACAAACATTTTTAACTTTAGGAATGCTTGGGCTATTCCAAATATCTCTCCATATTATTGTGATATTCCTATTTTGTTAGTACTTTACATTATATCCACTTCTTGTTGTGTATTCTTCCGAGCTATTCAACTCCCAAATCAGCTAATCCTTAGTTCCACTCATAATAATCATTGTTGTTATCTTTTTGTTCAACTACCCCCTAGCATCAATGTATTGTACACTTGTAAAAAATATTCTTTCCATTTGTACATAATGTTTGAAACTTTATCATTGTATTTTTCTTGAAGTAATCTCATCCATGGTTTCAAAATTGGATCTAAATTGAATGGTTTTTTCTCCAGTTTCCACCATCCATCTTAGATCTTTAACCGCTAAACCAATTGATTTTTTTAAACCGTTCCATGTTGTAGAATCATTTGGTAGTGAGAATGTAGTAAATATTAATCTTGGGTAATTGGGCTCAACATATTTACTTAGAAAAGTTCTTGCCCATTGTTTTTGACTCTATTTGTACAATCTCCAAATTACTTTTCCCCAAAAAGCTAAGTTTGCATCTATATGTACTCTTAAACCAAGACCTCCCCTAGTTTTATCATCACACACCTTGCTTCATATCACCAAAGGAATTTTCCTTTTATCATGTGATTCTGACCACAAAATTGACTGCATAATATAGATTAAACTTTTTTCTACCATTTTTGGCATAGCATATAAGGACATATAATATGTTGTAATGGCCTATAATACTGATTTAATTAGTTGCATTCATTCTACTAATGATAACCATCTACCTTTCCATATTGGTATTTTATTCTGAACTTTACTTATAATTGGATTCCATAGTTTTATCTTCATTATCCCCTCAAATAAGGGCATCCTTAGATAAGTTGTTGGCAAATTTGCCTCCTCCATTCAAAGTAACTTGCATATCCATGCTTTGATTTTAGTTGGGGTGTTTAAGAAGTAATTTTTTAGATTTTGTCCTATTAAATTTCTACCCTGACACTCTTTTGTATTCCTTTAATAAGTTATTCCAATATTTGGCCTCGTCTATGTTTGCCCTCCCAAAAAGGGTTGTATCATCTACAAACTGTTTATGGACGATGTCATTGATGTTATTACTAGCCTTAAGTCCACTTATTAGCCCATATTTGTTAGACTTCTTCAAGTTCCTACCTAATAACTTTGCCATAATAATGAACAAGTATGGTGATAGAGGATCTCCCTATCTAAGTCATCTCTTGGTTTTAAAAGATTCTATTACTAAGCCATTGACTAGCACTAAATATGAAATTGTAGAGACTCAAACTTTAATTAATTTGACCCATTTATTCCCAAATCCAAACTTTTATAACACTACAAAAATAAAATCTCATTTATCCCTATCATAGGCTTTATTCATAACTCAATGGTCTTAAATGAAGAGCATCTCCACTCTAAACCTTGGGCCACCATCCATTTAAGAAGAAAACTCACAGTAATTTGAAATCTATCTCTGCTTTGACTTAATTCAATTTTGAATCTATGAAAAC
The DNA here is from genome assembly GCA_028583015.1 of Wollemia nobilis. Taxonomy (NCBI): domain Eukaryota; kingdom Viridiplantae; phylum Streptophyta; class Pinopsida; order Araucariales; family Araucariaceae; genus Wollemia; species Wollemia nobilis. The sequence goes on along the minus strand of JAQPPZ010017097.1, from coordinate 1,294,399 downwards.
CTTGACTAATATTCATGAAACTTACATATTAAACCTCTACTTTTAAGAACCATTATATCATGCTCGATCATCTCATCCTTAATTCCCTTTTCTTTTTCTTTTTCTTTGGATATGGTTAGTGTGAGAAACCCCTATGATCGAGGCTTAGGTTTAGGCATCCCCATCCCACCATGACCTCTCATAAGGGGAAGAGTTGAGCTTATCAATAGGTAATTTAACACACAATCCCACACACGTCATGATTTGAACCTTGAACCTCTCGAAGAAGAGCCAAACCTCGAACCATTGCGTTGTCCCCCCGGAATCATCCATAATCATTATTTCTAATATAATATATTTTTTATTTTTTTAATACATAGGGGAATCAATAATACCATTGGGTGTTAACACTATAAACCCTAGCCCGTTGGGTTAGACGAATTCAACAGGGCCTCGATATTTTAGGGCATAGCATTGGAATAGTTAACCAACAAACACTCAACCGCTACCATCCGAACTATCCTCTTTTAGGTATACCGTGGTTTGAACCTTGGACCTCTCCAAAGAAATACCAAAACCCTAACCAGTGTGATGTTCTTGTCAGACAAAAATAACTTTATACAAGTTTGTGATGTCCTTGTTAGACACAAACTAAATTTATACAAGTTTTTATGAGGGATCTGTATCCTCTCATACTGAAATTTAAACTTGGATCTCCTAGATGAAAATGTAAAGACTTACTACTTTAATATAACTCAAAAGTCATATTTACTTCTTTTTTTAATCTCCAATTTAAATATCCATACTTTTAACTAAAACATCTTAATTTCCATCTACATCTCCACTTTTTATCTCCAACTTAAATATCCATACTTCTAACTAAAACATCTTAATTTCCATCTAGGTCTCCACTTATCACTCATTGAGACTACTATTGCCTTTGTATTTCATTCAAACAATTATATACTTTTTTTAAAGCTAGAATATATTAACTTATCAATCGAAACATTACAATATTATGGTGCTAACAGTGTCCACTAGCTAAAAAAACAAAATGAGGTGGATAAAGAGTAAAGCATCCATAATTGAATATACATGAGAATATAATCTTTTAGCAACAAAAAGACTATAACTATATCTTTCTGCAATACACCAGATATAAACATTCATTTGTGGGAGAGTCTGATATATGAATAAATTTTGGGCATATCTTCCATGATATCTTCAGAAGTCTTCAAATAAGAAATAGAAGTAATCAAAACCTGAACCTGCTCATCATTGTTAATTGCCTTCTTTTTAGTTTCCTATTGAACCTTTTGAAGATCTTGAACCATATGAGAAAGTTGATGAAGTCTGTCAATAACATCTCACGGTGTGTTGGAAGTTCCATAGACTTGGGAATGAATGCATCCCACATGTAACAAAAGATCAAAGGTCAAGTCTGCTAAAACTATATCCCATGGAGGAGCAGATCCAATAAACACCTTTTTGCATCTACACTTCCAAATGTGCTTGAGAAGGATATCTATAAATATCCCAAAGTTTGGGGCACTGATCCAGTTGAGAAAAACCAAGTATAGAGAGCTTCCAAGATCTAGTGAAAGAGGGGAAAAGAAAAGAGAAGACATCCCAAAACTGTTTAGCCATGTCACAAAACCAAAACAAGTGAATTGAAGTTTCTAAAGCATTACAAAAATTGCATTGAGGGGGAATGTGTAAAATTGTTGCTAGAATTTTAGAAGTTGTAAGCTTTTGATGCAAAATCCGCCATCCAAAAAGTTGAGTTTTTTATTCAACTGGAACTTTCCAAATCTAAGTAGCAAGAAACTGGCATTGGACATTGGTAAAATTCACTTGCCACTTGACATTAAGCTTAAAGTCTAAAGAAGGGGACACAATTTTTTTTGTATATCCAACTAGAAGTAATGGAAGAGATTCTATGACTATTAAGCCATCTTCAGTCATTCCATATATTATGGGCAGTTGTTTCCCGACTTTATAAGGACCTCACAAGGAATGGAAGCCACAACTAGGCCATAAGACTCTTTGAACCTAGAGGAAAGGGAACAATAATTGCATATTTGGTTTCAAGTAAGAAAAGAGCAGCTACTCGAATCCCAAATATCTCTAATTCTATTAATACGTGTCTTAAAAATAGCTAAACCTTGAAAAGCATTGCATAAAGCTAAAGATTTATCATTATAAAGGATAAGTTTATTCCACCAAAAACTATTTAGACCGATGCTTAGACCATATCTTAAGGAGTTAAACTTACAAACCAATAAATGAGAAACTGATTGTCAAGCTTTTCAATTTTGGGTCATCGGAATAGATCCTTTAACCTTAAAGTAAGACACATTAAGGACCTTATCCTCCCAAGGGGCTTGGAAACCCTTATCCTCTCAAGGGGTTTCTTTCCATTTACCTTTGCGAGTAGCTATCTTTAACGAAATAAGTGTTTCCAATTTTCATCACCAATAATAACTTTAACAACCCATTTTGCAAACAAACTTTTACTTTAAATAAGAAAATAATAATACCAAAAACTTCTAAAAACGAAGCCTTGTCAAATATATACGTATATTATTCGAACATGAGACTTTCTGATGCCTTGTGATTCCAACCATTGAAAATTTGCATTTCATGGAAACACAAACTCCTCTGCCTACCCCCGAAAAGGGGCCAAGGAGCCCTCTACCTCATCACTATAAGCCCACGTCATCAGCCCATTCTTAACACTACATGGGATGACGTTGAGGCGAGAACAGTAGCCCATCCATACATTGGGCGACCTTGCAGGAATGCTCTGGAAAGCTTCTCCTCTTCAAAATCCCCGCACAATCCATTTCCATTACACACAAATTTTGGGTTAAAAAAACCATGAATGGTTTTGACTGAGATTCGACAATATATATAATATTAATGTTGTTTCTGTTATCGTTTTAAATCTTATACTTTAAATCAAACTAAATTGCACTATTACTTTTAATAAAAATAAATTGCATGGAGTGTAGGCTTTAAGTATCATATTATCGATAATGTAAGTGGCGTCCATACCGGTAAACCACATGCGGATTTCAAAATTAACTCTTGCTCTTCCTTGCTGTTGGAAGGGTTACCCGGTTTTGAATCCCGGTGCGGCCACAACTTAAAATCCCTGTAAGTTTTGCTACTAATAGAACAAATACAAGATGAAACAAAATCACAAATTTGTCTTAGAAAATATGTATCCTCAGTAACCTCTTCTAAGAAAGCATATGAAAAGATGAATTTGATTATACACTACCACAACTGTATGCTGTTGGTTGGTGATTTGGATTTGGATTTAAGGGTTATTGGCATGGTTTGGATTTAGGAAGGTTGTTATTCTTATTATATTTTTCATTACTTAAAATATATAATTAAAATATTCAACAAGTATAATTTTATGTCACCAAAAAACAAGTCATCATATTATATTATAAATTTAATTGAAGTTTAAATCCATAAAAAGACTCTATATGGGTACCTTGCTATTGTAAAGAAGACAATTATGTCACTAAAAACAAGTCATCATATTATATTATAAATTTAATTGAATTTTAAATCGATAAAAAAGATTCTATAGGTACCTTGCTATTGTAAAGAAGACACCACAAATGTCTTAAAATGATGATAAAGGTTTAGCAAGTAGTATAACTCAATGCCATTAAAGACAAGTTATTACATAAAGTGAGTTGAAGTTAAAATCCATGGGAGATTACCCTTTTTTAAAGGGTAAGTAAATTTTGAAAGAATAAGCACTTGAAGAAGAGTAATTTTCAAAAATTCAACCCTTCTTCAAAATTTGTTGAAGTTAAAATTTATGAAAATAATTTTAGGAGATTGACCTTTCTCAAAGGTTAAGCAAAAGTTTGAAGAAGAGTAAGCTTCAAACTTGTATAAAGTTTTTAAGGGACGTGTATCTTCACCTTAAAAAAAATTAAACTAATAACTAAAAACTAATCAAAAGATTGAAAACAGGTAAAATTTGATATATATTTTTAATCAAATTGTGGGGAGTAAGTACAACATGGTGATGTACTTACTCCCCACCCCAACCCTCAAATGAGGGTGGAGGTGGGATGGTGGTGTTGTACTTACTTCCCACCCCCTCTCTCAAAACTTACTCCCCAAAGGGTGGGGGTGGGGAGTAAGTACAACATGGTGTTGTACTTACTCAAAATGAGGGTGGGGGTGAGGACCATGCTATACTTACTCCCCATCCCCACCCTCATCCATCATGTTGTACTTACTCCCCACCCCCACCCTCACCCTCACCCTCATTTGAGTGTGGATGAGGGTGGGGGTGGGGAGTAAGTGCAACATGGTCCCCACCCCCACCCTCATTCCACCCTCACCCACCCTCAAATGAGGGTGAGGGTGGGGGTGGGGAGTAAGTACAACATTGTCGGGTGGCAACAGTTGTTAATGTTGCCCCCTCACCCTCATTTGAGGGTGGGTGAGGGGTGGGGGTGGGGACCATGTTGTACTTACTCCCCACCCCCACCCTCACGGTGTTGTACTTACTCTCGACCCCCACCCTCAAATGATGATGGGGGTGGGGAGTAAGTATAGCATGGTCCCCACCCCCACCCTGGGGGTGGGGAGTAAGTACAACATGTGAGGAGTAAGTACAATGTTGTACTTACTCCCCACCCTCACCCTCATTTGTGAGGGTGGGGGTGGATAGTAAGTATAGCATGGTCCCCACCTCCACCCTGGGGGTGGGGAGTAAGTACAGCATGTGAGGAGTAAGTACAATGTTGTACTTACCCCACCCTCATTTGTGAGGGTGGGGGTGGCGGTGGGTAGTAAGTATAGCATGGTCCCCACCCCCACCCTGGAGGTGGGGAGTAAGTACAACATGTGGGAAGTAAGTACAATGTTGTACTTACTCCCCACCCCACCTTCATTTGAGGGTGGGTGAGGGTGCTGGAATGAGGGTGGGCGTGGGGACCATGTTATACTTACTCTCCACCGCCACCCTCATGGTGTTGTACTTACTCCCCACCCCCACTCAAATGAGGGTGGTGGATGAGGGTAGGGGTGGGGAGTAATGGTGTTGTACTTACTCCCCATCCCCACCCTCAAATGAGGGTGGGGAGTAAGTACAACACCATTACTCCTACCCCTACCCTCAAATGAGGGTACTTACTCCCCACCCCCACCCTCACCCTCAAATTAGGGTGCACCATTACTCCCCACCCTCGTAGGGTGAGGAATAATGGTGTTATACTTACTCCCCACCCCCACCCTCAAATGAGGGTACTTCCTCCCCACCCCCATAGGATGGGGAGTAATGGTGCTATACTTACTCCCCACCCCCACCCTCAAATGAGGGTACTTACTCGCCACCCCCACCCTCAAATCCCTCAAATGAGGGTGGGGGGTGGCGAGTAATGGTGCTATACTTACTCGGGGTGGGGGTGGGGGTGCGGGTGGGGAGTAATGGTGCTATACTTACTCCCCACCCCCATCCTCAAATATGAGGGTGGGGGTGGGGAGTAAGTACGATACCATTACTCCCCTTTTGAGGGGTTGTATTTACTCCCCACCCCCACCCTCAAATGGGTGGGGAGTAAGTACAACATCATGCTATACTTACTCCCCACCCCCACTCTCATTGAGGATGGGGGTGGGGACAGGGTGGGGGTGGAGAGTAAGTACAACACGGGGATGGGGAGTAAGTACAACATGGTCCACCCTCATTTCAAGGTGAGGGTGGAGATAGGATGGGGGTGGAGAGTAAGTACATCACAAGGATGGGAAGTAAATACAGCATGGTCCACCCTCATTTGAGGGTGGGGATGGAGAGTAAGTACAACACCATGTTGTACTTACTTACTCCCCACCCTCAAAGTGGGAGTGGAAAGTAAGTACAACACCATGCTATACTTACTTACTCCCCACCCTCAAATGAGGGTGGGGGTGGGGAGTAATGGTGTTGTACTTACTCCCCACCCCTAGGTGTTGTACTTACTCCCCACCCCCACTGCACCCACCCTCATGTGGAGGTGAGGAGTAAGTACAACACCATTACTCACCTCCACCCTCGTTTCCTCAAATGAGGGTGGGTGTGGGGAGTAATGGTGTTGTACTAAATGAGGGTGGGGGTGGGGAGTAATGGTTTTGTACTTGTGTTGTACTTACTCCCCATCCCCATCGCCCCCAACCTCACGTGGGGGTGGGGAGTAAGTACAAAACCATTACTCCTCACCCCCACCCTCATTTTAAGGGTCGGGATGGGGAGTAATGGTGTTGTACTTACTCACCACCCCACCCTCATTTGAGGGTGAGGGTGGGGAGTAAGTACAACACTCATTTGAGGTGGGGAGGGTGGGGAGTAATGGTGATGTGCTTACTCCCCTTCCCCACCCTCATTAGTACAACACTCATTTGAGGTGGGGAGGGTGGGGAGTAATGGTGATGTGCCTACTCCCCCCCCTCATTGGTGGGGATGGGGAGTAATGGTGATGTACTTTCTTCCCTCCCCCACCCTCAAAAATAAGGGTGAAATGAGGGTGAGGGTGGGGAGTAATGGTGATGTACTTACCCCTCTCCCCCACCCTCAAAAATGAGGGTGGGGGTGGGGAGTAATGGTGATGTACTTACTCCCCTTTGGGGGTGGGGAGTAATGGTGATGTACTTTCTTCCCTCTGATGAGGCCAGGAATTGCCTCATCTATGAACACTTTTTGGATACATTCTACTTATTTGAATCATCCTTTTTATTATGTTTTTATGCTAATTTTGGGTAAAATGCATTATGTAATGATATTTGCATATTCTGAAATGTTAAGTGCATATATTCTGTTTTACTGTTTATTTCTATAGTTTTCACCTATTTTCAGCTAATTTGTCAGTAGTAATTTAAAATCAGTAGTAATTGTTGAGTGTTTGGTGTTTAATAGTAGTATTCCTCTATTTGAGCTAATTCAAATGCAAAAAGTGCCAAAGACCTTGTCCCCTGTAGCTGATTGTGCAGGAAAACAAACTGTGACTGTGACAGTTCTAGCCAGTTGTACATTTACAGCAGGGCTTGGAAACAGTCACTCCAGCACATGCCACCAATGCAAAAAAGATGTACAAAATGAAGGAAAACATTCTAGGCGGTTAAACACTTCTTCCCTACGCATTTGGAGCACGAAATAGTAATTAAATGTCATTTCTTGTTATTTTGGAGCAGTGTAAGAATAATAGCGCAGAAACAATAGAGGATGGTCAAAAAGTGACAGATCTATAGAGGAAAATATTGGCAATTGACCAAAAAGTTGCCCCAACTCATATTAATTGACTTCCTCAACGAATGCAGCTCAATAAGGTTGAATGGATCAAGTTTGACAAAGCAAGCTCATGCATTTGAGGAAACAGTTGTGCAAATAGTTGTAAATCCTTGCAAATCAGCAACCAAGCATATCAGCATTACATTATAAATAAGAAAGCTCCCAGCACGGTTGAGCAGATAGAGATATAGACATATAGACATATAGGAGAGAAATAGGCAATAGAGTGTAGTTATTTATGTAGCAAAACAGTAATCTGCAGGTTTTTCCCGCATTACTGTAATGCATTTCCAGATTTAATAAAAAGGTGCAGTTCTCAGTTATCAATTAGCATGTTGAGTTGATGATTAACATTTAAGTTTCTTTAGCATAACTCTTCACCTTCATCTGGTTTTGGAAGCAAGGGCCACTTGTAGGACCAGAGGAAGGCATCTTCTGACAGAATACATTGCTAATTTCTTGCTGCAGCAGGTTAGCAAAATTCTGCCAGTTTTTCACTTCTTTAGCAGCTTTAAATTTAGATTTCAGTCTTGACAACATTTTTCCATCATTCCATGCAACTTCAATATTTCTATTTTAGATTTGCAGCAACTTCAAGTTTTCTGTCATTTTTCAGATTTGCAGCAATTTTCAGTTTTTGTCATTTTACTGTAATTTCCAAATTTGTGACATTTTTTAGTTTTGCAATAGATGATAGTTTGAATTTCTAGATTTAGAACATGCTTAGGGAATTGTAGTTAGTTTATTTTTCTGCAACTGTGTATGATTTCAATTCTGCAATTTACCTTTTTGTTAAATTTAGCAACATTTCATTTTTTGCTATCTCAGATTCTTCTTTTCTTGCAAGTTTTAATTCAGCTTTATTTTCTGCAATTTGATTTCTAGTTCTAGGAATTAGAGGTCACACAAAAATCTCCAAAAACACTAACTGTTCCATCAATAAAACCATGTTCTTGAATGAATTGAACCTGTAGCTGTGACACCTTCTATCGTATACAACCTTTGGACACCGCCCTGGACTGACACATATAATGATTAAATGATGAATGAACAACGACACTCATCATTTTTGGCACCGTTTCTGGGGACAAATAGGTGTTGTTAGAAAAAGTGAAACAGGTCAAGAATTGTGTTACAATCTTTGAAATATTGCATTTCAGTTTATTTAGTGAATAGACATGAATGCATAGGCTAAGGGATGAAAGAGGGAGGTTTATCCGAGGTGGCTCTGAACCACCAAAGCGACCTGCTCGGTCAGATGAAGAATTGCCTATATTTGAAATCCCTGGGGAAAATAAGCCAGACATACCTTCTTCATCAGCTAAATTTTTGAAAAAATTAGAAAGAGAGCTTTTTGAAGCACTAGCTACTAAACATTCTCCTTAAACTGGACGATTCCTATCATACTCTAGAAAGAAAACAACTATGGCTGTAGCAGCAGCACCCCCAGGTGGATATGATAATCTTGATGATCCTCCTAAGACTTTTGATTATCCCATAAGATTGGATCCACTTCTAGATGCCCCCATGAAAATAATTTCTCCATCCATATTGCCAATTATTAGGGGAACTGTTTCAGAAGATCTTGATCAATTTCTGTTTGAATTCAAGGTGTTATGTCAAACTTATGACTACATAAATGATAATCATAAATTGAAATTGTTTCCTTCCACACTTAAGGACGTTGCTCTCCGATGGTTCATGAGCAATCTTGAACCTAACTCAATTCGTACCTGGGATGAAATGGAGACCGCATTCTTAAATAAATATCAGGATTATTGTAGAGTAAGAAACAGGAAAGATGAGTTGTTTAGGATCAAGCAAGAAGAAGATGAAAGTTTAGAGGATTACCTTGATCGCTTTGCCTTTGTCCAAAAGAGATGTGGTCCTATAGAACCTGATTTCCTAAAGCCTATCTTCTTAAGAGGATTGCAGGATGAATCTAAGGAAGTGTTAGATTTAATGGGAAAATGAGACATAGATCAAATTGACCTTGAAGATATTGTGGAGTTATGTAAAAACTATTCCCGCACTCACCAACAGAGAAAGAAAAGGAATTATGGCAATAATGACATAAAAGAGTTGATGGAGGAAATGGCTAATTTAAAAATTGATATCCTTGTTCAACTTAATACTGCATTAGGTGAGAGAAATACAAAATCTAATTCTACACCACCTTTAGCCATTTATTGCCCAAGGTGTAGGAGTAAGCATGCCTTGTAGGACTGCCCCCTAAACAAAACTTCTATTTGTGGAATTTGTTCCAAGGAACATTCAACAGATAAATGCCCTTTGTTGCCTCATCTAAAATTTGTTTTGGGAACCCAAACAGAATAACTCAATGCTATTGGGCAGAGATCTGGTGGTGGTTATGCATAATATCCCAATGCTCCTAGATTTCCAAACTGGGGACAATCTCCTTGGAATATGAACATGCCATGGGGACATGCAGAAGTTTCTGCACAACCTTGAAACCAACCTTGGATAGCTCCTCTAGATTGGTCACAATCTGGATGGATGAACCCACCTTGGCATACCATACCTCCATAATGGACACAACAAGGACAAATATGGGGACAACAATATCAACCCTATCAAGGACAACAATATCAACCCTATCAAGGACAACAAAAGTATCAGGGACAAGCTCAAAACTTGTTGCCTGCTCCTAATCCCAATTTTTAGGGAAGAATACAACATCAACAAACTCAACCAGTGAAACAACCTCCACTCCCAGCTCAGCCTGTGACTAACCCAAATAATGCCAGACAAACAGCCCCTGTTTATGAGGCTGAGTCTGAAGACACTGCTACAGTTCATGTACTTGACTGTAGTAACATCCAGCTGTGTTCAGGAAAGATTTTATCTAAACCTGTTCCACCCACCATTGAAGAAATTAGTGAGAAACAAGAACCTCCAAATCAAGAGGCGTTGCAACAAAAACAAAAAGAAGAAAAAATAGCAAAAATGCAAGAATCTTCTCCAGTAGCCCTACCATACCCTAAAAGGTTTGATCATGTTGATACTACCCCTGAATCAGAGTTAGTAACAGAACTCAAAAAGATGTCAATTTCTCTTCCTTTGCTACAAGCAATAAGGGATATACCTTTAATCAAAAAGACTATTCAGGAGTTATGTATCAAGAAACCTGGTAAAAAAAAGAAAGCCTTTCCAAAAACTGCTCAGGTAGAAGGGAAATTAGCTGATCTATTGGCTAGGAAACTAGTTCCTCCCAAGTATAGTGACCCAGGCAGTCCAGTAGTTACAGTTACTATTGGAGTGATGCAAATTCCTAATATGCTAATCGACCTTGGAGCTGCAATTAATGTAATTACTAAAGACACAATTCAAAAACTGTAGCTCCATAATCTCAGTCCTACCACCACAGTCTTGGAAATGGCAGATAGGTCAGTAGCTAAACCAAAAGGTATCTTAGAAGATGTGGTCGTTAAAGTCTCTTCGTGGGAATATCCTATAGACTTCTTGGTGTTGCAGCCTAGAACTTCAGTTAATGGATACCCTATCATTCTAGGACGACCTTGGCTGGCTACTACAGCTGCATTTATAGACTGTAGGTTAGGGGAAATGACCATTTCCAATGGAATTGACCTGCAAAAAAATTCTTTGTATCCACCAGCTCAACCTTCAACTAATTTTTTTGGACAAATTTGGTATCTTGAATCTGATGAAGAATCTGAACAAGAAACTATTGCTACTTTGGCTACAGTTGTAGTGAAAGAACATATTGAAGAAATCACTGCACCAGAAAGAGAAATATTTGAGAATGAAACTATCCTAGTCGAAACATTACAATTAGAAGGACTAGCTGATGATCAACTTCTTGTTCATCGGTTGTTGTGGAATGAAGAGATACACAGTTTAGAACCTGTGTCATCTATGCCCAGTCAAAAGAGATCATTCACACTACCACATGGATGGCATCATCATCTCCTTAACACATTCAAATGTCCTCTGATTCCATCAGGTATCACCTCTGAGTCAGATTCTAGAACATTTCATACTCTGTGACCACATCATTGTCCATTAAATGCATTGATCAGTAGCTATGAAGCAGCTAATTCTATCTATCCAGGAATCAAACAAATTGAAATCCAGCCAGGTAAATTTATGAACATTAATAGCTGGCTAACTGAGAACCAGGAAGCCCAATTGTTTGCAGTCTTACAAAAACATGTTCAAGCTTTTGCATGGAATTATAAAGACATGACTGGAATTCATCCTGAGGTATGTAAACATAGGATATATACAGACAACATAAAACCAGTAAGGCAACCTCAGAGACGTTTGAATCCTGCTCTAAAGAAAATTGTGAAAGAGGAAATTGAAAAACTCTTAGATGTTGGATTCATTTATCCAATTTCTGACAGTAAATGGGTTTCACCACTAGTCATTGTTCCAAAGAAAAATGGTAAAATGAGAGTATGTGTGGATTATAGGGAGTTGAATAAGGCCACACATAAGGATCATTTCCCATTACCATTCATAGACAAAGTATTGGATACCCTTGTTGGAAAGAAATTTTTCTGTTTCCTTGATGGTTTCAGCGGGTATAACCAAATTCAAGTTGCCCCAGAAGATCAGGAAAAGACTACCTTTTCATGTCCTTGGGGAACTTTTGCTTACAGAGTTTTACCCTTTGGTATATGTAATGCTCCAACAACATTTCATAGAGCTGTTTTAGCAATTTTTTTCTGATTTAACCAATAAAAGTGTTGAAATTTATATGGATGATTTCACAGTATTTGGGGATAATTTTGAATATGCATTAGAACAACTTGAAAAAGTACTGATTCGCTGTGAAACATAGCATCTCTCTCTTAATCCTGAGAAATGCTTCTTAATGATGAAGGAAGGAATTGTTCTAGGACATCATATCTCTTCTTTTGGAATCAAGGTTGATCCTAAGAAGGTTGAAGTCATCAAAAACATCCCCCCTCCACAAACTCAGACTGATGTACGCAGTTTCTTAGGACACATTGGTTTTTATCGCAGATTCATTGCTAATTTCAGTACCATAGCAAATCCCATGTTTGCTTTGCTCATGAAAGATTCTAAATTTGTTTGGTCTTCTAAATGTCAAAATTCCTTTGAAAAGTTAAAGGAGAAGTTAACCACTCCACCTATTTTAAGAGGTCCTAATTGGGAGTTACCCTTTCATATTCAAACTAATGCTTCCAATAATGCTATTGGAGCTGTGTTAGGACAGATTGAAAATGGGGAACATTATGCAATATATTATATCAGTAAAAACTTGATAGGAGCTAAGAAAAACTACACTACCACTGAAAAATAATTCTTGGTTGTAGTCTATGCTATTAACAAATTTTGACACTATATCACAAGGTATCAAGTATTCATCCATACGGATCATGTTGCAATCAAATATTTGATGAATAAACCATTGGTTAGTGCAATAATTATTCGTTGGTTGATTCTATTGTAGGAATTTGATGTTACCATAGTAAACAAGCCTGGGAAATCTAATGTAGTTGCAGATTTCTTGTCAAGAATACCAAATGCAGATACAGGGGAAGTTGTAGAAGATACCTTCCCATATGAAAAGTTGTTTGTTATCTCTGTACAATCTCCATGGTTTGCAAACATAGCTAATTACTTAGTTACAGAGAAGATTCCTCTTCACTTTACCCCTAAACAAAGGAAACAGTTAATCAAGCAAAGCTCTTCTTTTAAATGGATAAAAGGATTACTGTTTAAATGCAGTCCTGATCATGTTTTACGTAGGTGTATCCACCAGGATGAAGCATATGACATCCTACGAGCATGCCATGATGAACCATCAAGAGGGCATTATTCAATCAAAAGCATTATTCGCAAAATCTTGGGCACCGAATACTATTGGCCATCTTTGCACAAAGATGTAAAAAGGTACGTAAGACATTGTGATGCTTGCCAACGAATGGGAAAACCTACTTTTACTAGTGAAATGCCATTACAACCTCAAATCGAAACAGAACCATTTGAAAGATGGGGTTTAGATTTTGTAGGACCCATTAATCCTCCTTCCAAAGGCAAAGTACATATCTTGGTATGTACTGATTATGTTACCAAATGGGTAGAAGCTCATGCCTTTAAGCATGCTCGTGAAGAGAAAGTTGCTGATTTTCTGTATTCATAGATTTTTTTGCATTTTGGAGCCCCACAATCCATCACAACTGATCAAGAACCCCAATTTACTTAAAAAGTTGTTGAAGCCTTCACTCAACTCTATCAAGTCAAACACAAAAAATCCTCACCTTATCATCCACAAGCCAATGGCCAAGTCGAGGTGACTAATAGAGAATTAGAACAAATTTTGACCAAAACCATAACAGTCCATAGAGGAATTGGCTAGACAAGTTACCAGAAGCTATTTGGGCTTATAATACCACATGGAAATCCACCACTGGATTTACCCCATATGAATTAGTTTATGGAAAACAACCTCTTTTGCCTATTGAATTTGAATTACTAACTCTTCGAACTGCTTTGGAAGTAGGTATTGATCTATCACAGGCATAAGAAGATCACATTCTGCAACTTGATGCATTGGATGAACTACACATGGATGCCCTACATTAGACATAGATGATCCAAGCACAAAGGAAGATGTGGCATGATAGTCACATTCAACAGCGAAGATTTTAGCAAGGTGACTGGGCCTTGTTGTTTGATTCACAATACAAGGACTTCCCTAGAAAGTTGCAGACCAGATGGCTTGGGCCGTACCAAATTGAGGAAGTGCTTGACAATGGAGCTGTTCGCCTTACACCTATCGATGAATCACAACACAAATTGGTGGTAAATGGACATCGTCTTCGTATGTACCATAAACCACAAAACAAGGAGAAATTTCTCAAGCAATTGGAAAGTTTGGATGTACACATTTGGGAAGAAAGCTCTTCTTCCATCTCGAATTCAGCATAATGATACAAATTAAAAATAAAAAATAAATAAATAAATAAAAACTCAGAAAGTGAACCTCTTTGAGGCGCTCCTGAGTTGGGTTTACATGAAAACCGGGGTTCCGACATGTTTACCTAATTGGTTTCACCCTCATTTGTTCTATGACCATTGTTTCACCTGTTTTCAGATTGCACCTGCCTTAGTTCAAAGACTGGTTAGCTAGAAATTTCAGTAGGAGCACCCTGAAATGTAAATAAAATGGTTTTAACAGGTATGTGCCTTCTCATTTTTTGAATAGTGTAAATTATTAGTATATAGTGTATATATCCTTGATTAGTATAAAGCATGTAAAAAGGGGAATCAAAAGTAGTAAGTGTTTTACAAATGCCTCTGCCTAATTCTGCTCTAGAATGCAAAAGTGAAAACTGCGTCGAAATCAGTAAACAGAAAGCGCAGGAATAAACTGTTTTATTCCCAAAGCGCAGGAATAAACTATTTTATTCCCAAAGCGCAAGAATGAACTGTGTAAACCACTAAGCGCAGGAATGAACTGTTTTATTCACTAAGCGCAGGAATGAAATGTTTTATTCACTAAGCACAGGAATAAGTCATTAAGGGCAGGAATGGGTTTTGTGTAAAAAGTTTATGACACGTGGCCTGCGGTAATTTATTTGGTTGAAAAGGGAAAGTTCAAGTCTTGGATTTCGTGCAGCACGTGAAAGTTGACAACCATAACAAAACCAACAAAAATTGGGGGTTGACGACATCGTAAATGCTGCCACGACATTCTGCATGTTTCGAAGCAGTTTTGGCACTGAGGAGTGAAAAGCCCTAAAAACATAAAACACAAACACAGGTCGTAAAAATTTGCAGCCACCGACACACAGGAAGCAGTAGAAGATACCATGGGCGGAAAGAAGGTTAGAGCAGAACTTGAGAACATCAGCTACCTGGAAATAGATGTTGCGTCCTTGCAAATTTTTACCAATGGAGGATTTATGCCGTTTCTGTGCAAATTCGACGGTTATTCTGAGGGCCTAGCGGCAAAATTCGCACGTACCTTCTGAAATGATAGAGTACACATTGCTGGGATGTTTATCTAGGTAACCCCTGAAATACTTAGTCAGATTACTGAATTTCCCCTTCAAGGTTTGCAAATTGTTAAAACCGACAGAAATACTTTACCAGACCTAGTAAATCAATTTACGAAAGAAGGGGATAGGCAAATCAAATTTTTAATGAATAAAAATATGTGCAAAGGGGTAAAAAGGTCTAGTTTACAGTCTCCTTGGGATGATGTCGTAATGTGGGTAATGCGGTACATTACCTGTGACGACCAGTTTCCTGTTGTGTCTGGCCCACACCTCAGAATCCTTAACCATTTGCACCATGGAGTAGCTAGACCAAACTGTAGGGTCAACATTCCTCTATATATTTACCGAGAACTTAAATCCATGGCTCTAAAATATCAAGCAGGGAAGGAAGGCCCTAAACATCATGGGATAATTAAACTCATCTACAAATACCATTTTAGGGGAAACCCTAGAAACTGACCGTTTCTTCTCTCCATGGGCAGAAATTAATGATGCAAACTCAGCACCAGAGGGAGAGGAAACAGAGGAAGATGCAAAAGAAAATCCTCAGCCAGAGCCCTCTGAACATAAAATTCCCCCTTCACTTGATAGTCCCCCATCTTCCAAAACTAGGAGACAACATGCATCAACATCTGAATCCCAAATAAAAAGAAGAAGGGTGACATTTGCAGACAATGTACAGCCCAACAGATAAACTAGGGGTTTCAGTAGGCAGGCATCTGCTTTAGAATCAACAACAGAACCCATGACTGTTCCTGACCCAACGAAACAATCTACAGCTGCTCCAGAACAAGCAGAAGCTGCATCTGCTCAAGAACATCCAAGATCCACAAGGTTAAGAAGGTCTGCAAGACTTCAGAAAATAAAAACCTTGTTAGATACACCAATACATATTACAGACCCAATCAGTTTTTTAGAAGAAATTAGGACAGACAGTTCACAGGAAACTGCACAGGAAATAGAAATACAGCCAATGGAATTGGACCTAACAATAGAAGAAACTGTAATAAGCCCTATCTTTCCATTGGTTGATTATCCTGACTCTGAATATGAAGAGCATATAAACTCTGATACTGAACCAGCTAGGATTGAGGAGCATATTCCCATATATTCTAAGTCTGACAAATATTCTAAATTTGAAAAATATACTGAGTCTGAGACACATTCTGAGACTGAGACACATTCTGCGTCTGAGGAAGAAGTTGACATCCACACTCAGTTGCATGCTGCAAGGAGTGTTATTAAAACCCAAACCAAATGGATTGACCAGGCTGAAGAGGCCATGAAAGAAAAAGATCAGCAAATTTTTTAGCTGCAACAGCAAGTTCAAGAATTGCAAAACAAATTGTTGTAGTTGAAAAATCAGTCTTCAGGATTGACAGAAATAGTACCTGATGAATGAGCTCAAATTCTCCTAGATTTGGTTGGACAATCCGAAGATGACACAACACAGGCACAGGGATCACCTGTCATAGATGCAACAGGAGTAGAGACATCTGATGGTATGCCTCTACAAGAAGATCCATCTAAAATTTTGATGTAGAATGATAGTCCTTTTCAACAGGGCATGCAAACATCTTTTGTACAGGACCAAACAGTTGCAGCTCCGGAACAAGTGTCCACACTCTCTCCTTTGGCACAAATGCTTCCTCATGAAAGTCCAATCACTATAGTTACAGTAGAATAGGGGACATAGACAGATTTGCCAATAGCAACATCAACTGTGGAAGTTGGTGTACAGGTCAACATAGTGGCACAGATGCAACCGATTTTGAGGCCCCAAAACATAGTGCCCTTGACTAGGTACAATGAAGACCTAGCCTATTGGATGACTCAGTGTCATCAATTTGAGGAGAAAATTACAACTTTGAACTCTGCCACAGCCAAACTAGCAGAGAAAGAAACAGAAGTCAACAGGTTGAAAACATAGGTAAAAGATGTATGTCAAATTGCAGAGTATACAATACAGTGCAGAAGACCACCTAGGTTCTATAGCCTCCTACTCAAGGAGAAGTACCTACGTTGGCAGATTATGAGACTGGTTTCTGAGCTCCCTCACTAGTTGACCACTCCTACAGAATTTGTGGAAGCCTTTGTGCAAAGTCCAACAGAGCAACATAACTTAATGTGTGAGTTATTCTTACATAACTTCTTTTTGCCAACAGAGAGTATGTTTCTGCCTCACCTATATACAGGAGATTTACAACTGAGGGCCTTTATGTCCACCTTACAAAAGAATATTTATTGGGACTTAGAGAAGAAGATAGCCAAGGACTTAGAATCACAGGCAGTTTTACTTGTCAGGCCTGCTCCTCTCAGTCACAGGGATTGTACCAGTACTCACTACTCCTTTATGAGGGATCCCAAAATAAGATAGCTTTATCTAGGAAATCTACAAAAAGGTATAACTCAATTTCAAAAAATTTGTGCAAATTTCTTTGATGATGTTGTGGCAACATGTAAGAACAGATGGGGTGAATTTTCTATCTCCCTACAAAAATGGGAGCCAATTTCTCCCACTAACCTGTTTTGGTCAAGGAGAAGGGCAGAAGGTATTATACACATTATTTCAAAAGTCAAAGAACATTGGATAGGCTAAGATACAGAATGCCCATAGTTATCACTCCTATCCCCTATTTCTTTGATAATGATCCACAGCCTGACGAGGACTTCCAACAATGGTTTCAGTCTGTAAAAAAAGTCAGTGGGTTCTACAAAATTGGTGGTGCATTGTTAAAATTTCATGAAAGATGTCTGGATCTGGACCTGTGTGCCTCAGTAGTTGCACAAAATGCATGAGGACATGCATTACCATAAGTTGGGGGAAAATGATGAGGCCAGGAATTGCCTCATCTATGAACACTTTTTGGATACATTATACTTATTTGAATCACCCTTTTTATTATGTTTCTATGCTAATTTTGGGTAAAATGCATTATGTAATGATATTTGCATATTCTGAAATGTTAAGTGCATATATTATATTTTACTATTTATTTCTGCAGTTTTCACCTGTTTTCAGCTAATTTGTCAGTAGTAATTTAAAATCAGTAGTAATTGTTGAGTGTTTGGTGTTTAATAGTAGTATTCCTCTGTTTGAGCTAATTAAAATGCAAAAAGCGCCAAAGACCTTGTCCCCTGTAGCTGACTGTGCAAGAAAACGGATCGTGGTCGTGACGGTTCCAACCTGACTATACATATACAACAGGGCTTGGAAACAATCACTCCAACACATGCCACCAATGCAAAAAAGGATGTACAAGATGAAGGAAAACATTCTAGGCGGTTAAACACTTCTTCCCTACGCGTTTGGAGCATGAAATAGCAATTAAATGTCATTTCCTGTTATTCCGGAGCAGTGCAGGAATAATAGCGCAGGAATAGGGAATAGCGCAGGAACAATAAAGGATGGTCAAAAAGCGATAGATCGATAGAGGAAAATATTAGCAATTGACCAAAAAGTTGTCCCAACTCATATTAACTGACTTCCTCAACGAATGCAACTCAATAAGGTTGAATGGATCAAGTTTGACAAAGCAAGCTCATGCATTTGAGGAAATAGTTGTGCAAACAGTTGTAAATCCCTGCAAATCAGTAACCAAGCATATCAGCATTACATTATAAATAAGAAATCTCCCAGCACAATTGAGCAGATAGAGATATAGGCATATAGGCATATAGGAGAGAAATAGGCAATAGAGTGCAGTTATTTCTGTAGCAGAACAATAATCTACAGGTTTTTTCTGTATTACTGTAATGCATTTCTAGATTTAATAAAAAGGTGCAGTTCTCAGTTATCAATTAGCATGTTGAGTTGATGATTAGCATTTAAGTTTCTTTAGCATAACTCTTCACCTTCATCTGGTTTTGGAAGCAATGGCCACTTGCAGGACCAGAGAAAGGCATCTTCTGACAGAATACATTGTTAATTTCCTACTGCAGCAGGTTAGCAGAATTTTGCCAGTTTTTCACTTCTTTAGCAGCTTTAAATTCATATTTCAGTCTTGACAGCATTTTTCCATCATTCTATGCAACTTCAATATTTCTGTTTCAAATTTGCAGCAACTTCAAGTTTTTTGTCATTTTTTAGATTTACAGCAATTTTCAGTTTCTGTCATTTTACTGTAATTTCCAGATTTGTGACATTTTCCAGTTTTGCAACAGATGATAGTTTGAATTTCTAGATTTAGAACATGCTCAGGGAATTGTAGTTAGTTTATTTTTCTGCAACTGTGTGTGATTTCAATTCCGCAATTTACCTTTCTGTTAAATTTAGCAACATTTCATTTTCTACTATCTCAGATTTTGCTTTTCTTGCAAGTTTTAATTCAGTTTTATTTTCTGCAATTTGATTTCTAGTTCTAGGAATTAGAGGTCACACAAAAACCTCCAAAAACATTAATTGTTCCACCAATAAAACCCTGTTCTTAAATGAATTGAACCTGTAACTGTAACACCTTCTATCGTATATAGCCTTTGGACACTGCCTTGGACTGACACATATAATGATTAAATGATAAATGAACAACGACACTCATCACCCTCCCCCACCATCAAAAATAAGGGTGAAATGAGGGTGAGGGTGGGGAGTAATGGTGATGTACTTACTCCTCTCCCCCACCCTCAAAAATGTGGATGGGGTGGGGAGTAATGGTGATGTACTTACTCCCGTAGGGTGGGGGAGAGGAGTAAGTACATGAGGGTGGGGGAGGGGAGTAAGTACATGAGGGTGGGGGAGGGGAGTAAGTACGAGGGTGGGGGGAGGGGAGTAAGTACATCACCATTATTGGGGAGTAATGGTGATGTACTTACTCCCCTCCCCCCACCCTAATGTACTTACTCTCCTCCCCCACCCTAATGTACTTACTCCTCTCCCCCACCCTCATTTAATGGTGATGTACTTACTCCCCTCCCCCACCCTCAAATGAGGGGAGGGGAGGGGAGGGGAGTAAGTACATCACCATTACTCCCCACCCCCATCCTCATTTGTGGGGGGGTAATGGTGATGTACTTAATCCCCTTTGAGGGTGGGGGAGGGGAGTAAGTACATCACCATTACCCCCCCAACCCCACCCTCATTTTTGAGGAAGGGGAGTAAGTACATCACCATTACTCCCCACCCCCACCCTCATTTTTGAGGGTGGGTTGGGGAGGGGAGTAAGTACATCACCATTACTCCCCACCCTCACCCTAATTTCACCCTCATTTTTTAGGGTGGGGGACAGGAGTAAGCACATCACCATTACTCCCCACCCCCACCCTCATTTTGAGGGTGGGTGAGGGGAGTAAGTACATCACCATTACTCCCCACCCCCACCCTCATTTGAGGGTGGGGTGGAGAGTAAGTACAACACTATTACTTAGGTGGGGAGTAAGTATAGCACCATTACTCCCCATCCCCACCCTTATTTGAGGGTGGGGAGGGTGGAGGTGGAGAGTAAGTACAACACCATTACTCCCCACCCCCACTCCACCCCACCCTCATTTAATGGTGTTGTACTTACTTTCTACCCCCACCCTCCCCACCTTCAAATAAGGGTTGGGATGGGGAGTAATGGTGCTATACTTACTTCCCACCCCACCCTCATTTAATGGTGTTGTACTTACTCCCCAAATAAGGGTGGGGATGGGGAGTAATGGTGCTATACTTACTTCCCACCCCCACCCTCATTTAATGGTGTTGTACTTACTCCCCACCCCCACCCTCCCCACCCTCAAATAAGGGTGGGGATGGGGAGTAATGGTTCTATACTTACTTCCCACCCCCACCCACACCATTAATCCCCACCACGGTGTTGTACTTACTCCCTGCCCCCACCATCAAATGGTAAGTACAACACCATTAATCCCCACCCCCACCCTCAAATGAAGGTGGGGTGGTTTGAGGGTGGTAAGTACAACACCATTACTCCCCACCCCCACCTTCATTTGAGGGTGGGGGTGGGGATTAATGGTGTTGTACTTACCATTTGAGGGTGGGGCGGGGAGTAAGTACAACATCATGGGGAGTAATGGTGTTGTACTTACTCTGAAGGTGGGGGTGGGGATTAATGGTGTTGTACTTACCATTTGAAATAAGGGTGGGGGTGGGTGTTGTACTTACCCCCACCCTTATTCCACCCTTATTTAAGGGTGGGGGTGGGGAGTAAGTACAACACCATTACTCCCCATGATGTTGTACTTACTGCGGGTAGTAAGTACAACACCATGGGGAGTAATGGTGTTGTACTTACTCCCCACCCAGAGTAAGTACAACATCATGGGGAGTAATGGTGTTGTACTTACTCCCCACCCGGAGTAAGTACAACATCATTACTCCCCATGATGTTGTACCTACTGCCGGCCAGAGTAAGTACAATGGGGAGTAATGGTGTTGTACTTACTCCCCACCCCCACCCTTAGCCAGAGTAAGTACAACATCATGGGGAGTAATGGTGTTGTACTTACTCCCCACCCAGAGTAAGTACAACATCATGGGGAGTAATGGTGTTGTACTTACTCCCCACCCCCACCCTTAAATAAGGGTGGAATAAGGGTGGGGGTGGGGAGGTGTTGTACTTACTCCCCACCCCCACCCTCACAACATTTGAGGGTTGGGGTGCGGTGAGGGTGGGGGTGGGGAGTAAGTACAACATGGGGTGGGGAGGTGCTAGAAATGAGGGTGGGATGGGAAGTAAGTACAACAT
The DNA here is from genome assembly GCA_028583015.1 of Wollemia nobilis. Lineage (NCBI taxonomy): Eukaryota > Viridiplantae > Streptophyta > Pinopsida > Araucariales > Araucariaceae > Wollemia > Wollemia nobilis. Next base: position 1,272,413 of record JAQPPZ010017097.1, on the reverse strand, counting down.
GGGGTGGGGAGGTGTTGGTGTTGTACTTACTCCCCACCCCCACCCTCAAATTACTGAAAATGAGGTGGGGGTGGGGAGTAAGTACAACACCAACACCTCCCCACCCCACCCTCATTTGAGGGTGGGGGTGTGGAGTAAGTACAACATGGGGTGGGAAATGAGGGTGCGGGTGGGGAGTAAGTACAACATGGGGTGGGGAGGTGTTGGTGTTGTACTTACTACCCACCCCCACCCTCCCACCCCATGTTGTACTTACTCCACACCCCCACCCTCATTTCCCACCCCATGTTGTACTTACTCCACACCCCCACCCTTATAAACGGGGGTGGGGAGTAAGTACAACATGGGGTGGGAAATGAGGGTGGGGGTGTGGAGTAAGTACAACATGGGGTGGGAGGGTGGGGGTGGGTAGTAAGTACAACACCAACACCTCCCCACCCCATGTTGTACTTACTCCCCACCCCCACCCTTAAATGAGGGTGGGGTGGGGAGTGAGTACAACATGGGGTGGGAAATGAGGGTGCGGGTGGAGAGTAAGTACATGGGGTGGGGAGGTTTTGGTGTTGTACTTACTCCCCACCTCCACCATACTTAATGTTATACTTACTCCCCACCCCCACCCTCATTTCCCACCCCATGTTGTACTTACTCCTCACCCCCACCCTCAAATGAGGGTGGGGGTAGGGAGGTGTTGGTGTTGTACTTACTACCCACCCCCACCCTCATTTGGAGGTGGATGTGGGTAGTAAGTACATCATGGGGTGGGGAGATGCTGGTGTTGTACTTACTTCCCACCCCATGCTATACTTACTCTCCACCCCCACACTCATTTGTACTTACTCCCCATCCCCACCCTCATTTTAGATTGAAAGACTTATCATTTATAAGTATAAAAAAATATAAGATATCTCAACCCTCTAATTACAAACCAATGTGTTTTTAATTAAAAAAACAATTGTGATTTCTCATGCGCAATAAGCCTAAAAACAAAGCTTGAGGCGTATGGGGAGAAGAAATAGTAGAAAATTTTGTATAAACAAAAGAAGATAATAAGGAAGCCTTCATATAAAATACAAAATTAAATTCGTTTGAGATTTTATTATCATTATATTTACCATTTCAAGTTTATTTTAAGTAATTTAATTTTTTTTTTTTCAGTTGCTTGGTGGTGATGTGTTCAAGTTACATTTACATCGCATTCAAATGCTATATTACATGGATTTATTAGTAAATATATGGTCTGTGATTAGTTGTTTTGAGCCGCTTCCATGTTTGGTATGATTGATTTTGTTTGTTTGCAAGAGGTTAAGATTTCTGACTTTCCTCTTTATTGTACCTATAATTTTTTATGGGTGCATGGTGGGTTTCATGTTACCAGTCATCCTTCTCGAAAAGGTGGTGTTGTTACTTTTATTACTTCTAAATGGTGGCGTAATGTTGTTTCTTGGGGCTCTGATCTCTCCCATCAAGTTATTTGGTCTCTGCTAGAAATTCATGGCAAACCCTTTGGAATTGTTAATATTTATGCCTCTAATGATGCTTTTGAGCGATGTGCACTTTGGCGTTGGCTTTCTTTTTCTTTACCGCCTGCTATCTGGGTTTTATGTGGGGACTTTAATTTGATTGAAAAACCCTCTGATAATATTGGACAACTTCTTATGCATTGGACTATAGGCGAACGTGAAGCGTGGTTCTTTATGAAAAATATGCTTAGAGTTTCAGACCCTAATTCTTGTTTTTCCCCTACTATTTTTTCTGAGTCTGCTTGGTATACCTGGTCTAACTTCCAAGCAGGATTTTCAAGAATCTTAAAAATATTAGATAGAGCCACGCTTACCGAGAATGACACTTTTTTTTTCCAACGTCTACATTCATCTTCTCCCTATGTGCACACTTTTGCTAATACAACCTTATCTGATCATGCTTCCATTGTTTTTAACATCAACCATGTCATACAACAACCTCGACAGTTTCATAATCAATTTTATCTCAATGTTTCTTTCCTGCAACACTCTCATATGAAAGCTCATATTGTTCATTTTTGGAATCTTATTCCTCGCACAAATGGTCACCTTGGTTGGATCTCCTGGTGGAATCATGTCATTTCTCACACTACTAACCTATTACGCTCTCTTGGTGGTGAGGTTGCTAAACGACGAAGATTTGCAAATGCGGCTCTTAAGCAAGAGTTACACAAAGCCTCTGCTCATCTTGAAGCTTGTCCTTTTAGCTCTGTTTTACAAGCCCAAGTAGCTTGTCTTTGTCATGAAATCAAAAAATCTGACTTGTATGAAGCAAAAGGAGCTCAGTTGAGAGCCAGATTGAATTGGTTGAAAATTGAGGACAAGGTCTCTAAAAAAATTTTTAAGCGCTTAATGCCACCTTCTCCATCTATTCAGATTTTTGCTCTTCAAGTTGATGATCAGAGGCTCACTTCTCTCCCTGACATAAGTGTAGCCTTTGTTAGACACTATCAACAAGTCTTTACTTCTCAACCTTTCTCTGCAGCTCACCAACAAGCTTTAGCTGAATGTAAGGTTGTCATTCCTAAAAAGGTCTCATCTTCTCAATGAGATGTTTGTGAAACTCCTTTGTCTCTTGATGATTTGAAGCAAGCCTTATCTGCCATGGCTAATGAGAAAGCACCTGGATTAGATGGATTTCCCTATGAATTTTATAAAGAATTTTAGGATTTTGTGGGTCCCGATCTTCTTAAGGTTTATCAAGAAGCACTGCACACTAGATCTTTAGGTCCTATCTTAAACAAAGGCAATATCAAGCTGATTCCTAAAGTTGGTGATCCTGGAATCATCACTAATTGACGACCAATTACTTTGTTGAATGTAAGCTATAAAATCATTGCTAAGGCCATTGCTCTCAAGATTTGCCCAATTATCCCTTTGATTATCAAAACTGAATAGACAGGGTTTATGCAAGGCAAATATATTTTAGATAATGTGATTGTAGTTTGGGAAGAAATGGACTGGGATCGCTCTTCACAACAGGATATGTTATTTCTTAAAATTGATTTTGAGAAATATTATGACAAAGTTGAGTGGTATTTTATTCTTTCCATGCTCCAGTCCTTAGGTTTTGGGACCTACTTCATTCAGTCTGTGAACATGCTCTTTCAAGATGCTTCTGCTATAATTACCCTAAATAATTGTCAATCTGAAGTCTTTGGATTGTTTAGATCTGTTCGACAGGGTTGTCCCCTTGCTCCTTCCCTTTTTATTTTAGTAGTTGAGGCTTTTGGGTATTTACTGGCTTCCAAAGTGGCTCACGGATCTATTCGTGGTCTTGCTTTACCTGCTTCTTCTCAAATGGTTCATGGACATTTTGTTGATGACTCTTTTTTAACCATTTTTGAAGATGAACACTCTTTGTCCATTGATCTTAAATGCCTTGACACTTTTTGTCTAGCTTCTGGGTCAAGTATTTAATGGAAACAAAACTTCTTGCTCTAGGCAATCTACGAAACCCTTGCCACCTTGGATTTCTCAATATCCGTGGCGTTGGATTCAACCTGGTGAAATGTTCAAGTTTTTAGGCATTCCTTTTACATTTCACAGCACACCTGCTCAGTTATGGAATTATGTCATTCAAAAAGTGGAGAAGAAATTGACATATTGGATCACTAAACAACTTTCTCTGGCAGGGAAATTTTAGGTCTGCTCTAAAATTCTAGCTACCACTCATGTTTATTATTCTTCATGTTGGCTTCCTTTAAAAGCTTGCTATTTGAAATTGGAAAGATTGTCGAGGGATTTTTTATGGTCAAATGCATCTCATACAAAGGGGTTTCACAGAGTTGCTTGGGATTTTTGTTGTCTTCCCAAACTTTTTGGTTGCCTGGGCCTTTTAGATTATCACCGTCAGGGAATTGCCTTGTGTGCAAAATGGGTTGTGTGAGTTCTTGATGGCAATTAAGCATGGAAAATTCTTCTTTGACATTGCATTTTGACTGGTCTCCCCTTGGGGAAGAGGGTATGACGAGGATTGAATTTGTCTACTCTTATCACCACCCATGTTCCTATTAAAATCATAGGTTCTTTTATTATCAAAAGTATCTGGAAGGCCTGGGAATATCTCAAACCCTGACTTATTTAGAAAGGATATGGGAAAAAGAATGGTGCTTCTATTTCCTCTATTAGTGTTTGGTGGTCTCCTGTTATCAAAATTCAGTCTTTGCCCTTGGCCCAAGTTCAATGGATTCATGCTCAACGGTTTTACAGAAAATGAATTAACTCTATCATTGATTTTTTCTCTTTCTACACCAAAGACTGGATTCCTTGGGATGATTTTAAAAGTTTTTATCAGCTTAAGCAGGATGATCAAGGTACTTATGAGGTTGTGGTTTTTAATACTCCATTTTCTTTGTGGACTAGAATTTTCAAACACTTTCAGAAGGATTGGTGGGCTGATTGGAGTTGACCTAAGAATAAATCCATGACTCAGTATAAAGCCCATATAGTCTATTCTTGGTTATCTCCCCATATTCCCATGGTTGTTGTTCTAAATGCTTGTTGGGATCTGCTTTCTTCTCTTTCTACTTGGCGAACTAGGTTCAAAATGGTTTGGGCAAAATATATTGAACCTAAGCAATCTTTTTTTGCATGGAGTTTATTAATGCAAGGCCTACCAGTGGGGCAACGACTTATATATATTGGCATTGATCACCCTACCTGTTATTTATGTGGATATTTGGAGGATTGTCTACATGTATTATGGTCTTGCCCCAAGGCTCGTTCAACTTGGATCTGGATTGAGTCTTTTTTTCGTCCCTTCATTCACTCTCCTTTTTCCTGGCAACAAATCATTCTTGGAGATCCACCTGAATTTTTGGAACCTTTATTGGAAGTCTGGAATATATTTGGACTTAGCATTATTTATCATATTTGGAAGTCCAAGAACAAGATTGTTTTTCTCATGATATTAGTTCAAGGATTTTTTCCCTAGCTGACCAGTATGCAGTGTTTTATGATTCTTGGCTACATATTTCTGTGCAGGTGGAGAAGATTAATGTGGAGATTCAACATCTCCATAGTCTTATTGACTACCGGGGTAATGCACCTTGCACTGTTAGTCACCTTCTTGAGGATCCCTCATCCCATGATCGGTCCCGATATCGATCTCGCTCTCGTCAGAATCCTTCTTGTCATAGTGGAGGGCCAAATGTCAAATGTGGTGTGTCTGATGCAGGTTCTTCCAGACAACATAGTGGATGGAATGTTTGTCCTCCTACTCCTACCCCTCCCCCTTGTGGTAGGATGGAGACAGGAAATTCTTGACGTACCCACTCCTGGTACAGGTTGGGGGGATCCTGTTCACAATAATCCTGTAACAGGTTGGTCGATTTCAGCGGATGTTGCAACCCCTATGGCTATTGCTTGCCTACATGGATGAGATATTGGGCCTTTTGTTGATGGTACTGATAAGAGCCCAATGATGTTGGTTGGCTTATTTTTACACTTTCCAATGCCGATTGACATTTCTTAGACATGAATGAGGCAGATGCGCTTCTCCATACTGCTCTTACTGCCTGACTCTTTGTGGTTCTATTTCGTTACAGCCCAATTTTGATGCTTTGTTAACAATGGACTCGTTGTCTCTAGTTTTTCTGATGCCTTGTTTTTTTTGGTGTCTCCTAACCCTGGTGGTTAGTTTAGAACCGTACTGGGGTGTGATATTTTCCACCCATTTTTTTGATGTAAAAAGGCTTAATTATTCTTTAATGGAAAATTTTCAACTCTTTTTCATTCAAAAAATATTTAGAATCTTTATTTATCTATTTTTTAAATATATTTATATACATAATATTGTTAATTTTATATATATATTCTTTTTTAAATGTAAATCAAAGTAAAATGTTTCAATGCATGTAAAAAATAGGTCTCTATCATTTATATATCTTAAGATATGTTTTTTAATTAGTTATATGGTACTGAAACAAGTTCCATCACATAGTAGTATTACAACTTAACTACAATGCTTGTCAAAATCTGAAAGCAAGTTTCCTCTTTCATAATTAAAGAATTAGTATTGAACTAATACCATTTGATGATTAAATGATTATATAGGACTAAACATGTCCTACCCATATTATATTGTCACTCACCACGTAAGTCTCCTCTTTCATAGTTAAAGAATTAATATTGAACTAATACCATTTGATGATTAAATGATTATATAGGACTAAACATGTCCTACCCATATTATATCGTCACCACATAATAGTTATCTTAAAATATATTTAAAAGAAATAAAATCCATAGTAAGAATTATATTGTCACCACATAATAGTTATCTTAAAATATCTTTAAAAGAAATAAAATGCATAGTAAGAATTACATCAAACTACATGAGTACAATTGCTTAAATCATAAGTTCCTTAAGTTTAAATCTTACCAAGGTGATATATGCACAATTCTTAGTATAATATCATTGCATAATTTATTGAAATACCACATTAACTTAAGTGTGGCCATTTCAATTTCAAATAATTGATTAAAAAAATGGTTATAACATTACTTTATACTCTATATATATTCACTAGGATAGTATGGGAGGTAATATCTACCTTCGATTTTTTTAAAAGAGATTCATGTATGTATACATTTGAATGTATGTTTTTTTTTCAATTAGAATATATATATCCATAGGATATTAGTGGAGGTAGTATCTTACCTTCAATTTTTTTAAGAGAGATTTATGTATACATTTGAATGTATGTTTCTTGTTCAAAAAAAAAAAAAAAAAATATATATATATATATATATATATATATTTCTTTCTTGTAAGGGATGAATTTATTTGAATTAGAGGTCTATTTGGTTTATCCTCAACTTATTTTGTACAATAATCTCTTTGAACATTATTAGGTTAATAATAAGAAAGTATTGATTCACTAAGTATATTTTATAAATAATTGACTTGTAAAGTCTATTTGATAGAGGATCAACTAGTCCATTACACATGTATATTGTAATCCTTTTAAATTTTAAGTATAACAAGAAGATCATTAAAATGAGAGATAAACTTGTCAAGTTTATCCCACAATAAAAGCAATTAAGGTTGAGATTTGAAAACCAACCTTACATGCGAGACAAAAATTCAACAATGATTTAATAAGTGCAAGCTTACTGCATTGGTAAGGTGCTTTGGCCTCTCTTTGAGAGGTCCAAGGTTCAAACCTCATTCATTAAGCCCTGTGCAAATTCATTGAAAAAAAACTCAATAATAATTTGAAATTATTATTTTTTTAATAAGCTATGTGGTTTATTGGGGCCACTCCCATAGCAAAACATTACATTATTTTCATTACAATATTATTAGGTTAATTAAACCATATCTAACTTGTTTTTTCAAAGATATTTTTTATTTGTTTTTCTATAAAAAACATTTGTCATTTTCCACGAATTACTTCGCTTCCACAATCAACTTCTTGATATCATTTTTACAATTTTTACTAAGAGATAAAAAATCTCACTCATCCAATTTCCTTTTAAAATTTAAAATTTTCCGATGAAAATAAACAATTGAAATGATTAAAATATTTGTCACTTGATTTTCATTTATGTAAATATGTTATTTATAACAACCTATCAATTCCCTAATATTTTTTTTTGTTGTCGCCTCTAATATATCAATATATCATTTTTATCATCATTTTTAATTTGTGGGTGCAACCCCTTTTCTTGTTTTTTTTTTGATACAGAACAGAGTTGGTTACATCCACATTATTTTTAGCAACTGCCAAGTGCAAGGTTCAAACCACAATAGCCCCTCTTATTGTTAACACTTGCGATATTTGCTTTTATTTTCCTATATCAATATCTCTCTAAGTTTCTTTTTATTTTTGTTTTGCTTCTTGGGTTTTCCTTTCCGTTTTTCATTTCCACCTATACTTTTATCTTCATCAATTTATTTGAACTTTTCACATTGTTCATGGTGACAATTATTATTATTATTTTTGAATTGGTTAGTGTGAGAAATCCCTACGATCAATGCACAGGGTTGAGCAGTCTCCTCCCAACCACGACCCTTCGTAAAATCGAGAGGGTAATAGGAAATTTAACATACAACCACCACACACCCACCCCCTCACACACTCGCTCATGCTGTAGTTTGAACCTTGGATCTCTCAAAGAAGAGCCAAAGCCCGAACCGTTGCGCTGTCGCCCCTGGACTTCATGGTAACGATTATCATCTATAGGTTTGTCTTGTTTTAAAGGATACAAAATGCAAAGAATAACCTCAAAAGCACTTTTTTTATATTGCTTTGAAAAAGTGCAAGGACACACGTCTATAGTAATTACCTTCTTATGTTGCTCTAAAAAACATAAATTGCTATGGATTTCTTCTACCCTTGTTTCCTTATCATGTTGCTATTGAAACCCTTAAGTCCAAGAGATAACCTCTACACTACTTTCATTTCTATTGCAAGGAAAGGATTCTATACTTCTTAAGACAATTTACGAAGAATTAACTTAACCTCTTCTATATTCTTTAATTTGAATATTTTGTTCACATTTTCTCTGCACCTTTCTTTCCTTTTTAATTTGAACTTGCACATTGTACTTTCTCATCCCTATCTTTTTCATTTATTCTTTCTTTGCCTCTTTCCTTGATATAATTCAACTTCTATTATTGTATGATTTTCTTGTTTCATCTTGAAGTTTGTGTCATGACTAATTTTTTTCTCTTTCTTCATTATTTTTATTTTACAATTTTTTTGTCATGTATCTTGTCTCATAATAATTGTGGCATCATAATATAAAGTTTTCATATTCCACTTGTTGATCTCGTACTTTTGATTTAAATTTAATGGATGGTGGCAAAGAATTTGAAATATCTATAACAACGAATATGAATATATTGCATTTTTTGCTCCTTTATAGTTAATCCTTCCTTGATGAATTCCCCTAAGGTATATTCAATATTCTTCAAAACATCCTTATTGATAAACTCATATAGAAGTCCAAAAAGCCTAAACCACAAGCTTTTTAATGGTTTCTATTTCAATAGAAAAATTATCACTCCATGGTCTTAAATAAAAGGCATCTCCACCCCTAAACCATGGGCTACCATCTAAAATAGACAAAATGATTAGAAAAAAACTTAAAGAAGAAAAGTCATATAGTAATTTGAATTCAATCCATACTCTCACTTAATTCAATTTTGAATTTCTTAAAACCTTGAATATCCATGGAACTTGCATATTAAACCTCTACTTTTAAGAACCATTATATCACGTTGATCATTTCATCCTTAATATTTATTTTTAATATAACATTTTTTTAAAGTAATGTGAAATAGAGAATAACTGGGGCCATATTCTTGAAGGCATAGCAACAAGGAGCCTCCCTCCCCATGATTCAAACAAAGGTCATCAAGATGAAACTTCAACAACATATTGTTGGAGTGTATTCTTGGATCGAAACTAAGATCACCAAGATGAAACGCCAACTAAACATTGTTAAGAGTGTATTCTTGAATCAAAACTAAGGTCACCAAAATAAAACACCAACAATATACCTTTAAAATATGTTCTTAGACATATATTCACTCTTCTTTTTATATCTAACTTAAATATCTATGCTTCCAACTAAAATATCCTAAATTCCCTCACCTAATTCGTCTAGGTCTCCACTCATCGCTCACCGAGACTATTTTTGTCTTTGTATTTCATTAGAACAAAGTAAGAGACTTAGTGATGCCGTAAGATTGCAACAATTGAAATTTGCATTTCAAGAAAACGCAAACTCCTTTGCCCACCCTGAGGCCCACGGCCGGATAGGGGCCAAGGAGCCCTCCACCTCATCGCGATAAGTCCACGTCATCAGCCCAGCCGTAACCCCACGTGGGACGACGTTGAGGCGAGAACCGCATCCAATCCATACATTGGGCGCCCTTGCAGGAATCCTCTGGAAAGGTTCTCCTTCAAAATCTCCGCACAATCCATTTCCATTACACACAAATTTTGGGGAGAAATTAAAAAATAAAATTAAATAACAACCGATATTTCTGAAATAAATGGTTTCAGCTGAGATTCGACAATATATATAATAACAATGTTGTGACTGGTATTGTTGAAATGTTGTAGCGTATAATCAAACTAAATTGCATGGAGTGCAGGCTTAACTCTTGCTCCTTCCTTCCCGTTGGAAGGGTTGCCCAGTTTCGAATCCCGGTGCCGCCACAGCTTAAAATCCGTGTAAGTTTTTGCGACTCTTTATTTATCTCTTTGGCTCTAGTGATTGCTGTGTTGGATATGGGATGAATGAGTTACAGAGGTTCTTGGGTCAAGCAGGGTGTGAGAAAGCCCCGGAGAGGCAAGTTGGCAGTGACCAACAACGGGCCAGGATTTGGTAAACGGGATTCGAATGGAACTTTTCCGATTTCACCCACGAATATTTTCAGAGAAGAGGTAACACTAACAGAATGCCCAATTGATTTGTATCCAATGTCCTCGTAGTTTTAAGCCCCATCTATATGTGCAACATCTTTTTTTAGAATACCCAATTATTAATTAACTTTTAAGACTAGGACTATGCTACTGTTTTTTGTGCACATACCCAATTAGTGATCTAAATATAACCTGGGCAATACTATTACAAACAACAACATAGACAGAACTAGAAAATTAAATAATAGGATAACTTTTAATTCAAATTTGTCTTCCGAGAGCCAAACACACTTCCAAATAACGACTCTAATCTGCAACAGCACAATGGCTACCCTTTCTTCTATTCTTTTTCTTATACCTTTTGTCCTTTCTTCCAGCGCTTCGCTGGCATATCCTTTTTCCCAAGGTTTTCCTGGCATACCCTTTTTTGTTTTTTCCCAGCATCTTGCCGACATATCCATTTTCCTGCTGGCAATACCTGTTTCCTTTCTTTCAGCTTCTCGCAGGCATACCCTTCTCAGGTCTTGACCCACGTTGGATGCTTCTTTTCTTGATCTATTCCTTATTTATTGGAAACATGAACCGTTATTCAAGTGATTGTAAACAATTACTTGGTTGTTATATTACAACTATAACTGCGCTGGCAGACGAATCAATTAGGGTGAACGAAACTCAGAAAATAGCCACACCCAATAATCTTTCGAGGACAAAATACCCGTTTATTTATTTATTCTTTTAAACTTTGAATATCAGGAATATGCTTCTAGTTTTTTTTGATTGAAACGGCCCACCTGTAATACATCATCACCACATAGTGGTCTTACAACAACTTGGATATTATCCATGTATGGCTGAACATAAGTCTCCTCCTTAAATCTTAAGGAATCTAACTGGTTGGTTGAGATATTGCCATTTGATCAGGTTATGCTTCTATGCCATTGAGCTTAAATTTTTTTTAAATTTTTTAAATTGATTATATGGGATCAAAACAAGTCAAATCTATATCACATCTTCACCACATATAACAACATTTTAACAATTATATTTGTATGTAAGATTCAACCTGAGTCTCCTTCTTGAAGACGAATGAAGGAGCTCAACTTGACAAAAATGCCTGTCTTATTTATTTGTTTATTATTTTTATTTTTGAAAATTAGGATTATGCTTGTGCACCATCAAGCTCAAAATGTTAGGGTGCCTCGGACTTAGAGGGATTGGCAAGGCTCAATTTGACATCCTCAAACACATGAGTACAACATTTGAAACGATTCTTATGGGTAAAGTAAGACTTGATATTAAAGGGGATTTTATACAGGGAAAATTGATAGGGAGAGAACTTTGTTGGAGCCCCAATCTTTTCATTAAAGTAAATTTGATATTTTTATTTTTATATTGTTTGTTTAACATCTGAGATAAACCATTAAAATTTAGTAGCGGTACTTGCAAAATTTAAAAAATTATCTATCTATATATATTGACATCTTTGTGCTTACCAAGTTTACTGCAGTGGTAAGAGCTTTGGCTTCTCTTTGGGAGGTCCAAAGTTCAAACCCTACTCAGTATGAGTGGACTAGGACCCCATAAAAACTTGTATAAATTTATTGAAAAAAATATTTTGATTTCTTTGGAATTCTGTTAATTAGATATTTTTTTTTTGTTTTTTTGGGAGAATTAAGCATTTGTCAGAAACTAGGCTGTAAAGAGTACCGTGGTCACATACACCAATTAGTTATGGTGGCTAGGACAGGACCTTAGGAAATCACATTGCCTAATCTTGTCTGGACGTGGCTTATCTGAAGGGATTGAACTTTGGTCATCACTGAGAAATTATGAAAATGTTAAGAATAGGTTTTCATTTAACTCACCTCATTTAGTTGTGGCCTATCCTCAAAAAACTCCATTGACACAAAGAGCATCTGCAGGGCTTTAACTGGGGTGATCACTATGGAAATCATGGAAATAATTGCAACGGGGTTGCATCTAACCAGTCTGGTCTGGGTGTGGCCTTACATAAGACAACTACTGTAACATAGAGCATCTGTAAGGCATACATCATCATGGAAATCATGGCAGTAATTTCAATAATTTGCACCTAACCATTCTCATCCGTGTGTCCTACCCTAAGACATTGCTTTAATGCAAAAAACATCTCTTGGGCTTGAACTTGGGTCATCACTGTGGAAATCTGCAATAGGTTTGCTTTGCTTAACCACTAGATGATTTTCATTTTAGGTTACTCTTGTCATTTCATAAGTGGCTAAAATTATATTATAGAAATGGTACAAAATCTTCAAATCACAACAATTAAGAATGAGTCTATTTTATAACCACTTCTTTTTAACACAGGGTAGATACGATAGTGAATTAAAGTTAACTGCCAAGAACAGGGCAGGTACACTTTTAATTTGTCACTGATTGCTTCTAAATCAGAGATAATTTTGACACTTCGATAATTGATGTAGGTCAATTAAAATGCTTAATTCATAGCAATAAGCCATAAAAGTACTGTTCTTAACAATTTCATATAACAGGATCATTTCCCTCACTAGTACTCTATGATACAAATAGAATTCTACAACCTGACTTTGCTTTATCTCTGGGCATATGCACTTCGAATTGATCTGAATTTTGACCCCACGAATGGGGACACCCACACTTTAATTTCCTTGTTTATCGATTAAAAAATAAAGGTATTTTTGACATTTCAATAATTGATTGATAGAGATTGTTGGGATGATATTTTTTGGATTTCTTCCAAGGAACATTGGGTGTTCATCGTTCAAAGGCTGAATATGGCGATTCTAGAAACAAATATGAGTAACTTCTGATACCATGCATACCTAACATTTTGATAATTTTATCACAATTAAGGCAGCCATGAACGAAAATTTACATTAGTCTTGTTACCAGTTATTAATTAATTATTATGCTTTTATTCATTAGCATTTGTATTTCGTGTATTTGTGTTTTCCATTGTTATGTGTATAATTTGAATAGGTTGTTGATTCAATATTTTAGTTACCCAATTAGTAGTTCTATGTTTTGTGAAGTCTCCAAGATGGAGATGAATCATGCGGTTCAACAAGACAAGTTTCTGGGATGGGTGATGTCTGGCCTTTCCTTTTTTTTGCATATTTAAATACATATTTGAAATAAGTTTTAAAGCCATATATATCAAATAACATGAGCTCAATTGATTAAATTCCTCAACTTCTAAGGAGGAGACCCAGGTTCAAATCATGCCAAGTGATACATGTATAATTACCAAACTGTTGTATGTGGTCAAGATGTACTATGGGTGGGGCCCATTTTAATCTCATATGACTGATTAAAATGAAATAAATTGAAAGATATATGTGACTTTTCTAAGCATGGATACATAACATTAGTGTCAGATCTAGGGATGGGTGAGGACTCTTCACCTTTATATATACAAATTTACATATATATATAGTAATTATATGTGTGTGTTATTGTTAAGTACCATGCGGGGCTATTGGCTTTCCAGGATGTCCAATTATCCTTGGGACAGTCGTGGGGCATCATGGCATCCGAGGTGACTCCCTTTTAGGAATGGCTCTCTCCTGTCCAAGATGTCCCAGGGACGGCCTCTGCACTTATGTTGGACATATCGTTTATCCTGGAGTCCATCAAATGTTAGGGATGGCAGTATGGGGCCTCTGGGGGGCAGAGCATGTGCTTGCAGAACAGGAGTAGTCTCCCTGCAGCAACTTACCCTGCACCATAATTCTTGCTTCATGAGCTTACTGCCTGTGTAAAATCTGCTAGTGTATAATGTGTTGGTAAGTTTGGTGATGACATGTGTCATATGCTGGTGACAGGATCAAGTCCAGGTGCACACGAAAAGAATGCATTGACAATGTAAAAAGGAGTTGCACAGCACCTCCAGAATAAAAAGTGGCTTACCAAATCACTAATGCAAAAAGGATAAAAGCAATTTCCCTTTAGTTTGTCTTTGCAAACTCACTTCCATTTATGTTTCTTTTAGCATCTAAGGCTTAGTTTAATTGGCAAGCTTTGATTTAAAATGAGCTCGATCAAAGGGTTGAAACCAAGAGATGTACAAAAATTTCATCAATGTATAAAGCAAAGTGAAAACTTGTGATTCACAATGGTGTCTCATATGCGCAGTTTGTTATCTTATCCAATTTCTGAATGCTAAGGTGTGGACAATGGGTGTATATGTCAAATTGCAACTCAGAAAATATGGAATCCTATGTGTTCTTTTAACATTAATCAATTGGATGTTTTGTCATGGAGTGGTTGGACAACAAGTTGAAGTGTCTACAACAATGACGATCAAGGATCAAAACTTGCTATGGGTGGTTATGTTGACAATAGCAGATAGAGAATCGTCAATTTGATGAAAGTCTGTGATCTTACCAGCTGCTCGTTATGGGTGTTGATGTTTTCATTAACATTGCAAAGCTTGTCAAGCAGCCTGTTGTGTGTTAATGTTTGATATTATCAATAGCATTTCAGAGATTTTCAAGAGGAAAGCTCCAATTTATTGGTCAAAAAGAAAACAACACTATGAACGCCCCCTACCAAAAATAAAAATTAATAATAATAAAAGAAAATGAATGTATGAGATAAGGAAGAACACTTTTAAGAGGATAGGAGAACCGAGTCATATGTATGTTTCATCTAGCTAAGCACTAGTCTCTTACAAATTACCTACATAAAACCATTTACGAAAAAAAAGGTCCTCCTTTAAGGGCTATTTAGAGCTCTACTTCTTTCTTATTGTGTATTTCCTTTTGTGTGTAGAGTAACATTACAATGGCGATCTTTATTGCTAGTATTTCGTCACATTAATATTGTGAGTATTTTTTATTTGAAGACTAATGTACTAGTTTATAACTTCATATCCTTCTGCCTTCTATGCCTGCCCTCTGTTACATAGTTGGGTTTCCCCATGTCACTCCCTTTATTGCTATAACTTCTCAGCTGGAAAAAAGGTTGTCTTTAGGGATCATTTCATTAACCCCTTTGACTACATGCTATGTGCAACTCTCATCTGAGCAAAGCTTCCTTTACCATTTTGACACCAATCTATCTTTATTGTACTAACATATTTAAGTTGTAGGATATATATGGATTTTGATATAAAAAATCTGTTATTTGCCCCCCATTCAAGCTTAAATTAATGAGTTACACCTGAGAAAATTTTTTGGCACATGAAATTATATGCTTATATGCATATTCATTTTGTGTATGAACATTTGGGGCACATACCTTCCCCAAGAATCAAAAGGGGAAAAAACAATACAAAGAGGAATAGAGAGAACAGAAATACAGAGGGTTAATCCAGATGAAAACCTCATGAAGATTAAAAATATTTGGGTTACAACATGGCTGTGGCATTTGCATGTGTAAAGTATGCATCACTGGCCAGGCTTCAACAGACACAATTTGAGCAAATATCCTTGAGTTTCCACCCCAACAGTTCTGTGATTGTCAATAAAGAAGATGAGGTCATTGATTGGCATTGCAGGCCTTGCCTTCATGAATACCCTTGGTCTTTTGGTGAACAAAGTAACAACTTTGTCAAAGCGTTGTTTTTCTTTGTCACTGAAATAAAGAATAATCTGAAAGCCTTGATGGAGTTTTTATAGACTGCCATGAATCAGAACTTGCATAAAGGATAATATACATGACTGGGTGTCAATAACTTTGTATATATTTGATTGCTTGTTACTTCTATTTGATTACTTGTTGCTTTTTGTCTGTGATGTTGGCTTGTTAACACAGTATTTAAATTTTAGGGAAGGAAAAAAAATAAAAATCCTAACCTCTCTAGTGTGTGCTGCTACACTTGTGTTTAAAACGCTTGGAATCTAAATGGGGTGCTTGAATGAGAAGATTTTTCAGAATTGAATCCAGGCATAACCATATTGCTGTTGCAAAATAAGTGCTATGTCACTATTCTGTTTATAATGGCGTGCTTTCTTGCATTAGAGTTTGGAGCTGGAGGCTTTTGGTAAAGGTTTTGATACAAGGAATGATTTCCTTAATACTACTCTGTTTTTGGCTTTTGCTAATGTCAATGAAGAATTATCTACATGTCTTTATTCAATTGCTATTTACAACGTTTTAGGGAAATTTGGATGCAGTTATTTTGCCTAAAACAGTGCTTTTCACAAAGAGACGCTCAAGAACATTATTAGTGAATGCATAGATTGCAAAGATGATTAGACATTCTTGCCTTAAGGATCTAAACAAATGAAATCTCCATATTGTTCCTCTTAATTATGATGTTAGGCTGAGGAGTCTGGAAAGAGTTTTGACTGCTTTGATGACGTTGCAAATATTGGAGGTTGCAGCCTTGTGAGAATAAGAGGCCATTTTATCATTTAATTGCTCTGAATCATGGGTACTGCAGGCCATTTTGTCATTTAATTGCTCTGAATCATGGGTACTGTTTTTTTCTTTGATTGTTAATTTTTTTGCTTAACTGAAAACATTTGGAAACTCCTCAAAGGAAGCTGGTAACAGGTTAAAATTTAAAAACATTTTCCTGATAGCTGGAAATTTTTAACATAGCAATGACATTCTGTCTGTCTCTTGCATTTATTTTTGTTTTTCATAAATCTAAAATAAAGTTGATTATCACTGTTATTAATCTGCCTTTTTCAATCTTGTTTCAATATTTGTGATGCCATTCTGATTTCCGCAATATCATTTCCTGCCAATCTTTTTGTTTCCGTAATAAGTCTCCCAAAGTCAATTCCTTCTCATTGTATATAAAGTTAATCAAGATTTATCTTAGGTATATCTTGTTTGCTTTGATTTGGGTGCTTAAACTTTGGCCAATGTCATGTAAGACACATGACATGAAATGCAGCAATGGGCGTCTAATTTGCAATTATCTTAGGCTATCTAGTTTGTTAGTGAGCTTGAAGTTTTTCTTATTGATTTCTTCTTTTATTTTTTAAATACATGTGTATTTTTTTATAAGAAGATTTGAGTTAATCACATAAACAAGGTGCACTACAAGTTTTTGATATGATAAAATGGTCAGTATGTCAGCATGTCCTATGCATGAGAGTCTGATTGCATATGGCTCAAGCAATGAAAGCCATCTTAGATAGAAGGCATAAATCTAGCAAAATTTAAAGAAAATACGCACCAGCAGCCAATGCATTATATCGATAATCATTCTTAGTGAATGACTGATTTAGAAAGTTTGAATATGAATGACCATGTATTGCTATCTGTAAGTTACCGTTTTTGGATAACTATCAAGCAAAACAACCATTATTATTTTTAATTGGTTGTATGAGGTTGAAACAGGTTCCATCCATACTATGTCTATTTCAGCAAACTGAATTATTATGGTATTACAACAAACCACATTATCATGGTCTGCCTTATCATGGGAGTGTCCATCACGATCTAGGGATTTGAACTCGGGTTGTGCTCATATGATTGCATTCCATTTACTATTGCTTCACAATGCTTTACTACCAAACAACCATTAATTTCTTTTAATTGGTTATATGGGATTGAAATGGGCCCCTCCTATATTACATCATGACCATGTTTTCATGGTATGACAATATTTAGGTAATTATGCATGTATCACTCCCGAGTCCCAACTACTTGCCCTAAACCCCATGGGTGCCAAATAACCATTATTAACCTGTTCATTATCTCACATTTTTAACTAGTTGAAAAAAAAAACCATGAATTTACAAATAGAGCTTTGCTATACAGTGGACTTACAAATGTTCCTGAATGATTTGCAAATCCTGGATACAAAATGCTAGTTGCCGTCTGCTAAAATTCTGATTCTACTAGCACCACAATTAAAATCTTTTCAATCTTTAGAACAGAAGATGTAGTTTTGGAAAATATAGTGTCCTCAGGCATGCCGGGGAATACTATTTTATCAGATAATAAGAGATAGAAAGGAAACAACATGACTGTGCCGAACATCTTTGAGAAATTATGCATACTATATTTCAAGGTTATTGCTATGCAATGTGCATCCCTGAATCCTGATAAATTGTTTTTCTATACATATGCAAACTGGTTTCTACTTTGCAAGGTCTGGAAATTGCTCTCACTTAGGAACCTTGGATAAATATGCCCATGCAGAGATTTTCTGAACTTCTCTAAGGGTTACTGATGGTAGGAAAGTATAAGGTTGAAAATCATAACTCTTTGATATATGGTAACTTTCCTTATGTTGTTAAAGGTGTTTTTAATTTAATTTAATTTTTTTTCCCTAGTTGAGGAAGCTTTTGACTTTTTAAAATAGGGTACATCTTAAGTAGCTTCAATTGCTTAATTAAAATGCATCTTGGTGGTGTAGAATAGCCAGGCGGATCCAACTTCCAATTACTGTTTTTCGTAAACACTGTATAAAAGCTTAAGTTTTTCCTTTGTGAAAAAGCTTTGTCATTGATTGTTTTCAGGCTATTGGAGCTGAACATGGAGAGGCTTTTGAAGCCTATAGACCAAATGGCACAGTTGAAGTTGATGTAGTAAGTTTTATTTAGGTATTTGACTTAGTGGTATAATGTGGCAACTTTTGTGAATCTCTTCCAACGGCATGTTTTTTTCTTAGATTCATTGAGGATTTCTTTATGTTTTAACGCCCTAACGTGAAGCATGTTATTAAAATTTTACTTCATTGCAGGATTTCTTAAATGAACGATTGTGTAAAAGAGGACTTGAAAGAATACGATATGCTTTAAAACCTGATGAAGCTTTTGGTCTCATTTTTTCCTGGGACAATGTTGTGGTAAGTCATATCTATGATTGTGTTTTCAAAGTAGTTTCTATCTTCCTCCAATTTTTTTGTGAATGTCTTTGTTGGGCCATGGAAATTGGAATTCATTCCGAAGAGTTGTTGGGTGTTGAAAACATTAAAGTTTATGTCAAATTGTAGGTGCTTCAATAAAGAGAGAGATATAGTTAGTGCCTATGAGAGCCAGAGACCTAGGGAATGGCATCATGACTGCATCATTGCATATTAAGTCTACCTTATAACAATGCTAGCCCATGGAATCGAAAGAAATAAACATATCTTTTTGATGAGGATCATTAGTCTTTAATATGCTTTCCTAACTAGTCCCCACTTGCACATAAGCACATTGTACTCTAGCATATCAACATGAACTTTGGGATTAGGGAACTCCTGATTCTGGCATGTCATCATCATTATAAATTTTAAAATCTCACCTGCAGCATGTTTAGCAGGTTAGCTTCTTGCAACCACTATTAAATTTTGAGGGAAACCTTTAGAGTAAAGCAAAGCAGGTTTATGTATTTGGAGTTCTTTGAGAAAATTTTGTTGTGAAGATTCCAAAATATATCTTTAGAGCTGAAAAAGGTACTAAAGCAGGTCTATTTTAAAAGGAACACAGTAAATCTGAAATTTTCCATAAATTAAAAAAGCATAGAAATCTAAGTTCTTAATTCCAAAACAAGATCTGATAGTGCCTGTATATAATCATTGTAATTGCAAGCCTCTCATAGGCTGGCATTTGTGGTTTACTTTGCCTATTTTGCAAATAGGTCAATTTGGTTATTATTATATCTTCTGGTTAGTCAAACATGGATAAATGTATTTGTCATATATAACCATGATTTGACTTTTCTTAACCTGAACTATCTGATGTCTTTTTGATTCTCCTATGGCAGTCAGAATTTCACTATAAATATGTTTTAGCCTTTCCTCATTGGTCCTAATTTGTACATTTTAAAGATTTTGGCAGAGACTTAAATTATCTACTTTACCAGGACACAAACAATATACTCTAAAGGTCTCTGCTGTGTTCTGTTTGCTTTTCTTCATCTTTCCCCTTCCAAATAGAACTAATTGGATCAATTTACTTTTCTTTCCATTTCGTGATGTCTGCCCCATCCTTTCATAAATTGTTGCCTGTAGCAAGACAAGGGATGACAGATGGATTCTTTATTTGTAAGGAAGTAACTCCAATCTATGAGGTGATTGATTAATTATTTTCCAACATCATGAGAGGTCCATACAACTTACAACTTGCAACCTGATGTACTTCTGGATAAGGTCACAATTACATAACTGGGTGAATTGGTGAACCTCTGGCTGTGTTGGTATAAAATTTCTTCTCAATGAGATGTGATATTCCTTTCAAATAAGGTCTGCATGCTGTTCCTAGCCACCAGGGTTCACTATAATTATGCAAAATATAGATTCATCGAAATCAGGTTATCAAGGGAATATGAGTTTGAAACAAAAAAAACATATTTTTGACTGATTAAGTATTTCTCTTTCTAGATCCTTGTATTGATTCAAGTTGACATTTCTCTGTGTGCTTGGCCAGCTTCTAACCTGAAATTTTAATGTGTTACAACTATGTATTTATTTGCACCCTCTCAATGTCTGCTAATCTCTTCTCACTATTGTTAATTTTTAGCATGAGAAACTGTAAATTGCCATGCATCTTTCTGTCCATTTTTTTTTTTCATATCTTATGCATAATGTCAGAATATCTTCTTTATTCTGTGCATTTCTTCTGGTAAGTTTAAGAAGTTAAAACTTAAGGGTTCTATTTTGAAACTCTTTATTTTGGGCCAAATTATCTATTATATTTTAGCTTTCCTCTTTTTGTGGATCGCCTCCTAACATTAAGGTATTTTTGTATGCTACATGAAGATGCTAGTAATGTGTCCCACACATATTACATTCTGACTGCGTTACTGTAGTTTTTCAGCAAACCATATAGTAGTACTGCAACAAACTTTATCATCATGGCACCCATGGGAATTGGACCCTGTTTGAATCTTTGTAAGCCAAACATTCTCACCAATTGGACTTCAACCCTACGGGCCAAAATGTTAAGGTTCACCCATTGGATTGGAACTTTGGTTTACGGTGTTTAACTCCTCCCTTTCCACTGTTTGCCCCAAACGCCTGGGGCAGTTTGTGAATGTTCTTTTTCTTCTCATTGATATTGCATTGTATTGTATAATGCCATAAACTAATTTCAAGAAGGGGTGTTTGTGTTCTTATTCAATCAGGCAGATACCCAGACCCTTAGGATGGATGCATGGAGCCAACTTGCTTCTGAAGAGGGTAAGTTAAAAGATTGGAATACAATTTCAGTGTCAAAGTTGAAAAAAATTTGATCGGGCAATTTATCAGCAAGGCAAAATCGCCAAAAATCAACATAATTTAAAAATAATAATAATAAAATAAATATAGAATTGAAAGCAAGATTAGATTCTCCCTTCGCCTCCCCTCCCTTTTTTTCAAACTAAATAAAATTTTCCCAAACGTTGTTCCCCTTTTTTCCCAAATTTTTGAAGTTGTTCGCATTTTTTAAAAAGTTGGTTACTCACAAATAAATTGGGAGGTTGGAAAAACTCATGATGTACACAATAATTGCAATTTTTAAAGTTGTTTACAGCACTTTCAGTGTATACAGTTTATTTGTCTTCAATTTTTTTTGGTCGGTAGTGCACATGGCGATAATTTGTATGGTATGCCATTTTTACTTATTTAATTTATATTGTTCACTCTCATCAAGTTTTCAGATTTTTCTTGTGCTATAGATTCATTTTTCTATGTTGTATAGTAACTGTAACTATGTCAGGTTCATTAATCTTGACTTGAGGCTTATCCAAAATCTGCCAAGGTTAGGTTTCTATGCACAGTGTTTTGAGCAGTCTTAGAGGTTCCATTGATGGGTTTGCAAGATGTGCTCGAGGAAGTATAATGTTTTGGCTTTAGTGTTTTTAGGTCCACAGAAGGGTTTGAGGGTTTCAACTTTCTACTACCACCTATGCAATTAGGTTTTCGCTTTTAATTTTCAAAGGAAATTACTAATTATTTTTTAACCGATACTTACAAGCGTAGTTACCAGGTACAGTTTGGTTTGGAGGTTCGGAAGGCCAAAAATGTTGGGAGGTTCGGTTTGGTTGGAAAATGTTGGATAATTTTTATACGTGCACACACACATACGAAATATTTATAAAAAAAATATAATCATGTGCAAAAAAGACTAGAAAAATTCAGATTCTTCCATATTTTCTACATTCAAGTATATTTTATACTTTATAAATGTATAAGTTATATTTTATGAGCCATATTTTATGTTTTTTAATTTTTTTGAATATATAAAATAATCTGCAAATTTGGTTTGGTCCAGCCCAAAAAGTTTGAATGGACCAAAACTGATCTAGGTTTGGACGAATTTGGTAACTATGTTGACAAGATATTTTCACATATCATCTCAGCATCAGATATTGTTATGTATTCTAAATAATATTGTGTCCTTTCAAGACCCGTGAGGGATATCGTAGTGGTAAGTCCTTGGGTTTTCATTTAGGAGACCCAAGTTCAAACCTCGGTAAGAGGGGACCGGGACCCCCCGTATAAACTTCAATTTTTTAACCGGCCTATTAGCTCAGTTGGTTTGAGCATCGTGCTAATGATGCCTAGCACGGCCCGAAGGTTGCAAGTTCGAGGCCTGCATGGGCCAAATTTTCTGAGTAGCCAAGACTGTAATGTATAGCCCCCAAGGGCTAGGTGGATTGGTAATTGTCTGTCTGGCTAGGCACTTACCAAGAAGAGACTTAGGTTCAAACCTTGGGGGCATGCCTGTTGCAAAGGTAGTAGTTTGATCTAAATCCTCTGAGTGCGCGCTAGACAGTACGAATCCCGAGCGACTGGTGGTCCCCTTCACGCTGGATAACGTGGTGGTATAGGCTTGTTGGAAGCAACCGTTGTGGTTTGAACCCTGTACTTAGCAGTTACTAAAAATAGTGTGGATGGAACCAACTCCCCTATGTATAAAAAAAAAGTCTCCTTTCAACAGTCTTGCAGGTGTAGGCAAGTTGGTTAATGCATGGTTAAATGTGGGCTTGGTATCTTGTTTGAATCTTGCAGGGTAGTGTGGGTGCATCCCTTCAAGGAGTTTTATGCTCCATACCTAGAATGTGGGGCTAGGCCTTAAAAGTTGCCTTAACTCTTACAAATACAAATTTCATATGCTTATAAATTGTATCATTTGGACCATATAAAAAAAACTCGCAACTCAGCAAAAACTTGACACTCCAATTTTTGGAGAGTTTCTTCACAAGTTGGGAAACTTGGTGAAATCTCGACCAAAAAACATTAAAGAAAATAATTTAATTAATAAAAGAAAAAGAAGAGGAAGAAAAAATTTAAACAGAAAGTAAAGAGCCAAGAAATTGGTTTTCTATTAGATTTTCATAAAAAGATTTCAATTACAATTGAAGATCATGAATAATCATCAAAAACCAACATACTAAACTTAAAGCAGTTTTAAACAGCTTGTTGTTTTCCCTTCCTTCCCCTCAAACTAGAGGCTTGGACATCTGGTTGAATTGGAGACTTCTCAAGCATAGGACTTGTTAGGCTATAGGCTTTAGTTATTACTTTAACAATAATAAGCCTATAGTCTAACATCCCCCTTATTACATTAATTGATGTACATAGAGAGTTGCAAAACAACTCAAATTTGACACGTGCAAGTGCCTTAGTGAAAATGTCCGCAACCTGTTCATCGGTGGGAATGTATTGGAGCTGTATCTTGTGCTTTGGAACTTCATCTCAAATAAAGTGACATTGAGTGTCAATATGCTTTGTTTGTTCATGGAACACTGGATTCTTGACTAGTTTCAAAACACCTTGGTTATCGCAATTCAAATGTAGTGGAAGATTCTTTGGAAGACTCATTCTTGAAAGAATGTGATGTAACCATATCGCTTCGCACACTGCTCCTCGTGCTGCACGATATACTGCCTCTGTAAATGAAAGGGCAACAACTTGTTGCTTCTTGCTGTGCCAAGAGACAAGTCCAGATCCAACATAATCCGAGTCCGTATATCCTTGCTTCTTTGTTGCTTCTTGACGTTGATTTTTTGTGATCTATAGATCCAGCATAGTCTGAGCCCGTGTATCCTTGCAAGAAGAACTTATCATTCTTCTTGTAATCCAAGCCGTATTCTGTTGTGCCACGGACATAGTGTAGAACTCGCTTCACTGCCTTCCAATGACTGACCTTAGGTTCCTGCATGAACCTCGAAAGATAGCTCACAACAAAACCGGCCTGGTATTAGTTAGATATATGGGACACCCAATCAACTGTCGATAGAGAGTTCCATCTACCTGAGGAGATTTGTCATAGCAAGACAGTTGTAACCTTGTTTCCATTGGCATTGCTTTGGGTTTACAATCTGTCATGCGATATTTTTCAATTAGTGCCTTGGCATACTTCATTTGTGTGATCCTGATGTCATAGTCTGACAAGATTGTCATTGTATAGTTCTTTCAATCCTTGAGCCCCTCAAACTAGAGGCTTGGACATGTGGTTGAACTGGAGGCTTCTCAGGCATAGGATCGTCATTGTATAGTTGCTTTAATTCTTGAGTATGTTCTGCTACTGCCTCTAATGCCTTGATGTCCTCTGGAGTGAACACAATATTCTGCATACGGACTCTTCCTAGAAGCTCATCGGATGTGAGGGCTAAGGATGGACTCTTAGACAATGGGAGCAATAGCCTCAAATTTGGCGTCATCCTCATGAAAAGAGGCCTAAGGCCCTACACCATGTCTAACTACAACCGTTCTTCGTTTGGTTTCTGTCTTCTTTGCCTCCTTGGTGGACAGCCAATGTTTCACCTTGTTTCTTATTGTGTTGTCCATAGTTTGACAGTCCACATCATGGCCTGTTTTCCCAACAAGATGAAACTTGAGGCAATGGATGCCTCCTCTCATGTCCTTGCCACAATATTTGCAGAAGACTTGATTCAGCAAAGTGCCTTTTATGCCATGCTTCCATATTGGGTCCCTTCCTGAATTTGGAGCTGGGGCTGTTGGATTTGGCTCATTGCTGCCGGCTTTGGTTCCCATGCCCTCAGCTAAAGAATCCATCTATTTTCCAAGGAGAAAGGGAAAAAAAAGTATTAAGAGTCCAAGACATGGCCTTAGAGGCTCTAGGAACAGTAGAGAAGAGGGAAAACTGAGGA
This sequence comes from Wollemia nobilis, assembly GCA_028583015.1. Taxonomy (NCBI): domain Eukaryota; kingdom Viridiplantae; phylum Streptophyta; class Pinopsida; order Araucariales; family Araucariaceae; genus Wollemia; species Wollemia nobilis. The sequence goes on along the minus strand of JAQPPZ010017097.1, from coordinate 1,246,996 downwards.
AAAAAACCCCTAAAATATCTCAAATGAATAAAAAACAAAAAACCTACCTCTGAAATCTCATCCCAAGGAATGAAATCTTTGAAAAGAGTTGTTAAATCCCTCAAACTGTTGTCCAAATTCATTCTACAATCTCTGAAAGGTCTCCAAAGGTTTAAGTAATGAGCAGCAGAAGGAAAAGAATAAAAAAATGGGGGGTTCCCCCCTTTTAACTTTGTTTTCTGCATTCTGGCCGTTAGTGCCGAAATTCAGCTGAGATTTTGTCTAGAAAGTGGCAAGGTTTTCGTGATTTTCTCGGCACCAAGAAAAACAGTATTTTCTTGCCAACCCCTAAAACTGACAAGAAATTTGAGTCCTTGTGAAAAATCTGTAATTTCTCCTTCAGTGATTTGCACCATGTTTTTCATATTCCACAACAAAAATAATTATTGAATCCATAGTATGCTGGGTGCTTACCAGTTAGAGTTTTACTAGTAACGTCTTCAACAATTTTTCTTAACTATCATTGTTCTTGACATGAGAAATGTTATACTTTTGACTATGTATCTGAGTGTACATATATACTTCTTGCTATGTTTTGTCTAAATGCAAAATAATCTATTGCATTCATAGACTTCATAATTTTTTTTTGTTATAAGCAAAGACACAATGCTGAATGACCAATGTTGTCTATCTTCCTGACAATGCTAACTCCATATGGTGTGAAAACATTGTCGTTGTATCAGTAAAATTTGTGTTCTCGAATCCCTTTCATAATACATTCTGTAAGGAATGGGCACTTCTTTGTTACTGCATTCAATTTTCAGAAGTTAATGGAGATTCTAAATTTTTGTTTTTTTTGGGAAAATATAAGAATGGATGAAATGTGGTCACTTGCACTGACCATATGTGAAATATTTGTAACAATATCTCTTTGATTTTTCTTCCAACCATCAAAAATGTTGTAGGTGCGGTCCATTTTCCCATATTTGTTCCCTTCTGCTGGTGCTTCATTCCCCTTGATTTCTTCAAATTTCAGAATAGGAATTTCATGTTCATAGAATTGGTTTTTCCCTTGTTTTAGAAGATGACATTCACATTTTCTGAGTATATATGACCGATCTATTTCATTGCGCTTTTTGAAACTGCAAAGAGTATGATCTAAAATTAATATCAACATGTGTATAATTCTTCGTAAATGTGGTGAACAATCATGCATGTCATTTCTGTTGATAATCTGTTTTCATGTTGCTCCAATTCTTTCCTATGTTTAAGAAGCTGTTTTGTAAAATTCTAGTCAACTACAATAACAGCAACATGCATTGTTGATTCGTGCTGTTTTGCACATTGACTCATTTTACTGAAATTAACTATTTGGCAGGCAAATCTATTCCGAAGGATAGTGAGACTCAGCGTTTGATGGTTTCATCTGGTGCTGATTATGCCTTATGGAAGGTGAGAAACCTTGTGGCCCTGCTTGAAATTTGCCGATACAAACTGGTGGTTTTAAATGTCATCATTCTCTCAAAGTAGCAACATATACCTTATGTCTGAATTGGTTCCTGTCTTTAGCTCAGAGAGAGACTCTAAAACATAGGTACAGAAAAGAACATGACATGTGCAACGTTTCAGTCTCTTATGAAGATGGAAATTATTGGATTTGTAAAACCTTTTACAAAAATAATATCTATGCACTGTATAAGCACTCAAAAAGCTTTTTCTGCTAGCAATACTATGAAAGAACTCAAAAAATGTTGTACAAGAAGATTTTAACAGAAGTCATAACTATCAGTTTAGTTATTGTTTGAAATTAAACATGAATTTGATTAGCTATGGTGTGACAAACTGTATAAGCACTCAAAAATCTTTTTCTGCTAGCTACTATGAAAAAAACTCAAAAAATGTTGTACAAGAAGATTTTAACAGAAGTCATAACTATCAGTTTAGTTATTGTTTGAAATTAAACATGAATTTTATTAGCTATGGTGTGACAAGGAAACCTAACCATTTAGTCTATAGAGGAATTTTATACAGAAAACATTCTCATTTTAAAGAATCTCCTGGCTGCTTCTATGGTGGTGAAATACTACCGTACAGTAATCTTTGGTTATGATAGAATGGTATTGATCATTTATTTTGATTGAAAGTTTATATATGCAAAGTCACTCAGCAGAAACCATTATGCACAAGAGTACTAATGGCAAACATCGTCATGCTGCAATAAGCTGCAGATCCATTATAAATGCAGTATATAATGGGAAGACAATAATATATGGAAATGACAAATCAGAACAGTAAAAAGAAGAATGCAATATGAATGTCCAGTGGCTCAAATGCTCTATTTTGTGTAGTGATAGCCCAATCGTAACAACTGATTAGATATATTACTTGTAACGAAACAACTAGAAATAGCAACAACAGCAGTAAAACGCAGAAATGTGAGAACAGAAGCATTCACTGGAACAGAGTTTCAGATTCCACAGCAATAAATCAACAACGGCAAATAATGGATCCAGATTCCAAGTCACCAACAAATCCTAGCCACTTAGAGAGGGCCAAGTCTCATAGCCACCACTAAGAGAGGGTGAAGTCTCATATGTGCAGTAAAGGTGACAGAAGATTACATTTATGAATGACATCCATATACAGTCTAATATCATATTCCAATAGACCTATCTCTAGGTACCATAAAATTCCACCCCCCTCCTCAAAATATTTTGCCCTCAAAACATGAGAAGAAACCAAGTTGTATGTCCTAAGCATTTTTGACATTTGGTCCCAATCCTGACCATCCATCTGTCCAAGTGATATCTTGATTAGTGATGGTCTTCTATGATACCTTGCTGCTGTGCCACTCTGATATCCATTAGTGCTCCTTTGGTTCCATGTGTTCGTTGCACCACTCTGATAACCATACTGATTGCTCTGTTGGTGCCATGTTGTTGCTGCACCTTCGAACTAAAGGATACTTCAAATTTTGTTTAAAAAAAAAAAGTGATTTGAAAAAATGTCACCGTCATTGTTCCAGATGACTGACTTCACAGGGCCATACCTCCCTCAATATTGCTGTGACTCCTTCATATGACACTTGTTTTGAAGCTTTTTAAATTCTGAAAAAGATGGTGTAAGAATCATTTAAATTGGACAACTCTATGCAAAGATATGGCTCCTGGAAGATGATAAGTTTTTCTGGAAAAAAAATTGCCCAAATTTTGCAATCCAAAAACAATCCGCACTTTGCCAGAATTGTGGCTCTGATACCGCTTGTAACAAAACAATTTCTAGAAATAGCAACAGTGGCAGTAAAACTCAAAAATGCGAGAACAAAATCATTCACTGGAACAGAGTTTTAGATTCCACAACAGTAAATCAACAAGAAGTAACATATGTAGACTTCAATCACCAACAAATCCTAGCCGCTCAGAGAGGGCAAAGTCTCATAGCCGTTGAGAGAGGGTGCAGTCTCATACATGCACTAGAGGCTACAAAAGATTACGATGAAGTATGAATTATAATTACAATGATAGTATTCCTTCTTTATGTACTTATCATCTAATGCTACTTTGGGGAGGGGTATAACGCTAGCCCCAGCTAACTGCTAGTCCTTATCCAACTCGTTATTGCAATGTATTATTCCAATACAATAAACCTTGGGTTATGTGGCCCATGCCAACTATCTATAACACCCATATAAAATATGATATCATATCCCAATATACCTATCTCTAGGTACCATAACATTACTTGTTTGGTATCTGTACCCATGGACATTAATAAAATTTCTTTCTTTCTGCTAGTGATTACAAGAGTACATGTTGGCATCACAATTTTTATATTAACAGTTGGTAAATTGGTATCATGATTTTTGAGTTTGTTATTGGTGTTGTTTCTTTAATTTTAAGCTTAAAACCCAATGTGTAACCAATGATAACCCTAGGATCTAAAATGGTCTTAAGTTAACGACAACTTATTAGAAAAGTCATTTGAAGAAATGCCTATTATTAACACAATGAAAATCCCATGGAGCCATTTGTTACAAATAAGTATCTTTGTGTAAAAATTACCCTCCAACAATGTACACAAATGGGTTGTCCCACATTGGTGATCATTGTGAGGTATGGAAGGCTTATAAGGCATTGCATGTACTGAAAGCTTGCCAATCCAAAAGCTGACATTGGGGTGAGAGTCCTTGGGATGATATGTTGCCATCTTATCTTTGGTATTAACATTGCTTAAGGTACGTGTGGGCTTTGTCAGTCCCCATAAATTATAATTATTACCCAATTAATGAGATTTAGAATTGTTGTAAAAGTTAATGACCAGTCATTAAAAAAGTCACTTGAAGAAATGACTGAGTATTAATGTGACTAAAGTCCCGTGAAGCCCTTTGTTACAATAAATATCCTTGCGTGAAAAATACAGTCCAAAAATCTACACAAATAGATTGTCCCACATTGGTAATGATTTTGAGATACGGTGGGCTTATAAGGCATTGCATTTATTAAAAGCTTTTCCATTTTAAAAGTAAACGTTTGGGCGAGAGTCCTCAAGGTGATGTATTGGCATCTTCCTTCTCTTTGGTATTAACATTGCTTAAGGTACTTGTGTGCTTTGTAGGTCCATATAAATTATAATTATTACTCAATTAATGAGTTCTAAAACTGTAAAAGTTAATGATCAGTCACTAAAAATGTCACACTAAGAAATGACTAATAGTAATGCTAAATGCAATGAAGTCTTATGAAACCCTTTGTTACATTAAATATCCTTGTGTGGAAATACCTTCTCTCAGCATAGGGAATTTGGGGCAATTGGTGGGGAGCAAGGAGTTTCACATTGTAAACCAAGGTTCCAATCCCATGAGTGAACCTTGTTAGGAGGTGAAGTCACTATCCAGATTTTTTGTCAGCAAAAGCTAGGCAGCAGACTACGTCTAGGCAGCAGACGTCTAGGCTGCTGCTAGACGTCTAGGCAGCAGATTACTAGGCTGCAGAATGTTCCAGACGTGACGGGTAGCCACCAAACGTGTAGCTGCGGAAGACAAACAGTTTTCAGAGGCTTCCTTTGGGAGAGGAAACGAACAATTTTTCAGAGGCTTCCTTTGGGAGAGGAAACGAACAGTTTTTCGGAGTCTTCCTTTGGGAGAGGAAACGAACAGTTTTTGGAGTCTTCCCTTGTTTATCTATAAAAGGGGAATGACCCCTTGCATGTACACATGATTGTGAATGTAAAATATTTGCTGAAATCAATAAAAGACAGAAGTTGCCATTGCCCCGTGGTTTTTCCTGCACATTGCAGGTTTCCACGTAAAATCTCTGTGTTACTGTTTTGTTCTTTGTTATTGTGTTTTCTGCTTGCAGGTAAAATCTGAAGTTTTTACTAACATCTGGTATCAGAGCCTAAGGTTTTGTGCGAGTGGGAGCTGAAACAATGACAGGAGGTGTAACCAAGTTCGAGATTGAGAAATTTGATGGCAGGAACTTCGCTCTATGGAAGATGAAGGTGGAGGATTTGCTGGTTCAAAATGACCAAGCCGTAGCCTTGAAAGGGGTCGCGAGTAAACCAAGCAGCATGAAAGATGAGGAGTGGACAATGCTGGACAGGAAGGCGGTCTCTACAATCCGTCTCTGCCTAGCAGACTCTGTCTTGTTCAATGTAGCTGAAGAGAAGACCGCGGAAGCCCTTTGGCAAAAGCTTGAAAAGTTGTATGAGACAAAATCAGCAACAAACAAGGTTTTTCTGAAAAAACAACTTTATAGCTTGAGGATGAAGGAAAGTTCATCCGTGGCAGATCATTTGAATGAGTTTAATACTCTTATCAATAAACTGGTTTCAGTTAATGTGAAGATGGAGGATGAGGATAGAGCTATCACCCTACTTTGTTCCCTCTCGGACACTTGGGATCATATGGTGATGACCATCAGTAATGCATCATCAGGAACTCTAAAATTTGATGATGTGGTAGCCGCTTTGTTGGCAGAAGAGTTGAGGCGAAAAACGTCTCTGGAACCCTCAACCAATGAAGCCCTATCTGTGAGAGGTCGATCTTTCGAGAGGAGTAAACAAGGTAGATCACAGTCCAGATCTAAGTCTAAAGGACGTAAGCAGAAAGGGAAGTGTTGGCATTGTGGGAAGCCAGGGCACTCAAAGAAGGATTGTTGGCAATTAAAAAATGAAAAGAATGGTGAAAAGCAAATTCAGCCATCAGTTGAGGCCAGTACAACAGATTCAGGAGAGACGGCAACATGTGAAGCTTTCTGTATCAGTAACAATAGATCTGTTTTATATACCTGGGTTTTGGACTCAGGTGCATCTTTCCACATGTCTCCCCACAGAGACTGGTTTGACAAATATCAGCCATACTGTGGTGGGATGGTCTACTTGGGTGATGATCATCCTTTAGAAATTGTGGGAAGAGGGGACATAAGGATCAGGCTGGACGATGGTAGAGAAAGGATGTTATGTGATGTACGACATGTGCCTGATTTGCGGAAGAATTTGCTCTCAATCAAGATGATGGATAAGCTAGGGTATTCTGTCACTTTCGGTAACAACTACTGCAAAATTACCAGAGGAGCTCTTGTAGTAGCAAAAGGAGAATCTTATGGGACCCTATATCGTTTATGCGGTGATACGGTGACAAACCATGCAACAACAACAACTTTTGTTCAGGATGCAGTAATGCTATGGCATCAACGCCTAGGCCATATGAGTGAAAAAGGTCTGAAAATTCTGCATGACAGAGGTATGCTTTCTGGGATTAAGTCTTGCAATTTAGACTTGTGTGAACACTGTATTTTTGGTAAACAAAAGAGGGTTCGGTTTACTGCAAGCCCTGGTAAGAGTTCTGATTTTCTGCAACTTATACATTCGGATATATTTGGACCAGTCCCCACTCAGTCCTTAAATGGTGCTATCTATTTTCTGACTTTTATAGATGATTATTCTAGGAGAGTGTGGGTTTATTTTTTGAAGAAGTCGGAAGCTTTGCAGAAATTTAAAGAGTTCAAAGCACGAGTAGAGAAGAGTTTGGGCAAGTCGATTTTATGTCTCAGGTCAGATAATGGGGGTGAATATTGCTCCAAGGAATTTGATAAATTTTGTACGCAGGAAGGTATTAAGCACCAGAAGATTGTACCATATACTCCACAACAAAATGGTGTGGTTGAGCGGATGAATCGCACAATCATGGAACGTGCAAGAAGCATGCTCAACGCAGCCATGTTGGATAAAAAGTTCTGGGTAGAGGCTGTTAATACAATTGTTTACCTTATTAACAGGTCACCTACAACTGCGTTGGATGGACAGATTCCGGAGGAGGTTTGGTGTTGTAAGCCAGTTGATTACTCTCATTTGCGTACCTTTGGCTGTGATGCATTTGCCCATGTGCCTAAAGAAAAAAGGTCCAAACTTGACCCAAAGTCAAGCAAATGTGTTTTTCTCGGCTATGGAGATACAATGAAGGGGTATAGACTGTGGGATCCTACTGCCCACAAGGTAATTATTAGCCGGGATGTTATTGTTGATGAAAAATCCATGCAAAGGAAGGAGGTACAACAAACTCCTAATGTTGTACCAATTGAAGTAGATATGAACGAAGATGAATATGAAAATCAGCATGCTGAAGTTTTTGATCAGCATGCAGAACAACAAGTAGAACAACAAGTAGAGCAGCCACAACAGTCACAAGACCAAGAGCCACAATCAACAGATCATTGGGTTAGAAGATCTACACGTCCACAAAAGTGTCCGGAAAGGTATTCTCCTGTTTATCAGTCCTCTTTTGCTTTGTTAACTGATGATGGTGAGCCTAGTTCATTTCAGGAAGCTAGAGAGTTTGAGAATGCAAAAAAATGGAGGAAAGCCATGGAGGAGGAAATCGAGGCACTTCGCAAGAATAAAACGTGGGAACTTGTGGATCTCCCACCTGGAAGAAAGGCTGTTGGAAACAAGTGGGTGTACAAAGTAAAGAAGAACAACGATGGGTTGTTGGAACGCTATAAAGCTCGCTTGGTGGCAAAAGGCTATGTGCAAAAGTCAGGTATAGACTTTAATGAAATTTTCTCTCCAGTTGTGAAGATGACTACTGTTAGAGTTTTACTTGCACTTGTAGCAGCACAGGATTTAGAACTGGAGCAGCTTGATGTAAAGACTACTTTCCTGCATGGTGATCTCGAGGAGGAGATTTATATGGATCAGCCTGAGGGCTATGAAGAAAGAGGCAAAGAGCATTTGGTTTGCAGATTGAAGAAATCTCTGTATGGGTTGAAACAGGCGCCAAGGATGTGGTACAAAAAATTTGACACCTTCATGAAGAGCCAAGGTTTCAGCAGGAGTGAAGCTGACCATTGTGGATACTATAAGAGGTTTGATGATGGCAGTTTTATTATTTTGTTGTTGTATGTTGATGATATGCTGGTTGCAGGCCCCAACATGAAGAAAATCATTGATCTTAAGGCTCAGTTGGCTAGGACATTTGAAATGAAGGATTTAGGAGCAGCAAACCAAATTTTAGGGATGAAGATACACAGGGACAGAAAAGGAAGAAAGATCTGGTTAAGTCAAAAGTCATATATAGAAAAGATTCTGCAACGCTTCAATATGCAGAATGCAAAACCAGTTAGTACCCCACTTCTTTCACACTTAAAATTGTCTTCCAATTAGTGTCCTAGAACAGAAGCAGAGAAGACAAGCATGTCTCGTGTACCGTATTCATCAGCAGTAGGAAGCCTCATGTATGCCATGGTGAGCACCAGACCGGATATTGCCCAAGCAGTGGGAGTAGTCAGCCGGTACATGGCAAATCCTGGTAAGGAGCATTGGAATGCAGTGAAGTGGATACTTAGATATTTAAGAGGCACTTCAGATGCTGCTATTTACTACGGATCGGATAATTTGCAAGTTATAGGTTTTGTGGATTCTGATTATGGTGGAGATAGAGATGGGAGAAAGTCCACTACAGGATATACTTTCACTCTTGTTGGTGGAGCTGTGAGTTGGACTTCTAAGTTGCAGTCTATGGTGGCTTTATCAACCACTGAAGCAGAATATATTGCAGCGACTCAGGCCAGCAAAGAGGCAATTTGGCTAGAGCGACTGTTGGGTGACTTCAAGATAATGCAGGAGAAAATTACGTTGCATTGTGATAGCCAAAGTGCTATTCAGCTAGTGAAGAACCCAACATTCCATGATCGCACGAAACACATTGATGTCAAGTACCATTTTATAAGAAATGTGGTGGAAGAAGGTAGGATCTTGTTGCAGAAAATCGATATTGAAGTGAATCCTGCAGATATGCTTACAAAGCCGGTCAAGACAGAGAAGTTTGAGTGGTGCAAAACTTCTCTGGGCTTGCTGAAAATGTAACAAGGGCAGCATTGGGCAATTGGCACTGGATGGAAAAACATTGGTAAAAGAATTCCTGTATACTGACTTCAAGTGGGAGAATGTTAGGAGGTGAAGTCACTATCCAGATTTTTTGTCAGCAAAAGCTAGGTAGCTGCTCGACGTCTAGGCAGCAGACGTCTAGGCTGCAGAATGTTCCAGACGTGACGGGTAGCCACTAGACGTGTAGCTGCGGAAGACGAACAGTTTTCGGAGGCTTCCTTTGGGAGAGGAAACGAACAGTTTTTCGGAGGCTTCCTTTGGGAGAGGAAACAAACAGTTTTCGGAGTCTTCCCTTGTTTATCTATAAAAGGGGAATGACCCCTTGCATGTATAGATGATTGTGAATGTAAAAGATTTGCTGAAATCAATAAAAGACAGAAGTTGCCATTGCCCCGTGGTTTTTCCTGCACATTGCAGGTTTCCACGTAAAATCTCTGTGTTACTGTTTTGTTCTCTGTTATTGTGTTTTCTGCTTGCAGGTAAAATCTGAAGTTTTAACTAACAAACCTTAACATTTGCTTGTGGAGTCGAGCTTGAGTGGTTGAGACGGGTCGTCTTCCATGGAGAAGGCTTGCGTTCAAATCTTGGCAGTCTGAGTGGTGGGTGCCTGACACTCAAGTGAGTTGTCTTGGTCTCACTATAAACAAAATCCATGGTAGCCTATAATTTAATTAAAAAAAAACATTTAACAATATACACAAAAAAGGGTTATCGTATGTTAGTAATGGTTGTGAGATATGGGGGGCTTACAAGGCATTGCATAAATAAAAGCTTTTCCTCTTCAAAAACAAATGCCGAAGTGAGAGTCCTTGTGATGATGTGTTGGCATCTTCGTTCTCTTCTGTATTAACATCATTTAAGTTACTTGTGTGTTTTTTTTTGGGTCCCCATAAATTATAATTGTTACTCAATTAATGAGATTTGAAGATTATGTGAAGCCCTTTGTTACAATATGAATAAACCCAGGATTGATAAAAAGAAATAAAATTGTCAAAGAAGCATCTGATTCTGACAAATAGACAAGAAGTGAATACAATATTCTGTATTTGTCAGACTTTTAAATTTCCGTAGGCTGCATGAACTGTATATACAATATTCTGTTTTGGTCAAAGTCCAAACCATTCACTTTTAGGGGACTCTTTATAGGCTGCATAAACCAGCGAATTCTGACCCTTGTTTGTGAACTTGGAACTCTTGCATTTTCTCAACTTGAAAAAACAACAGCAGAAAGCACTGGTTATAGGAAAAGTTAGCATGCAAATGGAATCCCTCAATATAGATCTATGGGCGAGCTGGCATGTGTAATAAACAACCCTATTATGGAAATGATAACTGCCATCACAAACCTTGTAAAAGGATTCTCATCCAAGGTTGAGTAATTCCTACTAACTATAATTAAAATTTACCATTACCCATGAAAGTCTCTTTAAAAATACTGGTGCATTTTGGAACCATGCATACAAATAAAGTAAAACCATAAAGAACATGCAAATACAATATGTTTAAGCAAGCCCTAGATTTAATTTTAGCATTAATCCAAGCTGCCCTATGGTTAATGCCTCAAACTAGCAAAACTATGTACGATGAGGCCAATAAAGTACTATGCTACTGTTGTTCTTGCAAGGGGAACAAATACGGCCATCTAGAGACTTCCCTGTGTGACTAGCACAAAGCATTCTTTATTTTCATTATCAAGAATGGGTTTTGCCATGGATTCTTATAATTTTCACGTGCCTTATTTAATTTTAAAGATATGTCAAACAATCCTGATTTCATTATCTAGTTCTTGCAGTTTGACTCTTAGGGATGCAACTCCCAGTTCAAATTTTTTTCATCAAAAACTTGCTTAAAGCGTCTGCTTAAGAATATGGCTTTCAGTTTAGAATCAAGGCTAAACCTTGATTTTTATACTTCCATCTTTAAAATGAAATGATATCCAACTTGGATATATCTGAGATGTATATGCGTGAATATATATGTATATGCATATTCCACCAAAAGTTTTTCATTTTTTATTTCTCAAATGTCTAGATTTAAGATTACTATTTTTGGGACCATTTCTTATATGTTCTAATATTTTTGTGTCTTTATTTGCGGCTTGTCCCAGACGCCAAAAAATTGTCGGGAGAGTGCCAAGCATACACTTGGCAGGTAGATTTAGGCATTGCTTAGGTGTCAATAGGAATTAACCACTGACAAGCAAAAAACTGGACCACAGGCCAAGAGGGGTATGCTACAAGCTCAAAAAGCTTTTTTTTTATTACAGACCAAAGTCTGAAACAGAGGTTTGAGTGTTGGCTTTAATACTGCTTAGAGTGGACCAACAGCTCTTTAATGAAATATATAAAGGATTTAATATGTAACATAATATATACAAGTGAGATGGATGAAGGTCATCTAGACCAATATATCCAAGATGTATAACCTAAGAGTCACAGCCAATATAACTCACTTTTTAATAGGTTATAAACTTATAGTAGAAGATAGGGACTATGTTTATTACAATCTCTGTTGACTAGCACTGATCCCTTATATTTATTTATTTTTTAAAATTGGTTATATTGGATTGAAACAGGCCCCACTGGTATTACATCATATCTCTTGGAAACAATTTGAACCTGGGTCTTCTCATTGAGAACCCACATTTTAAAACACTTGAGTCCATGCTATTGGTATGGACTCGATGCTCATAGAACTATATAATAAAATAAAAGAGATCCGATGTTATGCAAACTGATGGACAGGAATTTCCTTAGATGGCATAACATCGTCATTGTTTTTGACTTTTTCGTCTGCCTTTTCTTGGGCATGTTCTTCTTATTTCTGGAAGAAGGAATGCTTTATGAAGTAATTTACTTTAGCACCCTTTGATATTCCTTTTTTTTTTTTTTTATAAATAAATTTTAGGAGGGGGGAAACTTGGTGATATGGTTTAACTTTGGCGATACTGCAGTGTCTATTAGGTTTATTCATTAGACTATGTTTGATATCAATACATTATTTCCAAATTTTCAGGTTCTTTGTTGGGAACAGGCAGAAAATGAAGTGGAGAGGCTGAAAAGGCGCCTAGCAGAAATATTCTATGAAGAATTATCAAAAGTCATACTCTTACCATTTGGTGCTTTCGTGATTGTATTGCCTTGCAACTAAACAACAGTTAGGTTATTTGCCATCTGATGCACATACAAATTTTATTTGTTATTGAACGTTTTATCAGTTACAAGCACCAATGGAGGGATTGGAGGACTGGTTGGAAGCTCTCTACACAGCTGGTGTGCCATGTGCAGTTACATCATCCTTGGATCGTCAGAATCTACTTGCAGCTCTCGAAAGAATGGGACTTCGTAAATATTTTCAGGTAGGGGTTTTAAGATCAGGAGGGGTTGAAGTGTTCTTTTATGAATTTGTTTTTTTGGGTGATTTCCTAAAAACATTTATATGGGAATAATAATATTTGTCTTCAGACATTTTTGGGTGTGTGTGGATGTCTAACCTTGTCCACCTAGAGTCATCTGCTTTTCTATCTTTGCCTGTTAAAGCATACACTCCTTGAGTCACCATCTGAAATTTCATATCCTTGCTGTTATCTTCTTAGGCAAAGTTCAATAGGAAGCTGGATGAGCACTATCCATTTTGAAATATAATAAATATCTATATATCTATGTAGATATAGTTTGACTTCTTAAAAATAAATAAAAATACAGAAGATTCATTCCATACTCCCTAATATGGCCAACTTCAACCAAATTTTATTCTTCTTTCCACTAAATCATGTGCTCCATATATCTGTCCCTTGAACCTACCGCATCCTCTATTCATACCGCACCTCATGAATTACATTCCCAAATTATAATAGCAAACAATAAGTTTCCACAAGACTAGCAATGTATTACATAAAACTGCAGGAACTTGCATTAAAGATACATCTTTAGTTGAATCTTATGGAATAATTGATTTGGAAGATGAGCTCCTTCAAGATATGTGTTTGAAATCAGTTGGGCAGATTGCAGAAATGTTCACTAACTGTTTTTCCTGTTATTTGCAATGGTGCAGGCTGTTGTGGCAGATGAAGATGGAATGGAGTCTATTGCACAAAGATTTCTTTCTGCTGCTGTAAAGGTTAATTAAGAATAAATTGCGTAGATGTTTCCTTATCCCTTTTGAATGGTTGATTTTCTTTGGCAATGTTTTAATTTTCTTCCTAGATACATACTAAATAGCCACATTCTAATTTCTAGGATAAAAGTGAAAGTTCAGATCACTTATTTTGACTTTGTGGAGGGTTTGTATCTTACAGAAAATGATGGTCATGAAAGATTATTCTGGGAAACGTGCAAATGTGCGTTCTTTTATGAATTTTATTTTGTTATGCTTTTGCAGTTGGATCGACCTCCATCGAAATGTGTTGTTTTTGAAGATGATCCTAGAGGTATCACAGCGGCACACAATTGCACAATGAAGGTGGTGGCTTTGATTGGTTCTCATCCTGCGTGAGTGATATATTTTTTGTTTTTGTCATTGTATTTATTATCTCCATAAGTGGCATTTTCAAACTATATATTTATTTCTTAGCCAATGCATGTTAATCTTGTGCACTTTAAAACTCCTTTGAAGTATCAAGTGCATCCACCTCAAGTTGGTTTAGATGATTTCTAGAGAAGTGATTAGTGATTTTAAATGCGTACTTGTTGCCTTCATGTGCACAGATATGAACTAGTTCAGGCAGATCTTGCTGTAGCCAGCTTTAGTGAGCTTTCTGTCATCAATTTGCGAAGACTCTTTGCAAATAAGGGTTCTGAATTTATGGAGCCACAAAAACAAATTGTGCAGAAAAGGCCATCCAGAAGAAAGCTTAGAACTGACACTAGTTTTTAGTCTACAAAGAAATATTTCCATGTTGAGCTAAGCTATACCGACAACATTATACAAGTACTTTTTATGCCCTTTTGTATCCTGTTCATATAAACATGATAAGATGAAGGGTAGCTGATATGCACCTTGTTCTTTGTTTCCAGAGATCATTAATCTCTGTCAGCATTTTTTTCAACATTGTATATTACTACAGAGAAGCTAAGGTTAAATGGGAAAATCCATCTAGAAGACATGTCACGATGGGTCTTGATTATGTGGACATTTAATGCTTGGCTGCTTAGGGAATGCTTTGTCTCTCTCCTGTTCATATCGCAGCTGGTTTCTAGTTGTTAGCATCTCTATACAAGCTGTCAGGGCACCTGATCATTGTACAATTTAGTATGGCAGTTAGAGTAAATAAGTTGGGCACAACATGATATTTTATTAGTTTCTAGATCATGTTTTATGTACTAATCACAAATATTTGGCCCTAAGAGTTCAATTTATACGACCTTTGAACTGATGTACAGACTTTTCCAAAATAAAGAAGTTCTCATATCTTCTGGCAATTTTCTCAGATGGTTTTCTGCTTGATTGCGTGTTCTCTTTTCTTATAAGAGAAACTTGTTATAATTTCTTGATCTCATTGATGTTTCTTTATGTTCACGAGGAATAAGCTAAAATAGATCATTGTATTCCAACTATAAGAGTTGTAAATCTACTCCTATATTTTATATTCAATGAGTTGTGATTTTTTTCCTATAAATTATATTCTTTTTGATTTGATTCACTCTAAAGAGCATGAATCAACTTTGGAAATTTGGAAACAGAAGTTGTGATAATCTTCTTCACAACTTTTATTGTGTTCCGAAGTCTATGAAGTAGAGACTCTCCATACATTGGGTTCTTTCAAGATTTCTAATGAAACAGGTTGGGTGGCCTGAAAAATGAACATCATACAGGTTTAAATGAGGCAGCCATGCAGGGAGGCCAATCATTATATATGCCATCTACGAGCAAAACATCAAATTGAGACGGGAACTGGAAAGGATCATTTCTAAAAAGAAGCCTAGAAAATCTATCCGTGAGCTCAAAGTGACAATACCAAGTGAGAAAATCAATAATGTTTAGAGTGAGAGGACCACAGTGCTATTTTTGGTAAAACATGAGTGTTCATAATAACTGGAAAGAAGCTAGTAATATATGCCACACGGAGTTTTATATCTCTATGTTGCAAAATATAGTGATAACATAAGAGTTGAATGGTGCCTCAATATACGAGGATTTAAAGTATAAAAAAGACTTGTAGTAAGAGATTTTTCACTTTCAAATCTTGTTTAATTTAGTAAAAACTAAAAGTTATGGTAACCCACAAAGTACACAAGCATGTTATACGAATGGGGAAGGAAGATTCTAACACATCAACCATTAACTCTCACACCAATGCCATTTTTCGGATTGACAAAACTTAGTATATGTAATGCCCATTTTTCGGATTGACAAAACTTAGTATATGTAATGCCCATTTTTCGGATTGACAAGACTTAGTACATGTAATGCCCTGTACACCCACATATCTCACAAACTATTATCAATATGAGACAACCCAGTTATATATATATATTATAATAAAATTATAATTTGTGTAAAACTTATAGAAGGATTGATAAAGCTATTAGAATATCTAATGTTCTCTAGGCCCACCGTATTGAAAACCCATTTATTATGTATATAATTTAGTAAATTTCTGTAAGCAAATTGTGGAAGGCATAAGTTACACAATCACAACTCGTAATTAATTTATTAAAAACTATTAAAAAGCATAATAAGTGTAAAATGCGATTAGGGTGAAACTACATTAAGAAAAAGTATGACCCCTTAAAATCCACTTTCAAAGGCCCACAAACTACATGTAATTATCATGAAACTACATGTAATTATCATGAAATCTGGTATTAATGAATTTGATCACGAATCACCATCAAAGCCTTCATGTCAATGTGAACTCTAGATTAGTGCTTTGGAGAGGAAGCAAGCCTCTTTGTAATCATTATAAGATGAACTATATTCTATAACTATCACCAATGTGAGACAACCCAGCCTTCATGTCAATGTGAACTCTAGATTAGTGCTTTGGAGAGGAAGCAAGCCTCTTTGTAATCATTATAAGATAAACCATATTCTGTTACATTCCAATATTAATATAGCTGTCGGCTATATTATAAGATATATATTTAATTATTACTTTAGTAGTTATGCAAGGTTTTAAAATTATCTTTCTTCAATTTAATCATTTGCGTATTCACTGTAAATTTGCCCATTCGAGGCAGGGAATTGCCCTCCTTAAGAGGTAAGAGATTTCTATTGTTATTGATTTAATTTTCATTCTTACATTCAGATTCGATTGATTTGTTCGTATTATATTATTGCAATACTTTTTGTGCACCGGAGTATAAGATAATATAACTGTTGTAGAAGCTAGGGAAGGCATTGCCTTCCAAGTGGTATCATCCAGAAGACTTGGTTGTGTCCTGATCGATCCGCTGCTAAACTTCGTCTCCTCCGAACGCATTCCTCGTTGTGTAGCCGCTAAACTTCGTCTCCTCCGAACGCATTCCTCGCTGTGTAGCCGGGCTACGTTGTACCAAGCACAGTCTCCGTGCTCGGTCCTCTCGAAACTCCTCCGAACGTATTCCTCGCTGTGTAGCCGGGCTACGTTGTACCAAGCACAGTCTCCGTGCTCGGTCCTCTCGAAACTAGCACTCGCACGTCGTGGTGATACCAATAGGCAGGTGGTTTTCAAATAATTCTTAACGACGTCTCCTTCACGAAGCAGCGAGGCAAGCGACATTGTCGAGGGCAGAGACGTTTCAAGCCATCCCCACAAGCTAATGAACGTGTCCAGAAGGTAGGATCCAGACGAAGGGTCGTCCACAACGATTAAATCGAGCAGCAGTATCTGGTGCGTTCGAAAGACTCGAGCTGTGACGCGCAGTAAACAATAGCGCATATCTGGGACCGGCGACCAATAAAAACGCAATAAAAAGGAATTATTAAGGCTAAATCTAAGGTACACGTTTTTAATTTTAAATTCCTTGCGTTCTTTATCCCACATTTAGCAGGAGGGGGTTAAGTAAATGGTTTTTAAGCACAAAGGAGTGCTAAGCTAAATGTGACTTAGGTCACATAAGCTCTCCCCGCGCGTAGCCTTCACGCAAACCTTTGCTTCGTGTCCTTGGGTTCTATCTTGTCGTCCAGCTGTCGTTAGATCGGTGGTCCTCCGTGTCTTGTTCCTCCGGTCTCCTACGTTCTCGTGTCCTCTAGTCCAGATGTCTCCACCTTGTGCTCCTTGTTGTTTGTCTCGTGTCATCTGGTTCGGTTGTGTCCTTAGGTTTGGGTGCTTCCGTCGGTTCTGCGTCCGTAGTCCCCATTATTGTCCTATCAGCGTGTCGTCTGGTTATCATCTAGGTTGTTGTCTCGAGGTGTCCGCGTGTCGTTCTGTGTTGCCTCGTGTCAATTCGCATTCCCATTATT
Source organism: Wollemia nobilis (assembly GCA_028583015.1). Taxonomy (NCBI): domain Eukaryota; kingdom Viridiplantae; phylum Streptophyta; class Pinopsida; order Araucariales; family Araucariaceae; genus Wollemia; species Wollemia nobilis. The sequence goes on along the minus strand of JAQPPZ010017097.1, from coordinate 1,229,248 downwards.
GATCAGGTTGAGTTGTCGTGTTCAGTGTGCTTAGCATCCTCACGTAGCATGCGTCGTGGCCAAGTCGGGGTCAAGAGTCCAATCGACGTGTGTATTAGAGGTCATATAGGTGTCAAAACTGGTGTCAACTAGTGGGGTCTTGTATAAGAAAGTAGTGTGTTAGTGGTCATATTGTTGTCAAAACTGGTGTCAACTGGTGGTCTTGTGTAAGAAAAGTTGCTAGTTCAAAATCTAAAGCATCTGAGTAGCCGTAAAGCCTCAAGCGAGAGATCCAAATTCAATTCGCGTTGCAGTGGGGGCGAGGGGGCGACATTGAGAGCGGAAAATAAACCAATTTTTTGCCCAAATTCATCAAAATTTTGCAAAATTCAAAGGCGAAATTGGTTAAAAGAGACTTCTTGACAAGTGCATGAGCGGAAGGTGGACCAAAGGACCAAACGGGCGATTAACAAGCTCGGAGAATTCAAATGAAGGGATCTTAAAGTCACCAAGAAGACCTCCTAGAAACAAAGGTACACATAATTCTTCTCCTTTACGAATTAATAGTTTTGATCCTGGTCATCCATTGCTTAACAATATGGCATCCAATCATTCCCCAAATTCTTCCCATGAGAACCTCACACATGAGGAAACAGGGAGCCCCAATATCACCGCCAAGGCCATACAAACATTATTGGATAGTATGAACAACTTGAATGTCAAGGTGACCCAACTATTGGAAAGACAAAGCCAACCAAATCCTCCTATCCCAAATCACCCCCATAGACACTGGAACAATGAGGATCAGGATGGAGAAGAAGTTTATGCACAACAAAGAGGTCATAATGGTAGTCCCCAAAATCACTTCAATGGACAGAGGAATGATGAGGATATCAACAATGAAGAAGTTTATGAACAACAAAGAGGTCCTACCCAAAATCGCTTCCATAGACATAGGCATAATGAGGACCAAGATAGAGATGAAGTTTACCAACAACCAAGAGGTCCTAATGGGGTCAATTTTCCATGCATTGATATTCCCACCTTTGAGGGTCATGATCCACGTGGGTGGATAGCCAAAATGGAAGGCATTTTAGACTTATACCGAATTCGAGATTCAAAAAAAGTTCCTTTTGCTACTTCCAAACTAGGTACTGAAGCTTATCAATGGTTTGTATGGCTCAAACGTGAGAAGGGAAAAACCATCTACTGGGATGATTTCACCAAATATTTTCTTAACATATTTGATGAAGGATCCTCATCTTCTTACATGGTGCGGTTGTTATCACTTAAGCAAACAGGATCGGTAATGGATTATATCTCAGAATTCACTAGCCTGCTTTCCTATGCAAGAAATTTACAAACCGATGTAGTGGTAGCTGCTTTTAGAAATGGGTTGAAAGAGAATATTAAAGTCAAAGTGGATCTACAAGATCCATCCTCTGTAGATGCTTGTATAAGGATTGCCAAGTTGGTTGAGAAGAAGGTGCAAATGGGGACATCCATACGACGTGATTCATATGGTCGACCTCAATACCGCAACAACTCTTTTCATAGAAATGATCAACCATCAAGATATTTTTGCTATAAATATCGCAATCACCATCCAAAATATCAGGCATGTGTACCATGATAGAACTTTCAAATTGAATATGTTGACAAGGAAGATGAAGAAATAGAGGAGAACAACTCACCTGATGATCCCATAGACGAAGACCAAATTGAACACGAGGAGGTTGTAGCTGAGGAAGATACTATGGCAATTTTAGTACATGCTCTTATGGGGTTATCAGCTCACCATACAATCAAAGTAGCAGGATTCATTCGACAAAGGAAGGTAACTGTATTAATTGATTCAGGAAGTACTCACAACTTTATTGACACAAGGCTTGCCAAGGCATTAAACTTGCACATCCACTCCTCCAATCAAGATAAATTTCAAGTTAGAACTGCAAGCGGGAGTAGTGCTCAATGTATAGGTAAAACATCTTCAATTTCATTACAAATGGGAAGTTATACTTGGCAGGGTCCTCTTTTTGTTATGAATTTAGGGAATTCAGAAGTTATCTTGGGAGTCGCATGGTTAGAACAAATGGAAACCATGGTCGGTTTTAATTACAAGCAACACTTTGTTGAATGGAAAGAAAATGGGAAGACCATTCGCCTCCAAGGAATTCCAACACCTCCATCAAAGATAGTAAGTTCGCACAACATGGAAAAAATATTAAGAAAAGGTAGTTATGGATTCATTGCTCAAATTAATTGTATGGAAATGCAAGCACAAGATACGCCAGAAATCCAATCAGAAGATCTACAAAACATTGTGGCCAACTATGATGAGGTCTTCCAAGAACCAAAGGGACTACCTCCCAAAAGATCCCATGACCATGCCATACACCTTGTTCCAGGAAGTCTTCCTCCTAATGGTCATCCTTATCGATATCCCCAACCTCAAAAAATAGAAATTGAGAAAATTGTCCAAGAACTATTAGAACATGGAGTCATCCATCACAGTACTAGCCCCTATTCTTCACCAGTAGTTTTGGCTCGTCGTAAAGACAATTCTTGGCGTATGTGTCCAGATTTTCGTCCTCTTAACAAAATCACCATCAAAGATAAATTCCCTATACCTATCATTGATGATCTATTAGATGAACTACATGGTGCAAATTTTTTTACAAAATTGGACTTACGTTCAGGGTTTCACCAAATTAGAGTTAGGGAAGAAGATATTCCCAAAACGGCTTTTCGAACCCATGAAGGTCATTATGAATTCTTGGTCATGCCTTTTGGTCTCACTAATGCCCCATCCACATTCCAAAGTCTCATGAACCATGTGTTTCATCCTTTCCTTCACAAATTTGTCCTAGTCTTTTTCGATGACATACTCATCTATAGTAAATCATGGAATGATCATCTGTTGCATGTGGGAAGGGTTCTTCATATACTACACAGGGAAAAATTGTTTGTCAAGCGCTCCAAATGCTCTTTTGGTGTTCAAGAAGTGGAGTACCTGGGTCATATAGTTTCTCAGGAAGGTGTTAAAGTGGATCCCAATAAGATAAAGGTAATTCAGGATTGGCCCTTACCTAAAACCCTCAAGAAACTTCATGGTTTTTTGGGTCTCACTGGCTACTATCACAAATTTATGCGTAACTATGGTAAAATTGCAGCTCCTCTCACAACCCTAACAAAGAAGGATGCTTTTCATTGGTCAGAAGCAGCCACTCAAGCCTTCGAGGCTCTCAAAGAAGCAATGTGTACTACTCCAGTTTTGGCAACTCCGGATTTTCACAAACCATTCGTAATCGAATGTGATGCTTCAGGAACAGGTATTGGGGCAGTGTTAATGCAGGAAGGTCATCCCTTAGCATTCAAAAGTAAACAACTTTCAGGAAAAAATTTGGGAAGATCTACATATGAAAAAGAAATGTTGGCTATTCTACATGCAGTGGAGAAATGGAGACACTACTTAATCAGTAGTCGTTTCATTATAAAAACAGATCATAGTAGTCTCAAGCATTTTCTAGAACAACGATTTTCTTATCCAGAACAAAACAAGTGGTTAACTAAATTGTTGGGATATGATTTCGTTATCGAGTACAAGAAAGGGAAAGAAAATGTGGCAGCAGATGCATTATCTATAAAATATGAAGATGAAGTGGTTATTAATGCTATTTCAGGTCCTTGTTCTCAATGGGTATCTCAGTTATAGGAAGAATGGTTGTCCAATAGTGAAACTGCTCAAATAATTCAGGAATTGTCATTGGGTTCATCCAAGCACCCTCTTTTCTCCTATGAAGACAAGATATTAAGAAGGAAGAATCACATTTACATTCCACACACTTCGACAATCAAATCAAGGATTCTAGATGAGTCACATGCTTCTCCGTCAGCAGGACATTCAGGTTTTTTGAAAACTTATATGCGGGTTAAACAATATTTTTGTTGGAAAGGATTAAAAGCAGAGGTCAAACAATGGGTAGATGAATGTGAAGTATGCCAATGCAATAAGGGCGAAACAGTCAAATCACCAGGGTTGCTTCAACCATTACCCATTCCAGATCGTCAGTGGGAACACATTTCCATGGATTTTATTGAAGGTCTTCCTAAGTCAGAAGGCAAAACAGTAATTTTCGTGGTAGTTGATCGCCTCTCCAAATATGCTCACTTTCAGGCTCTACAACATCCATTTTCAGCAAGCAAAGTGGCTAAGGTATTTATGGACTCAATTTTCAAATTGCATGGAATGCCAAAAAATATTGTAAGTGATCGAGATCCCATATTTACTAGCAATTTTTGGAGAGAATTATTTTGACTTAGTGGTACCAAATTAAATATGTCTTCTGCATACCATCCACAAACAGATGGCCAAACGGAGGTAGTTAACAAATGTTTGGGTACCTACCTAAGATGTTTTGTTCAGGATAAACAATATCAATGGAGTCATTGGCTATCATTGGCAGAATGGTGGTACAACACTTCTTACCATTACTCCATCAAGATGTCTCCTTTTGAAGCATTGTATGGAACTAAGCCACCAACAGTAGCAGATTATGTACCAGGATCCTCCAAAGTGGCCCAAGTAGATGATTGGTTTCAGCAACGACAATCAATGCTCACCATTCTCAAAGACAATTTGGTCCAAGCACAAAATCGTATGAAGCAACAACAAGACACACACCATTCGGAAAGAGAATTCAATATTGGTGATATGGTGTTCCTGCGTTTGCAGCCCTACAAACAATTGTCATTGAAGATCAAGTCCAGTCAAAAGTTGGCTCCACGATTTTATGGTCCTTACAAAATTGTGCGTCGCATTGGAGAAGTGGCATATCAACTAGAGTTGCCTCCCTCATCACGTATACATCCAGTATTTCATGTTTCCTATCTCAAGAAGGTGATCGGCCAGAAAGTGCAATCTCAGTCAGAATTACCAATACTAGATGAAGAAGGGCGTATATATCTCCAACCGAAAGCAATTCTACAAAGCAGAACACGCATACTGAGATCTCGTCACATCCAAGAATTTCTCATCAAATGGCAGGACCTACCCGAAGAAGATGCTACATGGGAACCTGAAAGTATTTTCCAGACATTTCCAGCTTTGAGGACAAAGCTTTCCGAGGAGGGGAGCCATGTTACATTCCAATATTAATATAGCCATCGGCTATATTACAAGATGATATATTTAATTATTACTTATAGTAGTTATCCAATTGTTTTGAATTATCTATCATCAATTTACTCATTTGCGTATTCGCATTATAAATTGCCCATTCAAGGCGGGGATCTGCCCTCCTTAAGAGGCAAGAGATTTATATTGTTATTGATTTAATTTCCATTCTTGCATTCAGATTCGATTGATTTATTCGTATTATATTATTGTAATACATTCTGTGCATCGGAGTATAAGATAATATAATTGTCGTAGAAGCTAGGGAAGACATTGCGTTCCATATTCTATAACTATCACCAATGTGAGACAACCCATTTATGTAGTATATAAAAGTATTTCAGACCATTAGTTGCTTTATTCATCATATGATCAATTTATATTACAAGGTGGTAATTAGTTTATGCAGTTGAAACTGAAGCAACGAGACCAACCACCATTGTAACCATATGCCCTAACCACTAAATAAGCAATGCGCTTATTATAGTCATATGAAATAATGTAATAACCTATATAATCTATAGGCTATGCACAAGTGTCATGGTTGTAAGTGTGCAAGTGTTGTGTGAGTATAGGTGCACAAGTGTCTTCTGTGTAAGTGTGCACAAGTGTCCCTAGATTAGAGTGTGCTAAGTGAAGAGTCATGTCTAGGTATGCATACAATATAGAGTCATGTGTATGCAAGTGTCAAGTAGAGAAACCAAGAGTCATGAGACTTGGCATAAGGAAAGGAAGAGTCAAGTATCCAAAGAGTCATCCTACAATAGCTATATATTATTCCGTGGAGGAGCATATTAAATATAACATTCATAGCATTCATAACATTCATATCATTGATAATGAGCAAAGTTATCCTTATTGTAATAGAGTTTTATGATACGTTTTTAAGAGGAAGATGAGTAATAAAGATTACATACATTTGAGCAACTAATATTGTAAGTTGTACTGCACGCTTTATACATGTATGATTTAGGCTATTACATTCATATTTTTGCATATCAATGAATGTTATTTGATATATTATAAGCCTTGATTTACAAATTAGTTGGCTCATATTATTCTTATTTACATCATTTTTTTTATTTTACTATATTGCGACTATCTCATATTTTTTATTTCGTGAGTATCTTATTAATATTAAGGCTTCAAAAGCCATCATATTTCGTAATGTGTCATTGTTTTGTCCATTGTCTTGTGCATCCAATATTTCTCTTTCGTTTTTCGTCACAAATCCTTATTGTTCCAATTGTCCTGATGCCTTCGGTTGCTTGGACATAGAAGTTTATATTATTCAACCATGCCTAGTGTTCCACTCAACTTTTATCAAAATTCATCATGTTCTAAGGAGATTTTGGCCTCCCTTGGCTAACTAGGGCTATCTCTTGGATCATGCATATCTCACACATTAATTAAATTTTGAGTCTAGAGAACACGACACCATGTGTACCTCTCGCCATAAAGCAAACAATTTTTCCTGCTCATCTTATCATGTGCATAATCCAAACTTGGGGATCCATAGTGCATGTTAAACAAAAATATTTAAATATTGGTTCCTCAGGCATTTTAGACGTCTCCACCAGGGCTATAGATGCTTGGATGGCAGTGGAGCAATGTCGAAGGATTATGGTGTTGAATTCTATTAGGGCTATAGACGTTTGATTGGCAGTGTAGTATGCCCTCCACATGGCAACATGTCTGTCATATTAGCAACCTTATTTTGTACAATCCTCTGCAAGCTCATGGATGAGCTAACTTATATTGGCTTAAGTTACAAGTGATTAGCCTAACCTCACTCAAAAAGGTAAATGAACTTCATTCACACACACATGCTAGTCCACGATTGGCTTGACCTTTTTCAAGATGGTCTAGATTTCTAAGGGATATTGATTTACCAGTAGATGAGTTTGATTGGTGTCACTAGGATGTTTGAGTTTCTAGAAACACTTCTAGGACTTGAAAACCCTAAAGTACTAGGGTAAAAACCATTTTCATCCCTTCCCATTTGTTGAACATATATCTTAAAGCCTCCATTTGTGTTACACATCACAAACCATTGTTCATTGGGTTAATGTATCATTATCTATATTTAATATCAGTTATCCATTGTGATTACCATGATATGGTGATTGTGTATTTGACATTGGTTAATTAAACTAATATGGATTATGGAATACATGCATGCATATCCAAAACTTGATCAAGCTAGCACATATGATTATATGCATCACATCCTCCATCTATGCATAGAAAATAGATTCTCACCAATGCCTATAGGCTATATCAAAATTACTCCTCGGGATACATCATATCTATATATTGCATCATACATAATCCTTTATATAAAATTGTGGCCATTGACCACATCCAAAAAAATATACATCACTGCTACTACCTCTTGACTATCTCACCACTCCTCTTCTATCCTCCAGGTATCTCACCCCCACTCCTCTAAGAACTCTCACCACCTTGTGTTGGAACTGATCCCCTGCTTATGAAGTTGATAGACCTATGACCCACGATATTGCTGGACCCATTGATATTGTGCTCCTATAGATATACCAAGGTATGGAAATCTAGCATGATGGAATAATCACACCATGACTCATTAGCACATCCATGTAGGCTAACACTCTATCCTACTCCCACAAATTAGTTGCCCTATACTCATTAGCATGGTGTAGCCAAGTGATCTTAGCCTAGGTAGCTGCCATATCTCCCCTCAACTACACTACCTCATGATAGAGCCTATCTCACTCAGCAATGGTAGCATATCTCTCAGCTTGTAGCCCCATATTCTCCAATAACCATGTAATTTGTCACTCTACCCAATGATGTACTTTCCAACTTAATGACTCCTCTTCCCCCTCCTCCCCATCCATATCCTCCTCCACAACCTGCCCTTCCTACCATTGTTGTGTCTCCTACCACCTATCATACTCTAGTATAGTACCAACATCAACTATATTGGGTATTGCTATCACCTCATTCATTCCCATGTCTAGTGGGTCTACTTATGGTGCTAGCTCAACATCACCGTTCACCCTTCAATATACTATAGATGGCTTTGGTATACCCTACCTCAGTATAAACTATCATAAGACTCGAGTAAACTAAAAAAGATCAATGTATTTACACCTATGACTGATACCCATCTCAACCGCCTGGCCCAACATAGCTCCCATGCCTCCTTTATCCATACTAGTGCTCCCCTCCACAATCACCATACAATGTCCTAATCCCTTAAGCTCATGTATAGATTGTGATAGTGGTAACCATCCCTCTCCTGAGGCCTACTAACCCATATCTCCATTCTACTATGCCACCTTAGGATGTATGATACCTCTTCTCCTATCAACCTATGTGCCTCATACAAAAATCCCCTTGGCCTCTCAACTACTATGTGCTCCCATGCCCACACCTGTATAAGAAAGCTAGGGCTTAACCTCTTTTGATCATCCATTTTCACCTCATACAACACCTTGTATATCTATGCTAGTAGCATCGACACCCATGCATATCTCAGTGATCTCTCTACCAAATTAGCCACCACACCTAGTAGATTACATGAGAACCTCTCTCCTAATGAATCACACAGTACAAATATAGCAATAGCGACCATGGCTAGTACCTGTGATGAGGATATCATTGTATATTAGACTTATCCTTTAGCCTAAGATTTTTCTTGCCTTGTTTCACATGAGGCATAGTATTTCCACGTTAGAATTTGGCTTGTTAGTAGTTAGGATGCATTAGTTGTGTTGTTGAGGTTGTTCTTATCTCTAGCATAACACTATTTTATTTGCATCCGTGTTGTTACAAAGTGGTTGTCCTTGCATAGCATGTTGTTGCAGTTGGTTGTAACCCCTATAACTCCTTTGATTCCCTATCTTGTACTATTTAAGCATTATGCTTAATGAATAATCTAGATTCACTTTGATTTCCATATCACTAGTATCAAAGCTACAGGAGAGTTAGCAAGAAGGATGGTAAGGTTGTCAACTTCATTTGCATCTTGGTGCTTAGTTTGGATCATTGCCAACTAGAGCACGCGTTTTGTTGTTAGGTGTTGCATTGGATTGATTTGGGTTTTCAATTTCCCCCACACTAGGTTCACTTGAAAGAATCATTAGAGGGTAGCCTAGGTCCCATGACATATTGAAGATCCAAACTTGCCCTAAGGAAGGTAAGAAAATTTTGAAAAGGCTTTGCCATTTAGGAATAGAGCTCTTGTTAATGAGGATCTAGTAAGCTCAATGGGAGGACTTGATTGCACAAGTATTGGCCAATTTGAGGTCATGAGGAAGGGTTTGGCACTCCTTGAAAAGAGAGGATCTAACCAATCGAAGGGTGCACAATGTCTTGGTAGAGGAAAGAATCAGAAAACCAGTCCATTGTCCATGTAATTGAAGGTTTAAAGGATCACTAGGGCCTAATCAACTTCCTTTGCCTAAATGACTAGCACCTTCCATCCCCCCTTTTCCTACTTCCCTCCTTACTCGATAAACCATCTTACTGATCAACCACCTTGCTTGATCAACCTCTATACTAACTAGAAAATATGAAGGATACCCCTACCTCTTTCCCCCTCCTTTCACCTCCCTTTCACTCTTTCCTCCCTTCCCTTCCTTTCTCCATTCCCCTTGGTCCTTGGTGGGCTCACACTCAATGTCGCCCCTAGCCAATGATTGCCTTGATATAGGCGAAGCAATCAGACCAACTTGCAATGGTCGATATATTCTATGTCACCATACATAGAAGACCAAGGCTCCTCCCTCTCATAGGATGTACCTCCTACTTCCACTCATAGGTATGATCACTGTGATAGGCTGCCCAGAACAAGTTTACAAATGATAAACAAACAAAGTAGGAAAAATTAAAACCATTTCTAAGGTTTTTGTTTTGCCTAATCACAATAAAGATTCCAACCCTAAGCCCTCCTCCAATCGGTGCATGCCACATGGTATTTTCAAGATCTCAAGGGAGAATCCATAATATCCTATTGTTCTTTGACACATGGCAAAAGTTTAGTGGAAGTTTTGGGTGCAGGTTTTGGCAGGAAAATTTTGTAGGTAAAATTTCAACATTTTTATTTAGTTGGGTCTCCATTTTGTCTATGAAATATCCCGAATAAGGTCTAAATGTACTGAAGAGAAGTTAGTGGAGTGACCACCCTTTGGTGGCCATGATAGTTGCGTTGATGCCTGACTAGGAGGTAAAAGATGTCTGTTGTGTAGTGAACAATGGACTGCTAATGCATAAAATTTTACCTTTGCAAAATTCCTTCATGTAGTTGAATTTCATGTTTGACCTTCACGTTGTTGACCTTGGGTCAGAATTGTTGACCAACCATCATAGAGTCACAAACTTGAGCTTGGTGGACTTCTTTTGTGCAGTTGACAAAAAACAATTTCTTTTTGCAGCAAGAATAAATTATTTTTGCCTCCAAAAATCATATTTTTGCAAATTTTAAGGGTCAAACTTTAAATTTAGTGCCCATTTTTCTTTTACCACTTCAAATTGAAGGGTAAATTATTTGTAATTACACAAATTATGTAAACTTTAACAACACTAAATTTAGTATTTTTGTAATTTAGAAGGCAAAATTTTTGTACTCTAGGTAATTGTGCATTAGGAAACCCCCAAATTTGTTTCTAATAGCTACCTAGACATTATTGATCGAGGTAGGGCACCATGATGTCTTTTGAAGAGATGAAGCAAAAACTCAAAATGATCGTTGTTAATCTCCAACAGATTGAAGCTACCCAACTAACAAAATAAATGACAACAAAAGAACAAGCATCTGTTGGAGAAGAAATTCTTCCTATGGAAGAAATTTATGAAGAAAAATTAAAAGCAACATCTGAATTGAACTAGGGTCTATGGGTAAAAAGCCCATCTTCTTTCCACTACATGACGTTTCTCTTGAAGCAGAAGAATCTATTAATATTTTTGAGGAACACTCAAAATTGTTGAAATTCATGAAGTAGTAGTACCTAGAATTAAACCAAGATCTATGGGTATGGAGCCCATCGTACTTCCTTTGGAATATACTACTATTAATTATGAAACATACAAATATTTGAATAAATCCCTATTAATACAGTTGAAGATAGAGAAATTCTTGCTACTGCTTCCCTAACAAAATATTGTGAAGAAGAAGAGGTAGAACCTGTGTTGGAGCTCCCCATTCAATTTTCTTCACTACAACTAGTTGATTCAATGACTTTTCACCCTAGCTTTGTAGTCATCCAATTTGTAGGACCTTATTTATGCCCTAAGATCTTCTCAGGTTGGATCACTCTTTTTATTGGCCATCACAAAAATGCCATGTTTTCTAGCACCTCTTTTCATGATGTGTTTTCCATACATGAATGAGGTGTATCGATGGTCAATAAGGTCAATGGTCCCCTTGGATGCCATCGCCACCCTCAATACTTGTTGACTTCCTCCTTCTTAGGATTCTACTCTGGGTATCGAGTCTATCATTATATGTCGTATCTAACTTCTAGCTTTTGCTTAATACAAATAATTTTTGACATGAAGACTCATCACATATGACAAGGGTCTTCCACCTCATACCTTGTTGTCTGCCATGGTCAACTTCCACAAATGGCTCATGAATTTCCAAATTTATTAGAGCATTGGGGTCCAATGCTTCTATGGTTAGGAGTGACGAGGATATCATTGTACCTTAGTATTATCCTTAAGCCTAAGATATATTTTTTTGGTAAGTAGTGTTTGTATTTACAGCGGGTTTTAACAAGGATCCCAAAACCTGAATACATAAGCAATGGGCCTAGGGCATCAATCCCTTGAAACTGAACACCAAAACAGAAATCCCGCCTAGCGGTAACAGTAAGCATGAAACAATCCCTCTAAGCGGAAAACAAACAAATAAGAAAGAAAGTAGTTTTGGAGATCCCACCCAGCGGGGAGTAGCCAAAAACCACCATCAAGAATATCCCGCCCAACAGGAAGCAAAGAAAAACTGTTACAATAAAATCCCGCCTCGTGGGAAGCAGTCAAAACCACCACAAATAGTCCCGCCTAGCGGGAAGCAATAGGGAAATCCCACCATCCGGGAAACCAACAAAAAAGAAAGGATCCCGCCTCGCGGGAAAACCGACGGATTTGGCGGATCCCGCCCTGTGGAGAAACCAGCCGCCCACCGGGAAAACATTCCGTTCAGCGAGAGCCATCCTGCAGGAAGCCGACAGCCAGCACAGAGAGGATCCAACCCAACAGGAAGTGACCAGAGAGTTGCACCATAAGGAACCCACCCCGGGAAAACAGAAGAGGATCCCAGAAACAGGGACCAAGAATCTCATCCAAGCATAGAGCCTACCGAGGATTCACAAGAAAAAATGGGGAAGCTGTCCAAACCCTAAACCGTCACCTCCACCGCACAGAGAAACGTAGGGGACCAGATCCATGCGAATAACCTGCAAAAAACCCTAGGGGGAAGCCTGAGGGAAAAAGGGAAGGGATCCTTGGGAAGCACCAGTCCGAAAAAACAACCAAGGAAACCCTAGCCAGCTGGGAGGGGCGCAGATAGTGGAGAAGGATCTCCCCCCAGGAGATCATCTGCAAACAACCACTCCCCGGTAGGGATGACCTGGGTTGAGCCAGGGACTGGGCAGGAACCAGGAGCCATGGGAGGGGGAGCAGGGGAGGGACAGAGCCCTCCCCTCTCTACTTTCTTCCCTCACCTCCAAAAGGTGCAAGTAATTTAGATCACTTAAGCCTAAGATATTTATTATCATTGTACCTTAGGCTTATTCTTAAGCCTAAGATATTTCTTGCCTTGTATTCATGTGAGGCATAGTATGCCCATGTTAGGATTTGGCTTGTTAGTAGTTAGGATGCATTAATTATGTTGTTGAGGTTGTTATTATCTCTAGCATAACACTATTTTATTTGCATCCATGTTGTTACAAGGTGGTTGTCCCTACATAACATGTTGTTGTAGTTGGTTGTAACCCCTATAACTCCCTTGATTCCATATCTTGTACTATTTAAGTATTCTTAATGAATAATCTAGCTTCACTTTGATTTTCATAACAACTTGTCTTCGTCTCAATGCAACCTCATTATAATAAAGCTCATAGAGCATGCTGCCACTCTTAGTAATAAAATTACCCCATTCAGCTCCAAATATCCTCTCCATCACTATTGCCTTCTACGTCCCACCTGTAGCTATAATCATGCAACCCTCCATCAATAATTGATAAATCCTGTACACATGGTCATTTCCCTTGTCGAGAATTGAAAGGTACCCTTGTGAGGGTCCCATCTCTCACAAAGCGTAGAGGGTATCCCTAGTTTTAGTGGACTATCTCCATCCAAACCACCCCCTCCAATCCTATGACACTCAAAATAAGCCTAATATTGTAATATTTGTAGCGTTTCAAGTTATTTTCATGTTTTAATCAAGCTTTATTACTTTGTTATTACTTGCATATTTTGTAAACTAGGACCTAACCAAGGTAGGCCCTTTTGATTCTACTAACTCGTTTGTGTTTGGTTATGTGTAGGTGCCATGGAGGAGCATGCAACCTAGGGTGGTCAAGCAACCAAGGCTCCAAAACCCACCCACACCCTTGATGGGAGAGATATAATGAGGACTTTGATCTCCTCCAATACCATATGAGCTATTTTGTCCATCTCATCTCCATTCCTGGAGATTTTTTCAAATTCAAGTCCATTCACATGTACGATATCATCGTTAATAATCACAACACCTTCGAAGTTAGAGATATGTACATTTAAAATGCACCAAAAATTTAGAGAGAGAGAAGAGGAAGATTTTTATTGTAATATTTTCTTTTGCACCAAAAATATTTGTAACACCCTTTTTGTATTGTATTGTGTGAAAACATGATGCAATGCACCTTGTGTTTTAAAGATACACATCATGCAACCTTTGACCTAATGCTCAAGAGTTAGCTTACATGCAAAGTGCCACTTGAGCTAGAATATTCTACCAAACAACAGTTACATTCTTCATAACAATTACATGAAATGGATCCACTTGTCTAGGCGCCTCAATTACCACATACCTTTAAAAAATATTATAAAATATCATTATAATGGGATCCCCATGTTGGAAAGGGGTCATTACATCATAATATGAGAATTACATAATAATGTTAGGATGGGGTCCTAACATACCTTTCCCCTTCCAAAATCTTTGTTCTCAAAAATGGAGATGAGGAAACTATTGTTGTAGCTATTGGAGGGACTCCCAAGTGGTATCTTTAGGTTGTAATCCATACCATTGAACAAGAACCTCAATGATGACATAATTTTTAAGAGTGCTTGATCATTAGTCCAAAAGTTATTCAGGATTGAGCAAGATAGAACCCTCTTCATCTAGTTATAGTAAAGTAGATTGAATCTATACCTTATTACCCACAACGTTCTTGAGAGATGTGTCATGAAAGATTGTATGGAGCTTTGACATAACTGAAAGGGTCAATTTGTAGCACTAATCCATTGTATACCTGGTAGGGCCCATAGTATTTGACAACTAGTGTTTGGAATCTACAGAGCTAGAATGATGACTATTTATAGGGTTGCAGGTAGAGAAAAACCATACATCCTACTTCAAATTTATGCTCAAAATAATGTTGATTAGGTTGTTGCATATGGTTTTGGGCCAATTCCAAATTCATCTTTATTTTATAGAGGACTGCAACATGCTGGTTGAGTGTAGTGTTGACAACATGAACCTTGGAGCTTATTGGAATGTAGAAGGGCGTTGATGGAGGATGACCATAGATTAATTCAAAAGGGGTAACCTTGGTCACAATATGATATGAAGTATTATACTACCATTCAACCAAGGGAATCCACTTCACCCACTACGTAGGATGTTCAGAGATAAAGCAATAAATATAGGTCTCCAAGCATTTGTTAACAATTTTTGTTTGGTTATTTGTCTATGGATGATAGGATAAACTCAGTTTGAGCTGAGTTCCCTACAACTTGAATGGTTCCTTCCAAAAATGACTTATAAAGGTAGGGTCTCTATCAAACACAATAGATGTAGACATGCCATGAAGGCAAAATCTAAAATCTAGAAAGATTTGGGCTACTACTAAGGCTATGCAGGGATGGGAGAGGGAACATAAATAAACTTGCTTGGTTAGACGATCCACTACCACCAAAATAATTATTTCCTCCCGACTTAGGTAACCCTTCAATAAAACCCATTGAAATATTTGTCCATACTTGTTCTAGAATTGGCAAGGGTTGAAGAGTTCTAAGGGAATGCACCATTTCTCCTTTCATTGGTTGGCACATGTCACATTCAACCATAAAAGTTTGAATATCCTTATTCGTTCCCTCCCAAAAGAAAGTATGCTTAATCCTTTTATAATTATTAAGGAACCCAACATATCTTGCAATGGGTGAGGCATGCATTTCCTTCAAGATGAATTATTGTAGTTGTGAAGTTTAGGGAATAACAAGGTAGTTAAGATATCTCAAATATTATCCATTCCAAGTGTATCCTAAGCATGAGTTAGGCTCTATTTGAATTTTGGTGATCAAAATTTGCAATCATGAGTCCTTGATCACATCCTTTTTGAGAGAAGTAATCCATTGAGGTATGGAAGAAGAGATAACATTTAACATAATTTGATCCTCAAATTGTCGGGAGAGTGCATTAGCCATGATGTTCTCCTTTCCTTTTATATATGATCTCATAATCATAGCCCAATAATTTAAAGATCCACTTTTGTTGTTTAGGTGTGGTGACTTGTTGTTCCAAGAAGTACTTGAGACTTTGGTCAATTATTTCGATTGAAAAATGTCACCCAATGAGATAGGGCCTCTAGTGATTAACCACGTGTAAAAAATCTAACATCTCTATTGCATAAGTAGATTTGCTCAAATTGCAGCCTAAAAGTGCTTTATTGGTGAAGACCAATGGTCTTCCCTCTTGCATGAACATGACCCCTATGCCATTTATTGAAGCATCACTTTCAATTACAAAAGGTTTGGAAAAATTAGGCATTGCTAACACTAGGGTGGTTGTCATGGTGTACTTTAAGTCAAATAAAGCCTTCTCAGCTAGGTCTAACCAAGTAAAAAAAATTATTTTTTGACATGGTTGTTAAAGGAGCTGCTATTTTTCCATATTTTTTGACAAATTTACAATAATACCCTATTAATCACAAAAATCCTCGAAGTCCCTTAAGAGTGTGAGGCTTTGGCCAAGCTTGAACAATTTGAATATTTTTAGGGTCAACTTTAACTTCATCTTGGATGATAATATGACCCACATACTCCACTTCTGTCATCCCAAAAGAGCACTTCGACTACTTGGCATAAAGTTTAGATTATGAGATAAGCTGTAAAGTCTGATTCAAATGTATGACGTGATACTACCAAGAGTGACTATAAATCAAGAGCGACTATAAATCAAAATATCATCAAAGAAAACAAGAATAAATTTGTGAAGGGATGGTGAAAGAGATTATTCATGAGGCTCTAAAATGTGGATGGTGCATTCGTTAGGCCAAATGACATGACCAAAAATTCATAATGACCCTCAAGAGTTTGAATGTTGTTTTGGGGATATCTTCCTTCTTCACCCTTATCTGATGATAGCCTGAGTGAAGGTCCAACTTGAAGAAAAATATTGCACCATGTAGTTCATCCAATAGTTAATTGACCATTGGTATAGGAAATTTATCCTTAATGTTGATATTATTGAGGTAACAAAAATCTATACATAACCACCATGACCCATATTTATTTCTAACCAATAGGACTAGAGAAGAGTAAGAATTGTTACTAGGATGAATAACCCTTGCTTGTAGAATTTCTTATATCGATTTCTTAATATTTGACTTAATGGCATTGGGGTATTGATAAGGTTTGATGTTAGGTGGTACACTATCAGGTACTGATGGTATTACATGATCATGGGAATGACATGGAGGTTATTATGTTGGTTCTATAAAAATTGGATCACACTTAGTTAGAATGAGTTGCAATTCTTCTTGAGGCTTATCTTCATCTAAAGTTTATGATTGAATTACAAAGATTTGAGTGACTACCTCATGTGAAGATTTTTTTAACTTCATACAACTAGAATTGATAATTTGTGGAGATCTTGCTGGTGAACCCTAAAGAGTTTAGGACTTGCCATTCTATGAAAATTACATCTATAATTTTACAAAGTTCCAGGCTATTTTTCCCAAGGTACCTAGCCATTAAGATCCTAGCACAACATCACATCCTCCTAGTTGAAGAGAAAAAAATCATTTTTTTAGTTCATAGTCCCTTTTTCAACTTAAAATTATGATATTTACCCTTACAAGGTAATGTTTCACCATTTTCCACCATAAACTCAAAGGAGTTGCAAGCTTGTATGTAACAATTTGCTTGCTTGGCTACTTGGGGATCAAAACAATTATACATACTACCTGAATTAATGATAATTGTAAGGCGTTGCCCTTTGAAGAATCCTACTACCTTCATTGTTTAGGGGTAAAAATTCTTGCAATTGCAAGGACACAAATTTTTGGTTGTGATTCTTTTTGTGTTTCACCCTCATCCTTAAGTTATTTCTCTGGGGTTTTTGCTTCTTCATCAAGATGGTCATTGCTTACTGATTCCTCTACATCTAACAAAAATAACTTCTTTTAGGTGCATTTATGCCCTGGTTAATACTTCTCATCATAATTTTAACATAAACCTTGTACTCAATAGGCATCCATTTCCTCCATAGTCAAATGCTTGAATGGGGTAGACTTATTGCTAATATTGAATGTGAACTTGGAAGGAAATGTGGGTTTGGCTTGTGGAAATTTAAGGAGTCTCCTTTGAGCCAAAAAAATTTCTTCTACTAATCTCGCAAATCCTATGGTTTGCATCATAGACTATAGTTTGAACATTTTGACCTCAACCTTGATATCATCTTTCAATCTACTGATAAAACAACTCTGAAAAATCCTTCATTCAACCCCTTTGTCATATTAGCCACTTTTTCAAATTGGGTTTGATAGTCAAGGATATTAGAGGTTTGTTTCAATTTGGTTAAGGCTCCTATAAAGTATTTATAGTCACTAGGGCCAAAATGAGTGGGTAATTGTGACTCAAAATATTCCTAAGAAGGATTTGAAGTTGTGTTTTGTAACCACTGATATCATTGTAAGGCTTCAAATTCAAAATTAAAATATACCATTATGGCCCACAAATATTTAGGTACATTATGAAGTTTGAAGAACTGATTTGTTCGACATAACCATCCATCAACGTCCTTTCCATCGAACTTAGGAAAGTCTAGTTTAGGCATCTTACACGAAGTATTTCTGTCAAAAAGATAATGATGACCTTCTTTCTCCTTATGAACTCCCTTATCTTTATTACCTAAATTGCCACCTAGTTTTTCAATGTTAAGATGCTCAAACACCTTTGGGCCTTCCCTAAATTTTTCCTCAACCTCTAGGAATCTTTCTTCAAATGCAACTTTGGATCTAAGGTGTTCACCTCTCAAAAGTGATACTTCTTCCCTCGATTATTTAAAATCATTGCCAATATTAGTAAGTATGATATTAATTTGCTCCATAAGGCTGCTTTGTTCTAACTCCTTTTGGTGTCCTTTAGTTCCTCCAACTATTTAGGTATGATTTGGATCACTCCCATGGACTTACTAAAAATAGAAGTATTAGTCTAGGAATTACTGTTTTTAGCAATGGGATCCAAAAAGAATTTTGGTGCTTAATATCAATCTAATTAGCTAAAAAAGATGAGCACAATGGACTAGATCTCACAATGACATTTTTTGGCACCCTAGACTTTTTTCTAGGGAAGTGTTGTCCATTTTTCTCTTGGAGGTTTAGTGCACTCAAAAAATTCACTTTTATCTATTGATCCCTTACTAGACTCTACATTATCTGTTATTGAATCTATTTTGTCTGATATCATTTGGTCATTGACACTGCAGCTCACAGTCTTAACTAACTATTATTGACAAATTCCTTGCCTATTATAATTCTCAAATATTACAGGTAATTATTACTAATGCTGGTAGACTCCATCTGGATTGTTATTGATTGCTATCTAATTGTTATTGACAAACCCTATTGTGACCATTATTCTCATCACTAGTTTTTTATTGAGTCTCCTTAGTTTGCTCCTTTTTCTAGAATAATGCAGTCTCCTTAGTTTGCTCATTTTTTTTGTAGTTTTTGATATACAAAATAAAAATAAAGAGGATACTCTAAGTTAAGGTGTGTGTATTTCCCATAGGTCCTCTATTATACTGTAGTGATGAATAGTAGTGCTCAAACCAATATTTTAGACCACTACTCAAGGAGGATTCCATGCATACCCTTAAGCACACTACCTATCTCTCTAACAGTATGGGAGGGTGATCTTCCTAGATGTATTGTCCCATATAAAATGGAGAATACGTGATCAAAAATATTCCTAGGGCTAAAGGTTTTTCCTAATCCTAAGAGTCTCTCGATATACCCAAAGATATATGAGAAGCTCAATTTTATATACAGGTGGTGTCTAAGGCCTATGTATTAGGGCCTAATCATCCCGTACTTCACTAGATGTTTTATTGATAATTTAGCTTAGCTAATAAAATAGCTCATCTATGATATTTTGAAACCCTTGATATAGGTTTTCTAACATAATAAACTAATGCAAAAAATATGGTTGTTTATTTTTTAAAAAGAAATAGGTTGAAAAATGAAAACACGAAAAAATTTATACCTAGTAGTTGAAATGGTAGGGCAAGTGCTGGAATATATTACATTATTTGGTACATGCTAATGTACCACCATGGGTACATGTTTATATTAGGAGTGCACTTTAGATTAGAGTTTGAGTATTTACTTTATGCAATGTAATAAATGCACAAAGTGTTAGAATGTGCAAAGTACTTGATGATGTAAATGTGCATGTTGTCCATGTGCACATGAGTCCATAGAATATGATGGTAAAGAGTCATAGGAAGATGGAAGGTCAAGAGTCACCTCTCATTATATATATTTATGGACGTATGAAAAGAATAGAGAGAGACACAATTTTGGTGTGCACAAGGTAGAGTAGTAGTAGTTGATATGATAGATACAATGTAGAGTATGCATAAAAATGAAGAGTTTGAGATCTCCATTTTATAGCAATATACTATTTTTGTGAGATTTTATTAATGGCTTATTTATAATTAGTTGTAGAAGTTTCTCATGATATTTACATGCTTAGTATATTACCTTTTCCATATATTTAATATTGCATGCTCATTGCATTTCCTTAAATATATAGCATCAAAAGCTAACAGTGGTATCATAGCACAAGATATATTGATAGGAGATAGAGAGAGCCACAAGAGAGATTGAGAGGAGATAGGAAATCTCATTTTTAAAATTTCTAAAATTACTTTTTGGCTAGAGTATTTCCACAAGGTTGTAGGAAAACTCGTGAAGACTAGGACTCAACAAATATCTCTTTCCACTAGATTGAAGGATAACTAGTGATGTTTATTGATTTATAGATATATAGAATTTTGGATGTCATTGCTTACTACTATCTAAATTTTTTTGTTGCAAAAAATTAGTTCTCAGAAGTTGCAAAGCTTCCTACAATGGATAGAGAAGAATTTAATATTTGATTACTTGAAAGTCTATGTGCTTTTCTCGTGCAGGGATTAGTTCTTTGTTGTAGAAAAGTAGACATTGAAGATTAAGGAGGTCCAAGAAAGAAGGCCCTCATTGGATATTGAAGGAAGAGGATTGAGGAGATCCAAGAAAGAGGACTCCATAGAAGTTTGAATACTCCAAATTGAAGAAAGAAAGCAACTTTATTGAAGACTGAGAAGGAAAAGACCCAAGAAAAATGTCCCATTGAAAAAATTCTAAATTTGGAAGAAATAGGACTAAATATTGAAGATAGAGAAGGACTAAGAAAATTCCTATTGAATATTTGAGAAGCTACAAAATTTGAAGACCTAAAAGAAGAGGTCTCAAGGAGATTTGGAAGGAGAAAGGAAGATAGAGAAACCTTATTAAAGAAATTGAAGAAGTGGCTGTTGGAGAATATTTAAAGAAAGATCAAGGGATTAGATTGCAAGTAGTAGTTACTGAAAATAAGAATTTGGGATAGTTGTTGTAAATTTTCCTAACCCTAGATAACTGCTATCCCATGTTATTTTAGAATAAATCAGATCTAAAAAAAAATTATTCAAACATGCAACAGTCACACAGATTGATGGAAAAACTAAACAACATGAACAACAAAAATCAAATATATTTTTGAACCTAAAATATTATAAATAAAGGAGGCTACAGCTACATCAGGACACCCTGCTCTCTTACTACCTTTCTGGCCAATAATTTCACTGTTCTTCTCCTCCAAAGCTTGTAGTTTTTCTTTAGCAATAATTCCTCCTTCTCTTCTTTCTGTGTGTAAAAAAATCTTGACCTTATCCTTTTATCCTTGAAAAGATAACCCTAATATCTCTAACCTTAATATTAGATCTCATATCATCTTGATATGTAAGGTTAAAAATAGAAAATCACTTAAGTGAATTTGAAAAATAGAATCACTTAAGTGAATTACAAAATAGAATCACTTAAGTGAACTTAAAAATAGAAAATCACTTAAGTGAATTTCAAAATAGAATCACTTAAGTGAATTACAAAATAGAATCGCTTAAGTGAACTTAAAAATAGAAAATCACTTAAGTGAATTTTAAAATAGAATTAGAAATATCTTGAACCACTTCTAGCACATTCATACTAAAGCCTATGCAAGAAGTTCATGTCCAAGCTATATTTCTCAACACTCCCTCTTAACAAGGAAGGAATTCTGCACCAATCCAAGTTTATCTCTAAATGCTTCAAACTTCCCTTTCACTAAGGGCTTGGTCAGAATATTAGCCACCTATTGATCTATGGGAATATAATGGAGCTTTATAGCTCCCTTATGAATCATATCTCGTATGAAGTGATATTTGATGTCTATGTGTTTGGACTTGTCATGAAATACTAGATTCTTAGAGAGTTTGATACAACTTTTATTATCATAGTATATCATTGTGGGATCCAACAAATAATCAATCAATATTGCAAGAAACTTGCGAAGCTAGATGGCCTCACAACTAGCAATATTGGCTACCATGTATTTGGTCTCTATTGAGCTAAGTACCATAGAAGCCTACTTTATGTTGAACCAGGATATCATGCTTGATCCCAAGCTAAAGAAACACCCTGAGGTGCTCTTACTGTATGCTATATTGCTTGCACAATCTGAGTCTATATACCCATACAATCTCACTTCACCATCTCCAAGATATCTCAGACCATACTCCACCGTACCCTTAAGTATCTGAGCACTTGTTTTATTGCTACCCAATGCTTCTGCCTTAGCTTCACCATGAACTAACTCAAGGTGTTCACTGCAAAATATATATCTGGTCGAGTGTTGACCAAATATATGAAGGATCCTATCAACTGCATGTACAATGTAAGGTCCACCAATTTTGAATTTGAAGATATCACCTTCTTCAGATTAGTGATCATGGGTGTGGCCATATATTTGCAGTCCTCCATCTAAAACCTCTTCAAGATCTCAACTACATACTTACCCTACCCAAGGAATATATCCCCTGGTATTTTCCAAATATCTAAACCCAAGAAGTAATACATCATACTAATTTCCATCTCAAACTCAAATACCATATCTACTTTTTACCCTGTAATAATATTTTTTGCACTTGTAATAAATAAGTCATCTACATATAGCACCAAAATGAGTAGATTAGTCCCAAAAAATATGTAATATAGATTAGGATTTGCATCACTTTTGGTGAAGCCCACACTCTGCAAGTATCCATATATCCTAGAATACCATGCTCTTGGTGCCTGTTTGAGTCCATATAAGGTTTTCTTCAGCCTACAAACATGGGACTCCTTCCAATTTACCTCAAAGCCCTGAGGATGCTCTATGTACACTTCTTCCTCAATGATCCCATTAATGAAAGTTTCCTTCACATCCATTTTATAAATACACCATCCCATAGATAAATCTAAATATATAACTACTCTAATGGAAGTGTATATGGTGACTAGAGTAAAAGTATCCTCATAGTCCACTCCCTCTTTCTACAAGAACCCTCTCACCACAAACCTTACCTTGAACTTCTCGATGTTTCCATCTACAAAATGCTTAATTTTGTAGATCCACTTGGAACTCATAACTGACTTCCTCTTAAATCTTAGCACTATGTCCCAAACATCATTCTTCATGATGGAGATGTACTCCTCTACCATGGCTTCTCACCAAACCTGCTAGTTTGTTGCCTCCTAAAAATTGGAAGGCTTTGAATTTATGATGTTACTCATCAATGCCATTTAGTTTAAAAACTTCCTTAGAGGTTTGCTCTCACTAATCATGCTACTAGGAGCATAAACATACTCCTAAGAATCCCTTAATGTCTATGTAAGCCATCAAGATCTCATGATAGAACTGGAAGGGACTAATTTCTTCTCCTCCTCACTTGAAGGTTGTTATCTAGAACTGGAAACCACTGGTGTCTTTGATGACGCTGGATCAACCTTAAAAGATTTCTCCTCCTCATTATCTATCACTAGAATAGGTTCATGGGATTTCTTGGATGCAACATCCTCCTCAAACTTCACATCCCTACTCACTATTGTCTTCCTCTTCTCTGAAATATAAACCCTGTAAGCTTTTGAAGTCTCATTGTAACCTAAAAATAAACCCTTCCTACTGAAGAGCTCCAACTTGATCATTTTCTCTACTAGAACATGGATATAAATTGGACATCCAAAGATGCAAAAATGAATCACCTTTGGTTTCACACTAGTGAATGCCTCCTTTGGTGTCTTGTCCTCCAAGATCCTGTGAGGACACCTTTTCTAGATGTAGACTGTTGTGTTGCATGCTTCTACCCAAAGAAACATTGACAAGCCCTAGTCATGAATCATGGCCCTAGTAGCCCCTATGATGGATCAATTATTTCACTCTGCAACCCCATTTTGTTGTGGGTTGTATGGAATAGTCAACTCCCTCTTGATTTTTGCCTACTTGCAAAAACCATCAAACTTCTTGGAGGTATACTCCTCCCCATTGTATGATCTCAAGACCTTGATATTATTCTCTGTTTTGTTCTCAAATAGGGATTTGAACTCCTAAAACATGCTAAAGACTTCATCCTTGGTATTTAAGAAGTAGATCCATGTCTTACGAGAGAAATCAACAATAAAGAAAACATAGTACATGCTACCTGAAATTGATACTATTGACATCAATCCAAAAACATCTAAATGTACTAGATCTAGTATCTCCTTAGACCTATACTCACTATTTAGGAAAATAGCCCTAGCATGCTTTCCAAGCATGCACCCTCTACATACTCCCTGTTGCTCAACGTTGAACTCTAGAAGACTTGTGACTATCGATAATGCTCTATGATGCATGAGCCCCATCCTCTTGTGCCACAACTCACACAAGTTGTTACTACTGTGACCTAGGGCTTGAACTGGTTCACCCTACAACTTGTATAGGCTACCTTCTCTAACCCCTATTACTTGTGCTATTTTTGGGCTAGATTATTTTGGTCTAACAAGGACATGTTGGTTCTTGAACTCCACTACATAACCCTTATCTTCCATAATCAAAACTAAAATAAATTTCTTTCTAAGACATGTAACAAACAAAAAATCATCAAAGTCTAAAGAGTTCCCTGACTGAAGTCAAAAAGGAATGGTAACAATTCCTATAACTGGATATTTGGTATCATCACCAAGATCAACTTGAATCCCTGAGTCCTGATCTTGTAGACTAGTAAAAAACTATCAGGTTTATGTCATATGCCGAGATGCCCCACTATCCACATACCAAGCATTTCTTGGAACCATGCTGGTAGAAAGACAAGATACTAATGAGAAATACTTCTCAAATTTGGTAGCAAACTTGCTCATCTGAGTTTTTGTAGAGGCCGCTACCTTTGTCTGCTACTGCTTCTCTTTGTCCTTTTTATCTAGACATTGTGATGCATAATGGCCATGCTTATGGAAAATGAAGCACTTGATCTTGCTCAAGTCCTTATTCCTTGACTATGAGGTTGAATCCTCATTATTTACCTTACCCTTGTTGGGTCCTTTACCTTTTCCCTTCTTGGTATACCCAAAGAGAGATAGATTATCGTCACCACCTTTCTTGCTTGTCTTTGACTCTATTTGAGTCTCCTACTAGATGAAATCATCCCATAGTTTCTCAAAGTTGGGAAGGTTCTCATGAGCACATATGCCTTTGAAAAATGATTTCTATGAAGTTAAGAAATCATTAAGTACCATGTTCACCAACTCTATGTCTTCAACCTTCTCCCCAACTGCTACCAGTTGATCCAATATCAAATCTAGTCAAATATAGTCATCTCCATAGATCCAAGTTTGTTCTACATTATCATCTTCTTGTTTATATTCTCACTTTGGTAGAGGCTAACTAGGGCATTAAACATATCCATTGCCTTAGTCTTCTTGGATATATGAGGAATTAGGTGATCCTTAACTACATCCAAGATCATCCACTTTGCCTTCACTTCATCCTTTTTGTGAGCTATCAATTGCTACATATTTGTAGGCAGAGTCACATCATCCTTGAAAATATTCCAAAGATCATTCTCTTCTAATAAGAACATTACCTTAAATTTCTAGGGAAATAAATTTGAGGCACCTTCCAATCTATCCTCAAATCTGAGGCTACATGCTACCATCTCTAAGATCTACTATACAAAATTTTAAATTTGATATGAATGACTAAAAAAACTATCATAAAAATAAGCTTAGTCCTTCAAGCAAAAAATATGAAACTCTTTAACTGTTGTTTTTTTTATATCCATTAGTGATCTACTGCTGTAAACCCTTGAGGATATTAATCACAAAATCTATCTCTAATACCATATAACATTTCTCAATCCTAGATAACATTTGTCCTATATAAATCATAGCTAAAAAAAATTATTCAAACATGCAACAGTCACATAGATGACTGGAAAAAATAAACAACATGAATAGTGGAAATCAAATATATTTTTGAACATAAAATATTAAAATAAAGGAGTACAACTACAATATGACATCTTGCTCTCTTTCTACCTTTCTAGCCAGTAATTTACTGTTCTTCTCCTAAGCTTGCTGTTTTTCTTCAACAATTTGTTCTCCTTCTCTTCTTTTTGTGTGTAAAAAATTCGACCTCATTTTATCTTTGAAAAAGGTAACCCTAATATCTCTAACCCTAATATTAGATCTCATATCATCTTGAGATGCAAGGTTAAAAATAGAAAATCACTTAAGTGAATTGCTACGCTCCAAACATAGTCGTCGACTATGTTGTCCAAGAGGAAGATTTTTACTGTATACATTACTTGTTTTAATTTAATTAATCATCTATCATAATTTTATTTTAATTCCTTTCATTTGTGATTCTTGCAATTGCCTTCATGACAGGAATATACCCTCTCGAAGAGGTATTGATTTTATTATAAATTGATTCCTAATTTATCCATACGTTCGTGTTGATTTAATCTTCAGTTATACTTTGAGTGCAATTTCGAATTACTGGTCGATCAGCGAGGTTAATGGAAGGACAACGTACCAGTTACACTGTAAGTGGTATCATAAGGCAAGATTTTGAGACACATCTACTAGCATACCCTGGGATCACAAAGTCACAACACTCATGAGCAGGCCATCAAAATCCATGTACAGGGCGGAGAAAAATTCATAAGGAGGCAGTGAATTTAGAAGCCATTGGAGGCTTATGCACAACAACATTCGAAGCCATTTGATGTTGTTGGATGGTTCAAAATCACTCATAAGGTCATAGTATCATAGGACAATGTCAGCCATATTCTCACAAGCCAGTGCTCTCCATCGGATAGTTCACAACCACTCACAAGGCTGCCTAAGGGAAAAGCATCACGTCCAAAAAAACTTCAAAACTGAATCGCGTTTCAAAGCCAGTAAGAATCATTCTTTAGATTCAAAAATTCACAGCGTTCCAAAACCTTAGTCGTCGTCCAATCAAAACACGACAATCATTGAATAATTTTTATTAATCATAAGGTATAAAGCTACATCTTATAGTTTTTTCTTTTTATTTTTGCTAAGGGCAGTTATCCCACATCGATAGTGTGGGGGGCGTGAAGGTGTTAATAGAAAAAATGTGTGTTTAGATTTGTGACTTCAGTTACATGCCCTTCCCTTGGTCCCTAGAACATAAACCCTTCCTTGCCTACATGTCTTGTCAGTACTCTATACATGTGTCGCCCTCACCTTACGCCTAGATGTCTTGCGTTCACTTCGAGTTGGTCTGAGTTGTCCATCCATGTGCTTCACTCAGGTCTTGAATACATATTGAGTATCGAGTTTTGAGTGTCTTATCTTCTGCTTTAAGTGTCCAGCTATTTGTGTCCTCTATTCTTTTTAGGTCCATCAGTGCCTTGCATCCATGGTTTCCTTGGTCTCAGGTTGGGTCTGGTAGTTGGGTTGTTGTGTCCAGTTGGCCTTATCTTGTGCAGTTCGTGCGCCCAAAATATTCTCACCAGATATTATCCAAAAGTTGTCCAAAAGGCATCAAAATTTTTTCCAAAAGTTGTCAAAACATTGTCATTGAAAAATTGTCCAAAATTTATCGTCGAAAAATTGTCCAAAAGTCGTCGAAAAGTTGTCCAAAAGTCATCAAAAAGTTATCCAAACGTTGCTAGTCAAAAATTTATCGAAATATTGCTAATCAAAAGTTTCACAGAGACCCATCACATCCACGTCACAGTTGGAGTGACCTTGAGAGCATAAATTAAACCAAATTTTTATCCAAAGTCATCAGCATTTTGTAGAATCAAAGGCAAAACAAGGTCAAAGCGACTACTAGCGCATGAGCAGAAAGTGGACAAAAGGATCAAATGGGCAATTGTTAAGTTTGGATAATTCCAACCAAGGGAGATTCAAATCACCAAGAAGGCCTTCTAGAAGCAAAGGTACACAAAATTCTTCTTCCCCTTTAGGAATTGTTAGCTATAACCTAGGTCATCCATTGTTTAAGAAAATGGCATCCAATACCTCCCCAAAATCCTCCCATGAGAACATCACTCAAGTGGAAACAAGAAGCCCCAAGGTCACTGACGAAACCTTACTTAAATTAGTAGAGGGTATTCACAACATGAATGTCAACATAACCCAACTACTCACCAAACAATCCCAACCAAATCTCCCTAGCCCAAACCACTAGAGTACGAAGCATCAATACGAAGACTATACACACCACAAAGGTAATAATGGTCATTCCCCAAATCTCAATGGCCAAATAAATAATGAGGATAGGGGAAACGAAGCAGTTTTTGAGCAACAAGGGGATTTTGGTAGACCTACCCAAAATTGCCTCCAGAGACAGAGGAATAATGAGGACCAAGAGAGACACGAAGTTTACCACCAACCAAGAGGTCCTATTGGAGTCAATTTCCCACGCATTGACATGCCCACCTTTGAGGGTCATGATCCATGTGGGTGGATAGCCAAAATGGAAGGTATTTTGGAATTATACCAATTTTGTGATGCGAGAAAGTTCCTTTTGCTGCAACCAAATTGGGAACTAAAGCTTATCAATGGTTTACATGGTACAGACACGAGATGGCCAAAAAGACTCTCTACTAGGATGATTTCAGTGATGCATTTCTTCACAGATTTGACAAAGGTCCTACAACTTCCTACATAGTGTAGTTGTTGTCACTTAAGCAGACCGGATTGGTAGGGGACTATATCTCAGAATTTACTAGTATGCTTCACTATGCAAAACACTTAGAACAAGATGTGGTGGTAGCCACTTTTAGAAATGGGTTGAAAGAGAATATTAAAGTCAAAGTGGACTTACAAAATCCATCCAGGATAGATGAGTGTATAAGGATTGCCAAGTTGGCTGAGATGAAGGTGCAACTGGGAACATCCACACGATGTGATTCATATGGCCAACCTCAATTCCGCAACAATTCTTTTTGCAAAAATGATAAATATAAAAATACTTCTACTATAAATTCGCAATCATCATCCAAAATATCAAGCATGTATGCCATGAAAAAACTTTCAAACTAAAGATGTTGACAAGGAAGATGAAATAGAGGAACACAGTTCACTTGTTAGGAACCTACTAATGAAATAAAGCTCACACACAAAATACTAAAATATGACTAAAATACATGCAATAACAAAATAATACTATGCAGAAAGTAATTACAAAATTGAAACAATCTTTCAAATAACTCAGAATCACAGGCCTCTTCGAGGGGCAACCTCCTTCTTTATTTAATTAACTTGCAAAAGATGCTTTGTACATGGCTTCATAGCTTTTTAAAGAAATACTTCATGCAAACCTTAACCTTAGGCTCAAGAGTTGGCTTACATGCAAAATGCCACTCAAGCTAGAATATTCTACCAAATTTTGGTTACAATCTTGATAATGGTTACATCAAATGACCCCACTTGTCTAGGAGCATAATATAACACATACATTACAAAGTTACATTATATATGGGATCCCCCATGTTGGAAGTGGATCATTACATAATAATGGGAAATACAAAATAACATTAGGATGGGATCTTAACATGTCCTTCCCCTTCAAAAAGCTTTGTCCTCAAAGCTAAAGGTGAGGAAACTGGTGCTGGAGTTGATGGAGAGATTCCCATGTAACATCATCCAGCTAGAGTCCATGCCACTGAGCAAGGACTTCAGTAATGGTGCATTTGCAAAGAGTGTGAGTTCAAAAATCCAACAGTTGTTTGGGTTCAAGCAAGATAGAACCTTCTTCATATAACTCTAGGAGTGCAGATTGAACCTGTACTTGATTTCCCACCACATTTTTGAGAGCAAAAACATGAAAAATAGGATGGAGCTTGGATGTAGGTGGAAGAACCAATTTGTAGGCTATGGCACCAATATGTTGTAACACCTAGCATGGCCCATAGTACTTTACAGCAAGCTTCTGGCATCTACAAAGCTGGAGGGACAATTGTTTGTATAGTTGCAAGAAAAGGAAAACCATATCATCCACAAAAAAACTATACTCAAAATGATGTTGATCAGCCTATTGGCACATCTGGTGCTGGGATACCTCTAAATTTAGCTTCAGTTGATGGAGGACATCAACATGTTGATTGAGAGTAGTGTCGATTGCATGGATCTTGGAGCTATCTGGAATGTAGGAGGAAGACGTTGGTGGAGGGCACCCATAAACTGCCTCAAAATGGGTAACCTTGGTGGTTGTGTGATAGGAAGTGTTGTACCACCACTCGGCCAAAGGAAGCCATCTTGCCCAGTGTGTAGGATGATCTGAGGAAAAACAATGAAGGTAGGTTTCCAAACATTTATTGACAATCTTCGTCTGGCCATCCATTTACGGATGATACACTAAACTCATCTTGAGCTGAGTCCCTTGTAACTTAAACAATTATTTTCAAAAGTGACTAGTAAAGGTTGGATCATGATCGGACATGATGGAGGAGGGTAGACCATGAAGGCAAAATATAGAATCAAGGAAAATTTGGGCAACGGTGGAGGTTGTGTAAGGATGGGAGAGGGGATAAAAGTGAGCATACTTTGAAAGACGATCCACTACCATGAAGATAATAGATCTGCCGCTAGACTTAGGCAAGCCTTCAATAAAATCCATAGAAATATCTGTCTAGACGTGGTCAGGAATGGTCAAGGGTTGAAGAGTGCCTGGAGAATGCACTCTTTCAACTTTCATCCACTGACAGGTATCACAAGCTACCACAAAATCATGAATATCATTTTTCATACCCTTCCAAAAAAAGTGCACTTAAGCCATTCATATGTTTTGAGAAATCCTGAATGGGTAGTAGATGGAGTAGCATGCAATTTTGTCATGAGAAGTTCCCATAGTGATGACTTGTGGGGAATAATAAGGCTGGTGGTAATGCAAATCCTAGCCATCCCAAGTGTATCCTTAACATGAAGTAGGCTTAGTGGATAGGGAAGCAACCAAATTCTGCAATTCATAATCCTGAAGTACCTCTTGGCGTAAAGGATCGACAATAAAATGACACACAACATACTGAGAGCTTCAAATTTGTGAGAGAGAGCATCAACCACAAAATTCTCCTTATCCTTCTTATAGGTGATATCATAATCATATCCCATGAGTTTAGAGACCCATTTTTTTTGTTCAGGGGTGGCAACCCGTTGCTCCAAAAAGTATTTAAGACTCTGATGATCTATTTTAATGGATAAATGATGCCCAATGAGATACGATCACCAATGGGTTATGGTATGCAGAATTGCCATCATCTCCTTGGCATAAGTGGACTTTCCCAAATTACATCTGGAGAGAGCCTTACTAGTGAAAGTCAAAGGTTTCCCTTCTTGCATCGCTTTCAATAACAAATGGTTTGGAGAAATTTGGCATGGCCAAGTCAGGCGTAGTGGTCATGGCATGCTTCAATTCTTGGAAATCCTATTCAATGGGTCCTATCCAAGTAAATGAGTCCTTTAGCATGGAAGTGAGGGGAGCTATGATTTTATCGTAGTTATGAACAAATTTACAGTAATAACCTGTAAGTCCTAGAAATTCCCTAAGACCTTTGAGAGTGCGAGGTTTTGGCCATTCTTGAACATCTTGGATCTTATTGGGATAAACTTTAATGCCCTCATTAGTGACAATGTGTCCCAAATATTCTACTTCTTTCAATCCAAAAGAACACTTGGAATGCTTAGCATAGAGTTGATGTTGTACCAAAAGCTGAAGAGTCTGATTCACATGAATAAGATGCTCTTCCCATGAGTGACTATACACCATAATGTCATCAAAGAAGACTAGAATGAACTTTCAAAGGAATGGATGAAAAATGTTATTCATGAGGCTTTAGAAGGTGGAAGGAGTATTAGTCAAGCCGAATGGCATTACCAAAAACTCATAGTGACCTTCATGAGTACGAAAGGTAGTCTTGGGAATATCCTCCTCTTTGAGTTGGATTTGATGGTACCTCGAGCGAAGGTCAAGTTTGGAAAAATACATAGTCCCATGAAGTTCATCCAGTAATTTATCCACCACCGAAATAGGAAATTTATCCTTGATGGTGTTTTTATTGAGATCTCGATAATCGATACACAACCTCCAAGACCCATCTTTCTTGCATACCACTAAAATTGAAGAAGAGTAAGGACTGTTGCTTGGATGAATGACGCTGGATTTTAACAATTCATGCACTAACTTATCAATTTCTAACTTAAGAGCATGAGGATACATATATGGTCTAATTTTGGGTGGTGCATTACCAGGTAATAAGGGAATAGCATGGTCATGAGAGCGACGAGGTGGTAATTCTGTTGGCTCAGTGAAAAAAAAGTGGTGCTTGGTCAAAATAAGTTGCAAATCTTTGAGAACAGAATCTTCCTCTGAAGAATGTAGTTAGATCACAAAAATATGAGCTATGACACCCCGAGATATTTTTTTAACAACTTCTCCATTGGGTTGGAACTGATAATCTATGATGATCCTGCTTTTAACCCATGGAGAGTGTAGAACTATCCATTCTATGAGAATTGCATCCAAAGCTCACCAAAGTGCCAAGATATGACTCCCAATGTGCCCAACCATTGAGATCCCAACACAATATCACATCCCTCTAATTGAAGTGTAAACATATCTTGTTTGAGCTCATAGTCCCTAATATTGACCTTAACATTACGATATTTTCTCTTGCAAGGTAAAGTCCCACCATTTGCTACTATGACCTCAAAGGAATTACATGTGTGTACATAAAAATTTTCCTGCTTGGCAATGCAGGGATCAATAAAATTGTGTGTACTGCCAGAATCAATCAAGATGATAAGTCGCAAGCCCTTGAAATAACCCACAACTTTCATGGTTTGGGGGGTAGTAATTCTAGCAAGAACATGAACAAAAATTTTAGCCTATGAATCATATTGGTTTTCATCCTCTGGTTTAGGTGGTTTCTTTGCTGCTTCAGTGTCATCATCACTATGGTCGCTGGTGTCAGGCTCATCAACATTGATGAGCAACAATTTCTTTTGGGTGCACCTATGCTCGTGAGAAAACTTTTCATCATAATTGTAGCACAACCCTTGGGCGTGTCGCGCATCCATTTCAGTAGTGGTTAAATGTTTAGGTGCAATAATGGGTGCAACAAGTTTTTATTCATTTTGATTATGGAATCTAGGAGGAAAAGAGGGTTTAGCCTATGGAAATTTAGAGAACCGCCTCTAAGCTAAAAATTTGGACTCGAACAAACGAGCCAACTGGATAGACTGCATCATGGATTATGGTCTAAACATTGTGACCTCGGCTTGGATATCTTCTTGCAACCCATGAACAAAACAACTCATAAAGAACCCTTCATTCATTCCTATATTTTTGTTGGCCAATCTCTCATATTGTATTTGGTAATCTCAAACTGTCAAAGTTTGTTTCAGCTTTGTCAACTGTCCTGTAAAATCATCATACTCACTAGATCCAAAGAAAGTGAGTAACTGGGACTCAAATTATTCCCAAGAAGGATCAAGGATAATTTTATGCAACCATTGGTACCATTTTAAGGCTTTAGATTCCAAATTGAAAGAAGCCATTTGAACTCAGTGATAAAGGGGGACATCATGGATTCTAAAGAATTGAGTCACATGACATAACCATCCATCAACATCCTTCCCATTGAACTTAGGAAAGTCTAGTTTTGGCATCTTTAAGGGAGTATCATGATCAAAGCAAAGGTGATAGTCATATGTTCCCATTTTGTGATGATACTCAAACTTGCTTGGACCACCTTGTATTTTAGAATCAAAATTTACTAGGTGTTCTTCTATGCAAAGTCTAGAGGTATCTTGGGCAACTCTGAAAGTTTGAAATTCGGTCATCAAGTGTTCAGTTGTTTTTGCCAAGCCAGTAACAACACTAGGGTATCCAACGTTGAAGCAGTATTTTGTTCTACATATTTTTGATGGCCATGAGTGCCACTTGCCATTTGAGATAGCCTTGAACTTTTTTACTCATTTACTAAAAATAGATGTGGGATTTCAGGAGTTACTATTTTTAGTAAGGGTCCAAAATTTTAATTTGGGAAATGGATTGCAACACTGATTTTAGGATAGGGTCCACTTCAATGGTTGTTTGATCTGAGAGCTCAATGAGGAGATATACTAAATTTCTTGACTTTTTGTGAGCTCCTATTGGTTGCAAGGCAATGTCAAGGTAATTTTCTCCACTTGGACTTAAAATTTCACCAGTGATTCCTTAAGGATATTTGGTGCAAAATAACAAGTAGCTTCTATTACCAAAAATTTGAATTAATATTATGGACTGTTGAAAGTTATGGCCTTAGCAAGAAAAATAAAAAATTGTTGCAAAATTTGACCAGGGGCTGCCATGGACAATTTTGTTTGGAATAGAGTGTAGAATTATTTGCTATTTTTTTTCCTTTTTTTTTGGGATCTAGGTCACAAGTGGGAAAAATAAATCAACTGTTTCAGATCTATCAAATGATCATCCTATCACTGTCCTATCACCTGTACTGCAGTTACATACACTGACAATTTTATTTTTGACCTTGACCACCTATATTTTTTGACTATTATAGTTGACTGTTACTATTTTGACTGTTACTATCATTGACCGAATTGTTACTGCCACTGATCGAACTATTACTGTTACTGACCTAAATGGTACTGAAATATTGTAAACTGTTAGAGACACTTGCAAACTCTGTCCTAACTGTTGGAGCATGCAAGGTGCATTCTTTTGTGATAAGGAAGTCCTCTGTATGCTCACTTTTTGGGATTGTGAATGTAGGTTTAGTAGAACGAGAATATGTGTGTTTTTGTAGGTGGAAGTGTTTAACAGAACCAAGATATGCTAGGTAAAGGAGTATTTAACACCCATGGTCCCTCTATTATACTGCAAGCGATGAACAATAGTGCTTGGACCAATATTTTAGGCCACTATCCAAGGAGGATTCCACACATACCCTTGAGCACACTATATGCATCTTTGACAGTATAGGAGGGTAATCATTTGAGATGTTGTGTCCCATGGACTATGGATGATACAAGGCTGAAAAGCTTCCTACTGGATAAAATTTTATTAACCCTAGAATGGTCTCCCGATACACCCGAATATGCATAAGAGTTTGATTTTGTGCGTGAGTGTTATCTAAGGCCTAGGTATTGGAGCCTGATCACCCCTCACTTCATTAGACGTTTTATGGGCTATCTAGCTTAGCCAATAACGACAGCTCCTTCATGATATTTTAAAACCCTTAACACAGGGTTTCTAACCTATGCAACTATTGAAACAAAATTGTATTTTTGTGTTTTTTGGTCGTAAAGAAAATAACTGTATTTTTTTTATTTTTTTTTAATAAAGGAAAAAAAATGAAAACACACAAAAAATTATACCTAATAGGCAGAATGGATGGCAAGAATCATCGCAGTTGCAGCAGAACTTGGCCCTAGAAAGCACTCTGATACCACTTGTTAGGAACCTACTATTGAAATAAATCTCACACACAAAATACTAAAATATGACTAAAATACATGCAATAATAGAATAATACTATGCAAAAAGTAATTATGAAATTGAAACAATCTCACAAATAACTCAGAATCATAGGCCTCTTCGAGGGGGCAACCTCCTGCAATATTTCATTAACTTGCAAAAATATGCTTCGTACATGAGTTCATAGATTTTTAAAGAAAGACTTCATGCAAACCCTAACCCTAGGTTCAAGAGTTGGCTTACATGCAAAATGCCACTCGAGCTAGAATCTTCTACCAAATATTAGTTACAATCTTGATAACGATTACATAAAATGGCCCCACTTGGCTAGGAGCATAACATACCATGTACATTACAAAATAATATTATATATGGGATCCCCCACGTTGGAAGTGGGTCATTACATAATAATGGAAATTACAAAATAACGTTAGGATGGGATCCTAACATCACCTGAGGATCCAAAAATCGATGACTAGAGTGAACACGAGGAGGTTGTATCTGAAGAAGATACCATGACTATTTTAGTACATGCTCTTATGGGGTTATCCTCTCACCATACAATCAAGGTAACATGATTCATTCAAAAAAGGAAGGTAACAGTATTAATTGATTCAGGAAGTGCTCACAATTTTATTGATGCAAAACTTACAAGGGCATTAAATTTGCACATCTACTCTTCGAGTCAAGATAGATTTCAAGTTAGAACTGTAAGCAGGAAAACTTCTCAATGCCTAGGTAAGACCTCTTCAATTTCATTACAAATGGGTAGTTATATTTGGCATGGTCCCATTTTTGTCATGGAACTAGGGGATTTAGAAGTTATTTTAGG
Source organism: Wollemia nobilis (assembly GCA_028583015.1). Lineage (NCBI taxonomy): Eukaryota > Viridiplantae > Streptophyta > Pinopsida > Araucariales > Araucariaceae > Wollemia > Wollemia nobilis. Next base: position 1,192,694 of record JAQPPZ010017097.1, on the reverse strand, counting down.
CGTTGCATGGATGGAACAATTGGAAACCATGATTGGTTTTAATTACAAGCAGCGCTATGTGGAATGGCAAGATAATGGGAAGATCATTTGCCTTCAAGGAATGTTAATACCTCCATCAAAAATAGTAAGTCCACATAGCATGGAAAAGATATTAAGAAAATATGGCTATGGATTCATAGCCCAAATTAATTGCATGGAAAAATTAGCACAAGATATGCCAAAAATCCAAGCAAAAGATCTCCAAAACATTATTGCCAACTATGAGGAGGTTTTTCAAGAACCAAAAGGACTACTACCCAAAAGATCCCATGACCATGTCATACACCTTGTTCCTAGAAGTATTCCACCTAATGGTCGTCCTTATCGATATCCCCAACCCCAAAAAATATAAATTGAGAAGATTGTCCAAGAACTATTAGAACATGGTGTCATCCACCATAGTACTAGCCCTTATTCTTCACTAGTAGTTTTGGCTCATCGAAAAGACAATTCTTGGCATATGTGTCTAGATTTTTGTCCTCTCAACAAAATCACCATCAAAGATAATTTCCTATTCCTATCATTGATGATTTACTAGATGAACTACATGGTGCAAAATTATTTACCAAGTTGGACTTACGTTCAGGGTTTCACCAAATCAGAGTTAGGGAGGAGGATATTTCCAAAAAAACTTTTCGGACTCATGAAGGTCATTATGAATTCTTGGTCATGCCCTTTGGTCTCACTAATGCCTCATCTACATTCCAAAGTCTCATGAACCATGTGTTTCGTCCATTCCTCTATAAATTTGTCCTAGTCTTCTTCGATGACATACTCATCTATAGTAAATCTTGGAAGGATCATTTATCACATGTGGGAAGAGTTCTTCATATCCTACACAGGGAAAAGTTGTTTTTCAAGAGATCTAAATGCTTCTTTGGTGTTCAAGAAGTTGAGTACCTGGGTAATATAGTATCTCAGGAAGGTGTTAAAGTGGATCCCAATAAGATTATTCAATTCAGGATTGGACTTTACCTAAAACCATCAAGAAACTTCATGGTTTTTTGGGTATCAGTGGCTATTATCATAAATTTATGCGTAACTATGGTAAAATTGCAGCTTCTCTCATAGTACACACAAAGAAGGATGCTTTTCATTGGTCCGAAGTAGCCACTTAAGCCTTCGAAGCTCTCAAAGAAGCAATGTATACTGCATTTTTGGCAAATTTGGATTTCCACAAACCATTCGTCATTGAATGTGATGCTTCAGGAATAATTTTTGGGATAGTATTAATGCAGGAAGGTCATCCCTTGGAATTCAAAAGTAAACAAATTTTGGGGAAGAATTTGGGTAGATCCACATATGAAAAAGAAATGTTGGATATTATACATGCAATGGAGAAATGGAGACACTACTTAATCAATAGTCGTTTTATTATAAAAACAGATCACAGTAGTCTCAAGAATTTTTTAGAACAAAGGTTTTCTTATTGTGAACAAAATAAGTGGTTGACTAAATCGTTGGGATATGACTTTGTTATTGAGTATAATAAAGGGAAAGAAAACGTGGTAGTCGATGCATTATCCAAAAAATACGAAGATGAGGTGGTCATCAATGCTATTTTTGGTCCTTGTTCTCAATGGGTGTCTCAATTACAGGAAGAATGGTTGTCCAATAGTGAAACAACTCAAAGAAGGGGTTCATCCAAGCACCCTCTTTTCTCCTATGACGATAACATATTGTCAAAGAAGAATTGCATTTACATTCCACATAATTCAATAATAAAATCAAGGATTCTAGATGAGTCACATGCTTCCACATCAACATGACATTTAGGTTTTTTTAAAACTTATATGCGGGTTAAACAATGCTTATGTTGGAAAGGATTAAAAGCAAAGGTCAAGCAATGGGTAGCTGAATGTGAAGTGTGCCAACGTAATAAGGGAGAAACAGTCAAATCATCGGGGTTGCTTCAACCATTACCTATTTTAGATCGTCAATGGGAACATATTTCCATGGATTTTATTGAAGGTATTCCTAAGTTAGAAGGAAAAATAGTAATTTTCATGGTGGTTGATCGTCTCTCCAAATATGCCTACTTTCAGGCTTTACAACATCCATTTTTCAGCAAGCAAAGTGGCTAAGGTATTTATGGATTCAATTTTCAAATTGCATGGAATACCCAAAAATATTGTAAGTGATCGAGATCCCATATTTACTAGCAATTTTTGGAGAGAATTGTTAGTGGTACCAAATTAAATATATCTTATGCATACCATCCATAAACAGATGGTCAAATAGAGGTAGTTAACAAGTGTTTGGGTACCTACCTAAGATGTTTTGTTTAGGATAAACAATATCAATGGAGTCAATGGTTATCATTGGCAGAATGGTGGTACAACACTTCTTACCATTATTCCATCAAGATGTCTCCTTTTGAAGCATTGTATGGAACTAAGCCACCAACAGTGGTAGATTATGTACCAGGATCCTCCAAGGCGACCTAAGTAGATGATTGGTTTCAATAGCGTCAATCAATGCTCACCATTCTCAAATACAATTTGGTCCACGCATAAAATTGTATGAAGCAATAGTAGGACACACACCATTCGAAAAGAGAATTCAATATTGGTGATATGGTGTTCTTGCATTTACAACCCTACAAACAATTGTCACTAAAGATCAAGTCAAGTCAGAAGTTGGCTCCATGATTTTATGGTCCTTATAGAATTATGCATTGCATTGGGGAAGTAGCATATCAACTAGAGTTACTCCATTCCTCACACATACATCCTTTGTTTCATGTCTTCTGTCTCAAAAAGGTGATTGACCAAAAAGTACAATCTCAGTCATAATTACCAGTGCTTGATGAATAATGGCCTATATATCTCTAGCCAAAAGCAGTTTTACAAACCAGAACATGCAAACTGAGATCTCGTCACATCCAAGAGTTTCTCATCAAGTGGCAGGACTTACCCAAAGAAGATGCTACATGGGAATCTGAAAGTATTTTCTAGATATTTCCAGCTTTGAGGATAAAGATTTTTGAGGAGGGGATTCATGCTACGCTCCAAACATAACCGTCGACTATGTTGTCCAAGAGGAATATTTTTACTATATACATTACTTGTTTTAATTTAATTAATCATCTATCATACTTTCATTTTAATTCCTTTCATTTGTGATTCTCATAATTTCCTTCATGACGAGGATTTGCCCTCCAGGAGAGGCATTGATTTTATTATAAATTGATTCCTAATTTATCCATACATTTGAGTTGATTTAATCTTCGGTTATACATTGAGTGCAATTCCAAATTACTGGTATATCGGTGAGGTTAAGGTAAGGATAGCATACCAGTTACACTACATAATAATGGGTACCATGCCTCTCTAAAGATGGCTTCTTTTGAGGCTTTGTATGGTCATAGGTGCAAAAATCCATTATCGTGGGATAATCTTGAAGATCGAGTCACTATTGGACCAAAATATTTGAAGGTAATGGAGGAGCAACTAAAGATAATTCATCAGAGGCTCAGGGAAGCTTCATATTGCCAAAATAAATATGCAAACTTGAGGACTCCTTTGAAATTTTCCATAGGAGATAAAGTGTTCATGAGAGTCAAATATATGAAAAGTGTAGTTGAGTCCACTAAGTTGGATCCCAGATATGTAGGACCATTTACCATACGGGAAAATATTAGTCATGTTGCTTACAGACTTGACTTGCCACCTAACTTAGAAAAGATTCACAATTATTTCCATGTGTCCTTGCTTAGGAAATATATATTTGATCCTAGTCATGTTGTGGATGTTTCTAAGTTGCAAATGATGGATCCAACATACATCGAGGTCAAGCTTGTGAAGATTCTTGAGTTCTTCACTAAACATATGAGGAAACAAAACTTGGAGCAATGTAAGGTTCAATGGGATCTTTACTCTGAGAAAAATACCACCTGGGAAAGGGTGGAAGACATGAAAAAATACTTTTCATACTTATTTGATGACATTGCATAGTGCCTAATTTTAGTTGAGACTTTGTGATAGCATGATGGAAACTTATGCAAATTAAGTAGACTAATGGATTTTATTATGCTATGTATGGATTGACTAAATTTTGATGATTCTTGATGTTACTATGTAAAACTTAAACATGAATATGCACTATAAGTACTCTATATTTTTAGAATATGATACTGCTAATGTCTGTTTACTACATTTTAGGTCTAGCTACACTCATCAGGTGGGATAGGTTGTTCTTCTCATTTGAAATAAGGATTTGTTCAACCACCAGGAATGGGAAATTGGAAAAAGGAAAAGGATGACAAAGACAATCTAGAGGGTACTAAAAAAAAAGAATTTTGCCCTCACATCACCATGACTACACTATTGGACCATGATGTTCTAGACTAGTCTCCTAGTGGAATGGTGATAGTTGACTATCTTAAAAATGCCAACCATAGGAAAAACAATAGTGTGGAAATGGGGTTTGCATGATTAGCTTGCATAAAAGGTTGCATGATTTGAATGTGGTTGCAAAAAATATATATTAGCTTAATGATTGATTTGTTCTTTGTGATAAATGAAATACAATTAACTAACCTTGGTAACGAAACACAGAGGACTGTGTTTAGCCTATGGGGGAGAGTATGTAACATCCCAATATTTACCCTCCTTTGTGTTTGCATTATATAGCTTAAGGTTTGATTTCATAAAGGTAATTATGAAATAAAAATAGATAAAGTATGCTTGGCTAAACTAGGAGAATTTGTTGCTAAATATAAATTTTTAGTGGCATTTAAGGCATTTACCTGGAATGTTTCTTTGTCTTCTTAGTTAGTTGAGAAATTAATTGCTAATATTGTTTACTTGGTTAATCAAGATCTCTAATTTATGTTAAGATTGATTAGTAGATAGCATTAAAGAAGCATTAAATCTAGTGCTATTTTGTACCTAGATTAGTTACAATTTAATTGTGATTAACTAAGTTGATTTATTAGTTGCTTAGCAATGAACAAAATATTAGTTGAAGAATTGGTATGTGTTGGATTGTGATTGGACCACCTCATTTTCAAAGTCAAAATAACTCTAATTTCTAGATAACATTTATGATGGGCTCATCTTCAATAATTTTTAATAATAAAAAAATTGTTATGGGGGGAGGGTGATTTCCATTATAAATAGAGGCATTTGGGAAGGCATGAAGGAGCAATATTTGTGGAGTGAGATTAGGAAGTATGCTCTCTAATAGAATTGGATCAGAAATCAAAAGTCTCACCTTTTTTGCAAATTGGTTTTGGAAATCTAGAGGTTCCTAGGGAGTATGCTCTCCGGGTTTTACTCGGATCATAAACTAGAAGGACCTTGTGATTTACCTTAGTTTTCCTTACCTTGTTACTTTATTTGAAGAAAAAAAGGAAGCACGTGTGGGACAAATAACTGGGATACTTTTCAGAGCTTGGGTCAAAGGAAGTCAGCGAAAGATCCAGGTCAAGATTATGAATTCTAGATACCCAATAGATAATAAGTATGTTTTATTAAGGAATGAAGAGATAATATAGAAGTAGTATTATTGTTGTAAGGGATAAAGAGTTTAATGGAGTATAAAGAAAATATTTGAGTATAATATTATTGTTGTTCTACAATTTGTGAGGATTCTTGTCTGAAAACATGGTTTGCATTAGCTTTATGTAAAAATGTTCTTCTAAAATAATTTAGAGATTACATGTTTAATGGACCATTTTATAAAGAAATTAAATTGAATATGACATGATATGAGCTTGGATGGGTAAGGTGGAAGCTTACGTATAGTAGGCACAAGGGCTAATTCTAGGTTTTATTGTAAAAAAAAACAAAGAGTGATTCTTGAATGTGTTAGAAACATAGTGGTCTCAAGATTTATATATAAGAAGCCCTATTCCACAATATTGAACGTAGGTTTACCTTCAGTAAGAGCACTCAAGCTCCATTATAGGACTCTCATGCCCTGTGTAGTACATTTTGGATAGCCATGTCATAAATTGAGCGATTTGGTTGCGGGATGAGGGACAAGAATCACTCTACTTGTAGATATGAAGGTCATTGGTGATGTTTAGATTTGTTTGTCATCTAGAGGGGGCATGTCATAAAAACATAGATGCTATGGCCGATGCCTTCACTAGAAATTTCTCGAATGACGTCTTTTGGATGGGATGCAATGCATCCTCTGGACAAACGTTGAAACACTAGTTCCATTCGAAGAGTGCAAGGGACTTCCAATTTGACTTGGGTTGGGTTTTAGAGAGATTTTACATAATGCAGATTGTGTTCAGAAGAAACGCAGTCACTATCCTATGAAATCCTAAAACGACATTTATTTTTGGTAAATTAAAGCTTAGGGTTATTTCCCTAAAGGTCTTATAAAATAAAAATAATAATAATAATTCTAACAATGACAAACCGTAACCATAGATGATGGGACCCATCTATGACTCAGTTTGCACCACTTTTTACTACCTAATTGGTTGCTTAGGGTTTGAGCTCCCTATGCATGAACGAAACACGCATAGGCATGAGGCTTCAGGAAAGAGCAGGGGACCATGTCACCGAAAGGTTCCAGGGAGGCAATCATCTCTTAGGGTTTGAGATCCCTAATGCGCTAGTGCCAAACATAGACATTCTCTTGTAAAATAAAATTAAAGTCAATGGAAAGAATTTTATTAACTATAGTGTTGCTTCTAGGAGTATGATAAGAGTTCAATTAAAGTATGGGTGGTGAAATGAAATAAAGAGGTGTGACAAGGTTTTGTGGATAGGAATCATAGACCTAAGTTTTGTGATTACCATTTTACCTCTTGGATTTGTTATTAAATAAATAAATAAATAAGGTGAAAGAACCTAATTGGAAGCATTAGATAGCTATCCTAAAATGACTCAAATTTAAGACAAAAAAAAGAAGTTTAAGTTCACCCAAGGAAAATTTATATGGGTACCTTGTCCAATTATGGTATAAAATTTTGAAATATTCATGAGGCTATGAATGTCATCAGTCATGAACATTATTACTATGACATAAAATTGTTGGATGAAATCCAATGCTATATATATTTATAAATATAGATATCAAAATGCAAGAAGTTAATTCTAGGTTGAGACTTAGATTGACTTACACTATATGGAGTAATCATTTATAAGCTTGAATATAGGTGGTAATCATGGATTGGCTTATTCATAGAAAGTTTAGTTGATTATGATGAATGCTCTTTGGCAAATCTAGCAAAGATGTTAGTAATGGTTTATTTTGACATTGTGACTTTATGTTATGAACAAGATTGTTTAAATGCTATTTCTGGGTGCTTATGTCCTTAGAGTCTTGGTAACCTAGATAAAAAAATATACAATAGCATATTTTACAATACTATGATTCCATTGCATTGTACAAATAGAATCATGTATATGTAATCATGCATGCTAAATTAAAAAATGGAATATTGTGATGGCATAGTCTAATATGGGAGAAAGGGTAGTTGGGTTGCATTTCTTGGGAACATATGGGGGTTCTTTGTAGCTATGTCAATGGATGTAGTTAGTATAGATTTAAGAGCATGTTTCTTGCATGATGAAATATGGGATGAAAGAAATGGGAAAAGTTTTATTCTTAGGAAAGTATGGGATTTCCTACTCTTGAATTGTGTTTAATTCTTGGTTGCTAAAAAACTATCTGCATTCTATGGATTATTTTGCATGGCATTTTGTAGTTAGATATTCATATTCATAAATTGGATTGTACTGATACCAAGTAACCTATCACCTAGTACTAGTTTTACTGAGGCAACTATTCCTAAAGTACCTGATGAACCTGAAAGAGAGTTGAAGTCCAGAAGAAGATGACATTGTATTCAACTCCATGAAGCTTTTGTTGTAATATTAAAAGCTTTCTGCAAAATAAATGATGTAATAGCTTGTAGGAATTTATGATTCATTTAAAAAGGTTTCATGATGTAACTTTCAAAAATATGATTGTATAGGCTATAATCAGTGTAAATCTCTTTGAAGTATTATGTTCTGAAAACAAATTTTTTACCTTATCTAATATATATTTCTTGAATTCTCAAGTGGAAGCTTTGAGTATGAATGGTTAAATTAGATCATTATAATTCTACAAGTACAAATGTGGAAACACAATATAAAAATATGCATAGCAAAGATTATACAAATGAGAGACCTAAATGATTAATAGTCAATGAGATAAAGTGGTAGACAACATATGCCTATAAGAATCGGTTGTATGATTCCCTTAACAAAACCATATGAGGTACGGTTGGTTGGTTAAGCAATGTACCTAAAAATATTATATCATTAGAAAACAATGATTAGTCATCAAGGCATACACTTAAAGTTAGGTTGAAATATACCTATGGTTAGGTTGAAATATACCTATGGATAAGTTGAATGATACCTATGGTTGGAACTAGTTTAACTTGAGGTTAAAATTAAAAAGGGAAATGAGTGTTCTAGTTGAAACAAACTGGAAAATTCCTACTAATAATTATGGGACACTGGCCACTCCCATACACATGGATAAACTCTGATCAAGTTGATTCATGTGTGGTGAAACTCATGTGACTACTTAATAAATGGAAAACTATATAAAAGACTCTCATACGTATGTAAGTTTTAAAAAATGATGGTTAGTTTTGGTTGAGTAATTTGGGGTTATTACATTTATATCTACTAAGTTAGTGAGGGACATATCTGTTAGACTGGGATTTTTGGCCAACAGTTGGAAGGTAGAGTATGAATGAAGGCAAACCTATCAAGTTAAACAATGTTTTTTTGAATCCCACATCACTTTACCATAAGGAAAAACTAATTGGTATTTGTATATGAAACCTCTGCATGCATTTGATATCATTCTAGGATCTGATTGGTTGAAGGCGCATAAGGTTATTCAAAATTTTGAAGAGAGATAAGTAGAATTTATGGATGAATCTAACCAAAGGATCAAAATTTGTTGTGGATGAAGTGAAGTTAAACCATATTTATTGTCTGCAATGCAGATAAATAAAGTTATTAGGAATAAGGAGATGATCTTCATAGTTAAGATGAATAAGAATGAAGAGTCAAAAATGAAATTTGACCTCTTCCAAAAACATCCAGTATTGGGGGAATTTAGGGATGTGTATCCTAAGGATCTATTGAGATTTTCTCCTCAGAGGGAATTTGATTTTTCTATAGAATTGGTATGTAGAGCAACACCTATTGCAAGGGCACCGTATAGGATGACTCCTATAGAGCTACAAGAGCTCAAAATGCAACTTCAAGATTTGATGGAAAAAGGGTTAATCAAGCCAAGTGTGTTGCCTTGGGGAGCTCCTATTTTATTTGTTAAAAATAAATATGGTACCTTGAGGATGTGCATCGACTATCGAATGTTGAATAAGGTAATTATAAAAAATGGGTATTTGTTACCTATAATTGATGATTTGTTTGACCAATTGAGAGGAGTGACCATTTTCTCAAAAATAGACTTAAGATCTGGCTATCATCAGTTACAAATATGAGAAGAAGACACTTCTAAAATGAATTTTAGAACAAGGTGTGGATATTATGAATTTACTATTCTACCTTTTGGACTGACTAATGCCCTAGCCGCATCCATGAATCTCATGAATAACATTTTTAGAGAGTAGTTGGACCAGTTTGTGCTTGTATTTTTGGATGATATGTTGATCTATTCTAAGAGTAAGGAGGAACATGATCAGCATATGATAATTTTACTTGGAATCCTAAGAAAGAATTAACTTTATGAAAAGTTATTGAAATATGAGTTTTATACCTTGCAAGTAAAATATTTGGACCATATCATCTACGTAGAAGGGATTGCTGTAGATCCCAAGAGAAATGAAGCAATAATTGATTGGCTAGCACCTACTAATGTGATTGAGGTGCGAAGTTTTATGGGTATTGTAGGGTATTATAGGAAATTTTTCAAAGGATTTTTAAGAATCGCCCAACCTATTACAAATATCTAAAGAAAAGGTAAAGCCTTTAAGTGGATAGAACAATGTGAAGAAGCTTTTCAAGTTTTGAAACACTATTTGATATCTACATCGATCTTGCAATTACCTGATCCTGATAAGTAGTATATAGTGTGCACGGATGCATCAATGGAAGGGTTAGGGGAGTGTTTATCCAAGGTGATACGGTTATAGCCTATGATTCTAGGAAGTTTAAGAGACATGAGGTAAATTATGCCACTCATGATTTAGATTTGGTAGTGGTTGTTCATGCCTTAAATATTTGGAGACACTATTTATTGGGAAAACCATTTGAATTGAAAATAGATCATTAAAGTCTGAGGTACATATTCACTCAACTCTTGTTGAATGCCAAGCAAAGATGTTGGATGGAATTTATAGTTGAGTATAATTTTGGCATTGAGTATATTAAGGGTAAGGAGAATAAGGTTGCAGATGCTCTAAGTAGGAGAGGGTGCATTTCAGCTATGTTAAAATGTCAATATGATCTGTTAGACCAAATTAAAGCTTTGCAAGCAAAGGATGAATTTTACCAATCTTGTAAGGTTCAGAATGAACAAGGATCTGGAAAAGTTACAGATTTCATAGTTAGAGATGATCTACTACTTTATAAGAATAGATTGGTAGTTCCAAGCTCAAGAGGGTTGAAAGAAACAATCCTTAAGGAAGTGCATAATACGCCTTATTCGGCACATCCAAGAGGGATAAAAATAAATGGAGAATTTGAGGAAATTTTTTTTTTGGTTAGGTATGAAAAATATATCACCAACTATGTGGCTAGATGTTTGGAGTGTAAAAAAGTGAAAGCGGAGCATTTGCATCCAACATGAAATCTATACCCACATGAGATACCTACTCAAAAATGGTAAGTGGTGTCAATGGATTTTATTGTGGGATTGCCTAAAACAAGGTTTAGGCATGATGCAATCTTGGTAATAGTGGATAAACTAACTAAGGTAGCATATTTTATAGCAGGAAATGTGCAATATGATGCTCATGTAGTAGCAAGTAGTTTTCCATAGAAGTGGTAAGATTGCACGGTTTTCTAGAGATCATAATCTCTGATAGAGATTCTCATTTCACCTTTGAATTTTGGTAGGCAATGCATGAGGTATTAGGAACCAAATTGAATATTAGTACTACATATCACCCTAAGATTGATGGATAGACTGAAAGAGTAAACCAAGTATTGGAAGATATGTTAAGGATGTACTACATGGATCAACATACTAAGTGGGAAGACTACTTATACCTAGTGGAGTTCACATATAACAATAGTTATCATGCATCACTAGGTATGGCACCTTTCAAAGCCCTATATGGAAGGAGGTGTTGAATTTCTTTATCTTGGGATAATCTGAAGGATCGAGTAGTGATCGAATCGAAAATGATAAAAGAAATGGAAGAACAACTGAAAAGAATTCAACAAAAATTGAAAGAGGCCGTAGATTTCCAGAAGAGCTACGGACCTTAAAAGGATACAAAGGAAAAAAAATTTGGGAGATAGGGTATTCTTAAGGGTGAAACCAACAAATAGTTCTATAAAATATTCTAAATTGGACTCCATATTTGTAGGTCCATTTGAAATTGTGGAAATAATAAGCCTTGTTGCTTACAGACTTGCTCTACCACCAGGCCTATCCAAAATTCATAATGTCTTCCATGTGTTCCTCTTTATAAAATATATTTTTGATCCCACTCATGTTTTGGATGTGTCTAAATTGCAGATGACCAACCCCCTCAAAATTAAAATTTAACCTATTCATGTACTTGGTTTTAGAACCAAGAACCTAAGGAAGAGGAATATAGAGCAATGGAGGTCTAGTGGGACCACTATTTAGATAGAAATACCATGTGGGAAGATGTGGTAGATATGCAATAGTAGTTTTCTTACCTCTTTGAGTAGAAAACTAAAATTTCTAAAAATTGAATTGACTCGAGCGTCAATTGCATGCGTTTATGTGATTTGATGATATATGTATATTTGCATCGAATATGAAAACTAAATATTGAGTAGAGTAGATTATGTTGGTTTGAGTTATTGAGTAGAGTAGCTTGACTTTGGTTTGTGTTATTTACAAAACGATATTTTGTACATGTGCTAGTGTATATATATATTTTTGGATGAATACAATATGGCATGTTGTATGATTTAGCTATATGCCATGTAAAAATAATTGTGATTTTATGATGAATGGGATATTATGTATGAAATGGAAATCATGGTTTTATTTGATTACTTTGGCATTTACTAAATCCTTATGCAAGATATTGCTTGTTTAATTTTGCATAAAACACAGGGATTGTGTTTGTCCTAAGTGGGGGAGGATGTAATGACCCTCCTCACATGGATATTTGTAAATAAGCAAATTGGTAATAACCTTATATTTTCTTGTGAATTGTGGTACTTTTGATTGCTATTGTGTATGTAGGACCAAGTTCAAAGTCGACGAGAAAGAGAAGTTAGTCGATGGAAAAGGTAATAAGGGAAGTGATGATTTGGCTCACGAGTACATGGACACTCACATACTTGCATATCATATAGATGTTATGATTGTCTGGGTTTTGTGTTTGGTTTTGGTGGTGATGATGATGGGAGCCACTGATTATTTTTTATATGCATATAGTTTAATTTTAAAAAAATATATAACATGGGAATGCAAAAAAAAGGATGTGTGTATGTTTTTTTTTAAAGAAGTCTAATATGCAAGTGAGTTGCTATGGACGTTAGTCATAAAGGTGGGCAAATATTATGTTCATGTTTTTCTTTCAAAAATAAATGAATGGAGCTATGCTTGTGGTAGCAATGTACAATATAAAAGAAAATGATTTTTCTTCATGATGAACTAGACGAGTGTGGCATGGAATAGTGGCTAGTTTATCCGCATTGGCAAGGCATTCAATTTCATCATGATTTTGATTCCCTCCTTAACCACAAACCGATAAGGGAGGAAGTGGAAGGTATAAAATAATTTGGATAGATGTAGTGGAAAAAACAATCGGATTGGAGAGGAAACCATCAAGGAACAAAGAGGGGAAGAAAAATATATGGCTTGTTTTGAAAACAAGGGGGAGAACAACAAGAAGGAGGCAACAATGGAAATTTTGGAAAAATCTAAGCAGTCTACTGAAGGTTTAAGCACTCCAAAAAACTCTAGGTAGATCGTTTATAGAACTTATTTTTTGGTAAAATTGAATCTGTCTTATATGAGAAAAGAAAATGAAGATTTGGAATGATTGCTCATTTGTCCAGTGTGAAAAATAAATAGGAAAATCCTTGTGTGAGATTTTATTTGAAATATTGTTGTATGCGTGATTATTTCATAATTCTCATAATTAAAATATAATTTTTTCTTGGGTAGTGAATGATGTTATTTGAGGATTGAAGAAATGTTTTGTGAGTATCACATGCATAGCGTTCTCAAATGATATGTGAATTTTTGGAAATATTTACGAGTATGCATGATTTTGTGATAATAGAAAATACTTTCATGGATTGAGGAGTCAAAATTTGATCCCTTCAATCAAAAAGAATCTTATATCGACGTTATGGAGAGAGGAGTCTCAGCTAGAAGTTTGAGGAAGCTTTCAAGCTTGACGGTGGCCAAGTAATGAATCGATGCTACCAAGGAGTTGGAAAGAAAAATTAAAAGAATCAAAATATTTGTCTTTAAGTGTTTGTAATTTGGTAAAAGTTGCAGTTTGAAATAGTGCAAACAGAATTGAAAATTTGAAGCATGTCATGTTGCAATTGTTGTATTGTGTGGAAAATAGATTTCGTATATCACCTTGTTCAATGACTATTTGTGTTATTTTCAATTCCAAACTCAAACATTAAACTTACATATGATGCTTGTTCTTATAGCAATGAATAAAACTCTAAAATATTGTTGTATTGAAAAGACTCTCTTTTATGATTTAACTGTAGTAATTTTATTTAAAAGTGTAGTTTCCTTGAGAAAGGAATGTTCCAATATTTTTATATATAAACCAATTGTGGTTTGTTTTTATATTGATTATTTCTTCTTCTAGTCATGTGATTACTATTCAAAAGGAGTTATGTTTTGATGGTTCAATATTTTGGAAACTGAGTATGTTGGGTAAAAGATATGGGTACTCTTTTTTATTTGTTCAGCAAAGTGTGACCTTTACTAGCAATCTAGATTTTTAAAACCATACTTTTGAGTCATGATATTAAGATGGCAAATGTATCGAGCTTAGGGTGTTGAGCTCCATACTTATTCTTTTAAGAAGGTAAAATTATTTTGTTTCCTATAAAGCTTGAGACTGGTTGGGAACCATCTGTGAATTTGATATGTAGAGAAAATCAAGCTTAATTAAATCCATGGGGAAATTCTAACTCTAAAACCTTCGATTTCCAGCTTTATGTCAAAATAGTGAGGATCTGGCAGTGTGGCCTACCTTGATAGTTATTCCCTTTACTTTTAATAACGTTGTATGACTTTGAGGGGTGTTGATATTAATATCTCTTGATAGAGTACTATACCTTTGGGTTGTGTCATTATTCTCAAGTTGGTAATGTAATGATTATTCATGAGTATAAGTAGTTTATGGCTTTTCTTGTAAATAAATTTTAGCATAGTAAAACAGTTTTTTCATGATGAAATTGGAATTAAATGATATTAAGTTTTATTTAAGCAAATTGTATTCGAGATTATGAATCATTGCAATATGTGGAAAGAATTCCTAAATCTGAAAAAACTAAAGGTAGAAAATTAAGAAAATAAAAAAGTTTTATGGTTATGCTCATTATATGTTTGAAAAGCTCAAAATAGATGCTTAGAAAAATATAATAAGACTTGATCCTTCCCTTTAGCTTAGAACTATATTATAATTATAGAATGAGAATCATGGTGTGTATATTTTATTTAGTTTTAAAATTAAAAAAGTGTGTAACTCCTGGTATCTCCTAAAACTTAGAGATATTTATAAGTTTCCTTGAGTAGTCTATATCTAGGTGGAAACTTAAACCTTAAACAATTGGGTTAGAAAACTCTTGTGAGGGTTAAGAAGTCCTGGTCTGATTTTGAAAGTGAACATTGAGTAAAAAGGATGCTCGAAAAAAAAAAAATTCACCCAAGAATTGGTGAGGTGCAAGTAGGCACACAATAGTGTCTAGAGCAACTGTAGATTGATAGAAATGGTCAAGTTATATGACCAATTCAAGTCTGGTAACGAGAAGCGGTATGGGATGCTTTCTCTAGGTTACATCTAGAATAGTACTGTGATAGATCTTGTGTATCTTTGACCTAGTTGGTTAAGCCTCATTGTATGGTATGGGATATACTAAAATGGGTCATAAAGAGCATGTGATATTAAGTCCAAATTTAGTGTATTGGCATGTATCTAACCGATTTCGTGAAGAGGACAATCAACAAGACACTAGGCGTAAGTACGTTATTTTTGTATCATTTGGTAAAAGAAAAAGGATGATGATAAGTCAAAGGTTCAAAATGATAAAGGATAGGGAAGCAAGCGTCCACTCTCTAGGTGATATGGGCCCTAGAGGATAACCCTTATCATGGTTTGACCCTTATACCAAAACACAAGGACGTTAAATGAGACAAGTCAACTCCACTAATGGCACCTTTACGGGATATGGATGATCTCATCCACTTGGGTGACTGTCTGCAATAGTCTTAAACCCAAAAGTTGTGTATAATACATGTGCTAAGTTAAAGCTTATACTAATAATTAATTGGGTGAAGCAAGTTTGCTAGGAACTTGAAGGTAAACTTAAGTATGACTGTAGTATAAAAATGAAAAAAAAATTATAGTGATTTGTTTATGACTTGTTTTTATGGTACAACCAAGTGAGTAGATTTGGGTTGCTACAATAAATCTTACAATGGACTAACTTATTAAAATTTAATAGATGGATGAAGACTTTATGAATTTACTAAAATAAAAATGGTTAAAAAATGGACCAAGAAGAATTAGGAAGAAGAGGAAACTAAGTCTTTTATATAAAAATGAGCTAAAAATGATTCATGGAGCTTATGCTTTAATATCATTTGCTTGACCTAATAATATATTTAATATTTATCCCAGGGAGAGGGGGAGGGACCTGCTCCCTTTCCATGCTCTCCCTCCCCTGGTTCTTTCCCAGATCCTGACTCATCCTGGGTCGTCCCATTCTGGGAACGCTTTGTAGCAGATGATCTCCTTTGGGGGAGATCCTTGCCCACTTTATGATCATTTCTCGGTAGTTTCAGGGTTTACCTACTTGAAACCTAGGCCTGGTGCATCCTAGGGTTCTTCTAAGATTTTTTGCATGATCCTTTCCTTGATCTTCCTCAGGCTTTCCTTTGGGATTTTTTTACAATTGTTTTACTTGGATCTGGTTCCTAAGGCTTTATCGATCTATGATGGTTGTAGGTTGGGTTGTTAACTGCTTCCTAGTGCATCCTATGAGGTCTTCACTTCATCAAGGTTGGTCTGGGGGGGACAGTTTCCTCTTTTCCAATGACTCCTCTCTAAGATGCCTTTGGTTGCTAGCGGTCCCATTACTTTGGGTGGGACCCTTTTTGATTTCTTGTTCAAAGGCTTCTTTTTGCTGGATCTACTACTTGGTAGATGCTTAGAGCATTTGCATGGCAAAAATATTTTTTTGACTTTTCCCATTGCAGGTTGAGTGGGACTCAACCTTCCATATGGCTTGCTCACGTGTTGCTATGGTCTGATGGGGAGTTTTTTGAAGATCTAAGGTGCGTTGTATCCACCCTTGGGTGGATCCCAGACTGAAAACAATGGGAGGATGGTTTTTTTTGACGTAGTGGGTCTCACTAGTTGGTACTAGAATTTGGTCTCTTTGCTTAAAAAAAGGGTCTTTTCTAGTTTTTTCCCTTTTTGTTTATGTTTATTTCCATGTACTAAGGCAATGCCTAAGAACTCGGTGCTATAGCCCTTTTGTTATAAGGTTTTTGGATCCTCTTAAAAAATCCAGTTTGTATATAAAATTAACTTACCAAAAAATATATATTTAATATTTTATTTTATTGATGAATGTGAACTCTATATATAACTCAAAAAAATAAATTTAAAATGTGTTTTTTTCTTTGAATATTTTAATATTAAAATGGATAAAGAAGAATTAGGAAGAAGAGGAAGCTAAAAAAAATCTTTCATATAAAAACGAGTCAAAAATGATTCATGAAACTTATGCTTGAATATGGTTTGCTTGACCTGGCAATAAATGTAATGTTTTATTTTATTAATGGAAATGTTATCCATACAAAGAGTTATATGATTCAGCTGATTATTGGACCAACTTGTGCATAATTTGAATAGCTTTAAAATGAGTGGTCATATGTAAAATTCTGAGCAATATTGAGGCAGATACGACCTTGTGAAGTCAACCATTCAAAATAAGAGTAGTGATGATTTTTTAAGTCACAAAAAATAAAATTGCAAATATTTGTTAGCTAGGGTTCGAATGATGGGAAGACCAATGAAGGGCTACCACTTCAATGAGGCAAGACATTCTATCTGGACAAAGAATATTTTAGCTAAGTTTTTTTTCCCTTTCTTTATCTTAGAAATTGTGCATGAAAAATTTATGAAGTTTTTATCAAATATTATATTTGCTATAAGACATTCAAATAAATTTCAATAGATTTTGAGTTTTAGTTTCCTTTCCATGGACCAATTTATAGTTAAATCCTTAGAATCATCTCTAGTAGTAGAGATTAATGAAATCACCTCAGAGAGATCCTCGTTGCTCCAAGATAAGGCGGTTTTTGGTAAATTTGTTGGGTATTGGTCAAGGGCTTCATCCTTGAGAAAATGGATTGATAGAAGTTAGAAGTCTCAAGAATCCATCATTTCTTCCCAAAGGTTTCTTCCTAGCCATTTTTTGTTCAAGGGAAGAAAGAGAAAAATCCTAAAAGGGGGTCCTTGGTTTATGGGAAGAGTAGGACTCTTTCTTACCCATTGGTATGAGGACTTTTCACCTGAAAATGTAAATCTATCCCTAGTACCATTATGGGTTAGGATATTTGGTTTGTCCATTGAGTTTTAGGAAATAGATACCTTCAATGCAGTAGGCAACACTCCAGGATAATTCCTTGAGATTTTAGATATGACGAAAGATGGATTCTTGGCTATTTATGCTCGAATATTAGTTATGATTGATATAAGTAAAGCTTTACCAGAACCAATAATTCTTAAGTAAAGGGATAAGATGTGGATCCAATCTATAGATTATGAAAACATATCTTTTAGATGTAGAATATGTCATGATATGGGGTATATTGAGAGATCATGCCCAAATAAGATCCCAACATAATCATATGTAGAAAACCACAAGAGAAACTTACAAATGGTTATGCATGAATATGGTTTCAACTTCCAAAAAATAGATCTAGAAAAATAAAAGAAAATAAATAGTGGAGACCAATAAGGAAGGATATTGGAAGAAATACCAACTCTTTTGAGGCTTTAGCCTCTGAAGAAAAAGTAGATCAAAACTTAGAGGACACAATACGATAATTTCAACATATTAACAAGAAATCGTCTATTCTTGTATGATCCTAATTTAAGGAAGAACATTCTCGATGAACCTAAGGAATGTGTCTTATCAAAATTTGAAGACTCTTTTGAAGTACCATGCACCATTCAAGAGAAAAAAATTGGTAAGGAAAATACAGTTTTAGAAGTTAATACCTTTGCCATTATAAAGAAATACCATAAAATGAGCAAGACAAGTCAAAAGCTTCTATAATAGAGCCGGGAGAGGATAAAAATGATGAAAAATAAAATTGTAAAAGAATATTGAGGAATAAAATAATAAGACCTACTCCTAATATAGGTAAGCCAAAAATACGAAAACCCTCAAACTATCAAGTAATATCTAGGGAAGCAAGAACAAACATAGATAAAGGAACATAAACAAAGTTGGTTGAGCTTCTCTTTACCAAAAAATAAAATGATATTGGTAATACATAGGTGGGACCAAAAGTCCCTATTGAGACATGATTATCATCTCATGGAATATAAGGGGTGTTAATGCTCCCTCAAAGTAGAGGTGTATTACGAACCTATTTTTAAGTAATAAGTCTAATATTCTTTGTATCCAGGAAACTAAAATGACAAAATAAGTTTCAAAAACTATGAAAGCAGTATGGGTAAGATGTGAAGGGGATGCTATGGATTCTAAATGAGTGGTAGGGGGAATTCTTACTTGTTGAAATCCTTCTAGAACCTCTTGTGTAACCATTCATAAAACTAGGTATTCGATAGCCTCTTTAGTCACTTTCTACTTCACAAATATACGTTTCATCCTTATCAATGTCTATGGACCTACAATTCATTCAGGTAGATTAGAATTTTAGAGTGGGATTGAAGTCTTTCTAATAAATAAAGTCCAAGAAATCCGATTCATGATCATTGGATATTTTAATGCCATAACCAAGTTGGATGAAAATTTTGGGGAATTTAGGAAATTAACCCAAAGTATGAAAGATTTATCAGCTTTTATTCAAAATAATAATCTATGAGAAGTTGAGTTTGAAGAAGACAACTATACTTGTACCAAAAATAGGAGAGGCAAGAACCTAATAGCAGAAAAATTAGACAGATGCATTCTTAGATCATTGGCTATATGACAAAACTTGTTCTAAAATTAATACCTTAACAAGGATTGGTTCAAATCACTAACCAATAAGAGTTAAAATGGTGGTAAGTGTAGGGTGGAATACATAGTTGACTTAAAATCCACCCAAATCAAGAAGCTCATATCTCGATCAGGTTATGATGAGGTGGAAGTTTTCACCACAAATATATACTCCGCTCTTGACAAAATCTTGCTCGAGCCTTAGTAGCAAAATTCAAGCGAAAGGAGGAAAGCGAAAAGGGTTTTGGTGTTGCCCGCCCAATCGAGGCAGAATTTTGTGTAACCATAAAGAGCGACTTCAACCCAATTATCCCACCTCAAAATGGGCAAATGTTTTAGACGCCCTAAGGACAAAGTTGCATGGAATTTTTTGCCCCGGATAGGATGGCCATTTTGAAGATCCTCAGGGGCAAAAATAGGCTAAAAGTTATACCCAAGTGAAACAACAAAGCAAGAGTGAGCTATCACTTACGATGGAGCTCCAATAACATCTCATCCAAAATCTAAACTACAAATCGATGCTATTCTAGACCTCAGAGCCTAGCTTTGAGACATTTTTAATTTGTATTTAATACCAGCCATTTGACATTGTAGTCCATTTATTGGAATCCAAGGGTAGACTTACCTGTCAATGAAATGCAGTTAAAGGGAGACGTATTGTAGGCGAAGTTAATGATCCACCAACAAAGCTAGTTTCATAAATGAAGCAAGTACAATTACATAGACCAAGACAGAGTAATAAAGAGGGGGTTAAGTTAATAGAGATGGTCTGAGGTTGTACTAGGTTCCTTGAAGGGGCTAGTCAAAATTGAGGAGGAAGTTAGAAGAATGATAGCCCGCTGCTCAAAGGGTACGATGCACTTTAATGAATATGCCCAACGTAAGAGGGAAGCCAGGTCTGATGGCTATAAAATATGAAATGTAACTCATTCAGGGTTCAAATCTAAGCTATTACAATTTGTAAGTAATAATGGGAGTTCATTAATACAAAAATAAATTGTCTATCCTTTGGATCATTATACCCATTTGTATGTATATTTTTATGTTTGTGCTTTTATATTAAAACTGATAAATGAATTAGTTGTTATTCTGCTATCTGGATTCTAACTGTTTATTTATCAGATCTATAATTTACAAACATAATGCTAAGCATGAATTTTTAGTAGTTGAAATGCATTAATTGGTCTATTAAATGATTGTCTGTGTGAATGTATCTCCCATTAATGTAGCTTATCCACCCACTTCATATCACCGTTAGTTTATTTCTTTTTTTTAATTCTCTTATTTATTTATGTTTTGTTAGTCTGAAGTGATAAGGAATCAACCTTCTCCAAATATTGGCTATTATATTACAATACCTTTCAACCCTTCTATGTTGGTCTAGTCCGCAGGGCGCACAATCCTTCCATTAGGTGCAGATTACTGACCAATAGTTTTTGGCACGCCCAGTGGGATGATAGTCTCAAAATTTTCTATAGAATAGAGATAGGTGATTCTCTACTTTAATAAGGTATCCAAAAAACACCTGGTGACTCTATTGAATCCTAAATCCATCCAATTGTGCAGTAGAAATATCTCATGATTATAAGACACAAGGTTTTTCTTTTTGAAGAATCTATCGAGTTCTTTGAGTTGTGTTTCTTGAAGTGGCAATCATCAACCTCTCCTGAACCCATTACATTATGTACATCTCTCAGTGATCAGCAACCTCTTGACCTTGATACTAAAGAACCGATGATTCCCTTCAAAGAAATGGCCCAAAATCAGTGGGGTACCCTACCTAGAATAATACTGGTCTGCTCAATCTCGCTAACCAGAATACCATTCCCCTTGTAGCTCTAAAAGTGTTAGAGTATATCATAATATATCCTAATTTTTTACTAGGATAAGTTTGAGTGGCTAAGATTAACTCAATTAGTTATGATCCAATGGATCATATTGTACACCTTTGCTATTTAAGCAAGGTCTCTTTCATTGAATAATATCAAGTTATTTTATTTTTCCAACATGGTATCAGAGCGGGCTTTCCCTACCCTATGATCTTGAGGATATTTTCCTCATGGGGAGATTTCCCTCATGGAAATCCCTCCATTTTTTCCCTCTTTTTTTTCTCCATTTTTTCTTCAAAATAGGGATTATGCTCTCCATCCTTTGATGGATCAAAAACTAGAAATTTGAGAAAAATTGCTATCCAATTTTATTTTTAGGGTCATTTATTGATTAGGTATATTCTTTCTTAATATATTTGGTTTCTGGGATTATTTGGTGTAGACATTCTATTTGTGGCTGGTAGCAGCAGTGTTCAACAGCCATAGAGTTATGATCTAGCCTTATTGTAGTAATTTTGGAGTAGGCAAACCCTAGCCAATGCTTTTTTTGGAAGCTCAATGTGGCCCCAATGTGGTGGTTGTGTCTTCATGCTTTGTTGGCCTTATGCTAGAGGAGGTATTGTTTATTATATAAAAAAAATCAATAAGGCCACTGTTGTTGTCAACTCAGGATTGTTCTTGATGGTTGTTATGGGTCTACTCTTCCCTGTTGTGCTACACTTTACACATACAGAGGTATATTTTGGATGATCAAAATTATCTCTTCAAAGTTTTAGTAGTTGTATCATGCTTGTGGCATAAGGATTTGTATTCCAGCTAAAGAGTCACAGAAATCTTTACGAATTAGTGGTCGAGAGTGAGAAACAAAATGAAGAGGGTTTCCTAGATTATGGAGGAGGGGACCATCCCCATGGTGTTGGGGATTTTATACAAGGTATCCATGAATTTCTAGGATAGGGTCACCCACACACTCTCCCATATGGTGTCCCATGACCCCCCACTATCGGTAAGATCAACCCACGGATCACAGAAAAAGGATCGCTAGAGAAAGTAATACGGCCACCAAAAATTTTTAGGCCATAAAAATATTTGATGCTTTGGCTTTTCCACGTGGTCTTCTATGATCATTTTTTTGTGCCTAGATTATTTGGACGTAGAAGTCCTGAGCTCCCCATACGAAACAATCAAAACCTTTAGGTATGCTTGCAAAAATTCCACTTGTAATACCTTCCACAATGGGCGACTGTTTCATGAGTTATCGAGGTTTGCACCGCACAAGGACATTCATCTCCACATTTCAAGCCCACATATAATGTTATCCTATATTATTCTATGTGGAAATCCTACGTTGAACTCATTGGAGCATGGACGCGAATGTAGAATCACTGCATTAATGGAGGTCTTTCTCCACCACATTGCCGCTGTTAGCATTCAACACTCAGGAGGCTTTGTTCAATTTTTTCAAGGAGAATGAAATACTTAATGGATGTCATGGATGCTATGGATGTGTTTCCCAGAATGGATACCTCAGATGCTCAAGATTTACAATAGAGATGGTGTAAGCATCAAATTCTAGCGATTCCATTTATCGTGTGCTCAAAATGCTAAATCTATTTTTAGATTATCTTGCGATTGAGGTGCATTTCAACTCCCAAAATTATACCAGATGATCTAAATCCTATGGATTATATTCTACCATTGATTCCCATGCACTAAAGTTACATCCCTGGGATGTGGAGAAGTGAAGAAGTAATATTGCTATCAAGGGTTTTCATGTGGGGGTGCTTGCGACAAAGGAATAGGTCTACATGGCGTTCATTGCAGAGCTCTTCTATGAGCTAGAGAAGGTAGAAAGTTGAGGGTGCCATGCTTCCCAAGGTGTGTGCTATCACCAAGATAGCCACGTTGGCCCTAAAAGTCCTCCCAAAAGCTCCATGGTTTTGACTATTACATGATGGTTTTGTGGGGTACCACTTAAGGGGGTGTTAGAGATATCCTAGTACCACTTAAGGGGGGTGTTAGAGTATATCATAATATATCCTAAGTTGTTACTAGGATAAGTTTGAGTGGTTGAGATTAACTCAGTTAGTTATGATCCAATGGATCATATTGTACACCTTTGCTATTTAAGCAAGGTCTCTTTCATTTAATAATATCAAGTTATTTTATTTTTCCAACAAAAAGCACTACCCATTTATTACAGTACTGGTAAAACAACATTCATACATTGTGAGGATGTTGTGGCTCTAGCCGTAGTCCACAACATCACTGATAAAGATGTTATTATAAAGCTATTGGTCATTTTTTTAAAAGTTAAGATGCTATACTGGTATAGAACCCTTCTTGATGGAAGTATTACTTCATGGGCTAACCTAGCTAGGAGGTTGGTTGCTAAGTTTAATGAGCAGACTTATCCCTTCTCCCCACTCACCTAGTTTACCACCATACAAAAACACCCCCAGAAGGAAATAAGTGATTTCAATATCATATTTACTCGTTCTTGTCATAGGTTTCTTGATGGTCTTAGACCAACTAATGAGTAAGTTGTATACTATTATCTAAGAGTTTTTAGCCCTAATTTGATAAGCCAATGTCCTGAATTTTCTCCAAATTTTCCAAGAATCCATAAAAGCTGAGAAGCTTATGATAGCTATCGGATGGATTCCCATGAATCCCACTATGCCTCTCTTCCCCAAGCTACCCCAGATCCAACCACTATTCACATCCTCAGCATTGCTCTACCTTATGAATCCTTCTCCTCTAGCTAGCATACCATAATGTTATACCCTCTCAATGGCACCTGCTCCTCCAACAATACCCACATTGCCAGCTCTCCTTGTACCCATTGCAATACCAACACTGCCAGTACCAGATCCCTAGATGGCCATCCTATTAGACTTTTCAAACTATGTCAAAAACCTCAACATGGATGTCCAAAATTCTATCAAAAGTCTCAAAAATGAGATGATTCTTATGAAAAGGAGAGAGGAAAAAAGGAATTTTCAACCAAGGAGATTCTCGTATGTCTCTCGAGATCAAGTTGCTTCTACTAGTAAAGCCCTAAAAAGAACAACTAGTGTTCTCACTAATGAAGAAGGAGAGCCCTCCTCCTTAGCCCCTCAGTCAGATTACAAGTGCTCTACATGCAATGATCCTCATGCCAAAAATACATGCATGATGCACCAACACTATGTGCAAAAGATTTTTGTTGAGAGAATAGATAAACACATAAGGGCCATGTCAATTTAATCTGAGAAAGTGAACATAATTGTATGATGGCCTCAAATGAGCAATGTTTTAGTGTTTAATATGTTTGGAAAGAAACCAATATCGGTAAACCTTGAAGACCTCAGTCCTCTGAAGGTGACCAATGACAAGAAAGAAAGGGAGGAGACTGAAAGGAAGATTTCCCAAGTGGCTCTTGCCTAAAAATTTCATGTTCCAAGGAAGGAAAACCCACCCAATGTCGTCCAACCCAAAGCAATACCAACACAAGAGGAGGCTAGGGACAGGCTGAAATACACTTCCCTGATGAATAGGCAGTGGATAGAAGCCACTCAAGAATACCATAATAGGTATGAAGGCTATCATAAGGACAAGGAGAAGCAGATGGATTTTGTTGGCTTCAATATAGTAGAAGAATTAAAAAGGACCCCCTCAAGGGTTAGTATGTTTGACACCCTATTAATGCCTGGTAAAATTGATCTGCTCCAAGCAACATTACAACTGATAAAGGTCAAAACAAATCACCTCTTGAACAAAATTTGGCTCAAGAAGCTCCCATCATGGGGACGACAAGAATAGGCCTTCTCCATTCTACCTATCATTAGATATCGAAGGGTGGGTGGTGCATAATTTCATGATAGACTCAGGTGTTGCTACAGTGGTGATACCTAAGGTAGTATGTGATGTCATAGGTATAGAATATATAAGGAGCTATCCAAGAGTCTTGCATTTGGATGGCACTCTAGTCAAAACCATAGGATTCATCAAAGATGTCCCAATGGTCTTGCATAGATTGCCTCAAGTCACTATAATACAAGAGGTAGTAGTCGTGGATCTGAAACCTTACTTTGGAACGTGTATTTCCAAGGAATTCACTACCAAGCTTTGAGGGTATTTGTCACTGGACTATTCTCACATGGCGATACCCTTCACTATTCTCACATGGAGATACCCTTCAAGGGTAGAAGGGTTAAAATCTTCTCAGAAAAACATTTCTCTTTTCATATATAAATACTTAAGGAGGAAGATCAGTAGGAGAAAACGGTGGGCATCATCATTGAAGAGGAAGATCTAATGGAAGAGGTCCTAGAAGAACTTCAGAGTGAGTACCAATTTTCATTAAGAGATTTTAATGCCATGATTGAAATAAGGATTGACACTTATTCTATCAAGAAACCAGAGGGAGAAATATAAAGGAAAAATACCAAGTAGAATCAGATCAAATGTGGAAGTTGTACTTTGATGGGGCTAGATGTAGAAATGGTGTAGGCATGGGAGTAGTGCTAATAACACCAACTGGAGATCAAAAAACTTTTTCTTATGGACTGACCTAGAGATGTACTAATAATGTAGTGGAATATGAAGCCTTATGCTTAGGGTTGAGAAAGGCTGAGAAGCTGGGAGTCAATAACTTGCTAATATTTGGTGTTTTTGAACTGGTGGTGAATCAAGTCACTGAAAATGTGTGAGCAAGCAACATTATCTCAGAGCATACAAGAATCGAGTCTAGAATTTGATGGAATATTTTGAGTCTTTGACTATCAAGGCAATTCTTAGAGACCAAATACTCATGTTGATACCCTGACGGCCACAAGAGCTAATTATTATCCTCTATCAAATGTTATATATAGACCTAAGGTAGTTAGGTTGATATACCGACCTTCATTCCTAGACAAGGACATATTATGGCAAGTGTTTGAAAATTATGAACAAATAGTGGATTTCCTAGTTTAGGAAATGAACTGCTCCATTGAACACGTGAAATATGAAGATCAGGGAGAAGAAGAAGGCTTCTTGCAGTTGAAAAATTATCATATTTGGAAAGGACTGATTACACTGGAAAGCTTAATTGACACTCATGATTGTCCAGCTAGCCACATGATCAAAATTGATGACGAAGAATCTAAAGAGATCCTAATAGTCCCAAGAAAATACGTGAATGTCAATACCAACTATTCCAAAGAGGAGCTAACTGCAATACAGGAACTATGTAGAAGATATAATGATATTATAGCCAGGACCTATGGTGACCTGAAATTTTATGATAGAAACATCATTCAACATACCATTGAGTTAGAGTCTTGTTCTAAGCCAGTCAGATAAAAGCAAAGACCAGTCAACCCAAAGATTGAGGTCTTGATGAAACAAGAGCTTCTAAAGCTACTTAATGCCAAAATAATATATCCCATTAAACATTCAACTTGGATGGCAAATTTGGTCCCAGTGATAAGAAAGAATGGAGATATCAGGCTATGTGTTGATTTTTTCAACCTAAACAAGGTCTCTTTGCAGGACCACTATCATCTGCCTCAAATTGATCAAATACTACATATTTTAGTGGGGCGAAGAGATTTTCTCTACTAGATAGCTTCTCAGGCTTCAATCATATCTGGGTTTGAGATGAAAATCAGTACAATATAGCCTTTACCACAAAATGGGGAACTTTTTCCTATCAGTGTATGCCCTTTAGACTTTCAAACGTAGGATCTACCTTATAAATACCAATGGATATAGCGTTCAAAGAACTGGTCAATAAGGTGATCATCATCTACCTCAATAACATGATGATGTTCTCACATAAGAAAGAATAACATATCGAGCACTTGGCTCATGTTTTCAAGAAATACAAGGAATTCTAAATATCACTGAATTCCAAAATTCAGTGTTTGCCATTCAAAAGAGCAAGCTATTGGGGCATGTAGTGTAAAAAAAAGGGCTTAATATTGATCCTAATAGAGTAAAATATAATTTATAACTACCCGTGCCAATGAAAAAGGGGTCTTCAATCATTTTTTGGTCAAATCAACTTCGTGCAAAATTTTATTTTTGAATTTTCTCCAAAAGTCAGACCAATGATCGAAATGCTAAAAAGAATGCATAGTTTGAATGGATAGAAGATCAGTGGGAAGCTTTTAGAGAGATAAAAGAAGCAATCTCAAGAGCATCTGTGTTAATCAATCCATACTATACCAAAGATTCTATCCTATATGTGTTTGGGGTGGAAGAGAGTTATGCTATAGTTCTTACTCAAAAGAGGGATGACGACGATGAAAGACCAATTGCTTTTCTTAGCCAAACCTTGCAAAAACATGAAGAGAAATACAATTTTATTGAAATACAAGTATATTCCATCATGAAATCCCTCAAAAAATTTAGGCAAATCTTATCTCAAATCAAATTCTTGGTATATGTCATCCACCCATATGTTAGAAATTTCATCATACGAGGAGAATTAGGTGAGGGAAGGGATGGTTGGACATCAAAAATTAAGGAGTCAGGTGTAGAAATCAAGCCAATAAAACTTGTGATGGGTAGGACCCTATGCCAACATCTAGCCCACTCTATGGTTGAGCTTTCGAATATGATTATGGAAGGAGACCGTCTTACTGAATATGAAGATAACCAAAAAGTGGCTACAACATGTATTGATCAACTCATCCATTACTTTGACTCTAGAAAATATCCAAAAGGACTGAAAACATCCCAAATGAGGAGGTATAGACTCTAGTCAATAAATTATGTGATGGTTGGCAATGTCCTCTATCAACGCAATTTTAGTGGTGTACCTCTTAGATGCATAGCACCAAAAAAGATTGAAGAAATCTTGAAGGAATTCCATGGAAGATTCTCAAGGGAACATTACTCAAGGTAAACCACAGTCACTAAAATCTTAAGGGCCAAGTTTTACTAGCCAACAATGTTCTCTGACGTATTCAAATGGGTCCAGTCCCATGACAAATGCCAAAGGTTCATTGAAAAATCTAAACATGTTGCTCTTCCCCTGTGGCCAGTAATAGTAGAAGAACCATTCTAGCAATGGAGGTTAGATTTCATTGGTGAGATCAACCTAAACTCAATGGTGGGTCATAAGTATGTACTCACGACCACTGATTACTTCACAAAGTGGACCGAAGCAAAAGCTACCAAGCACACTGACCAACTAATGGTGGTTAATTTCTTGGAAAGGTTGATAACCAGGTTTGGCATTCCTTCCACCATTGTATTTGATAATGGTACTCATTTCATAGGAGCTAAGATCCTAGAGTTTGCCAAAAAATATGGAATCTATTGGAATGCATCTTTGAATTATTATCCATAGGGAAATGGCTTGGCAAAATCTACCAACAAGAATATTTTGAAAAATTATCAAGCGCAATATAGAGTGTAATCCCAAGACATGGCATCTCCTACTATATCAAGCATTATGGGCGGACCGAATTGCCCCTAACAAGGCACTTAAGACTTCTCCCTACGCGTTGGTGTACGAAAGAGAGGTAATTATTCCAATCAAAATAGAACTCCTTGCCTTAAATTTCATTGATGAAACAGAGGTGAAGGATATTCCTACCATCAAGAAAATACTAGCCCAACCCTTTTCGATTGGAAGAGGAGAGAAATGTAGCATATGATAATCTATGTCATCATCAAGATGTGGTTAAACATTGGTTTGATAAAAAGGCTATGCCTAAAACATTTTGTGAGGGGGATTTGATCCTGAAGTGGGATGTTAAGCGTGCGAAACCATGGGCACATGATAAATTTGATTCATTCTAATTAGGCCCTCATCCAGAGATACAAGCATTCAAATGCATATCAGCTATAGGATTTGGAGGGGAGGCTACTACCCATTCCTATGAATGGTCAGTACCTTAAGCACTATGCTTAATCCTTCTCAATTCTAGAAGTGTATATATGTAAATAGTATTTCTTATTTATGATTTATTTCCTTTAAAAAGTAGTTCAATTAGCTTATAAAATTTTGGGCTCAAGTCTGCATGTAGTGTGTAAGATCCTTGTTTCAGCAAAGCCTCAGTCATTGTAGTGGACAACCAGTTATGATAGTTAAGAGAAGGGCGGTAAGGGCTAAAAATAATTAGATAGGGTGGGCAATAACAAGAGAGCTTGGCAACCCCTCGAGCTGAAAAGACCACCCACCTGGGGTAGGAAAAGGGAAAAAAATGGAATCAAGGTGAAAATACAAAGAGTTCACCCACATTTGAAATCATACGGATGACTAGAAGCATCACCCATCACATTGAAGAGGCCTCAAATCCCACCATAATGGACTCGTACCCAGTAGTATGGAGTACAATTATCCTCCTCAAATGGGAGAAGATATTATTCTGCAATAATGTTGCACAACGACCAATGACTTTAATCGCTTTCACATGTTTCAACTGAAAACAAGTGTTATTAATGAAAAAGCATGGGAGACTATTGTCATCACAATTCCTAAAGTTGGAAACTAGGAGCACCATTCAAATATGGAGGTTAGACCACATCCCAAGAACAAAAATGGGATAAAATAGAAAAGAAAGTGAGGATAATGGTGTGTGTGCATCCCAATGCAGACATTTAAATCATCATGAAGGAAGGTGCACTCTTCTAGGCAGGGAAGTAGTTTAGGTATTTAGAAGATCTATGTCCCTAATCACCCATTACCAATAATGAGGCAAAAAAAATGTAATAGTGCGATATACAAGGAGAGATAATTTAGAAGTAGCTACTTTAGGCCGCATTGACAAGATGAAATGATAGGTGCTTAAATTTTATTGATTACGAATCTAACTCTAGAAAATCTAAAAAAAAATTAATAATCATTAGAAGGAGCTCAGTTCAAGAGATTTGTTTTGTTCTTGGTAAAACTCCCCAAATTGTCTTGTTATCACCTTGTGCATGATTCTCATCTTAAGCTACAAGTAACTTGAGAAAGAAGTCAGTGAGTTGTTCTTGGCCTCATATAAAACTTTGAAAAGGAAGCAAAGCACAGTGGAAGCAACACTACCCAGCCTAAAATCTATGAAGCCCCAAGAGTTGTTGCTTCTAATACTCCTACAGTAATTAGAGAGAGACCATTAGAATGGGAAATACGAAGACAAAATAAGTTGGAAGATTTGTATGAGGGTCTTAAGGACATTGAAGTGGTAATCAAAGATAAATTCAATATTATGAGAGAAGCCTCAGTAGCCATAGTAGAAAACGAATCCAACCACAGGCCATCTACAACCACTTGGATAAGTTATCTTACTCCCTATATGCCATTCTTGATCCATCCTTACCTTGAGCTAGTACAAGCAGTAGTGACACATTATGACCCTACCAGCGGTGGGGTTCGAAATGCTTAGGGCCAAGTAATATTTATCATTAGCGCAAACGCTATCCAGGAGGCCTTTTTTCCAAAGAGTGCTATGATCCAGGACCTATGGGGAAGCACGAGATTCAAAATGATTGGGGTGAGCAAGGATGATAAGAAAGCGCAATTGCTCAAAGATAGCCCCAAGATGTGGATAACCAAAGCCCTTGGAAAGCTCCCAAAGGACTATGATGTCAAGTCTTGGCCTTTGGCAGAAGCTAAAGAAGAATACCAATCTATCTTGTCTCTCCTAGCTGTCATGCTAGGTTTTCCTTTGAACAAAGAGGTTTACCCATATAATCTGGTAATGGATCATGTGATCTCCTAGCCCTACAAGAATATCAGGTTTGATTGGGTGGATTTTTTAGCCTGGAGCATCCAAAAGCAGTTGGTGGAGTACCAAGCGGGAGCAAGCAAGGAGTTCTAGTATGTATCTCATCTAGCCTGGATGGTATTTTATCATATGCCCCGAGATAGACATTCTATAAAAAATTAGGAAAGAAATGATAAGGAATAAGTGTGTCAGTCTATTTAATGGACCCATGTTCTCAGAAAGAGTAGCTCATACATGGATTTTAACAAACAATTTTTGGGACCTACCCTTTTGTATGTTAACCAGGTTTATCCGCACTTGTCCTAGAAAGCGGTAATTTTTTTGCAAACCAATTCACAAGAAATTGGAGATTACTACTTCATGCAGGATGGCACCTACAATCAGGCTCTATGGATTCTTTGACTTTCCCTACCTGCTACCCTTTTATGTCATGGATTAGGTTTTCGGTATGGAGGTGTGTCATCAAATCTACTATGCCAAAGCAAAATGGGGTAATGGAACTAGAAGAAAGTGATATTATCGAAGTCCATATTTTTTGACCCAATTCTTCTATCCAAGAAGAACTGGGCTCATTTCTATCAGCTGGATTATAGGCTGTCAGTTCTTGGACTTCCTCAAGTGCCACCCAAGTGGCATTATGATCCTAACCATACCCTATAGAAGAAGCTTACGGATAACACAAGACCAAGATAGTTTAGGCACCATGAAAATGAAGGCAACAAAACAATGCTCAAATACAAAATATGCCAGAAGGTCAAGTTCTCCCCTTCACAAGATTTGATATGCATAACCAACCAGTGTGGAGGGTGGATTATTCGTATTGAAAGGTTTTTAACCCAAATAAATATCCTTCTCAACTAATAAGAGGGATGCTATTTCAAGACATTATGGACAAAAGAAAATGGTTTGACCATAAGACTAAACAATGGTGGATTATGTGCTGTGAGTAGGATGACACCAAGGAAACATACCCACGGGGATCTGATGTAGATTTATCTAGTAAATACAATGTTAACTATGAGCTCTTGAAGAAAAAGGACAAGGAGGTAGAAGACCTCACTCCTGAAGTTACAAAGAAAAAGAACACCAAGGACATAGAACATAGCCGAGAGATTTAGAGGAGGATGACGAGGAGTAAGAATCCCAAAGTGATTGCCAAGAACCAACCATATCACTAGTGGAAAGGATGAGTGAATAAAAGACACCACATGTAGGCCCTTCAATGGAGGCCATAGTGATTAGGTCATCCAAATTGGGGGTGTAAAACCACAAAAGGCTCAAGCCTCAGTGTCTCAAAAGGCCCAATCTAGCAAGAAGTAAAAAACCACACCAATCCTATATCAGGGTCAGTCATGACACGTGGTGACCCTAAAAGTGTCCAAGGTGGAGGGAATGATCACTTCAAGAAAATTCTAGAGGTGAAAAATGGCCTCAAGAGAAATCCCAAAGGTCATCTAAGAATAAATTGTAGTAGAGCAGGTGGTCTCACGAACGCCTTCCCCCCAGAAAACCTATTCACCACAAGTAATTGAAGACTCCCCCATTGTGGTCCAATTCCTTTTCATTGAAATAATACCCGCCATAAACCATATGATACCTGTGTATACCAAACATTCACTACCTAGGGAACCCCGAAGCTATCTACCACCTCCGTCAATTGATCCATCTAGTGAAACCCTCCTACCATTGCAGTCATTGCCAGAAAAGGAACCCTTATCTGGTACTCCTCAACATCAACCAGAGCAAGAACAACCTAACTACCCATTTCTTTCCATTTCTCGCCCAAGACAGCAAACCGATTTTGTGAGCTCCTTCCAAGATTGCACCCTGGCGTTATGTCTTGTAACCCCCCTTCCATATTTTTTGACTAACCTAGTTATTGTGTAGGTAATAGAGAAGGACCTACTAGAGGTATACTCGATGTTGAAAAGTACTCAAGAAAACCAAAAGAGGTGGGAAAATCAGCAATGGGAAGTGCTCAGAGAGAATGCACACCGATAGCCCCTTCGATGTGCATGGAACTAGATATCGTAGAAGGAATGCTTCATGAGGTAGTGGTTGTACCAAAATTTAGCAAGCCCCTTATTGAAATGGAATAAAAAAATTGGGGTCTCCATGTAACATCCAAATATGTTACAAAAATACCAAAGGCATAGACTCTCTGGAATTTACACATATAGGTTGACACTCTACTCTCGTAGAGCAGTAGAGAGGAGAGATACCTGAAATAGACCAAGAAAAGAATCAACAACCTCGAGGAAAAGTTGAAACAAGCAAAGACTAGGCAAAAAGCTTTAGAGCAGTAGGTACACCAGTTATAGGAAGGATAGAACAAGACTACCTTCCAAAGAATACTGTAAGAGAAGGAAACAAAGATTAAGGTATGGAAGGCAGAGTTTTAAGTTACTCAAGAATCGACTAGAAATAAAGAGGTCGAGGTTCAAATTAGAGCACAACAACTATAAAGTGCTCTAGATGAGGTCACAGCTAAACTTGAAAAGGAAAAGAGTGTACCTCATGAGATAGTCATCACCAAGTCCTAGATAGAAGGTATCAAACAATTCTATTTGGACAAGGCAAGAAACACCATGATCAAGATACTCCCCTCTTTCACAAAGAGGCTTGTTGATGTAATGTCAATTTCAAGGTGAACGGATGAGGACACATCAAGAAAATGATAAGTGGTCCATGGCATGGGGTCTCAAGCATTCGTTATCAATATGATGTTCAAGCAAGTGAATCCCACTCTGATGGATTTCTCAGAACATGAAAAGTATCACATTAGGCATTGTATGGATCAAGTACTCTTCATCACAGATATTTACTTTGAGAGCAAAGAGATTCATATGGTATTGAAAAATGAGGTTGAAAAAATGAATGCCATGAATGCAAAATTAAAGGAGCTTGGCTCACCAAGATTCTAGAAAAACAACAAACAGTTCTTCGTAGCAAGGGACTTGAATGATATATTTTAAGTACTAAAACAAGATCACAGAGACATCATTGCTCTTGGTGAGCCTATGGAAGTCAAAAAAATTATGGATATCATATTGAAGTTCTCTAGTCTCAATGCCAAAGCAGAGGAGGTGGTAGAACACTATGTGAACCTTCCTTACAGGAACCTAAATCGATTGGGTGACATCGATGAATTTTTGAATAATGCCCCTATTCCCTCATTCGTTGAGTGGAAATGCATATGCAAGGATTTGAACATCCAACCTCTTGTGAGGATGGTGATGCATACTGAACATTCCAAGGGATGGGGAGGACAGTGAGGCGATTCTGCAACTGCAAGAAACTTTTGAGTAAGCCTAAAAGGCCCTAATGGGACAACTTATTTTTGCAAAATTCCTTGTTTTAATTGACTTTGTAACCTAATGGACCAAGGCCAAGGTCAATTTTTTTTAAATTTTGACTTAATTATTAAATTGGGAATCTGGATTCACTATATTTTCCAAGCAAAAGGGCCCTTGAAGTCGTCAAGAATGTAGGGCAGAATACATAGTTGACTTAAACTCTGCCCAAATCAAGAAAGCTCATATCTCGGGTGGGTTATGATGAGGTGAAAGTTTTTGTCGTAAAGATATGCTTCGCTCTTGACAAAATCTCGCCCGAGCCTTAGTAGAAAAATTCAAGCGAAGGAGGAAAGCAAAAAGTTTGTCGACGCTACCTGTCCAATAAAGGAATTTTGTGTAGCCATAAAGGGTGACTTCACCCCAATTGTCCCACCTCAACATGGGTAGATGTTTTAGAGGCCCTAAGGTGGAGTTGCATGAAATAGTCAACCCTATAAAGGGTAGCTATTTTGAAGATCCTTAGGGGTAGAAATAGGCTAAAAGTTCTACCCAAGTGAAACAACAAAGTAAGAGTGAGATGTCACTTATGATGGAGCCCCAAAACATCCCACCCAAAAGTTGAACTGCAAATCGATGATATTCTAGGCCTCAGAGCCTAGATTCAAGTTAATTATCATTCGTATTTAATACCATTTGTCCAATATTACAGTCCATTTATTGGAACCCAGGTGTAGGCTTCCCTGCCAATGCAATGCATTCAAAGGGAGGCATATTGCAGGCTGATTTAATGATCTGCCACAAAGACAATGCCATAAATGAAGAAAGTACAATTGCATCGACCAAGACAAAGTAAGAAATTAGGGGTAAAGTTAATAGAGACAGTATTAGGTTGTACGAGGTTCCTTGAAGGGGCTAGTCAAAACAGAGCATGAAGTCAGAAGAATGATTGCCCATTGCTCAAAGGGTATGATGCACTTTAATGAATCTGCCCAACGTAAGAGGGAAGCCAGATTTGATGGCTATAAAATATGAAATGTAACTCATTCAAGGGGTTGGCTCTAATTGATTACAATTTGTATGTAATATTGGGAGTTCATTAATACAACAAGACATTGTTTGACCTTTAGATTATTCTACTCATTTGTATGTATATTTTTATGTTTGTGCTTTTCTGTTAAAATTGATAAATGAATTAGTTGTTATTATGCAATATGAATTTTGACAGTTCATTATCAGTGCTAGAATTTACAAACATAATGCTAAGCGTAAATGTTTAGTAGTTACAATGCATTAACTGGTCTATTAAATTATTGTATGTGTGAATGTATCTCTCGTTAATGCTTGCATATATCTTGATGCAGCTTATCAGCCCACTTCAAATCATTTTTAGTTTATTTCTTTTGTTTCTTTGTTAGTCTAGTCCACAGGGCGCACAATCCTTCCATTAGGTGCAGATTACTTACCAACAGAACTCCAGCACCAACAAATGGGTGCATGAGATCCAAGATGTAGAATCAAAGCACTCCTGCTCGAGTGATGTTAATAGAAGAAAACCTCCAACCCATATAATGGACACACTCCCCCTTAGTCACTCAGGCACACCCCAAGGAATCCAAATAGCAGAATAACCAGGATGACTTAAGCAGCTAAGAAGTAGGATATTCATTCATTCAATCCAATAACAAGAAAACATAGTTGGAGACTTAAAAATATTTCAAAATCTAGACATTAATGGCGGTAGGTAGGAAGATGACTTTTACAACTGCCAAGCATCACACTGGTACGCTATCCCTATGGAGAACATCGATATTCTAGAAGGAGGTAGATGTACCTGGTTTAATATGTGCCTTTAGATCTTGTGACACTTTTGCCCAACCCATCAATTTTTAGCTACTTCATCCTTCTCCTCGACTGGTAATACTCTAGTTAGGTGGTGAGTGCTAGGTATTGAAATGTCTTGGGAGCGTCACATCAAAAATTTATCACTTATGTGTATGATGTTGAGTACTCAAGCCATTAAAGCAACAGATAGATCATCCTTCGGATGGCGGGGTCTTGTATGTCCAACGAGTTTTTTCTTCTGCCCCCGAGGGATCCGGTGGGTGATCCCACATGTTACACTAGATATGTGATCACACTTCCCCACCCAAGATGGGTAGGGGTTTTCCTTGTCTTGCAGGGCGAGGTCGACCCAATCTTTCTCCCTTGTTGGCCACTCAGGATATCTGCCCAAGGAGTTTATATGGGATTTTTGAGAATAATCAACCCAGATCCTTAAGTAAAATATCTACCCATTTGATGTCCCATCCTGCCTCATTCTGCCATCTGCCCAATACTTTGGTTCTCCTGTGACTACTGCCACCACCATCACTAAATGATTCCTTCCACCCGTCCAATAATATCTTCAAAAATTATTAAACTCCTTAAAAATAAGAATCATCTTTTGCAAAAGGATGGGGGTGAAAAACATGCCCACACTCTTGGTGACTCACAAGGGTTTTCTCCTTATGGGAAAGGAGGACCTAGAACACTACATTCTGAAAGAGATAAAATAATAGGAGGAAGGGGATTAGAAATGCCACAAAAAAAAGCAGTTGAGGAAATTTGAATGTCAAAGAAGGCCAAAGGTCGAAAGAGAATAAGGGGAAGGGGCAATACAGGGGAAGAGGAAGGGGATAGCCAACACAACTAAGGAAAAGGAAACAAGAGGAAAGCATAGGTGGGAGAAAAATGTAGGAATCAAAAAATACAGGAGGAAGGGCCTCATTATTCAATAATGTTAGTGATGTGGGAGAACAAGGGGAGAAGAAAGAAAAATAATAGACATAAAGGATACAGGGAAAACAGGGGAGGCGATCCATGGGACACCCCCAGAGATCGGACTCCCATCAACACACCCCATTTAGAATCATGGAAGATTCAAGAAGAGACATAATACCGAGAGGATTTTCCCCAAAATATCTTTCTAACGTAATCTCGCAAGGACCTTGTTAGTTTATTTCCACTCTCCTAGGAAAACTCTAGTTGCAATACCATTTTTAACTTGTTTCTTGTGCTGCTTTTTTCTCTTAAGGGTTGCTTTTTATAGAATAAACTTCTCCTCAATAGAGTGGGTGTCATATTCAAATAGTGGATGCTATTTATAAGGTTTGTTGTGGAGGTACGTGAATCATGAGCCTTGGATCCATTGGGTATGTAGTCATAATAACAAACAAGTAAGATTCAAGAATGAAGCATACTACTAGTCTTTTTCCTTAGATGCTAAGCATCATATGATGCTACTGTCACATGCCTTACACACTTTTATTACTAGCCAAATTATGTACATAAAATTGAGGTGTGACAATCATGCCACCACCTCTAATTCATCCTGGATGCCATCTAGTCAATCAACAATACACGGACCATATGATGCTAAACATGAGGCACCTTTTGTAGTTCGATCGGCATCACCATCCTTTCCAATTTGTGAAGTATTCACAACTTGGTGGACCATCTTGCACACTAGTACTTATATAATTGATGACCAATGTGGTATTAAATTTTACCATGTCGGAGCTATCTTCTTGTACTAGTTTTTATAGTAAGAGGCTCCCATGTTGCCAATTTTTGGGATTCCCTTGCTGCGAAATCCCAACTTGGTATGCCTCTGTCATGGTCATACATTTTTCCTCGTAGGCTACATTGATTGAGCCTGCTGCTAATGAGACCTATCTAATAACAGGAGCCTAATTGATTTTACCACCATGAATATGGTCAAACATTTTCTTGTCATGCTCCTAGACACAAAAAATGTGTAAAAGTGTGCCTTCCTTGTGCAAGGTGTTCCCACCCAGGCTGAGATCCTCCACTTTTTGGGAAAAGGTGCAAGCATTGAAGTTGTCACTTTCAATATTAGTGCTTACACTTCTTCCACCTAGGCCTGAGATAACATTTGTCCCTCGTGTTCTGCCAGTCTATAGCCTTGGTTGTTGTACAGCTTGAGATGGCATCCATGGGGGATACTGTGCAGTAGAGAAGGGAGCAACGATGGGTGGAAACGAAGATGGTAGGGGGAGTCTTCTAAATATGCTATTCCTACTTGAAGCAAGAGTTTCTATACCCATATGGCCTCCTAGTAAAATTGGGAAAATATGCTTTCCCCAGATTGAAGCAAGAGGAGGCCTATGTTCGAGTTTAAAGCTTGAACATAGTACAGGTGAGCCTCGGCAGTTGATGGCTAGTACTTAGGAGGAATCCTCCTCCATATCCTCTCAAATAAAATGTTTAAGTCGATTAGAGACTTGAGAGGTGCCCTATTGATGTATAAGAGATGAATCAAGAGTTGGAAGGGATCTATGGAGCCATCAAATATGTCGATAAGAGCTCTCGCCAAGTCTACCCATAAGCAGATTGTTCTCTACCCAAGGGTTTGGTACCACAACAACGCCCTTACTTCTAGCGATATCACCAAAATTTTCATCATGATATCCTCATGGGTGATACCATGGAGGGGCACCAGTGTAGAAACATCTTCAAGATGCTCCTGAGCCATTTCCAAGGTGCCATTATATTTGGTCAGGACCTTCAGGGCACCCTTGGGAATCTCATGAAAGTAGTGGAGGTTCAGTTGATCAAGTTTGTTCTATTGGGGGAACGACAACTAAGTCTAGATGTGACAAATGGCCTCAAGAGAAATCCAAAAGGTCATCCAAGAACAAATTGTAGTAGAGAAGGTGGTCTCACGAATGTCTTCCCCCTAAAAAACCTATTCACCATAAGTAATTGAAGACTCCCCCATTGTGGTCCAATTCCTTTCCATTGAAATAACACCCACCATAGACCATATGATTCCTGTGTATCCTGAACATTCACCACCTAAGGAACCTCAGAGCTATTTGCCACCTTCGTCGATCGATCTATCTAGTGAAACCCTCCCACAATTATAGACATTTCCACAAAATAAGCCCTTATCTGGCACTCCTCAGCATCAACCACAGCAAGAACAACCTAACTACCTGTCTCCTTCCATTCCCTTTCCAAGACAACAAACTTATTTTGTGAGCTTCTTCCAATACTACACCCTGGTGTTATGTCCTGTAACCCCCCTTCCATATTTTTTGACTAACCTAGTTATTGTGCAGGTAATAGAGAAGGACCTACCAGAGGCATACTAATTGTTGAAAAGTACTCAAGAAAACTATAAGAGGTGGGGGAATTAGCAATGGGAAGTGCTCAAAGAGGAACACACACTGATGACCCATTTGACATGCATGGAACTAGATCCCATAGAGGGAATGCTTCATGAGGTAGTGGATGTACCAAAAGTTAGCAAGCCCTATTGAAATGGAATAGGAATATTGGGATCTTCGTGTAACATCCAAAGATGTTACAAAAATACCAAAGACGTAGACTCTCAAGAATTTGCATGTACAGGCTGACACTCTGTTCTGGCAGAGCAGCAAAGAGGAGAGAGACCTGAAATAGACCAAGAAAAAATTAATAGCCTTGAGGAATATTTAAAACAAGAAAATACTAGGTAAAAAGCTTTAGAGAAGTAGGTACACCAGTTACAGGAAGGATTGAACAAGGCTACCTCCCAAAGAATGCTGCAAGAGAAGGATGCAGAGATTAAGGTATGAAAGGTAAAGTTTCAGGTCGCTCAAGAATCAGCTAGAAAGTAAGAGGTCGAGGCTTAAATTAGAGCACAACAACTGCAAAGCGCTCTAGATGAGGTCACAATTAAACTTGAAGAGGAAAAGAGTGTACCTCGTGGGACAGTCATCACCAAGTATTGGATAGAAGGTATCAAATAATTCTATTTGGACAAGGCAAGAATTCCATGATCAAAATACTCCCCTCTTTCACAAAGAGGTTTGTTGATGTAATATCAAGTTCAAGGTGAATGGACGAGGAAGCATCAAAGAAAATACAAGTGGTCTATGGCATAGGGTCTTAAGCATTCACTATCATGATGATGTTCAAGTGAGCGAATCCCACTCTGATGGATTTCCCAAAATATGAAAAGGATCACATTAGGCACCGTATGGATCAAGTGCTCTTCATCACAAATATTTACTATGAGAGCAAAGAGATTTAGATGGTATTGAAAAAGGAGGTGGAAAAAATGAATGTCACGAATGCAAAACTAAAGGAGCTTGGCTCACCAGGATTCTCGGAAAGCAATAAATAGTTCTTTATAGTAAGGGACTTGAATGATAGAATTGAAGTACTAAAATAGTATCACAGAGATATCATTGCTCTTGGTGAGCGTGTAGAAGCCAAAAAAATTATGGATATCATACTTAAGTTCTCTAGTCTTAGTGCCAAAGTAGAGGAGGTGGTAGAACACTATGTGAACCTTCCTTACAACAACCTAAATCGATTGGGTGACATCGGTGAGTTTATGAAGAATGCCTTTATTCCCTTAGCCACTAAGTGGGAATGCATATGCAAGGATTTGAACATCCAACCTCTTGTGAGGACGATGATGCATATTAAATATTCCAAGGGATGGCGGGATAATACGATGATTTTGCGATTGCGAGCGTCTTTTGAGTAATCCTAAAAGGCCCTAATGGGCCAACTTATTTTTACAAACTTCCTTGTTTTAATTGAATCTATAACCCAATGGACCATGGCCAAGGCCAGTTTTGTTTAAATTTTGACTTAATTATTAAATCGAAAATCTAGGTTTGCTACCTTTTCCAAGCAAAAGGGCCCCTGATATCACCAAGAATGTAGGGCAAAATACGTAGCTGACTTAAACTCTACGTAAATCAAGAAAGCTATATCTCGGGTGGGTTATGATGAGGCCAAAGTTTTTTCCACAAATATATGCACTACTCTTGACAAAATCCCGCCCAAGCCTTAGTAGCAAAATTCAAGCAAAAGGAGGAAATCAAAAAGGGTGTTGACGTTGCCCACCCAATCGAGGAGGAATTTTGTGTTACCATAAATTGCGAATTCACCCCAATTGTCCTACCTCATCATGGGTAGATGTTTGAGGCCCTAAGGGTGAAGTTGCATAGAATCGTTCACCCTAGAAAAGGTGGCCATTTAGAAGATCCTCAAGGATAGAAATAGGCTAAAAGTTTTACCCAAGTGAAACAAAAAAGCAAGAGTGAGTTGTCACTTATGATGGAGCCCAACAACATCCTGCCCAAAAGCTAAACTACAAACCGATGCTAGTCTAGACCTCGAAGCCTAGCTTTAAGGCAATTGTCATTTGTATTTAATACCAGTCATCTGACATTGCAGTTCATTTATTGGAACCCAGGGGCGGGCTTCCTCACCAATGCAATGCAGTCAAAGGGAGGCATATTGTAGGCTAAGTTAATGATCCACCAACAAATACAACAACATGAATTAAGTAAGTACAGTTACACCGAACAAGACAGAGTAAGAAATGGGGTTAAATTTAATAGAGATGGTCCGAGGTTGTATTGAGTTTCTTAAAGGGGCTAGTCAAAATAGAGTAGGAAGTCAAAAGAATGATAGCCCACCGCTCAAATGGTACAATGCAATTTAATAAATCCACCAAACATAAGAGGGAAGCCAGGTTTGATGGCTATGAAAGATGAAATCTAACTCATTCAAGGGATCGGCTCCAAGTTGTTACAATTTGTATGTAAGACTGGGAATTCATTATTACAACAAGACATTGTCTAGCCTTCAGATCATTCTACTCATTTGTATGTATATTTTTATGTTCCTGCTTTTCTGTTAAAACTGATAAAGGAATTAGTTGTTATTCTACTATCTGGATTCTGATTGTTCATTTATCAGCTCTATGCTAAGCGTGAATGTTTAGTAGTTGGAATGAATTAACTAGTCTATTAAATGATTGTCTGCATGAATGTATCTCCTGTTAATGCCTGCATATATCTTGATGCAGATTATCTACCCATTTCAAATCACCGTTAGTTTATTTCTTTTATTTCATTCCCTTATTTATTTACATTTTGTTAGTCTGAAGTGATAAGGAACCGGCCTTCTTCACAGATTGGCTATTATGTTACAATACTTTTCAACCCTTCTATATTGGTCTAGTCCGTAGGGTGCACAATCCTTCCATTAGGTGCATATTACCGACCAACAGTTTGTGAATTCAAAAAATGATCAAATTTTAAATATGAGCAGATGTGGGAAGATAATCCTCAATCTATTGATATGATAGCTCAAACATGGAATTCTTTAGGTAATGGTGGGTTGTATGCTCTTCCAAATCAAATTAAATCTATGACATCTAGATTATTGTTGGCAATTTTGGGTACCTTGAGTACATTTCCTTTGCCTAAGTTTAGTTGTTGTCATTGATGTCAAGGAGCTATTGGTAGATGTTGTTTTTGATGTCAAGGAGTTCTTGGAGCAATTTGTTTTTATGTCTAAGGATGTGTTTTGATGAAGGTTTCAGCTAGTTAGTAAGTCTCCAAGCAAATCAGAGTAGCCCAGTTGCAAAAAATCCAGAAAAAGATAAAGTTATAAAAAGTTTGCAAGCTGCTAGAAAAACTGCTGGAAAAACTATCGCGATTTCACGACATGTTTGAGGAGAGAGAAATTTTGGCCAAAACTGTCATGATTTCGCGACATGTTTGAGGAGAGAGAAAGTTTGGCCAAAATTGTCACGATTTCGTGACATGTTTGAGGAGAGAGAAATTTTGGCCAAAACTATCGCGATTTCGTGACATGCAGGAAGACAGAGGCAGAACGGGCAAAACTGTCGTGATTTCGCGACATGTTTGAGGAGAGAGAAAGTTTGGCCAAAACGTCACGATTTCACGACATGCAGGAAGGCAGAGGCAAAGTGGGCAAAAGTGTCACGATTTTGTGACAAGTTTTGAAGAAGTTGTACGGATGCAGAAAGTGTCGCGATTTCATGACAAGTTGAGTTGGCAGTGTTGAGTTGCAGGAAGTGTCACGATTTCACGACAAGTTTCGAAGAAGTTGTACGGATGCAGAAAGTGTCACGATTTCATGATAGGTTGAGTTGGCAGCTTGCAGTTGGCAAAAGCATCACGATTTCACGACATGTTCTAGTTTCACGAACAGTTGACAAGAAAGAGCTTAAGGCAGCGAAGGCGTCGAGATTTCTTGACATGTTTCATTTTTGCTAGTGCAAACCAAGAAAAGGATGAAGGAGCAAGAGGTGTCACGATTTCGCGATAGAGTTGCTGATGACGTTAGCTAAAGGCAAAGATGTCATGATTTTGCGATAGTAGCGGAGAAGAAGACTTTGAAGTCTAGAGCATCACGATTTTGCGACAATAATCATGATGATGTCAGCAAGAGGCAAAGGTGTCACGATTTCAAGATAGTAGCAGAGAAGAAGGCTTTGAAGTCCAGAGCGTCACGATTTCGTGACAAGAATCATGATGACGTCAGCAAGAGGCAAAGGTGTCACGATTTCATGA
This sequence comes from Wollemia nobilis, assembly GCA_028583015.1. Classification (NCBI taxonomy): domain Eukaryota; kingdom Viridiplantae; phylum Streptophyta; class Pinopsida; order Araucariales; family Araucariaceae; genus Wollemia; species Wollemia nobilis. The sequence goes on along the minus strand of JAQPPZ010017097.1, from coordinate 1,148,854 downwards.
CAACAACGGAGAAGAAGGCATTGAAGTCTAGAGCGTCATGATTTCGTGACAAGATTCATGATGATGTCAGCAAATGCTATAGTGTCATGATTTCACAACAACAAACCAAAGGAGGTGTACGACAGACAAAGGCGTAGCGATATCGCGACATGTTTGAGTGTCGCACGAGAAAAGCTACAGAACAGCAGAGGTGGTTGAAGCCGACGAAGTTAACCTTGGCCGATGAAGTATAAGGTTTTACAACCAACATGTTAGAAGGTTGAACAACTGACTAAAGAACAAGATTTCATCTTGAGATTGTGAGTATTTAAAGGAGGACTGTTTGAGCAATTTTGTGCATCGATAGTGTGGGCATTCGAAGTGTGGCGTTCGCAGAGTTAGTGCGACAAGTGAGGTTCGATCATCAAATAATAGAGAGAGTGAATTTCGACTGTAGCAGTAAAGTGCATTTCGTTGAATCTTCTAAGTATCAAAGACTATGGTGTTGTTTGCATGAAGAATGTGTTGTTGTTCATGAGAAGACTGTGCGAAGAGAATGAGCTATTGTGGTTGCACATAGGCGCATAATTTGATGTGCACTCGAATGCTGTAGTGATTACGAAGATTATGCAAAGGGTGGAATTTGATCTAAGGACAGCTGTGATTGCAACTGTGTTCACGCAGTCTGTGTAAAAGAAAGCAAAGTGTGCAAAGTAGATGCTACTGTAATTGCAAAATAGTTGTGAAGGATGAACGACAGTGAAAAGTTGTTCTCCAACCAAGTGTAGAAAAGAACAGAGGAAGAGGACAAAATTGTGCCAGACCGAAGGACTGTGTTTTGGTGCAGAAAAGAGGACCAGCTTGCTGTGACAGAGTTGCGGATAGAGATCTCCAACTAGAGCAGAGAAGACAGGTGTCTTCCATGGAAAGAATTCCACTTGCTAAGGGCAAAAGAGATAGAGGTCTTCTAGAGGATCACTAGCAAAGCATATTTAGGGGAAGGTGTCTCCTTTGAGTTGAGGCTCATAAACATTGTAATCGGGAAGGATTCCCAGAGGTTTTGATATAACTTTTAGAAGAAAAGTTTTATCCGTGGAGTAGCCCACTTTGGGTGAACCACGTTAAAATGGGTCTTTTATGTGTGATGCTTTATGTCTTTTTTAATGTTATATTGATGCCACTGCTATCTGAAATTAAAATTAATAAATGGTTTTATCTTATACTGTTCACCTTCCCCTCTCAGTATAAGTTCATGTTCTTCAATTGGTATCAAAGTAGGTCTCTCCAAAAAAAGCCTAACAGCTTGGAGAAGGATCTAATAGAGGAACATATAAATTCAGAAAAGGTTGAATTCGATCTCAAGAGTGAATTCTTCTTGGCCTTGAGAAAGCTTGAGAAACTCAGGGAAGAGAATTCTATTCTTAAGCAACATTGTCAGGAAAAAGAGATAGCAAGATCAGAATTGGCTCAACATATTATAGATTTCAAAATTCTAGCTGAATAAGGGAAGAAGATTGAACAAGTTCTAATAGAGGTTCTAAAAGGAAAGGTAGCTGATTGTGAGAAACTAGAAGGAGAGATTATGTCTCTTAGAGTGAAGTTAGAACAGTCAACTCTCAGATAGAATTTTCCATGTGAAAAGAAGGATGGCATCACCATGTATGAAACATGGTCTTCAAGAAAGAACAATCTTCACTCTGAAGAGCAATGGATTCCAGTTGATCGCAAGAAGAACAAACTTCCAAGGCATCAAAACAAGGTTACATAATACCTTCCATGGATATTGTTTTTCTTGTAAAAAATTTGGTCACATAGCTATGCATTGCAATAAATCTCTGAAGAGTCATAGTAAGGAAAATGTTAACTCATTTGCACCTCTTATGAATAAAAATATCATGTGTTACAAGTGCAAGAATTTTGGGCATATAGCAAGGATGTGCAGCTTGGATAAATTTAATTTTGAAGTCTCAAAAAGGAGGAATGAGATAAAATCTAAGTCAATGATAGTTCAAACTGCTTTCCATGCTCAAGACAAAGTAGAAAAATGGTATCTTGATAGTGGTTGTTCAAAACATATGACTGGTGAAAAAGAAAATTTTTTGTCTTTTAAAGAAGAAAACAGAGGAATAGTTAGTTTTGGAGATAAGAGGTCCGCAAAGATCTGTGGTAAAGGAACTCTTAGTTTGGATGGGAAATCCAAAACAGAAAATGTGCTTTATGTAGAAGGGCTAAGACATAATCTGCTTAGTGTGAGTCAACTTTGTGATCAAGGGCACATAGTATCTTTCTTTTCTGATAGATGTGAGATAAGTAAAGAATTAAATGGAAAACTTATTGCTAGAGCTACAAGGACTCCAAACAATCTTTACATGTTGAGTGAGATAAAAAGAGAAAAATACCTTCTAACTCAAGAAGATGAGAGTTGGTTGTGGCATAAAATATTGGGACATTTGAGTTTTGATAATTTGGTCAGTATTAGTAACAAGGAAGCGGTTAGAGACTTGCTCAAAATAAAAAGGCCCCAAAACATCATTTGCGGTCCTTGTCAACATGGTAAACAGACCAGAACCAGTTTCAAATCAAAAGGGTATACCTCGTCCAAACCTTTGGATCTTATTCATACTGATTTGTGTGGTCCTACTAGAACTCAGAGCATTCAGGGAGATAGCTATTTCATGTTGTTTATAGATGATTACTCAAGAATGACTTGGGTTACTTTTCTCAAAGAAAAATCTGAAGCCTTTGAAAATTTTAAAATTTTTAAAGAAATGATTGAAAATGAGACTGACAAGAGAATCAAATGCTTAATATCAGATAGAGGAGGAGAGTTCACTTCAAATGAATTTGTGGAATACTATGAACAACATGGAATCAAAAGAGAATATTCAGCAGCAAGAACTCCTCAACAAAATAGAGTAGTTGAAAGAAAAAACAAAACTATTGAAAATATGGCTAGAGCAATGTTAGATGAGTCAAAACTTTCAGATGGTTTTTGGAGAGAAGAAGTAAATACAGTAGTCCACATCATTACCATGGCTCAATTCAGAGTCAATCATCATAAAACTCCCTATGAGTTGTGGAAAGGAAGACCAGCTATAGTTAAACACTTCAAAGTATTCGGGAGTAAGTGCTTCATCAGAAGGGAAGATCAAAATCCGGGTAAGTTTGATCCTAGATGTGATGAGGGAATTTTTCTTGGATATTCTAGCAAAAGTAAGGCCTATAGATGCTTTAACAAAAGAACTCATACAGTTGTAGAAAGCATAAATGTGACAGTAGATGAAAAGACAGGAATAAGATTACAAAAGCATAAATGTGACAGTAGATGAAAAGACAGGAATAAGAGAACCAGTCAAGGAACTCAGTGATGGAATCTGTCAAGAAGAATTCAAAGAAGTGTCAGATGAAGAAGAGGAAAGACAACAACTGCTTCCCAAAACTCCTTCACGGTATGTTTAGAAACATCATCCTAAAGACTTGATCATTGGTGATCCAAATAGCAGGCAAACAAGAAGAAGAGTCATTTCTTTACATGAATCTGCAAATGTTTCATTGTTATCTCAGATTGAGCCAAAAAATTTTAGTGAAGCATGTACAGATGATTTTTGGGTACAAGCAATGGATGAAGAGCTAAATCAAATAGAGAAAAGTGAAACCTAGGACTTGGTTCCAAGACCTAAGAATAAGAATGTCATTGGCACAAAATGGGTCTTCAAAAATAAACTTAATGAGGATGGAAAGATTGTCAGGAACAAAGCCGAGGTTAGTCTGTAAAGGGTATGCTCAAGTCGAAGGTGTTGATTTCGAAGAGACGTTTGCGCCTGTTGCTCGTCTTGAAGCGATCCGAATGTTTTTGGCCCTGTCTAGTTTCAAATCTTTCAAAGTGTTTCAAATGGATGTAAAGTCTGCTTTTCTAAATTGAGTGTTGGATGAAGAAGTCTATATAGAATAGCCAGAAGGTGTGTCTCTTTCAGAACAACCAGACTATGTGTGTAAACTGAAAAAGGCATTGTACGGGTTAAAGCAAGCACCCAGGGCTTGGTACTCAAGACTTGACAGGTATATTTATGAACAAGGGTTCAGGAAAGGCGTGGCAGATTGCAACTTGTACATTAAGAATAAAGGTGATGATATGCTTATCATAGTTGTTTATGTCGATGATATTATTTTCGGGGGAAATAATACTCGGATGTGCAAAGTTTTTGCTAACACCATGCAAAAGGAATTCGAGATGTCTATGATTAGAGAGTTGTCATTCTTTTTAGGACTGTAGATTGCGCAATCAAAAAATGGTATATTTCTCTCTCAAGAAAAGTATATCAAAGAGATGTTAAAAAAATTTGGGATGATGGACAGCAAACCTATATGTACTCCAATGATTACAGGGTGCAATATGAGTAAGGATGATGAATCTCCAGCAGCAGATCAAAAATTGTATAGATCTATGATTGGTAGTCTACTATATAGTATAGCTACCAGACTGGATATCATGCAGGCCGTTGGATTAGTAACAAGATTTTAGGCAGCTCCAAAATAATCTCATGTTATGGCGTGTTGAGTGGTGTTTTAACCCGATTGTGAAAACACACTCTCCTGTAGGATCCGAGTCCTAAATCCTCTGCTTGCAAAGAAAAACGATTTCTCCAAGGTTCTTATTATGCTAATTATTAATTATCAAGGATGCTATTTAAAATGAAATTCTAAGAACACCTTAGGGTTTGCAAGTGGATGTTAACAAGGGGCACTGTGGTTTACTACTTTTGAACTTTCAATGGACTCAAAATGAATAAAATCTGTTTTAACCTTAAATTCTGATGGATTTTCAGTGATTTATTCAAACACAGTAATTAAACTGCTGAAAATAAAATATGGGTTTGAAAAGCAAAGACCAAAAGTAAACAAAAGTAACAATAAAAATAGATTACAGTCATAAAGCTGTCATTAATCTGATGAATCGAAGATATTGAGGCTTTCTACATGCAACCTAACCTAATGAACCTGCACATCCACACAATCCAAATAGGCCAGGTGCGAGTCTCGAGGGTTTCTGTGGTAATTCCGAAAACAGGCATTCGCATGAAGCAACCAAAAGATCTTGCATTAACTTCACCTAAAAACCTAAGAAATCTGGAAGGGAAATATAAACGTTAAATCATGCATGCAAAAGTTACTCCTTATTTCTCATCCAATAAGATGCCAACTCTCTGTAGTTTGTATTAAAGAATATCTCGATTACATTCAAAAATGTTCCAGGTGTAAAAGAAAATCCCATAACAAAAAGAAGGAAATTGCCCAAGTACGGGCCCAGAATAGCACAAAGCTCTCGTCTCTGCAACTCCGTATTTGGAAATTTCCAACCCATCTTCAATTTGCATTTCTGGCTTTATAGCATTGTTATGGCTCTTCGATTTCCTCTGTTGCTTCATTTCCTCTTCCTGTGGGCGACCCTTCAAATTCCTGCTTTTTCTCGCTTTGATTCACGCTCAAATTTGGAAACGCTCCGAAATTCATCTCTGCATGTAACGCCTCTGCAAGTTTGACACCTGCACACCACGTGTCACGCACTTTCTGCGCCTGCTGTAACGCTTTTCTGCAAAAGAACCCGACAAAACTGCAAGTCCGCCTGTTTACCTTCCCGGCCGCGAAATCGCGACATGTCGCGATATCGCTACATGTTTCCTGGCCGTACGCCTTCATCAGCTCCCCGTAGCGATGTCGCGACCGTTTTTCGTTTGTCGACCTCCGGCAACTTCTCGTAGCGATATCGCTACCCTTTTAACCCTTTGAGCCTTCTTCCTCGAATGGTAGCGACACGTCGCGATTTCGCGACACTTTTTCTATTTTGTTGTCGTTGACCGCGTTGACCGCGATTTTTCGACATGTTGCGATTTCACGACAATTTTCCATTTTCGGTCGCGATTTCGCGACATGTCGCGATTTCGCTACCTGTCGCGATTTCGCGACCCCTTTCTACACTTATGCATTTTCTCTTTTCTTTTTTTTCAATTCTGGCATCTGGGTCACTGAGATCCTTCCCTGTGAGCCTGCAAAAAGGTGGGTCCCCAATTTTGGGGTGTGTTGTGGATCAACCACAACAAATGGCGACTCTATTGTCAAATGCTCTTGAGCATTTTAGTAAGAACCCAACCTGAAACATATCACAAACTCGTAAATACATGTTAGCACATAAGCAAAATAACAAATGCCCAAAGATCAGAAGTACATGAATCATCGGAATCATCAAGTATTAGCTCAATGTGTGCAATGTGTTTTCATTCCCTATCGTTTGAAATTGATCAACATTCCATTATCAGTTTTGCATGACTGCATATATGGGATGGTGAATGATTTGTGTACCCTAATGAATGTGCAAGGAGATTTCCTTCCATAAAGAGCATGGTACTTCTTCTAATACTATGTACAAGCATTCAAGATTGCCAAACCCTCTTAGGATCCACTAGTTCATTTCCTTATTGTATCCCAAAGTTGGTTATGAGTCCCTACTATCTAAAACCCATGTGCAAGTGAATGTGAAATCAAAACTTTGGGGAATCAGACTCCCACCCAACCGAGATGAGATTTTAACCTTATCCTTACTATTCTGATTTAGAGTTCATTACCTCACTTTAAGCAAAATAATTAAACCAGTTATGGAAGAAATGGTCATGCTAGTCTAACCCTCTAGACAATCAGTGGTCTTGCTTTTTTAGGCAAGACATGATGCCATGCATGGGCATATCTAACCCCACAATCCAAAACTTATCTCCATTTCTTTGGACCTTGGGGATGACTACCCATCCCTTGCGAGAGGACAAGTAGTACGATCCTTACAATCCAAAATAAAGATGAGATGGGAAAAATTTATTTATTTATTTTTATTTCTTGGACCTTGGGGATGACTACCCATCCCGGTTAGGGACAAGTAGTACGATCCTTACAATCCAAACCTTAGATATAAATCATTAATTCTATTGCTTAAACCTTGGGGATGACTACCCATCCTTTGCGAGAGGACAAATAGTACGATCCTTACAATCCAAGACTTACTATGAAATGAGACATAAGAGCTTTGGGGAATCAGATTCTCAACCAACCAAGATGAGAATTTATGCCCTATCCTTACTACTCCATGTGGGTCAAATCAAAGCTTTGGGAAATTGGATCCTCAACCTAAGTTTGATGAGGATTTAACCCTATCCTTAATACTCTGATTTTAAGCTTTAAGCTCTATGGAAGTGGTTAAAACCACTGTTTTAAGGATCATGTTGCATAATAGGATAGACATGAAAACCACTTTCGCTCAACCTTTTCTTCCAAGCTAGGTTTTGATCATTTTGCTCAAGATCCTTTTTAATTTATGAGACGTGCTTGGTTCTAGATATCTCAAGACTCAGTTTCCAACCTTAGGAGCTACTTACATATATGTTATAACACAACCCTAAGAGGATTTGACATACTTTCATGGCTTGTACATAAGATGCATATGCAACTAAAATGAAATGTATGTGAGGTGAGATGGAATATGAATGCATTACTTATTGAATTGTGAATGAAATGATTTGTCATGCAAAACTGATTCTTTCATATATCACAAAGTCAAACAATATAACTTAAAAAAAATTTATGCTATTTGTGGAGCTTTTACAAGACAATTCCAATATTTCATATTCTCCTAATCCTTAAGCATAAGTTGACATCTCAATTTTCTATATATATATATATATATATATATATATATATATTTTATATATATTTATATATATTTTTTTTTAAATTAACACACATGTCAATTGAAATCAAATCCATAATCAAAATCCTAACTAAACTAACAATCCTAAACAATAAAAACAAAATCTGAAAATCCTTCACCAACACAAAAAAAAAAAAAGAGCAAAAGAATAATATCAAAGTCTCACAACCTAAGGGCTAAAATAATGCTTTAGAATCTGCCCATTAACCGAAAGCATGAAATCTTTCCCTTCTAAGGTTTTTAGCCTGAAGGTGTTCTTCCCAAGAATTTTTGAAATCTGATATGGGCCTAATCAAAGACAATCAAACTTTTGATGGTTTCCTTTTTCCTCATGTCTTTTGTCCCATAGTAACACCAAATCTAAAATTCTGAATGATTTAACTTTGGCCCTTCTATGAAACCATCTCTTGATGACTTCCTGGTGTTTGTTCATGTGATTCATGGCTTCTTCTCTCTTTTCATCCAGGTGCAATAATCGGATCAATCTAGCTTCAATTTGATCATCTGTCCCCATGTACTCTTGTATGAAATGTAAGGTCTGCAGCTCCAAATTTGCTGGAAATATCGGGTCTTGCCCATAGACCAAATGATAGGGAGTATTCCCTATAGCTTCTTTCACTCTGGTCCTATCTACCCATAGGGCAAACTTTAATTGACTATGCCAGTCCCGAGGATTCTTTTCCAACAACTTCTTAATAGTATTCAACAAATTCTTATTTGAAGATTCGGCCAACCCATTTCCTTGAGGATAGTAATTGGATGCAAACTTTAAGCTCACTTTATTATCATATGCCCACTCTGCAAATTGTGTGGAAATGAAAGCTTTACCATTGTCACTGAAAATAGAATCGGGCATTCCATATCTTGTGATAATTTGATCCTCAAGGAATTTAATCACGTCTGTGGTGGCATTTTTAGTGGGAATCGCTTCTGTCCACCTTGTACAGTAGTCTGTAGCTGTCAAAATAAATTTGTGAGAGTCAAAAGAATTTGGGTTAATAACCCCGATAAAATCCAGTCCCCACTGTGCAAACGGTCTCATTTTGACTACAGGCTGCAACGGCATGGCTGCATTTCTTTCTCTATTTGCAGCCACTTGACAGATGTGACAATATCACACATGAGCATGCGCATCTTTGAATATATGAGGCCAGTAATATCCCGCTCGCAGGATTTGGTGTGCTGTAGCATTGGCTGCGCCATGACTAGTTCCATGCTTGCCATGAAATTCTTGCAACACCCTGGCGGCTTCGTCTTTGCTCAAGCACCTTAGGTAGATACCTTCATGATTTTTCCTGTAAAGCACACCAGACTTTATCAGATAGTTAAAATATTTAAGCCTTAAAGCTCTCCTTTGTGTTGAATTCAAATTAGAAGGGCACTTACCAGTCAATAAAAATTGCACAATATCAACATACCAGTCCTCCTTAGCCATGTATTCTATATTTGAGCATTGACCTGTTATTTGCGGATCATTTTCTGTGATCGCCCTCGCCAGTCCCTGTCCTCGAACTAGTTTCATTAGTTGGATTTCGAGATCAAATTCTTGGATGGTTGCAATCCACTTTCCTCGCTTTTCACCTAGTTCATTCTGTAAAAACATGGTCTTGACAGCAGAATCGGGCACAATGGCAATAATTCTGCTGTGTACGATGTAATGCCTAAATTTTTTCACGGCTTTTAAAAAGTGCGTACATTTGCTTATCAAGGATTGAATACCTTAATTGGGCATCTTTTAGGGGGGCACTTAAAAATGCAATGGGCTTTTCGGCATTATCTTCGCCTTTTTGGGTTAATACACTCGCCAAGGAGTGCTCCGATGTAAAAGCATAAATGTAAAAAGGCTTGGAATAGTCTGGGCTTATCAAGATCGGGGCTTTGGAAATGGCGTCTTTGATATTCTGGAAAGCCACTCTACTTTCCTCATTCCATCTTACGTCCACATCTTTCTTGAGCATCTGGTTTAGAGGTTTAGCTATCTCAGCAAAGCTAGAAATGAACTTCCTCACAAAATTGACTTGCCCAAAGAAAGACCTCAATTCTTTTTTACTGCTCGGTAGAGGTAGGTCTTGGATAGCTTGTATCCTTTATGGGTCGATGGATATTCCCTCCTTTGAAATAATGTGACCTAGCAGTTTCCCTTCCGTCACTCCAAAAATGCATTTCTTGGGATTTAATGAAATTCCATGTTCCCTGCATCTTTGAAGCACCTTCTTTAAGTCTTTAACATGATCCTCTCTCTTCTTCGAGAAAATTGGGATATCATCCACATACACGATGATGCATTTTCCTATTAGTCCTTTGAATGCGTAATCCATGGCGCGTTGAAAAGTTGCACCAGCGTTTAACAGTCCGAACGACATTCTCTTATATGCAAATGTCCCCCACTTGGTAGTGAAGGTTGTTTTCATCCCGTCATCTGGATGTATAAGAACTTGGTTGTACCCAGAATATCCATCGAGAAAGGACATCATTTTTGATCCATTTACCATTTGCAAGATTTCATCGATTGATGGCAATGGATAATTATCTTTCTGGGAGGCTTTATTAAGATTTCGAAAATCTATGCACAGCCTAATCTCTCCACTCTTTTTTCTTACTGGAACGAGGTTAGCCACCCAGGTTGAGTGCCTAACGGGAAAAATGATTTTCGCCTCCAATAGTCTTTTAACCTCCTTTTCGATCAAAGGCTCCAATAGCGGGTTAACAACTCGTTGTCTTTGCCTAAAAGGCTTGGAATCTGGCTTCAAAGGGATGGTATGCGTGATAATGTTCTGGTTGTAAGTCTTTAGCTCATTGTAGTTCCAAGCAATACAATCTATGTAGTGCTTCAAAGCCTGTATTATATTGCTCCTTTCTTCCTCTGTACATGCCTTTGCTATGTACACCTCCTTTGGATTGTCTGTACTCCCCAGATTAATTGAATCGCATGCATCTTTTGGGAGCGGGACTCTTTTTATTTTCTTGTTCTTGCATTCCATGTCGAAATTTTTTTCTAATGAAACCACGTCTTTAGGAATTTTGTTGGATTGATATGCAGTTTCACTTTCTTCTGTTTCATCCTGCCACCTTTGTTCCTCATCGATCACTTGATTTTCAAAAATACCCGAGTTTGTGACAAACTTGAAGATGTGCCTGTCACACTCAAAAACCTAGAAATTCTTCACATTATCAGGTATTGATGGACAAGGAACCAGCTCAATGGAAAACTTTTTACATCTTTTTATATCCATCGGGTTTAACATGCCCGTGGCGACTGCAAGAGAGTCTGCTATTCGATTCCCTCTCCTAGAAATAAGGGCTATGTTGAATGCATCAAACTCCTCCATGAGATCCATAACCCTAGTCCTATAAAGGCTCAGTCTTTTTTCGCGGCATGTATACTGTCCTTTGATTTGCTTGACAACCAACTCAGAATCACCCAAAACCTTCAAGCATTTAACATGTTTGCTCAATGCTAGACGTAAACCGTAGATCAATGCTTCGTATTCTGCCACATTGTTTGTGCAAGGAAATTGCAGTCTGTAGGCAGCCAATAATGGTTTACCTCCTGGACCAGTGAGCTCGACTCCAGCTCCTGCTCCCTGTCTAGATTTTGATCCATCAAATTTGAGCAACCACGTGTGATCCTTTTCCTCAGAAGAACCACCATGACACACTTCTTCTTTAAGTTCATCAGCAGCTTTCTCAACATCAAGAGCATAGACCCCTAGGTCTGGCTCAGAAAATTGAACCTCATTCGGCTTGTTAAAATCCGTTATAATCTCCTTAAGCCTCGGTTCGTTTTCCACTCTGATTTGGTTAGCAATGCCCTTCCATGGCAGCCACATATGCGAGCAGTCTGTTGCAAAATAGCCATTCAACGTTTTCATCCAATCTCTCGCAAGTAACATTCCATACCTACTCGGGATGTTAACCACCAAAATGTCTACAACCTGCTGGACCTTGGGTTCAGAATTTAATTGAATCTTGACATCATATAAGGTCCCTACTACATTTACCTTTGAACGGTCCAATTGCAAGACCGTGCATTTGGATGAAATCGGTTGTAGACCCAACATTTGACATATCTCCATAGGCATGAGGTTGCTCATGGCTCCTGTGTCTACCAAACAGTTATGCAAGTTCTTACCCGCAATTCTTAGAGTTAATAAGAATGGCGGGACATCCCTTCTCTCCTTTCGCAAAATTAGATGGGATTCAGCTCTTTTTTCCTTCCACTTCGGATCAGGTGAGTTCAAAGCTCTTATCAACGCCTCCTTTTGACCAGGAAATTTAGCTGCGTCCAGGAATGAAAGGCTAGATTTGGACTTCTTCATATCCTCCACTACGTCATAATTTGGTTTTTTGAATTTGACTGTCTTCTGGACGTCATTAGACATTTCTCTTCTGAGTGGAGGGGGGGGTTGTTACTTGCCTTTGTATCTGGAGGAAGAATAGAACTATTTGGAGGTGTTGATGAGGTTTTAGGGGTTTTAGACTTACTCCTCAAATGGTACCCATGAGTCCCCTTTCTAAAATCTCGAAAAGCTTGCACCTCCTATTCCAAAACTTCATCTTCTTCCTCCTCGCTCTCACCCTCTTGGTGATATACTATTTCCATCACCATAATATTTTCATCTTGCTGATACGATGGATCCTCATTTGATACCAGTTCCAAATCATCAACTTGTGCCTGAAGACAATGAGTGTATCTAGCTATCTCAGGACAATTCCTTTCATTGTGTTCTTTTGTGTTATGTAACCTGCACCGTATTTCCCATGCCAAATCTAAAATATTCAAAAGAGAATTGGATTGGCTGGGGCCTACAGAAGCATCTAATTGATTAGAAATGGGAGCAGGAACTCCCCCATTGTTTGGCTTAGTGTTCCAGTGCATCCCTCTATTGTTAAAATTCTGACTTGGGTGAGGGGCACGGGACTCATGCTTCTATTGTTGAACCCTGTCATTACTTAGTTTATGTACTAGTTTCTTGAGCTCTTCGACTTTCGAAAGGACATCCTTCGGTGGAACCACATTGTTATTAACCCCCATTGGATTTGCATAATTGATGGGGTCTTGATTCCACATTTGGGTGGGGTTCTGAGGAATTGGATTCCCAAATGGAGTGATACCTTGAATTGGGATTGGATTCGGAACAGGAACTATGGCTTGAGGATTGACTTGACTAGTTTCCTGCGTAGTTGATTGACTGTTCTGCAAAAATGCAAGAACAGGTGGAATGGTTGCGATTGGTTGGATTGGAATGGGTGCATATGCGGGTGCTGATGGATACGACTGCTGATATGGGAAGGCGTTCATACTTGGCATTTGTGGTGCCATGAGCTGATTTGCCTGGGGAACTTGACCATATGGAGCACCATGTCCCAACATAGGCATTTGGGTAAACCCGTAGCCTTGCGGTGTCAACTGTTGCTCAATAGTCATGGCTTCATTATAGGCCAAAGCAAGCGTGGTGACCTGAGGATTACGCCTTGCAAACATGGCTGTCATGGGGTCCAATGCCCCAAAATATATCCGCAAAGCTACTGCAGGATCGATGGCAAAATTTCTAATTGCTCTGTTATAGTTCTTTTGGAATCTCTGATTAAACATTCGGATTGGTTCCCCTTGGCCCCGTTTGCATGTAATGAACTGATTGTAAATAGTTGCGGGATCTAAGGGCGACCTAAATTGATTGAAAAATGCATTTTTCATTTGTGTCCAAGAGGTGATTGAACCAGTTGGCAAGCATATATACCATTCATATGCTATTGGATCCAAGCTCATGGGGAAAAGTCTGCAGGCTACATCTTCATGCTGAACTTGCAACCTAATTAAAACATCTCTATAGGCTTGGATATGTTCTTCTACTGTTCTTAGGCCATCTGGCTTGTATTTAGGCAAAAATCTTTCAATGTTCTTGGGGATTTCATGGATATCCCCAACAATATTCAAAGGAGTATTGTTAGCTCCATACCAAGGAGCTGCTGGAGCTTGAGCCATTTGACTCAGAATTGATGTAGACAGACCTACAATAGCGGAAGAAATGTTACAAACTATAGGCACACTAGGGGCAACAGATACTACTGGCGTAGGTCCACTTGACGTTCCTGGAGAAAACAGGCCTTTTGCTACTGGAGTGCTTACGACTTGCTTGACTTTACCCTTGGGAGTACCAGTAAGGTCATGAAAAATGGTTTCTCCGATTGTTTGAGACCTGGTCGCAATACGGCGTGGTGGGTCCAACCTGCCTGAGGAAACCCTCGGCTAGTTCGAAGAAAACCTACAACAAACACAAAAACAATGTTGCAGTTTAGCCGTAAATTATTTCAGAATTAAATCAAAACAAAATACTCAGATATAAAAATTGAAATAGATAAACCGATTCGCCCTCCTTCTAGCGCCAATCTGTTGAGTGGTGTTTTAACCCGATTGTGAAAACACACTCTCCTATAGGATCCGAGTCCTAAATCCTCTGCTTGTAAAGAAAAATGATTTCTCCAAGGTTCTTATTATGCTAATTATTAATTATCAAGGATGTTGTTTAAAATGAAATGCTAAGAACACCTTAGGGTTTGCAAGTGGATGTTAACAAGGGGCACTGTGGTTTACTACTTTTGAACTTTCAATGGACTCAAAATGAATAAAATCTGTTTTAACCTTAAATTCTGATGGATTTTCAGTGATTTATTCAAACACGATGAATTAAACTGCTGAAAATAAAATATGGGTTTGAAAAGCAAAGACCAAAAGTAAACAAAAGTAACAATAAAAATAGATTACAGTCAGAAAGCTGTCATTAATCTGATGAACCGAAGATATTGAGGCTTTCTACATGCAACCTAACCTAATGAACCTGCACATCCACACAATCCAAATAGGCCAGGTGCGAGTCTCGAGGGTTTCGTGGTAATTCCGGAAAATAGGCATTCGCATGAAGCAACCAAGAGATCTTGCATTAACTTCACCTAAAAACCTAAGAAATCCGGAAGGGAAATATAAACGTTAAATCATGCATGCAAAAGTTACTCCTTTTTCTCATCCAATAAGATGCCAACTCTCCGTATTTTGTATTAAAGAATATCTCGATTACATTCAAAAATGTTCCAGTGTAAAAGAAAATCCCGAACAAAAAGAAGGAAATTGCCCAAGTACGGGCCCAGAATAGCACAAAGCTCTCGTCTCTGCAACTCCGTATTCGACAATTTCCAACCCATCTTCAATTTGCATTTTTGGCTTTATAGCATTGTTATGGCTCTTCGATTTCCTCCGTCGCTTCATTTCCTCTTCCTGTGGGCGACCCTTCAAATTCCTACTTTTTCTCGCTTTGATTCACGCTCAAATTTGGAAATGCTCCGAAATTCATCTCTGCATGTAACGCCTCTGCAAGTTTGACACCTGCACACCACGTGTCACGCACTTTATGTGCCTGCTGTAACGCTTTTCTACGAAAGAACCCGACAAAACTACAAGTCCGCCTGTTTACCTTCCCGACCGCGAAATGGCGACATGTCACGAAATCGCTACATGTCGCGATATCGCTACATGTCATGATATCGCTACATGTTTCCTGGCCGTACGCCTTCATCATCTCCCCATAGCGATGTCACGACCGTTTTTTGTTTGTCGACCTCCGACAACTTCTCGTAGCGATATCGCTACCCTTTTAACCCTTTGAGCCTTCTTCCTCGAATGGTAGCGACACATCGCGATTTCGCGACAGTTTTTCTGTTTTGTTGCCGTTGACCGCGCTGACCGCGATTTTCTGACATGTTGCGATTTCGCAACAATTTTCCGTTTTCGGTCGCGATTTCGCTACCCCTTTCTACACTTGTGCATTTTCTCTTTTCTTTTTTTTCAATTCTGGCATCTGGGTCACTGAGATCCTTCCCTGTGAGCCTGCAAAAAGGTGGGTCCCCAATTTTGGGGTGTGTTGTGGATCAACCACAACAGGCAGTCAAGAGGATATTCAGATATTTGAAGGGCACTGTAGATTTTGGGCTTTGGTATCCCAAAGGCGATGATTTCACCCTCACAGCCTATACAGATGCAAATTGGGCGAGCAGTATTGATGATAGAAAGAGCACTAGTGGTGGAGCATTTTTTCGGGAAAGAGTCCGGTTTCTTGGCTAAGTAAGAAACAACCTTCGCTTTCCTTATCTACAGCAGAGTTGAATACATAGCAGACAGTGGTCGGGTGCACTCAGGTTTTATGGATGAAAACAACCTTGGAGGATTTCAAAGTCAAGCATGAACAACCTATCCCTATTATTTGTGATAATTCAAGTGCCATAAGTATTTCTAAAAATTCGGTAATGCATTCAAGGACGAAGCACATTTCTATCAAATATCATTTTCTAAGGGAAAAAGTGCAAGAGAAGCAGGTCAAGCTAGAATATGTACCCACTAAAGAGCAAATTGCAGATATCTTCACCAAACCCCTTCCAAAAGATACGTTTGAGTATCTAAGGGAGAAATTGGGAGTTGTACTCTCACCTCGAAATTAATCACCTCATCAGGAGGTGGGGGAGGGACTAAGCTAAGAGGCTCATTCTTAGTCCCAAGCTCCAAAGGTGACCCTCTGCCATTGATGACAAAGGGGGAGAGATTTAAGTAAGGGGGAGATTTTTCAAGAGAAGAGGAAAGCTTCAAGTCAGGGGGAGCAACACTTGAAGAGATTGATTTTAGTTTTGGCTCTTGAAATATATGTTTTAGTTAAGGGTTGCCATCAATGACAAAGGGGGAGATTGTTTGCAATTTTGGGTACCTTGAGTACATTGCCTTTGCCTAAGTTTAGTTGTTGTCATTGATGTCAAGGAGCTATTGGTAGATGTTGTTTTTTATGTCAAGGAGTTCTTGGAGCAATTTGTTTTTATGTCTAAGGATGTGTTTTGATGAAGGTTTCAGCTGGTCAGTAAGTCTCCAAGCAAATCAGAGTAGCCCAGTTGCCAAAAATCCAGAAAAAGATAAAGTTAGAAAAAGTTTGCAGAGTTGTTTGGAAAAACTGTCGCGATTTCGCGACATGTTTGAGGAGAGAGAAATTTTGGCCAAAACTGTCATGATTTCATGACATGTTTGAGGAGAGAGAAAGTTTGGCCAAAACTGTCACGATTTCGTGACATGCAGGAAGGCAGAGGTAGAACGGGCAAAACTGTTGCGATTTCGCGACATGTTTGAGGAGAGAGAAAGTTTGGCCAAAACTGTCACGATTTCGCGACATGCAGGAAGGTAGAGGCAAAGTGGGCAAAAGTGTCATGATTTCATGACAAGTTTCGAAGAAGTTGTATGGATGCAGAAAGTGTCACGATTTCGTGACAAGTTGAGTTGGCAGTGTTGAGTTGCAGGAAGTGTCACGATTTCGTGACAAGTTTCGAAGAAGTTGTACGGATGCAGAAAGTGTCACGATTTCGTGACAGGTTGAGTTGGTAGCTTGCAGTTGGCAAAAGCATCGTGATTTCGTGACATGTTCCAGTTTCATGAATAGTTGACAAGAAAGAGCTTAAGGCAGCGAAGGCGTCGCGATTTTGCGACATGTTTCATTTTCGCTAGTGCAAACCAAGAAAAGGATGAAGGAGCAAGAGGTGTCACGATTTTGTGACAGAGTTGCTGATGACATCAGCTAAATGCAAAGATGTCACGATTTCATGACAGTAGCAGAGAAGAAGACTTTGAAGTCTAGAGCGTCACGATTTCACGACAAGAATCATGATGATGTCAGCAAGAGGCAAAGGTGTCACGATTTCGTGACAGTAGCGGAGAAGAAGGCTTTGAAGTCCAGAGCATCATGATTTTGTGACAAGAATCATGATGACATCAGCAAGAGGCAAAGGTGTCACGATTTCATGACAGTAACGAAGAAGA
The DNA here is from genome assembly GCA_028583015.1 of Wollemia nobilis. NCBI lineage: Eukaryota > Viridiplantae > Streptophyta > Pinopsida > Araucariales > Araucariaceae > Wollemia > Wollemia nobilis. Next base: position 1,131,281 of record JAQPPZ010017097.1, on the reverse strand, counting down.
AGGCATTGAAGTCTAGAGCATCATGATTTTGTGACAAGATTCATGATGACGTTAGCAAATGCTGTAGTGTCACGATTTCGCGACAACAAACCAAAGGAGGTGTACGGCAGACAAAGGCATAGCGATATCGTGACATGTTTGAGTGTCGCATGAGAAAATATACAGAACAACAGAGGCGGTTGAAGCCGACGAAGTTAACCTTGGTTGACAAAGTATAAGGTTTTACAGCCGACGTGTTAGAAGGTTGAACAGCCGACTAAAGAACAAGATTTCATCTTGAGATTATGAGTATTTAAAGGAGTACTGTTTGAGAAATTTTGTGCATCGATGGTGTGGGCATTCGAAGTGTGGCATTCGCAGAGTTAGTGCGACAAGTGAGGTTCGATCATCGAAGAATAGAGAGAGTGAAGTTCGACTGCAGCAGTAGAGTGCATTTCGTTGAATCTTCTAAGTATCAAATACTGTGGTGTTGTTTGCGTGAAGAATGTGCTGATGTTCATGAGAAGACTATGCGAAGAGAATGAGATGTTGTGGTTGCACATAGGTGCATAAGTTGCTATGTGCTGGAATGCTGTAGTGATTGCAAAGATTATGCAAAGGGTGGAATTTGATCTAAGGACAGCTGTGATTGCAACTGTGTTCATGCAGTTTGTGTAAAAGAAAGCAAAGTGCCCAAAGTAGATGCTGCTGTAATTGTAAAATAGCTGTGAAGGACAAACGACAGTGAAAATTTGTTCTCCAACCAAGTGCAAAAAATAACAGAGGAAGAGGACAAAATTGTGCCAGACCGAAGGACTATGTTTTGGTGCAAAAAAGAGGACCAGCTTGCTGTGACAGAGTTGAGGACAACCAGCCATAGCAGAGAAGACAGGTGTCTTCCGTGGAAAGAATTCCACTTGCTAAGGGCAAAAGAGATAGAGGTCTTCTAGAGGATCACTAGCAAAGCAGATTTATGGGAAGGTGTCTCCTTTGAGCTGAGGCTCATAAACATTGTAATTGGGAAGGATTCCCAGAGGTTTTGATATAACTTTTAGAAGAAAAGTTTTATCCGTGGAGTAGCCCACTTTGGGTGAACCACGTTAAAATGGGTCTTTTATGTGTGATGCTTTCTATATTTTTTAATGTTATATTGATGCCACTGCTATCTAAAATTAAAATTATTAAATGGTTTTATCTTATACTGTTCACCCCCCCCTCTCAGTATAAGTTCATGTTCTTCAATTATAACAATGGAAAAAAAACACTTTTGAAAACATTTTTGAGAAGAAAGAACTAAAAGATAAACTTTCAAAATTTTAAAAAGGTGATCATAATAATCCAAAATCAGAGGAAAGGGAGTTGCTTAGTGAATATCATAAAATTTTGAGTAAGGAAGAGAAAATTTGGAGATTAAAATCAAGACAAAATTAGTTAAAAGAAGGAAATAAAAATACAATTTTTTTTCATATGATGACTATAGTACAGAGATCAAATTCCAAAATTAGTAGAATCAAATCAATAGAAGGGGTTTGGATTGAATATTAGAGTGAAATTATAAAAGATATAAAGTCTTTTATCAGAATATTCTAGGTTTAAAGGAGACCAAATTTCTTAATGATAAACTTCTTCAAGATGTTCCTTCAATTATAATGAATGAAGATAATAGGAAACTGATGGATCTTATTAGTCTAGAAGTTCATTTAGCTATTTTCTCTTTTAATAATGATAAATCCCCAGGTCCATATGGGCTCTCTGCAGCTTTTTACCAACATAATTGGGATATAGTGAAGGATTATTTATTGGTGGTAGTGGAACAGTCTAGGGTAAAACAATACATACCTTATAAAATAAATGCAATATATCTTACTCTAATTCCAAAAAATAAGGATTCTAAATTGTTTGATTCTTTTAGACCCATAAGCCTATGTAATATGGCATATAATATTATCTCCAAAGTGATGGCAAATAGATTAAGACCATTGTTAGACATAATAATTTTAGAAGAGCAAGGAGGATTTGTCAAAGGAAGAAAAATTATGGACATAATTATAGTAGCTCATGAAGTTATACATTCCACAACTTCAATAAAAGATAAAGTAATGATCTTAAAACTTGATATGAGTAAATCCTATGATAGGTTTAAATGGGAAATTATTTTTGCAGTTTTATAAAAGTTTGATTTTAGGAAGAAATGGGTTATATGGTTTAAAGTTTATGTCTCTATGGTTTCTTATTCAGTTTTGGTCAATGGGTTAGTGATATAATATTTTAAATCCAAGAGGGGCCTTAGACAAAGAGATCATCTGTCTCCTTATTTGTTCATTATTATGGTAGAGGTTTTGAGTAGGAACTCAAAAAAGGCTTACAAAGATAGGCTTATAAGTGGACTTAATATGGGGGACTAAGGGCCTCCATGTGAGGCCTTGAGGATTTGTAGGTTTCCTAATCCACTTCCATACATCCCTGTCCCTATCCCAGATTCTTGATCCTATCCCTATTTCTCTGGCACCTCTTTTTCCATCCTCCATGGTAGGTAGGTGTTGTAGACAATCTCCTTGGGGGGAGATCACCGTTCCATTGTTTTACCCCTTTCCTTGCCCTGTGGTGGGGTTGTCCTTCGGTGTCTGGGTCCAAGGATGGTTTTAGGTTCTTCCCTAGGACTTTCCCTAGGTATTTTGGATTATTCAAGGTTTTTTCCTTGAATTTTCTTGTTTTTCTCAGGTTGTTTCTGGAAGTCTTCTTGACATTTTCTCTTAGAGGATCTTTAGTGGTGGAATGTTGGGTCTATGGAAATTTGGCTTCATGAGCAGTTTTGCATAGCATCCTTTTGGTTTGTGGAGGACCATGCACTTTCTACTATGACTCTACTCTTTGGGATCGAGGTGGTGGGTCCAGCGGGATTTCAGTTCCTTTCATGGCTTGTAGGAGGGCCTCTATTTTCCTTGCTATTATTTTTTTGTAGGGCTTCATCATCTATGTTCTTGAATTTTCTCGTTGGCAGTGCTGAAGGATGTTTGGGATGTCTGGCTGCTTCCTTTTTAGTTGGGCTCTATCATCTACAGTCGAGCTTCCTCATGACTCATTTTTTAGTTCCTATGGAACTTTATCGCCTATTTCCTACAGGGTGTTGTTCTTTTGTTGTTGCTTCCTCGTCTAGGTTGGTGTTTTTGAAGACTTCCTTTTTTTTACATGAGGATTTCGTGGCTTGGGGAGTTCCTCTTAATTCTGAACCACTGTTGCACCATATTTTAGGCTAATGATCCATTACATGAGGATTTTGTGGCCTATAGAAATCCTCTTTATGTTGCTCCATATTTTAGGCTTTCAAGGGATTGGTTTTTTCTAGTTTTCATGATCCTTTGCCATCCCTAGGTGATATCGATCCCTATTTTGACAGGATTTGCAATTTTTCTGATCCTCTTCTCCACCCTTTTGTTCAGGGTGGTTTTTCTATTTTAGCCTGGTTTTCCCCTGTGTGGAAAGCAGTTTTTCATTCGATTCTTGGTTTCCCAAGGGTGGTTTCTGGTTTTCCCACCCTTGGGTGGATTCAAATTTTAAATTCTAGCACCCATGTCCTTTTCTTGCTTATGGAAGTTTCAAATTGTTTTTGGCAGATTGGGTGATTTTACGTTTTTTCCCGTCCTTGGAATACTTCAAAATCTATGCTTGGTGCCTAAAGTTTCAATTTCATTTTTCTATCAGGATTTCTTTTCTTGCATGATTTCCCTCTATAATTTTCCTAGTTACCGTCTTGATCCTGCTTCCTTTGTGCTATCCTTTGCAATTTTCTGAATTTGTTCGTTTAGCGCTTTCTTGAATTAGTTCTTTTTGTCTTTCCTCAAGCCTATCCTGTTGTCCATCCTTGGACGTCTTCCTTTTTATGTAATCAGGTTTTGGAATCCTTGATAAAAACCCACTTTTAATTTAACCTGCCAAAAAAAAATAAGTGGACTCAAGGTTAGTAATAACATCGATAACATCACCCATCAATAGTTTGTAGATGATACAACCCTTTTTGGAAGGGTAAGGATAAATGAGGCTAGAGCTTTGAATAACTTTTTAAAAGAGTATGAAAGAGCTTCAAGGCAAAAATTTAATAGGACTAAATCCAAAATTTACTTCCTTAACACTCATGCTAATATCAAAGAAAGAATTTTTAGGTTGTTTCAAATGGAGGAGGCAAATTTTCCAACAAATTATCTACGGATGCCTTTATTTGAGAGGAAAATTAGGATATATTTATGGAATCTAGTTATTAGTAAAGTTCAAAATAAACTTCTAGCTTGGAAAGGTAGATGGTTATCATTAGCAGGAAGAGTGCAATTAATTAAGTCAGTCCTACAAGTCATTCCAACATATTATATGTCATTGTATTCTATGCCAAAATCAATTGAAAAAAAATTAATTTATATTATGCAATCATTTTTATGGTTTAGGTTTATATGATAAAAGGAAAATTTTCTTTGGTGAAATGGAGCAAGTTGTGTGATGATAAAACTAGGGAGGTCTTGGTTTAAGAGTTATTACAGATGCAAACTTAGCTCTTAGGTAAAAAGTAATATGGAGATTGTACAAAGAGAGTCAAAGACAATGGGCAATAATTCTTCTAAGTAAGTATGTTGATCCCAATAACCCAAGTTTAATTTTTATTGCATTCTCTCTACCAAATGGTTCTACTCTTTGGAATGGTTTTAAAAATATATATTGATCTTATGATTAAAGGTTTAGGATGGGTGGTGGAAACTAGAGAAAAAAATTCTATTTGGATGGATACTTGGTGTGATAAAAAACCACTCAATTTAGATCCAATTTTGAAACCTTGGATGCGATTGCTTCAACACAAATGCGGTGATATGGTTTCAAACATTTTGTACAAGGATCGAGAAGGAAGATACAAATGGAAAGAAGATTTTTTACAAGTTTACAAGACATTGATTCTAAGAGGCAATTGAGTAGTGAACACAAGATTAGACTGAGAGGGGGGGTGAACAGTATAAGACCACTTTTTATTTTTATTTCCCAATCAATATTATGCAATGTATGGATAGCAATATCAATAGCATTAATCAAAGCAATGCACAAAAAACCATACACAATAGAGACACCACAATTTACGTGGTTCACCTAATGTGGGCTACTCCACGGAGAAAATATTTCATTAAAATTTTCTCTATCAATCTCTTGGGAATCATTTTCCTACAATATTTATGGACCTATGTCCAAAGGAGATGTTGATCCCCTAAATAAAGTTCATGGATATCTATCCACAAGAGAACTCCTTATCCTCTGTTGTGGTTGGTGATCCTCTAGAAGACTACTACCTCCACTGCACTAGCTTGTGGATCTCTCTCCACTGAAGACTCTTATCCCCACTTAGAATACATGTCCTCACAGCCCTGGATGCTGGATATCTATCCACTGGAGACTACTGTCCTCTCTGCTCTATCACCTCCAAAGCTCTATCTCAAATATGCACAAAACTCATTCCTTTGGTCTAGCACAAATCTTCTCAATATCTATCTCTGGTCTAGCACAAACTTGTCCTCAAATTTGCACCAAATTTTTCTCTCATATCTACACTAAACATAGTCCTTCGATCTAGCACAAATATGCTCAATATTTATCTCTAGTATGGAATAAACCTTTCCTCAAATCTACACTACAAGTCCTCTCTAGAACTTGCTCAATCTACTCAACAAGTCCACACATAACTTGCTCAATTCTACTCAATAAGTCCACACAAGACTTGCTCAAATCTGCTCAACAAGTCCACTCAAAACTTGCTCAATTCTTCTCAACAAGTCCACATAGAACTTGCTCAATTATGCTCAACAAGTCCACACATAACTTGTCCAAATCTCATAGAAACATAAAGAGAATTGTTAGAGACTCAATATATTCTACACTCAATGCTTAATCACTTTCATAATTCAAATCAGAATATAGAATAGTTTGTTTTATGGAACTTGAACAATCACTTCACACATTCACTTGACTAGGCTCAACCAACTCTACTCAACCAATAACTTAATGAAATACCCCTTTCTCACAAACCCTAGTCCAAGCATATAACCACCAATTCAAAATATTTCCAACAATGCTCAACAAAAAATTTCACATAACAATGATACTCATGTTCTTTTCAAATCCTAGTTCAATTTATTTGCATAACAACCCACTTCAACAACAATGCTTATAAAATAATCTTCACATAACAATGATACTCATGTTCTTTTCAAAACCCTAACTCAAGTTCTTCACACAACCAATGGCTTCAACAACAATGCTTAATAAACAAGGTTTTAATCACAACTCTTTATTCCAGAAAAACCTTGTTACACTAACTGAAACACTCTCAAAAGGAAACCCTAATCAAGTCCTTTTCACTCCAAACTTATTTTTCAGAAAACCAATCAATCAACTCAACTATGGAAGAATGTGCTCATACATTTTTCTTGATGATGAAGGGATCTCATAAATCTGCCACAACCACAAACACTTCTATTCCAAACTCAAAGAGGTTAGATGATAAATCTCTCTCACAATTTAATGCAAAAATTCAATTACACCTTATCACTCCAACTATAAAAATAACCATCATCATAAAATATATTTCTAATAATACCTTATAATCTCCCAATTAAAATAAACTTAACATCCACCAAAATTAAACCTCTTTAATTTAATTCAATGGCAAAAGAAACTTTGGTAAAAATCAAATCTACTTTCTTTATAATTCCAATGATATAAATCACTCATCAATAAAATAACCTATCATTAACCCTTATTACTCCACAATAATAGAAATCAATTGTCAAATAAACAACCTTTCACAAACCCTTATAAATCCAAAATAATATAAATCAATTATCAAATAAACAACCTTTCACAAACCCTTATAAATCGAAAATAATATAAATAAAATAAACAACTTTTCACAAACCCTTATAACTCCACATTACCCTTTATAAAATCTTAGGCAAATAAAGATTTAATTATCAAAAAAATTACCTTTGCCACTAATGGATTTCAAACCCACAATCTCTGCCTCCGCGAGCGCTCTAACTACAACTTTAACTGCAACATGCGCTAGATGCACGTTTGAGAGCTTGGATGCTCTTCATCCCCTTTGTCCTAGGCTAGCACTCAAAATGAACGCATGCAAAAGACTTCCCTTGGAACTCAAATCACACACCACTTCATATGAATCGATCATGGGCTCCTCAACTCCCAACGCCTTCACAAAATATGCATTGCCAATGGACCACCGTGTCCTTTGTGATTCAACCAATATGCTCTTCCCCTTATGTCTTTCACCTAGCGCTAAATACAAGTGAATCCCTTGTCTTCTTCCTCAATGATCAATGATTGCATGAAAATATTTCCAACTTTTTTGCATGCATTAAAATGTCGAGGGGTAAGTTTTGAATTCCTCTTTGGCATTAATTTATACACGATTTTCCTTTGTTGCTTAGACGTCGATGCTCCCACTTATTTGATGACGTAGGCACTTTCCAACCTTGATAATTTATAAATTATTTAAATTCTAAGGAATTTTAATTTTATAAATTATATTTATAAACTTCGACTTTAAGGAGATTAAAGCCTTCCTTGGGTTTAAACTTAAACCTTTAATTTGTAAATTTATTCCACCACCATGGGTATTTTAAAATATCAACTGCCATCTCAATGTGTGAGGAGACTTTTATATCCTCATGACGATTTTAATAAAACCATTTAATCTTCCACCATGAGTTTACCATAAACCCTCATAAAATATTATTTTTCCAACTTTTTCTTCAACTCTTCGCATTGTTCCTGATGCTATTGATGGTGTGCTCCATGGTATTAATAATGTATTCATATATTTACTTTGGCATCAATGACAAATTTTCACCTTGACATCAATGACAACTAAATAAGCTCAAAATGTCCAACAATCTCCCCCTTTGTCATTGATGGCGACCCAAATTCTTTTAACTGAAAACTTGATCTTTCCTTTGTTCTGCTCTCCCTGGGACATTGCTCCCCCTAGCTCAATGCTCTCTCGAATATCAAATCTCTCCCCCTTACTCAAATATCTCCCCCTTTGACATCAATGGCAAAGGGTCACCTTTGGGGCTCGGGGCTAAAAATGAGCCTCTTAGCTTAGCCCCTCCCCCACCTCCTCATGAGGTGGTTAATTTCGAGGTGGGAGTATTTGTACTCCCATAAAGCATTGTTCTTTACATTTATCTTCTTTCCTTCTTATCTGAGCTTTATGTTTCCTTTGATTGTTTTCCATATCCATGTGCCTATCCATATCTACATTCTTGTCCCTGTTCCTGTTCCTGTTCCTGTTCATGTCCATGTTCCTATTCCTGTTTCTTCTTAATTCTAGAATGTCTGCTCTACACCACTTTTTTGTGTGAGCATCATTATTACACTTATAACACTTAATTTTATTATTCCTTAGAGGTGCAAATGTCTTAGGATTTCTCCTAGTGAAGCCATATCCTCTTCTGTCATGAATCCTGCAATTCATTGCCTTGTGACCAAACTGATTACATGAGTAGCAATACCCATGGAAAAGTTGTCTATTCCCATATTCCTATTGTTCTCGTGTCTTGCACTATGAAGCCATGTGTCCAAACTTGTGATATGAAAAGTATCTTCCATTGAAGTTTTCTTGTCTTGACCTCGTTGGTCTCTTAGTCTCTTTTGATCTATTCTGATTTTTGTTCCATTTGTATCTTCTTTGTGCATTGTTCCTATATTTGTTGAACTCTCTATTATCCTCAGATGTCTCACTTTATTTTACACTATCTACTTCTGAAGTATCTTCATTTGAAGTTTCTTCTCCTCAAAAACTTGAGGTCGATTCTCCTTCCCATTTATTTTAAACATGTTCAAATACAAGACTTGTTTTGCTTAATGTAGTCTTTTGTGTCTTGATGAACATATCCAAGTTCTTTGAGGTATTTTTGAACCCCTTCATCTTGATCTTGGAGTACTCCAAATCTTCTCTTAGTAGTGCCACTTCTTGTGCTAACTTCTCACATTCTAATATCTTTACTTCTAACTTATCCTTGAACCTTTTTGCCTTACCCTTTGATTTTTCTAAATCCTCTATGAGCAATCTTCTCTCTTCATCACATTCTTGGAACTAAATTTCAAGTTTAGAGTTTTGCTTTCTTACCTTCTTTATTGTTTCAAGGGCATAGATAAGTTCTCCCTTGAGATCATATCCATCCTTTTCTGAATATTCCTCTATTTGTTTACCTTTATCCGCATCTTCATTTTCTTTTGACTTGTCTTCTATGGGATCACATTTTTCATCTTCTAATGCCATTAGAATATTTTCATCCAGTCCTTCAAGTGTATCTTCATATTCATCATCACTGAAACTATAACCATACCTTGTACAACTATCTTCAATATGTCCAAAGTTACCACATCTAAAGTACTTGAGAATGATTGGATTCATTTTCTTAACTGGTTCTTTTTCTTTAATCAAAAATAGGACTTCATCTCTATCATTGTCTTAAAAACTAGCATCACTATCACTTGAATACTTACTTGCCTTATCTACATAGTAGCTTCTCTTTTGTCTTTGAAATAACTTCTTTCCTTGTATGCTTTGTCCATCCTTGATTTTCTTCTGGTGCCTGTATATTTATGATTCCCTATTTCTATGATCCTGTTTTGCTTCACCATTTTTAGCTTCTTGACAATCTGTTGAAAAATATCTAAACTTTCCACATTTTAAATAGATTTTAGATCTTTGTATCTTCTATAGTCCTTATCTCTTCTATCATAGTTAGATTCTTCATCACTAGATGACTCATTGCTTGATTCTGACTTCTTACCCTTTGTCTTTTTTATTACTTTGAACGTTGCTTCCTTCTAGGAAATAGGATCTTTTGTTCTTATCTCAAATGTTGTGAGCATACCAAGCAACTTATCTCTTGTCAAAGTATCACCATCCATTGACACTTCTATAGCGGAAACCTTTTCACTGAATATTTTTGGAAGAGATCTTAATACTTTATCACAAATGTCATATTCATCAATCTTCATTCCAAGTCCTTGCATATCATTAACAACCTCATCAATTCGAAGTATACAAGCACTAATATTTTCTTCATCATCCATTCTTAATGCTTCAAATTGTCCTTTGAGATTTTGAATTTTTGCTTTCTTGAAACTCTTATCTCTTTCATATATATTTTACAATTTATCCCACATTTATTTTATAGATTGACAATGCATAACTTTCATAGACTCTGTTCTACGTAAACCTCTCATAAATGTATTCATTGCTTTTGAATTATAGTGTTGTAGAAGCTTACCTTCCTTATCTGTAGGAGGATTGACTAAGGGATCGTATCCAAATTCCACTACTTCCCAAACTTCATTGCTAAGTGCCATTAGGTAGATCTTCATCATCATACTCCAATATCTATAGTCACTTCCATCAAATACTGGTGCTGAATTATTTGAGGACACCTCCTTAGTATCCATTGTGTTCTTGTTAGCTTTTTCTTTAAGTTGTTAAACCCTTATGAAGGAACCCGCTTTGATACCAATTGAAGAACACAAGCTTATACTGAGAGGGGGGTGAACAATATAAGACCATTTTTTACTTTTCTTTCCCAATCAATATTATGCAATGTATAGATAGCAATATCAACAATAGTAATCAAAGCAATGCACAAAACACCATACATAATAGAGACACCACAATTTACATGGTTCACCCAATTTGGGCTACTCCACAAAGAAAATATTTCACTAAAATTTTCTCGATCAATATCTTGGGAATCCTTTCCCTACAATGTTTATGGACATCTATCCAAAGGAGATGTTGATCCCCTAAATCAATTTCATGGATCTCTATCCATATGAGAACTCCTTCTCCTCTGCTCTGGCTGGTGATCCTCTAGAATACTACTGCCTCCACTAGATTGGCTTATGGATCTCTCTCCATTTAAGACTCTTGTCCCTATTCATAAGACCTGTCCTCACTACCCTAACTGATAGATCTCTATCCACTAGAGACTATTATCCTCTTTGCTCTGTCACCTCTAAAGCTCTATCTCAAATCTGCACTAAACTCAGTCCTTTGGTCTAGCACAAATCTGCTCAATCTCTATCTTTGGTCTGGCACAAACTTGTCCTCAAATCTGCACCAAACTTTGCTCTCATATCTACACTAAACATAGTCCTTTAATCTAGCACAAATTTGCTCAATCTTTATCTATGGTCTGGTACAAACCTATCCTCAAATATGCACCACAAGTCCTCTCTATAACTTGCTCAATCTACTCAGCAAGTCCACATAGAACTTGCTCAAATCTACTCCACAATTCCACATATAACTTGCTCAATTTTGCCCCACAAGTCCACACAGAACTTGCTCAAATCTGCTCAACAAGTCCACTCAGAACTTGCTCAATTTTGCTCAAAAAGTTCACATAGAACTTGCTCAATTATGCTCAACAAGTCCACATAGAACTTGTCCAAATCTCATAGAAACATAAAGATAATTGTTAGAGACTCAATATGTTCTACACTCAATGCTTAATCACTTTCACAATTCAAATTAGAATATAGAATAGTTTGTTTTATGGAACTTGAAAAATCACTTCACACATCCACTTGACTAGGCTCAACCAACTCTACTCAACCAATCACTTAATGAAACACCCCTTTCTCACAAACCCTAGTCCAAGCATATAACCACCAATTCAAAACATTTCCAACAATGCTCAACAACAAATCTCACATAACAATGATAATCATGTTCTTTTCAAATCCTAGTTCAAGTTCTTTGTATAACAACCCACTTCAACAACAATGCTTATAAAACAAATCTTCACATAACAATGATACTCATGTTCTTTTCAAAACCCTAACTCAAGTTCTTCACACAACCAATGGCTTCAACAACAATGCTTATTAAACAAGGTTTTAATCACAACTCTTTATTCTAGAAAAACCTTGTTGCATTAACTCAAACACTCTCAAAAGGAAACCCTAATAAAGTCCTTTTCACTCCAAACTTATTTTTTGAAAACCAATCAATCAACTCAACTATGGAATAATGTGCTCATACCTTTTTCTTGATGATGAAGGGATCTCATAAATCTTCCACAACCACAAACACTTCTATGCCAAACTCAAAGAGGTTAGATGATAAATCTCTCTCACAATTTAATGCAAAAACTCAATTACACTTTATCACTCCAACTATAAAAATAATCATCATCATAAAATATTTTTCCAATAATACCTTATAATCTCCCAATTAAAATAAACTTAACATCCACCAAAATTAACTCAAACCTCTTTAATTTAATTCAATGGCAAGAGAAACTTTGGTAAAAATCAAATCTACTTTCTTTATAATTCCAATGATATAAATCACTCATCAATAAAACAACCTCTCATTAACCCTTATTACTCCACAACCTTTCACAAACTCTTATAACTCAAAAATAATATAAATCAATTATCAAATAAACAACCTTTCACAAACCCTTATAACTCGAAAATAATATAAATCAAATAAACAACTTTTCACAAACCCTTATAACTCCACATTACCCTTTATAAAACCTTAGGCAAATAAAGATGTAATTATCAAAAAAATTACCTTTGCCACTAGTGGGTTTTGAACCCACAATCTCTGCATTTGTGAGCTCTCTAGTCGTGGCTTTGACCGTCGCATGCACTAGATGCATGTTTGAGAGCTTGGACACTCTTCGTCCCCTTTGTCCTAGGTTGGCACTCAAAACGAGCACATGCAAAATACTTTCTTTGACTCTCAAGACACACACCACTTCACATGAATCGATCATGGGTTCTTCAACTCCCAATGCCTTCGTAAAATATGCACTACCAATGGACCATCGTGTCCTTTGTGATTCAACCAATATGTTATACCTCTTATGTCTTTCACCTAGTGCTAAAGACAAGCGAATACCTTGTCTTCTTCCTCAACGATCAACGATTGCACGAAAACATTTCCAACTTTGTTGCATGCATTAAAATGTTGAGGGGTAAGTTTTGAATGCCTCTTTGGCATTAATTTATACATGAATTTCTTTTGTTGCTTAGACGTCAATGCTCCCACTTATTTGATGACGTCGGCACTTTCCAACCTTTATAATTTATAAATTATTTCAATTCTAAGGAATTTAAATTTTATAAATTATATTTATAAACTTTGACTTTAAGGAGATTAAAGCCTTCCTTGGGTTTACACTTAAACCTTTAATTTGTAAATTATTCTGCCATTGTGGGTCTTTTAAAATGTTAACTACCATCTCAATGTGTGAGGAGAATTTTATATCCTCATAATGATTTTAATAAAACCATTTAATCTTCCACCATGAGTTTACCATAAACCCTCATAAAACATTATTTTGCCAACTTTTTCTTCAACTCTTCATATTGTTCCTGATGCTATTGATGGTGTGCTCCATGGTATTAATGACATATTCATATGTTTACTTTGGTATTAATAATGACTTTTCACCTTGACATCAATGACAACTAAATGAGCTCAAAATGTCCAACAAGTAGAAAGATAATAATTGTGATTATTTTGAGAGGAGCCAAGGATAAATTTATTTGGGAGTTGAATAACTCAAGAGAATACACAACAAGAAGTGGATATAATGTACAACACCAACAAAATAATAATATCACTAGAATATGGAGAGATATTTGGGATAGCCTAAGCATTCCTAAAGTCAAAATGTTTGTTTGGTTAGTAGGTCATAGAAGAATTTCATCCTAGGATAATCTTATGAAAAGGGGTTTCCATGGCCTCTCTCAATGTGTTCTTTGTAAAAAGGAAGATGAGAGTATAGACCATCTTTTGGGATATTGCTTAATAGTCTGGAATATTTGACAATGGATTCTTTATATGTTTTGTAAATGCATGGTGATGAATAGCATAATTGAATATTGGTTAAAGCAATGGCAGAGCACTTATAAAAGTGAGGCTTTATAGACAATATGGGATATATCAAAAGATACAATACTTTGTATTGTATGGCTACAAATGAAGAGAATAATATTTAAAATAAATGATAGCAGTTTAGAGGAAATGAAAAGGAATATATGTTTAACCATAGAGGAGTCTAAACCAACCCTATCAACTCACCTAGTCCCTAATATAGAAGTAGAGAGCCTTGATAGATGGATTCAAGTCATTAAATGGAATTATGATGTTGGGTACAAGAGAAGCAAAAATAAGGCAAATAATATAAAGTGGAAACCACCAGATGTGGAGTGGATTAAATTGAATTTTTATGGAGCATCTAAAGGAAATCTAGGACCAGGAGGAGGAGGAATAATTAGAAATAATAGAGGAGAGATTTTATCTCATTATGCTTTCAATAGTGGATATAATACAAATAATGAAGTTGAAGCTTCGAAAGCTTTAGAAGGATTAAAATATGTAAAAAAATTAAATGGAATAGAGTATGGATGGAAGGTCATTCTCTCGTAGTAATAAATACAATTTTAAGGAAAGTAAACTCTTCATGGAACATACAAGAGATAATTGCAAAAATTCAAGATCTTGCTAAAGAGTTTGAAGAAATCAGGTTTACACATATATTAAGGGAAGGAAACAAATGAGGATCGTCAAGTTAAATTCACCTTTCCATAGTTAGAGGAAGTATAAATTTTATGTGAAGTTGACAAGAAAATATTGATTGTCTGAATCAATTAATGATTAAATTTTACTTTAATATTTTCCATTGGTAATATCTACTTTATTTTGAAATGATAATGTGTTTTCATTTAGACTATTTCTTATATTTTTTGTGGTTGCACTTGTGTTTTAAGAAGAAAACTAGCAATCCATATTTGGTAAAGTGGACTATGATAGTGTGATGTTTTGGAAATATTACTCTACTAAGATGCAAGGCATAGATAGTAGAGGTGAAGTTTTGGTATTGTGAAGGATGCTATAGAAAAATATCAAGAAATATGCTAAATTCTGGAATAATTGTATTCATACAAAAAATTGAAAAGATCCAAAAAATGAAAATCAAGAATTCAGATATTTTATGTAAAATGTAGGTTTCTAGCTATAGCATCTCAATTGAGATGATAAGTGTATCTATTTATAAACTCTCAAGCTCTAAAGAAGAGATATGTAATTTATCAAGGGTGGGGGACCCGAGTACAACCCCTTATTATCCAACAAAAAAACATGGAAGTGTTATTCACATAAGACACATATGACTTATTCAAATAATAGTCTAAAGCATATAATTATTATTATGTTTTTACATGGTGGAATCGGTCTAAAGTATATAATTATTATTTTCAAAATTTTAACATTGACATATAAAAAACTACACGAAGGTGATTCTCTCTCTATATATGAAGAGAGATTGTAACAGGTAGTAAAAGAAAAGAGTAATTTTCTTTAGATATATGATATGAAATATTGTGATTCAAAAATAAAATCAAAGAGATCTATATTCTCAGTAGTATTTTAAATGCTTTGTTATCATTGATATAGGTGAATTTAATGTGTGAAGGATTAGGGGTTTTTTAAATCGTCTCATATTTTAGGAGTCATATCTTCACGAAGAGTTATCTTATTTAACTGATTTCTAGATTAAATTTTACATAATTTGAATAGCTTTAAAATGAGTGGTCATATGAAAGGATCCAAGCAATATTTAGGAAGATACGATCTTGTGAAGTCAACCATTTGGAACAAGGGCAATGACGAATTTTCAAGTCATAAAAAAAATTGCAAATATTTGTCAGTTAAGATTTGGATGATGGGAAGAGCAATGAAGAGCTAGGACTTTAGTGAGGTAAAACATTCTATATGGACAAAGATTTTTTTAGCTAATTTTTGTTTTCCTTTCTTTATCTTAGAAATTTTGCATGCAAATTATTATAAAGTTTTTATCAAATATTATATTTGCTATAGGACATTCAGATAAATTTTAATAAATTTTGAGTTTTAGTTTCATTTACATGGAATAATTTATAGTTAAATTCTTATAATCATCTCTAGTGGTAGAGGTTAGAGAGTGCACCTTAGAGAGATCCTCATTTCTCCAAGATAGGATGATGGTTTCTGGTAAATTTAATGGGTATTGGCTAGGGGCTTCAGCCTTGATAAAATGGATTGATAGGAGTTGGAAGTCTCCAAGAGTGATTCTATAATTTCTTCCCAAAGGTTTCTTTCTAGCCATTTTTGTTCTAGGGAAGAAAGAGAAAAAAATCCTAAAAGGGATCCTTGGTTTATGGGAAGAGCAGGACTCTTCCTTACCTTCTGGTATGAAGGTTTTTTAGCTAAAAATATAAATCTATCCCTAGTATGATTTTGGGTTAGGATTTTTGGGTTGCCCATTGAATTTTAGGAAATAGATACCTTCAAGAAAATAGGAAACACTCTACGATAATTCCTTGAGATTTCAAATACGATGAAATATCGATTCTTGGTTATTTATGCTTGGATATTAGTCATGATTGATATAAGTAAAGCTTTACCAAAATCATTCTTAAGTATGGCTATAAGATGTGGATTCAAACCATAGATTATGAAAACATATCTTTTAGATGTATAATATGTCATAAAGTGGAGCATATTAAGAGATCATGCTTTAAGAAAAGCCTAATAGAATCGTATGTAGAAAACCGTAAGAGAAACTTACAAATGACTATGAATGAAGATGGTTTTCAACTTCCAAAAAATAGATTTAGAAAAATGACAGAAAAAAAATAGTGGAGACAAGTAAGGAAGGATATTGGAAGGAATACCAACTCTTTTGAGGCTATAGCCTATGAAGAAAAAGTAGATCAAAACTTAGAGGACACAATACAACAGTGCCAACATATTAACAAGGAAGCATCTATTTAGTATGATCTTTATTTAAGTAATAACATTCTCGATGAACCTAAGGAATATGTCTCATAAAATTTTGAAGAGTCTCTTGAAGTACCATTTACCATTCAGGAGAAAAAAGTGGGTAAATAAAATACAGTTTTAGAAGTTAATACCTTTGCCATTAATAAGGAAATACCAAAAAACGAGCAGGACAGGTCAAAAGCTTCTTTAATAGATCCAAGAGATGATAAATATGATGAAAAAGAAAATTGTGAAAGAATGTTGAGGAATAGAAAAATAAGACCTACTCATGATATATGCAAGGTAAAAAAAGGAAAACCCTCAAATTATCAAACAAGATCTAGGGAAGCAAGAGCAAACATAGAGAAATGAACACAAACTAAGTTGGTTGAACCTCTCTTTACCAAACAATAAAATAATATTGGTAAATTGGTAATATGCAGGCGGGGCCAAAAGCCCCTAATGAGAAATGATTGCCATCTAATGGAATATAAGGGATGCTAATGCCCCCTCAAAGCAAAGGTGTATTAGGGACCTATGTTTAAGTAATAAACTTGATATTCTTTGTATCCTAGAAACTAAAATGACAAAAGAAGAAGTTTCAAAAACTATGAAAGTAGTATGGACAAGATGTGAATGGGATGTTATGGATTCTGAAGGAGTGATAGGGGGAATTCTAACTTGTTGGAATTCTTCTAGAACCTCCTATGTAACCATTCATAAACCTAGGCATTAGATATCCTTTTTAGTCACTTGCTATTTTGTAGGTATTCATTTCATCCTTATCAATGTTTATGGACCTACAACTCAATCAGGTATATTAGAAGTTTGGAATGGGATTGAAGCCTTTATGAGAAGTAAAGACTAAGAAACTTGATTCATGATCATAAGAAATTTTTTATACCATTACCAAGTTGGATGAAAATTTTGGAGGAATTAGGAAATTAATCCAAACTATGAGAGATTTCTCAGCTTTTATTCAAAACAATAATCTTTGGGAGGTTGAGTTCAAAGAAGACACCTATACTTAGACCAATAACAAGAGAGTCCATAATATAATAGTAGAAAAATTAGATAGATGCATACTCTCATATCATTGGCTAAATGAAGGAACTTATGCTAAAATTAATACCTTAACAAGGATTGGTTCATATCACTAGCCAATAAGAGTTAAAATTGTGATATGTGAATTAAAAAAATATCATATTTTAAATATGACCAATTGTGGAAATATCATATTCAATTTGTTGATATGATAGCTCAAACATGGAATTATTCAAGTAATGGTGGGTTGTATGCTCTTCCAAATCAAATTAAATCTATTGCATCTAGATTAAAATAATGGAACAAGAACACTTTTGGAAATATTTTTGAGAAGAAAGAAGAACTAAAAGATATACTTTCAAAATTCTAAAAAGGTGATCATGATAATCCATGCTTAGAGTAAAGGAATTTTATTAGTGAATATCATATTATTTTGAGTAAGGAAGAGAAATTATGGAGATTAAAATCAAGATAGACTTGGTTAAAAGAAGGAGATAAAAATACAAAGTTTTTTTATAGGATGGCTATAGTACAGAGATCAACATCCAAAATTAGTATAATTAAATCAATAGAAGGGGTTTGGATTGAATATTAGAGTGAAATTAGAAAAGATATAAAGTATTTTTATCAGAATATTCTAGAATCAGAGGAGACTAAAATTCTTAATGATAAACTTCTTCAAGATGTTCCTTCAGTTATAATGAATGAAGACAATAGGAAATTGATGGAGCCTATTACTCTAGAATAAGTTCATTTAGCTCTTTTATCTTTTAATAAGGATAAACCCCCAAGTCTATATGGGCTCTCTATAGCTTTTTAACAACATAATTAGGATACAATTAAGGATTCTTTATTGGTGGCAGTGGAACAGTCTAGGGTAAATGTAGACACCTAAAAAATGTCACATTTGCAATGGTTAATATTTAATATTTAATATTTAATAATGTGTGAAATTGTTTTAATTGGTATATTACAACCTTATAAATTATTTAATGTTGACTATTCTATTACCTTCAACCCACTTAATCTCATTCCTACACTTAATTATGGCCATCATGAGACCACTCTGCTATTTTTAACTTTGGTTCACATTAATTGTGGTTGGAATTTATTTCCTCTCTTTCAACCTCCACATTTTAAGCACATTAATGCACATGGAAGGATTACCTCCACCCAAGCACATTTATTAAGCATGTAATTTTTGGTGGGTGAGGAATCTCTCCATAAAAAGAGCATTAGTGAGGCATGTTATGATGCATCATAATGTGTCATAGGGTGTCATAGCCCAAATAGAGAAAGTTGCACATTTGTCCACCCAAGTGGGAAATCCATAATATTCCTCTCTTACACCCATGCCACTTGTCACCCACTCTATTCCATCCTCATAATCCTCCATCCATGGGATAATTTACCAATAGGTCTTTATTTTCATGTTCATGTGTGCATAAGAATCATAGCAGAGCTCCTCTCCAATTTCATTTGATTTGTTGTATACATGTTTTTACATTGTGATTGAAGGTATACCATTCATAGAGCTCAAAGGATTCAATCATAGAGGCTCTTGGTAATATTTTATAATCCTTTTTTTGTAGCCACATCCACAAATTACATCTAGGAGTGCACTGGATTTGTATTAGAGGCTCCAAAACACGTCTAGGTAAAGCAGAATCTAGCCAAATATTTCACTCCATTATTATTAGAGGATACCCAACTATCAACCCTCTAAAAACCTATAGTCGGGGTCCATATTTTTCAATCAAAAATTGTCTAACTTGGTTTGTGTGCAGATTGCAGGATCAAGCTCTAATCACAACAAAATTTTGAAGGAATATTTATGATATCAATAAGGATATCTCCAAAAAAATTCAAATCATTATGAGCAGCGGAGACCCAAATTTAAACCCTCTAAAAACTTATAGTCGGGGTTCATATTTTCAATCAAAAATTGCTTGACTTGTTTTATGTGCAAATTGTAGGTTTGTACTTTGATTGATGCCAAATTTAGAGAGAATATTCTTGATATATAGAGTAAGGTCTAAAAAAAATTTAGCTCATTTGGAGTAATATCAACCACTCTACAATTGGTTTTGTAAGCTATTATATTTTTTTTCATGATTTAGGGCCTTATCTTGAAAGGCCCCGCATATGCTATTGATGTTGTCATTGTGAGCTTGTGTGTAGGTATTGGATACGCATGGAATATTAGGAGGTCAAGAAATGCATATTATAAACCCTCCCACAACTCGATGTCCACTTGAGGAGATAACTTGCCACACCATAGATCTTACTTATAAAATGAAATCCTCCATTTTGGGAGGTTGATTGTAATAAAAAAGACCTATTTGTAAAAGATAAAGTTTATCAATATCAAATCTATTGTGAATATTTATTTTTGTCGTTATTTGCATATTTTCATTGTTATGGTGTATTTCCCCTTTCAATAGTAAAACAATACATACCTTATAAAATAAATGCAACATATCTTACCCTAATTCCAAAAAAGAAGGATGTTGAATTGTTTGATTCTTTTAGAACCATAAGTCTATATAATATGGCATATAAGATTATCTCAAAAGTGATGGCGAATCGATTAATTACATTGTTAGAAAAAACAATTTCAAAAGAGCAAGGAGGACTTGTGAAATGAAGACAACTTTTGGATGGGATCATAGTAGATCATGAAGTTATACATTCAACAAATTCAAGAAAAGAGAAGGCAATAATCTTAAAACTTGATATGAGTAAAGCCTATGATAGGGTTAAATGGGATCTTATTTTTGAAATTTTAGAAAATTTTGGATTCGGGAAGAATAGGTTAGATGAATTAAAGCTTGTGTCTCTATAGTTTCTTATCAGTTTTGGTCAATGGGTTAGTAACATAATCTTTTAATGCCAAGAGAGGCCTTAGACAAGGAGATCCTCTATCTCCTTATTTGTTCATTATTATGGCAGAGGTTTTGAGTAGAAACTTAAATAAGACTTACAAATATGGTCTTATAAGTATAATTAAGGTAAGTAATAACATCGACAACATCACCCATCAACAATTTGTAGATGATACAACCCTTTTTGGAAGGGTAAGGATAAATAAGTGTTAGCTTTTGATTATATACTAAAGAAAATGCAACCACAAGATGTAAAATGAGCAAGCAATGATAACTATATGATTAAGGCACTATAATATGCAAGAAAATTATAAGAGAATCTTCTACAATAACTCAAAAATATGTTATTAATGAAAGCTCACAAAAATAGTACAATGTAATATAATGGAGGACATGAACACTCCATAAATACATGAAGGATCTACATTGTACTCACTATACTAACTAGCTACTAATGCTACTCCCTTCAACTATTGTATCTTTTGTCACTCTATTCTCTTCTACCTCAAAGGCATATATATAGGGATATAAGTCACTTGGACTTTCATATACCCATGACTCCTAACCTATGAATCATGTGCATGTGGACTACATGCACATTTACATCATTGCATATTCTAACACTTGTGCATTTATTACATTGCATGAAGTAACTATTCATATGCACCCAAGGTGGTACATTAGCATGTACCAAATAATGTAATATACTCCAATACCACATTGTATTACATTATTTAGGTATTGAAGACTTTAGCCTTCAATATTGTCTTCGTCCTGGTTTTGGAATTTGAGCTCCTCTTCATTTTGTTTCATGTATGTATCTTGATTAAGTAAATAGTTAGTATTTTCATAAAATACTATCTTTGTTGAGAGAGCTTCAATTTCATGTTCATCTGTAGGTTCTTCCATTGCCTAAATTTCTTGACTCTCTTGAACCAAGTGACATTTATGTTTCCCTTCTTTATATTGTAATTGAGAATAATTGTATTGGTTATGAGAAGTATATGGACACTGATATTGTTGTTGATGTGGACTATATTGATTCTGATATTGTCTTGGTTGGAATGTCCTATTTTATTGGCTTCCATAGTTTGTTTGATTTACTTGACATTGGTTTCTAGGATTGAATCTACAGTAATTTGTACTATGTACTTTCTTCCTGCATACTTGACAATACCTATTATTCCTTGGTCTTTGTCCTTTTGTGGATGAGGCAACATTTCCCTGTGGACACTCTTTTAAAGCCAGTGCATTGTTAGTATTTTCATCTTTGATTGTATTTTCCACCTCATATTCTTGAAGAATTTTGACTAACTCATCAAAAGATGTATCTATACATAGGATTTGTAAAGATGTAACTAAATGCTTGTAGCTATTTGGAAATTCTCTCAAGGTTACTTGAACAAGAAAATTATCTTCTACCTTTTCTCCTAAGGTTAACAATTTTTCTTTTATATTCGCTACTTTCCTTAGGAATAGTTCTATACTTTCGCCACTATTTACTTTCAGAGAATGCAGTTGAGTTTGAATATTTAAGATAGTGGCTTTATTCTTCCCCTCAAATATCTTGGATAAAGTTTTCCAAGCTTTTGTAAATGTTGCTATTGAACTAATGTAAGGTTGTATTTCTTTTGTAATAGCAAAATTTATTATCATTAGTGCTTTTGCTTCATTTTCTTCAAACTTTTGAATCTCACTATCACCTAAAGTAGGTTTAATTTTTGTTCCTTTGACAATATCCCAAATATTTTCAACTATTTTTTTTGAAAAAAATGAAAAAAACTTGTATTAAAACAAAAGACAGTTACAAGAGGGAGAAAGGGCATCCCAACCAAGCGCAAAGAGACCGGAAGTACAAAGGGCGCAAAACGCGACATGTCGCGAAAACGCGACATGTCGCGAAATCGCGACACCAAACCAAACAACCGCCGCGCCACAACAACCAGTCGCGATAACGCGACAAGTCGCGAAATCGCGACATGTCGCGATATCGCGACAAAAAGCGCCGGAACCACAACACACGAAAAAAGTCGCGAAATCGCGACAGCACAGCACCAAATCACCCAAACGCCAAAAGCGTCGCGAAATCGCGATGAGAAAGCCTGAAGGCACTCGCTCTCGAAACTGTCGCGAAATCGCGACGAGGACCCCTTTGATCAGCAACTTTGAGAAAGTGTCGCGACATCGCGACGACTTTTCCTTGGAGCCCCACTTGGCCGGAAGTGTAGCGAAATCGCGACAAGAAAACCAATGGGCGCCCCATCCGCAAAAGTGTCGCGAAATCGCGACATGTTCACCCCCGAGGTGCCCATTACCAAAACAAGTCGCGATATCGCGACGTTTTTCCTGCAAGCAGTTTTTCTCCAGAACTGTAGCGAAATCGCTACAGGTTTGCCCCTGTGCTTCCTTTCCATAAACATGTCGCGAAATCGCGACAGGTTATCCATTGGGAGGCTTTTCTCAAAAAGGTCGCGATATCGCGTCGGTTTTTCCCCCTTAACTAAATTTTGCTCAAAACATCTCAAAATCGCAACAAGAATGCCCCTTTGAGTCCTTTCCTCAAAAAAGGCACGAAATCGCGACGAATTTTCCTTAGAGTAGCTTTTCACACAAATTGTCGCGATATTGCGACGGTTTTTCCCTTTCATGCAATTTTCTCAAAGCGTCGCGATATCGCGACACTTTTCCTCCAGCAGCAAAACCAACCAAAAAGGTCGCGACATCGCGACACCTTCTCATCAACGACCGCGACGACGCAACATGTCGCGAAATCGCTACAATATTCCTCCCAAAGCCGCAACAACCAGAAGGGTAGCGAAATCGCTACAGTTTTCCAGGATAGGTCGCGACAGAGCAACATGTCGCGACAGAGCGACATGTCGCGACAGAGCAACATGTCGCGAAATCGCGACAGAAAACCAAACAGGGTCGCGACGACGCAATATGTCGCGATATCGCGACAGAAACTAACCTTAGTCATTTTTGAGCTCATGGATGTAGGGATCGTTCCAGACCACTCCGAATCTCTTCATCTATCATAGGCATATCACTGTGCAACCGAACACCTACCTCTTTCTCAACACCCATCTTCGCAAGGAAGTCAGCTACCGTGTTCAGATTTCTACTCACATACACAGGGATGACATCATCTAACTCCCTCCATAACTCCTTGATTTGAGATATCAACATCCGCAGTCTCCAGGCTTTTAAAGAGAAATTCCGCAAGCAATCTAGAGCGCCGATCAGGACTTGAGAATCAGATTCAAGAATTATCCTCTGGTGACCCTGCTTAACAGCCCAGATAGACGCTGACTTAATGGCCAAGGCTTCGGCTTCATTGTTCGTGGCTCGCCCAATCCCCGCAATTCCCAGCAAAGAACCGCACTCGAGTGATCCCGACAAACAACACCAATTCCTCGTTGCCCGGTTGCCTTTTGCAGCCCCATCAGTATTGATCTTGATCCAGCCTTCGTGGGGAGGTTTCCAAGATGATCTGTCTTGCCTCTCAAGACCCTCAACCCCCTCTTCAGGATGCCCAAGAGTAGCCTGATTCTTTTCATTGACAAAAGTAGCAACAGTTTCTGTGACTTTGCTCCAGATGACCTGCCAAACGCCGTCAATCGAGGAGAAAGTGTTTCTAAAGATCCGGCGTTTCTCTCCAACCAAACTTGCCACCAAATGAAGAGAAAGCCTAACTCGCCACCTGCTCGGAGAGCTATGGAATTGAACCCGCCCCATTTCCATTTTTCCCAAATATTGGTACGATTGAGAACACCATTAGCCCGGAGTTTAAATTGAGAGAACCAGTGCTCCCAAATCTGATGAGTAAAAGGACACTCAAAAAACAAATGGTCTACAGTTTCCTCATGTTGGAGGCATAAAGCACATTGAGAGGGGCCATTGAAACCCCTACGTCTGAGATTGTCAAAGGTGAGAAGACCATTATGCATAAGTTGCCAAGCGAAGAAGTTCACTTTCGGCCAACCCTTTGAATGCCAAATCCTTCTCCAATGCTGAACCGGAAAAGAGTGTGGGGGAGGCTCATGGAGGATCTCTTCATATCCAACCTTTAACCGAGTAGACCCCAAGGCTTCCATAGCCCCAGTGCTAATTCATCTTCCTCATCCTTCCCCGTGAGGAACCTTTCTCGACAATATTTTTTGCAGGATAGGCGCCAACTCCGGAGAGACAATAATTGGCCACTCCTCCCATCGCTTAAACTTTTTAAAAGTATACCCCCCCAAATGACTGGTAAGAAGATACTTATCAATAAGGATCCAACCCTGGGCTTCTAAGGCGGTCATGATAGGTTGTAGCTCGGGGAACATAACAATAATGGGCGGATGCTGGTCCCAAGAGTCTGTCCAGAAACGAGCCTTGTCTCCTTTCCCCACTTTCCAGAATAATTGATCTTTGATAAACTGGGACCCAAGCTTGAGAGTCTGCCACACTAAGGAACCAGGACCTTCCAAGGGAAAGCGACCCACCTCATTGGGATGGACATGCCCCAAATATTTACTGGAAAGAATTCTGCTGAAGAGAGAGGATGGCTGAGAAACCCACCTCCAATACAGTTTTCCAGCCAAAGCCCTGTTATTAA
The DNA here is from genome assembly GCA_028583015.1 of Wollemia nobilis. Classification (NCBI taxonomy): domain Eukaryota; kingdom Viridiplantae; phylum Streptophyta; class Pinopsida; order Araucariales; family Araucariaceae; genus Wollemia; species Wollemia nobilis. The sequence goes on along the minus strand of JAQPPZ010017097.1, from coordinate 1,105,897 downwards.
GCATAGAACATCTCAAGCCCAGCCCTCCTTTATCCTTAGGCTGGGTAACTTTGTCCCACCCAACCAAGGCCCATTTTTTCTTCCCTTTTGCGCCTTCCCATAAAAATCTTCTAGCCATTTTGTCCAGCTCTTTCCAGATGGTATGAGGGGCAGCCAGTATTGAGAATTTATAGATCGGCAAAGCCTGAATAACCGATTTCAAGAAGGTTAATCTACCCCCGTAGCTTAGCCATTTATGGGCCCAATGATTCATTCTGTCTTTGATGCCTGCTAACAGGTTCTTCCAAATATCAATATTTAACTTTTTGAAATGAAGGGGAACCCCCAGGTAAACAATTGGAAGAGAGGTCCTTGTGAAGCCCAGGATCTCAATAACGCGCTCCTGAAGCCGTTGGTCGAGATTGAAAAAGACCACTTTGGACTTCCTGTCATTTAGAACCTGATTTGAAGCCCTTAGGTAGACATTCAAAGTATCTCTGATTCCTCTAGCTTCCCGAAGAGTGGCCGCACCAACCAGACCCGTATCATCCACAAATTGCAAGTGAGTCAGAGTTTCCTCCCCAACCTTGATACCATAAAGCAGACCTTGTTGCCTTCTCCTCAAAAACAGTCTGCCCAAACCTTCAGCCAAGAGAAGGAAGAGATAGGGAGAACAAGGGTCTCCCTGGCGGAGCCCACGGGAGGCGCCGAAAGGAAGCGAGGGAAGGCCCTTAATGAGAACAGAAAAAGAGGGAGAAGAAACACAACTCATAACCCAATCAATCCATTCCTGAGAGAAGCCAAAGGCAGCCAGCATTTTCGACAAGAAGCACCACTCCACCCGGTCATAAGCCTTGGACATATCCAGCTTTAATGAACATGCCTTTGTTGCCCGAAGTTTGCATTGAATGGATGGCCTCCTGGGCCAAAATCACCCCATCCAATATTTGTCTTCCCTCAACAAAGCCCCCCTGTTCAGGAGAAATGATGCTATGAAGAAGGGGTTTAAGCCTCTCAGCCATTATCTTAGTGATGATTTTGTAAATCACATTGCATAAAGCAATAGGCCTGAAATCATAGATATGAGTCCCCGCTTCCCCTTTCGGAATTAAAGCAATGAAGGTGTGATTGATCGCCCTGAGCATTCTTCGATTGGATCTGGATTCCTCAAGAATGACCGTAACATCCTCCTCCAAGGTATCCCGTAAAGCCCGAAAAATTCAATAGGAAAGCCATCTCGGACCAGGAGATTTTCCAAGACTCATACCAAAGACCACATTTCTCAGCTCATCCCTTTCAATGGGTCTAAGCAGGGTCTGATTGTCCTCTTCAGAGATAATAGGAGGAATAACATTAAGAACTTCGTTCTGAGCCTCAATATCTTGCTGCATACTTTCCTTAAAAAGTTTAGAAAAGTAATCGATAGCATGGGAGTGCATACCAGGAATAGTATCGAAGACATTTCCCTGTTCATCTTTGAGAACTTCCATATTGTTCATCTGTCTCCTAGCACAAGCTGACCGATGAAAAAATTTGGTATTTCTGTCCCCCTCTAATAACCAAGTATTTCTAGCCCTCTCGCTTCCAGAGATAACTCCTCTTGGTTGTCAATGTCCTCAACCGCTTTACGCAGCTTCGTCATCTTCGGATTTGAGTTGCTCAAGAATTGATCCTTCCCTAAAAAGTTTCCGAACCTCCTCCCATCTAGCCACCAAGGGGGCCCTTTGGGATTGGAAATCCGACTTGTTTCCTTTCCTCCACTGTTTCAATTGAAATTTGACAAATTGAAGCTGTTTATGAAATTTGAACATTGCTGTCCCAAAAGGTGGACGGCCTTCTGTCCACCAATGAGAAATTTTTTGTCGAAGGTCCTCCTTTTGTAACCAAAAATTCTCAAATTTAAAAGGCCTATGGTGCTGTCCTCTCGAAGTCCCTCCCTCAAGCAAGATGGGAAAATGATCCGAAATAGGGCCCTCCAAAATCTGGAACTTAAAAGTCCATTTAACAAAAGCCTCCTCCGAGACCAAAAAGCGATCTAACTTGACCTTCCTGCTATGTGGCTCCTTTCTCTTGTTTGTCCAAGTGAAAAAAACACTAGGGCCTTGAACGCCCACTAGATTAAAGGCCCGAACTTGGGCAATCGTAAGCCGATCCCCCGGATCCAAAGTAGGGGAGCCACCTTCCCGGTCCCGAACGTATAATTTTGCATTAAAATCCCCCGCAATAATCCAGCTCATAACACTCCCCGTATGCTCTCATGTTGTGAACAACTGTCCCATTGGAGCCTCTGCCATCAAGATCTTGGGCCCCATAAAAGTTGGTTATAAGGACCAGCTCGTAATTGAAGTTATTTCTCGAAGAGAGAAGTAAGAACACCCCTACAAGCTACATGTTCTAAAGCAATCCGCACTGTAGGGTTCCAAAGGGTAACAATTCCACTCGAAGCTCCTTGGGCAGCCACGTCCATATACCCAGCTCCCCGCCAGATTTTAGTAGCGGTTTTACTCATAATATCTAAAGACATTTTGGTCTCCTGAAGAAGCAAAAAATCTGTTTTACGGTTTTCTAAGAGTCTTTGAACAAGCAGATTGATGGGTTCTACTGTTTAAACCCCTAATATTCCAAGATTGAATAATCATTGAAAACCTTGAGAGCAGTAAGAATCAATGGTCCTCACCAATCCTTCATTGATTAACTTATCTCCTTGGGCTGTTAGTAATTCCTTATTGGATTTTCTTCCCGCTCCTTGAGAGTTATTGTTTCTTGATCTCTTTTCCACCTGGGAAATCCCTAAAGCAGGCCTTTCTCTGTTTTTATCTGCATTTCCCATGGTAACATCTTTTATAGCCTACCGTGTCGGGGAGTGTATAACCAAAGCCCCCGGATTCTCCGATCGCAGTACTCACCGGCACAACCACTGCTCTACTACGGGAGTGAAGGAAGGAGAAACAAGAGGTGGAGTGTTGACATTCTCACCATTCCCAACCACTCCTTCCATAGATTGGTCCTCCATATCCACTAATGACTTAAAAATTTCATACCGATTGTTTGGCTTGAGTCGTACCGGCTCCTTGCCATTTTTCTTTTTGTTTCTCTTTCGTTTCACCTCGTTCAAAGCCATCCCGTTGAGCATCGGGACCTGGAGAATTGCTAGAGGGTTCATTGACCTGGACCGGACTTACCCTCTCTAGGGCGGTTTGAAATTCCACTCGGAGCCTCCGTTTTTGTGCTCACTACGTTTGGGCGTAACCTTGCCAAATGTCCATGCTTATGGCATACTCGGCACCCGAAAGGTAGGGCCTCATAGTCTAACCGCCGGATCCAGGGTACTCCCTGCAAGCTCAAGTTCCACCTCAGCTGGTAGAGGCTGACTAATGTCCATCTCTACACATATTCTAGCAAAGACAGCAGAATTGCCCTCTATGGTATCTTTGGAGACTCCCATAAATCTGCCTAGGGAATTACCTATTAATTCCAAAACCTGCTCACCCCAAAACTCCATCGGGAGAGCGTACAGCCGGATCCAGACCGGGACAGCCGTGGGTTCGATGCGGGGGTCGAAACCCACTCTCCAGGGTTGGACAAATAACCCTGCTGGTCCATGGTTTCTCTTTTCTGATTCAAATGCTCTGTTTCTATCTCGCTAAAGAAGAGAAACTTATGATGAAATACCCATTGCTTATAGGCCATAGAGAGTACTCACCGTGTGGCTCCCGGCTCCGACGTAACCTGTGTATGCGAAAATTCAGCGTGGGCCTGATGCCCATGAATTTGCAGATCAAGTCGTGATTAGCTCTGTAGACGATTGTATCTTCGACCAGGATTGGTTCTATTACAATCTTAGGCCTGGAGGAAGATTGTGGGAGGCATCCATTAACGCGGTGAGCATTTGGGCCATTGGCAACAGTCTTGAGTATCGATTGAAAAGCATTCCGCTGAGCTCCGTCCGTGGAAGGCGAGGGAAAATCTTTCAACTTCTCGGCATATGAGGTCTTTCTCCCAGCAGGAGAAACAGGAGGAGACCCCATCGGGCCCTCCCGGGACCACTACAGAACCTTCAGGCGAAAGCAGAAACAACCCCCCAAAGCCCTGGGCAAGATCTTCGGGCCAGAGTCCCTCGAGCAACACCAGACGCCGTCACAGAAAATTTCCCGCCAAAAGCCAAATCGCCAGAGCCCGGAAGATTTTATCTTGTCATTTTTTCGTGGATGGTTATTAAATATTTTTAACTATTAGAATTACCCTCACTTTATTTTTCATGATGAGTAATTTGGACCTTTAAGAAGTTGGGATTTATTGAGAATGAATTTGTTTGTTGTCATGATGGTCCTTGTAGGCTACCTTATATCTCCCTAGTTTAGAATATGTGATCAAGCTTGATAAAACCTTATTAAATCTTAGGTTTTGTAGAATACCTTATATCTCCTAAGTGATTAGAGTATGCTATGGTCTTGATAAAGTGCTTAGCATTATTTCCTTTTGAGTTGAATCCTCAAAGTTTTGATGCCAATTTTAATATTATGTTCAACTCCTATGTTTAACCTTATTTCTCCTTAGTGATATATGCACTTTTCAATTTGATGAAGTTCTCTATCTTCAAGACTCTATGGTTGGATTCCTTTTGTCCCTTTAATTTGTATATGATACAAGTATAAGCAATAAATTCCAACTTTAAAGCAATTCAATATTTTTGCTTCCTTTATCCTTAATTTTCAATGGTTTAATTTTCTAAATTCCAATGATCTAAAGTTTGATGTATCACTTCTTATATCTCCCTAATTTAGAAATTTAGAAAATGATAATATTTGAAAAAGAATAATGCTTTTAAATTTTCCAAGGTAGAAAACCTTATATCTCTTATTTTAATTATTTACAAATATTATGATATTTGTATTTCAACTAATTTATTTTTGAAATATCACTTAAGGATATAAACTCCTTGTTTTGATTTGCTTTCTAATTCACTAAGGTTGGTATTTTCTTATATATCCAATTCAAAAATAAATAAACTCAACCTTATATAATGCACCTTATAACTTCTTGCACTTAAAGAAATCAAATATTAAATCATGTAATGTTATACCTTCCTTGTAATGTTGTATGTTGCGAGATGATTAGATTATTTTTTGACTCCTCTATCGAAGATCTAAGCACTATATGTTTTGGTCTTCAATGTATGATAGTGAGCATTGAATGCTCTACGTTCAATGGGCACCTTATGACAATCTTCTTCTCCTTCAATGCACTTTGACCTCTATATGCTCGATATTCATGCTCTTCTTGTACAAGGCTATTAATACCTCTTGTCTCCCTTTGAAATGTATGCCAAGTGGTGGTTACGTTGCCTAAGAATGTATGTCTTATTGTTAGGTGGTATCAGAAAGTTACAATATTTGGAGGTATTAATTTAGGTGGCATTGATTCCTCTTTGGCTTGAATGGAGTGTTACTCCAGCCTGGGTGCTCTTTTTCCTTAGTGAAAATATTATGTCATTGAAGATATGTAGGCACTTTTTCTTCCTTTGTGCCAAGTGGCACAGGATTCCTTATGTTGATATGGCAAGTGGAGTCTCTTTTCCTTGCATGCAACCAAAATCTTCAACATACCTTTTCTTCTCAATGCTCTGTGTTCTCTTATCACCTATTCTTGCCAATTTTCTTTGCATGTTTGTTTGGCTTCTTTTGTAACAACAAGCTTTATTGATTATCCAGTGTGGTGGCTCCTTTCCAATGTAGGTGGCTCCTATCAATGAAGGCGATCATTCATCCAAGCTTCTTTCTACCGCTTGGGTAACTTATGACATTATTCTCCTTTCTTCTTGCATTAATATCCTTATTGTTTATGCTACACTATCCTTAATCTTCCTTGGTGCAGGTATCTTTCACTGTGGGAGTTTCTTTCATGAGACCAGGTTTGTGCTTAAACCTGGTTTATGTTACTGCTTAATGACTATAATTTTGTGCTACATTGGTGTCTTAAGACACTTGAACCTTGTCTTCCTTTTACTGCTTTGAGAAGACTAATATGGTGCTTAGTAAATAATTAATATATCTACAATAAACTAAGATGCATTACCTTAGTTGCACCTAGATTTTTGATACGTTCTGTAGCTTGATTATTTGTCTAGATATGGCAACTTCTCCTCTATTCCTTGGTGGTTGTAATGCTCCTTTTTGGTGGCTTCTCTTCACCAAGATATGCTACAATTTTCTTGCGCTCAAGAGTGTATTTTGACACTCCAACTTAATCTCAATTTGTGCACCAATTTTTCTTCCTTTGCTAAATACTTAATGCACTTTTATAACTCTTGGAGATAATTTTTATTAAGCACCAAAGTCTATTCAACTTTCACTTTAGAATAATATCTTCTTTGCTTTCAATAGAAGTTAGGATGTTGATATTTTTCTTTATCTCAAAAATATATCTAACTCCTCTTTCTTATGTGCAATATTTAACCTTGTAATAACTATCTTTTGCACTTCCTTGAAGACTTAAATATGAAACCTTCTCCTATGCAACTTTAAAATCTAATTTTGTGCTTAATGAAACTTAATAATGAACTTAATATAAGTGTTAAAATAATCAACATTTTTCACCTAAGTTGCATATCATTTTAACCTCCGTGGATGATGTATTTCTTGGTGATTTGGATCACCTAATTTTTGCCATGTATTAGCTGAAATCACAACTCTTTCTTTGTTGTCCAAAATAGCTCTTTAGCTCACAAATTTGCAACTTTGAAACTCCTCTAACTTGTTGCCCTAAAAATGTAGTTTGGTGGATTTAACTCTCCTTCAGGATGCTCCCTTGAACTCTAAAACTTAGCATCTATTGATGTTGTCCTTTATTGTTGCTATCTTAATGTCCTAAAATCTCTCAAATTTGGTAGGAAATTGTATCTCCTAAAGACCTTCAATTTTTTTTGTAAAACCAACAATCTCCTTTCTTTGAAATAGCCTTCAATGTCAGTCTCCAAATATCTTAGATTTGGTGGCTTCTTCTAATTCATTTCTCCTTCAACCTCCTTGTTGAATTTTGACTTCGACTTTGTCCTATCTAGTGGCCTTCTTCTCAGGAATTTGAATGTCTTGAGGTCTTCACTATTCTCCTCATAAATTTGGTAAACTCCTTGTCAAATCCTTCTCCTTTTGGAGATTCATATTTACATCATTGCACATTCTAACACTTGTGCATTTATTGCATTGGATGAAGTAACTACTCAAACCTTACTCTACTGTAAACTCCTACTCTAGTTATGTGCCCAAGGTGGTACATTAGCACGTACCAAATAATGTAATATACTCTAACAATAAGGCTAGAGCTTTGATTACATTTTTAAAGGAATATGAAAGAAAATCAAGGCAAAAAGTTAATAGGACAAAATCTAAATTTTATTTCCTTAACACTCCAACTAATATGAAAGCAAGAATTTGTAGATTACTTCAAATGGAGGCAAATTCGCTAGCAACTTATCTAGGAATGCCTTTATTTGAGGGGAGAATGAGGATAAAATTATGAAATACGGTTATTAGTAAAGTTCATAATAAACTTCCAACTTAGAAAGGTATATGTTTATCATTAGCAGGAAGAGTGCAACTAATTAAGTCGGTCTTACAAGTAATTCCAACATTTTATATGTCATTGTATTTTATGCCAAAATCAATTTAAAAAATTTTATGTGATCTTTTTAATGGTTAGGTTTATATGATAAAAGGAAAATTTCTTTGGTGAAATGGAGCAAGGTGTGTGATGATAAAACTAGTGGAGGTCTTGGTTTAAGAGTTCTTACAGATGCAAACTTAGCTCTAAGGGGAAAAGTAATCTAGAGATTGTACAAAGAGAGTTAAATACAATAGGCAATAATTATTTTAAGTATGTTGATCCCAATGATCCAAGTTTAATATTTACTACATTATATCTACCAAATAGTTTTGCTCTTTAGAATGGTTTAAAAAACTTTATTGATCTTATGATTAAAGGTTTAATATGGGTGGTGGGAACTAGAGGAAATTTTCTATTTAGATGGATACTTGGTGTGATAAAAAAACCACTCAATTTTAATCCAATATTGAAACCTTGGATGAGATTGTTTCAAGATAAATATGGTGATAGGGTTTCAAATATTTTGTACAAGGATCTAGAAGGAAGATACAAATAGAAAGAATATTTTTTTACAAGTAAACAAGACATTGATGCTAGGAGGAAATTTTTTTGTTTGTGGAAAACACCCCAAATGGGATGCCACTTTTGGGTAAGTCCTAAGGAGGCAAATGTATCTATTATGCCAAAAATGCCTAGGGCTCGCACCTGGCCTTCCCCCTTTGGCACACTCAATGAGCATGCCTAAAACAACAAAAACAAGAAAAGACAAACAAAAAACACAACCAAAAAAACATAAAACAAACAAAACAACAAAAAACTTCAAAAAAAACCACAACAAAACATAAAACACCCAAAAAAACTATAAAAATAACAAAACAACACAAACACAAAAAACATAAAACATAAAATAAAAACACAAAACATAAAAACAAAAACACAAAAAAACAAAAATACAAGAACAACAAAAAATAACACAAAAATAAAATAAAACAAAAAAACACACCCACACACATTAAAAAACTAAATAAAATAAAGAAAAAAGAAAAAAGAAAAATATAGAACACAACAATGACCTTTCTAGACCAAAAGACTTTTAAGTCAAGAATCAACAGAGGAGACAAAAGAAAGATTCATTTGAGCTAGGGAACTAAAATACCCTAACTGAACCAAAGAGAAGCAAAAACAAAGTAAGAAGGAACTAGGTGCCTCTAGAACTAAAGCCATCCAAAGAAATGATAGAAATAAGAGCTTCTCTTATTTGTGAAGCCCACCATCTAGGAGGGCGGTCGTAGCAAGTAAGATCACCTTTGTCCAATGCCCAATTAGATAAAGCATTAGCACTCTTGTTCTGATCTCTGACCACATGATTGTAATCAACTTTCAAAAATTCCATCTGGATTAACTGAATCTTCTCAATAATTCTTTTTATTCTCTAATCAATCTTATGATTATTAGGATTCTTCAAAATATTAATCATGAGTTGAGAGTCGGACTCAAGTAGAACCTTTTCCCATCCAACCTTATTAGCCTCTTGAAGGCCTCTAAGGATACCATACCCCTCAACAAGGCTATTGGATAGAATACCCAAATTCTTAGCAAAAGTAAAAGCCAAGGAGCCATCTGAAAGTCTACCAATTTCTCCCACACTAGCTTTCCCAGGGTTACCCCTAGAGGCTCCATCAGTATTGACTTTTCCAAATTCCTAAGGAGGAGGTTGCCAATTCCTAGTTTATCCATCTTGTAGTTACTCACATTCCCTTTAAGTTGGTTTCACTTAGAAGAGTTAATTTTCAATCTTTGCATCACTTGATCCCATTTTTGGTGGGAGTTTTAAGGGTGGTTAAGGAGTTGTTGGACTTATTCAACTAAGTTGGCAATGGTCTTTTGATAGACATAGTGAATATCATTCCTTTCTTTATTGAAAATTTGGTTGTTCCTTTCATTCCAGATATTCCAAAGAAGAATGGTAGTGTAGACACCAAATCACAGTCACTAATCCTCCATCCTAACCTTCCCACCATCCACTTGTCCACCATACACATTTCTTGCATTCAAAAGGCCCATTTTAGCCCTTTCCCACCATTTCCTAACCTAGTTGGGCTTAATTTAATATTATTTTATATTTAATATAATATTTTATATTATATTATAATATATTTATTATAAAATATGTATTTATAAACCCAATTAACCACAATTGTCCGATCCAATCTAATCTCCACCATCCATCTTCATTAATTCATGCTACACTTAAAGTATAATCTCAGCCCTAGGATGTGATTTAATCTTAGCCACACGATCTAAAGTGTTGAGCTAAAACCCTAAGAAACCCTAAGGTTAGATTATAAGTAAGGGCATTTGCAAATTCCCAAACCTTGGAACCCTGATATTGTAATGTGCATCCTGGAGAAGCCATTGGCAAAGCCCTAGTGAAGCAGAAAAGATAAAGTGCTGAAGATCCAAACCCCTAGCTAGACAATAGGATTTCTACTATTCCAGTCGTCCTCCATATTCGTTCCCTTATCATTTTTTGTCTCCCCCATCATTTCTCATCTGCCACATTTATCGCAACCCTTGCGATCTACTTTTGTAGATTTTATCCTCACCACAGGTGCCCTCTCGAGCTTGTGAAGCTTGCTACAGAGCTTGCCAAGCGTACACCTGCACCTACTATATTGTAGGCTCACTCCAAAACCTATTGTTTCCTGCAGGTGTGCACTAGAGCCTACTGTTTCCTATAGTTGCACACCAGAGCTTGTTTTTTCCCGTAGGTGTGCACCAGAGCCTACTGCTACACATCTGTTGCTACTGCCAAGGCATCACATTCACAGATCTACAACAACAAAGAAATGAATCATCACAAGCAAGGATTGGATAGCATCAACCAAGTGAAAGCATTGGAAGACTACTGCAGTCAGAGTGTCCCGAACACATGGATACCTGAAGCCCACTCATTCTGTTGGAAGCGAGGATACATCATTTGAAGACACTTCATTATTGTAGCTAAGGTTTCGGAGAACCCTAGCGTCTTGTATATCTTTGTATCAAACACTCATTGAGTACAAATTGTATCAAAAGAATTTTATTAGCTCCCCTCCGTTTATTGAATAAATTTATCTATTTGAGCAATCTTGTGTTTCTTTGGGTTATTTGATTTCTTTATTGTTTAAGTGTCATGTTTTTGTCTTCACAGGTAGAACCCATCCAAACTAACTACCTAATAAAATGATCAACACCCTCTTTTTTAGGCCAATTCCTCCAAAGGTGTTCAAAAGTTAAAAAAATGGACCATTGTAAGCCAAGTAAAGTGGTTATTCTCCTCCATAGCTCAGAGTCTAAAGTACACTCAATAAAAATATGGGTGAGAGTTTCCACATTCTCTCCACACATTTCACATCTAAAAGGGCCATGAAAACCATGCTTCATAAGTTGCTCAACAATAAGCGCCTTGTGATGCAATAAAAGCTAAGTAAAAAACCTCACCTTAGGCCAGAGCTTTGAGTCCACAACTGAGAAAATATATCATAATATTGGTTGGTATTATTATGGCATAAGGTCAAATATCCTTGAGCAACTAAATAACTCACCCTAAATAGTGTTGTTCCATCTAAAACAATATTTATTATGGGACCAAGAGAAATATCTCATATGAAGGATGTATTGGATATCTTATCTTTTCCTTTATGGGATTTGAATAGGTCAGTCCTCAATAGGGATCCAATATCTACCTACATGTGAATTATCAATATGGTATCGATAGTAATTAGCCACCTTTATCCAGTTAGCTTGGTGAATCTCCTCCTCCATCCAAGGCCTCCATTCAAGAAAATGAGTTATCAAAGGCTTGTGACCATCCCAAGAATCTATATAAAAATTTATATGAGGCATTTGAGTAGAAATATAACAATTATGATTTTTTCAAGGAGAGCCAAGGATAAATTTATTTGTGATTTGAATAACTTAGGAGAATACATAACAAGAAGTGGATATAATGTACAACACCAACAAAATAATAATATCACTAGAATATGGAGAGATATTTGGGATAGCCCAAGCCTTCATAATGTCAAAATGTTTGATTGGTTAGTAGGTCATAGAAGAATTTTATCCTGTGATAACCTTATGAAAAGGGGTTTCCATGGCCCCTCTCAATGTGTTCTTTGTAAAAATGAAGATGAGAGTATAGACCATCTCTTGGGATATTGCTCAATAGTTTGGAATCTTTGGCAAAGGATTCTTTATATTTTTGGTAAATGCATGGTGATGAATAGCATAATTGAATATTGGTTAAAGAAATGACAAAGAACTTTATAAAGTGAGGTTTTACAGACAATATGGGATATATCAAAAGATACAATACTTTGTATTGTATGGCTAGAAAGAAATAGAAGAATGTGTAAAGGAAAGGATAGCAGTTTAGAGGTAATGAAAAGGAAGATATGTTTAACCATAGAGGAGTCTAAACCAACCCTAACAAGTCACATAGTCCCTAATCTAGGAGTAGAGAGCCTTGATAAATGGAGTCATTAAACAAAATTGTGATGTTAGGTACAAGAGAAGAAAAAAGAAGACAAATAATATAAAGTGGAAACCATGATATGTAGAGTGGGTTAAATTGAATTTTGATGGAGCATATAAAGAAAATCCAAGACCAACAAGAAGAGGAGGAATAATTAGAAATAATAGAGGAGATATTTTTTCTCATTACTCTTTCAATAGTGAATTTAAGACAAATAATAAAGTTGAATCTTGGGCAACTTTAGAAGGGTTAAAATATGCAAACAAATGAAATGGAATAGAGTATGGATGGAAGGTGATTCTCTCATAGTAATAAATGCAATTTTGAGGAAAGCAAAGGCTCCATGGAACATACAAGAGATAATTGTAGAAATTCAAGATCTTACTAAAGAGTTTGAAGAAATTAGGTTTACACACACATTAAGGGAAGGAAACAATTGTACAAATAGGCTAGCCAATAGAGGGGTTTTGATTGAGGGTCGTGAAGTTAAATTATCATTTCCATGGTTAGAGGAAGTAGTAAGTTTAGTTGAAACTGATAAGAAAATGTTGATTGCCTGATTTAATTAATGATTAAGATTTACTATAGTTTTTTCCATTGGTAATATCTACTTTATTTTGTAACAATAATGTATAAAATATTTATTATAATTTTTGTGGTTGTACTTGTGTTTCAGGAAGGAAACTAGCAATCCAAATTTGGTAAAGCGGACTATGATAGTGCGATGTTTTCAAACTATTTTTCTACTAAGATGTAATGCATAGATAGTAGAGGTGAAGTTTTGGTATTGTGAAGGATACTATAGAAAAATGTTAAGAAGGATGTTGAATTCTGAAATATTTGTATTCATACAAAAAATTGACAAGATCCAGAAAATGAAAATCAAGAATTCAGACATTTTATGTAAAAAATGTAGGTTTCTATCTATAGCATATCAATTGAGATGAGAAGTGTATCTATTTATAAACTCTCAAGCTGTAAAGAAGAGTGTTGTAATTTGTTAAGGGTGGGAGACCCAAGTATAACCCCTTATTATCCAACAAAAAAAAGAGAGTGAATTTAATGTAAATATGTCTTATTGATTATTTGAAATTAAAACTAACCCCATCCGTATTACATCATGATTGCATAACTACATAATGTATTACAAAAATATTTTGGTAATTATGAATATATTGTTTATCAAGATCATCAATATTTTGATAAAGGTAAGAAAGGGGTTTTGAAAGGGTCCCTTACCCTTTTGCATAAAGGTTTGAAAGTCCAAAAACTAAACATGAGATAAGAAAACTTCTTATACAAAGAACATTGATAAAAACTAAAATGCAGTCTACTAGCTAGGACTAAGATACAAAAATACCAATAATCTAGGTGGTCTCTCGCTTTGAGCGGGAGGACCCCACTTTGGATTCCCTGCTTCCCCCTCCTGTCATGCGGATTCCTAGTTAGGTAGAATTGTCTGAGATCTTCCTGCTACACTTTCAAGACCTCTACAGGATCCTCCTAGGGTGTTCCAAGATGTGTTTTCCCATCTTGAAAATATTGTAGATGTTTGGTGAGATCAACCTGAAGTTACTTTCTTTGGAGGTCATCAGTTTTGGTTGGCTTTCGGGTGGCTTGATTTGGGAGTTGGAGTTGTAGAGACTATCTCGATAGACCTTTTTGATATTTTAGGGGATCCTATACATTTTTTTCATCTTTTGGAAGGTTTCCTCTGCTCCTATCTAGGATTTGGCTTCAAAAGGGATATAGCTTCTTACCCATATTGTTGTAGCATAGGGTTTATCTCTACATTTTTCTTGGTCTTGGATGGGGACCATGGTTTTATCATCTGTAGTTGAGGGACTCTTGTGGTTGTTGTTAGGATGGGTCTTCTAAAGTGGTTTTGGGATCTTCTAACCTTCTAGAATGGATTTGGGGTTTGCTCATTGTGCTTTTCTTGGTCTTAGGGGAAGGCCATGATTTTATCATTTACAGTTGAGTGGCTCATGACTGTTTCTGAGCTAGACTTAGAAAGATCCATTTTTGTCTATCCTTGGTTGTCTATGGTACCTTTCCCTATTGCTTCTTTCTAGCCTCCAAGATGGGCCTTGTGTTTCTCGTGTAGAAACAGATGAAGGTGTCTATGGACTTCCCCTTGGATGGACAGATAGTGGGGTTGTGTTGTGGCTGATCCACAACACACCCCAAAATTGGGGACCCACCTTTTTTGCAGGCTTTTCGAGAAAATCTCAGTGACCCAGATGCTAAAAATGAAGAAAAGGGGCAAAAAAATGCACAAGTGTAGAAAGTGTCACGAAATCGCGACATGTCACGAAATCGCGACTTGTCGCGCCATCACTGCCGGAAACAGAAGGTGTCGCGAAATCGTGACATGTCGCTGGAAAATGAAAAAGTGTCACGAAATCGCGACATGTTGCTCCGTCGCGCCCAAAGAGGAGAGAGAAAGGCAAAATGGAAAGGCGTAGCGATATCGCGATGCATCGCAAAATCGTGGGTCAAATCGGTCAAACGGCACAAAGCGAAAAAACATCGCGATATCGCGACAGATTGAAGCCAAAGAGGTGTCAAGTGAAAAACATCACGAAATCGCGACAGATTGCAGGTGGAAGGCATGAAATGAGAAATCGTCGCGATATCGCGACATGTCACATTTTCGCGACTCCAAGCAGCCAAAGGTGTACGAAACAAAAATGGTAGCGATTTCGCGATAGAAAGCAGGAAGGTAGTGCAAAGCAGAAAATGGTCGCGAAATCACGACAGAATCGATCGAAAGGCATGAAGCGCAAAAGTGGTCACGAAATCATGACAGAAAGCAGCAAAGGGGGGATGAAGTAAAAAATGTCGCGAAATCACGACAGGTTGCAGCCAAAGCAGCACCGAGTGAAAAGCGTCGCGAAATCGCGACAGATTGCAGGTGCAAGGCATGAAGTGGAAAATGGTCGTGAAATCGTGACAGCATTGAGCAAAAGACGTGGAGTGGAAAAGTGGTAGCGAAATCACGACAAAAATGAAGCCAAGGCTACAAGGTCCGGAAGCGTCTCGAAATCGCGATAAAATCAAGCGAAAGGGTCTGAAGCACGAAAACGTCATGAAATCGTGACAGAAAGGTGAGGAGCACGAAGGAAAAATGTCGCGATATCGCGATAAATGCAGCAAAGGATGCCCGAAGTAGAAAATCGTCACGATTTCGCGACAAGAAGCAACGAAGGCGTACGGACAGGAAAGCGTCACGATTTCGTGACATGTCACGAAATCGTGACATGTCACGTTTTCGCTGGGCGTGACGGCAAGAAAGGGCTGCTGATAAAAAGCGTCACGATATCGCGACATGTCACGATTTCACGACATGTCGCGTTTTCGCGGCCAGGAAGGTGAACAGGTTGCATGCTATTTTTGTCACGATTTTCATAGGAAGACGTTACAGAAGGCGCAGAAAATGTGAGACACGTGGCATACAGGTGTCGGAGTTGCAGAAGCGTTACATGCAACGGAAGATTTCGAACGTTTCAGAATCGAGCATGAAGTAAAAGCATCGAAAAGGCAAGAATTTGAAAAGACGCATTCTGGGAGGTGAAACGAAGAGACGCAGGGAGAATCGAAGAGCCATGCCAGATAGTATAAAACCAGAAGTGCAGATTGAAGAAAGGGTTGGAAATTGCTGCTTGCAGAGTTGCAGAGACAAGGGCTTCATGCCATTCTGGGCCTGCACTTGGGCAATTTCCTTCATTTGTTCTGGATTTGTAAACCTGGAACATTCTGTAATTGTAATTGATACATCATTTTAATACATAAATACAGAGAGTTGGCATCTCATTGATGAGAAAGAAGGAGTCATTTTTGCATGCATGATTTAATGTCTTATCTTTCCCTTTCAGATTTCTAGGCTTTTAGGTGAAGTTTAATGCAAGTGTTCTTGGTTGCTTCATGCGAATGTCTAAAATCTGAAATTACATTAAAAACCCTAGAAACCCGCACCTAGCTTATCCGGATTGTGCGAATTTGCAGGTTCAATAGGTTAGGTTGCATGCGTAAAACCTCATTATCTTCGGTTTTATCAATCTGAGATGATCGCACTCGGATATAGTTTAGTTTTACTTTCATTTGCATTTCTCTTATTTTCAAACCCTTATTTTATTTTGCATTTTAATTACTGTATTCAAATAAACAACTGAAAATCCATCAGAGCTAAGGATCAAAATAGATTTATTCATTTTGAGTCCACTGCAAATTCAAATTAAAGTAAACTACAGTGCCCCTTGTTAACATCCACTTGCAACCCTAAGGTATTCCCAGCATTTACATTGAACAACATCATTGGTGTTAAAGAATCAACATAATAGGAACCTTGGAGAAATTACTTTCTTTGCAAGCAGAGGATTTTGGGACTCAGATCCTACCGGAGAGTGTGCTTTCACAATTGGGTGAAAACACCACTCAACAGATTGGCGCTAGAAGGAGGGCCCGAATTGGTTTATTTCATTTTGATTTTCATACCTGAATAATATCTTTTTGATCTAATTTTGAAATCATTTTTTAAATCTCACAGACAGCTAAACTGCAACATTTGTTTTTGTTTGTTGCAGGTTTTCTTTGAAATAATCGAGGGTTTCATCAGGCAGGCTGGACCCACCACGTCGTATTGCGACCAGGTCCCAAACAACCGGAGAAACCATTTTTCATGACCTTACTGGTACTCCCAAGAATAAAACCAAGCAAGTCGTAAGTTCACCAGTCACAAAAGACCTGTTTTCTCCAGGAACATCGAGTGGACCTACGCCAGTAATATCAGTTGCCCCTAGTGTGCCTATAGTCAGTAATATTTCTACTGCTATTGTAGGTTTGTCTTCATCAATTTTGAGTCAAATGGCTCAAGCTCCAGCAGCTCCTTGGTATGGAGCTAACAATACTCCTTTGAATATTGCTGGGGATATCCATGAAATCCCCAAGAACATTGAAATATTTCTGCCTAAATACAAACCAGATGGCCCAAGAACAGCAGAAGAACATATCCAAGCCTATAGGGATGTTTTAATTAGGTTGCAAGTTCAATATGAAGATGTGGCCTGCAGACTTTTCCCCATGAGCTTAGATCCAATAGCATATGAATGGTATATATGCTTGCCAACTGGTTCAATCACCTCTTGGACACAAATGGAAAATGCCTTTGTTAATCAATTTAGGTCACCCTTGGATCCCGCAACTATTTACAATCACTTTATTACATGCAAAAGGGGCCAAGGGGAACCGATCATAATGTTTAATCAGAGATTCCAAAAGTGCTATAATAGAGCAATTAGGCACTTTGCTATTGATCCCGCAGTGGCTTTGCAGATATATTTTGGGGCATTGGACCCCATGACAGCCATGTTTGCAAGACGCAATCCTCAGGTCACCACGCTGGCTTTGGCCTATAATGAAGCCATGACTATCGAGCAACAAATGACACCACAAGGCTACGGGTTTACCCGCATGCCTATGATGGGACAAGATGCTCCATATGGTCAAGCTCCCTTGGCAAATCAAATCATGGCACCACAAATGCCAAGCATGAACGCCTTCCCATATCAGCAACCGTATCCACCAAAGACCCAGCATATGCACCCATTCCAATCCAACCAATCACATCCATTCCACCTGTCCCTGCATTTTTGTAGAATAGTCAATCAACTATGCAAGGAACTAGCCAAGTCAATCCTCAAGCCATAGTTCCTTTTCCAAATCCAACCCCGATTCAAAGTGTCAATCCATACGGGAATCAAATTCCTCAAAACCCGACCCTAGTGTTGAATCAAGACCCCATTAATTATGCGAATCCAACGGGGGTTAACAACAATATGATTCCACCGAAGGAGATTTATTCAGAAGTCGAAGAGCTCAAGAAATTAGTTCATAAACTGAGCAATGACAGGGTTCAACAGTAGAAGTATGAGTCCCATGCCCCTCACCCAAATCAAAATTTTAACAATAGAGGGAGGCACTGGAACACCAAGCCAAACAATGGGGGAGTTCCCGCTCCCATTGCTAATCAACTAGATACTTCTACAGGACCTAGCCAATCCAATTCTCTTTTGAATCTTTCAGATTTGGCATGGGAAAGGGGGTGCAGGTTGCACAACACCAAAGAACACAATGAGAGGAATTGTCCTGAAATTGCTAGATACACTCATTGTCTTCAGGCACAAGTTGATGATTTGGAACTGGTATCAAATGAGGGTCCATCACAACATCAAGATGATAATATTATGGTGATGGAAACTGTATATCATCAAGAAGGTGAGAGTGAGGAAGAAGAAGACGAAATTTTGGAACAGGAGGTGCAAGCTTTTCGAGATTTTAGGAAGGGGAATCATGGATACCATTTGAGAAGTAAATCTAAAGCCCCTAAAACCTCATCAACACCTCCAAACAATTCTATTCTTCCTCCAGATACTAAGGCAAATAATAATCCTCCCCCTCCACTCATAAGAGAAATGTCTAATGACGTGCAGAAGACAATCAAATTCGAAAAGCCAAACTATGACATAGTGGAGGATCTAAAGAAGTCCAAATCTAGCCTTTCATTCTTGGACGCAGCTAGATTGCCTGGCCAAAAGGAGGCATTGATAAAAGCTTTGAACTCACCTGATCAAATGTGGAAAGGAAAAGGAGTTGAATCCCATCCGATTTTGCGAAAGGAGAGAAGGGATGTCCTGCCATTCTTACTGACTCGAGAATTGCGGGTAAGAATTTGCATAACTGTTTGGTGGACACAGGTGCCACGAGCAACCTCATGCCTTCGGAGATATGTCAAATGCTGGGTCTGCAACCTGTTTCATCCAAATGTACAGTCTTGCAATTGGACCGTTCAGAGGTAAATGTGGTAGGGACTCTATATGATGTCAAGATTCAATTGAATTCTGAACCCAGGGTCCAGCAGGTTGTAGACATTCTGGTGGTTAATATCCCAAGTAGGTATGGAATGTTACTTGCGAGGGATTGGATGAAAACTCTGAATGGCTATTTTTCAACAGACTGCTCACATATGTGGCTACCATGGAAGGGAATTGCAAACCAAATCAGAGTGGAAAATGAACCGAGGCTTAAGGAGATTATAACAGATTTTAACAAGCCGAATGAAGTTCAGTTTTCTGAGCCATAACTAGGAGTTTATGCACTTGATGTTGAGGAAGCTGCTGAAGAGCCTAAAGAGGAGGCGTGTCATGGTGGCTCTTCCGAGGAAAATGATTACACGTGGTTGCTCAGGTTCGATGGATCAAAATCTAGACAGGGAGCAGGAGCCGGAGTCGAGCTCACTGGTCCAGGAGGTAAACCATTATTAGCTGCTTACAGACCGCAATTTCCTTGCACGAACAATGTGGCAGAATACGAAGCATTGATCTTTGGTTTACGTCTAGCATTGAGCAAGCATGTTAAATGCTTGAAGGTTTTGGGAGATTCTCGAGTTGGTAGTCAAGCAATTCAAAGGACAGTATACATGCCGTGACAGGAGACTAAGCCTTTATAGAACTAGGGTTATGGACCTCATGGAGGAGTTCGATGCATTCAATATAGCCCTTATTTCTAGGAAAGGAAATCGAATAGCAGACTCTCTTGCAGTCGCCGCGGGCATGTTAAACCCGGTTGATATAAAAAGATGTAAAAAGTTTTCCATTGAATTGGTTCCTTGTCCATCAATACCCGATAATGTAAAGAATTTCCAGGTTTTTGAAAGTGACAGACACATTTTCAAATTTGTCACGAACTCGGGTATTTTTGAAAATCAGGTGATTGATGAGGAGCAAAGGTGGCAGGATGAAACAGAAGATGAAATTGAAACTGCGTATCAATCCAACAAAATTCCTAAAGACGTGGTTTCATTGGAAAAGATGTTCGACATGGGATGCAAGACCAAGAAAGGAAAAGAGTCCCACTCCCTAAAGATGCATGTGATTCAATTAATCTAGGGAGTGCAGACAATCCAAAGGAGGTGTACATAGCAAAGGCATGTACAGAGGAAGAAAGGAGCAATATAATGCAGGCATTGAAGCATTACATAGATTGTATTGCTTGGAACTACAATGAGTTGAAGACATACAACCAAGACATTATCACACATACCATCCCTTTGAAGCCAGACTCCAAGCCTTTTAGGCAAAGACAACGAGTTGTTAACCCGCTATTGGAGCCTTTGATCGAAAAGGAGGTTAAAATATTATTGGAAGCGAAAATCATTTTTCCCGTTAGGCACTCAACCTGGGTGGCTAACCTCATTCCAATGAGAAAAAAGAGTGGAGAGATTAGGCCGTGCATAGATTTTTGAAATCTTAATAAAGCCTCTCAAAAGGATAATTATCCATTGCCATCAATCGATGAAATTCTACAAATGGTAAATGGATCTGAAATGATGTCCTTTCTCGATGGGTATTCTGGGTACAACCAAATTCTTATACATCCAGATGACAGGATGAAAACAGCCTTCACTACCAAGTGGGGGACATTTGCATATAAGAGAATGTCGTTCGGATTGTTAAATGGCTGGTGCAACTTTTCAACGCGCCATGGATTATGCATTCAAAGGGCTCATAGGCAAATGCATCATCGTGTATGTGGATGATATCCCAGTTTTCTCGAAGAAGAGAGAGGACCATGTCAAAGATTTAAAGAAAGTGCTTCAAAGATGCAGAGAACATGGAATTTCCTTAAATCCCAAAAAGTGCATTTTCGAAGTAACAGAAGGAAAATTGCTGGGTCACATCATTTCAAAAGAGGGCATATCCATCGACCCAGAAAGGATACAAGCTATCCAAAACCTACCTCTCCCGAGTAGTAAAAAAGAATTGAGATCTTTCTTTGGGCAGGTTAATTTTGTGAGGAAGTTTATCTCTAGCTTTGCTGAGATAGCCAAACCTCCTGAACAAGATGCTCAAGAAAGATGTGGATGTAAAATGGAACGAGGAAAGTAGAGTGGCCTTCCATAACATCAAAGATGCCATTTCCAGAGCCCCTGTCCTTATAAGTCCAGACTACTCCAAGCTTTTCTATATTTATGCTTTTGCATCATAACACTCCTTTGCGAGTGTCTTAACCCAAAAAGGCGAGGATAGTGCCGAAAAACCCATAGCATTTTTAAGTGCCCCCTTGAAAGATGCTCAATTAAGGTATTCAATCCTTGATAAGCAAATGTACGCACTTTTTAAAACGGTGAAAAAATTTAGGCACTACATTGTACACAGCAGAGTTATTGCCATCGTGCCCGACTCTGTTGTTAAGACCATGTTTTTACAAAATGAACTAGGTGAGAAAAGAGGGAAATGGATTTCCACCATCCAAGAATTTGATCTCGAAATCCAACCTATGAAACTAGTTCGAGGACAGGGACTGGCGAAGGCGATCGCAGAAAATAATCCGCAAATAACAGGCCAATGCTCGAATACATAATACATTGCTAAGGATGACGGGTATGTTGATATTGTGCAATTTTTATTGACTCGGTAAGTGTCCTTCTAATATGAATTCAACACAGAGAAGAGCTTTAAGGCTTAAGTCTATCAATTATCTGATGAAATCTGGTGTGCTTTACAGGAAGAATCATGAAGGTATCTACCTGAGGTGCTTGAACAAAGAAGAAGTCGCCAGGGTGTTGCAGGAATTTCACGGGAAACATGGAACTGGTCATGGTGCAGCAAATGCTACAACACATCAAATCCTGAGAGCAGGATACTACTGGCCCCATATTTTCAAAGATGCACATGCCCATGTACGATCTTGTCATATCTGTCAAGTGGCTGCCAATAGAGAAAGAAATGCAGCCATGCCGTTACAACCCGTAGTTGAAATGAGACCATTTGCACAGTGGGGACTAGATTTCATCGGGGTTATTAACCCAAATTCTTCTGATTCTCATAAATTCATATTGACAACTACAGATTACTGTACAAGGTGGACAGAAGCGATTCCTACTAAACATGCCACCACAGACGTTGTAATTAAATTCCTTGAGGACCATATTATAACAAGATTTGGAATGCCCAATTCTATTGTCAGTGACAATGGTAAAGCTTTTATTTCTACACAATTTGTAGATTGGGCATATGATAACAAAGTGAGCTTAAAGTTTGCATCTAATTATTATCCTCAAGGAAATGGTTTGGCCGAATCTTCAAATAAGAATTTGTTGAATACCATTAAGAAGTTGCTGGAAAAGAACCCTCGGGATTGGCACAGCCAATTGAAGTTTGCCCTTTGGGCAGATAGGACCAGAGTGAAAGAATCCATAGGGAATACTCCCTATCATTTGGTCTATGGGCAAGACCCGATATTTCCTGCAAATTTGAAGTTGCAGACCTTACATTTCATACAAGAGTACTTGGGGACAGATGATCAAGTTGAAGCCAGGTCAAGTCATTTGCTGCACCTTGATGAAAAGAGAGAAGAGGCCATGAATCACATGAATAAACACCAGGAAGTTATCAAAAGATGGTTTGACAGAAGGGCCAAAGTTAAATCATTCAGAATTTCAGATTTGGTATTACTATGGGACAAAAGACATGAGGAAAAAGGGAATCATCAAAAGTTTGATTGTCTTTGGTTAGGCCCATATCAGATTTCGGAGATTCTTGGGAAGAATACCTTCAGAGCTAAAAACTTTAGAAGGGAGAGATTTCATGCTACCGGTTAATGGGCAGATTTTAAAGCATTATTTTAGCCCTTAGGTTGTGAGATTTTGATATTATTCTTTCGGTTTTGGTGGGGATTTTCAGTTTTTGTTTTTATTGTTTAGGATTGTTAGTCTAGCTAGGATTTTGGTTGTGGATTTGATTTCAATTGACATGTTTTGTTAATTTTGATAAAAAAATAATATAATAATAAATAAATAAATAAATAATAATAAAATAAATGAGATGTCAACTTATGCTTAAGGTTAGGAGAATATGAAATATTGGAATTGTCCTGTAAAAGCTCCACAAGTAACACAAACATCTTAAGTTATATTGTTTGATTTTGTGATGCATGAAAGAGTCAGTTTTGCATGACAAATCATTTCATTTGCAATTCAAGAGATAATGCATTCATGTTCCATCTCACTTTACATACATTTCATCTTAGTTGCATATGCATCTTAGGTACAAATCATTAAAGTATGTCAAATCCTCTTAGGGTTGTGTTATAACATAAATGTAAGAAAAATCCTAAGGTTGGAAACTGAGTCTTGAGATATCTAGAACCAAGCACGTCTCATACATTAAAAAGGATCTTGAGCAAAATGATCAAAACCTAACTTGGAAGAAAAGGTTGGGCGAAAGAAGTTTTTCATGTCTATCCTATTATGCAACATGATCCTTAAAACAATGGTTTTGACCACTTCCATAGAGCTTAAAGCCTAAAATCATAGTAGTAAGGATAGGGTTAAATCCTCATCGAACTTAGGTTGAGGATCCAATTCCCCAAAGCTTTGATTTGACCCACATGGAGTAGTAAGGATAGGGCATAAATTCTCATCTCGCTTAGGTTGAGAATCTGATTCCCCAAAGCTCTTATGTCTCATTTCATAATAAATCTAAAGTTTGGACTGGAAGGATCGTACTACTTGTCCTCTACAAAGGATGGGTAGTCATCCCCAAGGTCTAAGCAACAAAATTAATATTTTCCATTTACATCTAAAGTTTGGATTGGAAGGATCGTACTACATGTCCCTAGCAAGGATGGGTAGTCATCCCTAAGATCCAAGAAGTAAAAAATAAATTTTTCCCATCTCATATTTATATTGGACTGGAAGGATCGTACTACTTGTCCTCTGCAAAGGATGGGTAGTCATCCCCAAGGTCCAAAGAAATGAAGATAAGTTTTGGATTGTGGGGTTAGATATGCCCATGCATGGCAACATGTCTTGTCTAAAAAACAAGACCACCGATTGTCCAAAGGGTTAGACTAGCATGACCATTTCTTCCATAATTGGTTTAATTATTTTGCTCAAAGTGAGGTAATGAACTCTAAATCAGAATAGTAAGGATAGGGTTAAACTCTCATCTCGGTTGGTTGGGAGTCTGATTCCCCAAAGTTCTGATTTCACATTCACTTGCACATGGGTTCAAGATAGTAGGGACTCATAACCAACTTTGGGATATAATAAAGCAATTCATTAGTGGATCCTAAGAGGGTTTGGCAATCTTGAATGTTTGTACATGATACTAGAAGAATGACTATGCCTTTTATAAAAGCAAAATCTCCTAGCATATTCATTAGGTTACACAAATCATTCACAATCTCACATATGCATTCATGCAAAACTGACAATGGAATGTTGATCAATTTCAAATGATAGGGAAAGAAATTCATTGCACACACTGAGCTAATACTTGATGATTCTAATGATTCATGTACTTCTGATCTTTGGGCATTTGTTTATATTGCTTATGTGCTAACACATGTTTTCGAGTTTGTGATATGTTTCGAAGTTGGTTCTTACTAAAAATGCTCAAGAGCATTTGACAGCAGAGTCGCCATTTGTTGTGGCTGATCCACAACACACCCCAAAATTGGGGACCCACCTTTTTGCAAGTTTGCAGAGAAAATCTCAGTGACCCAGATGCTAAAAATGAAGAAAAGAGGCAAAAAAATGCACAAGTGTAGAAAGTGTCACGAAATCGCGACATGTCGCAAAATCGCGACTCGTCGCGCCATCGCCGCCGAAAACAGAAAGTGCCACGAAATCGCGACATGTCGCTCCGTCGTGCAAAAAATGAAAAGTGTCACGAAATCGTGACATGTTGCTCCGTCGTGCCCAAGGAGAGAGAAAGGCAAATGGAAATTTGTCGCGATATCGCGATGTGTCGTAAAATCGTGAGTCAAACCGGTCAAACGGAAAGGAAAAACGTCGCGATATCGTGACGTGAAGCAAAGAGGTGCAAGTGAAAAACGTCACGATATCGTGATAGATGGGTGGAAGGCATGAAAGAAAATGTCGCGATATCGCGACATGTGAAAGGTGTAGGAAAAAATGGTAGCGATTTCGTGAAAAAGTGGAAGGTAGTGAAAGGAGAAAATGGTCGCGAAATCGCGACAGAATCGAGTGAGAAGGCATGAAGTGCAAAATGGTCGCGAAATCGCGACAAAAGCAAGAAGGGATGAAGTAAAAAAGTCGCGAAATCGCGACGTTGGAAGAGGAGTGAAAAGGTCGCGAAATCGCGACAATGGAAGGCATGAAGTGAAAATGGTCGCAAAATCGTGAATTGAGAAAAGCAGAGTGGAAAAGTGGTAGCGAAATCATGACAAATGAAGCAAGGAAAGGAAGGTCATGAAATCGTGACAAAATGGCGAAAGGGTGAAGAGAAAGTGAATTCGTGATAGGGAAGGAAAAAATGTCGCGATTTCGCGACAAGTGCAAGGTCGAATGAGAAAATGGTCGCGATTTCGCGACAAGAGCAAAAGGGTACGGAAGGAAAGCATCGCGATTTCGTGACATGTCACGAAATCGTGACATGTCATGTTTTTTTTGGGCGTGACGGCAAGAAAGGCTGCTGACAAAAAGCGTCGCGATATCGCGACATGTCGCGATTTCGCGACATGTCGCGTTTTTGCGGCCAGGAAGGTGAACAGGTTGCATGCTATTTTTGTCACGATTTTCACAGGAAGACGTTACAGAAGGCGCAAAGAACGTGAGACACGTGGCATACAGGTGTCAGAGTTGCAGAAGCGTTACATGCAACGGAAGATTTCGAACGTTTCGAATCGAGCATGAAGTAAAAGCATCGAAAAGGCAGGAATTTGAAAAGACGCATTCTAGGAGGTGAAACGAAGAGACGCAGGGAGAATCGAAGAGCCACGCCAGACAGTATAAAACCAGAAGTGCAGATTGAAGAAAGGGTTGGAAATTGCTGCTTGCAGAGTTGCAGAGACAAGGGCTTCATGCCATTCTGGGCCTGCACTTGGGCAATTTCCTTCATTTGTTCTAGATTTGTAAAACCTGGAACATTCTGTAATTGTAATTGATACATCATTTTAATACAGAAATACAGAGAGTTGGCATCTCATTGATGAGAAAGAAGGAGTCATTTTTGCATGCATGATTTAATGTGTTATCTTTCCCTTTCAGATTTCTAGGCTTTTAGGTGAAGTTTAATGCAAGTGTTCTTGGTTGCTTCATGCGAATGTCCTAATCTGAAATTACATTAAAAACCCTAGAAACCCGCACCTAGCTTATCCGGATTGTGCGAATTTACGAGGTTCAATAGGTTAGGTTGCATGCGTAAAACCTCATTATCTTCGGTTTTATCAATCGGAGATGATAGCACTCTGGATGTAGTTTAGTTTCACTTTCATTTGCATTTCTCTTATTTTCAAACCCTTATTTTATTTTCGCATTTTAATTATCGTATTCAAATAAATAACTGAAAATCCATCAGAACTAAGGATCAAAATATATTTATTCTTTAGATTTATTCATTTTGAGTCCACTGCAAATTCAAATTAAAGTAAACTACAGTGCCCCTTGTTAACATCCACTTGCAACCCTAAGGTGTTCCCAGCATTTACATTGAACAACATCATTGGTGTTAAAGAACCAACATAACAGGAACCTTGGAGAAATTACTTTCTTTGCAAGCAGAGGATTTTGGGACTCAGATCCTACCGGAGAGTGTGCTTTCACAATTGGGTGAAAACACCACTCAACAAAGTTGGATGGCGATATAGCACAAGTGACTCTCTAGCATATTTCCTCTTCTATAGGTTTTTTGGCCTTTAAGGGGAGGCTTAGTTCATGTGTGTTTATTGTAGATGATGATCTCTTCATGATATTCTCTTTGTGTGACAATCCCTTTCAACCATGAGGTGCCACTATGGATTGTTTCATCTGGGTTTTCTTGTTTTCCAGCTATGATCTTCATCTTTGTTGCAATGAGATCTCATGGCCTACTAATATTTCCATTTTTTGTTGTTCCATATCCTAGGTCATGTTCTTAAAGGATTTTCTCTGCGTAAGTGGGTTTTCGAATGGGATCTTATTTTTAAAATTTTCTAGTTGTTTGGGTTTCTCGTGCCCCTCTAGGGCAGGATCCCTTATTTCAAAATTTTCTAATTGTATAGGTTTCTTGAGCCCTCATGGGTGGGATCCCAAGATTCAAATTTTATTGACTATTCAGGTTTCTTGAGCCCCTCTTGGCCGGGATCCCAAGACTCAAATTTTACTGATTGTTTAAATTTCCCAGGCCCCTCCTAGGTGGGATCTCATGTTCCAATTTTTTATAGTTGTATGATTTTCCCGAGCCCCTCCTGGGTAGGAACCCAAGTTTCATATTTTAATGGTTTTTTGGGTTTCTCGATCCCCTCTTGGGCGGGATTTCCCGTTTTAATTTTTACCATCAATTTTTGTTGTCCTAGGCCCCTTTGGGTGGGATTATGCTTGTAATATTTTTACCATTTATTATTGCTTCTCGTACCTATTTTGGGTGGGTTTTCACTTTTTTTTAAGGTGTCTTGGGCTCCCACTAGTCAAGGTTTTTAACTTTTTTTTCTAGTGTCATATAGGATATTCCCGCGTTTCAAATTTGATGGATTTGGAGATGGTCCTTTTAGTATTGTCTTCCTAAGCAGATCATCATGTGGTGGAGACTATCTCCCTGCGGAGATTACTTCCTTGGTTCTCATTGTCTTCATTTGTAAAAATGCTTTGGGACCCTTTCAAAACCCACTCCAATCAATCAAAAAACAAGATACAAAACTACCAATACAACATAAGCTAAAACATGGGTTTTTAAAGGGATTAAATCCTTTTACAAGTCTAGACTGGTCTATCTAGTCTTACTTTTTTTCCTTGAAAAAAATTTGTAATTTTACATCAAGCAAATATGAAATTACATTCTTAATATGCCTCTTCAACATTTCTTCAAAACTTCAAAAGTGACCTAAAAATCAGATCACTTATACATTTTAGCCACATTGTTCTTCATAGCTCCACAACTTTCCATAGTACCTCTATCAAATCCAACACTCTCAACCACATTGTTCTTCATAGCTCTACAACTTCCATAGTACCTCGATCATATCTATCATTCTCATCCACATAATTCTTCATAACTCCATAGCTTTCCACAATATCTCAATCAGATCCAACACTCTCAACTATATTGTTCTACATATATAACTCCATATCATCTCATGGTTCCTCAATCAAATCCAACACTCTCAACCACATTGTTCTTCATAGCTCCACAACTCTCCATGGCATCTCGATTAGATCCAACATACTCACCCATATTGTTCTGTACAACTCCATAACCTTCCACAATACCTCGATCAGATCTAACACTCTCAGCCACATTATTCTTCATAGCTCTATGGATTTCCATAGTACCTCACTTGGATCCAACACTCAATCGTATTGTTCTTCATAGTTTCACAACCTTCCATAGTATCTCAATAAGATCCATCACTCTCAGCCACATCAATATTTTTATAATTATTATATATTACTTGGTAATATTTTAACTTGGTCTCTACTTTAAAAGGTAATGTATTCAACTACTTGAGTCCATGCCATTTGATAATATGTCCATAACAATTCATATGTATTGAAATATAAATATTCCATTATTTTGTAATAGAAATATGTTTAATAATTTGTTACTATTATCTCTTGAAGCACAACTTAATTTAAAATTTATAAAAGGTATTATATTTTGAAGGCTTAAATAAAATTTGTTGTATTTGTTATTTTCCTTATGGTCTAAGGGGTTTGAGATAAGCATTATAGAATAAGAAGTTTCATACTGTAAACTAAGGTTTCAATATCATACATAGATACTTTGTAGAACCATGAGGATGCCTAGAAGTAAGAATTTAACTTATAACAAAGCATCAACTCAACGTTGGATGATGATATAAATTGGATTAAATGTAACCATATTATGGGTCCAAGCCCACCCTTTTATTTTCTATAAGCTTCGTATCAACGTTAATCTAAAAATTATATCAACTAGTTAGGAGAAAGTCTTAGAGAACAAAAACTTTTACACCATTATTCAATGTTTTGATCTTAGGGGTTAACACTTTATAAATCCATAAAAACACCTAAAGATAGGGGTGAAAATTATAAAAATACATGGACCTAGGGTTAAATAGGTATAAACCTCAAATTGATTGTAAAAATGTTAGATATTTAAGTCTACCATCATTTTATATCCAATGTTAACCTTAACATTTTATTGCCCAATAGTTTTGGGGTAAACAATGGGAAGTAAAATGTTAGGGTACCTAGGAATAGGTATATAGAGATATGATATTATCTTGTGTAAGGGTTGTCATGGGCCACACATAACCAAAGGTTGATTATATTATAATATTATATTATATTAGTAGTCGACTCCCCAAAGTAGAATTAAAAGATGGATATATAAAGAAGGGATGGTTGTCATTGTAATCATCATGGAGATCAATCATATGTAATCATCTTTGCCCATGAAGTGTCTTATGGGACTTTGCCCTCCCTAAGTGGTACTTTCATCTTGGGAGATATTGCGAAGTTATTCCTTCCTTAAAGAGTGTTATTGGTGTTGCCCTACCTTAAGGGTATTATCTATTTTTGTCTCATTGTGTGGATTGTTATTGTGGATAATTATTTATGGATGAATCATTTGATGTTTTTTCATATTTATGAGTGATTTTATGTTTATGAGAATAAATTTTTGTAACAAGTGGTATTAGATCAATGATTATGGCAAAGTGGGAGATTGTTTTTTGTGGATTGCAAAACTTGTTAGCTTTTGATGTAGTATGCAATGGTAGATAGCAATCACAAGATGCAGAATAATATGAAAGAAAGTAAATATGCAAGATGACTAAAATATGCTATAAATAGAAATTACGAAAATGAATACAATGTAGCTATGGAGGAAATGGGCACTCCATGAACAAAGCTACTGGACTACATTGCACCTATCACCAATATATGGTGATATACACAACACTATGCTACTACCTACGAATATGTTCTAAGCTTCTATATTATGCTTGTTACAATGAGTCCCTTTTTATATAGGAATATAGGTTCCTTGGCCAACACTCTACCTAGTTGTGCAAGGGACACCTTGCATATATACAACTTGCACATTGATGCTAGTGAATTTATTACATTACATGAAGTAACTAGATAACTTCCCCCTAAATTAATCTAATGTCCTAAGTATGTAACTGGGAAAGTACATTTACATGACCCAAATGATGTAATATAATCTATTTCTAACACCCCTCGTATTACATTATTTGGGTATTGAAGACTTTAGTCTTCAATGAAGATCTTCTTCCATTGGATAGTGGAATTTATATTCTTCTTCATTTCTTATTATGATCAGGTTCAATAGGTAATTTGTGTCTTCATATGATACAAAGTTGTAGCTGAAGGTTCTTCTACCTTTTGTATTTTTTCAACTGGTTCAATCTTCATGATGCCATTCTTCTTTCTAGCATGTCTTTTCTTCCTTTTCCTCCTTCTCCTATGATTCTACATTGGTGCTAGTGGAATTTCTGCTTCATGACAAGTTAGTCTATCATCACAATATTATTGTTCTTTATTGCTAGCTTGTTTCTTGTGTTGAGTAAATACAAACACAATAATGGTATATAAACCATCAAACACTCTTCTCGTGAAAATATAACCAATATTTGTGTGTTCCACCATGTTGTGAAGAGGATTTCATGAATATAACCAATCAATGTTGTAAAGTTACCTTCTTTGGCTTCTTTAAGAAACGAGAAAAATTTCTCTTTGTCTCTAGTGGATAGATACTCATATCCTTCTAGAGTGTCTATTTAGTTTTGAGAGTATAATTCTACTTCATAGAATAGTTCTTCATTATTGAAAATTTTTCTCAAGATTTCATCCATGATAGATCTTTAAAATAGTGATTATTGCTATTTCTTAGAATTGAATTTGATAGAATCTTAGCAGTCTACCTTATAACTCCCTATATTAGGATATATGATCCATAATTGAAGTATATAAGCTTTATTTGATAAAACCTTTATCAATACTTAGGTTAGTAGGCTTCCTTATGTCTCCCTAGTAATGAGAGTATATACACCTAATGGAATTTTAGGTTTTGTAGAAAATTTATATCTTCCCAATTATACAAAATTTGATAATCTTTGGTAGATGCTATTGTTATCAAGTTTTGTAGAATGCCTTATGACTCCCTAGTGATTTTAGAATATGATATAGTGCTCTTGTAAAATGTAGTTCATTTTTTTGTTGATTTTGTAAAGTTTTGTAAATATCAAAAATCAACTTTTCTAACACCTTATTACTCCTATTGAACTAAGCACTTTTCCAATTTTGAAGAGGTTTTAATGTTGGATTTCTTTTGTCCATTTTGAGAAATTTTGAGACAATAATATTATAAATTTTGAGGCCTTCAAATGACTCAATACTTAGAAGGCAATTTGATCATAGAAGGAGACTCTATGCATGTTATAAATCCCCTTAATAATTGGAAAACACCTCCTTGGAGGATTAAAACAATTGTTGAAGAGGCTAGGATCCTTTTCCATGGAAGACAGGACAAAAAATCCCAACATGTCTTTCGGGAAGCTAACAAAATTATTGATAAGCTGGCCAATTTGGGTGTCGATGGTGACGAAATTTTCAAATGGGAACACGGTGTCCCGAGTGAAGTAGAGGAGCTTATTCAACAAGAATGCCAAGAATGATAGTCGAATTTACCAACAAGGAAGGCACTGTAAGTTCGAAGGCTAGGAGTATTCCCATCTCTTTTTTGAATTAGACTCACAATAAAAATTATCTGATCTGTCAGTCTTCGTGGATGCTACTTGGAAATACCACAAAGACTAATGGGGACAGTCACATGTTAGATAACATGGCTCCTAGTCGTATTAGTAATTTTAGGTTGGTTGATAATCACAGGGAAGGAAAGAAACAACAATATAAGACTTTGAACCAAAGCCACGTGGACCACCAGATAGCCACCGCCATAAATCTAGCCAGCAAGTTCACTTCTCCAAGGCTGATTGGCCAAGATAGTATGTGGTACCAAAGCATGTCATATACGGAAGAAAGCAATTACCAAAGAATTATTAAGAGTAATTGTCAATACAGAGCTTGTGGGAGTTTTTTTCAGTACTCTTCTATGTGTGTCTGCAGCTTTTTGTTTCTCCATTGTCTCAAGGAAGGGATTTGTGTTTGTTTATTTTTTGTAATTATGATGCATGTGTGTTTTCTCGAGGTATACCCAAAATGTTGTATGGGAAGTTTCTTTTTGATAACAGGCTATGTGCCTTACCGGATGTAATGGATTTGGCAACATGTAGATTTTACATATATAGGATCCTTAGTAAGGATATGTTCATCAACAGCCCTAAGCTGATTTTTGTAAAAGATTTTGGGTCAACCTATAAAACCCGGTATTAATGCTATAGTATCTTATCTACCAAAAAAAAAAACCTTAATAACCTCTTTTAATATCCCTTAGGATTTGATTTTATTGTTTCTAATTTTTAATAACCTGAATTGGTGTTGTAATTCTTTATAGCTCCCAAATATAGAAAATTAAAACACAATAATATTTGCAGATATTATAAATTTGATTTTTCTAGTAGTAACACTTATTTCTCCTAGGTTTATTTTGCAATATTATTTTAATGTGTTATATTTCACCCTTTGATTTTTGATTTCAATATTGATATTTTCTCTAAGATTTGACCTTAGTTTACAATCCTTATATCTCCCTAAGAATGAAAACAATATTAAATGAGGGTTACTTCTTACATTTTAACGATGTATAACTACAATGTTCAATGCCTTTTTCAACTGTATATGACAACAATGTACTATTATCCTTTGGCACTAAAGATATTGTCCAAGATTTAGAATATCCTTACCTTCAATGCATGAATTTTTGTGCTTCAAACTATGGGGTCTTTGACCTCCCTTGACCATAGCTTTTGATGCTTTCTTCTCCTTGCTTCCACGCTACACTTTGGCTTGCCTTGACTGTGCTATGAATATGGACTTCTTGGTCTTGAACATATTTTTATGAAGGAGAAATATTGGACCTTGTGACAAGTGTCACAACCATTTCTTATGAGTGCTTGAGAGAAGTAGAGATACCTCTTGCCACTTGTAAACCTTTTGTTAGGTCTAAAAGAAATGTTATGTTCTAAGATGAGCGCTCATTATTTTCCATTCCAAGTGTCTCTTTTATTTCTCACATTCCAACTTTCTTTATGTAACACTCCTTGGTCAATATTGTAATGGATGGGTGCTTGTGTGGGAGCTTGTATGAGAGTTGTTAGGGTTATATTTAGATAACAAGTGTCATCACCTCCTTGTGCATGAGTCTTCTACGTAACACCCTCTCACCGTGCCTTGGGAAAGCTTCTTATTAGCAATGTGCCTTGGCCAATTCTTTCTTTGTTGTGAATATTCGATGAGGTGGTTACATCTAATGCTTTTGAGTAGCTTTTGGTGGAGCTTTGGTGGTGTCTTGGTGGAGCTCAGGCGGTGCCTTGGTGGAGCTTTGGTGGTGCCTTGATGGATATCCTTGGATGTACATGGATTGTTGTGCTTTCTCTCCTTTTTTTAACCTATTTTGTATGCTCCTTTGTAGATGATATTACCTTAGATGTAATATTTTTTCTTTACTTTGTATTGTGTCTTCTTTTCTTGCAGGTTTGATCATCCAAAATGGAGGAATTGTGAGCCTTTTGAGAGGTTTCCTTTCTATGCTTGGAGTGGGCTACTATTTGGTTGTTCTTAACTGTAATAATGTGCCCTTAAGGTACTCTATATTCTACCCTAAGACCTACGTACAACCGATTAGAATGATGCACAATAATGTAATAACTTTTGGTTATAAGAAACCTTCTTGCACTCCTTTTTGCAGATATGATTTTCTGGTTTTTATGGCAAAATTTTGAATGCAATGGGGGCTTTGAGGTGGTCTTCTTGAATAGTCATATTTCCTTTTTTTGCTAAGGTAATTTGATAATAATACAAATCTTCTAATGGTGTAGATAGAATCTTCTCTTTGATGTAATTTTTAACACTTTCACCTTGCAACTAACCTTGTAATGCTTTGGATTTGAGACTCACCAAGTCTCAATTTTTAAGTTTCCTTTGCTGACTTTAGTTAGTTGTTATTTTCTTCTCCAAAACTTGGAAGATTGATCTATTTTTTATGGCTTCCTTTGGCCACTAAGAGTTGCAAATTTTTGTGCACTAACGATGTCTTTAGACACTTGATGCTAATATGATTTTATGCCTTTCTCAATAACATATACACTAAGATTTTTTAGAGTAATATAGTAGTGCAAATGAATCCACTAATATTTCACTTTTAATGCACTAACAATCACACCTTATCACTCCAATAAAATCTCAAAATAACTTATAAGTGCACTTA
This sequence comes from Wollemia nobilis, assembly GCA_028583015.1. Taxonomy (NCBI): domain Eukaryota; kingdom Viridiplantae; phylum Streptophyta; class Pinopsida; order Araucariales; family Araucariaceae; genus Wollemia; species Wollemia nobilis. The sequence continues at coordinate 1,071,403 of JAQPPZ010017097.1, read as the reverse complement.
ATCAATTTACTACAACTAATCAAGAATAATCTGAAATGAATCTTCAAGAGTTATTCTGCAATTTCACTACAAATAAAGTTTGTAGGAACTAGTCTTCTTTTTCTTTCCAAAGTATATATTTAGGAGTTGATAGATAGTTGTAATTTTTTAATCTAATCAACTCCAAAGCTAATGTGCAAATGAACCTTAAAAGAAACTTTTTCCTTTTGCACTTTTAAAGATTGTAATTCAATTTTCCTCTTTTGCAACTCTAATCCAAATTAAGGTGCTTTAACAAATCTGATAATTAATGCAATTAATGAATTTACTTACACCAATAGTTTCTTACCTTTTTGAAAGCTTTTGTAGCTCTTTTACAACTTCTATAAAGGATGTAGATCTTGGTGTCTAATGTCACCAAGTTGTTGCTTTGATTAGGATCTTACTGCTTAGTTTCTTCTTCATCAAAAAGTGGTCTCGAACTTTCTTTCATAAGCCTAGGTTTTGATTACTTGATCCTCTAAGAAATCTTCTCTTTTTGCTGCAGATTTGGAGAAGTCTTTGTCTCTTAAATGATGCCTTCTTACTGTGAGAGGTAATATTCAAATCTCTTGGATTTGGTAGACTTCTCTTGTCTTCAAGTATTCTTGTTGAATTTTGACTTCAAGTCGGATATTCTTCTCAAGATTTTGAATGTCTTAAGGTCTTATGAGATTTGGCACTCATTACCAAATTTTTCTTCTTCCTTTGGGCTTGTTTTCGAATGGCAATAATTGTCCTATAACTTTCACTATATTATGTAGTGAATTTTCTATAATGAGTTCTCCTTTGATGATTTCTTCAGTAAGGCTCTCCAAGACTTTTATGGGATGCTCATTGAGACCTCCTCAAGGTCTTTTATCTTGCATCTTCTTATGGTCTTCCTTGATACCTTTTATTCAACCTTCTACTCATAGAAGTTTTGGTGGTGAGATCTTCTTCTGGATCTATTATTTTTTTGCTTCTGGATTCGAGTAGGACTCTCCTAGTCCTTCTTCTTCTTCCAAGACTGGAAGTTATTCAATGAGATCTTTTCCCGATCTCTTTACCTTCAATTTTGCTTTAGGTTTTGAATTGATTCTAAAGAAGATACTCTTCCTAACTTTCTTGTAGGAAGTTTCCCAACTCACTGAATCTTCTTTCTCTACAACAAAATATTAGTATTGAAATATTAATTTGCTTCTGAATCAGATTCTCTCTTCTGGAGTCTTCTTCAAGATCAAGGCTTCTATGGCATTTTTTCAGTATCAAGACTTTTGTGGTATTTTCTTCAGTATCAAGGCTTACATAGCCTTTTCTTCAGTATCAAGGCTTACATAGCCTTTTCTTCAGTATCAAGGCTTCTATGGCCTTTTCTTCCTGGGACAAGGCTTTTGTGGCCTTTTCTTTGATATCAAGGCTTATGTGGCATTTTCTTCTAGATCAAATATTTTAGGGTATTTTATTCTAGAACAAGGCTTTTATGGCCTTTTCTTTTGGATCAAGGCTTCTATGGCATTTTCTTCTAGATCAAGGCTTCTATAGAATTTTCTTTTGGATCAAGGCTTCTATGGCATTTTCTTCTTATGAAAGTTCTCAATATAGCAATGGATATCTCTAGTCTTCTAACTTCACCATAACTCTTCTCCATAAGTCTTCTTCTGTAATATTTATTTCTTGCACAAGGAACTAATTTCTACACTATGAAGGCACACTAACCTTCTGGCAACGAAGTTGAAGTCTCCTAGATTTTTGTTGTAGGAGGTATTCCAATTATCTGAGAATTAATCTTTTGCAACAAAAGAAAATTTGGGTAATAGTTAACAAATTCCAAGTATCTTGAGTGATCTTTACTAGTTAATTTGTCAATCTAAAGGATTGAATGTTGAGTCCTAGTCTTCACAAGTTTTTCCTACAACTCTGTGGAAAGAATCTAGCCAAATGTAATATTAGTATTTTTGGAACTGAGATTTATTTCAATCCTAACTTGTGGCTCTCCCTAATTCTACCATCTAGACTCTTCTGAGAGTTTTTTACAATGGTTGATCTAACAACACATCAAGTTGACAAAAAACTCATGCTCAATGATAATGGTGGTTTTGTTATTGATCTATTGTGGCTAGATCTATCGTGGATTTGATACCACTATTAGCTTTTGATGTCGTATACAATGGGAAATAACAATCACAAGATGCAGAATAATATGAAAGAAAGTAAATCTACAAGATGACTGAAATATGCTATAAATAGAAATGATAGAAATGAAGATATTGTAGTTATGGAGGAAATGGACACTCTATGAACAAAGCTACTAGACTAAATTGCATCCATCACCAATATATGGTGATCTACACAAAACTCTGCTACTACCTACGAATATGTTCTGAGCTTCTGTATTATGCTTGTTACAATGAGGCCCTTTTTATATAGGAAGATAGGTTCCTTAGCCAACACTCTATCTAGTTGTGCAAGGTACACCTTGCACATATACAACTTGCACATTGACACTTGTGCATTTATTACATTGCATGAAGTAACTAGATAACTTTATCCTAAAGTAATCTAATTTCCTAAGTATGTACCTAGGAAGGTACATTTACATGATCCAAATGATGTAATATAATCTATTTCTAATAAAACTAGGGCATATTTTTCCCATAAAACATCTCATATTTCAAAAGCCATATCTTTGTAAAATTTTGTCCAATTTAGACAATTCTTGGATCATTTTATGTGAAATTTGAAGAGCTTTAAAATGAGTGGTCATATGAAGGAATTCGAGCAATATTGAGAGAGATACGGTCCTAAAATGTTAGCTATCCAAAACAAGGGCAATGGTAAATTTTCTAATCATGATTTTTTTGGAAGATGAAATTTTTCAGTTGAGGTAAGAAAATCAGTTGCAATTTATTTTGTTTTGAAGAAAATTTGTAGATCTAATTATTTATATGGAATTTTAGCTTCAAATTAGTGGGGAGATATATATTTTCATAAAACCCTAGTTTGCATTATCTTTTTGTTATGGCATGAACAATGGAATTGCAAAATTTTTATGGAGAAGACAATAATTGATGCGGGATAACTTGGAAAGAAGACACCTAAAATATTACATAATGAAGATATGTCTAATTGCATTTTGAAATCATCAATAAATAGTATGTAAATTTATTGGATAAGCAACCTTATCCAATTATTTACGACAATTTTATCTTACATGTAAATATAGCAACATTATCCTCCGTGGATATTACATTCAAAAATGGCAATTCCTCTCCACCATAAAAGCATTGGACCCTAATGTGTACAAATATAGAATGGAGATCACATTGAATGTGGAAGCGAGAAATAACCCAGGAGACCTTGGTCAGTCTCCATAACAACGATGGCTCATGTAGATGTAAGGATGACCTCCAAGTTGAAGATGATGCTAGTGCCTGGATGATGAGTGTTGAAGAATGAGAGGATAGACCATCGAAAGGTGGAATCCCTACAAGGTGGAGGAGGCAGGATACTAAACGATGTGAACAAAATATGGAACCGAAACTGGAGCTAGAGGAGGAGGAGCAACAAGAGTAACCATAGAAACTAATGCAATATGATCAAGAGTAGGTGCAACAAGAACAGGTGTAGGTGCAATAACAAGAGCAAGTGCAATGAGTGCTCTATGAATGTGGTGCTCACAAGGAGAAACATGTGGAGTGGTGAGAAGTTCATTTGCTTTTGTGTCCTTGTATTATGGGGTGCTAAAATTCAAGGTAAGTTTTCATACCTGATACAACTGAGTACAAGCATGATGTGAAGTGGGATGAATACTATGAATAAGAAAAGTTTATTGCTCATGGTGAAAATTATAGGTATTGTGATATGCATCATACTGAGCTCTTTTGTCATATTGATAAGTTTTGCCTAGCAACAGACCACAACAATCTATAGGAGTGACATCACATGTGATAGTGTCTACATACTTAGGACCAAAATCAAAATATAAGGTGTAGGTGTGTGTGATCATAGAAGTAGTAGCATTGTCCTTCCATCCAAGTGAGTATGGATGAGGATGAGGATGTGTAGGCAGGTGCAACTTATCAATAATGGACTGTGCAATCAAGTTTTTTTATGAGCCATTATCAATGATACAATCTACTAAGAAACTAGGTGTCAAATGAGCACGAGTAACAAACAGATTATCATGATCTCCTACAAAAGATTGATGGCTGAGTAAGGTGACATTATTGAGTCAACCTTCTAACTCAGGATAAGTACAATCTTCTCCACAAGTCTTGATGGGATTTTGCTAAGTTCCCTCAAAAAGTTTCTTCCTTAGAATACTGTACAAGCAATTGTTTGTTTTTGTATTTTTGTAATTGCCTACATTCAGATCTATCATGCCCCTTCCTTTTACAATGATCACAATATTTAGAATTATAAGAATAAGGATGAAAGGATCAAGTAGAAGTGGGAGTAGGATAAGAAGAAGGGGAGAAAGTGGTAGATCTTCATGATTTTTGCCAATGTGGATGAGGTGATGATGTGAAATCTCCTAAAGAGTATCGATTCCCCTTATTCTGTGCTACAAAATTCTCCTCTGTGATTTGTGCCTGATTGAAAACATCATCAAGAGTAGTGCAAGAAGTGTATTTTATCTCTCGATAGAAGTGTGCTAGAAGTTCACTTTTGAACTTAGCAATGAGGGAAGCAACGAGATCAGATACGCGAAGCAAGATGTGTAGTCGGTTGAACTAATGGACATAATCTTGGATGGATTGGTGCTTTCCCTATCGAAGGTGGAGCCATTGGTTGAGTAAATCGTCATCATAATTGGATGGATAGAAGGTGGCCTTCAAGGTCATGACCAAAGCTTCCCAAGTTGTGATGGGGTTTTGAGTTTCTTGGTGTTCGTTAATGAGAACAGTAGCCATACCAAAAAGTTTAAGTTTGGTGAGAGGAACTTTATCATCATCTAATGTTTGGCTAAATTCAAACTAGGTCTTCATATCTAGGATCTAGCTATTGAGGACACCGATATCCCTAGAGCCTTCATAAATTTTGACTTCACACTTTGCATGGGGATGACTGCAATTTGAGATTTTTAATGGTGTCGATCAAATAACCGACTAAAGAGGTGACCTCGACTAATTTGTTTACTAAAGATATATTGGCTACCATATTTATATTAGGCTGATCCAGGGGAAATGAACTAAATTTAACAAAAGGGCTTTGCAAAAATAGCTTTATATATGACTAAAGTAATTTTTTTAAACCCTAATTTTCAAACTGAAGGGTTGTATTTTTGACCAAGAGGATAAAATAAAACTAAATTATATTAAGCCCCCTTTTATAATTTCCCTTCCTAAAATGTATGTCATTTTTTTTTAAATATATATTTAGTTCTTAGGTCATAAAAGGGAAATGCCTTTGCGGCGTGGATGAGTGTGTGAGGGGGTGGGTGTGTGGTGGCTTTGTGTTAAATTCCCTATTGATAAGTATATATCTCAACTTTAGGAGGGGTCATGGTTGGGGGAGACTGCCCAACCATGTACGTCGGTAATAGGGGTTTCTCATAAGAACCAAAAAAAAAAAAATGACTTTATTATACCTCACTTGTGGCCCTTTTAGCAAGACGTGGAGTGTTGGCTTTTATTTTTTTTAAGGATTTTGTGAACCTTTTAGCAACCATCCATAGTTGAATGGTGGGTGTGAGGATTGTGTTTGGGATAGGGTTTGACATCATGCAACTATGAGTGCTGAAGCTAGAGCATAGGTAGCCAAAAATCCACAAAAGCAACACGGAACAAAAAAATCAATTTGATGAAAATCGAGTCGTGTAGCTCCTTCCGTGAGACAAATCAGTCCTCGTTTGCTCTCACACATCAACCCAAAAAATCATGCTATTTAGGTGAAAACAACATCTTGGTACGTGTGCCATAAAATGCAGATGTATGCCAACTTCAACATCCTCTTTGGATTCAGTGAGTGTAGGACTTTGAAACAACCCTTACAATTCCTAAAACTGGAGAAATTTTCCAGGATTTATATGCCAGATGTCTTCCTGTGATGTCCTTGTATGTGGCAAAGGTAGAAATGCTCAAACGATGGCCGATCTGCAAGTCCACAAGTAGTTGAAGACTAGGCTACGATTGGGATCATCGTTGAGGTGGAATTTGCAGCAAGAAGGTACCAGATTGGGGAATGAATGAAACCATAATTTTTTCTTCGTATTCACAAAAATTGAAGTACAACAAAAAACTAGCAGCAAACGCGTCTTGGCAGGGCCGTGTCTGGCTCTAATACCAACTGATATGGGATAACCCAAAAATTAGACACCCAAAATATTACACAATGAATATCTATCTAACTGTATTATGAAATCATCATTAAATAGCATGTACATTGATTGGATAAGCAACCTTACCCATTTATTTATGACAACTTTATCTTACAAGTAAATATGGCAACATTATCTTTCGTGGATAATACATTCAAGAATGGCAACATAAATCTATATCAATATTGATGTTAGGGATTGGTGGAAACTATTTAAATCATTGTATTCTAATAATTATTTTACTTGGATCCTTATGCTTCCTCATTATCTTGGAGAAGAAGCTCTCTCTTGGTTTTATAGTTTTCATAGTGCCCATAATTATGAATTGACTTGGGATAAAACAGAGCAAGCATTCTTGAGTTAATGAGACCCATATAAAAAGCTAACTAATCTGAAGGATACACTCAAAGGTCATGCAAAAGAAAGGATACACTCAAAGGTTATGCAAAAGAAATAAACATACTCCTGAAAGAACAAAAGGAACTAAAAAAAGAGCTAGAAAATTTTAAAGAAGTGGTAGAAGGTAAAAAATATGCTAGTGTGCAGATGGAGATCATACCTTTGGTAGCAGATAAATTTAAAAGTGGACAAAGGGATTTGTTTGAATCTAAAAAAAATATTTTGTAGGTCTATAGTTACATTCACAAGGAAAAGGTTATTATTTTCATTAACCCTAGCAACATATGTTATTTCATTACTCTGGCTAAGAGGTTACAAGTTTAGGTCTTTTAAGATTTGAAGATTGACATGGATGAATATGTTTTACATTCATATTTTCATGCTATTGAGATGGATGATGTGGATACTATTCTAAGTTGTTCTTGGTTATATTCATTGGGTATTGTTAACATTAATGTTGAAAAACAATTTATGAAGTTATGGTACAAAAAAAAGAAGATAACACTAGGATATTTTCCAACATAAGGAGCAAGGATCCAAGGAAAAATAAAAAGTGGTTGCATAGAAACAAATAGAAGAACCTAAAACAAAATCCAAGAAGAAAGTAGCAACAAGACATTCCATGGAAGAAGCAGTAGCAATAGAGTCCATGGAAATAACAATAGCAAAGTCCAAAGAAACTTTGATAGAAGAGCACAAGGATACACTAGGGTCAAAGAAGGTAGAACATCAAGTCAAGGTTGCAACATATCGCCATCCACACCACTAGGAGTGACAACAATCTTAGAGGTATGTCTTAGGGCAAAAATATTATGGTTTTACATGGAATCAAAAGGGTACAAAATATGGCAATGTTTGGTAGAGAAAGCATAGTGATCCTGGTTTTCATAGCGACGCAACAACATCAAGGAACGAATGGACCCATCATTCGAATTATCGTAATAGACCAATAGTAGCATGGAGTCAACAAAGCAGTTTTGGATACTTAAGTGGAAAAATGACATACCGGTATCAATGACGACCACCATTAACTAGAGTTTCACTAGGATGGATGGATGATCGAGATTCGTACCAATTGGTAACATTGCTTAACAAATCATATTATCTTGTTTCTTCATATGTTTTGAGGACAAAAAAATTATAAGGAGGGTGGAATGTTAGGGTACCTAGGAATAAGTATTTAGGGATATGATATTATATTGTATAAGGGTTAGCATGGGCCACACATAACCCAATGTTGATTATAATATAGTATAATATAATATAATATTATATTTGCTTAACCCTAAGAGTCAATCATAGGGGTTTCTCACACTAACCAAATAAAAAATAATATTTTTATATTATATTAGTAGTTAGATCCCCAAAGTAGAATTAGAAGATGGATGTATAAAGAAGGGATATTTGTCATTGTAATCATCATGGATATCAATCATATGTAATCTTCTTTGCCCATGAAGTGGCTTATGAGACTTTGCACTCTCTAAATGACACTCTCATCTTGGGAGATCTTGTGGAGTTATTCCTTTCTTAAGGATTATTATTGGTGTTGCCCTACCTTATGGTTATTATCTATCTTTGTCTCACTAAGTGATTATTATTATGGATATTATTTGTGGATGAATGATTTAATACTTTTGCATACTATTGAATGATTTCTATTAATGAGAATAAATTTTTGTAACACAAAAAGTTTGACATTGCAAATCAAAATTCTAATTCTAATGGCTAGTACCTTATAGATTATGAGAACACTTAAGGTTAGGAGTCATGTTTATGAAAATGCATAATTTGGTATCGAATGATCAAATATTTCAAATTTAGTGTTATCATATTACAAATTCAAACCCATCTTTGTAACTTTTATAAGCTTAGTCTTCACTGACATGAGTTTGTGTCATTAAGACGTCTTATATTTAAGAAAGAAGGTTCAAATTAAAGTATGAACAAAATATAAAGACCCAATATGTATAAGTGATAAGTGTTTAATATTTTATCGTGATCATCTTCTATCTTAATATAAGTCTAGAGCTACTTTGATATACCTTATAATATAAGTTAAAATGTGAAATGAGGTTCTAAATTAAAATAATGACAACCTATTTTAATTTTTTTAAAGAGAAAAATATGTACTTAGTTACATTGAATAAATAAAATATTTTATATCCTATTATCACCATGTCATGGTATTTTAACAAATCACATAGTAATATCTTATAATTATACATGTCTTGGGGGAGACAACGAAATGGTTTGAGGTTTAGCTCTTCTTTGGGAGATCCATATTCCAAACCGTGATGTGTGTGTTAGTGTGTTAAATCCCCTATTGATAAGCTCAATTCTCCCCCTTATGAGAGGTCATGGTAGGATAGGGATGCCTAGCCTTGAGAATCAATCATAGGGGTTTCTCACACTAACAAAATCCAAAAAAAGAGTCTTACAATTATAAATATGTCATCTAATAAAATTCATAACTTAAAGACTCGTGAGGGATATCATAATGGTAAGTCCTTGGGTTTTCATAAAAAGAGCCAAGTTCAAACCTCGATAAGAGGGAACTAGGACCCCTCATAAAAACATGTGTAAAATCAATTATTTAGTTTGACAAGGATAACATAATGGTTAGGTCTTTGGCCTTTCTTTGGGGAGATCCAAGGTTCAAACCATAGTATACTAAAAAAGGAATAAGATTGAATAGTAGCGACTGGGTGTTTGTTGGTTAATTGCTCCAGTTTGATACCTTGAAGGAATGGGGTCCCGTTGGCTTCACTTAATCCAAGGGACTAAGGTTTATAGTGGCAATACCTAACAATAGTATTACTGATTCTCCTATGTATTAGAAAAAATCATAAAATTTCATATGCATATTTTCTTAAAGAAAATCAATAACAAACTTCAAACCGACATGTGTGTATGGTTGTATGTTAAATCCTCTTTTGTTTAGCTAAACTCTTCCCCTTATGAAATGTCATGGTAAAATAAAAATACCTAACCCTAAACATCAATCATAAAAATTTCTCACACTAACTAAATAAAAAAAATCAATAATAAACTATCATAATTTTTTTTACCAATAATTATATTCAAATAAAATAAGAGAGGTTACAATAAAAAGGGAGCTAGAAAAATCGCAGCTCGGGATGCAAGGCCACCCAAATGATCAACACCATAAAGACAAGGCCCAAGGCCAAAAATAAAACCAACCCCTAAAAGGGTGAATAAACAACATAACTAGGCAAAGGGACCTTGAGACGATCGAGCCCTGCTGTGGGCACTGAAAGAATGACCTAAGGCTAGATAATGTTGCCTCCTCAACCTACTACACTGAGGCCTCAAAGAAACAAAGGGACCTTGAGGTGGAGTGAGTTTAGGCAAAACCTTGCTAATAGTGCATGAAGCCTCGTGCTAGTACCTGATAAGATTTATCAAATGCGTCAAATCATGAGTCAACTTGTAAGCCTACGAATGGATCTGAATAGTAACAACAAAAAACACCATAATATTTTCATGCATAAAAAACTGATTGGAAATTGAATCTTCAAAATAGATAACAGCATTCCTAGCTTTCCAAAGTTGAAATAAAATAATAGCATGAAAGAAATTCCACAAAGCAACAATATAATTAGGCCAACAACTATTATCTAAAAAAAATATCATTAGCCAACTAAAGAATTTAGGATGAAAGGGCTTGAACAACGAGTGAATCCAAGACCAGACAGACTAAGCACAAGGGCAGAACCAAAACAAATGTTTAAGAGTATCAAAACGACCACAAGTCAAACACTTATGCTAAGGAAGACCAATCCCACTAAGTCTCTCTGCCATAGGAAGCCCTTGATAAATAAGAGACTAAAGAAAAAAGATAATCTTGGGTTCAAGGTTAGATTACCAGATATGGTTCATACGAGCAATCCAAGTATAGGAGGTAGAGTGAGTTTGCCATCTCTCATTAAGTTTGTCAACACTAGGGGAAACATGATTAAGAAGTCGATAAAACAAGGAAGAAGAGTAGTTCTTGAAAGGATTATTCACATTCCAATACCAATCCCTCCACCAAGCACTCAAGGGTTGAAGGCCAAGCTTATGAAGCATGACATCAGACATAAGATCTTGAATCTTAAAAATAGAAGGAATATCTAGATTCTAAAGATTAAATTTACGTTTGAGATTAGGCTAAGGAATCCAGTCTCTAGAGTGCACTAAATCTTTAATAAAGCAAATGCCCTTGCGAAACAACCTCAAAGCTTTAATCCCTGACATATCTGCAAGAATAACTGAAAAGTTATAAAAAAGGAGACCACCAAATATTCTAAGAATTGAATAAAAGACCATTACGAAAACCATCACCAATCTAGCGAAGATGAGGTTTCACTGTCTCAAAAGTCCGCCAAATACTTTTAACAACAAAGGAACACTAAATATTAACTGGAACATAAGTAATGATGAGAGTATGGAGGCTAATATTAGCCCAAGATTTGTGCCCATAAGGTAGCCCTAAAGAAATACAATGGCAAATAAAAACCTTCCAGGCTTTAGGGCCTTCAATAACTTTAACCACCCACTTAGCACACAAATAAATGCTTTACCTATAAATGCCAGTGATACCCATCCCGCCATTATCAATAGGCGTGCAACTGATATCCCAAGTAATTCAATGAAAACCATGCAAATTCTTTTCCTTGGCCTAAAGAAAATCCATAAGGATCCTGGCCAACTTATTATAAGAATTCTTAAAAGGGGCCCAACAAGAGGATTAATAAACATGGGTGACAACAAGAATATTTATGCAAACCTGAAATTTACCGACAAGAGGAAGGGGATGTGAGGCCCAATAGGAAATATTATTTTCAATTCTATCAATGATATACTGCTAGAGTTTAGAGGGTGAACTATTAAAAGCAAAGGAGATTCCTAAGAACTTAAAATGCTCACCCCTTTGAAGCCATTGCCATGAAAAATATCTAAACCAAGCAGACATAGAAGAAGAAACAAGTCGAAAACAAAGAGACTTAAACCATTAGATGTTGGAACCTAAGAACTTACAAAAAATGTCCAAACAAACCAAAGTAGTTAAAAATAAAACCTCATCCTCACTGATAGTAAGAAAAGAATCACCTACAAAGTGCCCATTAATAAGTTGGGTAGACATGTCAAGCAAAAGAATACCTTTGATCAACCCCTTAGACGCTTGATTGGCAAGAAGATAACCAAAAGCTTCAAGATAAAGGATGTAAAACGAGAGAGCCAAAGAACAACCCTAACGAATAGAACGAAACAAACCAAAATCCTCAGACTTATGACCATAAATAGTAAGACAAGCCAAATCATCAACAAATAACATATTGACAACCTTGATTAAAAAAAATCAAAAGTTAAATTTAATCATTTTATCAATCAAAGATTAAATTCCTTATATATATATATATTATCACTATAACCCTTATACTCTCATCAAATAATAAGATGAAGTGAACTATGTTATTTTTTTTGATGAAACTATGTTATTCTACCTAAATACAATCAATGAGTCTCTATTCCTCTTCCTTGTGGATAATAACTAAATACTCAACTCCAATCAATTTACTTATCTTTGATAAATTAAATTATTTTATTCAAACACAACCAACTAATCTTAACCTTTATAAGTATATTATTTATTTTTTTATTTTTTTAAAAAGATAGGTTGTCACATGAATTGATGGATTGTTTCAATTTATTTTTCTAAATGTACAAAGTCTCATCTAACTAAAAGTTTATGAGTCGATGAATTGTTTCAATTTGTTTCTTTAAATAATCAAAGTTTCATCTAATTAAAATAGTTTTTTTTAAAATTGAAAAACAAAAATATATCCAGACCACCCTCTTATCAAACTTGATGTAAAATTTAATATCTTTTATCATTTCAGTATCTTTATCAAAACCAAACTAAAAGTTTTTAATTAAAATAAATAAAAATAAAAAAAAATACTTAAAAAATATTTGGCCGAATAAACATAATTGACCTCAATTATACTCCAAAATCGACCAAAGTGGGTTGAACTACGTCGCTCCAAAGCCTATAGGCTAAAATTACTTTATTTATAGAGACCAAAACTTTATTTAATAGAGCTTTCGAATCCGGAAGAAACCCTAAGCCTAGGGTTTTGGCATTCAAGTATTATTCGGAAGAGGGGAAAAGGTCTTCTCTCTATCTCTGGAGTATTACAGGAGGAAGAGCCTTTCATGCTGTGAATTACTCCTGACTAAAATTTGGAGGTAAGATCACAACTCTGCATCAATGTTGATCTTCTTTCACCGTGTTTACTGCATTTGCTTCGCATTGTAGTGCAGGGATTAGTTTAAATGTTTACGAGATCGCTCCAAGGTTTTCTGAGATTTGAATCGTATTTGCTTATTTTTAGACTTAAGGTTTTTCTGTACATGGTTATGAACTTATGCTTTTTGATATTAGGGTTACATTTCCATTATTCTGCTCCCACCCACCCTCTTACGTCTGGTTTACATGACAGAAGCCCTAAAATGTTAAGTATCAGAGGCATTGGATGACCTACTGGATTTATTTTTCTGTCTGATAAAAATACCGAACTGTTGGAGTTTTTAAATTCTATTTTCCGTGGAAGTCTTTTATGGCAAGGATATGGTTTTGATCTAGAGAGGCGAGGAAATAGTGGAATAGGTTTTACTGCTTGTTAGTGCAGAGGTTACCTTTTTGGAAAGGGATTTGCCAGGTGTGGTGGTATATTAGGGTTTTTTCGATAAAGGATGTGTAAGTGGAATTTTGCAGGGATATGGAAGGTGAGGTCAGGTTAGACGATTTATGGCTTGCAGAGTGAACCTGTATTTGCTTTCATAGGAGTGGTTTACAAATAATTGTTTTTACTTAAATATGTAGATCCTCATAGCTAAGCCGTTGATCCAGAAGGCTAATTGTGTCCTACATTTATTTATTTATTTTTTAATTATAGAAATGCCTCTTGTCCGTGGGGGATACGATGGTTGCTGAGTGTTTGTTAGTGGGCGACCTTTGGTTGATTCCCTCCTCACCGTATTGTTTGGAGAGAGTAGGGAGGATTTATAGCGGCAGCATTTCTGAATTAAACCCGACTGGCAAAAGATGATGATGTGTTGTTACTGATTCCCCTTTATAATTTATTTATTTTAATAGAAATCAGCTTTCAGAGTACTTGAGTTCGGCCAAAACCACCAAAATCAAATCTTAAGCACCCCAAACACTAATCGAAATGAGAAGATAATGGAGAAGGAATGTAATAGACTCCATCTGAAGCAGCTGGTTTTGTATACAATCCTCTAAGATGCCACCTTCATTGGGAGAAGTTCGGCACCACCCGCATCATGAATAGCCGAGCCATCAAAACCAGAACCAAAAGCAAATCTTAAGCACTCCAAACACTAATCGAAATGAGAAGATGATGGAGAAGGAATGGAATAGACTCCATCTGAAGCAGCTGTTTTGTATACAATCCTCTAAGATGCCACCTTCACTAGGGGAAGTTCAGCACCACCCGCATCATGAATAGCCGAGACATCAAGACCAGAACCAAAATCAAATGTTAAGCACTCCAAACAGTAACCGAAATGAGAAGATGATGGAGAAGGATTGTAATAGACTCCATCTGAAGCAGCTGGTTTTGTATACAATCATCTAAGATGCCACCTTCATTGGGGGAAGATCAGCACCACCCGCATGATGAATAGCCGAGACATTAATTGAAGACTTTTGGAGTGTTATTTTTATCATTTAGTGTTCTTTTTTCTTTAATTTTGATCCAATTGCTTTTTACTGTAGATTGGTTGATTATTTAAAGAGCGCCTTAATGGTATTGTCAAGGATGAAAATACTATTTTTTTAATTGGTTATATTGGATTGAAACAATCTCACCTGTACTACATTATAACCACATCATGGTATTATAATAGCTTGACAATTGTGAATGTGTTGCTTGTTAAGATTCAAACCTATTGGCTATGGAAATTGAGGATTTTAATCCGTTAAGCTAATGTGATTTGATATGAACAAAAAAAACTATTTTTTTTTTGAGGAATTTAACCTGTTGAGCTAATGTCATTTGATAGGGATAAAAACAGTTTTTTTAGTTAGGGTAAATACAGGGTTTTAATTGAAAGGACCTGTACTATTTCTTAACTTGGGGCACAGCAGGGGCCCACCCTCTCAGTGATTCAAACCTGGGTCTCCTGGATGAAATCCCAGAGACATACCAATACGGTGTCTACCAACAGGGACTTGGATAAAAATACTATTAGTATCAATGCTAATTCATTAAATAAACAAATATGCTCTTTTGTTTCTGACATGGTTTCATAACTAGAAAAACTACAAAATATGGCTTTATATAGTAGTGCAGACCTGGTCCTTGACCATATGGTGCTATTTTTGGGAGGAATATATTGGGGAAAAGCTTTCTGAGTTTGTATGCACTGGATCTCATAAGATGTAAATACTACTCCATCCATAGTTCATTATCAATGTTGCTTGAATATAGAAAAGTTAAACTCAATAAAAAATGATTTATTAACTATGGTGTAAATCGAAATTTTCTCTTCTCATCACACGAGTTTAGCATGCCAATTTGGTATTTGGTATCCTGGCTAGTTGGAGGCCTAAAAATGCATCTACAGGGGAGTTCTTAGCTAGGCATAGACTAAAAATCAGGCGTACTAAAAGGTGATGTAATTCTTTGCAAATCTATAACTTCTAATTTGTGGCAAATAAAAAAAATTCATTGTTACCTCTCTCACCATTAGAGGAGTTCTGCAATAGTATAGGAGTGGTATCTCGATTTTTTTTTAATAGAGTTTTGTAGTTTGGCAGAAACCTTGTTTTGGGGAATACATGCATTCAACCATTATATTACAGGAGGCTAATATTCTTTATGGACCATTGCTGGTGTGGAGGATTTCTTACGTAGCATACTTGCTTTAAGTATCTTGGTGTGATTTGTTATCATATTAATACATCTTATGACGATGCTTTCCAGACTCTTGCTGTATATTCCACAAACTAGTATAATGTCTAGTAATTTCCTATTGAGTATGATCGGTCCACAACTGCCATCCTATAGGAGGGTGCTTAAATTTTGGAATGTTTCTCTTTATTTGGGAATCAGTTTCTGCACTGTAGTTTCAAGATTTTGCATTTTAAGTTGAGTATTTAATAGCCCTTATCTTATCCTTTTGGGCTTTGTGTTTACTTTGTCAAAACCTGAAAGGACAATAATCTGTGGCATGTGATGATTTGTTGGACTTGTTACCTGGTCTGGTGATAATGACGGTTTGGAGGCTTTGGAAATGCGATGTGTACTATCTTGTTGAGGTGGTGCCTTTTTCAAACTTTTAGGCTTATGAAGTTGCAACATAACGTTTATTTTGCTTGGGAAATTTTTTCTTGTGGATATTCATCATAATCGTTTGATTATGGTGATGAATGAGCAAGGAAAAAAAGATGCATCTAAGAGAAATAACATTCAAAATTCGGAAATCTATGTGACTTTTGTGGTGTGTTGACCCATGTGTCTCATCCAACAAATAGTTTAGCATGCACCCTTTTGGGAGCTTTGTAGATCTCTGCTACATGAAGGGTTATTAACTTTATACAAATTTGTGGTTGAGATGGTTCACTCTTCTCTTTACCTTTACTGTATATAGTTCCTTACGTTTTTTGTGGTCATTTGCAGGTAAGTCGCAGAAAATCATGTATACTGCAAGGAGGAAAATTCAGAAGGAGAAGGGTGCAGAGCCTGATGACTTTGAGGAGTCTGTGGCTCAGGTTAGGAATTTTCTTGTTTGCATTTTTCTTTATCTTGGTGCTGTGCACAATTTATTTTTCAGAATTTGCTGTAACCATGTTTTACCCTACATGGTAGGCCCTATTTGATTTGGAGAACACCAACCAGGAGCTCAAAAGTGAGTTGAAAGATTTGTTTATCAACTCTGCCAAGTAAGTTTCCTCTCACTAATTGAAATCTCAGATTTATCTTTTGAGTCGTGATGTGCTTATTTGTTACGTTTGCCTTTATCAATATAACTGTTTCATTTGAAATTGAAGTTTTAGATTATAGCTTTTCTGCATATCTAACTGACAGTTATATATACAGGCAGGTTGATCTTAGTTCCAATCGCAAGGCAATTGTCATTCATGTTCCATATCGCTTGAGGAAGTCTTTCCGCAAGATTCATGTGAGGCTTGTGCGAGAGTTGGAAAAGAAGTTTAGTGGAAAGGTCAAGAGCTTTCTCATTTGTACCCTCTTTTTAAAGCCCCCATTTCTAATGCTTGGCCATTGCATGCTCGGAAGGCATACCAGCTATAACACAGCAGTTTTTGGTTTGAAAAACAGGATGTTGTAATGATTGCCACAAGGAGAATAATGAGGCCACCAAAGAAAGGCTCAGCTGCTGTGCGACCCCGTAGTCGAACACTTACTTCAGTCCATGAGGCCACCTTGGAAGATCTTGTCTATCCTGCAGAGATTGTTGGCAAGCGAGTTCGTTATCGTGTTGATGGCTCCAAAATAATGAAGGTAAGTTGCTTATAAGCAAACTGCAAGCCAAGTTATTGGGACCAAAGTCAAGCTATTGCTACTTGTTTTGTTTGATTGACTCTGTTTTTGCTTACTTTACAGATCTATCTGGATCCTAAGGAGCGTAATAACACAGAATACAAGCTGGAAACGTTTGCAGGAGTTTATAGAAAGCTATGTGGAAAAGATGTTGTTTTTGAATACCCTTTACAAGAGGCTAGTTAAATTATTGTGCTAGTGTTTTTCTGTCGTCTGTCAAATTGGTAAATGAATTGGGGTTTATTGATGCCATCCGTAATTGCTGTTAGTAGGTCACATATCAGAACATTGTTTGGTTAGTAGGTCGGAGAGAACTTTTGAGGCTGTGAAGTGTCAATTATTCTTGTTGAATTATTACTCTGTCTTGAATTTTTGAGACATGTTAAAGTGAAATTTTGTTTCATGACAAGGGTCCATCTCTGTTCCTGAATGAATGGAGAAGCATTGGATATTTCTTTGCGTTTTCAATTTTCCTATCTAAAATGAATGATGGATAATTTTTTTTGACTGGAGCTAATTGAATAGAAAAAAAATAATGTTACCTTCCATACTCTTTGCTTTTCCAAACCCTTGCATGTTTGGCCACAATATGGTATATAAGGATGTCTAGAAAATAATATGTAACTTACACTTCTAGCAAGGCAATTTATTTACTTAGTTGTGTTGGACTTCTGTTTTATTTATTTGTTAATTGGTTATATGGGGTTTAACCTGTGCTTGCCAGTATTACATTGTGAGCACAGTGATTTTACAACAGCTTGGTGATTATGCATGTATTTTTGGCAAGATTCAAACCCAGGTATACTGTTTGAAAGCTGAGGTTTTAACCAATTGAGTTCATGCCATTTGATGTTGGATTTCTGTTTTATTAATTGCAATGATGAAACCATGTATTTATGTCTTCCAAACAGGTAGATTAATTTGGAATCTTTTTGAATTGTAAAATAATGTTGTTATGTTAGCTTTTTGTTGGCCTAGGTAATGTAAAACCATTACTGGACAGATGGTCCAAGTTTTTAGGGGAAGTGTCCATGGTTTGATCAATCTGCTTATGTTTGATGGTGTTTTGACTCTTGACCAATCTGAGATCTAGTTTGGTATCTCAAAAGGAACAATTTCCAAATTTTTGATTTCTTGCTTTTCCTGATCTTTTATTACCTATAGTTTGTTTATTATTTTTTTTTGTTTTGGAGTGTTGAATGCTTACTGCCCGCATGCAGCTGGCGTGCTGATTTTGATGCTAAAGACATAATATATGATGAGACATTATGCTAATTTGCTACCTGAAGGGTCTACTTGGGATGCCCTTTGGTTCAATCTACTTGGGACCTTGTCATTTTGCTCGAGGCCTTTATAACATGGGCATCTAAAAAACGTGTGGCACTAGGCTCGAGTTTAATGTTCAAATATAGCAGTGTATGCTAGGTGAAAAGCGAATGACAGGCATGATCTTTTTTTTTGATGACTTAAGTGTTCTTGTGCTAACTATGATCTACGATTGTTAATATACTGGCCTACTTTTGTTTGTGAAAATGTATAGTTTTTAAAGGATAGCTAGTGCAACGCCTTCACTATACAAATGATTTGGTCACTTTGATGATATTTCTTTGTTGATGCATTTTCTATAAAATAAAGGTAAAATAATTTTTATCTAGGTGAGTTGTGTGGTTTTTATTGGGGATCATTCTTATAAAAACATAAAACAACTAGTTAATTGTTTTTTTTTGAATTTAGCAAAAAAAACCCTTGAGGAGCCTGCTTTGGTCTGATAAACCACAACGAGCGGTTTTACACCATCAAAATCACTTGGGAGTCGTGTCCAGCCTGTCTCTGACTGTACCAGCATTATCAATTGGATTTTGGGTACCTGATGTTTGTTTGGTAGGATGGATATTCGACCTAGGTAGGGTGGAGATTGGATTTTGGGAATCCGATGTGCGTTTGGTAGGGTGAAGATCCGAATCAAGGACCTCTTTTGGAGGGTTGTCCTACCATCTCCAACTCACCTACAACACTTAATTGTTATAATATAGATCATAAGCAATTTGTTTTTTTTTTAAATCAAAGATATTCTTCATTTGCCTTTTTACACATTTTCTTTCTCAAACTCCCATGTTTTTATTATCAACTTTGATTTCATTTTCGTTAATAGAAAAATCTCTCTTGGACATTTATTGCTTATAACAAAAGTTGGACACTAAAAATTATGTTATGTTTGATTTAATCCCTAGATTCCCTTTCAATTGAAATATATTTACTTTTTTCAAAAGCAATTTTAATCATTGTAAGAAGTGTTTAGCTTATGCATAGTTGTTACATGAAGTTCAATATGATTTTGAGTAGGAAAAAGTAATTATTATGAAAAACATCACCTTGTTACATGAAGTTCATTATGATTTTGAATAGAAAAAATGTAATTATTATGAAAAACATCACATTGACAACTTTTATCAATTTTTTTTTTGGTAGCCCCATTGATTAATTTTGATGAACCTAAACATTTGGACATTTCTTTTTTACCATAGAGATGTAAATCATTTTATGTTTATTTTTTAAATTGGTTATATGAGATTGAAACAAGCCCCACTAGTATTACATTATCACCACGTAGTAATATTGCAACAAAGATTGAACCTTGGTCTCCTCAAATGTTGAGGACTCTAACCGGTTGAGTTAATGCCACTTGATCATTAGTTTTTTTCAATGAGTTCACACTTTTTTATGTGTGGTCATGGTCCTTTCATACTGAGTGGGGTTTGAACCTTGAACCTCTATAAGAGAAGCCAAGACCCTTACCATTGCAGTAAGCTTGCAACTATAGTAAATCATTTTATGTTAACTTCATTGTCATAGAACATTTTCATGTAATATTTAAATCAAGTGGCTAAGAGGTTGTTGACTTGAGACTTTCCATTTGGCTAAGTGCACACCCTCTCCCCCAAATTTGTTTATCCATTCTTCTAACTTGTCAATGTACAACCCAAATATGTGGTAAAACTCCTCATGTATGCAGACGATGTAATTCTTGTGGCTAAAACAGCCAAAGATCTAGGGGACCATCTTCGAGCTTTAAAACTCTTTTGTAAGGAAGTTGGGATGCTGGTAAACACAAGCAAAACAAAAATCATGATTTTTTCAGAAAAAAGAAGCAACAACTCAAATTTCAGTTTACAGGAGAACCACTTTAGGTAGTAGTAGAATACAAATACTCGGGCATAGACTTTCATGACAAACTCAATTGAAATACATGAAGGATGAAAAGAACTCAAAGTGGTTGGAGAGTACTGTATGCACTTCAAAATATGTGTAGGAATGCCGAGCTGTGGGACTGGAAGACCACCAGGGTTTTATTTGGCCTACTTGTTACACCGGTTTTGTTGTATGGTTGCGAGGTGTGGGCTAGTGGCACAACAAAGGTAAAATGGAGGCAAAGGGAAAGGATTCAAAAATATCTGATCACAAATTTTCTCAAAATTAAGGCCACAACCCCTTATGAAATTATTTTAGCTGAAACTGGAATGTTTCCTATAGAAGCAATTGCTATGACCAAGCTGTTATGTTACTTGAAAAAAATAGAAAACATGAAAAACAACAGATGGCCAAGGGCAGCTAAGGACGGAGAGTTGCATAGGTATAGGTGGAAGAACACATGGATGAAACAAAATCAGAAATGGATGTAACGTTGGGAAATCAACATAAATGAATGCCCAAATTTCAACAAAGACATCAAAAGCTATGTGAATGAAAAGTTTAGAAGTGGAATGTGGAAAAATGCAAGCAGGAAAAGACAATATTATATTGCAAAGTTTAACCCAACATATGATCACAAGGAAACAACATATATAGGCGCTCAAATCAAGTGGAAGGAAAAATCCTCATTGCTCAGATAAGGACTAGCTCTCATAGGCTTAGATGTGAAACAGGGAGATGGACAACACCCAAAGAACAATGGGAAGAAATGATATGTACTTTATGCAGCACAAGGGTAGTAGAGACAGAGGGACACTTCATCTATAAGTGCTCGAGTTTTTCAAACATCCGTGACAAATACAAAGAAACACTTGGAAACGGGTCTATGACAGAGTTATTTGAAGACAACACAATAAAAAAAGTTGGGGAATTGCTAACCCAAATCAGCAGGAGAAGGAATAGCCTTCTCAAAGATATTAAAGATCATATGATATGATTTGAGCAGTTGTACTTCCATATTTGAGGTCCCATAGACCATATTTGGGTCTTGCGGACGTAATTAAAATCTTTCATTTCATTTCATTTCATCATTTATAGAAATTGTTTAATAGAAACAATGACACTTTTAAACACAGACATTTTTTTTTTGAATTGATTATACAAGGTTGGAATGGCTCCACTTGTATTACACCATGATCACATAGTGGTATATTATGCATATATCACTTGGCAAGATTAGAACATGCCATTTGATCTAAACTTTATCATTGGTTTTGAGATTTAGTTTTTTAAATTCCTTTATTTCTTTCAAGCCATTGATTCCAACAAATAATAACATGATCAAATGGCATTAGCTTACTAGATAAATTTCTTGATCAAATTTTAGGGAGACCCACCTTCAAATCTTGCCAAGCGACACATACACAATTGACAAGCTAATTTCATACCAATAATGACAAACTAATTCTATACCATTCCAACAAATAATAACATGATCAAATGGCATTAGCTTACTAGTTAAATTTCTTGATCAAATTTTAGGGAGACCCACCTTCAAATCTTGCCAAGCGATACATACATAATTGACAAGCTAATTTCATCATAGGGAGTGTTGGCTTTTATTTTTTTTAAGGATTTTGTGAACCTTTTAGCAACCATCCATAGTTGAATGGTGGGTGTGAGGATTGTGTTTGGGATAGGGTTTGACATCATGCAACTATGAGTGCTGAAGCTAGAGCATAGGTAGCCAAAAATCCACAAAAGCAACACGGAACAAAAAAATCAATTTGATGAAAATCGAGTCGTGTAGCTCCTTCCGTGAGACAAATCAGTCCTCGTTTGCTCTCACACATCAACCCAAAAAATCATGCTATTTAGGTGAAAACAACATCTTGGTACGTGTGCCATAAAATGCAGATGTATGCCAACTTCAACATCCTCTTTGGATTCAGTGAGTGTAGGACTTTGAAACAACCCTTACAATTCCTAAAACTGGAGAAATTTTCCAGGATTTATATGCCAGATGTCTTCCTGTGATGTCCTTGTATGTGGCAAAGGTAGAAATGCTCAAACGATGGCCGATCTGCAAGTCCACAAGTAGTTGAAGACTAGGCTACGATTGGGATCATCGTTGAGGTGGAATTTGCAGCAAGAAGGTACCAGATTGGGGAATGAATGAAACCATAATTTTTTCTTCGTATTCACAAAAATTGAAGTACAACAAAAAACTAGCAGCAAACGCGTCTTGGCAGGGCCGTGTCTGGCTCTAATACCAACTGATATGGGATAACCCAAAAATTAGACACCCAAAATATTACACAATGAATATCTATCTAACTGTATTATGAAATCATCATTAAATAGCATGTACATTGATTGGATAAGCAACCTTACCCATTTATTTATGACAACTTTATCTTACAAGTAAATATGGCAACATTATCTTTCGTGGATAATACATTCAAGAATGGCAACATAAATCTATATCAATATTGATGTTAGGGATTGGTGGAAACTATTTAAATCATTGTATTCTAATAATTATTTTACTTGGATCCTTATGCTTCCTCATTATCTTGGAGAAGAAGCTCTCTCTTGGTTTTATAGTTTTCATAGTGCCCATAATTATGAATTGACTTGGGATAAAACAGAGCAAGCATTCTTGAGTTAATGAGACCCATATAAAAAGCTAACTAATCTGAAGGATACACTCAAAGGTCATGCAAAAGAAAGGATACACTCAAAGGTTATGCAAAAGAAATAAACATACTCCTGAAAGAACAAAAGGAACTAAAAAAAGAGCTAGAAAATTTTAAAGAAGTGGTAGAAGGTAAAAAATATGCTAGTGTGCAGATGGAGATCATACCTTTGGTAGCAGATAAATTTAAAAGTGGACAAAGGGATTTGTTTGAATCTAAAAAAAATATTTTGTAGGTCTATAGTTACATTCACAAGGAAAAGGTTATTATTTTCATTAACCCTAGCAACATATGTTATTTCATTACTCTGGCTAAGAGGTTACAAGTTTAGGTCTTTTAAGATTTGAAGATTGACATGGATGAATATGTTTTACATTCATATTTTCATGCTATTGAGATGGATGATGTGGATACTATTCTAAGTTGTTCTTGGTTATATTCATTGGGTATTGTTAACATTAATGTTGAAAAACAATTTATGAAGTTATGGTACAAAAAAAAGAAGATAACACTAGGATATTTTCCAACATAAGGAGCAAGGATCCAAGGAAAAATAAAAAGTGGTTGCATAGAAACAAATAGAAGAACCTAAAACAAAATCCAAGAAGAAAGTAGCAACAAGACATTCCATGGAAGAAGCAGTAGCAATAGAGTCCATGGAAATAACAATAGCAAAGTCCAAAGAAACTTTGATAGAAGAGCACAAGGATACACTAGGGTCAAAGAAGGTAGAACATCAAGTCAAGGTTGCAACATATCGCCATCCACACCACTAGGAGTGACAACAATCTTAGAGGTATGTCTTAGGGCAAAAATATTATGGTTTTACATGGAATCAAAAGGGTACAAAATATGGCAATGTTTGGTAGAGAAAGCATAGTGATCCTGGTTTTCATAGCGACGCAACAACATCAAGGAACGAATGGACCCATCATTCGAATTATCGTAATAGACCAATAGTAGCATGGAGTCAACAAAGCAGTTTTGGATACTTAAGTGGAAAAATGACATACCGGTATCAATGACGACCACCATTAACTAGAGTTTCACTAGGATGGATGGATGATCGAGATTCGTACCAATTGGTAACATTGCTTAACAAATCATATTATCTTGTTTCTTCATATGTTTTGAGGACAAAAAAATTATAAGGAGGGTGGAATGTTAGGGTACCTAGGAATAAGTATTTAGGGATATGATATTATATTGTATAAGGGTTAGCATGGGCCACACATAACCCAATGTTGATTATAATATAGTATAATATAATATAATATTATATTTGCTTAACCCTAAGAGTCAATCATAGGGGTTTCTCACACTAACCAAATAAAAAATAATATTTTTATATTATATTAGTAGTTAGATCCCCAAAGTAGAATTAGAAGATGGATGTATAAAGAAGGGATATTTGTCATTGTAATCATCATGGATATCAATCATATGTAATCTTCTTTGCCCATGAAGTGGCTTATGAGACTTTGCACTCTCTAAATGACACTCTCATCTTGGGAGATCTTGTGGAGTTATTCCTTTCTTAAGGATTATTATTGGTGTTGCCCTACCTTATGGTTATTATCTATCTTTGTCTCACTAAGTGATTATTATTATGGATATTATTTGTGGATGAATGATTTAATACTTTTGCATACTATTGAATGATTTCTATTAATGAGAATAAATTTTTGTAACACAAAAAGTTTGACATTGCAAATCAAAATTCTAATTCTAATGGCTAGTACCTTATAGATTATGAGAACACTTAAGGTTAGGAGTCATGTTTATGAAAATGCATAATTTGGTATCGAATGATCAAATATTTCAAATTTAGTGTTATCATATTACAAATTCAAACCCATCTTTGTAACTTTTATAAGCTTAGTCTTCACTGACATGAGTTTGTGTCATTAAGACGTCTTATATTTAAGAAAGAAGGTTCAAATTAAAGTATGAACAAAATATAAAGACCCAATATGTATAAGTGATAAGTGTTTAATATTTTATCGTGATCATCTTCTATCTTAATATAAGTCTAGAGCTACTTTGATATACCTTATAATATAAGTTAAAATGTGAAATGAGGTTCTAAATTAAAATAATGACAACCTATTTTAATTTTTTTAAAGAGAAAAATATGTACTTAGTTACATTGAATAAATAAAATATTTTATATCCTATTATCACCATGTCATGGTATTTTAACAAATCACATAGTAATATCTTATAATTATACATGTCTTGGGGGAGACAACGAAATGGTTTGAGGTTTAGCTCTTCTTTGGGAGATCCATATTCCAAACCGTGATGTGTGTGTTAGTGTGTTAAATCCCCTATTGATAAGCTCAATTCTCCCCCTTATGAGAGGTCATGGTAGGATAGGGATGCCTAGCCTTGAGAATCAATCATAGGGGTTTCTCACACTAACAAAATCCAAAAAAAGAGTCTTACAATTATAAATATGTCATCTAATAAAATTCATAACTTAAAGACTCGTGAGGGATATCATAATGGTAAGTCCTTGGGTTTTCATAAAAAGAGCCAAGTTCAAACCTCGATAAGAGGGAACTAGGACCCCTCATAAAAACATGTGTAAAATCAATTATTTAGTTTGACAAGGATAACATAATGGTTAGGTCTTTGGCCTTTCTTTGGGGAGATCCAAGGTTCAAACCATAGTATACTAAAAAAGGAATAAGATTGAATAGTAGCGACTGGGTGTTTGTTGGTTAATTGCTCCAGTTTGATACCTTGAAGGAATGGGGTCCCGTTGGCTTCACTTAATCCAAGGGACTAAGGTTTATAGTGGCAATACCTAACAATAGTATTACTGATTCTCCTATGTATTAGAAAAAATCATAAAATTTCATATGCATATTTTCTTAAAGAAAATCAATAACAAACTTCAAACCGACATGTGTGTATGGTTGTATGTTAAATCCTCTTTTGTTTAGCTAAACTCTTCCCCTTATGAAATGTCATGGTAAAATAAAAATACCTAACCCTAAACATCAATCATAAAAATTTCTCACACTAACTAAATAAAAAAACAATAATAAACTATCATAATTTTTTTTACCAATAATTATATTCAATGAAAAAATAAAATAAGAGAGGTTACAATAAAAAGGGAGCTAGAAAAATCGCAGCTCGGGATGCAAGGCCACCCAAATGATCAACACCATAAAGACAAGGCCCAAGGCCAAAAATAAAACCAACCCCTAAAAGGGTGAATAAACAACATAACTAGGCAAAGGGACCTTGAGACGATCGAGCCCTGCTGTGGGCACTGAAAGAATGACCTAAGGCTAGATAATGTTGCCTCCTCAACCTACTACACCGAGGCCTCAAAGAAACAAAGGGACCTTGAGGTGGAGGGAGGTTAGGCAAAACCTTGCTAATAGTGCATGAAGCCTCGTGCTAGTACTTGATAAGATTTATCAAATGCGTCAAATCATGAGTCAACTTGGAAGCCTACGAATGGATCTGAATAGTAACAACAAAAAACACCATAATATTTTCATGCATAAAAAACTGATTGGAAATTGAATCTCCAGAATAGACGGTAGCAACGATTCCTAGCTTTCCAAAGTTGAAATAAAATAATAGCATGAAAGAAATTCCACAAAGCAACAATATAATTAGGCCAACAACTATTATCTAAAAAAAATATCATTAGCCAACTAAAGAATTTAGGATGAAAGGGCTTGAACAACGAGTGAATCCAAGACCAGACAGACTAAGCACAAGGGCAGAACCAAAACAAATGTTTAAGAGTATCAAAACGACCACAAGTCAAACACTTATGCTAAGGAAGACCAATCCCACTAAGTCTCTCTGCCATAGGAAGCCCTTGATAAATAAGAGACTAAAGAAAAAAGATAATCTTGGGTTCAAGGTTAGATTACCAGATATGGTTCATACGAGCAATCCAAGTACAGGAGGTAGAGTGAGTTTGCCATCTCTCATTAAGTTTGTCAACACTAGGGGAAACATGATTAAGAAGCTGATAAAACAAGGAAGAAGAGTAGTTCTTGAAAGGATTATTCACATTCCAATACCAATCCCTCCACCAAGCACTCAAGGGTTGAAGGCCAAGCTTATGAAGCATGACATCAGACATAAGATCTTGAATCTTAAAAATAGAAGGAATATCTAGATTCTAAAGATTAAATTTACGTTTGAGATTAGGCTAAGGAATCCAGTCTCTAGAGTGCACTAAATCTTTAATAAAGCAAATGCCCTTGCGAAACAACCTCAAAGCTTTAATCCCTGACATATCTGCAAGAATAACTGAAAAGTTATAAAAAAGGAGACCACCAAATATTCTAAGAATTGAATAAAAGACCATTACGAAAACCATCACCAATCTAGCGAAGATGAGGTTTCACTGTCTCAAAAGTCCGCCAAATACTTTTAACAACAAAGGAACACTAAATATTAACTGGAACATAAGTAATGATGAGAGTATGGAGGCTAATATTAGCCCAAGATTTGTGCCCATAAGGTAGCCCTAAAGAAATACAATGGCAAATAAAAACCTTCCAGGCTTTAGGGCCTTCAATAACTTTAACCACCCACTTAGCACACAAATAAATGCTTTACCTATAAATGCCAGTGATACCCATCCCGCCATTATCAATAGGCGTGCAACTGATATCCCAAGTAATTCAATGAAAACCATGCAAATTCTTTTCCTTGGCCTAAAGAAAATCCATAAGGATCCTGGCCAACTTATTATAAGAATTCTTAAAAGGGGCCCAACAAGAGGATTAATAAACATGGGTGACAACAAGAATATTTATGCAAACCTGAAATTTACCGACAAGAGGAAGGGGATGTGAGGCCCAATAGGAAATATTATTTTCAATTCTATCAATGATATACTGCTAGAGTTTAGAGGGTGAACTATTAAAAGCAAAGGAGATTCCTAAGAACTTAAAATGCTCACCCCTTTGAAGCCATTGCCATGAAAAATATCTAAACCAAGCAGACATAGAAGAAGAAACAAGTCGAAAACAAAGAGACTTAAACCATTAGATGTTGGAACCTAAGAACTTACAAAAAATGTCCAAACAAACCAAAGTAGTTAAAAATAAAACCTCATCCTCACTGATAGTAAGAAAAGAATCACCTACAAAGTGCCCATTAATAAGTTGGGTAGACATGTCAGGCAAAAGAATACCTTTGATCAACCCCTTAGACGCTTGATTGGCAAGAAGATAACCAAAAGCTTCAGTAACAAGGATGTAAAACGAGAGAGCCAAAGAACAACCCTAACGAATAGAACGAAACAAACCAAAATCCTCAGACTTATGACCATAAATAGTAAGACAAGCCAAATCATCAACAAATAACATATTGACAACCTTGATTAAAAAAAATCAAAAGTTAAATTTAATCATTTTATCAATCAAAGATTAAATTCCTTATATATATATATATTATCACTATAACCCTTATACTCTCATCAAATAATAAGATGAAGTGAACTATGTTATTTTTTTTGATGAAACTATGTTATTCTACCTAAATACAATCAATGAGTCTCTATTCCTCTTCCTTGTGGATAATAACTAAATACTCAACTCCAATCAATTTACTTATCTTTGATAAATTAAATTATTTTATTCAAACACAACCAACTAATCTTAACCTTTATAAGTATATTATTTATTTTTTTATTTTTTTAAAAAGATAGGTTGTCACATGAATTGATGGATTGTTTCAATTTATTTTTCTAAATGTACAAAGTCTCATCTAACTAAAAGTTTATGAGTCGATGAATTGTTTCAATTTGTTTCTTTAAATAATCAAAGTTTCATCTAATTAAAATAGTTTTTTTTAAAATTGAAAAACAAAAATATATCCAGACCACCCTCTTATCAAACTTGATGTAAAATTTAATATCTTTTATCATTTCAGTATCTTTATCAAAACCAAACTAAAAGTTTTTAATTAAAATAAATAAAAATAAAAAAAAATACTTAAAAAATATTTGGCCGAATAAACATAATTGACCTCAATTATACTCCAAAATCGACCAAAGTGGGTTGAACTACGTCGCTCCAAAGCCTATAGGCTAAAATTACTTTATTTATAGAGACCAAAACTTTATTTAATAGAGCTTTCGAATCCGGAAGAAACCCTAAGCCTAGGGTTTTGGCATTCAAGTATTATTCGGAAGAGGGGAAAAGGTCTTCTCTCTATCTCTGGAGTATTACAGGAGGAAGAGCCTTTCATGCTGTGAATTACTCCTGACTAAAATTTGGAGGTAAGATCACAACTCTGCATCAATGTTGATCTTCTTTCACCGTGTTTACTGCATTTGCTTCGCATTGTAGTGCAGGGATTAGTTTAAATGTTTACGAGATCGCTCCAAGGTTTTCTGAGATTTGAATCGTATTTGCTTATTTTTAGACTTAAGGTTTTTCTGTACATGGTTATGAACTTATGCTTTTTGATATTAGGGTTACATTTCCATTATTCTGCTCCCACCCACCCTCTTACGTCTGGTTTACATGACAGAAGCCCTAAAATGTTAAGTATCAGAGGCATTGGATGACCTACTGGATTTATTTTTCTGTCTGATAAAAATACCGAACTGTTGGAGTTTTTAAATTCTATTTTCCGTGGAAGTCTTTTATGGCAAGGATATGGTTTTGATCTAGAGAGGCGAGGAAATAGTGGAATAGGTTTTACTGCTTGTTAGTGCAGAGGTTACCTTTTTGGAAAGGGATTTGCCAGGTGTGGTGGTATATTAGGGTTTTTTCGATAAAGGATGTGTAAGTGGAATTTTGCAGGGATATGGAAGGTGAGGTCAGGTTAGACGATTTATGGCTTGCAGAGTGAACCTGTATTTGCTTTCATAGGAGTGGTTTACAAATAATTGTTTTTACTTAAATATGTAGATCCTCATAGCTAAGCCGTTGATCCAGAAGGCTAATTGTGTCCTACATTTATTTATTTATTTTTTAATTATAGAAATGCCTCTTGTCCGTGGGGGATACGATGGTTGCTGAGTGTTTGTTAGTGGGCGACCTTTGGTTGATTCCCTCCTCACCGTATTGTTTGGAGAGAGTAGGGAGGATTTATAGCGGCAGCATTTCTGAATTAAACCCGACTGGCAAAAGATGATGATGTGTTGTTACTGATTCCCCTTTATAATTTATTTATTTTAATAGAAATCAGCTTTCAGAGTACTTGAGTTCGGCCAAAACCACCAAAATCAAATCTTAAGCACCCCAAACACTAATCGAAATGAGAAGATAATGGAGAAGGAATGTAATAGACTCCATCTGAAGCAGCTGGTTTTGTATACAATCCTCTAAGATGCCACCTTCATTGGGAGAAGTTCGGCACCACCCGCATCATGAATAGCCGAGCCATCAAAACCAGAACCAAAAGCAAATCTTAAGCACTCCAAACACTAATCGAAATGAGAAGATGATGGAGAAGGAATGGAATAGACTCCATCTGAAGCAGCTGTTTTGTATACAATCCTCTAAGATGCCACCTTCACTAGGGGAAGTTCAGCACCACCCGCATCATGAATAGCCGAGACATCAAGACCAGAACCAAAATCAAATGTTAAGCACTCCAAACAGTAACCGAAATGAGAAGATGATGGAGAAGGATTGTAATAGACTCCATCTGAAGCAGCTGGTTTTGTATACAATCATCTAAGATGCCACCTTCATTGGGGGAAGATCAGCACCACCCGCATGATGAATAGCCGAGACATTAATTGAAGACTTTTGGAGTGTTATTTTTATCATTTAGTGTTCTTTTTTCTTTAATTTTGATCCAATTGCTTTTTACTGTAGATTGGTTGATTATTTAAAGAGCGCCTTAATGGTATTGTCAAGGATGAAAATACTATTTTTTTAATTGGTTATATTGGATTGAAACAATCTCACCTGTACTACATTATAACCACATCATGGTATTATAATAGCTTGACAATTGTGAATGTGTTGCTTGTTAAGATTCAAACCTATTGGCTATGGAAATTGAGGATTTTAATCCGTTAAGCTAATGTGATTTGATATGAACAAAAAAAACTATTTTTTTTTTGAGGAATTTAACCTGTTGAGCTAATGTCATTTGATAGGGATAAAAACAGTTTTTTTAGTTAGGGTAAATACAGGGTTTTAATTGAAAGGACCTGTACTATTTCTTAACTTGGGGCACAGCAGGGGCCCACCCTCTCAGTGATTCAAACCTGGGTCTCCTGGATGAAATCCCAGAGACATACCAATACGGTGTCTACCAACAGGGACTTGGATAAAAATACTATTAGTATCAATGCTAATTCATTAAATAAACAAATATGCTCTTTTGTTTCTGACATGGTTTCATAACTAGAAAAACTACAAAATATGGCTTTATATAGTAGTGCAGACCTGGTCCTTGACCATATGGTGCTATTTTTGGGAGGAATATATTGGGGAAAAGCTTTCTGAGTTTGTATGCACTGGATCTCATAAGATGTAAATACTACTCCATCCATAGTTCATTATCAATGTTGCTTGAATATAGAAAAGTTAAACTCAATAAAAAATGATTTATTAACTATGGTGTAAATCGAAATTTTCTCTTCTCATCACACGAGTTTAGCATGCCAATTTGGTATTTGGTATCCTGGCTAGTTGGAGGCCTAAAAATGCATCTACAGGGGAGTTCTTAGCTAGGCATAGACTAAAAATCAGGCGTACTAAAAGGTGATGTAATTCTTTGCAAATCTATAACTTCTAATTTGTGGCAAATAAAAAAAATTCATTGTTACCTCTCTCACCATTAGAGGAGTTCTGCAATAGTATAGGAGTGGTATCTCGATTTTTTTTTAATAGAGTTTTGTAGTTTGGCAGAAACCTTGTTTTGGGGAATACATGCATTCAACCATTATATTACAGGAGGCTAATATTCTTTATGGACCATTGCTGGTGTGGAGGATTTCTTACGTAGCATACTTGCTTTAAGTATCTTGGTGTGATTTGTTATCATATTAATACATCTTATGACGATGCTTTCCAGACTCTTGCTGTATATTCCACAAACTAGTATAATGTCTAGTAATTTCCTATTGAGTATGATCGGTCCACAACTGCCATCCTATAGGAGGGTGCTTAAATTTTGGAATGTTTCTCTTTATTTGGGAATCAGTTTCTGCACTGTAGTTTCAAGATTTTGCATTTTAAGTTGAGTATTTAATAGCCCTTATCTTATCCTTTTGGGCTTTGTGTTTACTTTGTCAAAACCTGAAAGGACAATAATCTGTGGCATGTGATGATTTGTTGGACTTGTTACCTGGTCTGGTGATAATGACGGTTTGGAGGCTTTGGAAATGCGATGTGTACTATCTTGTTGAGGTGGTGCCTTTTTCAAACTTTTAGGCTTATGAAGTTGCAACATAACGTTTATTTTGCTTGGGAAATTTTTTCTTGTGGATATTCATCATAATCGTTTGATTATGGTGATGAATGAGCAAGGAAAAAAAGATGCATCTAAGAGAAATAACATTCAAAATTCGGAAATCTATGTGACTTTTGTGGTGTGTTGACCCATGTGTCTCATCCAACAAATAGTTTAGCATGCACCCTTTTGGGAGCTTTGTAGATCTCTGCTACATGAAGGGTTATTAACTTTATACAAATTTGTGGTTGAGATGGTTCACTCTTCTCTTTACCTTTACTGTATATAGTTCCTTACGTTTTTTGTGGTCATTTGCAGGTAAGTCGCAGAAAATCATGTATACTGCAAGGAGGAAAATTCAGAAGGAGAAGGGTGCAGAGCCTGATGACTTTGAGGAGTCTGTGGCTCAGGTTAGGAATTTTCTTGTTTGCATTTTTCTTTATCTTGGTGCTGTGCACAATTTATTTTTCAGAATTTGCTGTAACCATGTTTTACCCTACATGGTAGGCCCTATTTGATTTGGAGAACACCAACCAGGAGCTCAAAAGTGAGTTGAAAGATTTGTTTATCAACTCTGCCAAGTAAGTTTCCTCTCACTAATTGAAATCTCAGATTTATCTTTTGAGTCGTGATGTGCTTATTTGTTACGTTTGCCTTTATCAATATAACTGTTTCATTTGAAATTGAAGTTTTAGATTATAGCTTTTCTGCATATCTAACTGACAGTTATATATACAGGCAGGTTGATCTTAGTTCCAATCGCAAGGCAATTGTCATTCATGTTCCATATCGCTTGAGGAAGTCTTTCCGCAAGATTCATGTGAGGCTTGTGCGAGAGTTGGAAAAGAAGTTTAGTGGAAAGGTCAAGAGCTTTCTCATTTGTACCCTCTTTTTAAAGCCCCCATTTCTAATGCTTGGCCATTGCATGCTCGGAAGGCATACCAGCTATAACACAGCAGTTTTTGGTTTGAAAAACAGGATGTTGTAATGATTGCCACAAGGAGAATAATGAGGCCACCAAAGAAAGGCTCAGCTGCTGTGCGACCCCGTAGTCGAACACTTACTTCAGTCCATGAGGCCACCTTGGAAGATCTTGTCTATCCTGCAGAGATTGTTGGCAAGCGAGTTCGTTATCGTGTTGATGGCTCCAAAATAATGAAGGTAAGTTGCTTATAAGCAAACTGCAAGCCAAGTTATTGGGACCAAAGTCAAGCTATTGCTACTTGTTTTGTTTGATTGACTCTGTTTTTGCTTACTTTACAGATCTATCTGGATCCTAAGGAGCGTAATAACACAGAATACAAGCTGGAAACGTTTGCAGGAGTTTATAGAAAGCTATGTGGAAAAGATGTTGTTTTTGAATACCCTTTACAAGAGGCTAGTTAAATTATTGTGCTAGTGTTTTTCTGTCGTCTGTCAAATTGGTAAATGAATTGGGGTTTATTGATGCCATCCGTAATTGCTGTTAGTAGGTCACATATCAGAACATTGTTTGGTTAGTAGGTCGGAGAGAACTTTTGAGGCTGTGAAGTGTCAATTATTCTTGTTGAATTATTACTCTGTCTTGAATTTTTGAGACATGTTAAAGTGAAATTTTGTTTCATGACAAGGGTCCATCTCTGTTCCTGAATGAATGGAGAAGCATTGGATATTTCTTTGCGTTTTCAATTTTCCTATCTAAAATGAATGATGGATAATTTTTTTTGACTGGAGCTAATTGAATAGAAAAAAAATAATGTTACCTTCCATACTCTTTGCTTTTCCAAACCCTTGCATGTTTGGCCACAATATGGTATATAAGGATGTCTAGAAAATAATATGTAACTTACACTTCTAGCAAGGCAATTTATTTACTTAGTTGTGTTGGACTTCTGTTTTATTTATTTGTTAATTGGTTATATGGGGTTTAACCTGTGCTTGCCAGTATTACATTGTGAGCACAGTGATTTTACAACAGCTTGGTGATTATGCATGTATTTTTGGCAAGATTCAAACCCAGGTATACTGTTTGAAAGCTGAGGTTTTAACCAATTGAGTTCATGCCATTTGATGTTGGATTTCTGTTTTATTAATTGCAATGATGAAACCATGTATTTATGTCTTCCAAACAGGTAGATTAATTTGGAATCTTTTTGAATTGTAAAATAATGTTGTTATGTTAGCTTTTTGTTGGCCTAGGTAATGTAAAACCATTACTGGACAGATGGTCCAAGTTTTTAGGGGAAGTGTCCATGGTTTGATCAATCTGCTTATGTTTGATGGTGTTTTGACTCTTGACCAATCTGAGATCTAGTTTGGTATCTCAAAAGGAACAATTTCCAAATTTTTGATTTCTTGCTTTTCCTGATCTTTTATTACCTATAGTTTGTTTATTATTTTTTTTTGTTTTGGAGTGTTGAATGCTTACTGCCCGCATGCAGCTGGCGTGCTGATTTTGATGCTAAAGACATAATATATGATGAGACATTATGCTAATTTGCTACCTGAAGGGTCTACTTGGGATGCCCTTTGGTTCAATCTACTTGGGACCTTGTCATTTTGCTCGAGGCCTTTATAACATGGGCATCTAAAAAACGTGTGGCACTAGGCTCGAGTTTAATGTTCAAATATAGCAGTGTATGCTAGGTGAAAAGCGAATGACAGGCATGATCTTTTTTTTTGATGACTTAAGTGTTCTTGTGCTAACTATGATCTACGATTGTTAATATACTGGCCTACTTTTGTTTGTGAAAATGTATAGTTTTTAAAGGATAGCTAGTGCAACGCCTTCACTATACAAATGATTTGGTCACTTTGATGATATTTCTTTGTTGATGCATTTTCTATAAAATAAAGGTAAAATAATTTTTATCTAGGTGAGTTGTGTGGTTTTTATTGGGGATCATTCTTATAAAAACATAAAACAACTAGTTAATTGTTTTTTTTTGAATTTAGCAAAAAAAACCCTTGAGGAGCCTGCTTTGGTCTGATAAACCACAACGAGCGGTTTTACACCATCAAAATCACTTGGGAGTCGTGTCCAGCCTGTCTCTGACTGTACCAGCATTATCAATTGGATTTTGGGTACCTGATGTTTGTTTGGTAGGATGGATATTCGACCTAGGTAGGGTGGAGATTGGATTTTGGGAATCCGATGTGCGTTTGGTAGGGTGAAGATCCGAATCAAGGACCTCTTTTGGAGGGTTGTCCTACCATCTCCAACTCACCTACAACACTTAATTGTTATAATATAGATCATAAGCAATTTGTTTTTTTTTTAAATCAAAGATATTCTTCATTTGCCTTTTTACACATTTTCTTTCTCAAACTCCCATGTTTTTATTATCAACTTTGATTTCATTTTCGTTAATAGAAAAATCTCTCTTGGACATTTATTGCTTATAACAAAAGTTGGACACTAAAAATTATGTTATGTTTGATTTAATCCCTAGATTCCCTTTCAATTGAAATATATTTACTTTTTTCAAAAGCAATTTTAATCATTGTAAGAAGTGTTTAGCTTATGCATAGTTGTTACATGAAGTTCAATATGATTTTGAGTAGGAAAAAGTAATTATTATGAAAAACATCACCTTGTTACATGAAGTTCATTATGATTTTGAATAGAAAAAATGTAATTATTATGAAAAACATCACATTGACAACTTTTATCAATTTTTTTTTTGGTAGCCCCATTGATTAATTTTGATGAACCTAAACATTTGGACATTTCTTTTTTACCATAGAGATGTAAATCATTTTATGTTTATTTTTTAAATTGGTTATATGAGATTGAAACAAGCCCCACTAGTATTACATTATCACCACGTAGTAATATTGCAACAAAGATTGAACCTTGGTCTCCTCAAATGTTGAGGACTCTAACCGGTTGAGTTAATGCCACTTGATCATTAGTTTTTTTCAATGAGTTCACACTTTTTTATGTGTGGTCATGGTCCTTTCATACTGAGTGGGGTTTGAACCTTGAACCTCTATAAGAGAAGCCAAGACCCTTACCATTGCAGTAAGCTTGCAACTATAGTAAATCATTTTATGTTAACTTCATTGTCATAGAACATTTTCATGTAATATTTAAATCAAGTGGCTAAGAGGTTGTTGACTTGAGACTTTCCATTTGGCTAAGTGCACACCCTCTCCCCCAAATTTGTTTATCCATTCTTCTAACTTGTCAATGTACAACCCAAATATGTGGTAAAACTCCTCATGTATGCAGACGATGTAATTCTTGTGGCTAAAACAGCCAAAGATCTAGGGGACCATCTTCGAGCTTTAAAACTCTTTTGTAAGGAAGTTGGGATGCTGGTAAACACAAGCAAAACAAAAATCATGATTTTTTCAGAAAAAAAGAAGCAACAACTCAAATTTCAGTTTGCAGGAGAACCACTTTAGGTAGTAGTAGAATACAAATACCTGGGCATAGACTTTCATGACAAACTCAATTGAAATACATGAAGGATGAAAAGAACTCAAAGTGGTTGGAGAGTACTGTATGCACTTCAAAATATGTGTAGGAATGCCGAGCTGTGGGACTGGAAGACCACCAGGGTTTTATTTGGCCTACTTGTTACACCGGTTTTGTTGTATGGTTGCGAGGTGTGGGCTAGTGGCACAACAAAGGTAAAATGGAGGCAAAGGGAAAGGATTCAAAAATATCTGATCACAAATTTTCTCAAAATTAAGGCCACAACCCCTTATGAAATTATTTTAGCTGAAACTGGAATGTTTCCTATAGAAGCAATTGCTATGACCAAGCTGTTATGTTACTTGAAAAAAATAGAAAACATGAAAAACAACAGATGGCCAAGGGCAGCTAAGGACGGAGAGTTGCATAGGTATAGGTGGAAGAACACATGGATGAAACAAAATCAGAAATGGATGTAACGTTGGGAAATCAACATAAATGAATGCCCAAATTTCAACAAAGACATCAAAAGCTATGTGAATGAAAAGTTTAGAAGTGGAATGTGGAAAAATGCAAGCGAGGAAAAGACAATATTATATTGCAAAGTTTAACCCAACATATGATCACAAGGAAACAACATATATAGGCGCTCAAATCAAGTGGAAGGAAAAATCCTCATTGCTCGAGATAAGGACTAGCTCTCATAGGCTTAGATGTGAAACGAGGAGATGGACAACACCCAAAGAACAATGGGAAGAAATGATATGTACTTTATGCAGCACAAGGGTAGTAGAGACAGAGGGACACTTCATCTATAAGTGCTCGAGTTTTTCAAACATCCGTGACAAATACAAAGAAACACTTGGAAACGGGTCTATGACGAGTTATTTGAAGACAACACAATAAAAAAAGTTGGGGAATTGCTAACCCAAATCAGCAGGAGAAGGAATAGCCTTCTCAAAGATATTAAAGATCATATGATATGATTTGAGCAGTTGTACTTCCATATTTGAGGTCCCATAGACCATATTTGGGTCTTGCGGACGTAATTAAAATCTTTCATTTCATTTCATTTCATCATTTATAGAAATTGTTTAATAGAAACAATGACACTTTTAAACACAGACATTTTTTTTTTGAATTGATTATACAAGGTTGGAATGGCTCCACTTGTATTACACCATGATCACATAGTGGTATATTATGCATATATCACTTGGCAAGATTAGAACATGCCATTTGATCTAAACTTTATCATTGGTTTTGAGATTTAGTTTTTTAAATTCCTTTATTTCTTTCAAGCCATTGATTCCAACAAATAATAACATGATCAAATGGCATTAGCTTACTAGATAAATTTCTTGATCAAATTTTAGGGAGACCCACCTTCAAATCTTGCCAAGCGACACATACACAATTGACAAGCTAATTTCATACCAATAATGACAAACTAATTCTATACCATTCCAACAAATAATAACATGATCAAATGGCATTAGCTTACTAGTTAAATTTCTTGATCAAATTTTAGGGAGACCCACCTTCAAATCTTGCCAAGCGATACATACATAATTGACAAGCTAATTTCATACCAATAATGACAAACTAATTCTATACCACTATGTGATCAGGATGTAATATGGTGGGGCCATTTTAATCCCATATAAGCAATTTAAAAAATAAATAATGGTAGAATCAATTCGTAAGAGAATGCATAATGCTTTACATTTGAAATAAATAATCCAATATAATTTTTTCAATGTTGATGAACTCCCCAATATATATGCTCATTATTAAAAAAAGGATCCCAAATGGTGTAAATATAGGGACAATGGAGTAAATCATCTCATGTTTCTAAATCTTCTTGCACAAGGCACACATAAAAGGTCCATGATATCTTATTGTTAGAATTCCCAAGAGTATAACTACAAAGCATTACAAGATTTGAAGAAACAATATAGAACTCGTTGATTTATTTTAAAGATCAACTTTGTATAAATAGCAAAGTTGATCATTGAAAGCCGTTGAATTACAACAACTCATCAAGTCTGATGAAGACACCACTGAGAGTTCACATAACACATGGAGGAGTGGAATAACACATCAAGTCTGATGAAGACGCCATTGAGAGTTCACTTGACACATGGAGGAGTGGAAACTCAAGTGTGTCTATCTTAGTAGAACTTAAGAGAATATTCACTTATTCTAACACTTATTACAAAACCTCACTAATTTTGTTTTGGACTCCTAACCAAAGGAACGTTGAGTTATTAGAGAGGGCCTAAAGTAACCAAACATTCTTCTAAAGAAAGCCTTTTGTAGTAGGAAATTATTGCTCCAAAGTCATATATCCCAATTTGGTCAAGTATCCACCATCTTTTGATAAATCCCAAATCTACTAGATTTAGCAATGTAGAACCAAACACACTTTTCATATTATTCATAATGAGTATTTATACAATGACATATGAAGGGACGTACCCTTTCATATTATCTAATTAACTAATATGCCCTTACATTAATGTATTATTCCAACATTCCCCCCATAATACATTAGGTGGGATAATGTTTTAGGCTCTTGGCTCTGGCTCTTGCTTAGGTAAATACCTCTAGGTCCGCCTCAGGGTCATTTTACCTCTGGATCTACCTCTGGGTCATTTGCCTCTAGATCTATCTCTTGGTCGTTTGCCTCTGGGTCGTCTTTTGGGTATAAGCGAAATAAGCACTTCTAGAGCAAAAGTGGGTAATATTCCTCACTTTGCTTTAACAACTATGAATGTCCTTATTGTAATCTTCTCATCCTATCGGTTTGCATGGGTAACCAACCGCTGCAACCGCCAAGTGTGATAGAGTAGATCACTACATACGAGGTTCACTCTGTTGTTAGGTATGTTCCCCCTTGAGGTGAAACTCGTCTCATGACGATGGTGGATGGTTGCTCTAGATGAACAAGA
Source organism: Wollemia nobilis (assembly GCA_028583015.1). Lineage (NCBI taxonomy): Eukaryota > Viridiplantae > Streptophyta > Pinopsida > Araucariales > Araucariaceae > Wollemia > Wollemia nobilis. Next base: position 1,031,435 of record JAQPPZ010017097.1, on the reverse strand, counting down.
ACAAAATCCTCAGTTTCCTCGTCGTCAATATGGGCAACAAGCACTTGTGGTTGGTGATGTGGTCCGCGTTGGTTCCATTTGGACAAAAAAAAGTATTCAAATAACTTTGCGGTTTCATAAGGTTATTTTTTATATTTTTCAAATAACCTTTGGTTTTGTTTTTAATTTTTCAAATAACCTTTTCTTATTTGTGAATTTTTCAAATAACCTTTTATAACCGCAAATTTGTGAAGGATTGAATGATTATATTATAGATTATATTATAATCTATATTATGAACTGCATGTGAAAGCGCACCTTAATGATTATATTATAGCCATCCTTTGAGATAATTAATAAGACAACTAAAGTTTTACGTCGTATTTCTCCCTTTCAACGAGTGTGAAATTAAGGGCTTGTGATTGAGACTTGATTTGAAAATGTGTTCGTTGGTGTATTTCCTCAAAAACCCCAATGATGACTGGTCACATTTATGGATGTGAGATGGTCAACAAATCAATGCTTCAGCGTTTTGATCTCGATGTGCATGCCGTTAGTGGAAACTTTGACCAATTTACGATCTTCCTATTAGGTGCTCACGCTGTGAAACTTGTTTTCCAATTTAAACATTCCCTCCTGTGTTGCAGATACTCTCCTACGGGTAACGTTCATTAGCTATGAATTTAGCTTCCCAAAACAGCGTCAGCACTACGAATGGCTTTGATTAGACGTTAGCTAAATTCTTTTACGAGTAATGGTAACGTATTTGCTGGCTGTCAATAATTGCTGTACGTTGTTGCCACGCTCTTAAACGTGTATATATATATATATATTTCGTTGGCTTCACCCGGCTGATGTTAGAGATCACCTTTGTTTGATGGAGCTAGGTTGTAAGAGTCATCCACAATCGTTCGATGTTTGGAGAAAATTATCCCCATCGATGATATGGTGAATCAAAACTTCTCTCCTTGGCGACATCTTCGATCCTTGTTTGTGCGGATTCCAAGAACTCTCGCTTGCATGTCAAACCTCCTCCTGGCCAACCTAGCTCTGTACGACGAACAACTATCTTTTCTTGTAATAGCTATGCGTTTGTATTTAAACAATAGGGTACCTTCTCAGAGGCTTGACTGTGTTTTTCTACGTCTACAAAAAGCTCCGTAACACTCCAATTTTATTTTTTATTTAACAATTATACAGTGGTCAATATGTGACAGCTTCGTAGGTGAAGTCGTTGGTTGCTAGCCCTCTCTACGCACTTCTACAAACAACGGGATACATCCTTCCGTGTCCAAAATATGTTTGTTCCATGCTCTTCGCACCGCAACCTCTACCAGATTAACGAACTGGAAGGTCTACGAAGTTTTAGATCTGAGGTATTCAATGCTAGGTGTTTCAGAATAATTTTGTGGGCATTGGATGCACCACTTTTCACAGGTTTGATGGCAAACCCTGGTGCTTATCAGATTTAGCAATGTAGAACCAAGCACATTTTTCATATTATTCATAATGAGTATTTATACAATGACATATGAAGGGACGTACCCTTTCATATTATCTAATTAGCTAATATGTCCTTACATTAATGTATTATTCCAACAAAATCAACTCATCCTTTTGTGTAAAAATAGGTAAATAGAACTCTTGAAGCATAATTTGGAACTCATCCATTATTTGTTTGAGGTTCTCTCCTTAACCAATTTGCTAATTAAAATCCATGATTTGGAATTGTTGTTCACATTAAGGTAATTTTTAACCTTTACACTTATACAAGCTAAAAATGCTTAAGTAAGCTCTTGCCATTTTGGATAAGAAAAAAGAGGCATTATACCAAATAATTGTTGAATCCCACTCATGGATTAACCACTCAATATGTTTATTTTGACTAATTGTAACTCTTAAATATGAAGTTCTATATTATTGAGTATCTAGGTAGTGTTTGTTTCTTGAAAAATTATTATTTTTAATTGGTCATATGAATCAAACACGGTTTGTATTAAACACCAAATAGTGGTATTAAAACAATACTTTTGCCAATTAAATGTTGTATCACCTGACAAGATTCATATATAGGTGTCCTTAAAAATTGAGGTATTTAATTGGTTGAGCTTATTTGATATTTTGCAAGTAATTTTATTACATTAACAAGACCTATATATTTTTGATATATATATAGGATTGAAATGGACCTTGCCCATTAGATCATGACCACATAGTGGTATTACAACAACTTGAAAATTATGTATGTATGGCTTGGCAAGATTCAAATCTTGGTCTCCTCCTTGAAAGTTAACGAATATAACTGGTTGAACTAATGCCATTTGATTTTGAAGTAACATTTTTGTTTCCTCTTTCTTTGATGTTTGAGTGATTTTTTTTTTGTAGGGTTTTGAAAGGGTTGCCCTTTCCCTTTTACATCGAATTAGTTAAATTGAGCTATTTGGTGATGTGGATATTTGAACCTTGATGTAGACTACATCAACTATTTGTCCCAACCGTTGAACCAATATCCCGTTGGCTTTGATGTTTGAATGATGTCCAACCAAAATTTGCACCTAATGCAACTCATAAGTTTTGCACCTAATTTCACAAGCTTGTCCCTCCATATTATTTGCATTGCAAACCCTATGTTGCTTAGAAAGAGGAAACCTAATTTTTCATGACATCCTTTCCAAAAAATATCTTGGAATTTTATCAAAGTTGGATCCTATACATACGGACAATCTTGAAACTAACATTGTATATATATAGATAGAGCAAGTAGTCTTTATGAGTTGTAGACTTCCAAAATATGTTGATATCAAATTTTTAATTTTAATCCCTAAATTATCTACAAGAATTTGTTGTAAATCTGAGACAATATTAATGAAAAATAAAAAATTATGTAGTGTTAACCAAGTATTCATCCACCTTCTCATAGCATGATAATATTGATTTAAAATGCATGTGCTTGATGAGCGAGGAATGACCCAAAGAAAAAATATAATCAATAAATAAGAGTCGAGGTTCAAAGAAACACTTGTTGCAACATGAATACCTTTGATTTTCCCTTCGTTTTTGTCTTTGAAAAAACTCTCCCTAATATCTTCGTAGGAGTAATAAATTTATATTAACAATGAGATAAAAAGGACTATGCATAACATTGGATTTTACCTTATTAAAGTCTTATCTCCAAATATTTATTGAACTATAGATTGATTAGCTTGATTATGGAGAAGTAAAATTGTATTAGCATCTCTTATTTGAATTGGATAAAATTTTTCTTGGAATTATTTTGTCATAAACCTTGTTAAATTGTAGAATGAAAATTAACATGAAATTAATAAGAGCTTGGGTATACTAAGAATAGTATATTTTCAAATTCATGTGTTATACGGTCTTTAGAATTAATATTGATAATTTAGTAATTTTGCTTATTATTGGTGTGAAGGTAGTCACCAAACAAAGTTATTGTTGTTTACCTTACACTGAGATTAAATATCATTCCAAGTTTTCATCATTACTAATTTTCAGATGAGGTCATTTTGTCTTGCTGGTATACATCATTATTTACTACCATTTTCCAAATAAGATGATAAATGTCCTTAAGCTCTTATGTTTTTTTAGCATACATATATTACCACTAAAATGTTATTTCCATTATGGAAAATTCAATTTCTTGTAGGACTTCAAATAACTAAAATTTCACATTTATACCTCAATTGGTAATGGTTAAAAACATATAATAATTGTTCATCATGTAATTTAAAAAAGAACTTTGATCCTATGAGGAAATTTTGATTCACATCTATTTACATGTTCTTTATTTATAGATAGTTCATAAGGATATTTAACTCCCTAGTCATGGTTATATTAACTTATTAGTCATATATATATATATATATATATATATATATATATATATATATATAGACACTAAAATCTGGTCAATCCGATTAGGCAATCGAGACAAGGTCCATTTGACACCTTATGGCCCCCTTGGGCAAACCTCAGAGGTTTTACAGTGGTCCTAACCACTTTTTGAAGCATTTCCCCCACTTTTGGGAAGTTTTGGGGCCTATAGGCATGGCCATCCCACCCTAGGATGGCCAGTTCATGGTCGTCCCACCCAGGGATGGCCATGTGTGGCCATCCCTGGGTGGGACGGCCATGAGCTTTGACCCCCAAAAAGTCAAACTATGGATAAATGGCACCCAAAAAATGCCATTTGCCCTACCTGTTCGACCATGCAAGGTTAAGGGTGCATAGAATTCTATGACATGCCTCATAAAGGAGGCCAAATTGGGAGATCCTCTTCCCCCTCCAATGCATGCCACCCTGGTGGCCAAGTGGCACCTGGTGCCCTGCATGCCCTTGCATGCCTATTTGCCCAAAGGCCTCCTTTGGCTATAAAGTGGATTCATTTTCCACAACACAAATCATATATGGAGAGGAGTTTTAGGACAAATCAACGGAGTGCTGCTAAGATTTCCTTTCAACCTTTTGTGCTTTCTTTTCCCTCGAAATCTCTACCTAGCGAAGGAGGTTTGCGAGTGAACTAGGAGGCACGTTCTGATCCCAAAACTGAATCATATGAGTGAGTTTTCACACCAAATTCAATGAAAACACTACCTAGGAGGTTCTTAACCAATTATTGGAGGAATTGGGGGTAAAATAAGTGCAAAACTGGTGGTCGTCCCACCCTAGGATGACCCCCAGCCTATGATAGTCCCGACCATCCCACCCAAGGATGGCTAAAAATATGTGCATGTTTTTTCTTCTATTATTTTTTAGTTATATTCTACATTGTCATATGATGCTTCTATCAAAATTTCATGCAATTTGGATCTATATTTAGGGAGATATCACATTTTTAGTGTTTTGTAGGGTCTCACGCAGGCCTACGGTGGTCATTTGGAGAAACACCTACAACTATTATTTATTATACAAATATAACCATATGGGTTGTCTTATAATGTCCCTTTATGTATTCTGACCAAGTTTCATTTTATTTGGAGGTGTTTTGGTTCAGAAATTGCTTGCTTTGGGTTTTGTAGGTGGAGGACGGTCATTGCAATTACGACATGCCATAGGACACAATTTCTACTATATTTCTGGTGATATCTGCCCAAAACCCTCTATTTTACATCCCTCTACAATTTCAAGTCATTTGGAGTTGATTTGATGCATATTCTCATTACTAGCTTTTTGGTGCTTGTGGGGATTGCATGTTTTCCATCATACACACTTGCTACGTGACATTTCTGCTTTCCTTGTGTGCAGGTGCAGGCTATACAATGCATTGGGAAGGATCATAGGACATAAAATATCAAAGACACAAGTGGTGGCAGCCTTGGCCCGCCCACCTCGATTGTGGGTACGAGGAAAGACATTGGATGTGCACCCAAATCTCTTGAAGGATTTGATCCTTGGGCACCCAAAACTTGTAACAGTTGTATCAATAATTTGAGACCTCAAGGGGACATGTTGTAACCTAGATTTGATCCACCTAATTAATAATAAATTGATTTACTTTGCTTCATTTCTTGTTATTTGCTATCTTTTCCATCTTACTTGCATGCTTTCGATTTGATGCTCATTAAACATAGGGGATAGATGCAATTTTTTATTTATCATTAGGTGCACCATTTTTCCCTAATTCAGTGGTGATCATGGTGGGACCCTATCCCTATTGCTAATTTGAAGGTTTAACCTCATTTTTTGCTTGTTTTCTATTGCAGCTGCTCCTCGGCTCGCCCTGGGATGACCCCTGAACTGCTCCTTGGCTCACCCAGGGATGGCCACACAACCATCCCACCCTAGGATGGCCATAGAGCCTGCATCCATCCCACCCAGGGATGGCCACAAAATAGAGCATTTTCTACTCAGAAGCCAAAAACAATGGGTTTCCGGGTGATAAGGTAAGTGCCTGAAACTCTGGTTTTCTGTTTACACAGACAACATCTGCTAAAGTTTGGTTTTTCTCGCATCATTTGTGTGCCTAGAAAGGTTAGAAGTTAGATTTAATTTTCTCATAACACAAAATAACAAAAATAAAAAGGAGAAAAATCAAATAAAATCAAAGTAGCGATGCATCTCTATGGTTTGATTGCTTGTAGCCTACCCAATGGGTAGGTTAGCATCTAGGGTTTGCATCTATAAGTTACATTTGTAGGTTTCCTTTTACTTAGATTTTTTGAAAGTAAAACATCATTTTCTTGCATTTAGTGAAAGATCATTGAGTGCTTTATTGTTTACTTTCTTTAATCTTAAAAGGAACCACACACACTTGCACGTATCACAATAACATTGGTAAGGTTGGATTTCATCACCAACCCCCAATTCAGATCGGTGATGTTGGATTTCACCTCCTTCCACCGGCTTGCCCTCTAGATTCCTTAGATAGAATAGGGCACTCTCTCAAGATGGAATAGGTCACTAATGTTCAAACTGCCTCCCACTATTGGAAACATTGTTTCAGAGTGGAAGAGCTAGGCGAACCCCCCACTGGGTTTTAAGCGGTGTACCCTAGACTCTTTTGAGAAATCATGTTTGGCACTAGTGTTCCTAGTCACCACTTTGGTTGAGTTCCCTCATTCTAAGTCCAAAACACGAACAAGAAATCAAGAGCAACAACAAATTCAAACACACCAAACAACTTAGGGATTCACATCTAAAACTTAAAGGAGATAATCACATTGTTTGCTTGTGTGCTTCTTTGATCATTTGATTGTGTGTTCTTAATATTTAAAAGAGATAATCATATACATCTAATCCTTAAAAGAGATAATCATATTGTCTACTTTGGGTGTTTCCTTATTGTTTGGGTAGTCAACATAAGATCCTAGATCTAGGACTAAACCCTAATTTTTCAAAATTATTTTTGAAAAAAAAAATCTACTTTTTGATTCTACATCCAACGGATCGAGAATCATGCAAATCGGAGCTATAACAAAAAAGTTATTTTGGTTTTATGATTACTCTATTTTTGAAGCTGAAAATAGGGAAAAACTGCACTAAAACGGTCATAAAATGGTCTAGACAACTCCAAAAATTGCCAAATTTGTTTTGTTGTCTTAGTTAGCTCCTTCTGCACCTCTCCCAAAAATTTTGAGTCCTAACTCTTCATAGTTCAAAATTTCCCAAAAATTCCTAAAAGTGGGCATTTCCCCATGGGCCTCGGTGGGCCAAATATTCCAAAAATACAAATTTTTGACCCAAAAATCAGATTTTGGAGCCCTAGCCCATTGTGATCAGCTCGTCACACTGATCTTTTTGATATATAACACTTATAACCTTTTTTGGAAGTCAAAATTTTCTTTAGTGTGGGTTTCCTTCAGGGTTCGCCTAGTCAGCACATTATGACAACTATGCATAGCCGAGCTCAATCATGAGCTAGTGAAGTAGAAAACTTTAGGAGAGGCCCTGAGCACCATCATTATAGGTATGAGGATCTCCTCACTCCTGCATGGAGCCCTGATAGTAGTCACCTTCGCTATTCTCTTGAGGATCTCATCATTCCTGCACGACGCCCTAAAAGTCATCATGAGGTCAACTCCTCACTCAGAGGACCCGACCACCAAAGTACCTCTACTAGGAGAACATCAATGGGTTATCCACATGATCAAGTGGATTATTCGGTTAGCCAACACCGATTCCAATCCCAAACCAGATATAATCAGCCTTCCAAAGGGCCTAGTAGGGAGGTCTACACTCCCTCTACATCGTGGTCTTCACCACCTAGAACTCCCATCCAACAAGTGTTAGCAACCCAGAGTAGGCCTGTACAAATTTTACATGCACCATCAGCCAAAATGACCATGAGCGAGCTTCTACTATAGTCCTCCAAGCATTGGGAACCTTTCATGAGGATCTTGGATTCCATTGAGGTACAACCTCATGACTCTGATGCTTTCACCAACTTTATGGAATACATACAAATGTACAAGAATCCTGTTATATCCTTTCAGAATCATGAGGTCAAACTCGTGCCTACCAATTCATCAGATCCTACTTTGCACATCATCGCGAGTATCAATAGGATCCCCTATAAGTGAGTATTGGTTGACATAGGTTCCTCAATAAACATTATTACCACAACTTCACTAAAACATCTCAACCTTCCATCCTCATGCATTGTACCATCCAAGTTCACATTACAAGCATTCAACGATGCTTTATCCTCCACTGTGGGCATGATAATCCTACTTGTTGAAGTTGGACAAAATATTGTGCCTACATTGTTCTACATCTTGGAGGGTGCAAGACAATACAACATACTACTTGGAAGGCCATGGATAAGAGACATGGAATGTGTTCCATCTATAGTGCATCAATGCATTAAATACATTGATGAAGGTAAGGTCCATGTGGTTCATGCTGACCCAGACCCTTTCAAGTATTATAAGTAGGTGGATCATCCACAAGAGCCTACAGTATCACCCAAGCATTTGGACACTAAACCCAATGACCTTATCCAGAGTCCAGATTCAACCTCACGATTAGTCGTGAAGCTACCTTCACCACCACTAGTACCATCCTTTGTTTCTTTGAGCAAGGAAGAGTCAGAAGAGCCAACTATAGAAGCTCCCATAGCTATCATCAATACATCTATAGAAGACCTTCCCACTCCTACTAACAAGGGGGAAGCCACAGTTGATATGGATGAATCAGATCATATCATGCTCGAGGACACAATTCAATTGACCCATCCTGAACTCGATGAGTGCATAGTACCCAATGTTACATCCATACCTATCATCGAGTCGATCAAGGATCTAGGTAGTCCTCCTACCGAGTCACCACCCATTGATAGCATTCCTGATGCACCCCTCAAACATGGGGGCCAAGTAGATCACCTTGGACAAGTTGATGAGGTAGCCATGACTTGTCCAAATGCAAATGCATCTTCTCATGAGTTTGTGGGAATGATCAATGTGATGACAGAGAGCCAAAGTCCTCTAAATCCATCTATGCCACTTGCGACTCCATCCAACATTCCATCCATACCATAGGAGATACTATTGATGGATTCGGTCACACCTACTCCATCTCACTCAACATCTCCACAAAATCAAGAGCAAGTGTACCCCCTACACCAAAGTGGGGGTAACCCAACTACCACAGTTGAACACTCTGAGTTGGAACATGAGCATGAGCTAAATCAAGAACAAGAACATGTGGATATACTCACTAGCTCCAATCATCATGAAGCATCCACATCTACTCAGACATTGAGGACTTTTGATCCCCCTCCACCACCTATCAGTTGCCATCCAACTTCCCCAAAAATCATCCAGTCATCATCTCCACTAGTACCACAACATATCTTGGATAGGCTAGCCAATGTGGAGTCACAAGTGAGTCACCAACACAATGATTTACAACAAATCTTGGATCGACTCACAAGCATTGAGTTACAGTTTAGTCAAACAAGTCAAGGGCAAAATCGATAACGTCGCCCTAAGCGATAATTTATGCCCATTTTCGAGTCCATGGACTCTTTGTTTGAGCACCTCTTAGCGGCTAATGCGATCAATCTACCTGAGAGTCATCCTATCGATCTGAATGCACCTAAGCCCCAAGGATATCATGAAGACCTATACTACAAGTACCATAGGCAAAAGGGGCATGACATACATATGTGCTTTAGGTTCAAACACCTAGTACATGATATGTTTGACAAGAATGAGCTTCAAATCCACAATCCACAAATTGACATAGTTCAGGATCTGTTACCTATAGATGGGAGTCAAGAAGAGCAACCTAAATAGGTGACTGAGACACATACAACCCTACGGTCTCATAAAATGAGTCCACCATGGTCACCTCATTTAAGACATCAATATCGTACCTGGACTCCATTATCTGAGCCCATGTCAACCATCTTTCACAAACTGCAAGACACAAAGGCAATCGTCTTGCCAGACATACCCATGTTCAACCCAAATAGGCCTAGATCTAAACAATACAGGGAGGATCATTCTTACCTCTATCACCGAATGAGAGGGCATGACATTAGCGATTGTCATATTTTTAGACATAGGGTCCAAGATCTTATCGATAAGGAAGCTTTATCCACGAATGGGTCACTCATTTTACCCCATAGAGACATTGGCATTACCCAGAATTCCTTGCCACAATAAGGGGAGTCAATTTCTATCACTCCTCCTAGCCAAGCCAATAACATTGCATCAATCACAGTACATACTGGGGGTATCCAAGGTGTCACACCTTCCCCACTATTTACATCACAAGACATGAAGCAAATTGGGGATCCTAAAGGTATCACACCTTCCTCGCTTCCTTTGATCACCACAAATGTTGGGGGTACACAAGGTACCACACCTTCCTCCTAAAATCATAAAATGATCAAAGTTACAAAAGGCTCCAAGGGTATCTACATACCACTTGGTCAACCCAAAATGCCCCTAGGTAGTCTATGACCATCTAGGTCACCCCAAAAGGCTCCAAGGGTATCTACATACCGCTTGGTCAACCCATAACACCCCTAGGTGGTCTATGACCATCTAGGTCACCCCAAAAGGCTCCAAGGGTATCTACATACCGCTTGGTCAACCCAAAACCCCCTAGGTGGTCTATGACCATCTAGGTCACCCCAAAATGCTCCAAGGGTATCTACATACCTCTTGGTCAACCCATAATGCTCCTAGGTGGTCTATGACCATCTAGGTCACCCCAAAAGGCTCCAAGGGTGTCTACATACCACTTGGTCAACCCAAAACTACCCTAGGTGGTCTATGACCATCTAGGTCACCCTAAAAGGCTCCAAGGGTATCTACATACCACTTGGTCAACCCCAAATGCCCCTAGGTTGTCTATGACCATCTAGGTCACCCCAAAATGCTCCAAGGGTATCTACACATCACTTGGTCAACCTATAACTCCCCTAAGAAGTATATGATTGTCTAGGTCACCCCAAAAGGCTCCAAGGGTATCTACATACCACTTGGTCAACCCATAACATTTCTAGGTGGTCTATGACCATCTAGGTCATCCCAAAATGCTCCAAGGGTGTCTATATTACTTGGTCAACCCAAAATTCTCCTAGGTGGTCTATGACCATCTAGGTCACCCCAAAATGCTCCAAGGGTGTCTACAACCTACTTGGTCAACCTAAAATGCTCCTAGGTAGTCTATGACCATCTAGGTCACCCCAAAATGCCCCAAGGGTGTCTACAACCTACTTGGTCAACCTAAAATGCTCCTAGGCGGTCTATGACCATCTAGGTCACCCAAAAATGCTCCAAGGGTATCTACAACCCACTTGGTCAACCTAAAATGCTCCTAGGTGGTCTATGACCATCTAGGTCACCCCAAAATGTCCCAAGGGTGTCTACAACCCACTTGGTCAACCTAAAATGCTCCTAGGTGGTCTATGACCATCTAGGTCACCCCAAAATGCTCCAAGGGTGTCTACAACCTGCTTGGTCAACCTAAAATGCTCCTAGATGGTCTATGACCATCTAGGTCACCCTAAAATGCTCCAAGGGTGTCTACAACCCGCTTGGTCAACCTAAAATGCTCCTAGGTGGTCTATGACCATCTAGGTCACCCCAAAATGCTCCAAGGGTGTCTACAACTCGCTTGGTCAACCTAAAATGCTCCTAGGTAGTCTATGACCGTCTAGGTCACCCCAAAATGCTCCAAGGGTGTCTACAACCTTCTTGGTCAACCTAAAACGCTCCTAGGTGGTCTATGACCATCTAGGTCACCCCAAAATGCTCCAAGGGTGTCTACAACCTGCTTGGTCAACCTAAAATGCTCCTAGGTAGTCTATGACCGTCTAGGTCACCCCAAAATGCTCCAAGGGTGTCTACAACCCGCTTGGTCAACCTAAAATGCTCCTAGGTGGTCTATGACCATCTAGGTCACCCCAAAATGCTCCAAGGGTGTCTACAACCCACTTGGTCAACCTAAAATGCTCCTAGGTGGTCTATGACTATCTAGGTCACCCCAAAAGGCTCCAAGGGTGTCTACAACCCGCTTGGTCAACCTAAAATGCTCCTAGGTAGTCTATGACCATCTAGGTCACCCCAAAATGCTCCAAGGGTGTCTACAACCCGCTTGGTCAACCTAAAATGCTCCTAGGTGGTCTATGACCATCTAGGTCACCCCAAAATGCTCCAAGGGTGTCTACAACCCGCTTGGTCAACCTAAAATGCTCCTAGGTAGTCCATGACCATCTAGGTCACCCCAAAAGGCTCCAAGGGTGTCTACAACCTACTTGGTCAACCTAAAATTCTCCTAGGTGGTCTATGACCGTCTAGGTCACCCCAAAATGCTCCAAGGGTGTCTACAACCCGCTTGGTCAACCCAAAATGCTCCTAGGTGGTCTATGACCGTCTAGGTCACCCTAAAATACTCCAAGGGTGTCTACAACCTGCTTGGTCAACCTAAAATGCTCCTAGGTGGTCTATGACCATCTAGGTCACCCTAAAATGCTCCAAGGGTGTCTACAACCCGCTTGGTCAACCTAAAATGCTCCTAGGTGGTCTATGACCATCTAGGTCACCCAAAAATCCCCAAAGGCATCCATAAGCCCTTTGGTCACCCCAAATACCCCAATGGCCCCCAATAAGCCCATTGGTCACATGTATATACATATCAATCAAAAATTCAAAAATATTAACAAAACATCAAAAATACAAAAACATTGCATTTCATCAAGTTGCATACCATTGCATTTCATTATTACTGGCACTAGGCATACTCATCATTGCACATTGCATCTTAGCATTGCTCATACATGTCCAGCACTGCGCTTGCATAGTAGTCATCATGCAACACCAATGTTGTTCAAGTAATCATCCATGTAAATTAATGTTCTACTTATCATCTCCGCCAACATTTGTAATTTCCATATTCGTGTCCATTCCCTTCACCTAGCCATTTTTTATAGAATGTCACTAGGGTTTTCGGTCACTCAACCATCTCTGGTTTTCTTGTCAGATTTTGTAGAAGGCTATCTTGATTTTTAGGAGGTATATTCTTACTTAGATTATACCTTGTACACACGAATTCCCAACACTTTTTACACACATTAAATCCAAAATTTGCGCAAGGAAAGATGAAACCTATGAAGTGGTCTAAGGTACCTTAAGCAAAAAGTTTTTCCTGCTTATCCTCCTATGTGAATGATTCGAGAATGTTGAGAATTGGAAAAAGGACAAGCTCTTCCATACCCAATTCTTGATAGAATAACAATAGACCAAAATAATCAATATGCCAACATTAGGATTGATAAATTAATCAACCCTACTTATAGATTACAAAATAGAGTTGCTAACGGAGTTAGCATAGAATGTGCTAACAACTAACAACTAACGTAGGTAGATAAATATGAGCTAACCAAACCACTAACCTAGGATATTTAGTGATTATCCTAGGATAGAAAAATAAATATCTAGATGGTAAAGGTAAATGGTAAAAGATGAATGTAAATATTCTTTTACCTAGTGGAGTAAATGGTAAGTATCCCAAGTAATGGAATATTACTCTAACATCCCCCATTATTACATTATTTGGGTAATACATACATAGCCCTCTATACAACAATATTTGGGTAAAGTATATAACTACCCCAATACAGTGAAGAAGATGTTGATCTTCTGTTTCTTGCTCTGTCACAGTGCTCTGGCTACTCCTAAGCAAAAAGTGGGTCATTCCTCACTTTGAATTCATGCCAAAGAATGTACTTATGGTAATCACATCATCCAACCGAATTGCATGGGTAACCAGATGCTGCAATCGCTAGGTGTAGTAGAATAGATCACTTCATACGAGGTTCATCCATTTTACAATATGAGTTTGCAAAATATAAGGTAACTAAGGTGTCGGTCGCTGTCGAAAATGCACCCTTATAAGTTCCCCCTTCTCGTTGCAAAACATAGTGTAAGTAATTTCTGAAGGAAGTGTAGCTAAGGTGTCGGTTGAAGCCGAAAATGCACCCTTATAAGCCTTCTTCCATTTTTACAAAAAAATTGTGAAGAAAAGAAATTTATATCCCCCCTCAATTGCAAAAAGTGTGCAACTCAAGAGTGTTGTGAAGGAATTTACAAATATTGCCTCATAGACAAATTTACATCATAAAAAAGTTGCTCCTCTTGTTACAAGTACTTCAAACACCTAGAATTTGCTATTTATGAAGCCTAAAAGAGGTACAAGCACCCCTTATTGCAAGGTCTTCAAACAAAAAAACTTATGCTATTTATGAAGCCTAAAATAAGAGAGAGAGAAAATGGTGCTTTTGCCCAAGGGACACGTGTTTTCCCTCTACAAAACTATTTTAGCAATTAGCACTCTGTGTGCTTTCTCTGAACCAGAATCAGAATCTGTATTAGACATCTCATTTGCAACATTGCCTTGGCTTGTCTTTTGACCTTTCTCTTTGGGAGGCTTGTTCTTAAACCAACATCTCTTGGTTTGATGAGTGTCTTTGTCATAGATTTTACAATACCATTTCTTCTTCAGAATCTCTTTGGCTTTACCATTTTATTGATTAGAAGAAGAACCTTTCTGTTGATTCCACTTTTTCTTACCACCTTGTATTTTTGAGAAAAGAGCATTGTTGGATGCCTCATCTCTTTGGAGTTGATTAGCTTCTTCTATTTGAAGCATGTTTACCAACTCGACAAAAGTTACTGTCCTGCCAGAAACTTGTAGTGAGGTGATCAACGTTCGGTAGGAGTCAGGAAGAGCTCTCAAAATGATTGAGTTCAAGACTTGGTCTTCCACTTTCTCCTAAGGATTGTAGTTTTGTTTTCAATTCTGTGACTCTGCAGAGGAATAGCTCTACTGTTTCTCCTGATTTCATATGTAGAGTATGAAGCTGTGTTTGAAGGTTAAGAATCGTTGATTGATTCTTTCCCTCAAAGATGGTAGTTAAGGCATCCCATGCCTCCTTTCTAGTTTTAGCTTCACTTATATGAGGTTGGATATCATCAGTAATAGCTAGCAATATCATTAAGGAGATTTTTTTATCCTTTTTATCAAAGTCTCTTTGATCTGCTCCAGGTGATTGAGGTCTAGTGACACTTCCATCCACTATTGACCACAACTACTCTACAGTTAAGATAGCTTTCATCTTAGTCTTCCAAGCTAAATAATTTGAACCTTTGAGCAGTTGGCTCTCAGTGAGATACTTGTGTATCATGGCCATGGTTTAGGTTTCAAATTTGATAGGACTAATATGGTTGTATCTGGCACTATACCCTCAAAAGAGTATATGGAAGTTGTTTTCAATTTGCCTCTATAAGATACTTAATGGCACCTACCTTAACACCCTTACCAAGGGATGAAAAGTTGGAGGAATTTTAAGCCAAAAAAAATAGAGCAAATGAAACAGGGGTAGGTTTGTGTAAAACTTTTGATTTTGCCCTCTAGGATATTTAATGGCACCTGCTTTAACACCCTTGAATAAGGATGAAAAATTTGAGGTTATTAAGCCAAACAAAGAGAGTGAATCAAGGTGTTTTGGATTGTTGACCTGTTGATGAGGAGTAAAAAAAAATAACTTGTTTTAACCTATGCAAAGTTTAGCATGGTTTTTGAGTGAAGTTTGGGTTTTGAGAAATGCTTCTACCAATGTTGTATTTGACTTTTTAATTGCACACAAAAACATGAGTGTTAGTGCAATAATCAAAACATGAGAGCAACCCAAATTTTTATCACTCTAGGTGTCGGATTCAATCGAGAATGCACCTAGTACAAGCAATTGCTAAGAAAAGGTGTCGAGTACAATCGAGAATGCACCTTTCTTACTCTGAAATATCCTCCCTCTTTCTTTATGATTTTACAAACAATAGAATCAAAAAACTGATCTCTATCCCCCATTAATGTTTACAAAATTAAAAAAATTAGAGCACTCCTTCCAAGACAAGTCAACACACGACCCGTGTTTGGAAGGCTTCCATAACTAGTCGACACACGACCCAGTTTTTGTCTTCAACACTCGAGCATTAGGATAAAAAATAGGTTCAAAATTCTTCTTAAGTTTACAACAAAAAATTTGCAATTTTATGTCTTATATCTCCTTTGTGAAGGAGAAAACAAAAGCAAATGTTTGGTTTTGTTACAAAAAAAATGACCTTTGTCCTTGCCCAATTCGGAAGTGTTTGGTTTTGCAATAGAGTTTGAAATTCCTCTCTTTATCTCCAATGGGGAGAAATTTTTTTTTTGCTTTAAGGCGAAATTGATTTGGTGTTTTCTAAGTTTACAAAGCCAAAATATTATTTTAAAGATTAAATTCCTATAATTAAGAGAAAATTGGGAAAAAAACAATTCAATTAGGCTTAAAATTGAAATTTTAAACCAATTTTAACTAAATTATATATAAAAAAAACTAAAAAAAAATATAAAAAACTTATAAAACTATTGAAAAGAAAAAAATTGAAATTTTTCTTAAAACACCAAAGCATGTAAAAACCTTTTAAAAATGTCTCCGCTCATGCTCGAACATGGGACCTCTCAGACATCACAGAGTGCATATACCAACAGGCTGCACAACGACTTTGAAAACGAATGACGACCTCTTTCAATTTGTAGAATTTCGACGAACAGAGCCTCTAAAAAACAAAAGTTTATTTCCCACTGGGATTCGATCCTCGAACCTCAGGGCCTCGTGTGCCTTAGCCTGGCTCGATCAACTGGTCGGGCTAGGACTCCCGATGAGACAAAGGCCAACTTCATGCTATTTATTCTATCATGTGGGCTATGAGAAGAAAAAAAATAATGGGAGTTTTAATCCCACATCGCCTATGAAGGCAATTTTCCACTGTTTAGAAATAGCAGTGCGTCCCCATCGATGTGACTGCCTTCGAGAAATCGCCTCCAAAAACCTTTTGCCAGTCGCCTGCCAAAGAGAGCCTGCCACATCATGAAAGCTTAGCTAGTAGTACCACATCAGGGGACACGTGGATTATCTTGCCAGCGCATTAGCTCCATGTAGATCACGCTAGCTCATCAGCTCCATGTTCGATGTCTACCATGTCAGATTAGATCATGCGATGTTAGATCCAAGTGGACCAATCAAGATCACCAGTCAGATTCTAAGACTCCGGGTCAGCTAGGCAAGCCATGCCAGTGAGTGCCATGTAGCACAAAGTCATTGGAGGCCTGCGTGGAGGTGTCTCGTCATCGTTGATCCGTCCAATACTGTGCATCGAGAAAAAAAATCCGAAGGGCTATTGCAAAGAGCGACGAATTTCAAAGGTTGGCCCGAATATCTAGCCATAGGGAGTCGAACGGATCTCAATCGCCAGACATGGATGTTCGATCACCATGTGGAGAGGAGTCGACCAAGCCTGTATGTAGGCAGAGCAGCTAGGAAAAAAAAAGGAGCAAGGAGGAACAAACACAAGTACCAGGGGTTGAGGTGGAATGAGCGATGCTCGTGTTAGCCACCGCTGGGCTTCGATACCAATGATAGAATAACAATAGACCAAAATAATCAATATGCCAACATTAGGATTGATAAATTAATCAACCCTACTTATAGATTACAAAATAGAGTTGCTAACGAAGTTAGCATAGAATGTGCTAACAACTAACAACTAACGTAGGTAGAGAAATATGAACTAACCAAACCACTAACCTAGGATATTTAGTGATTACCCTAGGATAGAAAAATAAATATCTAGATGGTAAAGGTAAATGGTAAAATATGAATGTAAATATTCTTTTACCTAGTGGAGTAAATGGTAAGTATCCCAAGTAATGGAATATTACTCTAACAATTCTCCCAAAATAAACAGTTTTTTTCACCACTATTAAAAATCCCAATTCCCAAAATCCCAAGCAAAAAGCAAAAGTTAAAAAAAAATTCAAAATCCAAAAAATTCAAAATAAAAACCATCACAAAGAAAAAATCAAAAGAAACTGTGGTTATCACCACTTCCCAAATCCCTTTCTCAAAGAAAACAAAATACAAAATAAACAGTGATTATCATCACTACATATGAGCAAGTATCCCAATAAAATTAAAGAAAATAAGGGAGTTTGAGCTTGAATCCATAGAATTCTTAGCATTCGACAAACCATTTAGGTGATCCTCATTACAGGTTTGGTGGATAGCCTACCTGGAAATGGTGGTATTCTAACACATGATGATATGTCTACCACATTAGCTTTACGTGTGTGTAGACCAATGTTTGCATGTGGATGAGCTAGATTTTGGTCACCTACACTACCTAGTAGTCTAATACAACTAAGTTAAAAACCTAGGATCATGATATTCATAGGGTGATCCTCATTACAGGTTTGGTGGATAGCCTACCTGGCAATGGTGGTATCCTTGTGCGTCTCACAAAATGAACTCACTTGCACACATAGGGATATTGAGTATCTTGGTCATCCTAGCAGATTCATACCTTGTCAAAAATTCTTGCATGGTTAGTATATGATTTTTTACCAGTCGACTAGAGTGTTTGAGTTTCGTGAAAACCTCATAGAAATAATATAACATCATATCATTCATTCCATTTTGTCACATCCATGTTAGTTTGTATTATTCAAAAAAATATATACATTACATAAGTCTCATGACAACATTACACATGAATTGATGAATTCTACTCAGTCTATGGTGCTAGCATAGTATGTCAAATAGTATATACATTTCATCATCTAGATAAATCAATCATCCATCTCATTATGCATCCATGCACATACATACCATCAAATTGCATAGAAATCAAATCATATTACCACATATGCATACATGATATAAATCCATCATCACATCATAAAGCAAATAACACATTGCATACATCTCATCAAACAATAAACACATGATGATAAACCACATATAAAATATCATATATATATATGTGTATATGTATGGGGAAAAAAGATACATCATGCTGTTTGTATACTACAATAAAGTGAGTCCTCAGACCTCGCACCCCAAAAAGGCCCCAAAGGTTTCCATAAATCCTTTGGTCACCCAAAAAGCCCCAAAGGTATCCATAAACCCTTTGGTGAACCCAAAAAGTCCCAAAGGTATCCATAAACCCTTTGGTCAATCCAAAAAGCCCCAAAGGTACCCATAAACCCTTTGGTCACTCCAAAAAGCTCCAAAGGTATCCATAAACCCTTTGGTCATCTAAAAAGCCCCAAAGGTATCCATAAACCCTTTGGTCAAACCTGAAAAGTCCCAAAGGCATCATAAACCCTTTGGTCACCCAAAAAGCCCCAAAGGCATCATAAACCCTTTGGTCAAACCAAAAATTCCCCAATGGAATCTATAAATCCCATTGGTCAAATATACATACATATCCATTAATCAAAATACCAAAAAAGGGTCCAACACCCACCAAAAATAAGTTGAATCTGATGGAATTCACTCAGGATCAAGATGCAAACTTAAAATGCTCATGGATGAATAGAAAGGTCTCTAACTTAATCCCTAAGCAGGACATTATGGCTAGAATTCCCCAGGGGAACGAGGTATTCAATTCCTTTCTTCCATGACACAAATAAAATCATCAAAATCCTCTAAAAAATGCTTCATTTTTCAATGAGTAAAATCAAGGAAACCCCAACAAAGTTATATGTGTCAAGTGACTCATCGCTTTTATAAATGGTCATTCCCTCATCGACTTGTTGCTTGAGGCGGTATTCATACTTTGAAAAATCATAATCACAATCAACAATTAAACACTCAATCATGCAAATTGCGTTCGTCCAATGATTCTTTGACAAAGGCAATTGTGCCCCTTATTGGGACAAAAAAAAAGCAAATATTTCAACTAAACATATAACAATGTAGATGAACTTACCTGTTAGTAGCCTCAAAAGTTATCAAAATACTTGGTATTCCCTAACGCCTAGGGTTATAAGTCCCCCGAGCATACCTAGAAGTTGAAGAGAAACCAAGACCAATGTCTTTATTGAGTTAGAAGCAAGGATTCAAGAACACATGCTCTTTCCATGATTGGGGCATCTAAAGTTGGTTAGGTTATTGAATAACCCTAATCATTCAGTATTTTAGTCATCTATTTTTGCTCAGCACTGTGCTGCACACAAAGCATCTCAAAAAGGGGCATCTATAGACACCAAATTTGGTCAATATAATTAGGCAATCGAGACGAGGTCCATTTGACACCTTATGGCCCCATTGGGCAAACCTTAGAGGTTTTACAGTGGTCCTAACCACTTTTTGGAGCTTTTTTCCCACTTTTGGGAATTTTTGGGGCCTATAGGCATGGTTGTCCCACCCCGGGACGACCACAGTTCATGGCCATCCCACCCTGGGATGGCCACAATAGTTCATGGCTATTCCACCCAAGGACGACAATATGTGGCCGTACCTGGATGGGATGATCATGAGCTTTGACCCCCAAAAAGTCAAATGGTGGATAAATGGCACCCATAAAATACTATTTGCCCTACCTTTCAACCATGCAAATTCAGAGGATGTAGAATTCTATGACATACCTCATAAATGAGGCCAAATTAGGAGATCCTCTTCCCCCTCCAATGCATGCCATCCCAGTGGCCAAGTGGAACCTCCTGCCATGCATGCTCCCGCATGACTTCTTGCCCAAAGGCCTCCTTTGGCTATAAAGTGGATCAATTTTCCACACAAAAGAGAGAGAGGATTTTTAGAGTAAAGCAACGAAGTGCTACTAAGATTTCCTTTCCACCTTTTGTACCTTATTTTCCCTTGAAATCTCCACCTAGCGAAGGAGGTTTGCGAGTGAACTAGAAGGTGACTTCAAAACCTGATCATCTAAGTGATTTTTCACACCAAATTTTATGACATCACTGCATAGGAGGTTCTTAACCAATTCTTGTAGGAATTAGGGGTAAAATAAATGCAAAACTGGTGGCCGTCCCACCCCAGGATGACCCCCAACTTATGATTGTCCTGATCGTCCCACCCAAGGATGGTTGCAAATATGTGTATGGTTTTTATTCTGTTCTTTTTTATTTAGATTCTAAATTTTCATATTATGATTCTATCAAAATTGTATGCAATTTGGATCCATATTTAGGGAGATGTCACATTTTTAGTCTTTTGTAGGGTCTCACGTAGGCCTACGGTGGTAATTTGGAGAAACACCTATATTTTTTGTTTTTTATACAAATATAACCATATGGGTTTTCTTAGAATGTCCCTTTATGTATTTTTACCAAGTTTCATTTTATTTGGAGGTGTTTTGGTTCAAAAATTTCTTGCTTTGGGTTTTGCAGGTGGAGGATGGTCATTGTGATTATGGCATGCCATAGGGCATAATTTGTACTATATTTATAGTGAGATATGCACAAAACCTTCTATTTTACATATCTCTACAATTTCAAGTCATTTGGAGTTGATTTTATGTATATTATCATTACTCGCTTTTTGGTGCTTGTGGGGATTGCATGTTTTCCATCATACACACTTGCTACTTGAAATTTTTGCTTTCCTTGTGTGTAGGTTCAGGTAATACAAAAAATTGGTAAGAAGCATAGGACATAAAATATCAGAGATACAAGCAACGGTAGCCTTGTACCGCCCACCTTGATTGTGGGTACGAGGAAAGACATTGAATGTGCACCCGAATATCTTGAAGGATTTGATCCTTGGACAACCTAAAATTGTAACAGTTGTATCAATAATTTGATCCCTCAAGGGGACATTTTGTAACTTGGATTTGATCCACCTAATTAATAAGAAATCAATTTACTTTGCTTCATTTATTGTTATTTTCTATCTTTTCCATCTTACTTGCATGCTTCCAATTTGATGCTCATTAGACATAAGGGATAGATGCAATTTGTTATTCATCATTAGGTGCACCGTTTTTACCTACTTCAATATATATATCATAAGGATATTTAACTCCCTAGTCATAGTTATATTTTATATATATATATATATATATATATATATATATATATATATATATATATATATATATATAAATATAAATAACCTTAAAACTATTTTCTTTCTTTGTATTATTCAATCAAAAAAGAGGGTGATTTCATTTGAAAAAAGAGGTAGATTTATTTAAGGTTAACTTCCCTTCATTTTATTTTAATAAACTACTCCTTTGCTTCCAACTAATAGACAATTTAGAACATGACTCTAACTTGGTCATACCTTATATCCATGCTTTTAATGTACAATTTATGTTTGCAGTGTTTGTATCTTTGGGTTGTTATTTTATATGTTAGACTTGAAATAGTTAATTCCAATTATCAAAATAAATATTTAATATGTTGTCATATATTAAGGTTAAGACAATTTATGATACAAAAGTAACACTCGAGAGCAAGCACAAGAATAGCACGATGAAAATTGAAGATTGCATTCACACAAAAATATTTTTATAAGCATGTTTGCCTTTTACAAAAAGCGATATTTAATGCACTCTAATCTGTATGAGCATTAAATGATGTACAATATGATATGTGTGATAAGGATAATATTAGAGAATTAGATATTAATCCCTATCATTCCTCCCCATCATAGAAGCATTGGACTCCAATGCATCCAAAAGAGAAGGAAAATCATGAACCAACTGTGCGAAAGTGATCCACCGAGCCTGGTGAGGAATGAAGAGTTTATACCCAAACTTATTCCATAATAATAAAGCAAAAATTAATAACTCATAAGAAAATAACACTCACAAAATACATACACACATAACACAAGATATTTACCCTAGTTGACTTAATATGAGCTGCTCCAGCAAACAAGAGCCACATCTCCTTTGATATTATTATTCAATCCCTTGCTCAAAATGGGACATTACAATCAATATAAAGGAAACTCTTACAACCTTAAACCACAATGTGGTATTAGAATACCGTGGGCACAATACCATGGGCTAAAACCACCCATACCCACCAATCATAGGAATCCTAGAAATCGTTTCGTAAATCATTTCAAAAAAAGGGGAAATTTTTTGGGGGGGCTATGCCCCCCCTTGGGTCCCAAGCCGCTCACCGATGAGCAGGATTGCCAAATTGGGGGCCTGTCATACAATAATTCATCTGAAAAGTATGAGACATCCAAAATTCTCCCACTTGTTGAATAATTTGCATAAAGGCTGTAATCAATGTTAGTTCCACCACTTGGTCTTGCTAGACCCATTTCAACTCTATAAAATATGAAATTTTTAGTGTTAATTGCATTGGTTAAAGCATCTGCAATATTTCCTTGGTATCCACTTTTTCTAGCAACACTTTCTTCTGTTCAATCATGTCCCTTCTGAAGTGGTACTTTGTATCAATGTGATTCATTCTTGAATGGTAAGCAGGGTTCTTTACCAGAAATATAGCACTTTAGCTATCACAATTTATCTTCACAGCTCCTTGAAAAAATCCAATTTTAGCCATACTACTTCCTTACTTGCATCCGTGGTAGCCATGTACTCAGCTTCAGTGATTGAAAGAGCAACAACAATTTACATTTTGCTCATCCAACTAATAGCCTCTCCAAAAAAATTTAATACATATGCACTAGTAGATCTTCTATTGTCTAGATCTCCAACCCAATATGCATCAACAAAACCTTCTATATCCAAGGATTTATTTTATTTACCTGTACCTTCATAACAAATTGAAAAATTAGATGTACCACACAAGTATCTAAAGACCTTTTTTATAGTAGTCCAATCCTCTTTACCATGTTTAGACATATATCTGCTCAAAACTCCCACTACATGGGCAATATCTGGTCTAGTACACACCATGACATACATTAAAATCCATACAACATTTTCATAAGGAACATGGAACATTTATTCTACCTCTTCTTCTATTTTTGGACATTGTTTAGCAGACAAATTTTCACCCAAAGGAATAGGTACCTTCACTGGTTTGCAATCCTGCATACTGAATTTCTTCAAAATTGTCTCAACATACTTTTTCTAATTCAACCACAACTTTCTGTTTGAATGATCTCTATTTATTTGCATACCCAAAATAAAATTTGCAGGGCCAAGATATTTCATGTCAAATTGTGATGCTAGCTGAGACTTCACTTTCCTGATCATTTCCTTACTATTTCCAATTAGTAACATATCATCAAAATAAAAAACAATAATGACAAGTACATTACAATTTTTCTTTGAGTATACATAATGATCAACATTGCTATGAACAAAATCAAGTCCTAAGATATAAGTATCAAATTTTTGATACCACATTCTAGGTGACTGTTTCAGTCTGTACATAGATTTATTTAACTTACATACAAAATCCTCCTTTCCTTCAGTAATGAATCCTTTAGGTTGTCTCATATAGATTTCTTCCTCCAAATCCCCATGAAGGACTTTAATTTTTACATCCATTTGCTCTATTTCAAGATCAAATGCAGAAACCATAGATAAAATAAATCTTATTGAGGTTAGATTTGCAACAGGAGAAAATAATTCACCATAATCAATTCCCTTTACCTGAGAATAGCCTTTAGCAACTAGACAAGCTTTATATTTCTTCACTTTTCCTTCAGTATTCTGCTTCTTCTTGAAGATCCATTTGCAACCTATTGCTTTTCTTCCACCAGGTAATTTTACTAGATCCCATGTCTTTTTATTTTTTAGGGCCATAATTTACTCATTCATGGCTTCTTTCCAAAGGTTTACCTCTTCAAAATTAAAAACTTCTCTAACTGTTCTAGGATCTTCATTAGTAACAAATAAAATAAAAGAAGAAGAAAAAGTAGATGGACTACACCTATCAGGTTGCATTATTTCTCATGTTGATCTCTTTACCATAGGTGTATGAAACTCTGGTTCATCCTCTTCTTCTTCTTCTGAGTAGGATTCTTATTCCATGAGATCAAATTGCACCTTTTCAGGTTCTTCTTCTGTTACTTCATTCTTGTGATCACTTTTTATTTCTCTAAACACCACATATCTACTGTAAAATGTACTTTTAGTTTTTGGATTCCAAATTTTATATCCTTTAACACCATCTTTATAACCAATAAAGATACATTTAACAACCTTATTATCAAGCTTACTTCTTTTCTCCTTTGGAATATATATTTATGCATCACATCCAAAAAATCTAAGATGTGAAAGAGAGTGTTTATTACCAAACCATGCTTCAAATGGAGTTTGATCTAGCAATGCTAATGTAGGAGATCAATTTCACAAGTAACATGCCACATTCACTACCTCTGCACATAATTCTTGTGTCAGACCAGCACCAATGAGCATACTTCTAGCCTTTTCCATCAATGATCTATTCAATCTCTCAGCAACTCCATTTTGTTGGGGTGTATATGGAGTAGTCTTCTATATTGCAATACCATATTGCTTAAAAAAATCCTCAAATTTATTTGAACAATACTCTCCTCCATTATTAGACCTCAACACCTTAATATTTTTCTCAGTTTGATTTTCAACAAGTGCTTTAAATTCTCTAAACTTATCAAACACTTCATATTTACTTTTAAGAAAATAAATCCATGCATATCTTGAAAAATCATCAACAAAAGAAGCATAGTACCATGATTGTCCAAGAGATGGAACAAGAACAAGACCAAAAATATCACTGTGAATTAGATATCATACCTCTTTTGATCTTGCACCACCAGATGGGAAACTCACACGATTATGCTGGCCATAAATACAATATTCACAAAAATCAAAACACATTGAGCAATTAGGGATACCTTAAAACATAAATTTTGTTTACAGCGTACGCAATCCCTTTTCTCCAATATATCCAATTATTTGATGCTAGAGCATTGAAATTTTGTTTGATTCAGCCTCAGGAATAGTTGAGCTATTGCACTCATTTGTCATAGTGCTTCCCAATAGCTTATACAAGGTTCCAATCCAAACTACTCTTGCTAACACCATAGATCCATGAACCATTTTACATGAATCCTTCTTGAAATTGATATTCTTCATCAACCATTTTGCTTATAAAAATATTTCTAGCAAGGCCAGGAATATGGATCACACCTGGGAGGGTTTTAATTCTACCATCCTATAAAAATATTTTCACCCTTCCATGACCAATGATTCTAAGTGGTGATTCATCTCCCAATATTTTTTCCCCTCTATCATATCTTTCATATTCACTGAACCACCCCCTATGAGGAGTCATATGAAAATAAGCACTACTATCAATCAACCAATCATTTCTATCTGAACATGTGGAGCAATATGCCAGACATACATACCCTACTTCATCAGTAGATTTATTTATCTATGTGGAAGTGGATTCATCAGATATATTTCCAGAATCAAAATTCTTTGATCTACAATCCTTCTTCATATGTCCAGGCTTTCCACATTTCCAACATTTTCTCTCAAAATTTCCTTGAGACTTGGATCTACCTCTATACTTAGATCTATCACCAAATCTCATTTTATCTTTTTTCTTGGCACACCCTCTTACTATTAGGGCATCCTTTGATGTGCACTCCATGGATTTTCTCCTCATATCCTCTAATAATAGAGATGCCACAACATCTTCAAACTTCAATGTGGATGATGTTGTACTACCAATTGCTACAACCAGGTTATCCCACGAATCTGGTAAAGAGCATAGCAAAATAATACATTTATCTTCCTCACTCAACTTAATTTCAACAGATGTAAGTTGACTTACCACTATATTGAATGCATTTAGATGATCTGCTACTGAATCCCCTTTGTTTATCCTAAGATTATACAATTTATTCTAGAGGAATAATTTGTTCACTAGGGACTTATATTGATATAGAACCCCTAACTTATCCTAGAGATCCTTTGCAGTAGCTTATTTAGAACCATTGATCAAGACTGATTATACAAGGCACAGTCGAATTAGACTCCTTGCTTTCTGATTCAACTTTTTCTAATCTTTATCGGATGTACTGGCATGTTTCATTTTAGAAATAACAAACCACTGATCTCTGTCCACGAGTAGATCCTCCATATTTAACTTCCATAGCTCAAAGTTTTTTCCATCAAATTTATCAATCTCTATCCTTGATTGATTTCCTATCATTTTTCTTCAAGCTTCTTATACGTAAAACTCCCACTTCAGAATAAGTTTTCCATAACTCCTAGAAACCCTAGACCCTCTTTAAAAGAAATAAAACCCTAGCAATAAAGGCATCCCTCTAAGGCTAACAACTTGGCTCTGATACCAAATGAAGAGTTTATACCCAAAATTATTCCAGAATAATAAAGCAAAAATAAATAACTCAAAAGAAAATAACACTCATAAAATACATACACATAGAACACAAGAGATTTATCCTGGTTCACCCAATATGGGCTACTCCAGCAAACAAGAGCCACACCTCCTTTGATATTATTATTCACTCCCTTGCCTAAAATGGGATATTACAATCAATATAAAGAAAACTCTTACAACCCTAAATGACAATGTGGTATTGGAATACCGTGGGCACAATACCATGGGCTAAAACCATCCATACCCACCAATCATGAGAATATTGGAAACCACTCCATAAATTGCTTCAAAAAAATGAGAAATTTTTTTAACTCGAACCCCCCCAGGAGGGCTTCTCCATCCCCCCTTAGACCTCAGGCCGCTCATCAACGAGCAAGACTGCAAAAACAAGGGCCTGTTATACAATTTTCCTCTGCAAAGGATGAGACACATCCAACAAGGAAGCTCTCCATGATATGCAACAAGGCATGAAGTGGATGAACTCTTACATGTGTGTTGAGTCTTGGTGTCGAACAAACGATCCTCTTCCAATGGAAACTAAAAATTTGGAACAACATCACTAGGATGACTGATGGCAGGTGAGATCTCTAAGGTGGAATCATGATATGAATAGAGTATATTAACATTGACAACATCATGTATACCCAAGTGTGCTGGAAGATCCAATTGTAATGCATTCTTGGAAAACTGCTAGATGATAGTGTAAGGCCCATAGCGAAGAGGTTTGATCTTGCTATGTTCCTTCTTTGAAAATATATGATGATCCAGGTACAAATAGACTTTGTCACCTATATGAAAGGAGTGTGGAACACGATGACAGTCCATTGCCTATTTTTGTTGTTGTTGATTCTTCTTCAAGATGTCGATGAATTTGGACTAGAGCTGCTATAGGTGCTAGATGAAATGTTGTGCTTTAGCCTATTCTTGTTGCATGTGGACTGTTATTAGAGACAAAAGAGCCAAGGGTAACTCATATGGAGTGATTGGTTAAAAATAATGATAGAACTCAAAAGGAGAATAACCTATGGATGAATGGACAACTCTATTGTATGCATGCTTAATATGAATTAGACTCAGATCCCACTTGGTTGGCAATGAATGATGGAAGACTTGAATACTTTGGACAAGGGTACGATTGACGAATTCTATCTGGCCATTATAATGTGGATGAAAAGCTATGGAAAAATTAAGGGACACACCTAATAATTTCCATAAAGACCTCCAAAAATGATCGATAAAATGGGAGTCACGATAAAAAATAATACTTGTGGAAAGACCAAATGATCGCCAGATGATATCAAATAACAACTAGTCTAAGTTTGCAATAGAACTTGTTTTTCGACATGGGATGAACTTAGCCATTTTTTTGAAACGATCGACTATGAAAAAGACACAATCATGTTGATGGATGGTCATGAGAAAATCATTGACAAGATCCATATATATACTTTTCCAAGGGTGAGACACAATGGGCAAGGGCATACTAAGACCAAGCTTATGGTTGGATGACTTGGATCGACTACAAGGGACACACTATTTTAAGTACTTAAGGACATCTCATTGCATGTGTGGCCAATAGAAGAATTGCTATAGATGGTGAAGTGTTTTATGTTTGTCAAATTGACCACCATAGAGGGTGGAGTGAGCCTCTCTCAAAAGTGAAGGTCTACGCTCCATTGGGACACAAAGTTTATCTAGACGGTAAAGCAACCCCTCCTTGAGATGGAAATACTGAAAGGGACTCAAATTAGAGGAGGATGGATGCTGTAAATATTGATAAACTATGGAAAAGTTAGAGTCCTTATTATATTCAAAAAGCCATGATTGGAACCCTAAGTGAGAGGTAGTGACTATGGTTAATGCATGAGTAGACGGAGGATGATTGAGACAATCGACAATAGAGTTTTGACTCCCCTTCTTGTACTTGATAACTAAGTAAAATTGCTGAAGATATGAGGCCCATTTCATGTGGTGTGCTTCTTGAATCTTGGTTTGTGATCGAAGAAATTATAAGGGCAAATGATCAGTGTGGATAATAGTTTCTTTACCAAGAAGATAGTGACACCAATATTTGATAGCTTGAACTAAGACATAGAGTTCCTTATCATAAGTGGAGTAATTATGTTTGGCTGTGGAAAAGGACTCAAAGTGATAGGCTATGTGATGACCATTTTATTTGAGAACAACACCTAGGGTAAACTGAGAGGCATCCATTTTTATTTCAAAAGGTTATCGGATGTCAGGAATGACTAAGACTGGGGCTAAACAAAGATTTTATTTGAGAGTAGTAACAACTTGTGTATGGGCATCTGCCAAATGAAAAATAGATTTGGCCTTAGTCAAGGAATGCAATGGAGCAAAAATTGTGGAGTAGCTAGGAATGAATTTGCAATAGAAATTAGCCAGACCAAGAAAAATCTGTAGTTCAATGATGTTGGTAGGAGTAGGCCATTTGAGAAGAACTTCAACTTTGGTAGGATCAAATTTAATACCTTCAATATTAATGATGAAACCATGGTATGATATGGATGTTTGACCAAAGGAGCACTCTTTCATACTGGAAAATAATTGATTATTTTGAGGAATGGTAAGGACATGCTCAAGATGTTGTAAATGTGTTGGCCAAGTTTTTGAAAAGATGAATATATCATCCAGATAAATGATTACATAGTTATCTATGCACTCACAAAACACCTCATTCATGAGCCTCATAAATGTATCTAGAGCATTGGTGAGGTCAAAGAGCATAATCAACCATTCAAATAATCCCATCTTTGTCTTGAAAGTTGTTTTCCATGTATTCTCTACTTGTATTCTAACTTGATGATATACACTCTTAAGATCAAGTTTTCTAAAGAATTTAGCCCCTTGGAGTTGATCTAACAAGTCATCAATGCAAGAAAGTGGATACCTATTTTTTATAGTTATTTTATTTAGTGCCCTGAAATCAATACAAAATCTCCAATTTCCATCTTTTTTTTGAGAACAAGAAAAATTGGTGAGGCACAAGGAGAAGTGTTGGGTTTGATAAAACCTTTATCCAATAATTACTGTAATTGTATTTTATCATACTGTAAAATGAATTTTTTATACATTGGAACATTTGAAAGAGGTGTTGCTGGAATTATCTCAATTGTATGATTAATTGCCCTTTCAAGTGGTAAAGAAGTGGGTTTTGGAAACACACTTTTATACTTGTGCAATATTTTGTTCACTTGAGAATTATTTTCTTGAGAATTAGTGTTGTTATTAGACTCTTGTGCTTGTGCTTGTTATTTTTTATGAATGAAAATTAGTGCAAGTGCTTAAGTATTATTAGTGGCTTTTTTGGCTTGGCAGCAGGTAAGCAGAAGATTAGTGGAGTTATTTGTAGATAGTGGAGTGCTTTTAATGAAAAATACTTTTGATATTTCTATAGTGTGTATGTGTTCTTATATGCATCATATGTTTCTCTCCTATCATATTGGTAAGGTTTACCCAAAAGTAACCCACAAAAATCCATTGGTGTGACATCACACATTACTAAATCCTAAAACTTGGGGTCAAATTCAAATGTGAGGGTGAACGTGTATATAAATTTTGATGTGTTTGCACTATCCTTCCACCCAAGAGAGTATGGGCAAGGATATTTTGATATAGGGATCTTGAGATTATTGACAATGGATTGCGCAATTAGGTTCTTCTACGATCCATTATCAATTATACAGTCTACTACAAAGTTATGGAGCAAGTGATCCCTAGTGATAAATAAATGGTCATAGTCACAAACTCTAGAATGGTGATTCATGAGTGTTACATTATTGATTTTCCCTCTCAAATATTCATAAATTTCTTCTTCACTCAAAGTCTCGATGGAGTTATCACAAGTCTCCTCATCAGACTGTATAAAAAGATTCTTCTTTTGTAATTGTGGACACTGAGTTTTATCATGACCTTGCCTCTTACAATAGTTACAAAATTTAACAGTTTGAACATGAGAAAGTGAAGAAGAAGAGGAAGAAGAAAATTTATTTTTAGAAGAAGGGGAGGAGTAAGAAGTGGGGGTAATAGAATAAAAATGAGAAGATTTATTTTTGTCTGGATAATTCTTTGTCCCATATTTTTTTGATCTATTGTGTCCCAAACTTCTCCTCAGCTAGTTGTGCATATTTTAAGACGTCATTCAAAGTAGTGCATGTAGTGTATTTGATATCCCTATAAAAGTGTGCTTGAAGACCGCTTTTAAATTTTACAATAAAGACAACATTCGAATCTAAGATGTCAAGAAATACTCAAAGGTGATTGAAGTTATGAATGTAATATTGTATAGAATCCCTCTTGCCTTAAAAAAGACATCACCATTGATTCAGTAAGTCCTCATAATTTAATGGATAAAATGAGGCCTTAAAAACTGTACCATTTCCTCCCATGTAGCAGTATTACGATTGGATATGAGGACTTTAGCGATGTTAGAAATTATGAGCTTTACAAATGGGACCTTATCCTCATCAGGAGTGCGAGTATATTCAAACCATATATCCATGTCAAGGATACACCTATTGAGTACATCCAGGTCTTGGGAACCTTCATATATTTTTACTTCACACCTTGGACAAGGTGGATTGGAAGAACAATGGAGGTTTTGCAACATGGTAGCTATTTCCACCATTTTTCCTTGTGGACTGCCATTTTTTCATCATGGGTTGCAGTGAGTTCTACCAATTTTTCAAAAATGACCATGTTTGTAGCCATAGGTTTACTAGGAGTGGCCAATTATTTTTGAGTTGCCAGTTTAGATAGAAAAAAAAGTTACTTTGAAGAGCCAAAAATTATTCTAACGTTACTTCTGACACTAGTCAAAATGTGGTCAAGACGCGATGCACAACAACCAACGACTAGTATTCCAATTCTCACAAACAACACTTTCCTACTCATGCACCAATAGCTTTGACTTGACTCGACACGTGACATGAGGTACATGAATGACTTTGACTAGAATTGACATGTAATGTGAGGAACTCATGACACACAACACGAGGAGCACAGGACACTAGACGACATGTGGCTACAACCAAGGCTATCATATGTGAGGACCAATAGAATAAAGACCAAGAGGAACATGTGATGTGAGGAGCATAAGACACATGACACGAGAGTGTTTTAAGATGACTGGTGGATGACTGATGGCAACAACGTAAGCTAATTCTGAATTACATAAAAAATCCATAGCGACAGACATGCAGGCGGGTTAGCTACAGGTGGTAGCTTGTAGTGGAGTGGATGGTCCAAGCGGATGGTAGAGGTAGCCAACCTACACTGGCTACCAAAATTATGTGTGTTTGACCTTAATAATCATGAGGGTATCCCCACCTAATGTATGTGGGATTATCCCACTGAATATTTTTAAGAAGACTTCCTTGTCGATGGACGTCAGGACTACAACATCATCGACGATGATGAACCCACCAATAAATAACTAACTGGTCATTGAAAATTAAAAATTACTCCTATACCTTAGAAAATAAAATATTTTTCTATCAAAATTAGTTTTGGTCATCGAAGAATGCATAATATGGTGATTTCAAGCAAAATACTGCAAGATTGCGTTCGAAGGTAAGGTTCAAATGTTTTCAAAAAGATTTGTTATTGCCTTCTCTCACCATTTTGTTGGTTTATACTACTATAACTAGTATTTTTTCTAGAATACGTAGAACTCTATGATTTGAGATGTCATCTTATCACACCAAAGATCGATGTAGATCGTGAGGAGACAAAAGTGTAGAGATCTCTTTAGGATAAATTTGGCTGCGTTCGACTACTACATGGTGTGAGAGATGCTCATTGATAATGGCTATACACGATTGAGGGTTCTTTGGACATCTCAAACCCATAATTCCCAATCTGATCCAAACATAGTAACCAAATCAGTGAATGGTTACTGCCTACTTGTCATGTTGTAATACTCGTAAAATCTGAGTTAAAAATTTTGGTTGATCCATTCATTCAAATGTGTGCCCTTGGTCACAATTAAGAAATACCAATACCGTAGAAATCTTTGTGGAAAACTATTTCTTCTTCATAAGGAGCAGATCTACCCTGTCTTCAAATGCGTAGAATAGAAAGATGTAACCGAGCACTAGAGATATTGATCCAACTAAAAAATGTAATGAACGAAGAGTCAGAAAGATGCAAGGGTTTGTAGGGCTGTGTTAAGTTATCAATGAATGACAAATCCAAGTGCAAAAACATGTAGCAAGAGCCAAGGATTAGGATCAGAGGGACCCTAAATAGCTGAAGGTCAGTGTGCAAAGAGACCGCAATGAAATTTTTCGAATGAGGAGTGCTTCAAAGGCATTTGTTGAAAAATAAAAGAGTGTTCCTCTAGGACAAGACCCATTGGTGGTTTTATCATTTCTCTTTTGAACTAGACTGGCCTCGACGAAGAGGATACTTACCTATCCAATGCTCAAATTTGATACCACTGATATAGAAGTAACACTCAAGAGCAAGCACAAGAATAGCATGACAAAAACTAAAGATTGCATTCACGCCAAAAACATTTTTATAGGCATGTCTATGTTTTACAAAAAGTGGAATTTAATGCACCCCAATCTGTGTGAGCATTAAATACTGTACAACATGATCTGTGTGATAAGGATAATATGAGAATTAGATATTAATCTCTATAAATTTATGCGGGTGATGATTTAAAGTTAATTTAAGGTATTTTTGAAGAAGCGAGCGATTGTGCGAAGGTTTCATCTGTGTTGAGTGCATACAACTCTAGAGGTTTTTTTTTGAGGCCTTCGAGCCCTAACGACCAATATTTTTATGGTTTTTGCTCAATATTTTAGCAGGATATGTTGCAAGGGATCCAAGATGGGTTAGAAATTTATCTTTCAATAGATTTTCATGCTATGAACTTGATTGAAAATGAATTCTAATTTGTTGCACAAAATAAAAGTAAAAATCATACCTTTCCTTGGTGTCCAAGGCATGGATTAAAGAGCTCTTGAAAAAATTCTCAAGTAGTTGATAAAAAAATGGCTCAAATCTCAAGCGAATCCAATGCTAAGGAGCATCCAAAAAATAAATCCACTATGGAGACCCTTTTAAATGGCAAGGATTTCCAATACTCGACCCCAAAAATAAGTTTTAGGGATGCCCTCCATGGTGGATAACCTCAGCCTAATGCTAACATTAATATTAGGGCTTCTTGTAAACCTCTAAGAATGCCTAAGATTGATCTTAGGAAAACTGAGTTGGGATGTCTTAGGGCAGCTGATGGAACTCCAATTATTAAGCTAGATATGGGTGATATTCAGTTTGACATAGAAGATATGAAAAAAAGAGGACTAATTTATCGTTTCTTTTCATATAAGCCTATATTATTTCAAAGTTTGGGCTACCAAAACTAGAAAAAAAAGGTGAGTTATAAATATTTGTTTATCCAAATGGTTATTTTATTGTTTTATTTGATAATAAAGAAGATAGAGAGAAAATATTTCAAGGGGATCCTTGGTTATTTGGAAGGGTGAGGATTTTCATGAAGCCTTGATATACTAATTCTAAAGCCAAAGAAGAGATGCCTTCTATAGGTTTCATGTGGGTTAGAATCTTTGGTGTCCCAGTTAAATTTTAGAATTCGACTATTTTTTCTTCAATTGGAAACTCTTTGGGAAATTTTATGATGATTTTTGATTGTACTCAAAAAGTTGAACATACTATTTATGCTCGAATTTATGTTTAAATGTATTTGATAAACTCCTACGTGAAAATATCTCATTAGAAATTGGGGAGGACACTTGAGAGTATGTGGTGGACTATTTTATTATAGAATTTGCCATGAATATGGTCATTTGACTAGTGTCTACCCAAATAAAATTCCATATCAAAAGAAAGAGGATACAAACTTAGCAGATTTCTAAATACCTAAGAAGAACACTAAGAAAAAACCAATTATGAAGGATCAATCGAAGTTATCAACTAATATGTTTGAAATTCTTCCCATAAATGATGTCTTAGATGAGGAAGAGGAAATATTGAAAAAATAAATCTTAGAAACACAATTTAAATATGCAATAAAAACTCAGAGACAAACCGACAAATCAAAGGTTTTCAACAAAAAAGGGGGAAAATATACACAAGAAAAATAATATTTTAAATGTTGAGACTTCAAATGATATAACTTCCAAGATAGAATTTGTTGAACCTTCCAGTAACACTTTGGCTTTGTACATGCATTATTTGAGGTTAGAATCCATCCTAGATTTTATTGGGGTAAGTCAAGAAACAAGAAAAAAAATTGAATATGACCAAAAGGCAGGTCGCAAGACCAATCAACATCATATGGTAAAAGAAGGTGAAAAGCTTGTATAGGAAGGTAAGATTAATGCCCTTACCAAAATTTTTAACCTTGGTATTAATGAATATAATCACTTGGAATATTAGAGGACTCAAGGGGAGTCTTTCAACATAAAAAAAAATTAAAATAATGATTTAGACAAACCATCCACATCTTGTTTTCCTTTAGGAAACAAAGATCTCAATAGAGGAAATGGAATCAATTGCTAGTAAATTCTAACCAACTGAAAAATTTGTTTCCCTCAGGTTACAGGGGAATTCTAGTGGAATTAATTTCCTTTGAAACCCAAAAGAGGTAGTTATTCATCATATGGTTGGCAACTAGGGTCTTTTGACTATAGCTATTCAAATTAGACATTCTAACCCAATTATGCTCTGCATAACTATTTATGCTCCAACTAATTTGGAGGAAAACAGAAGATAATGGAAGGATATAACTTATATTATCTCTCATTTTCCTGAATCTTGGATCTTGATCGGAGGAGATTTCAATACCATCCTCTGTTTAGATGAGAAAATGAGGGGAAATAGAAATTTGAATAGGAGAATTGACCTCATGAGTGAATATATTGTAAAACTCCATCTTGTGGACATCCAACTAGATAATGTCCTTATGAATTGGTGTAAAATAAGGCAAGGCTTAGCTTGTACTATGGAGAAATTGGATAGGCTCTTGCTCTCTAACATTTTCTTAATCTATGGTCACATTCCTAAGATGAAGACTCTTAACAATGTTGGTTTAGACCACTGGCCAGTCATGGTGGAAATGTGTAAAACCAATGTGAGTTTCTCACATTTTTTATTTCAGTTAATGTGGCTTAGAGATAGTTCCTTCATACCTTAAGTGCAACAATGTTGGAAGGAACATAAATTAAGGTATAGGACTAAGATGTTATGTTTTACCAAAAGGTTGCAATACATTAAATTCAAAATCAAAATTTGGAATTGGAAGGAGTTTGGGGATGTTA
The DNA here is from genome assembly GCA_028583015.1 of Wollemia nobilis. NCBI lineage: Eukaryota > Viridiplantae > Streptophyta > Pinopsida > Araucariales > Araucariaceae > Wollemia > Wollemia nobilis. The sequence continues at coordinate 995,007 of JAQPPZ010017097.1, read as the reverse complement.
AAAAAAAATATAAAGTGATTAATAAACTTGAAAATTTGAATAAGAAAATCCATTTAGATGGCCTCACAAAGAGTAGAAGTACAGATGAAATTAGACTCACAATTGAGTTAGAGGAATGGGAAAAAATAAAACTCTTATGAAAGCAAAAATCTAGGAGCCAATGGTTAAAATATGGAGATCAAAACATTAATTTCTTTCACAAATATCTTCTAGCTTGAATATCTCACAACTTTATTTATTCCCTAAAATAAAATTTTGGATACGTTGTCTATGTTGTTATTAATTAATTTTCCAATCTTTTTGCTGCTACTCCTCTTGAATCGACTTCTCAACATAATGTTCGTCAAACGATTCCTACTCTTCTCAGTTTTGAGGAGAAATTTGTTTTGACTACTCTAGTTATTATCAATGAGCTTCAACAGGTGGTTTTTAAAATACAAAAAGGGAAAATCCCAAGTCCTGATGGTTTTCCCATTGAGTTCTACCAAGAGTTTTGGGATATCCTTCATGTTGATTTATTAGAGGTGGTGGAAGAAGCTAGAAACACCAAAGAAATGTTGAAGGTTATCAATAAAAATTATATAGCTCTAGTCCCAAAATATCAAGAGGCAGAACATATCTCAAATTTTAGATCTATAGCTTTATGTAATGTTCTCAAAATAATTACTAAGATCATGATAGAAAGGTTGAAGTGTCATGACCCTCCCAGATGGACCTTTGAACATATGAAACAATGTATTAGCTAATGGTGCTTTAATACTCGATATTGCACAATTAATAAGAGTAGCGGTGCTAGTAGATATTAAAGAGTATGATACTGCTAACAAATTGCCAATGTGTAGGATCAGGTACACTCATAAGTGGAAGAAGTTGAGTCATCAACTGAAGGCGAGGGTACTTGAGATTGGAGAACTGATGATAAGACAAACTCGGAGGTAACATGGATAGATACCTTCATATAGGCATGCATTTTATTAGGGATAATTATCAATATATAGCCACCTTGAGCCCCAGACTGATGGCCTAGTAGCTATCATAAGTTCTAGAGGTTGAGACATGTGACTAAATTGATGGAAAGATCTCCCTCTTTGTCTATTGCACATGCTTGATTATATTTTACTTCAACACTTTATCTCAATAAATTTGGAAAGCATGAATGAATAAGCTATCTTCATAACTCCTTTGGTTTTTGGATAAAAGGAATGATAAATAAGTTTCATTTTTAAATAAATGGTTGATTTATTTTAAAATGATAAATAGACTCCATCTTTAATAAATGGTTGATTTATCCTAAATGATAAATAGGTTTCATTTTTAAATAAATGGTTGATTTATTTTAAAATGATAAATAGACTCCATCTTTAATAAATGGTTGATTTATCCTAAATGATAAATAGATTTCATTTTTAAATAAATGGTTGATTTATTTTAAAATGATAAATAGACTCCATCTTTAGTGAATGGTTGATTTATTCAAATAATAAATAGATTTTATTTAAAATAACAAAGTGATGATCAAATGATCAGTTTATTAAAATCCAAATCAAATCAGGCAACCTAGGGTAGAGTTCCACTGATATGAAGTGATGGCTCCATTAACGCGAAGTATGGCTTTGCTAACATGAAGGGATGACTCCATTAACATGACAGATGGGTTCACCAACATAAAGGGATAGTTGTCAACATGAAGAGATAGACTTCAATGTTGGCAGCACCTTGGGAAGGTGGAGAGGAAGAAATGTCCCCTTTACCACCTGACAGTAGGACGTGAAGTAATGGAGGTGGGTGGTAGACGAAAGCTGAAGGGGAAGATATAGGCACCAAAGAGGAAGAAGGAAGGGGATTGAAAGAAGGAAGAGGAGCAGAACACAAAAGGGGAGTTGAGAAGGGAGAGCATTAAGGGGAAGAAAGAAAACATGGTGCAGAAATGAAAGGAGGGTCGATGCTCTAGTAACGTAGCCAAGGAAGTTGCAAACACATAAGAAAAATAGGTTGGTTAGCATAATCCTTTAGATAAATTATTTAAATTTCTACCATTGGTTCCTTAAGCTCGTTAGCTCTATGATGTAGTCTCCTTGTTGAAAGCATTGCTATGTAATCTTGTTGGCTATGTACCATAGTATCCTTGTTGAAAGCATTGTTGTGTAAGCTCACTGGATGTGTATTGTAGTTTCCTTGTTGAAAGCATTGTGTAAGCTTATTGGTTGTGTGATGTAGTCTCCTTGTTGAAAGCATTACTGTGTAAGCTCGTTGGTTATGTATACCGTAGTCTCCTTGGTAGATGCAGTGCAACTGTAGTAAAGCCTCGTTGGCTGTAGATTAGTAGATTGTGCTATTTCCTACCTCCTTGCCATAGAATTATACCTATGTTAGGCAGTTCAGAGTAGTTGGAAGGGTAGTGAAAGCTAGGCACGATGATAAAGGGGTCGTATTTGCATCGGGTTCCAAGAGACATCCTACCTTGGGCATTTTGTATTTGGGTAGCCTCTTGGGCTTTAGGTTGATGGAACCCATGGTGAACCAACAACCATGTTTGGTTGTCACCCAATTTAGACCATGAAATCGAAGCACTCTGACTTTGTTGTAGCGGGTGATGCATTGTGTACCTCCTCTAGCCGTGCCTTGTTGCTCCTACATTCGACCTTGTGCTCTAGACCTGTAATGCTAGATTTGGCAGTGGGCTTCACAAATAAAAGTCATAGGATGCTTAGGTAGGAAGCCTATGCTTAGATTGTTAATAATATAAGGCAACTTAGATTTGGAATAAAAGGGTTTCCTTTATATAGTTCTCTTTAATTAAAAGGTAATTTTAGATTAATGGGAATAACCTACTTTTATATGAATTCCATTAATCAAAATAGTTGTTGTAGATTAATGAAATGAAGAAAAAAGGTTTATTTATAAGTTAAAGTAGTTGGATTTAATGGATTAAATAAATATGGAAATGGTTTTTTTTTTATGAATTAAGGGTATGGGACTTTAGTTCATGAAATGAAGAAAAAGGTTTATTTATAAGTTAAAGTAGTTGGCTTTAATGGATTAAATAAATATGGAAATGGTTTGTTTTATGAATTAAGGGTATGGGACTTTAGTTCATGAAATGAAGAAAAAGGTTTATTTATAAGTTAAAGTAGTTGGATTTAATGGATTAAATAAATATGGAAATGGTTTTTTTTATGAATTAAGGGTATGGGACTTTAGTTCATGAAATGAAGGAAAAGGTTTATTTATAAGTTAAAGTAGTTGGATTTAAGGGCAACCATATTAGAGGGAATGTGAGTAGTCAAAATATGGATAAAACAAGGAATTGGCAGCCTCCTCCTAAGGATTTTGGAAAAGTCAATACCAATGAAACATCTAGTGGGAACCCTAGAAAAGCTAGTGTAGGAGGAACTGGTAGACTTTCAGATGGTTCCTTAGTTTTCACTTTTGCTAAGAATTTGGGTATCCTTTCCAATAACCTTGTTGAGGGGTATGGTATCCTTAGAGGTATTCTAGAGGCTACTAAGGTTGGATGGAAAAAGGTTATGGTTGAATCTGACTCTCAAGTCATGATTAATATACTGAAGACTCCTAAAAATCATAAGGTTTATTAGAGGATAAAAAAAATTGTTGAAAATATTCAATTAATCTAGATGGGCTTTTTGAAAGTTGAATACAATCATGTGGTCATATAACAAAACATGAGTGATGATGTTTTAGCTAATTTGGTATTGGAAAAATGTGATCTTATTTACTACGACCACCCTCCCAGATGGTGGGCTTCACAAATAAGGGAAGCTCTTATTTCTATCCTTTTTGTTGGATATTTTGAGTTCCTAAGCTAAGAGTTGTTATTGATGTCAAAAGGATCTATGTAAGCTAACACTATGTTTGTGTAGAAGCAAAGGTTTTGATCAAAGGTTCAAGAAGGGATGCATGGCATTTGGTTCTAAAAGGAGCTTCAAGGGAAGCTTAGCAAAATGTTTTTATTTAAAACCATGGATGGCATATTTGAAATGGGTTTTTATTAAAACCCAAGTTGGCTTTTTGTTTCATCGAAAAAGGTGCCCCGGTGTTGAAGAAATTTAATTTCAAAGGTTTTATTTAAAACTATGGATGGTAGATTTGAAATGGGTTTTTCTTAAAACTCAATTTGGCTTTTCGTTTCATCGAAAAATGTGCCCCGGTGATGGAGATATTTAATTTCAAATATTTGGTTTAAATTATATATATTTATTTAAAATTAAAATTAAAATTTTAAAATTAAAATTAAAAAAATACTCGTCGACGTCATAAAGGAAGGTTCAAAAGTGCTGATGTTTCCAAGCTAAGGGAAGGCATATATATATGCCATTAAATGTTTGAATATTAATCATCCTTGCTCTTGTTGTTAATGCAATTGTTGGAAAACACACGACCTCGTGCTACCAAATGCCTTTGCACTGCCCTAGTTGCCAACAGGCCACACTGCCCAAGGTGACTTGGGTTTCGCACGCCGTTCAATTTATTCATTGCTTCCACCACTAAAACCTTTTTTCGCATGAGCTCTATTCGCTTTCCAACAATTGCATTAACAACAAGAGCAAGGATGATTAATATTCAAAAATTTAATGTCATATATATTGCCTTCCCTTAGCTTGGAAACGTCGGTGCTTTTGAACCTTCCTTTATGACGTCGACGAATATTTTTTATTTATTTTAATTTTAAAATTTAAACCAAATATTTGAAATTAAATATCTCCATCACCAGGGCACCTTTTTCGATGAAACGAAAAGCCAACTTGGATTTTAAGAAAAACCCATTTCAAATCTACCATCCATGGTTTTAAATAAAACCTTTGAAATTAAATTTCTTCATCACCGGGGTACCTTTTTCGATGAAACGAAAAGCCAACTTGGGTTTTAAGAAAAACCCATTTCAAATCTGCCATCCATGGTTTTAAATAAAAACCTTTTGCTAAGCTTCCATTGAAGCTCCTTTTAGAACCAAATGCCATGCATCCTTCTTTAACCTTTGATCAAAACCTTTGCTTCTACACAAACATAGTGTTAGCTTACATAGATCCTGATAACTCTTAGCTTATGAACCCAAAATGTCCAACAATCTCCCCCTTTGTCATTGATGGCAACCCATATCCTTTTACTAAAATCTAACCTTCTTTTTTGCTCCCCATGGGAATTTTCTCCCCCTCGCTCAAAGATTTCTCAAATATCAAATCTCTCCCCATATAAAAACTTTCCTCAATATACACAAATTTATCTTCCTTTGTCATTAATGGTAAAGGGTCACCTTTGAGGGGGAGGGGCTAAGCTAAGAGGCTCATTCTTAGCCCCGAGCCCCAAAGGTGACCCTTTGCCATTAATGACAAAGGGGGAGAGATTTGTGTATATTGAGGAAATTTTTGATATGGGGAGAGATTTGATATTTGAGAAAGCTTTGAGCCAGGGGGAGCAAGAAAGAAGGTCAGATTTCAGTAAAAGGATATGGGTTGCCATCAATGACAAAGGGGAAGATTGTTGGACATTTTGAGTTCCTAAGCTAAGAGTTGTCATTGATGTCAAAAGGATCTATGTAAGCTAACACTATGTTTGTGTAGAAGCAAAGGTTTTGATCAAAGGTTCAAGAAGGGATGCATGGAATTTGGTTCTAAAAGGAGCTTCAAGTGAAGCTTAGTAAAAGGTTTTTATTTAAAACCAGGGATGGCAGATTTGAAATGGATTTTTATTAAAACCCAAGTTGAATTTTTGTTTCATCAAAAAATGTGCCCCGGTGATGAAGAAATTTAATTTCAAAGGTTTTATTTAAAACCATGGATGGTAGGTTTGAAATGGGTTTTTTCTTAAAACCCAAGTTGGCTTTTTGTTTCATCGAAAAATGTGCCTCGGTGATGGAGATATTTAATTTCAAAGATTTGGTTAAATTTTAAAATTAAAATAAAAAGAATATTCGTCGACGTCATAAATGAAGGTTCAAAAGTGCCGACGTTTCCAAGCTAAGGGAAGGCATATATATATGCCATTAAATGTTTGAAGACTAATCATCCTTGCTCTTGTTGTTAATGCAATTGTTGGAAAGTGAATAAAGCTCATGTAAAAAAAGGTTTTAGTGGTGGAAGCAACGAATAAATTGGATAGCATGCGAAACCCAAGTCACCTTGGGTAGTGTAGCCTATTGGCAACTCAGGCAGAACAAAGACATTTGGTAGCACGAGGTCGTACGCTCGATTTTGGCAAGGTTTGTTCGTTGTGCTTTGTGGTGGAAGCACCAAGGGCACATAGTTTATTTGAGGCACATGGGCCTGTAGCAAATAAAGGGAAGTCGTGCCCCTTTTGCATTGTGAACGAGTGGGTAGCTCTTTTGGCTACCTTAGCCATGGCTAAGGTGCTCGCGGTGAGGGCAGGTCGAGGGGTCAAAACCCATTAAGGAGGTATACGAATTTTTTATTAAAATTTAATTAATGCTCTAAAGTTTGGAGTGATAAGGGTTAGGAAATATTTTATTTTTGTAAACCTTTGTTGTGTTTAAAAGGTTAAATAATTATTTTGTTGGTGAAAACCATAGATGATTATTTGAGCCTTATGATATTGATTTGAATTTTTGACAACATTATTTTAGGAGAAATAAGGGTTTTGAATGAATTAGAATTTGTGGAAATTGAATAATGGATTATTGATTATTATTTTTAGAGGATTTTTGTCTAGAAGGAATTTGGTGGATGTGATTATTGAGTTGAGTAAAAAGGTGTAAATTGAGTTATACTTTATCTTGTGATTATTATTTGAAGTCCACTAAACCTTATTAAGATTGGAAAGGAAAGTTTTCTTGAGTGTGGCTGACTTTGTGAACAACTTCTTGGCATCAAAAAGGTATGGGCACATTCTCCTATTGATTGTTATGGTGGTTGATTTTTGAAATATCAGTTGAGTGAAAATGATTGATTGTGGTTTCCTATTCGAAAATGGTTGGTTTAATGCTTCAATGTTTTATGGTTTGAGAGTTGTGATTAAAACCTTGTTTTATAAGCATTGTTGTTGAAGTGAGTTGTTGTGCAAAGAACTTAAACTTGAGCTAAAAAGAACATGAGTATCATTGTTATGTAAGAGTTGTTGTTGAGTGTTGTTGAAGACATTTTGAGTTGGTTGATTCATGCTTGGACTAGGGTTTTTGAGAAAGAGTTGTTCCTTGTGGTTATTGGTTGAGTAGAGTTGTTTGAGCCTAGTCAAGTGATTGTGTGAAGTGGTTGTTCAAGTTCCATAAAATAAACTATTCTATATTCTGATTTGAGTTGAGTTGAGAAAAAAATTGGATTTGAGTATAGAACATATTGAGTCTAACAATTCTCTTTATGCTTTTATGGGATTGCTGAGTTGAGGTTGATTTGAGTTGAAATTGGGATTTGAGTATAGTATTGATTCTCTAACAATTCTCTTTATGCTTCTATGAGATTGCTGAGTTAAGATTGATTTGAGTTGAGATTGGGATTTTAGTATAGAACATATTGAGTCTAACAATTCTCTTTATGCTTCTATGAGATTGAGTTGAGATTTTGTTGAGCTGATTTGAGGTAAATCTTTGAGAATACTTGTGGACTAATTTTGAGTAAGATTTTGTGAAGGCTTGCTATGCATATTTGAGCAAGTACTAGAGAGGACTTATTGAGCATATTTGGACAAGTTCTGAGTGAGCTTGTTGAGCATATTTGGACAAATTCTGAGTGAGCTTGTTGTGCATATTTAAGCAAGTCCTAGAGAGGACTTATTGAGTAGATTTGGACAAGTTCTGAGTGAGCTCATTGAGCAGATTTGGACAAGTTTTGAGTGAGCTTGTTGAGCAAATTTGAGCAGGTTCTGAGTGAGCTTGTTGAGCAGATTTGAGTAGCTTCTAAGTGAGCCTATGGAGTATATTTGAGCAGGTTTTGAGTCAACCTATTGAGCATATTTGAAGAGGTTTTGAGTGAACCTATTGATAGAGATTTGGAGGTAACATAGTATAGAGGACAAAGTCTTAGTGGATAAAGATCCAGTAGCCAGGAAAATTGAAGATAAATCTGAGTGAGGAGTCTTCAAGTGGAGAGAGATCCACAAGTCAGTACAACAGAGATACATAGTCTTATAGAATATCACTATCCAAAGCAGAAGGTGAAATATTTCTCCTATGAAAGAGATCCACGAACTTGAGATTTAGGGGATCAGCATCTCCTTTGGAAAGAGGTCCATAAACATTGTAATTGGGAAGGATTCCCAAGATATTGATTGAGAAAGTTTTAGCAAAATATTTTCTCTATGGAGTAGCCCGCATTGGGTGAACCACGTAAATTATTGTGTCACTTTTGTGGATGGTGTTTTGTGCATTGCTTTGATTATTACTATTGATACTGCTATCTATACACTGCATACTATTGAATTGAAAAGAAAAGTAAAAAGTGGTCTTATACTGTTCACCCCCCTCTTAGTATAAGCTCGTGTTCTTCAATTTCTTTGGATGGCTCCAACACTAGAGATACCTAGTTCCTTTTTGCTTTGTTTTTGATTCTCTTTGGTTCGATCGGGGTATTTTAGTTTGCTAGCTTAAACAAATCTTTCTTATGTTTATTTTGTTGAGTCTTGTGTAAAAAGTCTTTTGGCCTATAAAGGTCAAAATTATTTGTATTTTCTTTCTTTTTAGTTTTTCGGTGTGTGTTTTTTTTGTATTTTTTTGTTGTTTTATTGTGTTTTGTTGTTTTTGTGTTTTTTTTTTGTGTGTGTTTTGTTGTTTTTTTGTATATTTTGTTGTTTTTATGTTTTTTGTTGTCTTTATGATTTTTTTTGTATGTTTGTTGTTGTTTTTTTTTTTTTTGTGTTTTTATGTTTGTTTGTTCTTGTTTTTGTTGTTTTAGACATACTTGTTGAGTGTGCCGAAGAGGGCAGGCCAGGTGCAAGCCCTGGGTGATTTTGGTAGAATATATACCCCTGCCTCCTTGGGACTTACCCAAAAGTGGTATCCCAATTGGGGTGTTTTCCACAAAAAAAAAGATAATCTATGTGGGTTTAAGCACTCATTACTTACATTAGATTTTATAAACGTCAAAAATTGAACCTAAATTACCACTTAAACTAAGATTGATTAATTATATATAATTTTAAAAAATATTGAATTTTTAAAATTTAAAATAAAATAAAATGTATTTGTAACGATTCAACCAATTTTATATGTATACTTCTTTTCATTGTATTTTATGTTATTTAAACAAGTCTAATCATAAAAAAGAAAAATATATTTCTTTATTTTTGTATATATGCATTTATTTTAAAATGGTAATATGAAAATAGAATGAGTTGCATTTGTATTAAATCAAAATTACGTTATCATTTTATATCAACAAACCATTTATGCGGTATTATAATTAAAAATTACACATATTACTTGACAAGATTTCAAACTTAGGTCCCCATATTGAGGGCCTATAAATTTAGTCAAGCAAACTAATATTATTTGATATTTCTATTTTAAATTGGTATCTATTTACCTTTTTAATTTAAATATTAAACTTCATGATACCATTCTAAAATCCATTTAAAATATTGAAATTATTTGAATAAAAAATAAAAACCTTCCAACTTGAGATACCTACATAGTTAAATTTTACTTCTCTTTTTGTTTTGTGACATCAAATTCTTTTTTATTTAAAATAGTTATACAAGTTATCCATCAATGTCTATGCTTAGGATTTATAAATGTCTAGAGTTTCATCATTGCTATTATTAAAATTTTATCATTTTGATATTATATATGATATATATTTATAAGCCTAAAATAAAAAAAATCACATATAGTACTTTCATAAATTAAAATATTCATAGCATAATCATAGAATCATAATTATTTTGGGAGTATTTCATTGTAAATGTGTTTGTTCTAGAGAAACAAGAAACTTGGACGTTGAGGAATGAAGTTAATATTTAGAGTTAGAACATTACCACCGCAAACTATGAAATGATTGATATTACCTTCCAAGATGATCAAATCCAGTCTATTTCTAATGCCAGGGATAAAAAACGACACCATACTACTAACTATATCTAGTTTCATTGGAAGCATCGTCATATGCATCATGACATTTGATTTATCAACTCTAAAACTTTTCATTTCATATTTTAAATATTAAATTAGTTCCACTTGCTTAAATCTACCCAAGCCAAAAATAAATTTTTTAATTATTGTTAGCAAAAATATAATTTTTAAGATTGTAATTGAGCTAGACTATCTTATATGTTATGGTACCTAGAAATAGTTATGGGAGGATATTATATTGTAGTGTATAAGGGTATTATGGACAATTGGCATGGGTCACACATAACCTAAGGTTGATTACATTATTATATTATAATAATGAGTGGGATGAGGCTTTAGTAGTTAGCCCCAAATTAGAATTAGAAAAGGGGTATATAAATAAGGGATATTGTCATTGTAATCATTATAGAGATCATTCATATGAAGTATTACTTGTAAGCAATTTTGCCCTCTCTAAGTGGTGCTCTCATCTTGGGAGATCTTGTGGAGTTTTCCTTAAGGAGTATTATTGGTGTTGCCCTACCCTAAGGGTATTATCTATCTATGTCTCATTGTGTGGATTATTATTGTGGATAATTAATTGTGGATGAGTGATTTGATATTTTTGCATATTGGTGAATGATTTTTGTTAATAAGAATAATACTTCATAATACTAAATAAAAAATGATAACCATTGCACAAAAAATACCACTATCTGTGCACATTCTCATCATTCCATAAGACTAAATATCTAGTCATTCATTAGTTTCACTATAATCTATTGCTCTTGGATTGTGTTATTGTTATCTATGGAAACTTTTAGATTGAGTATTATATGAGTTCATTTGGATGTATTCTTTCCAACTCTTTTGTAGGTTTCATCATTTAATAGGAAATGAAATCATCTAAAAATGTGAAAAGTAAGAAGACTCTGTTATTTGTTTAGGTGTTATTTTTTCTTCCAACAATAAGGAAGAAAATGGAATTGGGCCTTAGGCTTGCTCATATGGATGTTATTTTTGTTGTTTAGATTGTTGAATTTGACCCTTAACAAAAAGACCAAATAGTTCTAGGCCTAAATTTCACATTTAAGGGTGCTCATCCTAATAAAAAGGTTACAATTTTAACGAGAAATACCTTTTAATGTTTACATAAAAATATTTTTAAAAAATATTGTCATATAAGATTGAATCGACCCATCCAAATTACATCATCACCATATTATTGTGTTACTTCAATGACCCATAAAATGTATTATATCACTTGATAAGATTTGGACCATGTCTCCACATTAAGAACCCACAATTTTAACCAAGTAAGCTACTACCACTTGATTCACATAAAACTATTATAAGTAAATAAAAATTAAATTTTAATATGAAATCTAAAAATAATGATTCTAACTCATAAATATTAAAATTTATTTAAAAATATCATTATTGATAATTATAGATGTATCACTACTAAAGTTACTTTCTTATTTATACATAATAATTATTTATATCATATTAAATGACATGAGGTCAGGTGGTTAAACCTAAACTCTCAAATCAAAGACTCAAGGATAAATTGATCCTTGCACTGACATAGTAGTTAGAAATGCATGTCTTCATCCTTATAGTAATGCAAGGGGTAGAAATAACCATGAATCAACTTCATAAACATTGTATAGGTTGTGATGGTGTCTCCTTTGTCTATGAGCTTACTATTGGTGGCTTCCCATCAACAACTAACTAATTTTAAATCTTTAAGGCCATAGAAAGGTATGGCACTAAGTATTGAAGCCATGTGTCTAACTCTTCAATATTTATCTAACTTGAGAAGATTGAAATGATAATATTGGTCTAAACCTTGAGTGGGTTGTGTGTCATATTTCATAGTAGTTTCCAACAATAAATAGAATCAACATATTACCCAGTATTGCAAAAAAAAATACACGCAAAGCAAAAGAACAAATTGTGGACAAAAAATAATATCATTATGAAAATAGAATTACACTCCAACCAATAATCAAATGGTTGGTAGGATGGTATTTATACCCAAATACAAGTTACCTTTAGGTCAAGGTTAAGAGACCAACCTTAAGGATTAAAATAATAAAATATTATAAAATACAAATTTCAAGGTTCACACGAGCCCGAAATGCTTATACGAACAATATAATAAAAAATTTGATCGAGGCCTCAAGAGAATATTAACCACCAAATATTCCTACATACCCCATTAATCTAAAAATAGGATATAGAGAGACCCTTACTCTTAAGGGATACTCTCTTACCCAAGTAGCTCCTGCATGTGCACACAAGTAACCTCGAGAATTATCTTGATCAGGATGTCCATTTCCTACTATGATGAAGGAAAAAAATGGATTAAGCATCCGACATGCATTAAGCCATCTCAAAAAGTGCATTTATATCTCCATGTATTTTTCCCACTAATGGAATACTTGGATTACGAACAAGCATAATGGTGCTCTAATTATTGCATCAAACAATGACTAGAAAATTTTGAGATGTGCCAATCTCCTCCAAAATCATGAGAATCCACTAAAGATGCTTAGTTGTCCCATTGGAAACATAATATTAAAATTTCATAGAAGACTTAAGATTTAGTAGATTGACATCTAGAATACCAAAAAATAGGGTTGGATCCTATATAGAACACAAAGTTTGTGGTGGACCATCGCTAATCCAAATCACCATCCCAATAAACATTTAAAAATCCTATAAAAATTATAAGGGATCCAATAGAGTAATGAATACCAATATGATAAGTCCCTTAGATGTATCTACAAATCCTCTTAGCCATTATTACGTCGATAGGTGTCCTACAATGGTAGCTAGGAAGGTTAACCACGTCGTAGACAATATTAATATTTGATTAAAAAAGCCGACATTAAGAAAATTATCCATCGATATTAAGTGTTACGATGGATTTAAACTAGCTTAGATATATAAAATATATATATCTATAAACATCGAGAGTTATCAATCTCAAGGTGCCTATCTCATTTCTTAGGGGTGTGATAGATAGATGCCTCAAGATTGATAACTCTCGACGTTTATAGATATATATATATATATATATATATATTTTATATATCTAAGCTAGTATAATTACTCTCTCAGGTGCTTGCATATACACAAAATAATAATTGACAACATAAGCTATATTAGGTCTATTGTGAGTAAGATAGATAAGTCCCCCCACAAAATATCAATACAACGTAGCATCTGCCAAAGGAATGGTACAATCATCCCTAAGCTTTAGGTCTAAAGCAAAAGGATTCTAATTAGACTTATAATACTTTATCCTAAAACATTGAAAAATATTCAAAGCATACTTGGGCTATGAAAAGGTGATGCAAGAATCTGTCTAATAAATCTAAATCCTCAAAAAGTAACATAGAAATCCCAAATCTATCATATCAAAAGTGGAATGAAGTTGGGACTTCATATCTTGGATACAAGTAGAAAAGTTTTCAATGATGAGAATATTATTAATATACAAGTATCATATATACTTTTTTCTTGTCCTTTCATGTAACTGATATCAAACTGATATTTTCAAAAATTCTAACCATTTTCTTTGTTATAAATTTAATTTTGGTGGAGTAAATATATATCTAATCCCATGATGGCTAATTTTAACCTCAAATGGATTATTCATTAGGTAATGCATCCACATTTGGAGTGCATATAAAATGGTTGTCAATTCTAATTTAGGAGTTGCATATTTTCATTCATGTTGCTTAAGATTATAAGATTCATAGGCTACCACCCATCCATCCTACATTAATACACCTCCTAATCCTTCATATGATTCATTTTTTGTTACTAAAAAGTGACCATTGGATCTGGTAATTTAAGGAAAGGAGCTATTGTTAATTTCTCCCTCAAAATATGAAAGATATTTTCAAATTTATCTACTTTTCATATTTATTTCTTTCCTTTGAGTATTTCTACTTGGTTGGTTATTTTTGGAGATTCCCTCCACAAAATTTTTATAATAGCCAACTAACCCCTTAAAACTATGAAATTCATGGACATTTTAGGTGTTGATCATTCTAAGATAGATTTTAGCTTGGTTGGGTCTACAAAATTTCCTTTAATAGACATAATGTGTCCCAAATAATGTAACTTTATCTAAAAAATCACTTGGACAACTTTCCATACAAATAATGTTCTCTCAATAATTTTGAGGTGCTTGTAATGTTCTTAATTACAATAATAAATTAGAATATCATCAAGAAAAATTGGTCAAGATAATCTTGAATATATTTTTTGCGAGATTTATAAAAGTTGTGTTAGATTTTACAACTTCTAGAAATGAATGGAATCAAAATATTACCCAGTGTTTCTGAAAAATAAATACACATAATGCAATGCACATATTAAATTGGGGTATCCATTGACACCAAATAATCTCACTATAAAAGAATAGAATTTACACTCCAATCCATTTGAAAAAATGTTTGTATGAATAGGTTATACCTAAACACAAGTGACCTTTATTTCAAGGATAAAACACCAACATTAAGGATTAAAATGATAATATATTACTAAAACATATTTTCCAAGGTTTACAAGGACCCAAAGGGCTCATATGAGCAATACAATATAAAATTTGGTTGTGGTCCTAAAAGAATCTTAACCACCATATATTCCAACATCCCCCCTTAAGTTGAATGGGGACATAAAGAGATCCTTACTTGTCATCCCCACTTAAGGGATACTCTCCTACACCAAGTAGATCCCACATCTGCACAAAAGTAACATATGGCATGGTCTTGGTTAGTATACCCACTACTTACTTTGTTGAAGGCACAAAAAATAGATCAAGTATTGCATGTGCATGAAGCCATCTCATAAAGTACATCCAAATCTCTGTGTGTTTTATACATTAATGGAACACTAGATGGGACAAGTTGAATGGTGCACTGATTATCACATCCAAGAGTGATTGGAAAACTATGAGGAATGTAACTCTCCTCCAAAATCATGGGCATCAACAAAATATGCTTAGCTTCCTTATTTATAGCACAATATTCAGCTTCTAGAGAAGACTAGGATATTGTGGGTTAGTTGGTAAAGTGTTTTCATATCATCAATTGAGAGAGCGATGTGCAGGAGAACTAGGATTTGAGGTAAAGTGATGGAAGAATGCAAGGATTAGGTTGAGACTTCTTTGCATCAAACTATGTTCAAAATAATTGTAGGTACTTTTTATTTGTCTATTTTTCTCTTGGTGTGAATTTTTAGGGTTTTTTTTATTTTTTGTGGTTTTTCAATGGCCCCAACCTTGGTGGGCCATCAAATAGTGCTAGAAATATTAAGGAGAAGATAAGAAAAAATGGAACCCACATAGCATCCCTAGAAATTTTTACTATTGATGATTCACAAGTCAATTAGGGAGATGTGTCCTTCAACCAATGATATTTTGCAAAAATAGTTAAGGGTAACAGTAGGAGAGAGGTCCACACAGAGGCACAAGCTGGAAAACAAATGCACGAATCTAACAAATAAAAAGATACATAACCAGAGAAAATATAGAGAAATGGATTTTTTCCTCAATCAGACTCAGTTCCTATCCTTGAGATTGTAGAAGAATTAATTGTAGAAGATATCATGTACAAATCCACCCATGCTTTGATTTGGAAATTTGTAGGGTTGAGGCCATCCCATTATTTTTTATACAATTAGTGGTATCCCCAAGGAGAAGTTGATATTTTTATTCTTTCAAATGGGTACTTTGTATCAGATTTTATATTGGCAGCAACTAGGAACAAGGCTTTTAAAAGGGGGCCATACAACATTGGATCAGCAGGTTTATTCATGCAACCTTGGTGACCTGCAATTGATCCTTGTGTGGAGCCATCAGCTGTCCCAATATGGTTAAAGCTATTTTCTCTCCTAATTGAATTTTTGATAGAGGATATCCTTGGGGTGATTGTTAACCTCCTAGGTACATATATAGGAAGATCACGAGAATCAGTAGAGGGGGGATCAACAGTATATGCAAGTATATGTGTGGAGATGAACCTGGAAAAGCCACTCCTAGAAAAAATTGAATTGTGAGTGGGAAGAAATACATGAATACAGAAAATGGATTATGATTTGATTAAGTGCAGATCTTACCATGAGTATGGCCATATGGTAAGAAACTACCCTAAAATAGGAAGAGAGGAGATGCATCAACCTAAAACTAATCCTAAAACCTCTCTCCCAAAAAAATAAAATGATGAAGGGTTTCAAATAGTAACGAGGAGATTTCAAAGAAATAATTATCAAGAGGACGAAATCCAACTAAAGCAAAAAAAATAAACCAATGCCCAGATTGGAGGGAATCTTCTAATAAATATGAAATTCTTAAATTAGATGATCTAATGAAATGGCAAGAAGATTCAGAGGTGGAATCGATCACTGACAAGGGCCAACAACAAGAAAGAGAATAACAGATCCATCAAGATTACACCTCCATCCCACAGGAAACAAACCCCTCATAAATTACAATTTATCAAATTTTTAAAATTGGGGAGAGTCAAGAAACTCAAAATATTATGACATAATAACAAGAATCAAAGACATCTAGATGCAAACAAATTAACTTTTAGAGGCTTGGGAATAACAACAAAACACACCAAATATATATATACGTTTCAAAAAAATGATATGGTAGGGGTAACGATAGTGCATGTACAAGATCAAAATCCATCAATAGATATCATTATGGGAGTGGTAGAGAAAAATAAAGAGAAGCCAACACTAGGAATCTGCCATATAGAGAAGTGACCAAAGAATGCAAGTTCACAAAGGGGGAAGAAAAACAAATAAGGATAAAATACAACAAGGAGAACAAATGAGAGAATTTGGATTGGTGAAGTCCATTGGCCACTTCTACAATATAGACCCTCAATGATTATAAACACATGGAATGTAAGGGGTTTAAACAGCCACCCTAGATAATTGGTTGTTAAGAAAATTATTTTAGCAAATAACCCAAATGTGGTTTTGCTACATGAAACTAGAACTTCCTTAGAAGATATGGAAAATACTGCCAAGAAGTGTTGGGGGTAGGTAGATTTTATGGCCCAAGCCTCTCAAGAATTTTTAGGATGAATAACCACTTTATGGAATAAAAACTGCTTCCAATTGATGGACTCAGCTTTAGCCAAAGGAATCCTCATGACCATACTTAGGGAGAGGGACTCTGGACTAGTTTGGATGATAATTAATTTGTATGGCATGATAGAGGTACGAGCTTAAAAAATCCAATGGAAGGTAGTACAACAGTTGAGGTAAACCCATCAAGAAGACTTTTGGATAGTGGGAGAGGATTTCTTAAGATATGTTAGAGAGGAAGAAGTTAAAGAAATAGTTTTTTATATGCATACAAGGAAGGCCCCAGGTCCAAATGGATTTCCAATAGAGTTCTACAGAGCCTATTGGGATATAATTACAAAGGATGTAACCCAAGAAGTAGAAGAAGTCAGGACTAGTGGAAGAATCCTTAAAGCCTTGAATCACACCTTTTTGGATCTCATACCAAAATATGGAGATATGGAAAATCTCACTAACTATAGACCAATTGCTCTATACAATGTGGTTTATAATATCATAAGCAAATTGATTGAAAATAGGTTGAAACAAATATTACCAGGGTTAATCTCTCCAGAATAAGGGGGATCTATGCAGGGTAGACAAATTCTGGATGGAGTTGTGATAGCACAAGAAAATATTTACAATATTTTCCAAAATGGAAATAAAGTTATGTTCCTTAAGCTAGATTTATCCAAGGCATATGATAGAGTAAGTTGGAAATTTTTAGCTCAAATACTACAAAAATCTGGTTTTAGCGAAGAATAGATAAAATGGATTATGGAATGCATATCTATAGTTTATTTCTCAGTGATCATAAATGGTAATACATCCCAACTATTCAAATATTCTAGAGTAATCTAGCAATGGGATCCACTTTCACCTTTTTTGTTCATCATTTTTACGGAGGGCTTGGGCAGACTCATACAGAAGAAGAAAGCAAAGAATACCATTTCAAGGGTAAGAATAAGTAGGAATATAAATATTACTCACCTCCAATTTGTGAATAACACAAGAATATGGGGGGAAGCAATAATAAGATAAGAAACAAATATTAGAAACATACTAGAGTGCTACATAGTGGCTACTGGACAACTACTAAATGAAGAAAAATCAATAGTGGTTTTTTTTAATGTGATAAAAAAATTAAGAGAATGGATAATCCACATCCTCATATTCTCAGAGGCATCATTACCCTTAGAATATTTGGGTATCCCCTTAATAGATAAGGGCCTCAAAAATAATTATTGGAAATTAATAAGAGATAGAATCCACTCAAAACTTTTGCATTGGACATATAGGTGGTTAAGTTTTTGAGGAAGATTAAAATTGCTTAAATCAGTTTTACAAGCAATTCCAGTATATAAATTCTCAATTTTGTGATGTGTGTCATTAATGACATCATTTTGATCTCAATGATCTATCAATCTGGGGTGGTCTCCAAGGCTATCTACGATAGTAGTGTTGAATAGGACTACAAATTAACTCACTTTGGATCAGTGGGTCTTATTGGAAAAATAAATTGTGTTGGCGGTTTTCAGGTCACCTTTACTTCTATGTTGCATAAAACAAACTAATTTATTTGCAAGAATGGAAATCTGATCCTTAAGTTACAAAAATTGGAACCTAGTTACAATTGTAGAACTAAAATCTAATTACTTTTATAGGAATGGAATTGCTAAGTAATAAACACACAAACTAATATATGTCAGTGTTCTATTTTAGAAGGTTGTCAATCTTTTGTACCGTGACTGATAGCAAAAGGAAAAATATAGAAAAAAACTGCTAAAAATTACTAAAGTGAAAGAATCCAAAAGCAATACTATAATATTCTAAAAATGAAATAGTAACTAATCTCATTTAGAAAGTCTTGGAAGTTTACTCTAAATAAGAAATAAATCATAAAACTGCAACAAAGGTTAGTGTGCAACAAAAGATGAAATTGACAAATATTCAGCTAATTCTGCTGCAACAGGAATAAAAAAAAAAACTATCTTGTTAGTCCTTATCCTAGGCCTGGAAGTGGCCCTTGATTCCTTTTTTAGAAGAAGGTATGAACTCCTCTTACTTACTAAGTTTCACACACACTCATATATGACAAAGACAATGAAAGAACTACACTTTATTATTCCATAAATAACATTACAATGTTGTTGTTGCACTCTGCTACAAATCTGAACCTATTCTGCTAACGTCTATTTCCTAACATCTACTTAGCTCAACCAGTATGGGAGCTATGATATTTATAATATATAATATCTATTTACATGCACAAAATATGCCATTTCTATCTACAACTTATTTCCTATTATTCTGCAACTAATCTAGGTCTATTTCAGGATAGGGTCAGTCATATTAGTTGATATTTATCATGATCTATGTCTTCTGGTCGGCAAGGAATGGTGGGATATATGTAGAATATTTTTCCTATATCCCCTCAACCTTAATTTTCCTTTTCAATCGCTTGGAAACTACAAAAAGTCAAAAAGAAGTGTGTTCCCTTGTTATTCTGAAGATATTCAAAATAACTGGCTGTAGGTGCACTTTAAGCTCCAAACACATTCAAAATACCTATTTTGGTTGTTTCTTTCAGGTACGTCATTTAATGCAGATCCTAGGAGGTGATTCCAACTAACTTCATCCTTCCTCATTGGTAAATTCCATGCCTTACCATTCATTGGCAATTGGCTGGAATTTACACATAATTCCTATTTTTGTTGCACAGTTATAGTCTTTTGGCGCTATTCTCCAAAAATAGATAAATTATTGCATAGAAAATATAATTAAAATGGCATTAAAATTTTGTTTTTCAAACCATGCATGCCCTTCATTAATAAATCATGCTAAAGTAATGCAAAATTGTACAAAAACTGCAAAAATAGAGCATAATATTCCTAAACACAATAATCATGCAAATATTTGATATATAGTGTATTTAAATCAACTTAATCAGCATATAAAACATATCACATGGTTTTTAGGCATTTTTAATGGTTCAAAACATACTATGATTGAGGTATTTTCAAGCCTCATCATTTTCCCCCCAACTTATTTCAATGCATGTCCTCATGCATTTTGTTGGGCTACTGAATCACACATGTCCATCTTCAAATTCTAGCTTCTATAGAACATTTTGTTCCCTATATAATATCCCCTGCTTTCTTAAAGCTTCTTGAACCATTCCTAAAATTGATCATTTGGCTAAGGATCATTATCAAAAAAGTAAGTAACAGGAGTAATGATGGTAGGAGGCCTAAATATTAGACCTATCCATTGATGTTTCATAGCCAAGATAATCTTCATTACTCCTTATGCTCTTCTTCTATACCATTCCAGGTTTATTGGTGAGATAGGATCTCTTTTCTGTAGTGACATGGAGAGTTTTGCTCATATGTCCTTGCAAGCTGACAAAGCAGTTATAAAATTATCTGCATTGAAATCTTGGAAGTTGTTTAAATAATCCTTAAGATTATTTACATACATTAGCTTAACATCTGCCCTGTTCATCATAGTAAAATGTTGATTGGTGATAATTTTATGATTTGGCTGCATAGATCTTATCAACAATTCAACCTACATTTCAATTTCCTTGTTCTTTTTCTTTTCCTGTCCCCAATAAATTTGATTTTGCAAGGTAGACATGAAAGCCCTTAATTGTACATCACCTGTGAAAATATGGGGATGGAATGTTACATCTTCTAGAATGAAGAAATTGTGCAAAAATAGCTCACACATCAGGTTTTTCTGTTCCTCTGGGCTACTCAGGTAAGCTTCCAAAAATTCCTCAGCAGTATCCAAATTATAAGATAGATTTGAATGGATTCTCATAATCTACCATCGAAGATATATTTCCTTCAGGACTAAACTGTAAAATTTGGCTGGCCTTCTAAATTGAACCAAATATTCTACAGCCTGACATAGGTATGTCACCTATTCCTACAATTTGATAATTTCTGCATATTTTTGCTCTAATTATTTTCCTACCAGTTTTAATTCCACAATCTGAGTTTCAATTTTTTGATATCTTAAAACCCACTGAGTTATATCCTCATTGTATTTTTCTAAAGTAATAGTGTTTTGTGGTCTTATTACTGGCTGAAATTTAGGTAACAAATTTGCCTGTACTCCCTTTTATTTTGTTTCTACTTTTGATATAATAAATGAAAATTTGGGCATAGAAGTTTGATGCAAAGGATTAATTACTTGATTGCTCATGTTTTGATGATTTAAGGCCTCCTTTGTGGATATCACCTATGTTGTTAGTTGTTGTGGCTCTTCATGTTCACTTTTGACTGAACTTTTGGCTTGTTCTGAAGCATCTTCAAAATGAGAAGGTACAACTTCAGAATAAGGAACTACAACTTCAAAACATCCCAAATATGCTACTATTTGTTGTGGACCTTCATTTCCAAGTCCAGTTATCTCTGTATGTGGTTGATAACCCTATTTTTCATTTGCCCCTATGATAATATCATCCTGCTGAGGGGCCTAGGCATCAATCACTTCCATGGTTTCTATACTCCCAACCAAGGGTTCAACTGCTTCAATTTATGGGAGAGGCTATAAATTTCCATCTGGTGTTGGGTCATCTTGCATGGATATTTTGAGCAATATTTTCTCCTTCACTGGATTCTGCAGGTTGTGGATCTAACTGTGCCACTCTATTTTTCAACCTTTATATTTCCTGTTGTAGCTCAATAATTTGCCAATCCTTTTCTTTAATGGCTACTTCTCATTAATCAATCCATGTCATATGTGTTCTTATGACACTCCTAGCAGCTCTCATTTGTTCTTGTGTGTCTTCTTCTTCTTCTTCTTCTTCTTCTTCTATTTTTGAATCTGATGAGTGAGTAGGCAAGTTATCTTTAGGTGGTGACTCTGGATTTTCTGTACCTACTTCCTCAGTTTTATTTGTTTGGTCATATGTAGGGATATCTTGTGGATCCTCCATGCCTGTATCTACTGTATCATCCAAAAATACATAATTATGTTGTTCTTCAATAATTTTAGGGCTATTTTCCTTTGTTTCCTTAGTCTATTTTTGCAAATTCCTAGGGCTTATTCTTAAGAGCGATGTAGGAACAAACTCTTCCTTCATTATTTCCTCTTCAATCACTTTTTTTGTTGTATCCTTTTTTTTGGAGTCTTGAAGACCTCCGAGCCCTTGTTGTAGATTTCCCCCCTATGTTCTTTTTTCTTGCAGTGCTAGAGGATGTAGAAACAGTTTCTATTTTTGATGGAATTTCTCTTTCCTCCCTCTATGTTTCTCCCTCTACACTACTAGGAATTTCATTTTGTTCTATGATCTGGTCTGGCAACACAATGACATCTTCAAAAAATCTTTCTTTTGTTTCCCCTTTTTAGGGTTAGTTTTAGCTCTTCTCTTCCTTTTTTTCTGAGTTTTTGTTGATGGAGATTCAGGGGAGAGGGTTTCTAACTCTTCTTCTTGATGTGCTTCTTCCCCTATGACAACATTTTTTGCTTCTTCATTTTCCTCTTCCTCTCCTTCATAAACTACCTCATTCCATACAGAGAAAAATATGTTGAAACTTATAATATTACCCCTAAAATGATGCCTACAAATAATCTTAATTAGTCCATGGTGACAAGGACTTCCCTTACCCTCCTCGTATCACCTAGACATGTTATGTAACTCTTGGTGTAGGTATAAAGGGAAATTAACCCTAACTTCTGGATGCTAACTACCATATCTAAAGTGATTCAAAATTTGGAAATGATGCCCCAACAAAACAACATATTTTCCTTCGTAACTTAAAAACTTAATCACCTAGATATCTACTTCATCCCATGGACTTCATAAACTATTTTATTTTACTCCTTTACATTATTTTTTTTCACTATATATTCTGGTTCCCTATCCTCTTCTTCCATGAATTGACCAACTACATCTGCTAATGTATTTCTACCAATCCTAGAAATTTGGAGACCTTGTAAAGGAAGTTTAGTTATTTGGCTCAGAATTTTAGGAGTTACCTCAATCGCCATCCCGCTAATGTGAGCTCTGTTATTTCTAAATATATTACTTTAGTTTACTCTACTCCTGAATTACTTCAATTTGGTGTAGTGCATCCAGTTGAAGTTCGTCTAATGCATTCAACTGGAAAATTCTATTTGTCTATGTCTGTGACAAATAAATTCCAATTTCCAAAGTTTTTCACAATGTTAGTAGCTCATATTAATAGGTAAAAGATGCTTTTTACCAAAAACCAGTTCATAAGGTGTAAAACTTGTAGTTGATTTCCATGTAGTATTATAAGCCCAAAGTGCTTTAGGTAGTTTATCTAGCCAATTTCTCCTATAAAAAGTTATTGTTTTAGTCAAAATCTATTCTAACTCTTTGTTTGTTACTTCAACTTGACCATTTGTTTATGGGTGATAAGGCGATGATTTCCTATGTTTGATTTCATATAATTTTGTAAAGGCTTCAATAACTTTAGATGCAAATTTGGGTCCTTGATCTGTGGTAATAGACCGTGGAGCTCCAAATCTCTAAAAAATTTGGGTATACAAGAAATCAGCAACCTTCTCTTCACGAGCATTTTAAAAGCATGCACCTCTACCCATTTTATCAGATAATCAATGCATACTAGAATATGCACCTTTCCTTGAGAAGGTAGGTCAATAGGTCCCACAAAATCAAACCCCCACCTCTCAAATGGTTCTAAAACCAATTGAGGCTGTAGTGGCATTTCATTTGTGTGAGTGGGTTTCCCCATTCTTTGGAATGCATCACAATGCTTGATGTACTTTTTTACATCCTTGTGAAGATATGGCCAATAATACCATGTTCCTAAAAAATTTCTAATTGTGCTTTTTACAGAATAATGTTCACCTGATCATTCATCATGACAATCTCGAAGGATATCATATATTTCATATTTTCGGATGCACCTGTGTAACACATGGTTAGGACCGCATTTAAAAAGTATACCCTTAATCCATTGAAAAGAAGAACTCTGTTTTATCAACTGTTTATTTTGTTTTGAAGTGAAATGTGGATGAAATTTCCCTGTGACTGAATAATTAGCTATATCTGCAAACCAAGGTGATTGGACAGATATAGCAAATAATTTATCATCAACAAAGGTATCCTCAACTAATTCTCCCTCCTCTATGTTCTGTAACCTAGACAAGAAATCTGCTACAACATTAGCTTTTCTTGGTTTGTTGATTATTGTGATATCAAATTCTTGCAACAATAGTAACCAATGGATAATTCTTGCACTTACCATAGGTTTATTCATAAAATATTTAATGGATGTGTGGTCTGTATGAATGAATATTTGATAACCTATTATGTAATGTATAAATTTTTTGATAGCATAAATTACTGCCAAGAATTCTTTTTTAGTAGTGGTATAGTTTTTCTGCTCCTATCAAATTCTTGCTAATGTAGTAGATGGCATAATGTTCACCATTATCAATTTGTCCTAGTGTTGCTCCAATTATAGTATTGGAAGCATCAGCCTGGATATGAAATGGTAATATCTAATTAGGTCCTCTTAACAAAGGTGGAGTTACTAATTTTTCTTTCAGAGCTTCAAATGATTCCTGACACTTTGCAGTCCAGGAGAATTCATAATCCTTAGTCAATAGGGAAAACATAGGATTGGCTATTATACTAAAGTTGGGAATAAACCTGCGATAAAAGCCAATGTGTCCAAGGAAACTTCTAACATCAGTTTGAGTTTTAGGAGGGAGAAGATTCTTGATTATTTCCACCTTCTTCGAATCAACTTGGATTCCTTGAAGAGAGATGTGATGACCAAGAACAATTCCTTCCTCCATCATCATAAAATATTTTTTAGGATTCAAGGATAATTGGTATGTTTCACAGTGAGTTAAAACTTTATCAAGATGTTCTAATGTAAAATCAAAAGTTTCTCCACATACTATGAAATCATCCATATAGATTTCAACACTTTCGATAGTCAGATCAAAAAATATTGCTAAAACTACTCGCTGAAATGTTGTTGGGGCATTACACTAGCCAAAAGGCAAGACCCTATAAGTGAATGTTCCCCATGGACATGTAAAAGTTGTTTTCTCTTGATCTTCAGGTGCAACCTGAATTTGATTATATCTGTTTAATCCATCAAGAAAATAGAAGTATTTCTTTCCATCAAGAGTATCTAACACTTGATCTATGAATGGTAATGAAAAATGGTCTTCGTATGTTACTTTATTTAATTCTTTGTAGTCTACACATACTCTCATTTTTCCATTCTTCTTTGGAACTATAACCAATGGAGAGACCCATCGGCTATCATAAATTGGATAAATGAACCCTACCTCTAAAAATTTTTCAATCTCTTCTTTGACAATATCCCTCAAGGCAGGATTCAATCTTCATTGGGGCTATCTCACTAGTTTAACATCTTCATTATATATTCTTTTAGTGCATACATCAAGGTGGATTCCTGACATATCTTTGTAATCCTATGAAAAAGCATGGATATGTTTTTTGCAAAATAGCTAATATTTTTGCTTCTTCTTCCTTAGTGATCCAGCTATTAATATTCATAAATTTACCTAGCTAAACTTCTATTTGTTTTGTCCCTAGAAGGACAAAATTTACTCCTTCATGCTTGGTTATCAAGGAGTTAAGTGGGCAATGATGAGTTTTAAGGGAATGAAAAACTCCTATCTCATTTTTGACAATGGTTTTTGGTGGAAGCATCTCTTGTATGGAGCAATGAGAAGAAGGGAGCAGGTGATGATGCCACCCATGTGGTAGTGTGAATGACTTATTTTCAAAATTTTGGCCCTCATCATTTCCTAATTTTACCACTTCACCCTCCATTCCTTGCTCATGCAGAGCATTTAAGATAGACTCGTTTTCAACATTCCCTTCATCATAGGAGTCTATCTCTTCTATAGGTTCCTTCACTACTATAATAGCTAGTGTAGAGATAATCTCTTCTTGTTCTTCATCTGAATCAAGAAACCATAACTGACCTATAAATTTTTTTAAAGGTCTTGTAGGGGATACAAGAAATCTGTTTTAAGTCAATACCATTGGATATTGTCATATCTCCTGATCTATAGTCTATAAAGGCTGCTACAGTTGCAATCCAAGGTCTTCCCAAAATAATGGGGTAGCCATGTGCTAAATTTCTATGCTGTAAAACCAAAAAATATGTAGGGTAATCCCAAGAAGAAACTTCTATGGGGACATCTTCAATGATACCTTCAGGTTTTGCAACTGACCTATCAGCCATTTCTAATAATGTAAATGTAGGACTTAAATGTTTGAGCTGTAATTTTTCCATTATATCCTTGGTCATTAAATTTATTGTAGCTCCTAAATCAACTAAGATATTTGAAATTGGTATTGAACTTATAGTAACTATGATAACTGGACTCCCTAGATCACTATACTTTGGAGGTACAATTTTTCCTAACAAGAGATCAGCTATCTTTCCTTCAACCTGAACTGTTTTAGGTAATGACTTATTATTTCTCCCTGGTCTTCTAATACATAAATCTTGGATAGTTTTGTTAACCAAAGGCACATCCTTAATGGCTTGCAATGATGGAAGTGATATGGTTAACTTTCTAAGTTCTTTTACCAGGTCTGATTCAGAATTTTTTGCTATAATGTTGAATCTCTCAAGATATGGAATTGTCCTTGATGAAGGCAACTGTTATGCCTATGTTTTTTTTGTTTCTCTTGATTCTTTCTCTACTGTTGATTTAACTTTGCCTGGTTCCAAAGGTTCTTGCATTTCATTTCTTTTAATTTTAGTTGCAATAGGTTCAAGTAGGACTTTTCCTGAATGAATTTGGATATTGCTACAATCAAGAACATGTATTTCAACATTTTCTTCAGATTCAGCCACATAGACAGGGGATGCATGTCTTATATTATTTGGATTAGTCACTATTTGGGCTAGAATTTGAGGTTGCTTCACCTCTTGTGTTTGTTGTGGTTGATTTGGTCTCCCTTGAAAATTTTTATTAGGTGCAGGCAGCAAATTCTGAGTTTGACCTTGATTTCTTTGTTGCCTTGGATAGGACTGGTATTGTTGTCCCCATTGTTGTTGATTTTGCATCCATGATGGATTACTCTGATTCCAGGATGGATTACTCCAACCTGACTATGGCCATTCTTGGGAAGCTATCCAAGGAGAATAATTCCAAGGGCGTTGGGGTGGTTCTAACTGTCCCCATGGCATATTCCAAGGGTTGTGTCCCCAATTTGTAGGAAAATGAGGGGTGTTTTGATACTGATAAAAATTTCCCCCTTGTTTTGGTCCAACATAATTGAGTTCTTCAATCTGAGTTTCTAAAGCATTTTTGAGTTTTGGTAGCAGATGGCATTTATCAGTCAGATGTCCTTTTGAACAAATACTACAGATGACTGAAATGGATGTTTTGTTTAAAGGACATTCTTGCAAAGCATGTTTATTCTTGCATCTTGGACAATAAATTGCTAGAGGTTCTATTGATTTGGTTTTGGCATTCATTTCCCCTAGTGTTGTGTCTAGATGCACAAGAATATCAGTTTTTAAATTTGCAAATTCTTCCATTAGATCTCTCATATCATTGCCATTTGTACTCTTTTTCTTTCTTCTTTGTTTAGTGCAGGAGTAATTTCTGCATAAATCTACAATTTCTTCATTGTTAAGGGTACTTACATCCCCGTTTCCCATTTGGATTCATCTTGGAGTCCTCTTAAAAATATGGCTTTGCACATTTCATATTCTATAGGTCCACATATTTTTTGAACAAATGTAAACCTATCAAGATAATATTCTAAGGTTTCATCATCTTCTTGCCTAATTCAGAATAATTCATCCTTCCTATTTCTTACCCTACAATAATCTTGGTATTTATTCAAAAATATGCTCTCCATTTGTTCCCAAGTTCAAATAGATTCTGGTTCTAGATTCATGAACCAGAGCAATGCTTCATCCTTGAGTGTAGAAGGGAAAACTTTGAGTTTCTAGTTGTCATTTACATAATCATAGGTATGACACACTACTTTAAACTCAAATAAGAACTGGTTAGGATATTCAAATACAACCCCCAAAAATATTGGTAGTACTGAAGGTGATATTATTTTCATAGGAGAATTCTGTGTAGGATTTAATTGAATAGGGTACTCAAAATTCCTAGAAGAATGAGGATTATCTGGTCTATTATGGACATTACTACCTCCATCCTGGTGTTTTGGAATTTTTCCCATAATTTTATTCCAAATTTTGGTGTAGGTGTATCTAAATTTCTCTAGTTGTATAGACTTAGAAGTAGATGGAGAAGAATTAGTAGATAATTCGTCTAAATTTTTTTTTTCAAGAGATCTTTCAGTTCTTGATGGTGAAGGTACTGGTTTTTGTTTAAGTCTATCAGGAATTTCAAACATAGGCAGTTCACCTCTTGAGCGTGAAGATCACCTTCCTATGGTAGGTAAAGGGGTGGTCCTGATAAATCTTCCTTTCTCATCCCTTGGCCTACTCATTCATGCTTACTCCTTAATGATCTAAATTGCAATTCAATACTTGTTACCTATACCAGCTATTATATTCATATTTTACTCTGAATCTTCATAGCTCAGTATTTTTAACAACTATTTGACTACTCTTATATTCTAACAACAACATGTCCCCAGCAATGGCACCAAAATGATTCATGTCATTAATCACATCATTTTGATCTCAATGATCTATCAATCCAGGGTGGTGTCCAAGGCTATCTACGATAGAAGTGTTGAACAGGACTACAAATTAACTCACTTTGGAGCAGTAGGTCTTATTGGCAAAATAGATTGTGTTGGGGATTTTTAGGTCACCTTTACTTCTATGTTGCATAAAACAAACTAATTTACTTGCAGGAATGAAAATTTTATCCTTAAGTTACAAAAATTAGAACCTAGTTACAATTTTAGAACTGAAATCTAATTACTTTTACAAAAATGGAATTGTTGAGTAATAAACACATAAACTAATATATGTTAGTGTTTTGTTTCATAATGTTGTCAATCTTCTGTACAATGACTGGCAACAAAAGGGAAATACAGAAAAAAAAAAAAAAAAAAACTACTAAAAACTGTTGAAGTGAAAGAATCCAAAAGCAATATTGTATTCTACTGAAAATGAAACAATAACTAATATAATTTATAAAGTCTTGCAAATTTACTCTAAATAATAAATAAACCATAAAACTACAACAAAGGTTAGTGTGCAACAAAAGATAAAATTAACAAATATTCAGCTAATTCTACTACAGCATGAATCAAAAGAAAACTTGTCTTGTTAGTCCTTCTCCTAGGCCTAGAAGTGGTCATTTCTTGCTTTTCTAGAAGAATGTGTGAACTCCTCTTACTTACTAAGTTTCACACACAGTCATATATGACAAAGAAAATGAAAGAACTGCACTTTATTATTCCATAAATAACATTACAATGTTGCTACTGCACTCTACTGCAAATCTGAACCTATTCTGCTAACATCTATTTCCTAACATCTACTGAGCTCAACCAGTGTAGGATATATGATATTTATAATATCTAATATCTATTTACATGCACAAAATATGCCATTTCTATCTACAACTTATTTACCTATTATTTTGCAACTAATCTGGGTCTATTTCAAGATAGGGTCAGTTGCATTAGTTGATATTTCTCATGAGTTGTGTCTTTTGGTTGGCAAGGAATGGTAGGGATAGTTGTAGAAGATATTTACTATATCCCCTCAACCTTAAGTTACCTTTTCAACCACTTTGAAACCACAGAAAGTCAAAAAGAAGTGTTTTTCTCTATTATTTTGAAGATCTTTGGAATAACTGGTTGTAGGTGCACTTTAAGCTCCAAACACATCTAGAATGCTTGTTTTGGTTGTTTCTTTTAGGTAGGTCATTTAAAATATCTCCCAAGAGGTGATTCCAACTAACTTCATCCTTCCTCATTGGTAAATTCCATGCCTTGCCATTCATTGGCAGCTGGCTAGAATTTACATAGAATTCTTGTTTTCGCTGCATAGTTACAGTATTTTGGCACTATTCTCTAGATTTAGATAAATCATTGCATAAAAAATATAAGTAAAAAGGTATTAAAATATTTTTGTTCAAACCATTCATTCCCTTCATTAATAAATCATGCTAAAGTAATGCAAAACTATATAAAAATTATAAAAATAGAGCATAATATTCTTAAACACAATAATCATGCAAATATTTGATATATAGTGTATTTAAATCAACTTAATCAACATATAAAACATATCACATGGTTTTTAGGCATTGTTCTGCATTTTGAGTTGTTCTGCATTTTGAACATAGCCAAGAAAGGTAGGTTATCAACAATAACTATATAATTTGAGTTTTTTTCAATAAAAGTTTTTCATTTTTCTCAAAAAAG
This sequence comes from Wollemia nobilis, assembly GCA_028583015.1. Taxonomy (NCBI): domain Eukaryota; kingdom Viridiplantae; phylum Streptophyta; class Pinopsida; order Araucariales; family Araucariaceae; genus Wollemia; species Wollemia nobilis. Next base: position 964,513 of record JAQPPZ010017097.1, on the reverse strand, counting down.
GGATATTGTGTATTGGCATCTAGAACACCAAAAAGAGGGTTGAATTACAAATATAATATAAATCATATGGTGGATTTTTTGTCATCTAAATCACCATCTAAATATCCTATCAAAATCAAAGGGGATTCGGTTGAGTAGTGGATACCCCATATGATAATCCCCTTGGATGTATCTAAAAATATTCTTAGCCATTATCTAATGAATCTCTTAAGGTTTCTACATATATCTAGAACAATAACTAATAGTAAAATCTCTAGGACTTTTTTAGTATGATATAGAAGTCCCCCAAGAGATACAATGTAGTTTTCATCAAAGAAGTGGTACAATCAAAGCTAAGCATTGGGCCTAAAATAAAAGGAGTCTAACCAGACTTGGAATCTTCCATCCTAAAATATTTCGAAGATTAAAAGTATACTTGGGCTATTAAATGATGATATTAGAATTTTTCTAATCAATCTAATTCCTCAAATAATAATGCAAAATTCCTAAATCTATTATCTCAAAAGTGGAATGAATTCTTGACTTAATATATTGGATCAAAGTAGAAGAGCTTCCAATCATGAGAATATTATTAATATACAAAATGATCACCAAATTTTCCCCATCTTGATGTTTTATGTAAACATCATGTTCAATCTCATATCATTAAAACCCACAACTAAGAAAAAAATAATGAATCTTATTATACCATGTGAAAGAACCTAATTAAGTTTGTACAAGGACCTAATTACACAAGAAACCAAAGTAGTAGGGCCCTTAATCTCAAATACAAGTGGATGTCATATGTAGATCTCCTTGTAAATATCCTCATGTAGAAAGTCACTCTTCACATCCATCTAGTGTATCTTCCATTCATATAATGTATAAATAGAGATAATCGTATTTATTGAGTCCATCCTAGCCATAGGTGTTGATATCTTAGAATAATGAAATCCCTAATATTTATAGAATCCCTTATAACAAGGCATGACTTGTGCTTCTCCACCCAACCATCTGTAGTGAATTTTTATTACCATCCATCCAAAGAAGGGTGGTTATGACTAGCAATGATTTGGAACCCTATGCAAAAGGGAAATCCCTCAAAATATTACTAGCCATCGAGAAACTTATGCCAAAGAAACACTAGGAAGCTATCACCAAAGGATGAATATGGGTATAAAATCTTAGGATTTTTGGGGTTAACTAACTATCAAATCTTAATAGTCAATGGCTTGTAGTAACTCCTTGCATCCTTTTTGGTGATAACTAAATCAAACTTGACCATTAGTAGTAGCTCAAGAGCTATTTTGGTGATAACTAAAATGACTCTAGTTATTGTGAATGTTGAACCCATATAATAGCTATGGCCAAGTTAAAAAATCTAGCTATTGTCTACATCTATTTGGGTTCCTGAATCCCAACCATCCATCCATCATTTCTCCACCACATGCATAAGAACATTCATTAGGAGAGTCAGTTGGGGGAAAATCAATAGATATATAATGTATATGAAGACTCATAGATACTATATTACATTTACTCTAATATATTTGGTCAAGAGAGCCATGGTATTAAGCTTCTCTACACTAATGACTCCATAAGTAAGTGGATCAATACTCAAAGATAGTAGAGTTACAATAAGCATATCGAAACACTTCAAATTGAAAGCCTCATAAATTGATAAAATATCATCATCTATAGTTTACATACTTCTAATAAAACTCTTGACATAACTTTATCTTAAAATAACTTGGGAGGGAACTAAAAACCAAAGGATAAAGTTGACAAAGGCAGGTAAAAAGGTTTCAAACTTATAATGGAAATAAGTTTTAACCGATGGGATGGCACTACTTTTCAAAAAGGTTTTGACAGTTTGCACTACCAAAGCTTCCAAAATGTGGAAGATGACCAATATTTCTAAGAAACACAAAGGGGGGGTTAAATATCTAAATATCAAAATTTCTTAAAATTTTTGATCAAGAGAAGAGAACAAATTTTTGATAACCTACTTGGCTTAAGGATCTTAAAAGGTGAAAGGTAGTGGGAGAGTTCTAAATAAAAAAAATGTAAGAAGATGCAGAGTATCCAAAGATCGAAATTTTTGAATGATATGAAGGTATAAGAAATCATTTTTTTTTAGAATTAGACAAATCTAAAAGGTCCAACAATGAGAAGGAATTTTCTCATAAAACTTTTAATAAAGTCCAACCTTGGAAGTTATGGAAAATCCAACACTAAGAGATGTGCAAAAGTTCTGACAATATTCCATTTTGAAGAAATAGCAGAGTGTGTTGCCTTCAAACATAAAGGAAAAATGGGAGATAAGCATAAGCACTCTAAGAAGTGAAGTGCAATGTAGAAGTGGTCAGCAAAAGGTGAAATATTATATTGGAAAGAAAGATATTGATACCAAGGCACGAGCTCCAAAGAAGCATAGATGAATTGAGCTAATGAGCCATTAATGAGGATAATTAAAGATTACCTACTAGTATTACCCAGGTTGTATAATCCAATAATAGTGGGTGACCATTAAAGGAATAAGCATGCTAGACATAATGGTAGCAAAACCAAGCTTGATAAATATTAATTGTAGATGTCTTCATTCAAGTTTTTAGGATCCCTATGGAAGTAATATGATATTATCAAAAAGCTCCTACATAGTTTTGGAGGAAAATCCCCTCAAATGCATCTATAAATAGAAATATTTTTAGTATTATAAATAATCGATGAGTTGTACTACTTTCCTTTCATTTTATTTGTATAGTAGCAAGTGAACCCTAGTCATTTTATGGATATGTTTTTGAACCCTTGCTTTTGGCATGATTTGTAACCTACATATTCATATATATATAGATATAGATATAGATATAGATAAAAGAGGCCATGACTATTGGGATTTTTCTATCTTGTTTCTTGTGTTTATGTATGATTATGTGCATGTGTAAGAGATTGTCACTACATCTTTTGTCTCATTTCTTATACATGCAATTTATGCAATATTTGTATATCGAGAAGAGAAATTATTTTTTGAGTGTTGTCCATGATGATTCATGTATTCATGCATATTGTTGTTATGTAGATGAGTCTTATGATCTTGGTGCATTCCCATTGTTATCTTAGGTTAGGTTATATTAGGATATTTTTCATTTTTGTTATCTTTGTTTTCTCTTTCCATTTTTTCCTTGAAGCTAGTTAGAATAGGAAGAGTGTTGAAGATCACATCTCAAAAGGAGATGGCCTTGTTAAAAACCATTAAGGCACCTGATTGAGCCAAACCCCATGCTCTCGGAGTTACCCTATTGTGTCTTTCTATGTAAGGCATTACAGTCCTGACCATTTGGCCCCTACATCTAGTGGTCATGGAAATCGAAGAGGATAATTGTTTAATGGCATGCGTAGTGGGACCTATTGATCTATATTTTTGGTCCCATAATAAAAATAACCTATAGGCTCTAAATCTAGTGATGGTCCTTACCTATCTACTTGCTAAATCACCTATAAATATCACTTGGTGACTTTGATTAATATGAATATCCAATAAAACCCACTTTGAAGAACATTAGATTGGGAATCCAGTGAATATTTTAGTCTACTAGCTTGAAGAGCAAATATTGTATTCACCTAGTGAATCTACTCAAAGCAAAGGTCCCAAAAATTTATGATTGAAAGACCAATGATCAAGTCCTTTGATGTTTCTAACCCACACATGGTAGTACCTTAGCTCAACACCATTCCAATAAGGAGATCTTAAGGCTAGAACATGGTTGCTCCACCACCCAAAATTTTCTTGGCATGTAATGATAGAATCCCCTTATGATCTCTAGTGTTATTGGATGATATTCTAATGTCTACTCTAAAATCTCTCTCATTCTTCACTATGGAAGACATGACTCTAATTAAGCATATAAATCATTTGATAAACCTATGTGCACTTCATAATGTATCAAAGAAAAATGTAGCTCTAAGATTGTTGGTGGCCTCATTTAGAGGCAAGGCTCATGAATGGTACATTGCACTTCAACCTCATTCAATTACTTAATGGGATCAACTTGTTGCACTATTTTTCAAGATATTAAAGGAAAAGGTAAATGAAGTGTCTCTCCTAGAATAGTTTTCAACCATAAACAGGACACAAATGGAGATTATGAATAATATCAATCTCAAATTTTATAAGACATGGCACAGGATACTAGATGAAATTTATCCCATCCTAGGTACAAAATTGATCTACTATTTAAATGTCTTATATTCTAAGATATTCCTTATTATCAAATTCAAAGGAGGAAATTCCCTACCAAAATTCCACAAGATAGTCATCATGGTTGAGAATTACTTGATCTAGATTGGAAAGCTACCCCCTAGGCCTTTGATGTCTTTTTTTTCCAATTATAAATCTCTACACCAACCTCCTTAGATTAACCAATCAGTGTCTTCTTAGATAGCTCTGGCCATACCTATGGTCTTTCTCTCCTCTTGCAATTCCTTCTTCTATTAATAATTCTAAATCAAATGAAATCAAGAACCTATTAAAATAAGCCTTTAATGAGTTTCAAAATGGCCCCAACTTGCTCATCCAACTGAGTTGTAATAAACACTGAAATCAGCCATCAACTTCATATCAATGGAATACCCCTATATAGACCTCATCCCAAATATCTTTTTCAAAGCCTATCAAAAGTACAATGCCCTATTTAAAATAGTTATCTAGAAAACTTAGAATCTTGGTGTTGCCCCAAATCCTATCCTCTTGGTGTTGGCCTTGAAGCAAAACAAAATGAACCCTCCCATCCACACTTAGCTACTTCTCAAGCTTTGGTCCAAAATGTTTTCCCAAATATATATATCTATTATCCTCAACAAACCTTGATAACTTGGGATGAAGAAGAGATGTATGCTATATCTAATAAAAATGGAATTACAAGAACCCAAGAACATACTATATGACTAGAGCCAAAATAAAAGCAGCAAAAGAAGAAGAAAAAAGTGATATACAATAAAAACTACCATAACCCAAATAAATTTCTATTCCAATAGTAGAGTAGACCCTAAAGGTGCTAGCATACTCAAATACAATACCTTACCAACAAGATTTCATATCGAAGCAAGCAAGTAGAGCCCAACCCTTTCAAGGGCAACATACAATTAAATGGTGCATTATTTAAAGACATCGAATATAGTAGAGCATATTAATAAATATATCATAGCCATGCTACTCTAGGAATTAATCAATATGCTAGGATAAATAAAATATTTGGAAGATGCGTTGAAATAACAAAGAGCTTCAAGTGATAGCAAAGTGCCCATAGTCCTAAATGTATATGCCTCTTAGAAAATCAAAATGAAGTCGATGACATTCTACTTGATACTAGTCCATGGTGATAAGTTGATTTATAATTGTCTAATCGATTATAGAGAAATTACCTCTATTATACCACGAGGAATGGTTGATGCATTAGTATTAAGCTATGATCCAGATTATCAAGGTATAGTTCAGCTATATGGAACACAAATCCAAGCTCTTGGAATAATCAAAGACCTTCCTAACACTACAAGCCTTCCCAAACATATATGTTTAATACTTAGTAGTGATTAAGATCCTAACCACCTTTTGCATTTGTCTATCAAGAGATTTTTTAGCTAAAATAGGTGGGCACTTATCCTTGGATTGGATACATATGTTATTGAATAATCAAAATGGATTTAACGTAAAAATACCAATAGAACCTCTTCATGTTCATAATATAGAACCAATTTCCTTAATTAGTTTATATGTTGGGTAGCCTTGTTCCCTAAAATAAATCCAATCGAAGTAAAAATCACATTATAGAAAGGTTCATTATGATATCTCAAATAATCAAATAAGTCAGTGGGTTGTTGACATATGCAATCTAGATCCTTGTGAAGTATGTAAGTAAATTAGCATAGGGGCATATTTTATTGAAGAAGAAGGCTTACCTATTCCTAAAATTTCAAATAAAAAGAGCAATCCACTAGGGCCTAGGCTTTGTAAATTATACTTTTATGATGTTATAAGTAATAAGGGATTTGGTTTTGGTATATGTTTGGTCTTGCTAGAGGGAGTAAAGTTACTTCAAGCATACCAGTTATGGTTTACATGTTCAAATAATGTAGTTGAATTTGAATATCTAGCACTAGGATTTTAGATGGTAGAAATAAGAGGTATTAAATTACTTCAAGTATTTAGTGACACTAAACTGATAATAAAGTAAGTGAGATCTCAATACTTGGAAAAAATAGGCTAATGAAGTCTTATAAGCATGTGATATGATACCTGAATGAATATTTTAATGTCATTAATTCTTAAGTTATTCCAAGGGATCAAAATTTGGATGTTTGATCAAATGGCAATAATCAGATCATAATTTGATCTAGTTTATTTGCTTCATAATCATAAATTGGTAAAAATGATCAAGCCCGTTGTTCCTAATAATGAAGAAAATTGGAAAGTGTTTGAAAATGATGAGCACATTATTCGATTTCTCCAATAAGTAGATGAATATGCTAAAAAATGACGCCAAAAATTGAAGAAACATGTGGAGATCAAGTTTTTCAATTAAAATACAACAAGATTCCAAAGGGGTTGATCACCCTAGAATCTCTATTTAGCCCATATGATAGATTCAGAGGGAAAAAAGGGAATCACTTCTAATAATAAAACTACCAAGAAATAGAAGTAGCTATAGGTTATGAATGAACCATTAGAAATATTATTCAATAGTAGGTGTTTAAATAGTACAATGTTAGGCTATGAATAGCCTAAGGATATTAATAAAATAATATCCCCCTTAAAGTGCTAACAACTAACAAATGTAACTTGGTGTTAACCACTAACGACCATCAGATTATGCTAACAACACGTGAGTTAAGCTAACCTACTAACCATAAGTTATTCATACCAGTGAATAACTTCATGGTAAACAAAATGAGGTAGTAATCTAAATTAACTAAGGGAATAATTAATTGCCTAATATATCTACCCTAACATCCCCCTTTATTAAATTATTTTGGAATACAATGAGTGTTATGAAACAGTTCAAATTTGATATGTTCACTTGCCATAGTGAATATATATGCAACTTGTTTGTCGATGGGAATGTAGTAACTTATATTCTACCTTAACAAAAAATGGTAATTACCCAAGATTGGAATCTAGATATTATCCATGATAGGAATCTAGATATTATCCAAGTAATAGAATCTAGATATTATCCAAGTAATGGGATAATTACTCTAACACCCCCTCCTTATTCTATTATATACATTATTTAGGTAATGTATATAATTCCCCCATTTAGTGAAGGAGAGAAATGAAATATGTTATCTCTTGCTATGATACCAATGACAATAATAGAATTTGAACATTAGCATTAGATTAATATTGAATGGAGTATAAATACAATAATCTAGGCTAAGAATAGCCATTAGATGGGTGAGAATATTAAACAAATAATATCTCCCCAAATCATACTAACCACTAACCATAATATATTTTCTAAATAGAAATATTTAGTGAATCAACCTAGGATAGATAATAATATACTAATATACCTAGGAGAATCTACATATTACCAAATAAGGTAATAGTAATAGTTACGTTACCATAGTAACTCTAACCTCCCCCCTCTTACGACACCTCACTTCAGAGAGTTGTGGCATATTTCATTAGAGATCGGCATCCACAATAGTAGATCAATTCATATCTATTCATCATTATGAACAACTAAGCAAAATACAAAAAATATTAGCAAGTATCCCACATGCATAGGAGTGTGGGCATAGGTAACATATAACCTTAACTGTGCTCACATAATATTTTGATTACCTCTGGGCAATCTACCCATTGGCTATGCTCCCCTTGTGCAAACCTCCTAGTTAAGCCATATGACAATTTTTTTTGTTATCGCTCATACCACTTTGGCCACATTAGATCCTTCACTCACCTCGGTCTAGAACGTCGTGTCCAATATATCCAGGTCTACATGTTGTTTTAGCTCTCGATTGGTCTTGGTCCACGTGTTAGGTACTCGAGTCCTATGAAGTCTCTCTAGGGTCGAGGTCACATCATAGGCTACCATAGAGTCATATGTCCATAGTATCACTTAGGGTACTTCTCAAGCTTAGTCATGCTTAGGATCCTTCTTGAGTTCATCGTGCTTTTGACTAGAGAGAACCCATCGGTAGTCCTAATGTCGATAGTGTTGCCACTCATCTACGTGGCACCTGCTATCACGTCAGGGTCACAAGGATCTAACATAGTTGCATCAGATCTGTCAGCGTGTCTAAAATCATGTTTAGTAATATACTTGTAGATCAGGTTTAGGGTATCAGATTACCTCCCTTTAAAGGTGGAATCACCATTGTCCGCATCGAATCCAAGGTCCACATAGTTTACCAGTTGTTAGCTTCCATAGGTATTGTCCATCGAAGGGTGGAACCTGTGTTAAATTAAGTGAAATGACTTCAACATTAGAAAGTTGCCTTGATCACCTAATATGGAGCAACGTGCATGTCCGCTCTGATCCCAATATAGGTTATGAATGAACCGCTAAAAATATTATTCAATATTAGGTTTTTATATTATACAATGTTAGGCTATGAATAGCCTAAGGATATTAATAAAATAATATCCCCCTTAAAGTGCTAACAACCAACAAATGTAACTTGGTACTAACCACTAACAACCAGCAGATTACGCTAACAATATGTGAATTAAGCTAACCTACTAACCATAAGTTATTCGTAACAGTGAATAACTTCATAGTAAATAAAATAAGCTAATAACATAAATTAACTATGGTAATAATTAAATTACCTAATATATCTACCCTAACAATAGCTCTAAGGAAGGTGCTAAAGATAAACAAAGTGGATACTCAAGTAGAGAAAGAGTCTCTTATTTAATTATGCCAAAAATATAAAGAGGTGATGGATTGGACCTATGAAGATATTAAATTATATAGCAAAGATATTATCCAAAATACAATTGAGCTAGATCCTAGAGCTAAAATTATAAGGTAGAAAAAAGGTTGATGAACCCAAAAATTGAACCTCTCATATGGAAAGAGATTTTTAAGTTAATCGAATCAAATATTATATATCCAATCAATAACACCACCTAGGTACCTAACTTGGTACCTATGAGGAAAAGAATTTTGATATCATACTGTGTTGACTTTAGATATATGAATAAAAACTCTCTAAAATATCACTATCCTCTACCTTCTATGGAAATATTCTCCAAATATTAGTGGGCTCTAAAATATTTTCATTGTTAGATAGATTATTTGGTTTTAACCAAGAATGGGTGAAGCATGAGGACCAACACAAAATAACTTTTACCATGAAGTGATAAACTTTCACATATCAAAGGATTCTTTTTGGTTTTTCTAATGTAGAAGAAGCATTCCAAAGAGCTATGGATATTACCTTATAATACCTAATCAATAAAGTGATATTAATCCATCTGGATGATCTCATAGTTTTTTCCAAGAAGAAAGGATATCACTTAGAACACTTAGAGAAAGTATTTAAGCGATGTCAAGAATTTGGGATATACCTCAATCCAAACAAATGTGTCTTTTATGTTTTGCAAGGAAAATTATTAGGTCACATTGTCTCAAAAGATGGTATTTTCATAAATCTTGACAGAATCAAGGTCATTGCAAATATTTCATTCCCAAGGCACAAAAAGAGTTTGCACTCTTTCTTTAGTTATAAATTTCACTAGGTTACATATTTCATAGCAATTTTCAGAATGATGATGCTTATGCTAAAGAAATATCAACTATGTGTATGTATGGATGAAGGAAGGGAGGATTTTGAGAGAACAAAAAGGGCTATTGCAAAAGATCCAATGTTGATCAATCCAAATTTTGACAAGAATTTTATCATTTACACATATGAAGGAGAGCATAGTATAGTAGTCTTGTTGGCATAGAAGGATGAGAAACAACATAAATACCTGATTACTTTTTCAAACCAAACATTAAAAATATATGAAGTATAACTTTGCCAAAAAGTAGGTGTATGCTTTAGTCAAAGGTTTGAATAATTTTAAGCATATGGTTTCAAATAATAAAGTCATTGCTTATATCATCCATTCAAATTTAAAAGAATATATAATGGATGGAGAAATAAATGAATAAATAGCTATGTAGATTCATAAGGTCATATAATATGATGTTGAAATTAATCCCACAAATTTGGTCAAAGGAAGAGCTCTTTGCTAAAGGATAGTTAAAGATGTTGCAAAAGAAGTACATTCAGATTTTGTTGAAGAAAAGAATGATACTAGCAAGTGTTTGATAAGTAGGGAATAAAAGTAACCAGATTGGATGGAGAAAATAATTAAATATATACGAGCAGATAGGTATCCTATTAATCTAGATAGAGATCAAAGAAGAACCTTTCGATCATAGAACATCCATTACACACTCATCTATGGAGTTTTTTTTCAAAAAAAAATGATAAAATATTGGTTAGATACATTAAAAGTAAGCAAGCATAGCCTTTGTTGTAATAAATCCATCAATGATTAGCTAGTGGTCATTTCTCAACCTAAACAATAGCCAATAAGATCATGAAAGTAGGTTAGTATTGGCCAAGTATATTTTTAGATGCCCACCAATGGGTCAAGAAATGTGACAAGTGCAAATGTTTTACTAGAAGGAAGAGGAACGCACCTATGCTCTTGAAACCCATAGCAATAGATGAGCTATTTTATCAATGGAAATTGGATTTTATTGGAATGATCAACTCACCATCTAGTAAAGGCCATAAAAGAATTCTCACTATCATACTTATTTGACTAGATGGATTGAAGTAGTCCCATTAAAAGAGGATACTAAGTGGATAATCATAGATCTTTTAATGGATATCATAACTAGGTTTGGTGTCCCAAATGTAATAATCATTAATAATATCAATGCATCCATGGGTTCATAACCTCATGTTGCTCCCCTTCCTCCCTGGTCCCAGTAGTAGTGGTGGATACAGCCACTATCTCTACCTAGACCTACACTTGTGTCTATTATGGGGCCTCCTAGCCTTGACATCATTGCTCTATGATGTGTCAGGATATCTCTCAAAGTTCCATTTGCACCCACTATCCCATAATATGGCACCTCTACACTGTCATTGACGAGGAGATCCTTAGGGGCATAACACCCTTGTATCATATCTAGGACCTAAGAGCCAACCTGATGTCATCCACCCCTAGATCCACATAATTTGGATCATCTAAGTCCTCCTCTACCTATCTCCTCATGTTAGAGTTTCCTTTGACTCCTGATGGATCCCCTCACATCCACCTATATCAATAGTCATTCGGGTTTGGTATCTCCTAAAAGATATCAAACTATCATTGGACTCAATCAATTCTAAAGAGCTCCAACTCCCCCTTCTTTGTAGAGACCCACATAATCCTCATTACTCAAGCTAGCTCCTATATTTCCTACCTCCATTCAACGTGTAGATGACATGGTCACCATATAATATTGTACTCTCGTAGCTTGTCTATCACCTACCTCCCTAGTGGTAGATTCTCGATGTATGTCCTTTGGACTCACTCGAAGCTCCTGGACCATATGTATTTTTTTGGCCACTTTGGTTTGGGCAATGGTTTTGGTAGTGCATATGGTCTATTAACCACTATGTGCTCCTAACACCACACTTAGAGCAATGTTGTACACACCAACCCTGTATATTGTTTGTACATGATATTGTACAATATCCTATACAATCAGGCCAGCACATATGGACCTCATGCAAATTGCACTTGTTGGTCTCACATATCTACCACTACTCCTACTAATGCCCATGGTAGGTATCACCTACTATTATGGCATACCAAGAATCCTACCACCATCCCATAAAGCACATCATCAAAACATCGATACAATAGCACCCCATCAACTCATCTATAGGGATTCGACTCTCTTAGACCTTGTGGACCCAACACATTGATAATTTTTGTGATGTAGCCTACTACCCTCATGCTTTATAAATTGCTCTCTCCTTTATGGAGATGCACCACACATCATCTAGTGTGACTATCATCTCCCCTATCGATAGTGAAAATGTCAACAACTTTGGATACCATCTCTATGCCAATGTTGTCAGTAGCATTCTATTTGCCTCCACCTGAGGCATCTCTAACAAGTGGTATAGCCCCACCACACCTAGGGTATCCCTCTCTACTAGTGTGACCTCTCGAAGCCCCTCCTCTAAGGAGATCGATCACCACTCTTAGCACTCTATTACGTCATGCTACAACCAAAAACATAACAAAAAATTTAATCAATTTCACATAAAAGCATAAAATAAATTAATAAAAATAGCAACATTGCAACACCTAAACCTGATTGTGTTGGTCTTTCTTTCTTTTTCCTCTTTTATACTTATTTTCTTTCCTTTTTGTTTTCCTCTTGACCAAAATTGAACCCCATTCTCCTTGGGTGCAGTTTCATTTTTTTCTCTTTCTCTTCAGAATTTGTGCTACATGGTTATGAGGCACGAACTCGAAGTCACACCCTGTAATTTCGGGGTGCAACTTCAGTCATCACAATGAACCATCCAAAATTGTGTTGGGGTTGTGCATGATGCATTCTTCAAAAAAGATAAAAAAAATTGCTAAAAACACTAAAAACCTAATCTATCCTAGCCTAAAGGAAGGATTTTAGTTCTTACTTATGCTTGCTCCGCTGCTGCATTGGCTTCACCCCTTGCAATGGCTAAACGGTGTGTGGGTAGAGCTATTTGTCTTTTTTTTCTTCGTAGATCCTCTTATCTTCTTCATGTGGTGAAAATGAATTAGGGTTTTCACCCCTTTTGCCTTTTATTCTCCTTTTTTGCTTTTTTCTCTCCTCTTTAGCACTTATTTTGGTTTTTTTACTCTACTTTCTTTTGCGACAACCGTTTCGATTTTCCTCTGGAATGTGATATTCCTTCAAAAAATTGAGGGGCCACCCTGACCTAAGAGGCATTAATATCCCTAATACCTCATTTTACATGTAAAAATATTAAAATGTTTGGAATGGCACCATTTTTGCACCAACCCTTTCTTCTAAACCAGCCACCCTTTTTTTGTTTTTGTCATTCTTTGCCCATAGGTGTCTACATCTTCCTTTGATGCATTTATTAGGCCATAAATACATCAAAGAGGGAGAAAAATATAGACATGGAAAATTGACCCACCCAAGTGAGTCATTTTTCCTAGAACCTTTGAGAAGATCCTAAAACTTGTTTAAGCACAATTTTAGGCCCATTTTCTGCTTCTCCTTCCCTTTTTTCCTACATTTTCCAAAATCGCAATTGACCCTTATGGGTCATGATTTTGGCAAGTTGGGGTTTTCTCTTAGAAAACCTAATTTTGAGCCAACCTCTAGGATGTTAGCCCTACCCTAGGTTGCCTTTTTTTCTTCCCATCCTTTTACCCTTCAAACCTCTTATAAATAAAGGGTTGGATCCTCTTTTTTCCCTAAGTGATTTCTAGAATTTTTAAGTGTTAGAAGCTTACCAAGTTTTAAGTAATTTTAGAAGTTCTAAGTGATCAAGATCAAGTGTATTCTAGTGTTCTTCTATTGCTCTATTGTTGATTTGTTGTTCTTGGTGGATAAGTTTTGGAGCCTTAAGGAGAAGTCTACCATTTTGTGGAGGTCTGCATCATTTTGTTTGTTCTTTCACTGCCACCAAGTTCCTTCTTGCATTTTATCATTCTTAGATCATTAATTGTGCATTTTTGTATCTCATTTCACATTATTTAGACATCCTTGTACTTTTGTTGTAAAATTACACCTGATTTGCATAGGGTATAATTTTGACAGATCTAAAATTGCAATTGCCACTTATGGGGTGAGATTTCAGTTTTGTCGATATTGGAGGAAAATGTTTGCTCCCAAACCCTCAATCTATGTCTGCATGCTTCATTTAGGTCAACATTGTTGTCTGCATTCTATTTTTTGCATTGTTTTTATTATATTACATATTTTTTTGTTCATTTCCAAAAAGGTTAACAATCGCTTTTGCTTTTGAACGGTCAGCTAAAAGGACCAAGGGTGCTTGATTATTGCACCTCCAAGCTTAGTCGTACAGTGTCCTAAGTAGGTCCCCAAACACTGATCAAATTTTATAAGGTTTTGTGAAGCTATTTAGTGGTATTGAATTTGTTTGGATATTTTGGATGTAATTTAAAGCTAGGATCAACCGTCAGATCAGATAAGTGCCCTAAGTTAATTTCTTAAGTTGTTTGTTATTTGATTTCTATCCATTTAGGTTCCAAACCTAGATCATAAATAAAATAAAATATTTTTTTCTCATTTCTAGGCATTTGAAAGAGAAAAGGCATATAGTTTGCACTCCAGGTTAAATCTGGTTGTGCACTCTCTTAAACCCTTATTGAAAAGAAAAGATTTATTTTATTTGCAAATTAGGTTTTAGTCATCATTAAAAATCAAGAATCATTTTAGGGTTTCCTTTTTTTTCTCGTATTTTTGTTTGCTTGCATTGTTTTTTTCATTTTCATAGATTAGATTTTATAAAAGCTAAACATATATGTTTGTTTAATATACATATCAAACAGTTAGATCCTAGAATTGTAGTGAGTCCTTAAATTCTTCCTAGTGAATCCCTCAATCCCAAAATCCCCAAGTGTAGAGAATATAGCACACCCCGCAGTCACCTTAGCTCCCAGTGGATCCAGTCGAGAATCGTTCACGGTAGGGCAGTTTTTCCCCTCTATACTATATAGAAGAAATTAAAAAAGAGGATATGATAAAAGAAAAAAATACATATGATAATGTGGAAATTGAAGGAACCACATCATTGGTGTTCGATAAGCCAATGACTAGTTAGAGGGATGTTTTCAATGTTAAAATTATATTTTGTAGGTTCATGGCTACATTCATAAAGAAAAAGTTATTATTTCCATTAACCCTGAAAACATGTGCAATTTTATTAATATTTCTTTGGCTAAAAAGTTGTAGGTTCAAGTAACAAAAACTAAGGACATAAAGCTTGAGGGTAAGAATATTTTTTCAATATTTAATGATCAGCATTGATAAATGTCTTACATTTAGATTTTTATGTTATTGAGATGGGTGGTGATGACATTATTTTGGGTTATCCTTGGTTGGATTCTTTGGGTACTATTAACATTAATGTACAAAATAAGTTTATGATGTTCTAGTATAGGAAAAAGAAGATAATATTACAAGAGATTTCTCAGTGTAAGATTTAAGGATCCAAGGGAAAACAGGATGCTATTGCGACAAAAAAAAAATGAAGAATAAGCAAAAGAACTTGAAATAGAGTCTATGGAGGAAGCAGTAACAAATCTAAATGAAGAAGCAAAAGCAAATTTCAAGGATAAACCAAAAGATGAGAGCAAGAGAGAAGAGCATAAAATAAAGATAAAATATGGAAGAATCAAAGAAAGTAGAACAACAAGCTAAGGATATAGCATATTGTCACCCACACCATCATGAGAGGCTATAATCATGGAGATAGGGTATAGAGAAACAAAATAACTAGAATGGACATTCATGGAATCATAGGAGCAAAAACTATGGATATTGAAGTGGCACAACAAAAGCTTGGCATCAATGAAGACCACCACCAATCAAGATTTCACTTGGGTGATTGGGTGATTAATAATGGTATCATTTATTTGCCATGATTAGAAAATCATATTAAGTAGTTTCTTCTTATATTTTGAAGATGAAAAATTTGTAAGGGGTTGGAATGTTAGGTGCCTAGGGATAGGAATATGGAAATACAATATTCTATTATACGATTGGCATAGACCCACACATAATCTATGGTTGGGTATATTATAATATTATATTACAAGAATAAGGAAAAGGAAGGGTTTAGGAAGATGGACTTAGAAATATGGGCATATAAAGAAGAGATATTTTCATTTTAAGGAATCCATATTGAGTATTTTCTTAGAAAAGTCATGGCTTGTGGAGCAAATTTGAATTATTAATTAAGGAGTATATTTGGTGTTAGCCTACCTCAAGGGTATTATCTATCTTTGTGTCTCATGGTGTGGATTGTTATTGTGGATTTTATTTATGGATGAATGATTTGATATTTTTGCATATTGGTGAATGATTTGATATTTTTTCATATTGGTGAATGATTTATAGTTAATAATAATATGGACTTAGAATAATTCTCTCTTTCATTCTCTCATATGGATGGAAGGTAAATTATATGGATGTGAAGAGTTCCTTTGTATAGGTGGAGTTTTAGGAGGAGATCTACATGCATTAGCAACCTGTATTGAGCTTTAGGATCCTACTTTGTCAAATTACTAAGTCCTTATATAGACTTAAGCAAGCTCCTAACGTATGGTATAAAATATTCATTCTTTTTCCTCAATTGTGAGTGTTGGTTATGTGAGGCTAAACATGTTTACATAAAACATTAGGATTAAAAAACTTTGATGATTATTTAGTCATAAAAGATATTGTTTCTATTACCACCGTCATTGTTTTTTAGAGAGAAGACCTTGGGAGAACTAAATGAGGATGAAAACTATCAAAGAATGAAGACTATATTAGAAGTAAATCCTTATGATCACAAGTATGAATTTATTAAAATTAAAAAAAACATTTAAATGGTGAAAAGAGGTCTACCTTGACCCGTTGGAAATCACCTGACTTATCTAGTGTTTGACTCAACTAGTCTCTTAAGTCACCATAAATAAAGTTCTATATTTGATTCTTATTGTAGTTTCATTAATTTCCACACCAAGATCCAAACATATAAATTTTCTTATATCAAATTAAGAGGCTTAGGTGCTTACCAATATCAAAGCCATCATACAATTGGTCCTCTAGGATTAAAACATGGTTAAAAACCTTACATTATAGTTCCCATCACAACATAGTATAGTAATAATAACCCCAACCCATACACTAGTGTTGGTTCCATTTAACCTTATTTAGGTTGACCAAAGGAAGGACCCACTGCTCTGACTATGTCATCACAGTCTCAAAAGTTTAGGATATTTACTTAGTGTTATTGAAGGGATTTTCCTAACCATATGGGAGTCGATTTAAGGAAGGAATGATGGTTACTAAATAAATTTAAATTGACTCCTAAGGTATAATAGATGTATTTATGTGATAGAAATAGGTAATGTATGAAAAAAAATCTTAGAGGAAGTACATTGTGTCTTATATTTAGGTCATCTAGAGTTGACTAAATTAATACAAATCTTGATCAAGTTATTGATGGTTAGGCCTCAAGAAGGGTGTAGCAAAATTTGTAGCAAAATGCTTATAATACTAATTTAATGATGAACATATGCATCCAATAGCGATATTGTACCCTTATAATGTTCTTAAATGGAAGTGGTGATAGATTTTTAAGCCTTAATATAAAACTCACAAGAAAAAATTCACAGGATCAAATATGAGATAGCCACAATATAGTAAGATCAAGATAATGATGAAAGTCGACTAATATGAGCCATTTAATATGTAAATCAAGGATTTTAATATATAAAATAAAATTCATTAATAAAGAGCCTTGATCATACATGTATAAATCATGTAGCATAACTTACAATATTAATTGATTAAAATGTATGCACACTTTATCACTCCACTTTCTCTTACAAATATGGCACTTGAATCTTGATCATTACTAGGAGAATTTTGATAAATTTTTCTCTATATATCTAATGATACTCTATGGAGCAATATATAGCCATTGTAGAATGAATCTTTAGATAATTGACTATTCCTTTCCTTATGCCAAGTCTCATGAATCTTGTCTTCTCTACTTGACACTTGCATACACATGACTCTATCTTGTATGCACACCTAGACATGACTCTTCACTTAGCATACCCTAATATAAATACATTTGTGCACACTTACATATAATACACTTGTGCACATTTACTCATATTACACTTGCACACTTATTGACATGAAACTTGTGTATTTCTTACACATACACACTTACATAGCATGTGCATTTCTTGCATATATTTACATTACATAAAATATTACTCACACCCTAATATAAGACTCAAACACCCAGGTGTTGTATGTGAGTTGGAGAGGAGAGGACAATCCTCCAAGGGAGGTCCCAGGTTCGAATCTCCACCCCACCAAAAATATTAATTGGGTACCCAAAATACAATAGATAATGTTAGTGCGGGCAAGGTCGGGTGCAACTCCCGGGTGACTTTGACAGTGTAGAACCCCCTGTTCATGGTCTCTCAAACCAAGGTGGCCCCACAAGGGGTTTTTTGCTTAAATATATATATATATATATATATATATATATATATATATATATATATAAGACTCAAACCTAGTCTAATATTTACAAGGTGTACCATAAAGGTACCATGGGGGTACATTAGCATGTACTAAATAATATAATATACTCCAACATCCCCATGTATTACATTATTTGGTTATTTAAGACTTTAGTCTTCGTCTTGTCTTCAATCTTCAAGTGACCTTGTAATACATGATATCTAATCTCCTTGTAAGACAAATTTGGACCATGTTTGATCCATTTTCCTTTTTTTTTGTTTTTTGAATGGTTTCTCTTCTTGTACTTCAAAAATTGCACACTTGAATCCATTGTTAGAAGATGCTTCAAAAATAAGTATTTGAAAAAGACAATCTAATATAAATATTAATGCTCTTTCAAATCTCTTACAATACTTCTCTTTGTAGTAACAAAAAATAGATGAATGAGATTTTCTTCCACAATATTTACATGGATGAAGACTCCAACAATTTTTTTTTTCATGACCAATTCTATTGCAATAGACACATCTTGACGATATTTTTATTGCTTTATTCATCCTTATTAGAGCTTCAAGTTCATATATCTTCTTAATAAAATAACATAACCATTTATGTACAACCAAATATATTCTCTCCTTATTTTCCATGTAGATAAATAGTAGATGATGAAAGTCTTCAATATTTTTAGTAGTTTCTATTTTTGAGATTGAAGAACTACTAGAATAAGGTTTTGTAGTAACAAGATCCAATTGAGTGTTCTCTTGACTATTTTGCAATCTTGTTAATTTCTTCTTCCTATATAAGTCTTCTATCATTTTTTAAAAATAGCCTTTTAGTTTACTTGCTATATATTCATTATTGAATGCATTCTTAATAATTTCTTCCATAATATGCAAATAATATTAATATATTTCCTTTGATGCAGACAACCTTGTGACTCCTTGGGTTTAAATAATGTAAAGTTTCTAAATTTAAATCCTATGAAGTAGAAATCCTTGTCTCCCATTTTTTTAGAAACTAAGACGTAATGAATTTTTCAAATTTATTTTTTTTAAGTTTGAAGTAGAACTCCTTTTGACTCCCAAATTAACTAAATTTGCAATAAGTTTTTATTTCAAATAAATTTAAAAAAGCTATTAATAAACCTTATAACTTCAATAATAAATTAAACTCCAAATAAAAATTCTAGATAAAACTTATCACTCCATATAAACTATAAACTAACCAAATAATAAATAAACCTTATTTCTCATTTAATAAAACTAAAATTTAATAAAACCTTTTAATTTAAACCTACATTTATCACTCCTACATTATTATAAACCTTAAAAAATATTTAAAAATACCTTTAAAAAATGTGCGTGCCTTATATCCTCTTCAACCACTACAAGAATGAATGCATGTTGATTGTTGCTCGTATTCACTAACTTTATCAAGTTTACTAATAATTTCAGTCTTCAAGTGATTCCTTCTCAGATAAAATATGAAAAATTTGTAAATATAGGAAATGAATTTACTTCAGGTAAAGTAAGAGCTATGTTGAGCCATATGTCTTGAAGATATTACTCTTCCCTTATGATGGCAAATGACTAAGGTGACATGCATTATGCAATTCCAATGTTTAAACTTCAAATATGCACCTTGGTTTGGTTTCAATTCACCTCAATGCTCGCCTTCACTTTAGCTTCCAATGTAATGTTGCTGATTTGCTCAAACTACACTCATTGAAACTTCAGTTATATGATGTTTACTTTGCTTGGACTACATCGATTTATGCTTTGATTCTATGATGATTTATTTGCTTAAATTGCTTGCTTGTTGGTTCTAACGTATTGCTCTCTCTATTGTAGGTTTGATTGCTCACAACATTTTTGGTATTTAAATTTTTTGGTATTCAATGGTAGTTGTAAACTACATGGCCATATTTGATTTCTATTGTATGTGCTAACTGATAACTATAGTTTAAGGTTGCTTTAAAAAATCAAAGAACTTTAACTCTCTACCTCTGATTTATGCTGGTCATCTTCTAGTTTCTTTTACTTTTTTTTTTATTCTTACGATTCCTCTCAAATATATGATCACTCTTAATGCTACTCTAACTACAATATAGCTCCTTAGAGATTCTTTTATTTAGCTGAATCACATCCTTTCATTGCTATCTTTGAAAGCCTCTTGGTAAGTCTTTACCTTGTACCCTACATAAGTCTCGATATTGTGCTATGTAAGCCTTGGCTATACACTCCTTTGTATATGTAAGCCTCAAATATTATTTTTCAAGAGCTTATTTATCTTATATTATTTAATTTCCAATATAATGGTCTCTATTTCTAGATGATATTTCTCCTATTCTAAAAGATCTTTTTTATTTGATGCTCTGTGTTGTGCACTTTCACTAAATATTTATGACTACCAATGTCAAGCCTATTATCAAGGTCAATATCCAATGACCTAAAATTTACATGATACTTTATCAAGATATCTATTCCAAATAGATAAAGTCTATCTCTTTCTATTTTTTTATCTCTATTAAGGTCTATATGACTCGATTCTTCAATAGTCTACAACTTAAATCAATCTTTGCCAATTTTGACCAGGAGGTTTATACAAGATATTTTTAGAGTGCATGAAGTGCTATATCTAATAGAGATACTAGAGTAACTTCCAAATTTAGTAGAATTTGAATGCAACCTTGGGAACTAAGCTAAATATCAGTTTCTCTTACCATCCTAAGACGTGACCAAATTGAGAGAGTCAATCAAATTCTGAAAGACCTGTTGCAGTCTGAATTGAAATTAAGAAAAAATTAAACTATGACTATGAATCTATGAATTTCTTGGAGGCACACACCCACTAATCATAGCTCAAATCCTGATATTGGATGGATCAAATATTTCTTCAATCCAACCTCTAGAGTAGGCTAGTATACCTTGTCAACTAATTTGTGTTAACTCAATTTAGCTCAAATAAAAGTGTAAGTTTAGAGATAGAAATGGGATAAGGGTTAAAAAAAATTGAGTGAATAATGGTTGAATAAAGCTAACATCTTTGATAAATATCAATAATTCTCTAATCAATCAATTTTCCAGTATGCCACACTTAAGACTAACAACATTCAAAAATCATCATCTTCACCATTAAAGAATAATAAAATACTTAGAGAACTATTTCAAACATCTAAAATGTTAATAATCCAAATTGTAGAATTAGATCAACATTCAGACTAACAGAAAAAGAAGCTCTCTACAACATTTTTTCAGGCATGAACCATTCCAATTTTCTACAAATTAGAAATCCAATATAATTAGAATTGACTAATAATAACAACAGTAGAAGAAATAAATTCACTGAATAAAATCACAAAGATGAAGACACAAGCCCAAGGAAAACATCCAAGTAATGCTCCTTCTATTGATTTATCAACAAAATTACAGTAATATATCAGGCAAAAACTCTAGAGCCAACCCTTAAAAATGAGGGTTTTGTCTCTTTATATAGATTTTACAATAACAGTAAAAGAATGGAAACATTACAAGGATTTTCATGCCAGATCAGTAGAATGATAAGGCAGTGATATGTTATTAAATTTTAATAAGAAGAATGAAGCCACACTTCATGAATGTTGCAACTCTAAGCTCTTCAAGTTGCTCGGTCATCAACTAAATCTAGCGGTTGAGCTGGTTACAAGCTGATCTAGATCCTCCCCTGTTCTTAATCAAGATTTTCATCCAAAGATTTGTAACTAAAAATGCAAGCAAATCTTGCTTCCAACGATGCTTGCTCTTCCCCAGTTCTTTCTACTAGTGCTCTTCTAGTTTTGCTACATCCTTTTCATATTTGAAATCCGTTGCTTCAAATTCTGTTGGGTCAAGTTTGACCAGTTTGACCATAGAATAAGAGCTCTGAAACAATCTACGCCATCCTTCAAAATCAGCTAGTTCAAATTCCACTAGGTCAGGTTTGATCAGTTTGACCATAAAATTTTGATTTCATGTTGGTTTTTTGGTAGAATTTTGCACTACACCACCATTTTGTTTTTGAAATGCACTACTTTGAATTCAAATTACTCCAATTTTACTATGTTGACTATGAAATTCTCATCATGGTGGATTTTAACATTGTTAATACTTAACATATTTTATTTCCCACATTTAGTCAATTTTACCAAACTTGTTATGCGTGTGGCCTTTCGCTAGGAAAACTAAACTTAGGCTGAAGTTGTTCTTCTGAATTCTACTACTCTAGTTTTCGTTGGGCCCTGTTTGACTATGTTGACTGTGAAACGAAAGCCTAGAAGTAGCCTAAATATTTCTTCAAAATCCAACGATTCAAATTCTACTAGACCTGATTTGACTGCTTTGATCATGGAATTTTACATTGCATCACGGGTAGGCAAAAAATAGCATAGAGCTCTTCTCAAATTTTTGTTGGGGCACTTTATTTTTCACAACTTCGTTACTCCAAAGTCCACTAGATGATATTTTACTGAGTTGACCGTAGATTTTACTTTTAGCAAATTTTCATACTAAAAATTCTCTACATGGAAATTTACATCAAATCGCCCTTTAAAAATTTGCTCCTCTTCTCCAAATTTTGCTAGGCGCTGCTTGCCCAGTTTGATCATGAAATTTTAAAACTCAGTGGAATAATGCACATATTTGAGGGTCCTTCACCACTTAGCCAAAAATTTCAAAAAATTTCTAAGTATATGGCCTATTTAGGCCTACAAGACCTACTAAGGATGTATTGCATGGACCAATAAAAAAGATAGGAAGATTACTTACCTTTAATGGAGTTTGCCTAGAAAATCCCATCAATCTAATATAAAAATATATTGTTTTAAGGTGTTACATAACAAAAATGTTATAAATATCTTACGTTAGCTTTTGAGAATATATCCAGTGGGAGATATCTAACACATGTTCTAATAAGATGCAAAAAATATGAGAGAAAGTAATTATGCAATATGACTAAAATATACTATAAATAGAAAGTGCTGAAAATACAATGCAGTATGGAGGTGATGATCACTCCATTAATATAAGCTAAAGAACTACATTGTACTCCATACATGAGTTCTACCACTATCTACTACTCTCTACTATAATGCACTTGATATGTTCTTGATATCTCTGATCTATCACTATGAGGCCCTTTATATAGGAAGAGATATTCCTTGGTCAACACTCTACCTAGCTATACAAGGGGACACCTTGCACATTGATACTTGTGCATTTATTACATTGCTTGAAGTAAGTAACTAACTTCCCCCTAAAGTAATCTCCTACTCTAACTATGTACCAAAGGTAGTACATTTACATGAACCAAATGATGTAATATACTCTAACTCTAACATCTTAGTTGGGAAAAAATAACGGTTATGATAGTGTTGGAATCTAGCATATTAAAAAAATAAAGGATCAAGTGGTATTAGTAAGGTAACAAATTAAAGAATTCATAGACCAATTGAAAAGTTATGTTGATAAAGGCACATCACCCAAATAGTTTGTTTTTGGTGATAAGGTCTTTCTCATGTTAAGCCATAGAAAAGTTATCTAAAGCTTAGCAAGTATGCTAAACTAGAACTTAGATATGTGAGACCATTTGAGGTCCTAGACGTGTTAAATCTAGTTTCTTATAGACTTGCTTTACCCCACCTCACTTTCAAATCCATAATTTTTTAATGTTTATTAAAGTCTTATCATGTTGATAAATCACACATTTTGGATTGCCGATCTCTAAAGGTTCCAAACCTAGGCATGGTTTAGGTTGAGCTAATTATGGATACATGAGGGACACAACTCCATGAAAAAAAGTGTGTTAGTGTAAGGCCTAATCAGACCAATATATTGAAAATATGTTGAGGAATTTCAAAATCTTTTTCCTCATCTTTTTGATTAATTGCATTGTATTCTAGCATTTTGATTTCAATATTGATATGTTGCATAGTATAAATTCTAAAATTTGATTTCAACATTGGTAATAGATAGCATGAATATGAGATTTCAAATTTCTATAACAATTACAACTTGTATTCTAAAATTTTGAACATATTACGAGTATTATGCATAGATTGTAGTGTTCCTCAATATTTTGTTTTCACCATAGTAATATTTTGGATTGTGGTAGTCATTAAGAAAATTTCTCTTTCTAGAAGGTAAGTATTTCACATCCTAATTTTTCAAAAAAATTACATTATTTATTTTCCTGCCTTGGACTAGTAAATGACATCAAAATAAAATTCATTACATTTCTACCAAATGCAAAATATTTTATCATGATTTATGTCACTAATAATTAATGTAATAAACACTTTATTTTTGATATGGTAATTTAAAATTATGATGCTGAAAATATTTTTTAATATTAAATAATCAATGATATTTTTAATTAATGATTAACTTGTGTCTGAGTGCTTGATAGGTACACCTTCAATAAATCAAATGAGGAAGGGTATCATCAGGATGAGAGATCTATATGTAGAACAACTGCAACATAGAAAGAGAAAGTCATGCATGCATCACCTAATTTAACATGGATTTACATTACATGCTTGAATTTGTTGTAATTTATAAATTCCATTTAAAAAGTTATATTTTTAACAATACTTGCAATAAACCTTGGTTTTAATTAGAAACTCTTAATTGATGTCATGGTTTTGAATGAGATGGGTTGAGCCCTTGCATGAAGTTATTTGTTGGTTAGTGATCCACATAGATAAAATAAACTCAATTATCCTTACTCTTAAACCAAGGTAAATGGCATAACTTGTTAGTTTTATTGTCTAATTGGTATTAAGAGGGCACACTCCCTCCATAATTTTTTTGGGTAGAAATAAAATTTAGAAGCCCAATATATGTTAGTATTTATGAGTAGGACCTTATTCAAATAATTTCTTGCACAAAAGTATTTTGTCATTTGTTTGATTGATTAAACAAAAGAAAAATTATTTTCTTGTAGGTTATAAATGAGAGCACCTTGATATGATATATATTACAAATTAAATATCTAGATGACATATTTTCTTGTTTTATGAAGTATGAGTCTCAAGTAGTTGATTAAGTTTGTATTATAACAAATCAATATAATTATAAAATGGATGGTTGAAGTAAATAAGACATTAGGTTTGCTTGTATTTTATGCTTTCTAAATGATTGTTGATTAATTAATTTTGTGGAAACTTATGTGAGGAATGAGGTTTCTAAAGCCTCCATACCCTTGTTCAAAACCAATAAAATGAATGCATAAATGTATGAGAAAGATAAGAAACCCGTCATAGAAGGTGATATGAATGTAAAATATAGGAATATGTGAATGCACATCAAGGTAGACATATTGGTTGTAAATGAGTGTGAAGATACATTTCAATGTAGATTGAATGTATATTAGTTGTTTACAATCATGGATACATACCTAATGTAATGCATATATAGTTGTATTATCTCCAATACACATGGTTGTATGTAAATACTTTGGCTAATGCTACAATTACAGTGATCATGATGTTCATTAACAATTAAGCTACATAAAAGGTATGTAAGAGATTATCACATTCACGATGGCCTCTCTATATTGATGACATCTTGTATTTGAATCTTTGATGCAGGGTCAAAACTTCCATGGAGGAAGTTGATATAAGGAATTTATTTGGTTCTCTTTGGTGGGGAGAGCATACACCTTAAATATAATTTATCTCTCTTGATCATCATCAATAGAAATTATGTTTTGTAATTATACCTCTCTTGATAGTAGTTGAAAAGTACCAATAATTGATGAATACAAGCAATGTAATATAGTTGAATACTGTACAATTGTTAACAATAGTTGAAATATTCAACTCATTAGTGTAATTATACTTTTGTTATTAACCCATTAAGAAATTAAAGTAATGTATTACATTTCTAAAAAATATAGTCAAAATATACCACTTATAATGTATCATAAGCAACATATTATGCTTTTCATGATAGTAGTCACGTAAAAATATGGTATACTAGAGCAATGTATTGAGCTGGGTTATGTATGCTTTAGCAAAACTAGTTATTGAATTATATACTAGATAATTATTGAGGTTATAAGACATGATATTTTTGTAATGGATATCATGTTGTGTCCCCATGTTGCATGCATGTTAAGAATTGTTTAGATACTATGAACATAATTTTAAATGTGAAGTAATTCAATTGAATATGCAACGAATATTATTTATTAATTGACATTCATACCATACAATAACTCTATTAGTTAAATGTTATATTTCAAGAATAATTAGAATAAAATAGAAGTAATAAAATACATAGAAGATAACCCAGATGTTGTAGGTGAGTTGGAGAGGAGAGGGCAATCATACAAGGGAGGTCCCAGGTTTGAATCTCCACCCTACCAAAAAGCAGAATTGGGTACCAAAAATCCAACTGATAATGTTGGTGCGGGCAGGGCTGGGTGCGACCCCCAGGTGAATTTGATGGTGTATAACCCCATGTTCATGGTATCTTAGACCAAGGCGGCCCCGCAAGGGGTTTTTCGCTTAAAAAAAAAAAAATACATTTGAGAATATATCATGGTTGACCCCTTGAACTTAATATGGACACAACACCTCTTCAGTACATCTTAGAATGTGAATAAAACCATAACTAAAATATAATATAGGCCTCACAAGTATCTTGGTAAGATATATAAGTAATCAACAATTGCATTCATCATAGCTTTGATCAAGAATTAATGTATGTAAAATACATGCCAACTTTTTGATGGGTGTATAATACATGCTAGCTTCTACATTGGCACTAATGGGTGTTCAAGTTTATCATATATATTATAGATAATATTACTAAAAATTATGAATAAGATAACATGACAGTGAAATCCAAATAGTAGTATATGAAAAAATATTCTATTTATGGAAATCCTAGAGGATTGGGTTGTTATACCTTTTAGTATTTTTCTTCACTAGATTGTCATTGAATGTTTTCCTATTGTCTCACACAAGATTGAAAACATTGATGGAGCTTTGCCCTTTTCGTTGTTTTTACCCCTAATATGTATGTCTTATTATGATAATTTTATTTTAAAGTTTCTTTCTCCTTGCACTCATAGCAGATTAATTCAGATAAATTTTCTAAGAAAAGTTGACTTTAGATTGGAAACATTGAGTTTCTACTCATTTCTCTTGCAATAAATCAATGGAAAGGTGCTTCGTCTCTTTAATTAGATATTCAAATTTAGTCATATGGAAGGAGAAAATGTGATTATTATTATTTTTGTTGTTGTTAATTCTATTAATTATAGAACCTATCTTGAGGCTACTAGGGCAATTGGTATTGGTGGCACAAATTCCTCATCCAAGATCTCTTTTTGTTGCTTTGCAATTTCATATACTTATTGGATAATGGTTGGTTGTTCATATTTACATCTTGGCTTGATCGTTGCCTTCAACCATGTAATAATGAATTTATAGAGCATGCTATCCACACTGACCATTAGGACATTAGGTAAGTTCTCTTTAAAAATTTAGGTCTTGAACTTCTTTCAAAGCTCTTGTGTGCATGCATAATGGTCACAAACATTTTTCTTATATTATTGGATCAATTTCATGATCTCGGTAATAAACTTGGATCATTTATATTATATATTGTACTTCTAAACCATACACTTGTTTACCTAGTCTCATAAATTCTTGATATCATCTCCTTGTGTCTCATACAATCACAAAGTAGCACCTTTAGAAATTTTAGAAGGAACTCATTCCGTTGTTCCTTCTTGGTTATACCATTGCAAATGCATACTTTAGTATACTCTTGAATGAAAGGCTTATCATATTCTAAGGATTGGGTGAAAACACAATAATTTTTCTTATCTTTTCTATAGTACACTTATTGGAATCCTAGGAGTCTACTAGGTATATAAGCTACGTCTTTGTACCACTCCTTCAATATTCACTAACTTTTCCTAGTCCAACTATTAAATACACATGAAATTGAGGTAAAAACTACCTAGTGGGTGTTGTGAATACCAAGTCTGTCAAATTTTATCATTCAATTCTTAAAAAATATATTAATTTCATATACACATATGAATATAGTACAAACCAAAC
Source organism: Wollemia nobilis (assembly GCA_028583015.1). NCBI lineage: Eukaryota > Viridiplantae > Streptophyta > Pinopsida > Araucariales > Araucariaceae > Wollemia > Wollemia nobilis. The sequence continues at coordinate 936,142 of JAQPPZ010017097.1, read as the reverse complement.
AACAATATATGATGGGGTGGTTACAAAATTTCCACAAGAACATCAAGGGATACAACTATTGACAAATATTTACCATATACTAGTATCCATGAGCACACCAAATATGACCCATAAGAAAGGTATTAACTATATATACCAATTAATAACAACCCCAAGAAATAGGATTGAAAACACAATAAATTACATAATTACCATGGTAGAATTAATTGTTGTTATCAAATGACATTAATTTAATTGGTTAGATTTATCATATTTCAAGGAGAATAAAGTTCAAATCTTACCAGATTATAAATTCATAATTGCCAAGTTGTAATATCAAAATATTCTAGATATCTCCTCTTAGATGTTTTTCATGATTTATAATTAAATGAAATAGTCAAAATGTCATATGAATTTAACAAATTTCTCTTCAACTTACATAATACTTCTCAATGTATCTTTGGAATTTTAGACCTAGTCTAAAAATTCTATGAGACATACTCATTATTTAAAGAACATCCTAAAGCACCTACAAAAGAGACATTTTGCCATGACTTTGATATTTTTTACTTTTACTTTAACCTTGACCTATCTTTATCACTATATTTTTATTGTACTCATTTCATACGAATATTCTATTTATAATGTTGTTATTTCTTAATGGCTACTATAATATTATAATGTATATACTCCAATGCTATAACACATCTAAATAACATTACAAATTTTGTATTGACAATTGGTTGTAAAATTAGATATTATTATATAATTGATTTTGATGAAGATTGATGTGAATGGATTAGAAGTTGTTACAACACTCCAAAATACCCTATTATGATCAATGGATCCCTTCTTATATACTTTTAATGATCTTGTGGATTCGACCAAGGTGACCCACATATCATCTCTTTATTATTCATGTTGAAGCATTGGGAAGAGATTTCTCAAAGGAAAAAAAGGAAGGAAAAATCAAGGGTATTCAGGTTAAAATAAATAAACCCTTTGAATCTCATCTCCAATTTGTTGATGATACTTTTATTTTAGGTTATTCCTTCCTCAATGAGACTATGGAGCTTAAATCACCATTATATTATATGAGAAGGTTGTTGCATAATTGGTTAATACTATATAATTGATAATATTTTCATTGACACTACCCTAGATTTACAAAGGAATATTGTAGATATTCTAGAGTTTAAAGCTTGGAATTACCATTAACATATATAGTTATTCCTTTATCTAACAAAGGAAATAAGAAGGAGCCATGGGACTCAATTTTGGATAGAGTAAAATCTTATTTGGAAGGTTGGAAAGTTAAATTCTTAACCACATATGGAAGGCTATAACTTATAAATATAGCATTGTAATTTATCTCTATATACATAATATGTTTTTCAATATTTCCAAGTATAGGATCTAAAATTGATAAATTAAAAGAGATGTACTTAGAAAAGGATGTGAGAAATTTTTTTGATTTCCTCTTTGTAAGTGGAATAATTTTTGTAAAGAAAATAATAGTAGGGACACATTGGCAAAATTGAATTATGAGTTTAGCATTAGGGGTAAAACATAGTTGTATTTTATTAAAATATTAAAGAGAGTTGGATGAAATTGTTACTTCAAAAACATATAGGTACTATTGATGCAATAAATTTATTTAGGAAATGAACCATACATAGGAGCTTGACAACATGAGACTTAATATTAGAGAGTTTGCAATTGATCATAAAATATATTAGGTGGAAAATTAATGAGGGGGATTTTACATTTTTTGGATCTAATGCTTGGTTGAAGTATTATCCTCTTATTTCTTATGCAAATAGCAATCACTAGATTGGAAATATTGTAGAGGTATGGTTAAAAATTATACTAATATGAATGACAAGATTTTTATTAACAAAATAGTTAAAGGAGAGAACCTCAAATAGAAGATGAGGATCAAATTATTCTTAAAGAGTTATGTTTTTTTATTTTTATATGGAAGGTTGAGTTGGTTTGGATTTTATCCACAGATGGAGAATACTCAATCAAGTTGAAATATAATTTTTTTAGAGTAATAAGAATCTCCTAATTACAAATATTTCCCTAGAAGAATGCTTGTTCATTTGAGGCCCTCCCTAAAACCTCAAAATTCCTTTGATTAGCAGTCCAAAGTAAGACTCTTACAAGTTAGAGTTTACAACAGAGAGGATATCATGGAACTTTTGGGTGTGCCTTATGTAAGAGAGATATAGAAAAATTAGATTATTTACTTCTTCATTATCCTTTTGCTTACACCATTTTAGGTTGATTTTTCAATAGATTAAGAATATATTGGGCAACTTCATCAATATTGAAAGAATTAATGAGACTTGGATTAATTGTTTCAAAGCTAAAAAATCATGATTATGAAGAATACAAGCTTATACTGATAGGGGGGTGAACAACATGAGATAACTTTTTACTTTTATTTCCCAATAAATACTATGCAATGTATAGATATCAATATCAACAATAGTAATCAAAGAAAGGCACAAAAAAACACACACAATAGAGACACCAATTTAACATGGTTCACCCAATGTGGGCTACTCCACGGAGAAAATATTTCAGTAAATTTTTTTCAATGAATCTCTTAAATTCCTTTCCATATTACAATGTTTATGGACCTCTGTGAAAAGGAGACACCAATCCCCTAATTAAGTTCATGGATCTCTATCCATAGGAGAAATCCTTTCTCCTTAGCTCTAGCTAGTGATCTTCTAAAAGAATTGTTACCTACACTACAATGGCTAATGGATCTCTATCCAATGAAGAATCTTGTACTCACTATGAAGACCTATCCTCACTACCCTAGATAATGGATCTCTATCCAATGAAGACTCTTGTCCTCACTTTGAAGACCTATCCTCACTGTCCTGGCTAATGGATCTCTATCCACTAGAGATCGTTGTCCTTTATACTCTATCACCTCCAAAGCTTACTCTTAGATCTATCTCAAATATGCAATAAACATAGTCCTATCTAGCAAAAATCTACTCAATATCTATCTATGGTCTAACACAAACCTATCCTCAAATCTGCACCAAAATCTGTCCTAAAATTTGCACTAAACACAGTCCTTCGATCTAGCATAAATCTATCCTCAATATTCATCCTCAAGCATTAACACAAATATTGAATCAGTCACAAATCAACTTTGCTGGATCTTCCCCAAACATTAATTCAAGGTTTGAACAAATCAATCAATCAACTCTGCTCACAAGACTTCTCAAAGACTTATCTCAAATATGCCTTGTAAGCTTCTACAAAATCTCACACAAATATGCCCACAAGTCCTCTCTAGAACTTGTCTAAATTTTCTCAACAAGTCCTTGCTAGAACTTGTCCAATCTACTCAATAATTTATATTCTCAATACTGTACTGTAAGCTTCCACAAAAGCTCAGACAAATCTATCCACAAGTCTTCTCTAAGAATTACCTCAAATCTGCTTTACAAGTCCTCACTATAACTTGTTCAATTTGGTAAATAATCCCAATCCTAAAATATGTATTGTAAGCTTCCATAAAAGCTCACATAAATCTGTCCACAAGTCTTCTCTAAGACACCTCAAATCTACTTAACAAGTCCTCACTAGAACTTGTTCAATCTCATAGAAACATATAAAGAATTTTTAGATAATCAATATGCTTCACATACACAACAATACTCAATCACTTTCAATATCTCTTTTTACCATAGAAACATATAGAGAATTGTTAGAATCAATATGTTTCACACTTACAAACACTCAACCTATTTCTCAAATAAATTTAGAATATGGAACAATATGTTTCACAGAACTTGAATTATCACTTCAACACATCCACTTGACTAGGCTCAACCAACTCAACTCAACCAATCACTCAATGAATTAATTGTTGCTCACTAACCCTAGTCTAAGCATACGAACACTCACTCACTTATTTCCAACAATGCTTATTAATCAGTATCACATAATAATGATACTCATGATCTTTGTAAACCCTAGTTCAAGTTATTCACACAACCAATCACTTCAACAACAATGCTTATCAAGTAATCCTCACGTAAAAATGATACTCATGATCTTTTTGTAAACCCTAGTTCAATTTCTTCACTCAACCAATCACTAAAACAACAATGCTTATCAAACAAGGTTTTATCAACAACTCTTATTCCAGAAAAACCTTCAACAATCAACTCAACAATGCTCACCAAACAACCCTTTTCACTCCAAATTAGTATTCACAACATTCAAAAATCACTCACTAGGAAGATGTGCCCATACATTTTGTTTTATGTAGAAGTTCCCTTAAAAATATATCTCAATCACAATTTTCTTCTTTGCCAATTTCAATGGTTAGATGAAAAAATTTCACACTAACACTCTTTCAAAATATTTATCAATTACAAAAATAATCAATCTCAAATACACCTTATTACTCCTTCTTGAAATTAGAAATCATAAAATCACACATAAAAATAATCACTCAAATTGCTCCTTATAATCTCCAATTTTAATAAATCAATCTCCAAAAATTAACCTTTCAAAAATAATATTTGCCTACCCTTTTATCTCCCTCAAAACACTTAATAACCAAATTAATTTAGGCAAAAATTTAAACCTCATAAACCATCAATTTTTTTTTATTTTTCAACCTTAGGCACATAAAAATATTTTTATTTTATTTCAACCTTAGCACATCTATAAATTAAGTGACCAACACAAATGACATCAGCGCATACCTTTGAAACTACCAAAAGGCCTCGGTGGGTTTCGAATGTAAAACCTGCTCTTCACCGAATGCCTTATCAAGGCGCTAGCCCACCACGTGGGCTGAGCACTCCCACAAGGAGGGGAAGGTGCAAGCCTCCCTTTAACCCCTTGTTCGATGCTTGCTCAAAATATGTGCCCTCTCTGCTTAGCCAAAAACAAACTCGAAGGGATTCAAACCTGCATGCCTTGCTTGCCACACACCCTAGAACCTCCACCATTGCTAACTATGCTACTAGCACCTTGGGTGCTATGTATTGGTGCTCCCTTTGATTTATTCCTTCATTTCTAGAGACCCTTTCAAAAAATGTGAGAAGTATTTTTCCTTTTTGTGCATGAATTCAATGGAGCATAGGAGATTCGATCGATTGCATAGGATTGTAAGGCAAATAACTTTACCACCATTTATACACAATGTTCTATGCCATATGACGTCGGCACACCAAATAAAATAACTTAATAACCAAATTAATTCAGGCAAAAATTTAAACCTCATAAACCATCAAAATATTTTTATTTTTCAACCTTAGGCACATAAAAATATTTTTATTTTCTTTCAACCTTAGCACATCCGAAATTAAGTGACCAACACAAATGACATCAGCGCATACCTTTGAAACTACCAAAAAGCCTTGGTGGATTTCAAACATGAAACCTACTCTCCACCGACTGCCTTATCAAGGTTTAGCCCATCACGTGGTCTAAGCACTCCCATGGAGAGGGGAAGGTGCAAGCCTCCCTTTAACCCCTTGTTCGATGCTTGCTCAAAAGCTGTGCCCTCTCTGCTTAGCCAAAAATAAACCCAAAGGGATTCGAACCTGCATGCATTGCTTGCCACACGCCCTAGCGCCTCTGCCATTACCAACTATGGTACCAGTGCCTTTGGTGCTATGTGTTGGTGCTCCCTTCGATTTATTCCTTCATCGTCGGAGATCCTTTCAAAAAACATGAGAAGTCTTTTCCCTTTTTGCGCACGAATTCAATGGAGCATAGAATATTCGATCAATTGCATAAGATTGTAAGGCAAATAAATTTGCCACTATTTATACACAATGTTCCATGCCATATGACGTCGACGCACCAAATCGAATTTCCAATTCAATTTTTTTACTTAGCCTTATAACCCTTTTTAGGGTTTATTAAATTAATAAAAATTAATTTATAATTAAATTAAAATTAAATTATAATTAACTTAAATAACTTTAAAGTTAATTAAATTAATTAATAAATTAATTTATAATAAAATTATATTAAATAATTCATAATTAATTTAAATTTTCCTTTTTAATATTCTAATAAAATATTATAATATTATTTGCTTGGGCCTCTTATTTGCACTTTGGACCATATCTGACTTCTTAAAACTGGGTCTTGACCAATTGAAGATGAACTCTTCTTTTTGTAGGGATTGAAAAATTGCTTCCTTTTGCACTGCTTACCGAAACTGACTTTCAACATCAATGACCATTCATTCTTGACATCAATGACAACTCATCCACTCAAAATATCCAACAATCTCCCTCTTTGTCATTGATGGCAACCCTATTATCTTTTCAATTTCCTTAACCTGTTTATGTCTTGCTCCCCCAAGGAAACTGCTCCCCCTGACTCAATACTCTCTTCTTAAATCAAATATCTCCCCCTTTGATATCAATGGCAAAGGGTCACCTTTGGGGCTCGGGGCTAAGAATTAGTCTCTTAGCTTAGCCCCTCCCCCACCTCCTCTTGAGGTGGTTAATTCTAGGGTGGGAGTATTTCTACTCCCAAAAAGCACTGATATTTACCTTTATCCACTTTCCTTCTCATCTGATTCTTTTGCTTTCTCAGACTATTCATGTTCATGTCCATGTTCTTGTTCCTGTTCATGCTTGGTTTTGGAATGTCTACTCTACACCACTTTGTTGTATGTCCATCATTATTGTACTTATAACACTTAATGTTATTATTCCTTGGAGGTGCAAATGTATTGGGATTTATCCTAGTGAAGCCATATCTATTCCTCTCATAAACCCTGTAATTCATTGCCTTATGACCAAAGTGATTACATGAGTAGCAAAGTGATTACATGAGTAGCAAAGTAATTCATTGCCTTATGACCAAAGTATAATTCATTGCCTTATGACCAAAGTGATTACATGAGTAGCAATACCCATGAAAAGGTTACCTATTTCTTAAGTTACCATATTCCTGTATTTCACGTGTCTTGCATTGTGAAGCCTTATGCCCAAGTCTGTGATATGAGAAATATTATTCATTGAAATTTCCTTGCCTTGACCTCATTGGTCTATTAGTCTCTTTTACCCTATACTCATTCTTGTTCCATTTGTTTCTTCTTTGTGTATTGTTCCTTTCCTTGTTGAACTTTCTATTGTCCAACTCATCCTCAGAAGTCTCACTTTCTCTTACACTGTCTCCTTCTGAAGTTTCTTCTTCTTTAGAACTTGAGGTTGACTCTTCTTCTTGTTTCTTTTGAGCCTATTCAAAATCAAGACTTTTTTTATTTGTTGACCATATTTGTACCTTGATCATATTATCTATGATATTTGAGATCTTTCCAAACTTGTGTAGCTTATCCTTAGATTTTTCTACTTATTCCCTTAGTAGAGCTACTTCTTGTTCTAATATCTCACATTCTAAGACCTTTGCTTCTAACTTATCCTTGAAATTATTTGCTTTAGCTATTGACTTATTTAGATCCTCTATAAGCTTTCCTCTCTCTTCATAACATTCTTGAAATTGAAGCTCAAGTTGGAAGTTTTACTTTCTTACCTTATTTAAAGTTTTAAGAGCATAAATAATCTCTCCCTCAAGATCAACTTCTCCTTTTTCTGATTCTTCTTCTATTTTTTTTCCTTTGAAAACATCTTCATTATTTTCTAACTTGTCTTCTATAGGATCACCTCCTTCTTCTTCTAGTGCCATTAGAATATTCTCTTCTGGTCCTTCAAGTGTATCCTCATATTCATCATCACTAAAATTGAAACCATTCTTTGTACAACTATCTTCAAGATGTCCAAAATTACCACATCTAAAACACTTGATAATTATTGGTGACCTTTTCTTAACTTCTTTTTATTCTATCAAAAATAGAACTTCATATTTATCATTATCTAAGAAACTATTTGATGAGGCCTCGAAATGCCTCAATCATAGCATGTTTTGAACTTTGAAACTACCTAAAAACTCTTGTGTTTAATCTGATATGCTAGTTAAGTTGATTTAATATGCTGTGTATTAACTATTTGCATGATCAATGTGTTAGAAATACTATATTCTAATTTTTACAGTTTTTGCATAGTTTTATGTTACTTTGTCATGACTTGCTAAATGATAAGTATGCTTAGGTTGATAGCAGCACTTCACTAGTTTTGTTTTGATATGTTTAAAGCATTTATTTATCTAAATCTAGCAAATAGTGCAAGAAAACTGTTACTGTGCAGCATAAACTGGTTTTCCAATGTAAATTCTAGCTAGCTACCAATGAATGGCAAGGCATGGAATTCACACATGGAGAGAGATGAAGGCTATTGCAATATGATAATGAGAGCTAACCCACCTGAGAAACGTAGATGAAATCACTTGAAGAACACATAGTTGTTTATTTCAAAGATCTTAAGAATGAGCAGACATCTTCGGAATGAGAAATACAGTCTCTTTGGAATGAGCGAACATCTTCAGAATGAGAAATACAGTCTCTTTGAAATGAGCCACTTCTCTTCGAAATGAGAACAAAAAGCGCTTTTTGACTATTTTTTGATGATGAAAAAAGGGAAAGAAGGTTGAAAAGGTTAAAGGAAAATATATCCCATCTGAATTTTTCGTCCTTGCCATCCTAAGCCACCATTCATGGAAAAGATCAATTTTGATCCTCTTCTAGGATAAACCCAAGAAATGCTGCAACATAATAGGAATAGATCTGTAAGATAGGAATGAGATATTCTCAGTTTGTAAATATATTTTAGGATATTTATAAATAGATAGCTCCCATCCAAGTTGAGCTAAGTAGGGGAAAATAAGCAAGAATTATAATAATAAGAAAATAGCAGAAAAGTGACTGTTACAGTCCTGTAACAGGGTTTTTAGCAGCAATACTGTAATTATGTTATTGAATCAATAAAGTGCACTAATTTTTCTATTCATGTTGTTGTGAATGAGTGTTAGTAAGATCTAGAGAGAGAGAAAGACTCATACCTTCTTATGAACAAGGAGGCTGGCCACTTCCAGACCTAGGAGGATGACTAACAACAGGTTTTTATTCTGATTTTGTTGCAGCACAATAAGTTGTAAAACTTGTCATTTCATTTCCTTGTAAACAACTAACAGTCTTTGCAATCTTAGTTTATTTCATGATTAGGATGATCTTGTGATTAATGATAGGCTTGGTTGTAATCTTCATTTTCAACAAGCTTTCAAATTATTGCAGATTGTCATTTTTAGAATTTACTATTTTATGCAATTTACTGCATTTTATGTTTTATTGTCAACCCCTGCACAGAAGATTGACAACCTTTTATTACAAAGCATTGACAGGACTTAATTTCCATGTTATAATCAGGTTTCCATTACTGCATAAGTAAATAGACTTCCTTTCTGCAATCATAATTAAATTTCTAATTTTGCAACTGTAACTAGGGAGTTATTTTTGCAACATAATTAGATTTCATTCTATAATTGTAACTAGGATTTCATTTTTGTAGTTAGTAATTAGTTTCCATTCTTGCAATTAGATTAAAGTTCAATTTATGCAATTTAGAGATAAAAATATCCTAAATCCCCCACACAATCGGTTTCACCAATAAGACTTGTTGCTCCCAAATGACCTAAGTTATAGTCCTATTCACTGCTTCTGCAAATAGCCTTGTACACTGCCCTGGATTGAAAAATTCATTGAGAATTAATGATGTGCATAATGGAAATGCATCATTTTGGTGTTGTTACCAAGGAATAGTGTTTCTAGAAGGTGACAACAGTCCAATAGCTATTAATTAGACTGAGCTATGAAAATTTAGGATAAAATCTAAATATAACAGCTGGTTAAAGTAACAACTATTGACCTATAATTTATGTCATTCAAGAGTAAACATGAATGAGTAAGCCTAGGGATGAAAAAGGTAGAATTACTCAAAAGGATCCTTGGATTGTTCCATTAAGAAGATCTTCACGCCTAAGGAGTGAATCATATGTGTTTGAACTACCAAAAAAATTGAAACAAAAATCACCAGCTTCATCATCATTAGAACATCATGAGAAAGAAAAATCATCAGACTCATCATCAACAAAGGATTCTGGACCTCTTAAGAGTGAAATTTGGATAGGTTTAACTGTTCCCAAGGAACAGGAAATTACGGTAGAGAGAGAAAATCTAGATGGGGATGGTCAACATGGCTATGTCCATAATGAAGGAAATGATCAAGATATGCCCAAACCTTCCAGAACATTTGAATATCCTATCCATTTGAATCCAACACAAAACTCCCCCATGAAAACCATTTCACCTTCAATACTTCCAACCTTTCGAGGTGTTGTATCTGAAGATCCTGATTAGTTTTTGTTTGAATTCAAAGTAGTGTGTCAAACCTATGACTATGTAAATGATAATCATAAACTTAAGGTTTTTCCATCAACACTCAAGGACTCAACATTACGCTGGTTCATGAGCTTAGAGCCAAATTCCATCCGAATCTGGGATAAAATGGAAACTGTGTTTTTAGACAAATATCAGGAGTATTGCCGTGTAAGGAATAGGAAAGATGAGTTATTCAGGATTAATCAGGAAGATGATGAAACATTAGAAGACTATCTTGATAGGTTATCCTTTATTCAAAGGAGATGTGGACTTGTAGAACCAAGTTATGCAAAATCATATTTTTGAGAGGATTACAAGATGAATCTAGAGAATTATTGGATTTGATGGGAAAAGGGGATGTAAATACTCTTAGTAATGAGGAAATTGTGGATCTATGTAGGAATTACTCTCGCACTAAGAAGGGAAGAAGAAAAAAGAGTACAAATGGCACTGATGTGAAGGACCTAATAGAGGAACTTGCAAATTTTAAAACTGATATTTTGGTGCAATTGAACACAACTTTGGGAGAAATGTCTGCAAAAGCAAAAACCATAGAACCTTTGGTAATTTATTGTCCAAGATGTAGAAATAAACATGCTTTGCAAGAGTGTCCTTTGAATAAAATTTCTATGTCAGCCATTTGTAGTATCTGTTCGAAGAAGCATTTGAATGATAAATGCTACCTGCTACCACAACTCAAAACTATGTTAGAGAGTCAGACTGAGGAACTCAACTATGTTGGAAAAAAATAGGGGGAAATTTCTCTCAGTACCAAAATCCCCCTCATTTTCCTACAAATTGGGGGTATAATCCTTGGACTATGCCTTGGGGACAATCAAAACCACCCCAACGTCCTTGGAATTATTCTCAATGGAAAAATTTCCAAGAATGGCCACAAACAAGTTGGAGTAATCCAACCTGGAATCAGAATCAAAATAACCCATCATGGAATCAAAACAACCCATCCTAGAATTAGAATTAGAATAATCCACATTGGATGCAAAATCAACCACAATGGAGTTAGCAATACCAGTCCTATCTAAGGCAACAAAGAAATCAAGGTCAAACTTAGCATTTGCTGCATGCACCTAATCAAAAATTTCAAGAAAAATAGAACCAACCACATCAAACACAACAGGTGAAACAACCTCAACTTCCAGCTCAACCAGTCACTAATCCAAACAACATGAGACAAACATCCCCTGTCTATGTGGATGAAGCTGAAGAAAATGATGAAATAAATGTTCTTGATTGTAGTAACATCCAACTTCATTCAGGAAAAGTTGAACCTAAACATGTTTAAAATAAAATAAAGGAAAATGAAAAGCAAGAACATTTGGAACCAGTTAGAGTTAAACCAACAACAGAGAAAGAAGAAGGAAAAACAGAACCACAGACAAAAAAATTACCTTCATCAAGGATAATTCCATATCCTGAAAGATTCAATACCATAGTAGAAAACTTTGAGTCAGACTTGGTCAAGGAACTTAAAAAGTTAACTATATCATTGCCCTTATTGTAAGCCATTAAGGATATACCAGTGATTAAAATTACTGTATGAGATTTGTGCATTAGAAGAGCAAGAAGAAAAAAGAAAGCATTTCGTAAGACTGTTCAGGTTGAAGGAAAGATAGCTGATTTCTTATCCAAAAAACTAGTACCTCCAAAGTATAGTGACCCAGGGAGTCCAATTATCATAGTTACCATAGGTTCAATACCAATATCAAATGTCTTAGTAGATCTAGCAGCTACAATAAATGTCATGACCAAGGATATAATGGAACAATTATAGCTCAAACATCTCAATTCCACATTTACAATTTTAGAAATGGCTGATAGGTCAGTTGCAAAACCTGAAGGTATCATTGAAGATGTCCCTATAGAAGTCTCTTCTTGGGAATTCCGTGTAGATTTTTTGGTTTTACAACCAAGAAATTCAGCACATGGATATCCCATCATTCTGGGAAGACCTTGGCTTGCAACTATAGTAGCCTTCATAGACTACAGATCTAGAAAAATGACCATTTCAAATGGTATTGATCTAAAATAGATCTCTTTGTATCCTCCTACAAGACACTCCAACAATTTTTTAGGTCAGTTATGGTTTCCTAACTCAGATGAAGAACTAGAAGAGTTTATTTCCACACTAGCCACCTTGGTAGTAAGGGAACACACAAAATACCTCCATGACACAGAAACTTTAGAGAATGAAACTATCCTAATGAATGTTCTACATGAAAAAGGGTTAGAAGAGGAAGTAGTAAATATCCATCAGTTTTTAGGGAATGAGGAGAACCAAAATTCTAAAGGTGAGCCATCTGTACTATCACAGGAAACATCTGTTTCACTACCACATTGGTGGCACCATCACCTGATTTTCCCTTCTCACTGTTCCATACAAGATATGATTCCATTAGAAATCAATGAAACATAACCTTCTTATTTCCTCCCATCTCATGATTGCCCTATTAACTCCCTAATCACCAAGTATGAAGAAGTGAATTTAGTCCTTCCAAATACAAAACAAATAGAAGTCTAGCCAGGCAAATTTTTGAACATTAATAGCTGGCTTACTAGGGAAGAGGAAGAAAAATTGATAACTATTTTGCAGAAGCATGATCATGCTTTTGCTTGGGACTACAAAGATATGTCAGGGATTCACCCTGATATATGCATCCACAAGATTTATACTGAAGAAGTCAATCTAGTAAGACAACCCTAGAGAAGACTGAATCCTACCTTGAGGGATATTGTAAAGGAAGAAATTGAAAAACTTATGGAGGTAGGATTCATTTACCCAATTTTTGATAGCTAGTGGGTCTCTCCATTGGTTATAGTTCCTAAGAAAAATAGAAAAATGAGAGTATGTGTAGACTATAGAGAGCTGAAAAAAGTGACATACAAAGACCATTTTCCATTACCTTTCATAGATCAGGTGTTAGATACCCTTGCTGGAAATAAATACTTTTGTTTTCTTGATGGATTTAGTGGGTATAATCAAATTCAGGTTGCACCTAAAGATCAAGAGAAAAAAAACCTTTACCTGTCCATGGGGAACATTTGCCTAAAGGGTTTTACCTTTTGGTTTGTGTAATGCCCCAACAACATTTCAGAGAGCGGTCTTAGCAATTTTTTCTGATCTGACTACCAACAATGTTGAGATATACATGGATGATTTCAAAGTATGTGGAAAAACTTTTGACTTTACATTAGAAAACCTTGACAGAGTTTTAACTCGCTGTGAAACATACCAGTTATCCTTAAATCTAGACAAATGTTTTATGATTATGGAGGAAGGAATAGTTCTTGGTCATCACATCTCTCTTCAAGGGATCTAGGTTGATCCAAATTAGGTGGAAATTATCAAGAATATTCTTCCTCATAAAACTTAGAATGATGTCAAAAGCTTCCTAGGACACACTGGTTTTTACTGCAGGTTTATTCCTAGCTTTAGCACAATAGCCAATCCCATGTTTGCCCTATTGACTAAAGATTATGAATTCTCCTGGACTGCAAGGTGTTAGGAATCATTTGAAGCTCTAAAAGAGAAATTAGTAACTCCACCTATGTTAAGAGGACCTAATTGGACATTACCATTTCACATACAGGCTGATGCTTCCAATACTGCAATTGGAGCAACATTAGGATAAATTGAAAATGGTGAACACTATGCCATCTACTACATTAGCAAGAATTTGATAGGAGCTGAGAAAAATAATACCACAACTGAGAAGGAATTCTTGGCAGTAATTTATGCCATCAAAAAATTCAGGCATTACATCATAGGTTATCAAATATTCATTCACACATATCACACAACCATTAAGTATTTGATGAATAAGCCTATGACAAGTGCAAGAATTATTTGTTGGTTACTGTTGCTATAAGAATTTGATATCACAATAATCAACAAACCAGGAAAAGCTAATGTTGTAGTAGATTTATTGTCCAGGTTGCTGAACACAAAGGAAGGGGAATTAGTTGAGGATACTTTTCCTGATGAAAAATTATTTGCTATATCTGTCCAATCACCTTGGTTTGTAGATATAGCCAATTATTTGGTCATAGGGAAAGTTCCTCCACATTTCACTTCAAAACAAAAAAAAACAATTGATCAAAAAAAGTTCTTCCTTTGAGTGGATTAAGGGTATAATTTTTAAGTGCAGTCCTGATCATGTGTTATGCATGTGCATCCGAAAGGATGAGGTATATGATATCCTTAGGGATTGTCATGATGAACCCTCAGGTGGACACTATTCTCTAAAAAACACAATTAAAATTTTTTTAGGGATAGGATATTATTGGCCATCTCTTCATAAGGATGCAAAAATATACATCAGGCATTGTGATGCATGCCAAAGAATGGGGAAACCCACTCATACAAATGAAATGCCACTACAACCTCAATTTGTTTTAGAGCCATTTGAGAGGTGGGGGCTTGATTTTTTAGGACCTATTAATCCACCTTCTCAAGGAAAGGTGCATATTATAGTATGCACTGATTACCTGAAAAAGTGGGTAGAGGTGTGTGCTTTCAAACATGCTCGTGAAGAGAAGGTCACCGATTTATTGTATACTCAATTTTTTTAGAGATTTGGAGCTCTACAGTCTATCACCATAGACCAAAGACCCCAATTTGCATCTAAAGTCATTGAGGCTTTTACAAAATTATATGAAATCAAACATAGGAAATCATCACCTTACCACCCACAAGCAAATGGCCATGTTGAGGTAACAAACAAGGAACTGGAATGAATCTTGACAAAAATAGTAGCTTTTCATAGGAGAAACTGGCTAGATAAATTACCTGAAGCAATTTGGGCTTACAATACTACTTGGAAATCCACTACTGGATTCACACCTTATGAACTAGTTTTTGGTAAAAAGCTCCTCCTACCTATTGAATTTGAGCTACTAACATTATGCACAACATGGGAAATTGGGATTGAATTGTCACAGACACAAACAGATAGGATTCTACAGCTGAATGCATTGGATGAACTTCAGTTGGATGCTTTGCACCAAACTAAAGTAATTTAGGAGCAGAGGAAGCTGTGGCATGATAGTCACATTCAGAAGAGGAAATTTTAGCAAGGATATTGGGCTTTGCTGTTTGATTCTTGCTATGAGGACTTCCATGGAAAGTTGAGAACTAGATGGCTTGGACCTTACCAGATTGAAGAGGTATTTGAAAATGGAGCAGCTCGTCTATCTCCTATTGATGGGTCACGAAGGAAGTTGGTAGTGAATGGACATTGCATCAAGGTGTACCATACACCTCTGACTAAAGAGGAATTATTGCAGAAGCTTGACAATTTGGATGCACAATAGGTGGAAGAGATTCCCTCTTCCACTTCAATAAAATCAACATGATCATGGATTTCAAGAAAAACAAAAAAATAAAAAAATAAAAAAAGCAGAAAACAAAAAGATGAATAAATTCTGATTGTGAATTCCTTCATGGAAATGATTTTAGGAAAATCATGAATTCCTTCATGGGCATAATCAAAAAAAAAAAAAAAAAAAAACAAGAGAAAAGGAGAGGTAAAAAAAAAGAAGAAAACAAGAAAAAAAGAGAGAGAAATGAATAGCTCAGCAGTGAAAACCTTTCCTAAGGCACTACTAAGTTGGTATGCATGAAAATCAGTTTTCTGGCATGCATAGCCTTGAAATTTTTTGAATCATCATTATACAAATTCACCAACTACACTTGTTTTGAAATATTGCAAAAAATCTTAGTAGAACATCAACAGAAGCAGTCATTCTTCAAAACTTGCATTAACTTGTTTTAATCAGGTATATATTTCTTACATTTTTTCATTGTAAATGATTGATATGTAGTATATAACAATTAACCATTAGCATAAAAGGTATTCATAAGAGTTGGCATACTTAAAACATGTTTTGAGAAGGAGAATATTGGTTTCTACCTAATCTTCGGAATGAGAATGCCAAAAACAGTGTCTGCTATCTTCTTCGAATGACTGCTTGTATTGTCTTCGAATTGAAGTTTTCTTTAGATTAACTGTTGTATTGTCTTCAAATTGAAATTGTCTTCAAATGACTATTGCACTTTGTCTTCGAAATGAAATTGTCTTCAGAATGATTGTTGCACTTTGTCTTCGAAATGAAATTGTCTTTGGAATGACAACAGAATGAATGTTGCACTTTGTCTTCGAAATGAAGCTGTCTTCAGAATGAGGAATTGTCTTCAAAATGAAGCTTTGTCTTCGAAATGAGGAATTGTCTTCGCAATGAAGCATGATCTTAGGAATTAGGACTTGTATTCGAAATGAAAATTTATCTTTGGAATGAAGAATTGTTTTCACAATAAAGCATAGTCTTCGAAATGATCATTCAACATGATATTTCCACGTGGCATCTAAGGAGGGGGAAAACATACGATCGGTAGAATTATTTGATTGCATATGATAAATGATACGTGTCAGTTGAGATATGATTTATCTTATCTTGCACCCATTAAGGAAGTACCAGAATCTCAGGGAAGTGACCAACAACATGCCACCATTGTTCGACGCTGATAACCATGCATGTGATAAATCTACGGGCAAAAAATATGAGTTAAAAACAAGTGAAGTGGATCTAATGGCAAGGACATCTATGTAATAATTAATAGATATGTGTTCAGATAAAAAATAGAGATGCGTGGCACCCTTCCTTCTAAAGACATAATTGCTAACACAAAATTATTATGAGATACAATGCCGATATTGCAGTTCATTCTGAAGAAGACAAACAAGGTAATTGAAAACCTGAAAACAAACCCTACAAGTCTACAAGAACCAGAAACCAGAGATCCAACGAAAGAGTAGTAGTAGAGGTGAGCAGTTTTTAACATACCAAAATAGAAAAATGGGATGAAAGACAAAGATGGAACTAGTAGATACCACCCACCTTTGAGAAAATCCAAAAGTGCTGCAAATTTTTGAAGATCGAGGGATTATGCCATTTTTGGAAAAATTTGATGGGTCCTCTGAAGATTTGGCTGGCATGTTTGTTCACACATTCAAAAATAACCGAGCACACATTAACGACATGATAATTGAGGTAACCCCTGAAGTTTTAAGTCAAATTACTGAGCTTCCATTAGAGGGTCTTCAAATTTCTAAAACTAGCAAAAATACACTGGCAAATGTAGTTAGTCAATTTCTGGAAGAAAATGATAGGGAGCCAAAATACTTAATACACAACAATGCATGCAAACCTCATAAACCATCAAAATATTTTTATTTTTCAACCTTAGGCACATAAAAATATTTTTATTTTCTTTCAACATTAGCACATCCTTAAATTAAGCGACCAACACAAATGACATCAACACATACCTTTGAAACTATCAAAAGGCCTTGGTGGATTTTGAACATGAAACC
This sequence comes from Wollemia nobilis, assembly GCA_028583015.1. NCBI lineage: Eukaryota > Viridiplantae > Streptophyta > Pinopsida > Araucariales > Araucariaceae > Wollemia > Wollemia nobilis. The sequence continues at coordinate 918,430 of JAQPPZ010017097.1, read as the reverse complement.
TACTCTCCACCAAGTGCCTTATCAAGGTGCTAGCCCACCACGTGGGCTAAGCACTCCCATGGGGAGGGGAAGGTGCAAGCCTCCCTTTAACCCCTTGTTCGATGCTTGCTCAAAAGCAGTGTCCTCTCTGCTTAGCCAAAAACAAACCCAAAGGGATTCGAACCTACATGCCTTGCTTGCCACACACCCTAGTGCCACTGCCATTACCAACTATGGTACCAGTGCCTTTGGTGCCATGTATTGGTGCTCCCTTTGATTTATTCCTTCACCATCGGAGATCCTTTCAAAAAATGTGAGAAGTCTTTTCCCTTTTTGCGCACGAATTCAATGGAGCATAGAATATTCGATCAATTGCATAAGATTGTAAGGCAAATAACTTTGCCACTATTTATACACAATGTTCCATGCCATATGACATCGACGCACCAAATCGAATTTCCAATTCAATTTTTTTACTTAGCCTTATAACCCTATTTAGGGTTTATTAAATTAATAAAAATTAATTTATAATTAAATAAAATTAAATTATAATTAACTTAAATAACTTTGAAGTTAAAGAAATTAATTAATAAATTAATTTATAATAAAATTATATTAATTAATTTATAATTAATTTAAATTTTCCTTTTTAATATTATAATAAAATATTATAATATTATTTTCTTGGGCCTCTTCTTTGCACTTTGGACCATATCTGATTTCTTGGAACCGGGTCTTGACCAACTGAAGGCAGACTCTTATTTTTGCATAGATTGCGGAACTACTTCCTTTTGCACTGCTTACTGAAATTGAATTTTGACATCAATGACCATTCATTATTGACATCAATGACAACTCATCCACTCAAAATATCCAAAAAATTATGTGAAGGATTGGTCCTACCATTATTTATTGAAAACTATGGCTTGAAAAAATCATATAAATTGAAAAAACAAGTCTTAGAGTTATGACTAAGTTTGGATTCGTATTATTTCCTCTCTTGCAAAATGTTTACAAGCATGATGCTCATCATGGGAGTGTGGAAAAATAGGTGCAAACCTCTTGGTAACAATTTTTGAATTTAAGGGTAAAAGGTCATCTATTAAAATGAAGTTTACACAAAGGATCTATGTTGTGATAAAATGAAAATTTCTAGAAGTTGAATGCAAAGGAAATTTGAAAAAAAGATGGTAAAGGTGGTGTCTTTTGGAATAATTAAGGTAGAGGTATCATCACTCGGAATCATATGGAACTTAATAAAGAACTATGAAAAGGCTAGGGCATTTATTATAGGAATCAAGATTACCATTAAAAAATGATGAAAACATATTTTGAGTGAGGGAGATTCATAAATTATTTTCAATACGATCAAGAAAAATGGATATAGGTACTAGAACAAAAATAGAATTATTTCTGACAATTATTAATTTTTGTTGGAAGCAATATCTTGGAAATGTCAACATATCTATGGAGAAGGAGATAGACTAGTAAACAATTTAGCTAATATTGATGATGATCTTCATCCTAAAAAAATTTAAATTTTACAAGGAAAATTATTGAGGGGTATTTTATCTTGTAATTAAAATGATATCAAGGAATTGATTGCAAAAACATAGCAAGGCATGATATCAAGACCATCCACAGGTGGGCTGTCACCAAATGGAAAAATCCAGGCAACATGGAACTGGTTGTCTTATCTAGATGTTTTTTTGCCATCAGATTGAGCAACGATGAAGACACAAAATGCATCCTCACCGGAGGTCCCTAGTTCTTAGGGCGTAAAATATTGTTTCTAAGGAAATGTGACCTAGATTTTGATCCTAACACCCAGGATATAAAATTTACACCTATATGGGTTCACATCCCAAATCTTCCCTTCCATTTTTGGCATGATGATATCCTCCTATACATTGCAAATGTCATAGAATAAATCCTTGCTATTGATCCAGTAACCAGAGCTCGTAAGCATATGAATGTGGCTAGAATCTATGTGAATGCCAATCTGGCCTTGAAACTACCAACTTATGTCAATATAATCCACAAGTTTTTTTGCAAAAAATAGCCCTTGGAATATGAAAATAAACTGGAATTTTGTGTAGAATGCTATACTCAGGGACATATGAGGTCTTAGTGCCCTGTTCTCAAAACCCAGACTTACTCGAACATAGATCTTGGGTAAAAAATTGAAGCACTCCAACCTAGTGGGGCCAAATTTGATCATCCTAGAGGGAGTAAAAACTCACACAACAGTGGGTATTCTAAAACCCATAAGAAATGGTAGCATCAAGGTCAGGCAGGAAAAAGTTACCAGCAACAACAAAAGCCTTATAAATCTCAAAAAAGTCCTTAATATATTAAAGGTAAGGAAATGGCGAACTCAGAGCTTCGCCAAGTAAGTTCCCCTTTCATATCTCCTAACAGGTTTAATATATTAAATGAATATGATAAGTTTCTCCAAGGAAATACCCTAATTTTCTCTATCCTAAAACATCCCCTCGAGGATTCTCAAAATGATGCTGCTACCATTACTTAGATCCTAGTGTCCTCCAAGCCTTGTTAGCATGAGGATAACCTCCCTCCCTTGGAGACCCAAGCCAAACTCAAATCTCAGCCAAATCCTTAAATCCCCCCTGAGCTAAACATTGATCTTAGTTTTGTTAACACCCCCTCCAAATATGGACCTTATCGTAGCCCTTGGGATGAAAGTGTAGCTATTTCCAATAAGAATACCATGGAGGAAATAACATCCCCTACCCTAAGCCAGTATATTAGGCCTTAAATCCCTATTTTGGAATAGATCATCCCCTATAAGTTCAGTTCCAAGCAAACTAGAAGCACTATCAAATCTCCCATCGATTTCAGTAGTGAAAAGAAAATAGGGAGGCCATCTAGAGAGGAAATTTGGAATTCCCAAACTGTAGATGACATTGCAAATGGAATTCAGAAAACCCTTTTTCCTAATATTACGTCTCAGCCTAAGGAAGAGAGTAAAAGTACCAAATCCCCTCACCATAATGGAAGAGGAGGTAGGAAAGCCCCAAAATATTCTAAATGAAGATTCTGTCCTAGAATGTGAGAGGCCTAAATGGTCCAGTCAAACAAAGACTGGTAAAGTCTATGAGAAAGGATATCAAACCTTCTATCATTATCATGCAAGAAACAAAAATCAATGCCAACAACTCTGCCTTAGTAGCTAAAGAAATATGGAAAAATGCAGGTGTAGTTTTCGATGATGCTAGAGGCACATATGGAGGTCTTATGTGTTTATGGGACAAGAATAAAGTTTAAGGATGCCTTCTCTATACTAGTGACAAGCTTCTTAGCATCCTCTTTCATGACATCAATAACAACTCATCCTAGATTCTCACCAATGTCTATGCTCCTAATACTATTTTTCAGGAGAGCTCAGTTGTGGGATACCATGAATAATATGAAAATACTCCTTTCAAAATATTCCTTGGATTGTTGTAGGTGATTTAAATACCCCCTTTATCCCTTATATAAAAAAGGAGGCTCTGAAACCCCAACTAAAAGCATGTAGGATTGGTGTAAACTCAGCTACAAGAGACCAACAAAATGGACTCCAATCACATTACACAAATGCAATAATGGAAGAAAACTACAAATTGATATTCTTATCATTCCTGAATTCACACCCCCTCTACAAAATATTACAATCCATCATATAGCAACCAAAAACCAAATAAACCCTAAAGAAACCCTAAAAATGTATTTTTTCTAAAACTGCTAAAAATAGATCTTCTTTCTAAAAACTTCTAAAAATAGAAATGAGTCAGATTGTGCCAAAATTTTGTGCACATATCCCTATTACAATAAAAAATCTTAATTTAAAATATTAGGTCTCAAATTAAGGTATAACAAAAGATAATAAACTTCTAACAACCAAAAAAACCTAAAAAACTCAGGAACTTATACTAAAAGCTAATTTTGGGACACTAGATGGAGTTAGGTTTTGATTTTTTTTTTTTGGAGAGTTAGGCCAATCAAAGATTTTATTTATGTAGAACACACACACAAAACCACTTGTTAAATTTCAAGGCCAACGAGTGTACAGTTCACAAGTTATGGCTACGGCAAGGTGCATCATTCTCCTCTGGTGAAAAAGAACTTAGCTCATACGAGTTCAACTGAATTGAAATCCTATAGCTTCTGGTTATAAATATTCTTTAGCTTTAACTCTAAAACCTAAGTTTTATCTGAATATGGTAATCCTTCCCACTGAATCAAGCATTTTTTGTAGCTCCCATGTCTGGTGGTGATCACCTTCTTATCGAGCACCTATGCAACTCTGTATTTTTCTTCTTAGGCATCTATCGTGCCCAATTTACTATCTCCTGTAATTCACCATCCTTGGTAGTACCAAGATACTAAAATAAATTAGAAACATTAAAAATTGGTGAAATATCAAATTCACCAGGAAACTCCACTTTATAGGCATTATCATTGATATTCTTCAAAATCCTGCATGGCCCAATTTTCTTAAGTTTTAGTTTGTTATACATCCCCTTAGGAAATATTTCTTTCCTAAGATGAACCATGACCATATCACCCTCTTCAAACACTTTCACCCTTCTGTGTGCATCAACAGACTCTTTGTAGTGAGCATTACTACTATGTAATTTTTCCCTCACTAACTCTTGCACTTTCTGGATATGCTCAACAAATGCTTCTGCATCATCACTAACTTGTTCCCCAATTGGTAACTCAACCAAATATAATACACCTCTAGGATTTTGACCATAAATAGTTTGAAAATGAGATTTACCTGTCGACCTGTTCACTGAACTGTTGTATGCAAATTTGGCTTGTGACAAGGCTGAATTCAATTGTTTTGGTTTTTCTTCCACTATGCATCGTAAGAGGTTTCCCAGGCTTCTATTCACTACCTTTTTTTACCCATTGGTCTGTGGATGGTAAGCACTACTGAAATACAGCTTGGTGTTCAAATTTTTCTACAACATCCTCCAAAAGTGACTCAAGAACTTAGTATCCCGATCAAAAGTAATAGTCTTTGGAACACCATGCAACCGCATAATTTCATCAAAGAATAGGACTGCATTCCTAGTTGCATCATTAGTTTTCTGGCAAGCAATGAAATGTACCATTTTTGAAAATCTGTCTACCACAAAAAAATTGAATCCTTACCCCTTTGTGTCTTGGGCAACCCCAACATAAAATCCATACTCAGATCAGTCCATGGTCTTGTAGGAATTGGTAGTGGCATATACAACCCTGTATTTTGCGTATGGCCCTTAGCCATTTGACATACTCTACATCTAGAGATAAACTTGATTATGTCTCTCTTCACTTTTGGCCAATAGTACTTCTCCTCTACAAGAGTGGTAGTTTTGGCTACTCCAAAATGACCAGCCAAATCCCCACTATGTAATTCCCTCAATATGTTCTCTCTCATAGAGCCATTGGGAATGCATAATTGATTACCCTTAAAAAAGTAACCATTCTAAAAACAATACTCTTCAAAAATAATATGGGACTCACCCCCTAGTGCACTTTTGCACTGTTCCACAATATTCCCAATATCTACATCAGATTCATACAGATGTTTAATCCCCTCAAATCCTACCACTTCATTCTCCATAGTGGTCAACAACAAGACTCTCCTACTCAATGCATCAACAACCTTATTCTATTTTCCCGACTTGTGTTTCAGGACAAATATATACTATTTCAAAAATGAAACCTGTTTGGCATGTTATGAGAATTTACATACCTAAATGCTTCATGATTAGTAAATAACACAAACTCTTTGATATTAATTAGTGCCTCCAATGTTACAATGCTTGCATAATTGCATAAAATTCCACATCATATGTAGAATAATTCTTCCTTGCGTCATTCAACTTCTCACTAAAAAATGCTATAGGTCGGCCCTCTTGACTTAAGACACCACCAATACCAACAAATGAGGCATCACAATCAACCTCAAACACCTTACTAAAATCTAGTAACACTAGAACAGGGGCTTTCGATACTTTCTTCTTCAAGATTTCAAAACTCTCTATTGCTACCGTAGTCCATACAAACTCTTTCCCCTTCGTGCACTCAGTTATAGGGGTAGCTATACTACTGAAGTTCCTAATGAACTTCCTGTAAAAGGTAGCTAGTCCATGAAATATCCTTACTTTTGTTATAGATCATGGAAGAGGCCATTCCAGAATCACCTTCACTTTCTCATCATCCATCCTCATGCTATATCTCGAGATTAAAATCCCAAAAATACTAAACTATCTTGAAGAAATCTACATTTATTTAGGTTGACATACAATTTTTCCTTCCCGAGCACTTCTAACACTAATTTCAGGTGTAACAAATGCTCTTCTTCACTTTTACTATAAATCAAAATATCATCAAAATACACAACCATAAACATACCATTATATTCTCGTAGTACTCTATTCATCAACCACATAAATGTACTGGGTGCATTAGACAACCCAAATGGCTCACCATCCACTCGTACAATCCATATTTTGTCTTAAAAGCTATCTTCCATTCATCCCCTTCTCAAATTTTGATCCGATAGTAGCCACTCCGTAGATCAATTTTACTGAAGTACTTAGCTCCAACCAATCCATCCGTTATATCATCCACTCTCGGCATAGGATACCGATACTTTATTGTGATCTTGTTTATGGCTCTACTATCCACACACATTCGCTAGTCACCATATTTCTTTGGGGTTAGTAATGCTAGAGTTGCACATGGAATCATACTCTCCCTAACTAATCCCTTATTTATCAACTCTTTCACTAGCCTGCTCAACTCTGCATTCTGTGTTAGTTTCAACTGATAAGCTGCATGATTTGGGAGCGCTGATCCTGGAATAAAATCCATGTGATGCTGGATATCTCTTTTAGTGGTAGCCCATCTAGTAACTCCTCTAGTGTGACATCTTTATATTCACTTAGCAACTTAGCTATTGCTGTAGGCATAACCACTTCCTCTATTTCTAGCTTCCTAGCTGTTAAGGCATAACAGAAGATAGCATCCCCGATCTCTTCCAGAAACTCCTTTATTGTCAAAAAGCTCTCACTCTGTCCATCCTCCTTCAGAGGCACAAGAACTACCTTTATACCTTCCTTCCAAAATGTGTAAGTGTTCTTTCTCCCATTATGGTTAGTATCCTTATCGTACTGCCAAGGTCTTCCCAATAGAATGTGACATGCATCCATTGAGATCACATCACACCACACTTCATCCTTGTAAGTTCTCCCAATTGAAAATTTAATTAAACACCTCTGATCTAATGTTACCTCATTCCCCTTCTTAACCCATGAGATGCGATATGGATAAGGATGTTTTTCACATTTCAGGTGCATTTTTTCAACCATGACATTTGACACCATATCCTCACAGCTACCACCATCAATGACAATGTTACATACCTTCCCTCCTGATGTAAACCTTGTTTGAAATATGTTCATTCGTAGCAAAGAATATTTACCATCTATGGTCTGCACCTTTGATTTGCTTTGTACCATCTCTTTCTTACGAGCAATCAACATCCTCCTTATCATAAGGGCTTCCTCCATGTCAGCAACAACTTCATCCTCATCTTGCTCATCCATATCAACCAGATTGACCCTTCCTTGTCCTCCTTGACCCCTTTCTTGGACATCATGTTGGGGACATTCAAATGCTCTATGCCCTACCTCACCACATCCATAACAGGTATACGAACTCCTCAAATCACTCCTATTTCATCCACCATCGTAACCTCTTCCTCGTTGGTATCCTCTTCCTCTTAGATTCTGCTCATCTTCTTTTTTAGCAGGTATTGAGGATTCTCCCTTGAAAAAATTAGATCCACTTCGACCCTGACTTGAAGAGGGCATGAATCCATTCTTACATATTCTATTAATCCTTTTCAATTTCTCCTTTACCTTGAGGGCCATTTGATACACATCCTCCACTGTAAGAGTGCGATGCATGTTCATCTCATATTGAACAGAAAAACTTAGGCCATTTACATACCTGGCAGCATTTTGGTCCTCCGTCTCATTGTGCTCCACTCGAATGGATAGCTTGTAGAATTCATTAGTATAGTCCTCAATGATTTGATCCTTTTTTCAAAGATTCTAAAATCTACGAAATAGGTTTGGGAGTCTATAGGTATAAATTTTTCCTGTAACTTCTTCTTCATGTTTGTCCAATCCCTGATATTTTCCTTTCTATTTCTCTGTCGTGTAGTCTATAAATGATCCCACCAAATCAATGCATGTCCCTTCAAATTTGTGCATGCTAGCTTAACCTTCTTCTCTTCAGCAAGGTTACTCCATTCAAAATATTTTTCTAGGCTATTAATCTAATTGATTAACTCCCTTGGTTTCAACCCATCAACATATTTGGGAACCTTGATCTTGATCCCATCACAATTACCCTTAAGCCCCTCTAGAGATCGTATCAGTCGATTTTCAAAACCGTGCCCTTCTTCCTCTAGTCCCTCTGGTTCTGCTTCTGCGTGGACCTCAGATCCACATTCCTCAAGTATGTTTTCATCATCAGATCCTTGATCTGCACGTGCCCTAGGATGTCTCTCTCCCATGCGATCAATCACACCAGTCAGCCATGCTATTTCTACATTTAGATCCTCTATCTACCTATTCATTTGGGCATATCTTCTAGGTGACATGCTTCTTTCACTAGTGATATCACACCCACTCTAATACCAAATGGTGTAAACTCAGCTATAAGAGACCAACAAAATGGACTCCAATCACATAACACAAATGCAATAATGAAAGAAAACTGCAAATTGATATTCTTATCTTTCTTGAATTCACACCCCCTATACAAAATATTACCATCCATCATATAGCAACTGAAAACCAAAGAAGCCCTAAAGAAACCCTAAAAACATCTTTTTTATAAAACTGCTAAAAGTAGATATTCTTTCTAAAAACTTCTAAAAATAGAAATGAGTCGGATTGCACCAAAATTCGGTGCACATATCCCTATTACAATAAAAAACCTTAATTTAAAATATTAGGTCTCAAATTAAGGTATAAAAAAATATAATAAACTTCTAACAGCCAAAAAAACCCAAAAAACCTAGGAACCTATTCTAAAAGCTAATTTTGGGACACTAGATGGAGGATTTAGGTCTTGAAAATACTTTTTTTTGGAGATTCAAGCCAATAGAAGATTTTCCTGATGCAAAAAAAACACTCAAAACCACCTGTTAAATTTCAAGGTCAACGGGCGTACGGTTCACAAGTTAGATAAAAAAGGAGGCTTCGAAACCCCAATTAAAAGCATGGAGGATTTTAACAACTTTGTCAATGCAAATTGTTTAATGTGCTTAAATATCAGGAAGGCTAAATATACTTGGAGCAACATAAGAGTTGGATCACATCACATTCAAGTCAAATTAGACAGGGTTTTCCTCTCACAGGAAGCTGTCCAATATTTTGGTGATGTTGCTTTATATCCTCTTCCAAAAATTGGATCATATCACAATCCTCTTATTTTGGACTTTGATAAATCTAACCCCTATAAAAGGCCATTTATATTTGAGGCTATGTGGCTTCACCATCATGATATTCTTCAGAGAGTATCCCATAGCTAGCAATAAAATTTCCAAGGTCTTCCTTTAAATTAGCCCAAAAACTCAAAACCCTCAAAGAAGACCTTAAAATTTGGAATAAAGAAGTTTTTGGCAATATTTTTTCTAATAAACAATCTCTCAAGGAAATACTAGATCACATTGAGACCAAAATCCAAAATGGGGAAGCAGATGTCGACATTAGGAATGAGGAAAAATAGATGCTAGCTAAGTACCACAATGTTCTTGCCTGCGAAGAGAATTATTGGCATCAAAAATCCTGAGCTCTTTGGCTCAAATAAAGAGACTCAAATAATAAATTATTTCATGTGTCCACCCTCAGGAATAAAAGAAAAAACCACATCAAGGAACTAACTAAAAGTGATGGCAATCTCATGACTGACATTGATGAAATTAGAAATGAAGCTAGCACTTATTTCAAAAATATGATTGAGGATGATAACGTTTGCTTAGCTGTAGCCCAAGATGCTTTACTTCACCACATTCCTCCTAACTCAATTCTTGAAATGGTCAACTCCTCTCTTGTTACCCCTTTCTAGGATGAAGAAATCAATTCTGACCTTTTCTTTATGAATCCTAACAAAGCCCCAAGACCCGATGGTTTTCCCCCTTGTTTTTTCAAACCTTTTGGGATATTGTCAGTCCTGATGTTTGCATGGCCAGAAAAGAGCTGCAGTACTCCAAAAGGATTCCTCAAGGTTTCAAATCCACATCCATTTCCCTCATTCCTAAAAATCCAGTTGCCAAGTCCCTACCTGACTATAGACCCATAAGACTCTACAATGTCATATACAAGATCCTCACCAAAATCATGGCCACTAGAATGAAAATCATCTTGCTCAATATTATTGACCCTTTCCAGGGAAGCTCTGTTCAAGGTAGATCTATCCTCGATGGAGTCATATCCATCCATGAAGCCTTCCATTTTTCCTCCAAGACCAAAAAGCCCACTTGCATCCTCAAGCTTGACATGAATAAAGCCTATGATAGAGTTAACTGGAACTTCCTTTTAGCTATTCTAAACAAGTTTGGTTTCCATCCCAAATGGGTTGACCTCATCAGAAGTTTCATATCTTCCCCTCGATTATCTTTTCTCATCAATGGGTCTCCAGCAGGTTACTTCAAAAATAGCATAGGTCATAGGTAGGGATATCCAATATCTCCTTTCTTATTCATTATCATAGCTGAAGCCCTAGGAAGAACTATTCAAGCTGCTTGTAGAACTGGTTTACTATCAGGAATCAAGGCCTCTTCCCAAACCACTCTAGTTTCCCACCAATAATTTATAGATGATACCATTATGTCAACAAGTGCATATATTTTTGATGCCAAACTTATCAAATTCATCCTTCAAGTTTATGAAGCAGTTGTTGGTCAGAAAGTCAACTTCAACAAGAGCAAATTATACTTCCTCAACACTCCCATGTAGAGATAGATTAATATTGCAAGGATTCTAGACTGCTCTATAGCTAACCTCCCATCCACTTATCTAGGCTTGCCTCTCTTTTATGGGCAACCTGCAGTTCCTATGTGGAACAATGTTATAGAGCGCATCCAAAAAATACTTGTAGGATGGAAAGGAAACCTATTGTCCCAAGCAGCTAAAGGTACTCTGACCATTGCTATTTTGAAAAGCATCCCTGTCTGCTTCCTATCTGTCTTCAGAGCCCAATGATAATTGCTTCAAAGATAAAGCAAATTCAAAAAATACTTTTTATGGACTAGAGCTGAAAATAAACAAAGAATCCATCTTGTAGCCTGGGATAAGGTTTGCAGACCCAAAAACAAAGGAGGAATAGGGCTAAGAAGAATTAATTCCCTCAACACTACTTTAATTTCCAAGCAGGCATGTATATTGGTTTTAGGAGACAACAATAAGTGGATTTCCATCGCCAAAAGGAAGTACCTTCAACATGGTGATTTCCTTAGTGAAAACACTCCCAAAAGGGGGTCAAATTTCTGGAACTCCATTATCGATACTAAGCACCTCATTAAAAAAGTAAGGTGGAAAATGGAAAATGGGAGAAACATTGATTTATAGAATGACAAATGGATTACTCAAGAACCCCTCCAAAATGATTCAATCCTGTCCAAACTCAAACCCTTTACTGATGAGAGGGTAGGACAAAAGATTTTTGATTTCCTTAATGTTCAAAGTAGGAGTCCAACGTGGATATCCATTTCTATTCCAACCTATCCCATTGAGTCTAATTTTTTGAATTCCCTCCTCTCTTCCACTATCATTACCTCAACTAATTCTATTGATAAGATCATTTGGGAACATACTGAGAGTGGAGAATTATCTGTTAAATTGGCCTATCTTCTCCTCCTTGATAATGAGGATTTGTTTCTTCCCTATGACCGTGTTTGGATCAAGCATCTCATCCAAAATATTTCCTTCTTTTTGTGGCTTGCTATCCAAGAGAAAATCCCCACCCTTGATCATATCATGAAAAAGGTATACCCATCCCCAATAGATGTTACCTCTGCCACAATGCTTTAGAATCCACTTCCCACCTCTTCCTCCATTGCTTGGTTTCCTATTCCATTATTGAATATATTTTCCATTCCTTCCATATCCAATGGGTTAGACCCTACTCCATAAGAGACATTTTCATCCATTGGTAATCCCCCTTCTTTGAACCCTACCTCAAATTCTTCTGGAAAGTCTCCCTTCATCATTTCCTATGGTAAACTAGCTTGAAAGAAATAGTAGAGTTTTCTCCCTTAAGCCCAAGGCTCCTAAGCTCATATCTTCTAAAATATTGGCCTTTGTGTTAGAAGATGCCTTTTTTATTCCCCCATATTCCAATACTCCCTCTAAGGCTGAGTCCGACCTTGGCAAAGAGATGGGTTTGTCTTTAGAAGATTTCTACCCTCCTTCCAATATTCATATTGAATCTATTTGGAAGTCTCCTACGATAGGGTGGCACAAAATCAATTTTGATGGAGCTACAAAGGGTAATCTAGGAAAGGTTGAGGTTGGAGGTGTTCTGAGAAACAACAAAGGAGAAATCATCCTTGCCTTTGTGAAAGGGCTAGGTGAACAGACTAACCACAGTGCTGAAGCCAAAAGCATGTGGAGATGTTTATGCCTTTCCAAGAACCATTCCACCAACCTGATAGTTGAAGGTGACTCACTTAACATTATCAATTACATCAAAAATAGAAATTACAGACCATCTTGGAGAGTCAAGGAATACATTGAGGAAGCTAGGACCCTAGTCATCGAATTGCAAGAATTCATATTTTAGTATACTTTCAGAGAATCTAATTGGGTTGTTGATAAGTTAGCTAACATTGGGATCAACATGGCAAATTCCTAGATATGGTACGATAACATCCCAGAGGAAGTTCAGGCTATTGCAGATCAAGAGAGACAACAAATCAACCTTCCTCAGTAGGAGGTCTTTCTCCAGGATGACCAACCTTATCCTCATGTTTAATATCAATAGGATTTTAGGAATTTTCATGATCCACATGATTATTCCTACTCATCATGGATTTTGGAAGGTTGCCCCTATCATTTGGAAAGTTGACCACCATATTTTTGTCCACGTGTCCTACCAATTTATTCGAGTCCACCTGCCTATCTCCTCCACTCCCATTCACCACCATTTAAAATCCTACTGGAAAGTCAATGCCATCTTCCACTACCCCCACCACATCCACCACTTCAGTGCTATCATATGTTACCACTTAGTGCTTCCCCATTGGGCCTTTTTATTTGGAATGCATGCTAACCTTTTTGTTAATTATTGGTACTATATTTTCAACCTTTGCAGATCTTGGTTTACAATGTCCAATGCAGCTAGCGTGAAGATGTCCAAAGATGAGCATGTTTTCAAAACTCTACACAAGACTCTAAGCCAAAACCCCACCCCCTATGGAATGAGCATCTCCAATCACCAATTCATCGTAGATATCCATGATGAGGTCATTTCCAACACTTACAGTGGTCAGATGTGGCACTACATAAAGAGCTCCACCTTGGCCAACGATCATGACAAGGTAAATATGCAATCCTTAATATTTATCACCCCTAAAATCTTGGGATGTGTGCCATCCCCTACCAGTCTCACTAGACCTTTCCTGGTGGATTCTCATGACATTAGCAGGTTTCCAAAGATAACTTTATGCATTGATATGCATCCTTGTTTGAGGTGGTTGCCTTGTCATGTGTGTAAGCCACCCCTTCCCATGAGCCACTTCACATTCGCCTCCATGTCAGGTCTTCCTCTTCCTCACTCTTTTTGACAAGGTTTTCTTCCACCCATTGCCTCTCTAGGCCCCCTCCCCACATCCCTATCCATTTAATACTTGTCACTTCATCCTTCACCCACTCATGTCCCCCCATTTCTATTATTTTCTCCTGTCCCTATCTACACCCCTCCTCAATTCACCTTCCCGCCCCCACCATGTCGAGTGACTACATCAAGCCCAAATCCCTCGTCTGTGACACCATAGAAAAAAAGGTCCTCCAGGATAGACACTTTTTCAATTTCCTTTATAAGTTCTCTAAAAATGACCTTGAAATTACTATTGCCTTCCTTGAGACTTGGGATAATGGAGCAGTCTCTATGCGGGGGAGAAACTTCATGGTTGATGTCCATATCTTAGCATCCATCACTGGCTAAAACCTTGAGGGTCATTCCATACACCACCACAAACACAATTGGGAGGTTGAATTAGCTAAGTTCCAAGGGAATGAAAAAATCCTAAAAAAAGTCAAGAGCCCAGGTATCTTCAGGAGTGACTTCAATTATCCATGGAACTCTACGATGAAGCCCATCATGGAATTCATTACAGTTGACAACCCTAACAAAGCCTTCAAAATATATCACTTGGCCTTTGAGATATTAATACCCTGAGCATTCCCCTGTTCTTACTCAATTTCATGAATAATGCCATTAAGTCCTGTAGAGACAAGAAGAGTCACAACCTCCCCCAACATCAGGGTATGTACAAAGTTATCTATACTTATGTTCTAGCCAATAGCCCTAAGCCTAATCCTATTACGACCAACTTTTCTAAATCCCTAGTGGTTAAACCACATTTTGTTGAGAGGAAAAAAAAGGCCATGGAAGATGTTGCCAAATTGAGGGTAAGAAAAAGCATCAACTTTGACAGTGTAGAAGAACCGATGAGGAAGTCAGCTAGGCTTCAAAATTTGGCCACCAGGCGAAACATCATAGAAATTAAGAATGATGAAGAAGAAATGCAGGACAAAAACAAACAACTCAAGGACTTCATAATATCCTCCACCATGGTAATGATAAATTCCATGGTGAATTACATGATGGACATCAGAGAAGGACTACAAAAACTCTTCTATAGTGGCCAACCTAGTCAAGAAGTTGATGGAGGTTCTGAAGCAGATAAAATCATAGTGAATATGGAACCTAAGGAAGATGAGCCTGAGGACACTGAGAAGAATGATACTAAGGAAGAGGAGAAAACCTTGACTGAGGACTAATTTCCTCATTCCTTGTTTCGCTACTCCTACGACTACCATGAGTGATACCTGGTTTGTTTTAGCTAATATAAGTCTTTTTGGTTTCTCGTCTTCCCTATGTGGAAGCATGCATACCATTAGCTATAATTTTTTGTTTAAATTTTGTATCTATTTTGGTAGTGTCCTCAAGTATGAGGTTGCATCCTCATTTTGTGGTTACTATTATAATTTTTGGATTCTCAGGTCTGAGGCTGCGTCCTCATATGTTGCTTATGTCAGTACTTGCCCTACTAAGGACTTTAAGCTTATCTCTTATTATGACATATCCATAATGGTTAATTTTGTAATTAGGTTAAGGGATCCTTAAAAACCCTATCAAAAATATAAAGTATCTTATTTACCAAAAATAAAAAAACATAGCAATTTGAGGAAGATGAAGAAAATCTTTCATAAAAATGTAGATAAAGAGTATCTTTGATAGAAAGACAAGTTGAGTATGGTCTAATTAACTTAAACATAAATATAATATTTTATTATTTTTATGTGAGTGGTAGCATAGAAGCCACACATAGCTTATTTAAAACGTATATTGCTTAGTTTATACAATTCACCATTAAAATAAAAACCATTGAAATATCACATAATAAATACAAACAAGAAATTTATGAAACCTTAACAAAACTTATACACTATTGGCTTCTAGTGAATGATGGCTAAATTCTAAAAATATAAATCTATTTTTCATAATTTATTTGTCATCTCTTTTTTTTCTTTATATATATACACATTATTAAATTCCAAAAATATAATATTTATATGTTTTTTACATTTTGGTTTATGTGAAATTAAAATTGGTCCCACCTATATTACATCATGGTTATAAAGTGGTCTTACAACAACTTGGCTATGATGCTTGTATCATTTAGAAAAATTCAAATGTGGGTATACTCCTTAAAGTCAAGGTATTCAACTACTTGAGCTATTTTCATTTCATATATATATATATATATATATATATATATATATATAAGATATGTGTGTGTGTTTTAATTGTATTAGAAAATTTGTTATAATATAAATTTAAAATCGTATAATTTGTAACCAAATATCTCTTTTTCCCTAGAGAGAGAGATTACATGTGCATGAAGAAATATGGGTGTAGGGCAAGTTGGAAAGGATTTAGGGTTTGGGGTAGCATTTCTCTATGACTCAAGGTGAACATTACTTGTGTATGAAGAAATTTATTGTATAGTTGTTCCTTTAAAAAACAAATAATGGGAAGGAAAATAGGGTTTGGGATAACCTTTCTTTGTGGCTACAGGTAGACATTACTTGTGCATGAAGAAAGTTAGGTGTAAGCGAATTGGAAGGGAGCTAGGGTTTGGGGTAGAAATTTTATATGGATGAAGGAAAATATTACCTATGCATAAAGAAAGCTAGGTGCATGGTGAGTTGGAAGGAAGTTAGGGTTTGATGTAGCATTTCTATGTGACTAAAGGTAAACATTACCTATGTGTGAAGTAATTTATCTGTGATTGAAGGTAGACATACCCATGAGGGGAAGATCAAAACAACATACCTATGCATGAAGAAATTTGGGTGTAGGAAAATAAACCAAGCTCTACCATGGTTCCATTACCAAAAAATTTCATTGGTAATTAAAAAAATATTGCTTGTTCTTCATGTTTTTATTTTTAGAGTAGTTCTTTGTAAGGAGTGAAATATATGGTACATTTGTTATCTATCTATATATGTATATATCTATTTATATATATGTATATATACATATATGTATATGTATATGTATATGTATATATATATATATCTATCTATATATGTATCTCTCTCTCTCTCTATATATATATATATATATAGGACAAAATAATAGTTGGAAAGAAAACACAATAGTGGTTGAAAGCTAACAATACAATGAACAATGGCTTCAAGGAGCCACAAGATGAAGAAGGGCATGTAGTGAAGATGATAGTCGAAAGAAAAATAAAGTAAACAATATGGAGTCCAATATTAAAAAAATTATAGAGCAATCATATTTTTCAAAAAATTCTAGAGTAGAGCACCTAAAAAAGGGTATATCAAAGGGAATATTGAATCAAGGCATGTTGTATGAAACAATATGGAATGAATAAATAGAAGCAATGGATTATTTAGAGGGACCATTTAAAAATTCAAGTAAATTGATCTTTTGTTTCCAAGAGGAGCATATGTAACTTTAGAACAAGAGGACTAAGAATTCCACAAACCAAACTCTTAAATAAGTGAAGGGAAGCATAATAAAAGTAGAGATAAAAGAAAATATCCCAAATATAACATTGAGTCAAGGCCAAGAGTTTTTAAATTGAAAACCCTCTTATCTAAATAAGGGAAGAGGTAAGAGAAAATATTGCATCGAAAAATAAAAGAAGATAGTTAAAATGGTGGGAAGGAAGATTTGATGCTAAAACAAGTCTTTCCATTAAAAAATAAAGCTCTGGCGGGTAGGTTCATGGGATGCTCAATGAAAATAATTTTTTTTTGTGATTGGATAAAGTCAATATGATTGGAGTTACTAGGATATATCCCAACATACCTTTCAATAAAAAAATGTTGGATAGCCTTTGTATTGCAAAAATTAGAAGATGCCAAAACTATTAAAAAGTGAATATGGAGATTGTTAGGATCCCATCGTAGCCTTATTATGTAATTATCCCCTTCCTAACAAAGAAACGCAAATATTATGTCATATTTTTTAATGTGTATAGGGACCCCAAGCCAACCGTATGAACCTAAGTGGTTGCCAAACAAAATATGTTTCAAGATACGTATTATCCCTAAAAACCCAAACCCCACACACTTCAAACCCCACACAAACATGCATAAGTTTTTCTTGTCATTTTTCGTAAAAAAATTAAAACAACAATGTAAAACCCTAGGGTTCATTTTACCAATAAATAAATATATAAAACAAAAGAAAAAGGGATAAAAATGGACTAACTAACACTGTACTCCCTCCAACACCCACTTTTGCACTACCGCTAGACATATTGTCCACTCAAGTAGTTAGATTGCAAGTGCTCTGCATCAAATTCACCCCCACACCTCTCTCTCTAAATACTCTCGTAGCATGCTATGCAAATAAAAACTCACACCGTGCGATGAACCTTTTATACCTGTGCACCCTCAACCATCTCAAACAATTGGTGACCACCTGGGACGGTTTCCAACTACCCACAATTGGGTGGTTGCCAACCATTTTCTACTAGATGGTTATACCAACTGCCTAATCTTAGATGGGTGGGATGTTGGCAACCACTCATCCCAAAACAAGTGTTCCAACCCTCTAACCTCGAACGATTCCTTCAAAATCCTAAATTTTCCCCATTCAATGCCAAATTTCTCCCTTCTATTTTCTAGTTGCCCATTAACATTTTATCAAGCATTTTGTTGTTGATGTCTTATTATTCCTCTAAATCACTACTTGATGGGTAGATATAACCCATAAAAATTTGTCTCAAACAAGTCCAATACGTAAAAACTCAATCTTGACATCACGTGTGTCTAAGAGTCTTTACCTAAAGCTATCATTAGCCCTCTTCTATTGGGGCAAAAGCAAAATTTTTCTTCTCAACTCAAAATACAATTCAAGAAATTTGGTACACGCCATGCCTATGACTATATGATTACTCACACACACACACACACAAGTGAAGCATCGTAAGGATACCTACAAATGACTAGTCATCTTACCACATCAAATGGTCTCAAAATTTTGTTGAAAGTAAAGGTTAAAAAGTATGAAGAACACAAGCTTATACTGAGAGGGGGGTGACCAGTATAATATCATTTTTTACTTTTCTTTTCCAAATAGTATTAATCAATATAATCAATGTCAATATCAATAGAAATAACCAAAGCAATGCACAAATAATCACACACAATAGAGACACCAATTTTAATGTGGTTCACCCAATGTGGGCTACCTCCATAGAGAAAATATTTCTCAAATAATATCATGGGAATCCTTCCAAATTATAATGTTTATGGACCTCTGTCCAAAAGAGATGATCCTCTAAATCTCAAGTTCGTGGATCTCTTCCACAGGAGAACTATTTCCCATTCTACTATGGCTAGTTATCTTCTAGAAGACTTTGTCTCTCTGCTGCACTAACTGCTGGATCTCTCTCCACTTGAAGAATCCTCACTCAGAAGATCTATATTTAATTGTCCTTGTTGCTGGATCTCCCTCCACTGAGACTCTGTCACCTCCAAAGCTCTATCAATAGGTTCGCTCAAAACCTTCTCAAATTTGCTCAAAAAGTCCACTCAAAACCTGCTCAAATTTGCTCAATAGGTCCACTCATAACCTGCTCAAATATTCTCAATAGGTCAACTCAGAACCTGCTCAAATATTCTCAATAGGTCCACTTAGAACCTGTTCAAATCTTCTCAATAGGTCCACTCAGAACCTACTCAAATATGCTCAATAGGTCCACTAAGAACCTAATCAAATATGCTCAATAGGTCCACTCAGAACCTGCTCAAATATGCTCAATAGAGCCACTCAGAACCTGCTCATATATGCACAATAGGTCCACTCAAAACCTGCTCAAATATTCTCAACAAGCTCACTAAAAATTTGTCCAAATATTCTCAACAATATCACTCAAAACTTGTCCAAATATGCATAATAAGTCCTCTCTAGGATGTTTCTCAAATATGGATAGCAAGCTTTCACAAAAGCTTACACAAAATCAGTCCAAAAGCCTTCTCAAAGACTTGCTCAAATCTGCTTAACAAGTCCACACAGAACTTGTCCAATCTCACAGAAACATAAAGAGATTTTTTAGAGACTCAATATGTTCTACACTCAATGCTCAATCATTTTCTCAACTCAATATAATAGAAACATAAAGAGAATTTTTAGAGACTCAATATGTTCTATTATCAAAGCTCAATCTCAAGTCAATCAAGATATAGAATAGTTTGTTTCATGGAAATTAAACAACCACATGCATCCACTTGACTAGGCTTAATCAACTCTACTCAACCAATCACTTCAAGGAACAACCCTTTCAAAAAATCCCTAGTCCAAGCATGTATCAACAAACTCAAAATGTTTCCAACAATGCTCAACCAAAAATATCATATAACAATGATACTCATGTTATTTTCTAACTCAAGCTCAAGTTCTTTGCACAACTCACTTAAAAAATAATGCTTATAACACACTCTTCATATAACATTGATACTCATGTTCTTTTCTAACTCAAGTTCAAGTTCTTTGCATAACCAATGGGATTCAACAACAATGCTTATAAAATAAGGTTTTATAACAAATTTCAATCTAGGAAACCTTGAAGCATTAAACCAATCACTTTCTAAAAGGAAACCACAATCAATCATTTTCTCTCCAATGATATTTTCAGAAATCAACCACCCAATCAAGTCAATGGAGAATATTGCCCATACCTTTTTGATGCCTAAGAGTTGTCGACAGAATCTGTCAAACTCAACACACTCTCATATATATATCATTTTCAATCACAAAGAGGTTAGAGGAATTGAGTAATATCACAACAATAAAATAATATCCTAATAACACCTTATTACTCCTACTCAATAAAATTCACCATGTCCTCTCACAAAAGAATTAATCCCTTTTGAAAAAGAACAAATCAAACTCACTTATGAACTTCTTTTACAAAACTAGAAATATCTCTTTACACACACTTTTTTTCTCCTTCTAAGCAATTTAATAAAATAGCCCTTGAAAAATACTTTCCAATGATATATAATATGCTACCCTTCCAAAAATAAAACCTTCAAAAATTTCCCAATATTCTAGGGCATAGCAATACCCTTATTTCTCCTTAAGGCTATTTAACAAAAATAAAATATATAAAAAATTAAACTTGTCTTTGCCTCATGGAGGGATTTGATCCCCCAAATTATTCCTTTCCAATGCCTTAGTCGTAGCCAAGCTGCCTTTGGGCCATGCGCCCTCACGTGCCTAAGAAGGCATGACCACCATTAAGTACCTCACGAAAAGTGCTTCCAAAAATCAAAACGTGTTCCTTGCAAGTAAACCTCAAGCGAATCAAACACAAGACCTATTTAATGTTGCCAAGCCAACATACCACTAGGACACGCTGGCCTATGTGCTTAATTCCTTTGAACGTTCTCCCCTTTAGCCTTTACAAATTTCGTAAAACCTTCGAAAATCAAAGCTCTCTTCGCATGCGCTCAATGGAAATTGCACTGGATGCTTTGACTAAGATTTTTGTTGGCATTTATATAATGCCCTTTGTCCTCTTATGCAATCACATCGGCACTTCGAATAATTTCAACGTTGACGTGATTTTTAATTTATAATTAATTTAAATTTAAATATTATAAATTAAAAAAAACCAACCTTAGGTTTAATTAAATATTATTTATAAAATTTAAATTCCTTGTGAATTTAAATAATTTATGAATAATTATTAAATCTCCTTTTTAACCTTTGAAATACCCCACCTTGGGTTTTTATAAATCGATCACTTAACCTGTGCTCCCAATAATATTAAAATATTATGGAGCCTTTTCCTTTCACTTTTGCACTGATGAAGCTTTATCTTGGATGACTTGGGCAACTTTATTTCTTGTCAAATTCCTTGATAAGAGTGATAACTCTATCAAGTGACATCAATGACAAATTTGACTTATAGGACTCAAAATGTCAACAATCTCCCCCTTTGTCATTGATGACAACCCTTATTCTTTTACTAAAACCCGACCTTCTTTTTCGCTCCCTCTGGGACTTTTCTCCCCCTGGCTTAATGCTCTCTCAAATATCAAGTCTCTCCCCATATAAAATCTCTCCCCAATATACACAAATATCTCCCCCTTTGACATTAATGGAAAAGGGTCACCTTTGGGTCTCGGGGCTAAGAATGAGCCTCTTAGCTTAGCCCCTCCCCCACTTCCACATGAGGTGGTTAATTTTGAGGTGGGAGTATTTCTACTCCTCGAAAACACTATTCTCTGTCTTTATATTTCTCTCTCATTTTTTGAGTTTTCTAAATCCTCTCACTATTTCTTTCCAAGTCGTCATCCTTGTTCCTGTCATCACTTCTATTCCTGTTCTTGTTCTTGTTCTCACCCTTGTTCCTATTCTTATTCTTTTATGAGTCTCTATCCCTGTTCTTTTCTGAGTCTCTTTTCCTTTTCATCTTCCTATTTTTGTTCATGTTCCTATTTTTGTTCATATTCCTGTTCTTGTTAATGCCTATTTTTAGAATATTTGCTCTACACTATATTGCTATGTGACCATCATTATTGCACTTATAACACTTAATGTTATTATTCCTTGGACGTGCAACTGTCTTAGGACTTCTTCTAGTGAAGCCATATCCTCTTTAGTCATGAACCCTACAATTCATTGCCTTGTGATCAAACTCATTACATGAGTAGCAATACCCTTGGAAAAGTTGTCCTTTCCCATATTCATGTCTTTCATGTGTCCTACAATGTGAAGCCATGTGCCCAAACATGTGACATGAAAAACATATTCCATTGAAGAAACCTTGCCTAGACCCCATTGGTCTCTTAGTCTCTTCTACCTGTTTTCTGTTCCATCTGTTCCTAACTTGTGCATTGTTCCTTTTCTTGTTGAACTTTCTATTGTCCAAGTTATCCTTAGAGGTCTCACTCTCTCTTTTACTTCTTTTGACTCTTCTTATTTTTTGGTGTTTGATCTTGACTCTCCTTTTTCTACTTCGTGTTTCCCTTGTTCTTATTTAGAACTAAGTCCTGTTATGGTGACTGATGACTTTTGTGCATTGATAGTCCTTTCCAAGGTCTTTGAATTTTCCTCAAACTTGTGTAGCTTTTCCTTAAAACCTTTTACTTCCAAAATTAGTGAAACTATCCCATACTCTAATATTTCACACTCTAGATCTTTTGTTTTTAATTTTTTGGCCATACCTTCAATTTTTCTTATCTCTTCAACTTTGATTTTGAAGTTAGTGAGTTCCTGTAGAAACCTTGCTTTTTATTTCTCATCTTCTTGAGCTTGAACCCTTAATCCCGAGTTCTCCCTTTTTAGTTCTTCAAAGAGTAATCATAAGACTTTCACATTCCATCTCTTTTTCCTTTGCCTATTTAATCATACCTTCTTCAACTCTTCTTTCTTTTTCAACCTTATCTCTGAAGTCAGAGATATCCTATAGAACCTTTGTATTACATTTCTCATCTTCTTGTATTTGAACCTACAATTCTAAATTCTCCTTTTTCAATTCAATAATCTCCTTAAGAATGGCTTCCCCTTTTTATCTTTTTGAAGCATCTTCTTTTTCTTCTATTACTGAAAGTAGATTTTCTTCTTCATACCTGTTTTGATTTTCCCTGTTATCTTTTCTTGAATCAATCTCTAGGATTTCATTTCTGAGAATACCATATTCATATTCACTGCTACTAAAACCATTAAAATATCTTGCATCATGACCAAGTTGACCACAAAAAAAACATTCTTGTGGACAATAAGTTGCATGATGACTTGTGTTCCCACATCTGGTACAAAAATTTATTAGTCTGGATATTTCTCCATTACTTGATTCATCTATTGAATCTATTTCCATTTGTCCTCCCAACACAACAATATTAAAATCATATTCCTTTTATTTCATGAACATAGGTGTTATTTTCTTCTTGTGTCTCATGATTCTACTCTTGCCTTTATTTACCATTTGTGTTCTTGTAGGATCTTCCTTCAAGCTGTTAAACTTCTCTCAAAGGAACCGACTCTGATACCAATTGAAGAACACAAGCTTATACTGAGAGGGGGGGTGAACAGTATAAGACCACTTTTTATTTTTCTTTTCCAAATAGTATTAATCAATGGAAATATCAATAGCAATAACCAAAGAAATGCAAAAATCATCACACACAATAGAGACACCAATTTTAATGTGGTTCACCCAATGTGGGCTACCTCCAAAGAGAAAATATTTCTTCTAAATATTTCTCAAATAATCTCATGGGAATCCTTCCCAATTACAATGTTTATGGACCTCTATCCAAAGGAGATGTTGATCCCCTGAATATCAAGTTCATGGATCTCTTCTACAGGAGAAATATTTCCTCTTCTGCTCTGGATAGTGATCTTCTAGAAGACTTTGTCTCTCTACTACACTGGGTGGTGGATCTCTCTCCACTTGAAGACTCCTCACTTAGAAGATATATCTTCAATTGTCATAGCTTCTAGATCTCTCTCCATTGAGACTCTGTCCTCTATACTCTGTCACCTCCAAAGCTCTATCAATAGGTTAACTCAAAACCTTCTCTAAACTACTCAACAGGTCCACTTAAAACCTACTCAAATATGCTCAATAGGTCCACTCAGAACCTGCTCAAATATGCTCAATAGGTCCACCCAAAACCTGCTCAAATTTTCTCAATAGATCCACTCAGAACCTGCTCAAATCTGCTCAATAGGTCCACTCAGAACCTGCTCAAATATTCTCAATAGGTCTACTCAGAACCTACTCAAATATTCTCAATAGCTCCACTTATATTTTGCTTAAATTTTCTCAATAGGTCCACTCATAACCTACTCAAATCTGCTCAATAGGTCCAGTCAGAACCTACTCAAATATGCTCAACAAGTTCATTCAGAATTTGTCCAAATCTGCTCAACAAGCTCACTCAGAACTTGTCCAAATATGCTCAATAAGTCCTCTCTAGGACTTTGCTCAAATATGCATAGAAAGTTTTCACAAAAGCTTACACAAAATTAGTCCACAAGCCTTCTTAAAGACTTGCTCAAATCTACTTAACAAGTCCACACATAACTTGTCCAATCTCATAGAAATGTAAAGAGAATTGTTAGAGACTCAATATGTTCTACACTCAATGCTCAATAATTTTATCAACTCAATCATAGAAGCATAAAGAGAATTGTTAGAGACTCAATATATTCTATTCTCAAAGCTCAATATCAACTCAATCAAGATATATAATAGTTTGTTTCATGGAACTTGAACAACCACATGCATCCACTTGACTAGGCTTAATCAAATCTACTCAACCAATCACTTCATGGAACAACCCTTTCTCACAAAACCTAGTCCAAGCATGTATCAACCAACTCAAAATGTTTCCAACAATTCTCAACCACAAATCTCACACAACAATGATACTCATGTTATTTTCTAACTCAAGCTCAAGTTCTTTGCACAACAACTCACTTAAATAACAATGCTTATAACACACTCTTCATATAACAATGATACTCATGTTCTTTTCTAACTCAAGTTCAAGTTCTTTGAACAACCAATGGGCTTCAACAACAATGCTTATAAAACAAGGTTTTATAACAACTTTCAATCCATAAAACCTTGAAGCATTAAATCAATCACTTTCGAAAAGGAAACCACAATCAATCCTTTTCTCTCCAATGATATTTTCAAAAATCAACCACCCAATCAAGTCAATGGAGAATATTGCCCATACCTTTTTGATGCCTAGGAGTTGTCGACAAAATATTTCAAACTCAACACACTCTCAAATATATCCTTTTCAATAACAAAGAGGTTAGAGGACTTGAGTAATATCACAACAATAAAAATAATATCCCAATAACACCTTATTACTCCTACTCAATAAAATTCACCATGTCCTCTCACAAAAGAATTAATCCCTTTTGAAAAGGAAAAAATCAAACTCACTTATGAACCCCTTTTACAAAACAAAAAATATCTCTCTACACACACCTTATTTCTCCTTCTAAGCAAGTTAATCAAATAGCCCTTGAAAAATTATTTTCAATGATATATAATATGCTACCCTTCCAAAAATAAAACCTTCAAAAATTTCCCAATATTCTAGGGCATAGCATACCCTTATTTCTCCTTAAGGCTATTTAACAAAAATAAAATATATAACAAATTAAACTTGCCTTTGCCTCATGGAGGGATTCGATCCCCCGACTTCTTCCTTCCCAATGCCTTAGCTGCAGCCAAACCGCCTTTGGTCCACGCGCCCTCACATGCCTAAGAAGGCACGACCACCATTAAGTACCTCATGAAAAGCGCTTCCAAAAATAAAAATGAGCTTCTTCCTTGCAAGAAAACCTCAAGAAAATCGAACGCAAGACCTATTCAATGTTTCCAAGCCAACATACCACTAGGCCATGCTGGCATATGTTCTTAATGCCTCTGAACATTGTCCCCTTTAGCCTTCATGAATTTCATAAAACCTTCAAAAATCAAAGCTCTCTTCGCATGCGCTCAACAGAAATTGCAAGGGATGCTTTGACTAAGGTTTTTGTTGGCATTTATATAATGCCCTTTGTCCTCTTATGCAATCACATTGGCGCTTCGAATAATTTCGAATAATTTTAACATTGGCATGATTTTAATTTATAATTAATTTAAATTTAAATTTAAATTTAAACATTATTGTATAAAAAAGAACCAACCTTAGGTTTAATTAAATATTATTTATAAAATTTAGATTTCTTGTGAATTTAAATAATTTATAAATAATTATTAAACCTCCTTTTTAACCTTTGCAATACCCCATCTTGGGTTTTTATAAACCGATCGCTTAACCTGTGCTCCCAATAATCTTAAAATATTATGGAGCCTTTTCCTTTCACTTTTGCACTAATGAAGCTTTTTCCTGGATGACTTGGGCGACTTTATTTCTTTTCGAATTCCTTGATAAGAGTGATAACTCTATCAGGTGACATCAATGACAACTTTTACTTAGAGGACTCAAAATTTCCAACAAAGTATTTGTTCATTCCATAATTTGGGTACCTCACATTGACCCTAATTTTAGACAATCTCACACCTCCACCCTCAAACTATCATTGTGGTATGCCAAAGGCCATGGTCATCCACCATCATCAATCATCATACATTGTCGACCATCACTAATCCAGTCAAGCAATATCATGTGATTCTGTACTGCATTGTGCCCATGCACAACATAGTACAAAAAGGGATAAACATAGACACCTAAAAAATATCAATTTAATGTTTTCCTAAGGCTAAAATTAATAATTTTGCATTGACCTCAAATAATCCCAAAATCCACCATGCAACCTTATAAAAATTTAAATTTTCCTTATCTAGCCTCCAATCCCTATTTATCCCTCTCCTACACCAAGCCCTTAGTCACCATGTGACTTTCCATCCCCCCTATCCTATGTGGACACCCCCCTAACCTACCCTTGGATCATAGCTTAGGTCCACATCACCCTAGCCTAGTCTACTCCTACCTTCCACATCCCCATGCACCCTCACCTTCCCCATACCTCTTAATACCACTTGGAAAGGGTGAGGATCCTCCCCACCTAAGGGCATTAATGAGGCATGGTGTGCACATACCACTTGAGTGGGGTGAGGAATCTCCCCATCCAAGGAGATAAATGAGGTATGGTGCACATGCCCCTTTGACCATGCAAGTGGAAAATTCTAGATTTTTCACCTCCCCTCATCCATACCACATGGCTACCATGTCATGTCCATATCACCACCCCCTCTCCCTTGTAAAATTTTATAAATACCCCCTTCATTTATCCATTTTCATAAGAGTGCAAGATTATATCCCAAAACTCTACAAAAATTTCTTTTGAATCCTTTGAGTGCTCATCGCATGTGTGTAAGCTAGCCATGGAAACCATTGTATGCTCCATTTTATACATATATTTGTAAAATTACTTGCAAGTGAAGGCTCTAATCAGCACCAGACTCCTACCAAAGGCTCTTGACACCCTACCAGAGCCCCCCTACAAGTTTCATCTAATTTTAGGTAACACATCATACAATCCTCCACCCCCACATGTTTCACAGTCACCACTGTTTGACCCTGGATGGTCTTCTCTAGAGATAGTTACAATCAAACATTTAACTCCTGATAGCTTGAAGACCCTCCTCCTGGGCATTAATAATACTTTTGAACAACAAAGACCCAATCGTCCACCCCAGGATAGTTCACAGTCAAGGTTGTCTGCCCCTGGATGATCAACTTACCAAGTCTAACACAATCACATAATCACTAGCAAATAATCAATAGAGGTAAGCAAGGTAATATTTACTGCATTTTGTATCATTTTGAGTTATTTTACACTTTACATAAAGCTCTTCATTTAGTATTGTTTGCATCTTTCATTTGACTTAGGTCCCACCTAGGTGGATCCAAGAAGGTGCTACTAAATATTTTGTGTTTGGTTGTGTAGGGTTCAAGGAGACACACAATCCAAGGGTGATCATCAAGAAAATAAAAAACTCATTTGCACTCTTGAGGTGGTTTGAGAAGAAATTTTGTGCCATTGATATCATATTTATAAAAAGGGTATTTTCCACCTTGGAAACCCTTATTCATAAGGCCAATGGGGAATTGTAAAGATAATATTGTAGTCTCTTTAAAGATTAATGCAAAGGACATGTTTTCTATATCACAAAATAATACTCCCAACCAACTATCAATAGAGAGTCACATTCACTAGTGGAAAGGATACAAATCATCAGAGTTGTAGCCTTGGTTTTATAGAAGTTTTCATGGGCTTGTAATCATTCATGCTATACTTCTCAAGAAGTGTCTTGGCATATTTGGTTTGTGAGAAAAATTTATGGTGATGTGTCTAGCACACATTCAATACTAGAAAATAGTGCAATAGTCCAATCTCAGTCATGTCAAATAAATGTTTCAAGTCATCCTTTAATGCAAGAATCATTTTATCTAAAATTCGTATGATGACTAAATCATCCACATATAAAATGTTGAATACAACCTCCTATTTTTTTATGGTACAAATTTGGATCATATGGATTTCTATTGAAACCATATTTTTCAAAATGCTCATTTATTTTTATATACTAGAATTGAAGAGCTTGTTTGAGACTATAGAGAGTTTTGATCAATTTACACACCTTTGTGTCTTGTCTAAGTGTAATGAATCTCTTTGGTTGAGTCATGTAGACTTATTTTAAGTCTTCATTAAGGAAGGCATTTTTGTTTTCCATCTGATGATTCCTCCATCCAAACTGTTCAACTTGAGCAAAGATCATTTTGATGGTTTTTATTTTTGATGCAGGTGCAATTGTTTCTTCATAGTCAATGCCTTCTTTGTGTGCATAACCATTGGCTACAAGTTGTACCTTGTATTTATAAATGCTACCATCTAATTTTTATTTGATTTTAAAAATCCATTTGCAATCAATTACCTTCCCTTGTGTAATATCAATAAGATTTAAATCTTATTCTTCATTAATGCTTTATATTTAGTATACATAGCATTATTCTAAAAATTAGACTAAAGAGCCTCATGTACTATGTATGGTTTAAAATTTTGTACAACAATACTCATTAGGGCCATATTTACCTCATCATGAGTCATGCTATGTGTCCTTGATCCTATGGTAGATGTGTCTAGAACTCCATCTATCCCTAAAGCTCTTAATGTGCTAATATACCACTTGGATGTTTTTTTGTATATGATGTGACAAAGCAGATTGGTCCACATCTCTAACATTATTGTCCTTGGAAAATTCCTCATTAACGTATTCTTCATATTCATCACTTTGAAGTATTAGTGGAAAAGAGTTGGATGCAAATTTCTATGAAGAGAATGATGGTGAATTATCTTTCTCATCAAATATGACATTACGACTAATATATAATTTTTGCAAGATAACATAATTTATAGGCTTTTGATTCATCATTGTAGCCTAATATAATGCACTGATTAGAATTATCACCCTATTTTTATCTCTTCTCCTTTGGAATGTGCATATATGCTATACAACTAAAAACATGAATATGTGAGATTGATGGCTTATGTCTAGTCCATGCTTCTTTTGGAATGATGTGATTAAGTGATGTAGTAGGGGTACGATTGAGAAAATAAATTGCAAAATATATTGCTTCTACCAAAAAAGAGGGTGTAAGTTGAGAATATTTCACCATGCAATGAACCATTTCCATGATGGTTCTATTTTTATGTTCAACAACACCATTCTATTGTGGTGTGTAAGTAGCTAGAAATTATTGACAAATTCCATGTTTCTCTAGAAAAGCAAAAAACTTATTACCGATAAACTCCCCCTTTATCTGAGTGAAGGACATGGATCTTATGACCTATGAATGTCTCAACATGAACCTTAGAATACCCACATTTTGCAAGTATTATCATCAACAAAAATTTAAAAATATCTAGAGCTATTATAGCTTACATCCATGGGTACACAAGGACTGATATGAAACAGATTGATGGGCCCTTTAGCTCAAGATTCTAAAGAATAAAATGGAGATCAATGTTGTTTTCTAGCTAAGAAACAAGGGTAAATTTTAGAATATTTCTCCAAGGAAGGAAGACCTATGACCATATAATTATTTTTAAGTACAATAAGATGGCCAAAAATTAGATGACCATATCATTGATGCTAGAGTGATGCAAAAAATATTAGAGTTAACACTTAATGGTAGATTGTCATGAAAAACTGTATGAAGCTCAAAATTTTTTCCTAATCCTTATCCATATGTAATAATCACGGGATTTTTAGGTTTGTCATAAATAAGACATAACTTGAGCCCCATCATTTTTCAAACTTAACCTTCAAATGATGGTCAAGTAATTGGTTGATAAAGAATAGATTCTTAGTGAGTATTAGAACATACAATACTTCTATTAGGGTTTATGGTTTAGGGTTTAGGTTTTAGGGTATATTGCATGTGTGTGATACAAGTCATGATTTGACATCACCTATGCCTTTGATGTCATAGGATATGTCATCATTTAAAGAGACTTTTCCTATATTATTAGAACAATCTAGAGTTCGAAACCAATATTTTCGAGTGATCATATGGTTGATTGCTCCAAAATTGACATACCAAACATCATTAGGATGACTTAATTGATCATGAGCAACAAATACATGCTCTTATTCTCCTAAGTAGTTATTTTATTATTATCCTAAGTGGTCATCTTTGGTAACATTACTATGTTTACATATCTTCTTCCAATTTATATTTTTCTTGTGTGTGGATGACTTCTTCTATTGTAAATGCATTGCTTAAAAGGATCCATTTGTTAAAGAATTATTACAATATTCCTTCAATGTGTGAACTTTATTTCCATAAAGTTCATACATATTTTGCATGTGAGAATTATTTTTTTGATGTTAGAAGTGGTGTCAAGATCTTGTACCTCTTTTGATTAATTTATTTCCATTTTGATTTACAATGAGAATATGATCTTCATCTTGTGACGCATGAGAGGCCTCCACTTTTTTAAGTAGATTCATTATGTTTTAAAATATTATTTTTTTATTAGTGGATTTTAGAGTGTCATAAACACATTATATTATGAAGAAAGAGATCAAAAAATAATAGGAACAAGTGTTTCATCAGACATTGTTTCTCATAAAGCTTTGTAGTGATACATGTAGCTCTACAACTCATCTTAAGAATGACTTGCGTTTTTCACCATTGTTCATTTTTTAGAAATGAAGGTGGATTTGAAGGAACAAGATTTAGTGAAGAACAAAAGCTTATACTAGGAGGGGGGTGAAAAATATAAAAAGACTTTTTACTTTTTCTTTCTCAAACAATATTATCCAATATATCAATGGCAATATCAACAAAATTAATCAAAGAAATGCACAAACCATCACACACAATAGATGCACCAATTTAACATGGCTCACCCAATGTGGGATACTCCACGAAGAAAATATTTCACTAAATTTTTCTCAACAAATCTCTTGGGAATCCTTCCCTATTACAATGTTTATGGACCTATGTCCAAAAGAGACACCAATATCCTAATCAAGTTTGTCTATACCTATCCACAAGAGACACCAATCCCCTCAGATGGTTCATTGATCTCTATCCATAGGATAACTCCTCCTCTGCTCTAGCTAGTGATCCTCTAGAAGACTACTGCCTCCACTACACTGACTTATGGATATCTTTCTATTGAAGACCTCTATCCTCAATCAAAAGACCTATATACTCATTATATTGGCTAATGTATATATATCCACTAGAGACTACTATCCTCTACTATGTCGCCTCCAAAGCTTGCTCTCAGCTCTACTCAATATCTGTCTCAAATCTATACTAAAAACTATCCTTTGGTCTAGCATAAATATGCTCACAAGTCTATCTCTGGTCTGGCACAAATCTGCCCTCAAATATACATCAAAATATATCCTCAAGCCTTAACACAAAGCTTGATCCAATCACTAATCAACTCTACTAGATCTACCCCAAACCTTAACTCAAGGTTTGAACAAATCAATCAATAAACTCTACTCTTAAGTCTTCTCAAAGAATTGCCTCAAATATATCTATAAGTCCTCTCAAGAAATTACTCAATATGCTCTCAAGTCTTCACAAAGGCTTACCTCAAATCTACTCACAAGCCCTTTCTAGAACTTGTCTAATCTGCTCAACAAGTCTTCACTAAGACTTCAAATCTGCTCAACAAGTATTCACCAAGACTTACCTCAAATATGCTCAACAAGTCCTCACTAGAAATTTTCCAATCTACTCAAAAAGTCTTCATCAAGACTTGTCCAATATAATTGTAAGCTTCCATAATAGCTCACACAAATATATCCTTAAGATTTCACAAAATATTACACAACTTTATCCTTAAGTCCCTTATAGGACTTACTCAAATCTGCTCATAAGATTTCATAAAAGCTTGCTAAAATCTATCCTTAAGTCCCCTCTAGGACTTACTCAAATCTGTCCACAAGATTTCACAAATGTTTTATAAACTCTATCTTTAAGTCAACTCTAGGAGTTAATCAAATTCTCTCACTAGCTTTCACAAAAGCTTATTCAAATCAATTGAAAACTTGCATACCAAAATCAAATTAATCTCTTTTAGAAATACCTCTTCAATACCACAAATAAGTTTCACTCAGAATATTGTTTAGCCATAGAAACATGTAGAGAATGGTTAGAGAATCAATATGTTTCACACTCACAAAAATACTCAATCACTTCCAAACTCTCTTTCAAATCAATTTAGAATAAAGAACATTTTGTTTCACAAAACTTGAACTATCACTCCAATACTTTCAATCAATAATACTCAACCAACTTCACTCAATCAATCACTAAATGAAAAAAAACTTTATTTCAAACCCTAATCAAGTGTTTCACTATACTTCCAATCACGTCACACTATGGAACTCAAAATTTGACTCAAGATGATTCCAAATTCACATAACAATGATACTCATAATCTTTCACAAACCCTAGTTCAAGATAGTTCTCAACTTCACATAACAACAATACTCATGATCTTTCACAATCCCTAGTTCAATATAGTTCTAAAACTCACATAACAATGATACTCATGGTCTTTCAACATCCATAAATCATGCACATTAAAGCTCACTCAATATTTCCAATAATGCTTATCAAATAATCCTTTTTACTCCAAATTTCCATTTCACAACATTCAACCAACAAAAATTTCACTCACAAGGATAATTTACCCATACCTTTTGTTTTGATGGATATTTGACCTTAAAACCTATCTCAATCACAATTAACCCCTCTTTGCCAATTTTCAAGGTTAGATAGCAAAAATCTTCACTCAAATATTTACCTCAAAATTAATTCACCATTACAAAAATTAACAAGACTCAAATACACCTTATTATATCCAAACTTATCAAAATACTTCTCAAAACATAAAAAATCAATTTCCTTTATCAACTCCTGTAATGACCCTCCCAAAATTGAGTTTTCAAACCCTTGCTATAGATATGGTAATATTCCTTACTAAAATTTTGAACCATGCAAATAAAAATCAGATCTGTAAATAACCCAGAAAAATACACCATAAAACCCTAAGAATGTCACAAACACACCACAATATTTTATATTATATTTTATGGAACCACAATTACATATATCACACCTGAAATATTAATATAAACCCTGGATGCTGAACAAATAACACAACCTCTGCTAAATTATTGAATGAAAACAACTCATAAATGCCCAACCACAAAACCGCTAAACTTTGCTGCAAAAATATGAAATTATAATGC
The DNA here is from genome assembly GCA_028583015.1 of Wollemia nobilis. Classification (NCBI taxonomy): domain Eukaryota; kingdom Viridiplantae; phylum Streptophyta; class Pinopsida; order Araucariales; family Araucariaceae; genus Wollemia; species Wollemia nobilis. The sequence continues at coordinate 884,328 of JAQPPZ010017097.1, read as the reverse complement.
CACACCAAATCTGAAATACCACACCAAGAAGGGTTCCCAAAACCCCAAATCTGATCTCCCAAAATCTGATATGAATGTTGTCGAAGAAATCCTCAATAAATGATGCAGAATGTCTCAATAAACCCAATTGTAAACCCTGGCTGGATTTACCTCAAAGAAACTCTAGCATTTTCGTCCTAGGTTTCTAGCCAAGAGGGTTTTCGTCCTCAAAGCTATCCCTTCCAGGGTTTCATACGCAAGAGAGAATTCTCTCGTAGGGTTTCGTCCACAAGAGAAAAGTGTATTAGCTGCAAAGCCAAATACAACAATGTAGAAGAGATAAAATGATCCAAGCTCCCTCAAATGAGCCCCCTACTCCTCTTTATATAGACATTCTTTTAATTCTTTATTGAGGTTGCACTTTTTGATTTCACTTAATAATACCTTAGAAAATAATAATAAAATGATATTTATTCTCCTAATGGGGCATACACCCTCATTTCCCCCTTTTTATTATTTAATTGCAAAATTTCACCAAAATTACTCTTAACACACCAAAACACATCAAGACTCCACTCCACAACTATGTTTAATAAAAATATGAAAAATGGGGACATTACAATACCACCCCTCCCAAAATTGCTTGTCCTCAAGCAATGCCAACACCATCTTCTCATCATCAAGCTGAAACCAATGGTGATTCCAGGATCCCAAATAAATGTTAAAGGAGTAGGTCCATCATGCTGATGCTGCGCCACTGTCTTCTTCTTGGCAGCATCATCATGTAGAGACACAATTATCCAAGTATCCATCAAGGCCACTCCAAGGTCCATACATGCTGATTTTTGAAGTACTATCTTTGCCATATATGCTTCATCTTTCATGTTTTGCAAATAAGTGTATATGAAGTCTACCAATTCATGTTCCTCAATTTCCATTTTTGAAACAAACTCAGTTCTGATTTTTGAATGAAAAGCAGTCTTTGACATCATGAAAAACATTCCTGCACACTTTCTATCATGAACAATTTCATTCCCCCTCTCAATCAACACTGAAATTTGGTGTGATGTAGCAGCCCTTCTAATCAAGTAAAACACAACAAATATGAGAAAATCAGACCTGATATGAAGCGCAGCCCTTGATGTCTCATCAATTAGCCTATACAAAGTGAAAACTGTTTCCAATTTTGTCTCACAAAGTGTAGGTGCAGTCATAGTTTGAATGCAAAATGAATCCCAATGAATTACCAGCGATGCCAAATTTTTATTCCCAAAAATAGTTCCAATGGCTGCCCAAAAATCAGTTCTGAGAATTAGCAAGATATCATCTCCAAATGCTAATGTCCTGATCTCAAAAATACTCCATAATGCAACCCAATTTCTTCCACATGACATGATTATGCCATACCAATTACCAGCTCCATCCATCATCAATATTTCATTCCCATAACTTATCAATGTAACCAACTCATGAATGCCAAAACTCTTCAAACAACTGTCATAAAAATCATAATGAATGTCATACCTTATGTAAGTAGTATCATGGCTGATCCATGTCTTCAAGTGGTGCAAAAGTGACCCCAATAGAAGAACGTTTTCCCCAAAACACCCCAATACTGAAGATGTGTTCCCAAGATTATCCAAGAATGAAATGGTATCTTCCTCCTTATAAAAACAATCTAAGCAAGGCTGATCAGAATGTAATGTCCCATGGCTGATCAAAATTGCAGTTCTTCTTATAGAAATGGCAGCCATCAATGTGTTATCAACATAATAAATTATGGTTTCTTTCAGGATGCCATTAGCAACCTTCCAAGGCTCCTGGGATGCAATGTCTATCTTCCCAATGTTTGTAGTCCCTATTTTCCATCCTATGAATGTTTATAAGGCCCACCATGTGATAATACCAATGCCAAACTTGCCATTTACCTCAAATGACCTTACCAATGCTGCCCAAAATAGCTCCTCAAGAAACACAGCTCTAATTTTTGAAGAAAAGACAGTCCTAAACAACATGCAAAACACCTTCTTATACATCATGTAAAGTGCCAATTCAAACCTCATGAAGATCTCAATTAGCTTGGGAGGGATTGTCCCAAACAATGTGTCACATGTAGCCCCAAAACTCATTGTCAACGTAGCTGCATCAGTCATCATTATTACTAATCAATCCTTCCTCACGTCCAATCTCATGTATCCCCTCAATCAACTGCTTAACCACCATAGTATCCGAATTAGTCTCTGAATCATGTGAAGTGGATGCAAAAGATGACTGACTTTTCACTATGAAAAGGGAGCGATGAGCTAAACTCAACTCAAGACAAAGCTCATCAATCTCCTCATATTTTCGAGTGAGCTCTTGGGAAGTCTGCTCTACAGACTGCATAACCCGATCCCTATCAGATAATAGCCTCAAGTAATCTGATTTTATTACCTTTAATGCTCGCTTGATGGCCTGTAAATCTATAGCAGTAGCTCCAACTATCAACTGGTGTCGTCTCTCTCCAAGTTGGGTTGTCTGATAAAGGCATTCAACAAACTCATGTGTGCTATTCAAATGTGTCAATGTGTGGACAACCTGCTCATCTGTAACCTGTATGTGATCTTGCAATGAACTAGAATCATCAACACAAAATAAAATCTTAGGTGTATCCTCCAATGCATGATGATCAATCCTAGGCCCCCACTGCACTGCACTCACCAACCTCATACTCTGAAGTGATGACAAAACTATGCTCATCCTCTGAATCACCAACTACATCAACAACTAAATCCTCAACCATAAGATCAGCGTGCTCATCAATACAAACCTCTCAAATATCCAACACACAAGATGAAGTGACCTCATCCTCATCAATTACTATTGCTGCTTTGTTTTCTCCATCAATACAAGAATCAACCTGAACCTCGGTTATGCATGAAACATTGTCTAAATTTTCAACCTCGTTGTTTTCCTCTTCACTGTCCACAACTGTGCTTGGCTGCAATGCGTCATTTCCATTTGTCCCTATTTTTATTCCAACTGCTAATGGAGGCTTCAACCACTTAGGATGATGTTCTATTATTGTTGTAAAAAACTCATTTTGTTCTTGAAATTTTTGCATCAGATCTATCATGAGTTCTTGGATAGTAGCCATTACCAACACACTACTGCAACTTTGTAACCCTCAGGCTGGAAGGATAAGGTGAGCTCTAATACCATTGTAATGACCCTCCCCAAATTGAGTTTTCAAACCCTTGCTATAGATATGGTAATATTCCTTACTAAAATTCTGAACCATGCAAATAAAAATCAGATCTGTAAATAACCCAGAAAAATACACCATAAAACCCTAATATTGTCACAAACACACCACAATATTTTATATTATCTTTTATGGAACCACAATTACATAGATCACACCTAAAACATTAATATAAACCCTGGATGCTGAACAAATAACACAACCTCTACTAAATTATTGAATGAAAACAAATCACAAATGCCCAGCCACAAAACTGCTAAACTTTGCTGCAAAAATCTAAAACTATAATGCCACACCAAATCTGAAATACCACACCAAGAAGGGTTACCAAAACCCCAAATATGATCTCCCCAAATTTGATATGAATGCTGCTGAAGAAATCCTCAATAAATGATGCAAAATGTCTCAATAAATCCAATTATAAACCCTGCTGGATTTACCTCAAAGAAACTCTAGGGTTTTCGTCCTAGGTTTCTAGCCAAGAGGGTTTTCGTCCTCAAAGCTATCCCTTGCAGGGTTTCATCCGCAAGAGAGAATTATCTCGTAGGGTTTCATCCACAAGAGAAAAGTGTATTAGCTGCAAAGCCAAATACAACAATGTAGAAGAGATAAAATGATCCAAGCTCCCTCAAATGAGCCCCCTACTCCTCTTTATATAGACATTCTTTTAATTCTTTATTGAGGTTGCACTTTTTGATTTCACTTAATAATACCTTAGAAAATAATAATAAAATGATATTTATTCTCCTAATGGGGCATACACCCTTATTTCCCCCTTTTTATTATTTAATTGCCAAATTTCACCAAAAGTACTCTTAACACACCAAAACACATCAAGACTCCACTCCACAACTATGTATAATAAAAATATGAAAAATGGGGACATTACACCTTATTATCTCCAAAAATTAACAAGACTCAAATACACCTTATTATCTCCAAACTTATCAAAATACTTCTCAACACATAAAAAATCAACTTCCTTTATCAACTCCAAATTAATCAATTTATAGAAGACCAAGCTCCTTTATAATCACCTTATAAACTCCCAATGAGAATTTTCAACCTATAAGAATAAATCCCTTGACTAACACTTATTACTCCAACCTCTATTTAATTTTCAAATCACAAAATAATATAAAGTATCAAATACCCTTATAGCTCCAACCTCTTTAATTTTTCAAAGCATAAAATAACATAAACTATCAAATACCATTATGACTCCCTAACTTCCACCAAAGCGCTATCTAAAATCACGTGGCCTTAATGAATATGCGCTTCCCAATTTAGGTACAAATTAAAATTTAAATAAAAAATTAAAGCTTACCTTATACACCTTGGCCCATGTGCAAAATGGATAGCTCACGCCTTGGCTGTGCTTTGAAATTGCAATGTAGCTGTCGTTGCTACGCTCTAGCCGAAGCTAGGTAACCGTTGGGCCACATGCCCACACAAAAACAAACATGAGTGCACTCCTCGTTGTTACCTCCATAATTTCCAATGATAAAAAACAAAATAGACTTCCTCCTAAAAATGATTATGCAGGGATTTGAAACTCCAACCTCTACCCTACAAACATCTTAATACTGCCTTGGCCACAAAATGTACTAACCAACATTATAGATACACTTGGGTTGCACCACATGCACTTAATCACATGTCTTTCCTCCAAATCCTTTAGACACGTGAAATCTCTTCTTTCTCACCACAAGCAGTGCATGATTTTTATTAGACTTTGGTATTTCGAATAATGCATAGATGATTTTAATTGAAACATTTACTCCCCTTTATATATGTTTTGGCTTATGCGCTCAACGTCGGATTTAATTCAAATTTAAAAATTTGAATTAATAAATTAATTTATAACCTTTAACTTTGGTGCCAAATATTTATTTAAATTTAAATTTTAACCTTTAGGTTAAAATATTTTAATTTAAATAAATTAAATTAAATATTTTGCAAACTTCTCAATGGGTCTTTCGAGAAAAAAATAATTATTAATAACTCCTTGGACCTATTCTCTTCACCTCAGACTGTAACCTAGAATATTATAATATTATAATATTAAATATTATAATATTATTATTTCCTTTTAAACCTGCTTTGCCTTCCTTGGGATTTCCTTTTAAACCCGCTTCTCCTTCCTTGGGTCTTCCTTTTAAAATTTCTTATCCTTCCTTACCTTTTGGAAAAACCACTTGATGACATTAATTATGATGAAAATGAAACAAAAATGTCTTGACAACTCTTGACAACTCTTGACATAAATGACAACAAATATTGCTCAAATTTCCAACAATCTCCCCTTTGTCATTGATGTCAACCCTTTTTCCTTTAACCATTTCTTTTACCTTTTTCATTTCTACTTCCCCTGACTGAATGCTCTAACCCCAACTCAAATCTCTCCCCCTTTGACATAAATGAAAATGGCCACCTTTGGGTCTTGGGGCTAAGAATAAGACTCTTATCTTAGCCCCTCCTCCACCTCCTCTCTTTGAGGTGGTTAATTTTGGGGTGGGAGTATCTCTATTCCCAACATACATTGATATTTTTCTTTGTCCACCTTCTTCCTCAACTAATCATTGTAATTTATCTGAATGTTCCTGTTCCTGCTTGTTTCTGAAAATTTTGCTCTACACCACTTGGCTATATTTCTAATATTATTACACTTATAACACTTAATGTTGTGGTTCATTTAAGGTGCAAATACCTTGAAGTCTCTCCTGGTGAAGCCATATCCATTCCTATCATGAACCCTGCAATTTACTACCTTATGACCAAACTGATTACAAGAGTAGCAATACCCTTGGAAGAGATGTCTATTTTTTAGATTTCTATATTCTTGTCTTTCATGTGTCCTGAACTGTGTAGCCTTGTGACCAAACCTGTGACATGAGAAGCAACGTCCATTAAAGAAACCTTGCCTTGATCCCATTGGTATCTTAGTATTTTCTAGCCTGTGTTGTTTCCTGTTCCATTTGTTTCTCATTTGTGCATTGTTCCTTTCTTTGTTTAAATTTTTATTGTCCAACTTATCATTAGAAGTCTCACTCTCTCTTACACTCTCTTCTTTAGAAGCTTCTTCTTCTTTGGATCTTGATATTGACTCCTCTCCTTGTTCTCTTTGTTCCTATTCAAAACCAAGTCCTATTTTGTTTGATGAAGATATTTGTACCTTGACAATATTATCCAAGGTCTTTGAGCTTCTACCAAATATGTGTAGCTTATTTTTATACTCTTTTACTTCCTTCCTTAGTGAAGCTACCTCATGCTCTAATATTTCACATTCTAAAACCTTTACCTCTAACCTCTCTTTAAATCTCCTTGTCTTAGCTATTGAGTTGGTTAGATATTCTATAAGATTTCCTTTATCTTCATCACATTCTTGAAATTGAAGCTTGAGTTTTGAGTTCTAATTTCTTACCTCTCTTAATGCCTTAAGAGAAAAAATAAGCTCACCCTCAAGACCAAAATATCCTTTCTATGATTTTGCCTCTATTCTTTTATCTTTAGGCTCATGTTCATTCCTTTCTGATTTATCTTCAACAAGAGCACTTCCTTCTTCTATTTCCAAAAGTAGAATTTATTCTTTTGGATCTTCAAGAGCATCTTCATATTCATCCTCACTAAAAATGAACCCATTCCTCGTGCATTGGTCTTCAATATGACCAAAGTTACCACACCTAAGACACTTGAGAATTATTGGTGCCATTTTTCTAACATCTTCATTTTCTTCTACTAGAAATAAATTTTATTCTTTTTCATTATTTAAGGACCCTTCATCACTATAACTTGAACTATTACCTACCTTATCTGCAAAAAATCTATTTTTATGCCTTTGGAAAAACTTATTTCCTTGCTTACATTGTCCATCCCTGCTTTTATTTTGGTACCTTTGTTTTCCTGTTTCCCTATTATTATGATCATGTTTTTCATCATCATTGCTACTTCTAACCTCTAGACAATCAGATGCATAGTGACCATATTTACCACAATTAAAACACCTAACTATTTTCATACCTTTATACTTTCTTGAGTCCTTGTTCCTTCTACCATAATTTGCTTATTCATCACTGGATAACTCATTGTTTGAATATGAATTCTTACCCTTTGTCTTCTTTATATATTTGAAGGTTGCTTTCTTTCGGGGAATGAACTCCTCTTTTATTCTCATCTCAAATGCTATGGGAATTCCATGTATCTCATATCTTGTCAAAAATTCAATATATTTTGACTCTTCTATGGCTAAAATATTTTCACTATACCTCTTAGGGAGTGACCTTAAAATCTTGTGACAAACATCTATTTCTTCAACTCTAAACCCATGTCCTTGCATGGAGTTAACAAACTCATCCACATGAAGTAGATATGTAGCAATATTTTCCTCATCCTTCATATTTAGGTCTTCAAATGTTTTTTTGTGATTTAGCAATTTTGCCATCTTGACATTTTTGTCTCCCTCATATATACCTTTCATCTTTTACCAAATCTCTTATGCCAATGTGCAATGCATAACCTTTATAAAATTTGTTTCATGCAAGCCATTTAAAATTCCATTCATTGCATTTGAATTATTGAGTTGTAGGAGCTTAACATATTTATCTATGGGTGGAGTTGTTGGTGGTATGTATCCATCCTCAATTGCTTACCATATTTCATTCCCTAGTACCATCAGGTAAATATTCATTCTCACACTCCAAAATGCATAATTGTTCCCATCAAAAAATGCTGCCTTAATCCCTGAAGATCCACTTTGAGGATACATTTGTGTTCCTATAATTTTTTTTCAAGTTGTTAAACTCTTTCGAAGGAACCCGCTCTTATACCAATTGAAGAACACAAGCTTATACTGATAGGGGGTGAACAAGTAAAAGACAACCTTTTAATTTTTATTTCTCAAACATTATTATCTAATATATATATGGCAATATCAATAGAAGTAATCAAAGTAATGCATAAACCATAACACATAATAGAGACACCAATTTAAAGTGGTTCACCTAGTGTGGGATACTCCACGAAGAAAATATTTTACTAAAATTTTCTCAAAAAATCTCTTGGGAATCCTTCCTGTTGAGAAGCAACACACCCCCACTAAAAAAATGAAATTCCATCCTTTGAAAATATTTAGTTTTCATTTTGCCGTAGGGACCCTCTTGATGTTTTTCAGGTTTTAATTCCAAATTTTGCTTGCCTCCTTCTTCTTCAAGTTTTACATATACCAAAGTATCTAAGTGGGCTTGCATATGGCTTTGATTTCAATTTAGAATTCATTTGTTTAAAATGTTAGAGTCATTCTGAGTAAATATCTTTCACTAATATGTAAAAAAATGCAGAATACAGATGAACAAAATCATTGGAGTCAACCTACAATTTTTGGAGAATTGGCAAAGTGGAAATCACTTGGGAACGTCGCGATTTCGTGACACATTCCATTTTTGGAAAAGTCACGATTTTGCGACATATTCCATTTTTGAAAACGTCGCGATTTTGCGACATATTTGGATTCGAAGAGCCGAGTGAGAAAAACGTCGCGATATCGCGACAGGTTTTAACTGGGAGCAAGTCTTATGGAAAACGTCATGATATCATGACACATTTTGGTTGGATGCAAACTTCAAGGAAAACGTCACGATTTCGCGACAGGTTTTAAGAGGAGGCAAAGCTTGAGGCAAACGTCACAATTTTGCGACCTGTTCCATTTTTACGATGACGTAAGCTTAAGAAAGATGAAGTCAAGAGAATGTCACAATATCACAACACATTTTAATTTCATGGGAAGTGGTAGAAACATCACGATTTCATGATGCCTTTTGGTAGAAAGTGCCAAGTGACAAAAGCGTCACGATTTCGCGATGCATTTTGGTAGAAAATGCCAAGTGACAGAAGCATTGTGATTTTGCGATGCCTTTTGGTAGAAAGTGCCAAGTTTTGGAAGCATCACGAAATCGTGACATGGTTTATATTGAAAAACCCAAGCAATGGAGATGTCGCGAAATTGTGACGCAAGTTATGGAAACGTCGCGAAATCGCGACGCAAGTTTTGGAAGCGTTGCGAAATTGTGACATGGTTTATATTGAAAAACCCAAGCAATAGAGACGTCGTGAAATTACAACGCAAGTTATGGAAACATTGTGAAATCGCGACGCAAGTTTTAGAAGCGTCTCGAAATCGTGACATGGTTTATATTGAAAAACCCAAGCAATGGAGACGTCGTGAAATCGTGACGTAAGTTATAGAAACGTCACGAAATCACGACGCATTTGGCTAAAAGAGCCAAGGGATAGAAACATCATGAAATTGCGACGCATTTGGTTGAAGGACCCAAGGGATAGAAGTGTCATGAAATCGTGATGCATTTTGTTGAAGGACCCAAGCGATAGAAACGTCGTGAAATCACGACGCATTTGGCTAAAAGAGCCAAGGGATAGAAACATTGTGAAATCACGATGCATTGGTTGAAGGACCCAAGCGATGGAAACGTCGCGAAATCATGATGCATTTGGGTTGGAGGTAAAATTTAAGGAGGACGTCGTGATTTCGTGACACATCATGATTTTGTGACAAAGAAGTTTGGAAAAGGCAAAGGTGAAGGGAGACGTCGCGATTTCGTGACACGTCACGATTTTACGACAAAGAAGTTTGGAAAAGGCAAAGGTGAAGGGAGACGTCACAATTTCATGACAAAGAAGTTCAGAAAAGACAAAGGTGAAGGGAGATGTCACGATTTCATGACACGTCACGATTTCACGACAAAGAAGCCAAGAAAGAAGAGAAGGAAGGAAAACATCGCGATATCGCGACATGTCCCATTTTTGAACTTGTCTCATTTTTGCAATGCCATGAGCTGGGAAGAAGGAACCAAGCCGACAAGGTAATAAAAATTAGGGTTTAATTTAATAATATTAAAATGCTAATCCTAGTTTTATCTTTTGCAGAAAGCCATATGGCAGTTGCATACTAGCGGAAGTAATGGCGAAAAAGACAAAATAAGCACGGATCAAGCGAAGGCCGTCAGATGGAAATGTGAGATACTAGGAATTTTTGGTCCATTGAAATTTTATATATCTGGCCGCAAAGAGACTTTACGGTGACTAAGCAGCTACCCATTTAATGGAATATGTCGAAAATTGACCAAAAAATGAAAATATCTACACAGTTATCGAAATTTGCCGATGGACGCATTTAACAGAAGAATTTATGGTGAAAGTAATGACATGTAGAGAATTTCAACTCAGAGGCAGCTCTACGAAGATAAAATGTCAGATAAACCAGTGACTCATTCCAAATTTCTCTAAGGAATTAATGAGACGCTCCCGACAGATGCACCAAAAAGATGAAGATACCTTCACACACAGTGCCCATTTATGGAATATATTGACGATCGGCCAGAAAATGAAGATATTTACTTGCAATTGCAGATGGATGAGAATAATATCAGATCATGCCTTCTCCATTTATGGCAAGTAACTGCACTAAGATTTGTAGAATGGTTAGGTTTTATCGAAACTCTATTTTAAAAGGCCTTATATTGTAAAACCTGGGTAGTAGAGTTTAAGTGATAAGATTTAGGGTTTTGGAAGAAGATATTTCTGAAAAGATCAGGGTTTGTCTTAAGTCTATATATACTTCTCCTGGATGTAAATTCTAGAGGCAAAAACTTAGAATAAAAATCTATTGGAGAAATTTCCTGCAAATCTTGTTGAAAGCTTTGTTCTGGACTTAGAGTTGGTGTGATTTTTGTTTTCTGTGATAGCATGGCCAGGAGCCTAATCTCTTTCATATTGCGATAAGTTCATCTTCTTTTGTTTTCATTTCATTAAGGTTTATTTAATTTATGTTGTAGATCTATGTTATCAAGATTAGATATGCTACTAGGCTTCATTCTTTTATTGTATGCTAGGGAAAATTATAGATTTAAGGTTCAGGCCTGTTCTAATTGCTCTGTCCTCACTATGCGAGCTAAGCTGCTGGTGAGAGATACCAATTTCAACTGACTTTCCTTCTGTTTATGATTTTCTTTCAGATCTATTTCGTCTCTGTCTTATGCTCTTAGTGGAAGGTGATCTTAGAAAACTGAATACTTTTCTCTTTGATTTGTTCTATTGTGAAGCTAACTGGTATAACTAAAATTGATAGTTTTGTTTTTGTTGCTAAGTTAGGTAAACTTCTCTTTTTGCCCTACTCTACTCTCTCTGTTCCACTGATTGAATGATCCATTTTTATTTTCTTTAGAATTTGTCTTTTATTTAAAACTGCTTAAACATAAAGAGCTATATCAAAGAACTAATTGTAAATCTGAGTGTCCACAAAGATAACAAATTTCAAAAACATTACTAAACTAAAGTCCAAAACCCGTTGTAAGGTAATAGAAAGTCCACTTGAAAAGTATTCCAAAAGCGAAAAAGAGTGAATAGACATTCGACCCAACTCTGTAACTCACACCTTGGATATCCAACAAGATCCTAAAGTGAGTGGGATTTATCCCTTATAAGTGTTATCAAGATTTCATGCTCATTCTTCACAGGGTGTGTATAAAAGTTGAATCAACATTTAAAATTGGCGCTAGAATGAGGGCCGCTGAACTTCGTTCACTAGTTTGTTAAGGATTATAAGGTTGTAAGTTGCTGGTGAAAATCTGGATTCTACTTATAGAGTAACAATGTCCCACTCCATACCTGGAGAGCTCCTTGTGCCTAAGTTAGAAACCCCAAGAAGAAGCAGCCTCAGAAGGGCCAAGTCCTTGTTTGAAATAGTTTTGTCACCACTTGTAGTTACTCCAACTACAACTAAAAATATCATCGTCAATCAAGTAGTAATGGCAAACTGGTTGGGTTCCACTACCTTAAATATCCCTGGTGCAACCCATGATCTACCCAAAAATCCTGAGATGTATCTTCCTAGATACAAGCATGATGGAACTAGAACAGCAGAAGAACACCTAGTAGCATTCAATAATGCTCTAAAACTATTAAATATACAGCATGAAGACGTGGCTTGCATATTGTTCCCATTCACTCTCCAAGAGGGAGCATACGACTAGTTTTTGAATCTCGCTAACGATTCTATTACTAGTTGGAATGACCTAGAGAAAGTTTTTGTATCACAATTTGGGGAAGTGATTGACCCTAGTGTGTTATATCAACAATTTTCCAGCATAAAGAGAGAGTCTGGTGAATCTATCAGATCTTTCAATATGAGGTTCTAAAGAGCTTATGGTAGAATGATTGGTCATTACATCCCAAGTGCAAATCTAACCTTAGAAATCTACAAGAATGCATTGGATTCGGTGACCTCTATTTTCCTCAAGAGAGACATCAATATCACAACCCTGATAGGAGCTTATAAAGAAGCTTTAATTCTTGAAATGCAGTTAGGACCTCAAATTTTGAGCAGTCCTTTGATATCCTATGTTACGCAGAACATGCCTATTTTGAATCCCATTCCACATCATGAGTTAGTGCCAACATGCCAAACTCCACCGATAGGAAATCCATTAACTATGACACCCACTCAGCATGTGCAAAATATAGAGAAAGATTCTAATAAGTTAAAGGTGGAAGTGCCTGAAGTAAACATGTGTGACCTAGCATTACCCAACTTTGAATCTTTTCCTGGTGAGTTAAATTTTCTTAAAAATTAGAGAAATATTGATAGTTTTGATTCATCTGAAAATAGTACAACTATGGTTTCAGATTCATTCACTTTTCCCAATGAATCAAAAATGTCATGGAGATACCTATGGATGAAATGCGAGATTTTCAATAGTTCCAAAGCGACAGTTATAATTTGAGATGTGAAAATCCAAAACCTACTCCTAATAGTGATCCTCCCTCACCAAAGGATGATGAAAATAAGATTCAATATCATTATACAAAAGTAATTAGGAAGGAGTATAATATCATTGAGGATATGAAGAAAGTTGAGGCTAACATCACCCTCCATGAGCTGGCTCAGATTGTTGAACAAAAGGATAACTTGATTGAAACTTACTCTAGACCACCTATTGAATTTCAAGAAAAAGAGAATAAGATAGTAAATGTAAATGTGGTCAACCAACTCGAAATAGATAAAGAGTCTCAGTATAAGCACGTGATCACTGGACATAATATCAAAAAAGAGGTTGTAAACCGTGTTGATGCAGATATTGGAGATTATAATTTGAAAACTAAGAAGGTGAGACCAGTTACAGCTCCAACCAATCACAACAATGATATTTGGACATTACACATTGATGGGGTTAAACCTAAGCAAGGCTCAGGTGAAAGAGCAAATTATGAAAATTCTACTAGAAGGATAAAAAATGAAGTCTTGGATATTGAAACAGTAGAGCAACCACAGAATGTTTGAGCTATTAAGAACTATGACATACAAATAAAATATGATCTCTTTGAGTTATTACATAAATATGAAGATATGATGATCTGGGTCTATAAAGGCTTTAAGGTATTTGATCCTGGGGGTTTTTACATTCCGTCCCTTTGAAAGAATTCTGCAAACCCTTCAAGTAGAAGCATAAACATGTTAATGCCTTGATTTTAAAGGAGGCATAAAAATTGTATGCACATGGGCTGATAAAATAAGACATAAGCAGGGGTTGAAAAACTTCACCATTTGTGACAAATTATTTTGAAGAATATTTGTGGCAAAGCATGGTACATGGTCTATATTGTTTTGAAACTAGAGTCCTGGATTCTAAAATAGTGCTACTATTTTACCCGCAGATATCGCTATTTGTTGAGAAGCAACGCACCCCCACTAAAAAAATGAAATTCCATCCTTTGAAAATATTTAGTTTTCATTTTGCCGTAGGGACCCTCTTGATGTTTTTCAGGTTTTAATTCCAAATTTTGCTTGCCTCCTTCTTCTTCAAGTTTTGCATATACCAAAGTATCTAAGTGGGCTTGCATATGGCTTTGATTTCAATTTAGAATTCATTTGTTTAAAATGTTAAGAGTCATTCTGAGTAAAGAAGATCTTTCACTAATATGTAAAAAAATGCAGAATACAGATGAACAAAATCATTGGAGTCAACATACAATTTTTGGAGAACTGGCAAAGTGGAAATCACTTAGGAACGTCGTGATTTCGCGACACATTCCATTTTTGGAAAATTTGAGATTTTGTGACATATTCCATTTTCAAAAATGTCACGATTTCATGACATATTTGGATTCGAAGAGCCGAGTGAGAAAAACGTTGTGATATCACGACAGGTTTTAACTGGGAGCAAGTCTTATGGAAAATGTCGCGATATCGCGACACATTTTGGTTGGATGCAAACTTCAAGGAAAACGTCGCGATTTCATGACAGGTTTTAAGAGGAGGCAAAGCTTGAGGCAAACGTCGCGATTTCGTGACCTGTTCCATTTTTGCGATGACGTAAGCTTAAGAAATATGAAGTAAAGAGAACATCGTGATATCAAGACACATTTTAATTTCATGGGAAGTGGTAGAAACATCATGATTTCGTGATGCATTTTGGTAGAAAGTGCCAAGTGACAGAAGCGTCGCAATTTTGCGACGCCTTTTGGTAGAAAGTGCCAAGTGATAGAAGCGTCATGATTTCACGATGTCTTTTTGTAGAAAGTGCCAAGTTTTGGAAGCGTTGCAAAATTTTGACATGGTTTATATTGAAAAACCCAAGCAATAGAGACGTCATGAAATCACGACGCAAGTTATGGAAACGTCGCGAAATTGCAATGCAATTTTTGGAAGCGTCACGAAATAATGACATGGTTTATATTGAAAAACCCAAGCAATGGAGACGTCATGAAATCACGACGCAAGTTATGGAAACATCGTGAAATCACGACGCAAGTTTTGGAAGCGTCGTGAAATCGTGACATGGTTTATATTGAAAAACCCAAGCAATGGAGACGTCGCGAAATCACGTTGCAAGTTATAGAAATGTCATGAAATCGTGATGCATTTGGCTAAAAGAGCCAAGGGATAGAAACATCATGAAATCGTGATGCATTTGGTTGAAGGACCCAAGGGATAGAAGCGTCACAAAATCGTGACGCATTTGGTTGAAGGACCCAAGCGATAGAAACGTTGCGAAATCATGACGCATTTGGATAAAAGAGCCAAGGGATAGAAACATCGTGAAATCGTGACGCATTTTTTTGAAGGACCCAAGCGATGGAAACATCATGAAATCACGACGCATTTGGGTTGGAGGCAAACTTCAAGGAGGACGTCGTGATTTCGAGACACATCACGATTTCGAGACAAAGAAGTTTGGAAAAGGAAAAGGTGAAGGGAGACGTGATTTCGTGACACATCACAATTTTACAACAAAGAAGTTTGGAAAAGGCAAAGGTGAAGGGAGACATCATGATTTTGTGACACGTCACGATTTCGCAACAAACAAGACAAGAAAGAAGAGAAGGAAGGAAAACGTCGCGATATCGCGACATGTCCCATTTTTGGACATGTCTCATTTTTGCAATGCCATGAGCTGGGAAGAAGGAACCAAGACGAAAAGGTAATAAAAATTAGGGTTTAATTTAATAATATTGAAATGCTAATCCTGGTTTTGTCTTTTGTAGAAAGCCATCTGGCAGTTGCATACTAGCGAAAGTAATGGCGAAAAAGATAAAATAAGCACAGATCAAGCGAAGGTCGTCAGATGGAAATGTGAGATGCCAAGAATTTTTGGTCCATCCAAATTTTGTAGATCTGGCTGCAAAGAGACTTTACGATGACTAAGCAGCTACCCATTTAATGGAATATGTCGACAATTGATCGAAAAATGAAAATATCTACACACAGTTACGAAATTTGTCGATGGACACATTTAACAGGAGAATTTATGGTGAAAGTAATGGCATGCAGAGAATTTCAACTCAAAGGTGGCTCTACAAAGATAAAATGTCAAATAAACTAGTGACTCGTTCTGAATTTATCTAAGGAATTAATGAGACGCTCTCGACAGATGCACCAGAAAGATGAAGATACCTTCACACGCAGTGCCCATTTATGGAATATATCGACGACTAACCAAAAAATGAAGATATTTACTTGCGATTCATGAGATGGATGAGAATAATATCAGATCATACCTTCTCCATTTATGGCAAGTAATCGCACTAAGATTTGCAAAATGGTTAGGTTTTATCGAAACTCTATTTTAAAAGGCCTTATATTGTAAAACCTGGGTAGTAGAGTTTAAGTGATAAGATTTAGGGTTTTGGAAGAAGATATTTATGAAAAGATCAGGGTTTGTCCTGAGTCTATATATACTTCTCCCGGATGTAAATTCTAGAGGCAAAAACTTAGAATAAAAAGCTATTGGAGCAATTTCCTGCAAATCTTGATGAAAGCTTTGTTCTAGACTTAGAGTTGGTGTGATTTTTGTTTTCTGTGATAGAATGGCTAGGAGCCTAATCTCTTTCAGATTGTGATAAGTTCATATTCTTTTGTTTTCTTTTCATTAAGGTTTATTTAATTTATGTTGTAGATCTTTGTTATCAAGATTAGATATGCTACTAGGCTTCATTCTTTTATTGTATGCTAGGGAAAATTACAGATTTAAGGTTCAGGCCTGTTCTAATTGCTCTGTCCTCATTGTGCGAGCTAAGCTGCTGGTGAGAGATACCAATTTCAATTGAATTTCCTTCTGTTTGTGATTTTATTTTAGATTTATTCTATCTCTGTCTTATGCTCTTAGTGGAAGGTGATCTTAGAAAGCTGGACACTTTCCTTTTTGATTTGTTCTATTGTGAAGCTAATCGGTATAACTAAAATTGGTAGTTTTGTTTTTGTAGCTAAGTTAGGTAAACTTCTCTTTCTGCCCTACTCTACTCTCTTTGTTCCACCGATTGAATGATCCATTTTTATTTTCTTTAGAATTTGTATTTTATTTAAAACTACTAAAACATAAAGAGCTAGATCAAAGAACTGATTGTAAATCTGAGTGTCCACAAAGATAACCAATTCCAAAAACATTACTGAACTAAAGTCTAGAACCCGTTGTAAGGTAATAGACAGTTCGCTTGAAAACTATTCCAGAAGCGAAAAAGAGTGAATAAACATTCGACCCAACTTTGTAACTCACACCTTGGATATCCAGCAAGATCCTAAGTGAGTGGGATTTATCCCTTATAAGTGTTATCGGGATTTCATGCTCATTCTTCACAGGGTGTGTATAAAAGTCAAACCAACAATTCCCTATTACAATGTTTATGGACCTTTATCCAAAGGAGACACTAATACCCTAATCAAGTTCATGGATACCTATCCACAAGAGACACAAATGCCCTAAACTAGTTCATGGATCTCTATCCATAGGAGAGCTCTTTCTCCTTTGCTCTAGCTGGTGATCCTCTAGAAGACTACTACCTCCACTGCACTAGCTTGTTGATATCTCTCCATTGAAGACCTCTATCCTCACTTAGAAGACCTCTATCCTAACTTCCATAGCTAATGGATCTCTATCAACTAGAGATTACTATCCTCTGCTCTATCACCTCCAAAGCTTACTCTCATATCTACTCAATATCTATCTCAAATATGCACTAAAAACTGTCCTTTGGTCTAGAAAAAATATGCTCACAAGTTTGTCTCTAGTATGGCACAAATATGTCCTCAAATCTATACCAAAATCTATTCTCAAATCTATCATCAAGCCTTAACACAAAGCTTGATCCAATCACTAATAAACTCTACTATATCTAACCCAAAACTTAACTCAAGGTTTGAACAAATCCATAAATCAACTCTACTCTTAAGTCTTTTCAAATAATTACCTCAAATCTATCCATAAGTCCTCTCAAGAACTTTCTCGATCTGATCTCAAGTCTTCACTAAGACTTACCTCAAATCTGTCACAAGTCCTCTCTAGAATTTGTCCTATTTGGTCAACAAGTCTTCACCAAGACTTACCTCAAATCCGCTCAACAATTCCTCACTAGAACTTTTCCAATGTGCTCAAAAAGTCTTTATTAAGACTTGTACAATCTGATTGTAAGCTTCCATAATATCTCACATAGATGTGTCCTTAAGCTTTCACAAAATCTTACATAAATCTATCCTTAAGTCCCTTCTAGGACTTACTCAAATATGCTCATAAGCTTTCATAAAAGCTTGCTAAAATCTATCCTTAAGTCCCCTCTAGGAATTACTCAAATATACCCACAAGATTTCACAAATGTTTTCTAAAATCTATCTTTAAGTCCACTCTAGGACTTACTCAAATTTGCTCACTAGATTTCACAAAAGCTTATTCAAATCAATTGCAAACTTGCATACAAAACTCAACTTAATCTCTTTCAAAAATACCTCTTCAATACCACAAATAAGTTTCACTCATAATCTTGTTTAACCATAGAAACATATAGAGAATGGTTAGAGACTCAATATGTTTCACACTCAAAAAAATACTCAATCACTTCCAAAATCTCTTTCAAACCTATTTAGAATGAAGAACAATTTGTTTCACAGAACTTGAACTATCACTCCTGTAAAAATTTGGAACAATGATTATTATTCAGCTCTGCATTAAATAAGATTACAATGGAGAACCGCCGGAATGAACCAGCTACAATAAGCACTTTGTTATAACGAGATAACAAATGCAAGAGTAGGACAAATAATATGTTAGCAAACAGTAACAGTATAACAGTACGCTAACATCCCCCTTTATTACATTATTTGGGTAATGTAATAACTAATAGCTATACTAGACTACTAACATCCCCTTACATTATTTTGCAATACAAAGTGAGCTGCGAAACAATTCAAATTTGACACGTCCAAGTGCCTTAGTGAAAATGTCTGCAACTTGAGCATCTGTGGGAATGTGCTGAAGCTGAATTCGGTGCTTTGGAACTTCCTCTCGAATGAAATGACATTGTGTGTCAATGTGCTTTGTTTTTTCATGATGGACTGGATTCTTGACGAGGTTCAGAACACCCTGATTGTCGCAGAACAAGTGTATTGGAGATTTTGATGGATGGCCCATACTTGTCAGAATGCGACGTAACCATATCACTTCGCACATAACTTCACGTGCGGCACGATATTCTGCCTCTGTTGAAGAAATAGCAACCACCTGTTGCTTCTTGCTGTGCCAAGAGACAGGACCGGATCCCAGATGAAAAATGTATCCAGAAGTTGACTTGCGATCATCAAATGATCCGGCATAGTCGGAGTCCGTGTATCCTTGCAAGAAGAATTTGTTGTTCCTCTTGTATTCTAGGCCATATTCTATAGTACCATGGACATAGTGAAGAACACATTTTGCTGCTTTCCAATGAGTAATCTTAGGCTCCTGCATGAACCTCGAAAGATAGTTTACAGCAAATACGAGATCTGGCCTAGTATTGGTCAGATATATGAGACTCCCAATCAACTGTCGATAGAGAGTGCCATCTACCTGAGGTGAGTCATCATATCACGATAACTGAAGTCCATTCTCCATAGGAGTTGCCATTGGCTTGCAGTCAGTCATGCGATATTTATCGAGCAATGTCTTGGCATACTTTTTTTTGAGACACTTTGATGGTGTGCTCCTTCTGGCTGAATTCCAGACCAAGACAGTAATGGAGAAGTCCGAGATCTTTCATCTCAAAAGATTTGCACAAGTTTCTTTTGACAGTAGAGATCATATCTTCTGAACTCCCTGTAATGAGCAGATCATCCACATAGAGTACAAGCAACACTATCTCAAAACCCTATTTCTTGAAATAGAGGTTTACATCTGACGGACATCTCTTAAATCCATGCTGCATTAGGTGATTGTCCATTTTTATATACCAAGCTCGAGGAGCTTGTTTCAGATCATACAAGGATTTAACCAATTTGCAAACTTTCTGCTCGTTGGCCTTCCACTTCAAATCCTTCGAGCTGAGTCATATAGACTTCTTCTTGGAGATCACCATTAAGAAAGGCACTTTTGATATCCATTTGGTGAACTTTCCACCCATATTGTGCTGCCATAGCACACATAACCCGAATTGTGGTCATCCGAGCAGTAGGTGCAAAAGTTTCCTCATAGTCGATGCCTTCCTTTTGAGCATAGCCCTTTGCAACAAGACGGGCCTTATGCTTATCAATTGTTCCATCTGCATTGTACTTGACTTTGTATACCCATTTGCAGCCAATAGGTTTCTTTCTATGCGGCAGATCAACAAGCTTCCAAGTTTTATTCTTCATCAGAGACTCATACTCTGTATCCATAGCGGCCTTCCACCGAGGCTCACTAAGAGCATCTTGCACTGATGCAGGTTCAAGACTATCTATGGTAGACATGAATGCCCTGTCATCATCAATATCCATATCCTCAACTTCTCTACTTGGAGTCACGGAAAGTTCCTCAAAATATTGACAAAGATCATCAACCTCACCAGTTTCTCTGGCTTCTCTTTCCTTTTGAGCCATACTGCGTGTATGAGGTCTATCCAAATTCAAATTGGGAGGAGTGGATAAATTTGCATCTCTGATTGTATTTGTACACCATTTAGGATTCTACTTCGGTGGTGGTGAAGAAGATGTAGAAGGACCTCCTGTCTGTGTTGACGAAGGAATCTCCTCTTCCTTAGGTTCCACAATATCCTGGTGTACTGTAGATGTGCTCTGTGATGTGAAAGCTTCATCAAAGACAACATCTCTGCTGATATGAATTTTCTTGGTCAAAGGATCTATCAACCGATATCCTTTAGAGTGCTCAGAATATCCAAGAAAAATACATCTCAGTGTTTTCTCATCTAGCTTCTTCCTTTTTTCTTTCGGTATGTGCATGAAAGCTTGACACCCGAAGATACGTAGATGAGATATGGAGGGTTTTCGACCACTCCATGCTTCCTGTGGAGTCATTCCTTTTAGGGCCTTTGTGGGTGCCCTATTCAAAAGATACACTACAGTGGTGACAACTTACTCGCCCAATATTGTTGCCCAAGAGTTGCACCTGTGAGCATACAATGAACCATTTCCATGATAGAACGATTCCTTCTCTCAGCAACTCCATTCTGCTGAGGAGTATAGGCAGTTGTTAACTGTCTCTTGATCCCATGCTTATCTAGGAATGCAAAAAAATCATTAGAGGTAAAATCTCCCCCTCGATCTGAGTGGAGGGTTTTGATAGAAGCCCCTGACTCCTTCTCAACAGATTTCTTGAACTGCTGGAAGAATGCAAAAGCTTCAAATTTTAGTTTGAGAAAGAAAACCCACATCTTTCGTGAGTAGTCATCTACGAATAACTGAAAGTACCTCTTCCCTCCAACACTCGTTGGGTGTGAAAGGATCGCATAGATCGGTGTGAATTAGCTCCTGAGGTTTTCGTGCTCTTGTAGAGCTCTTCTCAAATGGTACTCTATGTCGCTTTCTCGCCAGCGATCGAGCACACCGGCAATGTGGCGGAAAGGGAAGGAAGACCCTTTACCATCTCATACTTGCCGAGCTCAAGTAAGTAGCCAGAACTAAGATGCCCATATCTCTTGTGCCATAGGGAAGTTGCCTCCTTGGTAGAGACAGTCATGGCAACATGTGGAGTAGAGATAGCATCTAGTGCAAATAAGCCATGCTTATATGAAGCCGTTGCAATCTGCTTACCCTTCCTGGTAATTGTACAACACTTCTTTCCATTCTCAACACGAAAGTTGACAACCATATTTCTGTCCAGGATTTGTGTCACTGACAACAAATTGTTGGCCAATCCCGGAACATAGAGGGCCTTGTCAATCTGACACTTGCCATCAGGAAGAGTGACTGAAACTATACCCTCTCCTTGAACCCTGTAGGTTTTATCATCAGAAATGGTGACAGGTTTGCCCTCCTTGGCCACAAATGATTCAAACCACGATCTATCGCCAGTCATATGTTTACTAGCTCCAGAATCGACATACCAAATAGGATCCCTCTGAGTGGAATCTATGGTAGTCATGAGCACCTTGTGTGCCCATTCAGAATCTGAGTCAGATTCTTCAACAGCAACATTCACCCGGGGTTGCTTGTTCTTATTTTGTGGTTTGTTTTGGCCTTTTTGCTTGTTCTTATGCCAACACCTGTTGGTGTCATGGTTGTCTTTCTCACAGATCTTGCACCACCTCTTCTTCTATTGAGGTTGCTTGCCTTTTCCTTTCGTATCCTGTTGAGAATTTCCTCCTTTCTGAAAGTTGCCTCATTTTTGCCCATTACCTTTCTTCCTAGAACCCTGCCTGTTGGTGTATAGGGCTGTATTGGAAGAATCATCCTTGTGAAGTTGGCGTGCCTCCTGTTGTTGAAGCAGATTGACCAACTCGATGTAGGTAATTTGTCGTTGGGACACCTGGATGGAGGTTATCAACATGTCAAATGAAGAAGGTAAAGCTCTCATCACAAGTGAAATGAGAAGCTTTTCATCCACGATGATCTCCTAGAGAACTCAATTTCTCTTTCAACTCGGACACTCTGCACGTGAAAGAGTTCAACTGTTTCACCCTGTATCAAACTCAGGTTATGAAGTTGTTGTTGAAGATGAAGAATGGTGGATTCATTCTTCCCCTCATAGATGGTTCTAAGGGCATCCCATGCCTCTTTACCACTTGCTTTATCGACTATATGAGGTTGCACTTCATCGAAACAAGACAAACAAAATGAGCACCTTTGCTCTACTGTCTTTCTTATCAAAAGCAATCTGATCTACTGAAGGACCTATGGATCCTGCTGTTGGTGAAGGCCTTGTTGCTACTCCAGTAACAATATCCCACAAATCTTCCATTTGGAGAATAGCCTTCATCTTATGTTTCCATGGTGTATAATTTGGACCTTTCAATAACTGATGCGGATCAGTCATCAATTTTGCAACAGCGGCCATAGTGAAGGTTCCTTATATCACCAAATTGGTCCCCCTTTCGATATACATTTTGCTAGGCCAATATACCGTACAAAATACCCGCCCTTATGTGAGGGAAACTATAGGTATTTAGAAAGATCAACAAAAATCACCCGCCCTTACGTGAGGGAGACTATAGGTGAAATTTAGAGATCATACGATACGTGGAACATAAGCGGTACTGAAAGGGAATCGCCTTGTTGATGGCACCTACCATAGAAGATTCTTCTCATGCGTGGGCGTAACTTCCCCTAAACACTATGAAGAATACTTCGTCAGGATTTACGCCTAAACACAAGTGCGATAAAGGGTAGTGGATGGAGTAAAAAAATGCAAAAATGGCGTACTTATTCCTCCCCGACGATTTATAGAGAACAAGCTCAGATGTCGTTATAGCAGCTATGTTAGGCGGCGGATACAGTAGCCAAATCACGACAGCTTTACCTGTAAGTGCTGGCCAGAGGTATCGCAAATACCGAACGCTGCAGTGCAAATAAATTGCACAGATGGGTTTTATATTCCGGGGACTTAGGGAGTGTTTGATTTTAATTTTTAATGTTATAGTGCAAAATTGAAATATGCAACATACAACAAAAAAAATGCCCACTAGAATAACCCATTAGGTGTCGGTCACAGCCGAAAATGCACCTTTTACAATGCCAAATTGCTATTTCAAAAAATTACTCAACATCCTCCTTTGATTTTTTGAAAAAAATATCCCCCTTAAAAAAATTCTTTTAACAAAGCATTTTTAATAACTATTATATATTTAAAATTAAAATAAATAATTTTAATTTATATAGTTTTAAAAATTTAAGAAAAATAAATTAAAAATTAAATTTTAATTTATAAAGTTTAAAACTATTAAAAATAAATTAAAATTAAAAATTTTAATTAAAAATTAATAATTATAAAAAAAAACTTTGAAAAAAAAATATACCTTGGGGGGTCGGCGGGATTTGAACCCCCAACTCGCAGGCTCCTTGAGCCTTACCGCACGGCTCACGACCACGTGAGCCGGCGGGCTGATCCGAAAAGAACAGTGGACCTGCGCCTCTTTCAACCCCTCCTTCCGTCTCCTCCTCTGCAACAGCCTCGGCTTGCGACCGCAGCACTGCTCGGAAAAAAATTCGGCCTCGGCTTGCGACCACAGCCCTGCTCCCACTGCTCCCGGCGTTTTCGAAAAAAAAATCACCGCTGCCTTCTTTTCCAGACCGGATCGGCACTCGAAAAAAAAAAAAACGTCGCAGTCTCCCGCAGCGACTTTCGCCGAAGAAAAGAGAGCCGAACTTTGTTTTTTTTTTTTTCGTTCCAGGGAGGGCGTTCGATTTTTTCGGCGATTTAAAAAAAAACTGGCAATTTTTTTTTTTTTTTTTTTTCGTCGAGGGCCTCGCGCCCGGGGGGGAGGGCTCGCGCGACTGTGCGCAAATGCGGCCTGCGGGGGGGGGGAGGGCCTCGCGTGACTCGTGCGCAAACGCGGCCTGCGGGGGGGGGAGGGCCTGTGCGACTGTGCGCAAACGCGGCCTGTGCGGGGGGGGGGTTTATACCCCCTCCGATTTCCCGCGTCGATGGGAATTTGAATTCCCGCTCCGCCGACCGGGAGAGGGGGGTGGTGCCCTCGGGGAGCGCGCACGTCGCACGGGGAGTGGGGACTGGGGAGGGGGGGGCCACCTCCTACGCGGCGGGGATTTAAAAAAAATCCCGCACGGCCGCTCTCTCCTCCTGCCAACGCGTCCTGCCTAGGGGACTGCGAGCTGGATGCATCCTCTTCTGGGGACGTGCCTCCTCGGACGCAGCGCCAATGGACGTCTACGTGACGTCCTGGCCATCGATCGGACTCCCGGTCGTCTACGCACGGGGCCCGTGTCACGACGCGCACAGCTCTGCGCGTCTTTTTTTTTTTTTTTTCTCGCCGGAGGAATCCTCTGCTACAACAAACCCGAAGAAAAAAAATTCCCGTCTGGCAAATTAAAAAAAATATGTTTGTTGTCCACGCTTCTCTGCTGCCGCTGCGCTGCTCCCTTCACGCCACTGGCTCTGATGCCATGTAAGAATTTGGAACAATGATTATTATTCAGCTCTGCATTAAATAAGATTACAATGGAGAACCGCCGGAATGAACCAGCTACAATAAGCACTTTGTTATAACGAGATAACAAATGCAAGAGTAGGACAAATAATATGTTAGCAAACAGTAACAGTATAACAGTACACTAACAACTCCAATACTTTCAATCAATAATACTCAACCAACTTCACTCAACCAATCACTCAATGAAACACAACTTGCTTTCAAACCCTAATCAAGTGTTTTACTATACTTCCAATCACCTCACACTATGGAACTCAAACCTTGACTCAAGATGATTCCAAATTTACATAACAATGATACTTATCACAAACCCTAGTTCAAGATAGTTCTCAACTTCACATAACAATGATACTCATGATCTTTCATAAACCCTAGTTCAAGATAGTTCTCAACCTCACATAACAATGATACTCATGGTCTTTCAACATCCATAAATCATGCACATTAAAGCTCACTCAATATTTCCAATAATGCTTATCAAACAATCCTTTTCACTCCAAATTTGCATTTTACAACATTCAACCAACCAAAATTTCACTCACAAGGATGATATGCCCATACCTTTTGTTTTGATGGATATTTGACCTCAAAACCTATCTCAATCACAATAAACTTCTCTTTGCCAATTTTCAAGGTTAGATAGCAAAAATATTCACTCAAATATTTCCTTCAAAATTAATTCACCATTACAAAAATTAACAAGACTCAAATACACCTTATTATCTCCAAACTTATCAAAATACTTCTCAACACATAAAAAATCAACTTCCTTTATCAAATCCAAATTAATCAATTTATAGAAGACCAAGTTCCTTTATAGTCACCTTATAAACTCCCAATGATAATTTTCAACCTATAAGAATTAATCCTTTGACTAACCCTTATTACTCCAACCTCTATTTAATTTTCAAATCACAAAATAATATAAAGTATCAAATACCCTTATAGCTCCAACCTCTATTTAATTTTTCAAAACACAAAATAATATAAACTATCAAATACCCTTATGACTCCCTAACTTCCACCAAGGTGCTATTTAAACTCGTGTGACCTTAATGCATATCCTCTTCCTAACCTAGGTGTAAATTAAAATTTAAATAAAAAATTAAAGCTTACCTTATACACCTTGGCCCACGTGCAAAATGGATAGCGCACACCTTGGCTGTGCTTTGAACCAACAAAATTTTTGTCACCGTTGCACTCTAGGCGAAGCTAGGAAACTATTGGACCACATGCCCACACAAACACAAACACAAACATACTCCTACTTGTTACCTCCATAATTTTTAGTGATTGGAAACAAAATAGACTTCCTCCTCAAAATGACTGTGTGAGAATTTGAAACCCCAACCTCTGCCCTATGAACATATTAACATTGCCTTGGCCACAAAATTTGCTAACCAACGTTATGGATACGTGTGGGTTGCACCACATGCATTTAATCACACGTTTTCCCTGCAAAGCCTTTAGACATGCAAAATCTCTTTTTTCCTCACCACAAGCAACACACACTTTTTTTTAGACTTTGGTATTTCAAATAATGCATGGATGATTTTAATTAAAACATCTACTCCCCTTTTTATATGTTTTGCCTTATGCGCTCGATGTCGACTTTAATTCAAATTTTAAATTTTAAATTAATAAATTAATTTATAACCTTTAACTTTGGTGCCCAATTTTTATTTAAATTAAAATTTTAATATTTAGGTTAATATATTTTAATTTAAATAAAGAAATTTAAATATTTTGCAAACTGCTCAATGGGTCTTTCGAGGAACAAATTATTTTTAATTACTCCTTGGACCTGTTCTCTTTACCTCAACTTGTAACCTAAAATATTATAATATTAAATATTATAATATTATTATTACCTTTTAAACATGCTTTGCCTTCCTTGGGACTTCCTTTTAAACCTACTTCTCCTTCCTTGGGTCTTCCTTTTAAATATGCTTCTTCTTCCTTACCTTTTGGAAAAGCCACTTGATAACATTAATGATGACGAGAATGAAACAACAATCTTTTACCAACTCTTGACATCAATGACAATAAATATTGCTCAAATTTTCAAAAATCTCCCTCTTTGTCATTGATGGCAACCCTTTTTCTTTTAAACATTTCTTTTACCTTTTTCTGTTATGCTCCTCTTGAGAAACTGCTCCCCCTAACTGAATGCTCTCCCCCTAACTCAAATCGCTCCCCCTTTGAAATCAATAGCAAAGGGCCACCGTTGGGGCTTGGGGCTAAGAATAAAACTCTTAGCTTAGCACCTCCCCCACATCCTCTCTTTGAGGTGGTTAATTTTGGGTTGGGAGTATCTCTACTCCCAACATACACTCATATTTTCCTATGTCCACTTTCTTCCTCAACTGTTCCTTCTAATTCCTCTAAATGTTCCTGTTCCTGTGTCTTTGGAAATTTTTCTCTACACCACTTGGCTATATTCCTAAAATTATTGCACTTATAACACTTAATTTTGTTGTTACTTGAAGGTGCAAATGCTTTGAAGTCTCTCTCGGTGAAGCCATATCCATTCCTATCATGAACCCTGCAATTTACTGCCTTATGACCAAAATTATTACAAGAGTAGCAATACCCTTGGAAGAGATGTCTATTTATGAGATTTCCATATTCTTGTATTTCATGTGTTCTGCACTGTGTAGCCTTGTGCCCAAACCTGTGATATGAGAAGCAATATCCGTTAAAAAACCTTGCCTTGATCCCATTGGCCTCTTAGTCTCTTCTACCCTGTGTTATTTCTTGTTCCATTTGTTCCTCATTTGTGCATTGTTCCTTTCCTTGTTGAAATTTCTATTGTCCAACTTATCCTCAAAAGTCTCACTCTCTCTTACACTCTCTTCTTCTGAAGCTTCTTCTTCTTTGGAGCATGAGATTTACTCTCCTTGTTCTCTTTGTTCCTATTCAAAACCAAGTCTTATTTTATTTTATGAAGATATTTGTACCCTGATAATCTTATCCAATGTCTTTGACCTTCTCCCAAACCTGTGTAGCTTATTTTTAGACTCTTTTACTTCCTTGCTTAGTGAATATACCTCATGCTCTAATATTTCACATTCTAAAACCTTTACCTCTAACCTCTTTTTAATTCCCCTTATCTTAGCTATTGTGTTGGTTAGATCTTCTATAAGCTTTCCTTTATCTTCATCACATTCTTGAAATTGAAGCTTGAGTTTTGAGTTCTACTTTATTAACTCTTTTAACTCCTTAAGAGCAAAAATAAGCTCACCCTCAAGATAAACTTCTCCTTTCTCTAATTTTTTCTCTATTCTTTTGCCTTTAGGATCATCTTCATTCCTTTTTGTTTTATCTTCAATAGGAGCACTTTCTTCTTCTTCTATTGCCAAAAGTAGACTTTATTCTTTTGGACCTTTAAGAGCATCTTCATATTCATCCTCACTAAAACTGAACCCATTCCTTGTGCATTGATCTTCAATATGACCAAAGTTACCACACCTAAAACACTTGAGAACTATTGGTGCCCTTTTTCTAACATCTTCATTTTCTTCTGCTAGAAAATAGAATTTCTTATTTTTCATTATCTAAGGACCCTTCATCACTATAACTTGAACTCTTGCCCACATTATTTGCACAAAATATCTTTTTATGCCTTTGGAAAAACTTCTTTCCTTGCTTGCCTTGCCCATTCTTGCTTTTCTTTTGGTAGCTTTGTTTTCCTATTTCCCTGTTATTATGATCATGTTTTTCATCATCATTGCTACTTCTAGCCTCTGGAAAATCAGATGCATAGTGACCATATTTACCACAATTAAAACACCTAACTATTTTTGTACCTTTATACTTTCTTGAGTCCCTGTTCCTTCTACCATAATTTACTTTTTCATCACTAGATAACTCATTGCTTGAATCTGACTTCTTACCCTTTGTCTTATTTATAAATTTAAAGGCTGCTTTCTTCTGGGGAATAGACTCCTCTTTTATTCTCATCTCAAATGCTATGAGAATTCCATGTAGCTCATATCTTGTCAAAAATTCAATATATTTTTACTCTTCTATGGTTGAAATATTTTCACTATACCTCTTAAGGAGTGATCTTAAAATATTGTGACAAACATTTGTTTCTTCAACTCTAAACCCAAGTCCTTGCATGGAGTTAACAACCTCATCCACATGAAGTAGATATGTAGCAATGTTTTCCTCATCCTTCATCTTTAGGTCTTCAAATGTTTTCTTGTGATTTAGCAAATTTTCCATCTTGACATTTTTGTCTTCCTCATATATACCTTTCAACTTTCCCAAATATCTTTTGCTGATGTGCAATGCATAACCTTTAAAAATTCTATTTTATGCAATCCTTTTAAAATTCCATTCATTGCCTTTTGATTATTCAGTTTTAAGAGCTTACCATATTTATCTGTGGGTGGAGTTGTTGGTGGTATGTGTAGACACCTAAAATGCATCATGTCGAGGTGAATACTCATATGGGATATGCTAGAAGACCATATGGAAGACCTTTTGAAAATTCCAAGGTATAGCAATGGTTTTTACCACTCATTTGGGTACCTTTGCCTAGTCAGTGCTCATCGTTGCTGACACCCGTGATGAGCAGATCTGGACATGCCTGTCACTCGTAGTCAAGACTCAGAGTCAGTTAGCCTTTGACCAATTCAAAGTTGGTTCCAACAATCATTTGGTTGTGGATTGAAGCGATTTGAGAGGGGAAGGATCCAAAACCTTCCATACAACAAACTCAACTACCCAATCTTGTTCTTGGCTTCCTCATGAAGTTACCCCTAGCCCTGGAAAAATGCTATAAAATCCCCACTCAAATTGGAAAAATATATAGATGATTCTTGAGTTGAAATGTAGTGAAGCCCTTTCGAATTGCATACTCACTTATATGCATTGAGAGAAAAACTTTGACTACCCAATTAGAGATCACATGCTATGGAGGTCCTAGGAGGCTAGGAGATTCAAGAAACATGAATTCATACAATCCATGCACCAAATGAGAAATTAAACCACCAAATATATCAAAGGACACAATGGCAACCCTTGAACATCAATTTCTTGAGGAGATTTGAATATTGGATACCGAATTGGAAGGGCAAAGAAATTTAAAGCTTGAACGTGACTATCAGCTGTGGGCAACAGTGCCCACCATGAATCAGACCCGTGGTCAGGTTGTCATATTTATTTTCCTTGATTTTAGTAGTAGGATTTGCTTTAATTGCATTAGATTAGTTATATTTCATGTTAACTTGCTTTATTAGAGACTTTGACCAGTGTAATATGCTTTTCTTAGTCATTTTTCTTCATCTTGCAATTATGAAACTAATGGTTCTTTTTATGCTTCCATGCCTCCAATTTTGTAATTAGACCATTAGATAGATGCATATGCTTTACTTTTACATATCCTATGGTGCCATTTCATGATTAACATAGATTTAATATGTTTCTTGCACTTTATTGATTTCATGTTAGTTACATCATATTTTATACAAGTACCTCCTAAAAGCCTCATCAAGAGAGGCATCCTTTGTTAATAATTGCTTCTTGTTGTTTATTGCACGTAGGACTAATAGGGGTTTGGGATGCAATGCAGAAAATACCTCTAATCATTGAGAAGAGGGTCATTGACACCCTAGAGTAGTTCGTGTGCATTTTAAAAGGCCTTCATATTACACTTACCCTTGTGAGGGATTTATTATGATTGTAACATTGTATCACATTGGGTATCCCTAAGAGGGATGAATTTATAACCTTGAATTGACAAAAATTTAATAAAAGAAACCCTTATTTATGGCTTATTTCAATTTTATCAATTCTTGTATGCTTTATGTGATTTCCAATTGTTATTAGATTAAGTGTATGCTTTTTAGGATACCACAGAAGGTGATCATGGTGGAACTCTATATTTTATGCCTCATATTATTGACCTCTATTCCTTTTTTATAATAGGTTCTCACCATGGTTGAAAGTCATGGTCAAAATTTTTCATCGTGGTTGACATCCATAGGCAACAATGGTCATTACGCCATAGAGCCACGATCAGAATTTGACAAATTAGACAGTAGAGGGATAAAGCTTAATCGGATGTGGACCTGAGGTAGATTCCACTTTAACTTTCTGTTTGTATTTTTACCTCTCTATAAATTCCCAAAATATAAAAATATGAGACTAATTAGGGAAGACAACAAAATTAGCAATGCACACATGAGTCCTTAGGTATTTTTCTTCTTAGGTTTTTAATAGGCGCTGCTAGGAACAATGGACCTCTAATTGCAATTCGCCCTAGTATCTATCATTATAGGACATTTTTTGTATTCTATTTGCTTTCTTGAGGCCTAATGAGAGGCCATATCATCGTTAGTATGCATTGTCAAAACATCATGTAGAATTAATCATGCATACTCTCTTAATTTGAAATATTCCTTTTTTTGCATTACATATAGAAAATAATCATTCATGCATCTTTCTTTCATGCAAGTTAAAAGGAACCACACACATTACGTTTCACATTAAACACTAGTGATTTGGGAGTCACATCCAACCACTAGTAGGGTTTCAATGACTATGGCAGTGATTTCCATCTATTGGCCCAAATCCTTCAAACCTTATGTTCTAGACCAATACCAGATCCAAGAACCATCTATAGCCTAGAAAATTTGCATGTGCTCCTCTTTGAAGGGTATAACGCTGATTGGGTGAGATTGGATGATGGTCTGGTAGGACTTGTGCTCCCTTCCTGGGTGTGGACCTCATCACCACATTTTAGGGGATTACACGACTTGGAGTTCATTTCCAAGTTGGCGAGCTACAAGCATACAGATGAAAGCCTTTAAACAATTGAGAAAATCAACATATTGCAAAACACAATAAGATTTCTTTATTAATACAAAAAATTACAAAAACACATCAAATAGTCTAGGGCTCATATCAAAATTTATCTAAAAATATAATCATCATTATATTATTTACATGTTAATAATATTCAAACCTAGACATAGGATACACATCATGGTGGTTACATGGAGTGCCCAACCCAGGCATAGACTTGAGATCGAAGCCCAAGCTCCACCTAGTGCATGAAACGACATAGAACACCCTCATTCATAGAATCCTCCTGAGCGTCGTTCAACAAGCATTAGAGGTGATAATACTATGCGTGGCGATTCCATTGAGAATACCCCAATTAGAGGAGCCACTAGACACTCTTCTAGACTTAGATCAGATCATGAAGTATCCCAACATGGGGGTTCTGAGCATGTCAGCATTTACCATGATCACATTCTAGGCACATTTATGGGATCTACTAATGAGTTCGTTATTGAATAAACCAGATTGGTACCCCTTCATACTGTGTCTAGGGGTGGCATGAGGCTTCCACATTTTGAGCATAGACTAGTTCAGGATCTGCCCATTCAGGGGTAAATAGATAGGGCTGCTTCTAAGCGTAGACCCACACAAAATCCTAATAGAAGTGACCCTGGAAAGATCACCATTGATATATCTAAAGTGGGAGCCAATGGTATGCCACCCCATGAACCGTGATATAAAAAATAATTAGGTGGACTGGAAAAGGTCCTAGGATAGTTGGGTCACAAGCCTACTCCTACACTGTATCATCCTGTGAGTGTGCATAGTGGTAGTACCATTAGGACTATTAGTGAACCTAAAGAGTGTTACAAGAGTTTTTGTGACATGCGTGCTCCTGCATCTCATGCAGGCATAGAGTATGAGCGACAACTAGATGCAAATACCATCTTTACATATAAAGGAAAGAGTGTGGCAAACCAGTCCCTTGGGGGACATACCCATGAGTCTACTTGAATAGAGCACACACACTAGAGGACTCAAATGGCCGGTAATATGGATAAATATCATAGACTGGTATCCGATCAGAGATGATAGATTCTCCAAGACCAATTGGAGGACGTTCATGTAGAGCAAGAGCACCTCGAAAATAAGAATATTTAGAGGTAGAGGTTCATTAGACAAAGATTATATGAACAATGCATGCGTGAACAATGTATCCTTGAGAAAAAGGAGCATGTTGATAGGTAGGATAGACTAGCTAGTGTCGGCTTACATCCCCCTAGTGAGCATAGGGAGCACATTGATATATGAGATGCCTCATAGCCTAATTTACACCTTGAATACATATACACTCATACTCACCACATTTCCAAACATAGAGACTGACATCTAGCATCCGTACACCGTGGGCATAGGTAGTATGAAGCAAAAGTGGGAGAGGAATTAAAAAAAGAATATCCCAAAATCTCTCTAGTCAAGGAGGAGGTTGTGCCTAATCCTTCACCCCGACCGAGAAGGAATCTTCCTCCAAAACTGCCTCTAAGGCAATCTAGAGAGGAGGAGTTTCTATCCTCACAAGCTTAAAAAGCTTTGGTGGAAAAGATCAAAGCCATAGGGAAGCAGGGAACATCTTATCAAAATAATACCTTTGACAAGATACATAATGAACCTCTATGCACATTAGTGCCTACTCCAACTTACCCTAATCATTTTAAGATGCCAAGGCTAGAAAAGTTTTAAGGAGATGAAGATGCATAGGAATATGTGACCAATTTTTTGGACATGTACTTTCAGATTGGGAGCAACAATGCTTTGCTCTTGCACACCTTCATCATGACCCTATCAAGCCTAGCTCATGAGTGGTTCAACCAATTAAATAGGCACAATATCACTAATTTCAATCAACTAGCTGATGCATTTCTTGAATGCTTCTTTTTCAACATTAGGAAAAAGGTAAACTTATTCGAGTTGGATTCTTTAACGCAACACGACGATGAGCCAGTGATGGATTATAGAAAATTTCATAGGAAGATGATAGTAAAGCTACCATTCTCCATCCCATACTATGAACTAACTTGAATATTCATGAAGAATTATGCCAAACACATTTTGTTATTGCTACAATTGTAGCAGTACTAGAAATTCAAAGAGGCTTTGGCACAAACCAAGGTGATCGAGGATATCAAGTTACAGGAGGGTACGTTGAAGCTTAGGAATAAGAAGGAGTGGAATAAAAGAAGCACTGAGAAACAACAAGCCAAGTCGAACCATGTTAATCAGGTAGTGTTGAACAAGGGGATAAGGGGCAACAACAATGAAACTATCAGGCCCAACCTCCTCTTGCGTAGTACGAGCAACGCAACAACAATATAAGGGATAAAAATAAAGAACAAAGGCCACCTCACATTTTCATTAAATTATCAGAGTCACTAGCTTCAATTTTTCATTAGTTATATGAGGCTAAGGCCATAAAATTACCTGTAGTGAAATTAATAGACCCTAATCAACCTAAGCCTAAAGGCTACTATTGACAATTTTGTCACATTGCATAATGGGGTAGAAAAACATCAAATTTTTTGTAAAGTATTTCATTCAATTTCATGAATTTGTTCCCTTGCTTTTAGAAACAACATTTTCAAGTGTTGCAACAATTTTGGCTTTCCCTGCCATTCCCCTTGTACATAAAATGAAGATGAAATATCTTCACTAAAGAACAAGCTAAAGAAGATAGCCTCAAGGGAAGAAATGAAGGATGAAAACTACTTCGGGCCCGAATCATTTCAAACAACTACTTCGGGCCCGAAGCATTTCAAACAACTACTTCGGGCAAGAATTTTGCGAAGCAGTATTGCCAAAGAAAAATACAAGGGAAGAAGAATGAAAACTACTTCGCACCTAAAGCATTTCAAAATGCTACTTTGGGCAAGGAACTTGCGAAGCGAGATTTGAAGGAGTGCAACATTGAAAATACTTTGCCGAAAAACCATCGAAGCACCCACTTTGGGCCTCCCCGCCAGCGAACCATTTCTACTTTGCTGAAAGTCATTACGAAGCATCTACTTCGACAAACCTTCGTGCAAAGTACTTTCACCCAAAGTGGAAGCAACCAAAGCATTTTTGAAGACAAGAATGCACTTCGGCCAAAATCGTCCCGAACCACAATTTTGAAGGAAGATCACGATAAAGCATTTTAATAGTTCATCAGTGAAGCAATTTTGACACATCTCTCCAGCAAAGCAGTGAGAAGTGAAGATCCCATCTTACGAAGGAAATATGCTTTGGCACCCACCATCCCCAAAGCAGTTTTGCGAAGCTCCACCATGCGAAGTAAAAACCAAGAAGGAGGATCTACTTCGACACAAGTCCATTACGAAGCAGAGTTGCGGACAAAATTTAGTGAAGTGCTTCAAGGGCACGCGCTCCAAGCCAAGTATTTTCTCGAGGTGATCAAGTGCCTCATAAATACATTTTTACGTGCCCGATAAGCTCGCTGCTCATTTTTAGAAATTGGAAATGAAGTATCAGTCTCTAAAGAAGAGCCTGACGAGCATGGCGGCCACTCGAGCACTACACCTAGAAGCCAAGGATGATCAGATGGATCATTAATGCATGTTTCCATGGTTGACCCGATCGTAGTTTCTAGTTTTGGTAATAGATTTGAGAGCTCAGTCATGAGGGCTATGAAGAGTCGACTTCTCAGGTTTTGACGATGTACTCCTCCATGATGTGCATTGATGGCTTAGAGGGTTGAGTCCTCTAGAAAAACCAAGGCATTGTAATGTAAGAAGGGGGAAATTTTTGCTAGAAAGTTGCTATAACTTGGATTCCTATGATTAATACTAAAGAGCTTTGGACTCTATTTCTCTCTTTTATGCTGCCTTCTACTGTAATTTCTTTTATCTTTTCTTCATTTGCATACTATAATTTTGAAATCTAGATTTAAGTGTGTGATTAGAGTGGAACCCTGAGATTTTCCCGAAGGATACATAGGAGAGGAAAAAACTGTGTTGGCTTTCTTTTATGCTGCCTATGGATAGTGTTTATGTTATATTCACTTTTCTTAATCGTCGTTACTTTGAACTCTGAATTTCTACGAAAGGGAAAGGAGAATCTTGGAACTTGTCCAGAGGATACATAGGAGGGTTAATACGATGTTCATTTCATTTATTCTTGGTGTTCTTTGCTGCTATCTCAAGTTATTGGCTAGTAATCGTGCTTTTGGTTCTTTCCACTATTAAACTACTAAAATTCTTCCCTTACTATTTTATTTCTTTCCCGCACCCTCACTCTATTTATCTCTTTCCTGCACCCTTATCTTAAACATCAAAGTAGTTTAGTAGAGGAGCTGGCCTATCTTTGAAGATTGGCACGAGGGTCATCTCTTCCCTTTGGCCTTTCATGGTTGGTCCAGGTCTAGTGCACATACACTTACCCAAATCCTTTCCTGGTCAGATTTGATGACCAACAATTTTTGGCATGCCCAATGGGACTCGGTCAGTCTCACCTTGTGAGTAGTAGTGAGAACCGATGATCTCATTACCAAAAGACTCTTAGAAACTGGAAAATTTGTTTAATTGAGAATATTTAAGTCATAAAGACCGGTACCAAAGTCTATGCCTTCATGCAAACAATATGGAGAGTTAGGAATAGAGGGGAGGAAACTGAGTTCTTTGAGCTAGATATTGACGCCTTTAGGGAACGATCTAGGTTAGTCACCCCTGAGTCGTTGTTACATGGAACATCCTCACAAGAGGTAGCTGTTGATGAACAAGGTCTAACTTCTGATAGTATAGCGGCTAGTTTTCATCCTAATCCTCCCAACTCACTGAAGCATCCTAGTACCTCCATTCCTATTGGTCATCCCATTAGCAACCAAGGAGGAGCTTCAAGAATTCCTATTTCTCAAAATCTAAGAGTAAATATGGCACAACAACAACAACAACAACAACAAATGCAACATTAACCATTGCCCAGATTATTCCTGGCATGGAATTATTTAGGACTGCTAAATCTAGAGGGACAAGGGCAAGTGCCGCCTGCTGCTATAAAGAAGATCCCAATGTTTGATGAAATTGGGAAGACTGCTTTGGAGCACATCCAGGGCATAGTTTCTCTGGTGGTGATCCATGACATCACAGAAGAGCACGTTATGGTAAAGCTTCTGGTTCTGTCTCTTAGAGGAAAACTCCTTTACTAGTATAGATCCTTACCACCCGATATCATTACGAGATGGGACTAGCTAGCCAGATAATTGATGCGAAGCTTCAATGAGTTCACCAATTCGACCTCTCTCCTACATTAGTTCACAACGATCCAGAGACATCCACAAGAAGAGATCGTAGACTTCAATTTTAGGTTCACTTGAACCTGGAAAAGAATACTAGTTGGACTTCGGCCATCTGATGAAGCTACAACATACTATTTCCTTTGGGCTTTCAACCTTGATATCAACGTGATGGTAAGGTATTCGAACATCAATACCTTCCCAAAGTTATATGAGTTAGCCCAAAATGCAGAAATGGATCTAATAGCTATGGGTAAGCTTCCCCAAAGGATGCCAATGCCCATACTCCCCAATTTATATCAATCCAAGTATGCAAGCACAACTGATTCATAGATCTCTACAACCCCTACACTCCCAATCTCATCTTGGAACTTGAATCCCATTGTATCCCAAATCATCGCTCCACAAATTCATTTTCCCACATTCTCTATACCATAGCCCACGGTCACTTTGGCATTCCCTGTACTGCCAGCACCACCTCAACACCCCGCCCTACCTCCAATACCCACAATGGCTCCATTACCACATATTCCTAATACTGATGATATGCAAGCCAAAAAATTGCAAGAAGTTTAGTCCCTAAACTCCACAGTGCAGACCCTATCTAATGACATGACCATTATGAAGAAAAAGCAAGTGCAACAAGATTTTTTACCAAGAAGGTCTTATCCCACACCTGCACTTACTAAAGATCAAGCGGCCCAGCAAGGAAGAGCTTCGACAAGAAATACTGCAATAGACGAAGCCCCGAGCACTTTCGATTATATACATTGGTGCTCCACATGCAATGATCCCCACGAAGAAAATACCTGCATGCTGCACCAACACTATGTACAAATGTTGGCGAGCAGTAGTCATGGCAGACAAGTCAACATCATCAAGAAATTAAATTAGAACCTGGTAATTGGTGAAGAAGAGCCAATTGTAGTCCTTACCAGAGGAGGAAAGAAGTCGATAAAGGTGGATGCTACTAAAATGGCTCCCTTAAATGTGCATGCTCATCATGAGAAAGGAAAGCAACCTCCTCCAGCCTCGAACGAAGCTCGACAGCCTACACCAGTCAAAGAGAAGGCCCAACAGGCCCCTGCAAATCCATCATAGGTGGAAACTAAGGAACAGGCTAGAGAGAAGCTCAAGCTTCCTTCACTGACCAAGCGACAAAGGGTCGAAGCTATGAAACAATATCACACCAGCTATGAACCAAGAAAGGAACCTGAGGTGCTCAATTCCTTAGCCTAAAATATAGTAGATGAGCTAAAGAGGATTCCATCCAAGATCAGTTTGTATGACGCACTACAATTACCTGGTCAAGTGGACCTATTGCAAGAATCATTTAAGATAACCAAAGCAAGAAAGGCAGCATCACTTGCCCTAGTGTAGACCTTGTCCACATAAATTACAGGGAAGAATCGACCACCTCTGTTCTACCTATCTCTATATATGGAAGGGTATGTTGTACATAACTGTATGATTGAATCTGGGGCCATGACAATAGTCATGCCCAAGGTAGTGTGCGAAGAGATAGGGATGGAGTATACCCGAAGTAGTCATGGCATGCTCCAGTTGGATGGTACTCATGTGAAGACTATAGGAGTGATTAAGGATATACCTATTCGACTACACAAGATGCCCCATATCACTATTATACAAGATGTGGTGGTCATCGACCTTGAGCCCTACTTCAGTATGTGCTTGTCGAGAGAGTTCATGGCAAAGCTAGGCAGATATCTATCTATGGATTACTCGCACTTGGAGATTCCATTCAAAGGGAAAAAGATAAAAAATTACAATGAGAAGCCTTCCACTTTCCTCATAGAGAAGATGTCCGAAGGGGAGAGCAGCGATCCTGTGCATGCGATAGCGAAAGGGTTAGAGCAGGTGGACTTGGTCGAGGAGTCCCTCACACAGTTAATTTGTGAAGATGAATTTTCATTAGCATAATTTAATGCCATGATAGAAATCGAGATGGGATGTTATGCCATTGCCAAGCATGAGAGACACATCAAGTCAGAAGATAAGGTCTCCACCCCAGGCGAATTATGGAAATTATTCTTTGATGGTTCCCGATGCAAAAATGATGCTGATATGATCATTATTTTAGTATCACCTTCTGGAGAACAGAAGGAATATTGTTACCGGTTGGTGTGGAGTTGCACCAACAATGCAGCAAAATATGAAGCATTATGCCTAGGAATCAAAAAAGAAGAAAAGTTAGGCATAAAGCATCTCCAAATCTTTGGAGATTCCCAATTGGTATAAAATCAAGTCATAAACAAGTGCACTTCAAAGAAGCACTATCTCAATTCATACTGAAACAGGGTATGGGACTTATTCGACCAGTTTGAATCTCTCAATCTATAGTCTATTCCAAGAGAAAAAAACTAACACACCGATGTTTTAGCATCCATCACAACCAAGTACTCTCCAGAATAATACATGGTGCATAAGACCAAAGCTATGAGGATGATTGACAGGCCCTCTATCCCAGATAGAGATCTGCATTGGCAAGTTTTTGACAGTGATGAGCAGATTGTGAATTTCATGATTTAGGAAGTAGCCACAGTTGAGAGTAGAAGCCCTGACAAAGAGGAATATGAAGGGCTAGTTTAATTAAAGAATAATAATGTGCATAAGTGATTAATTACTCTTGAAAGCCTCTTTGATCAGAATGATCGAGCAGTTTCTCACAGGATCAAAGTTAATGCAAAGTAGTATCAAGATTTAGAACTTAAACCTGGGAAAGCAATAAAAGTTGGGACAAATTGCACTTTGAAAGAGCTAGAATAGATCTGATATCTGTGTAGAAGGTATCCCAAAATAGTGGCTTGGTCTTATCAAGATCTAAAGGGATATAATCGGCAACTAATCTAGCATACAATTGAGTTGCAGGAAGGGATCAAACATTTTCGGTAGAAGCAAAGGCCTATTAATCCAAAGATCGAGGTCCTGATGAAGGCCAAAATCCTAAAGATGCTTGAGGCAAAGATAATTTATCCCATCAAAAATTCTTCTTGGATAGCGAATCTAGTCCCAGTTAGAAAGAAGAACGGAGATATACTATTGTGCGTGGACTTTCGCAACCTGAACCAGGCCTCTCTCAGAGATCACTACCCTCTCCCGTAGATCGATCATATCTTACATTCAGTGGCTGGGGCTCAACACTTCTCCCTACTCGATGGTTTCTTTGAATACAATCAAATCTGGGTCAGGGATGAAGACCAACATAAAATCGCATTCACTACCAAGTGGGGAACATTTGCTTACCAACGAATGCCATTCGACCTTTCGAATACGGGTGCCATTTTTAGAGGGCCATGGATTTAGCTTTTGGAAAAATCTTGAATAAGGTTATTGTTATCTACTTATATGACATGACCATCTTCTCCCAAAGAAGGGAGGATCATCCCTTCCACTTACAATAGATTTTTGAAAAATGTCAAGAATTTGGCATTTCAATCAATCCAAAGAAATCCATATTCGTAGTCAGCTAAGGGAAGTTGCCGGGACATGCGATATCAGAGAAGGGTATCATTGTAGATCCTGATAGAGCTAAGGCTCTGATGAAGCTCCCACTCCTAGTGGACAAGAAAGGACTTCAGTATTTCTTTGGATAGATTAATTTCATGAGGATGTTTGTCCCAGATTTTGCCCAGGTCATCAAGCCGATGTTTGAACTTTTGAAGAAGGGTGTAGAATTCATCTGGATGAAGGAGAGAAAATAAGCATTCAAAGAAATAAAATCTTGAATTTCTCAAGCATCAGTCCTGACCAACCCTGACTACAATTGAAACTTCATCCTATATGCTATAGGAGAACCTGAGAGCTATGCTGCGGTCCTGACACAAAAAGGGGAAGATGGTGAAGAGCACCCCATCGCGTTTCTAAGCCAAGTGATAAACCCTCATGAAGAAAAATATAATTTCATAGAAAGGTAGGTGCATGCAGTAATGAAGTCTCTTAGGAAATTCAAGTAGTTAATCTCCCAAATTTAGGTTACAGTCTTTGTCATTCACCC
Organism: Wollemia nobilis; assembly: GCA_028583015.1. NCBI lineage: Eukaryota > Viridiplantae > Streptophyta > Pinopsida > Araucariales > Araucariaceae > Wollemia > Wollemia nobilis. The sequence continues at coordinate 843,102 of JAQPPZ010017097.1, read as the reverse complement.
TAATGTGCGCAATTTCATCATCCAAGGAGAATTGGGTAGTAAAAGAGTCGGTTGGGTCAGAAAGATTCAAGAATTTGACATCGAGATCAAACCTACAAAACTGGTTCATGGTCATGCATTGTGTCAAGAACTAGCGAAGAGCATAGCGATCGAAGCTACAGGATCTTAGTGGGATGACTCACCAGTAGAAGAATACTTCGTAAACCAGGAAGAGGATGAGAAATACTGGGTCAGTGAAATAGTCGAATACTTCAACACTAGCATATGTCCTTCACATATAAATGCTTCATAGTGAAGGCATTTCAGGATGTGGTCCTCCTGATATACCTTGCGCCCCGAAGGCCTCTTTTTTAGAAACATTGATGGCATCCTTCTCAGGTGTATAAAAGATGATGATAAAAGGAGAGTCTTAGGAGAATTTCATTCAAGATTATCTGGAGGTCACTTCGTAGGGAGAACAACGACATTAAAAATAATCAAGGCGGGTTATTATTGGCCTACACTCTTTGCTGATGCCTTCGCATTTTGTCACAAATGCGAGCAGTGTCAGAAGTTCGTCGGCCGAAGCAGAAATGCTTCAATGCCTCTCCAACCAATACAAGTAGAAAATCCCTTTCAACAATGGGGGCTGGATTTCATAGGGGTCATATCACCGAACTCCTTCGTTGGGCATAAGTTCATCCTGACCATAATTGATTACTTTACCAGATGGGCCGAAGTAGTTCCCATGAAGAATGCAGATCAAGAGACCGTCATCACTTTCCTAGAGGGATTGATCACACAGTTAGGCATTCTAGAAGCAATCATCACGGACAATGGTCCTGGCTTTGCAGGCACCAAATTCAATGGATTCCTTTACAAATATGGGATATATCATAAAGTATCCTCAAACTACTATCCACAGGGCAACAGATTGGTAGAATCCACCAACAAGACCTTGTTAAGGGTGCTAAGAAAGCTCATAGAGATGAACAAAAGGACTTGGCATCTCTTTCTAGATCGTGCCTTGTGGACCGATAGAATTTCTATCAAGAAGTCAATCAAGACTTCACCTTATGCCCTGGTCTATGACAAGGAGGCCATCTTACCTACCCATGTAGAGATCCCTACATTACAGCTATTAGAAGGAGAAGGAGTCAATCCTATGGAAAAAAAACTGGCAAAACTGTTATAGCTAGAGGAAGATCATGAGAAAGCCTATCAGAGCTTTGCTAAGCATGCTTAGGTCACCCGAGATTGGTTCAAGAAGAAATCATCCGATCGCACATTAAAAGTGGGAGATATGGTATGGAAGTGGGACTCTTGGAAGGCCAAGCCTGGGAATCACGACAAGCTGGATGCTTTCTAGGATGGGCCGTTTGAAATCGTAAAGGTGAACTCGACCAACTATTTCATCCTCAAGGATGTAGATGGCTAGGTATTACCAATTTCTGTCAATGGTCTTCATCTAAAGACTTTTCATTGCTGAGGCAAAACAAAAAACAAATATTCTAGCTTCGCTGGACCTAGCAAGGATCTCCTTCGAGGATTTTGTGTGCAAAGTAACTGATGTGATATGCTTCGCAGTGAAGCACTTTGGCTTGGAAGGAGTCCTCGAAAGAAACAAGGCTAAGAAATGCTTCGCAAAAGGAGTATGAGCGAAGCAGTTTTCAAAGAAAATCTAGCGAACCATTTTCCAAGAGGAACAAACTTCGACAAATTTTAGTGCAAAGCAATTGACACGAGATGCTTTGCAGCAAAGCACTTTGGCTTCCAAAAGGTCCTCGGAAGACTGAAGGTGTTATCAAAAGGGAAAATTAGGAATGAAAAGAGCTTCGCACCCGAAGCATTTCAAGCAGCTACTTCGGGCAGGAATCTTGTGAAGCAGATTTCAAAAGAAGCCTACCAAAGCATTTTCCAAAGAAGACAAGCTTCGGGGGGGCTAGCCTTCCACGAAGCAAAGTAGTAATGTAGTGAAGGAGAATTAGTTTGGGCCCAAAGCATAGAAGATCGATCCATGCCGGAGGTTTGTTGCAAAGTAGTTTTAACACCAACATCATTTCGCCCACCCAATGGACAAGGAGCATTTAAAACGTGTCTTGGGGAACACGTCGACGACAACCTAGGGGATTTTTTGGGGCAAATAGTTTTAATGCAAAGGTGGTAGAACACATCCCGAGAGGATTCGGTTAGGAGAAAAGCTCACGCCTAGGTACGAGGTGGCAGCAGGTTGCATTTCCAATGCATGGCATAATCATAAAAGCGCATGGACCTACGTACTACACCACCATGGAACAAATCAGAGAGCATGACAACCTTCCTCATTCGAGTTAAAAATTTAATTATGGTAGGTGCCATAAATTTAGGCAGCTGCATTTTAGGGCTATAAAATGCAAGGTCCTAGCAGTGAGAATGTTATTCATCCATCAGTTCATGCAAGACTAAGATCCTTTGCTGTTAATCTGTAAGTCTTACGCCCTTTGCATTGAAATCCTTGGTGCCAAAGTCCTCTATGCTATAAGCCCTGCTTCTACCGTAAGACATCCAACATGGGGAATAAAAACTCCAAAGAGAAAGGAAAAGAACCAGAAGTAGCAGGCCCAAAAAAAACAAAGTGCAAGGAGGAGAAAAAGCAGAAACCAAAGAAGGTTAACCTGAACCTTCGACCAGAAAAACAAGTCATAGAAGAGAGAGAGGACTCTGAAGAGGAACAACTTGAAGAACCACCAATTGATGGGTGGGAGAAAATTAGAGACATAGAGCTCTCAAAGGGTGTGGCTGACCTCTGACGCACTATGGAATTTATGACAAGCAGAATCACCTCAGAGAACAAGAGAGCTGTTGCATATTATTCTCAGATTTATTGGTATTTAACCTCGTCGGCTCATCACTTTCCTGAATTAATCTATGCTATCACACAGAATTACCAGCCCACCTCTAGGAAAGTGTTGGATGTTGCGGGCCATAAGTTGTTTTCAATTTTGAAAGAAGATGTGCAAGTAGCCTTCGCACCATAGCAAGGGCCACCCAAGGGCTATTCGGTTCACAATGTCATTCTGAGCGAACAGATGGAGAGTTTCACTTCCAACAACTACATATTGAAATTCTTGCATGAAAACCTCAAAAGTAGGCTCCCTCCAGGAAAACTTCCCCAAATGCCCTTACCCTTGGTGGCCTTCAAGAACACCAATATTTTCTCTATCATTGCATGGGTGGCAGGCCTGTCGACAGATGCTTTGGTGCAACCCTGGCAGGTGTCTTTGGCCGAATGTATTTCAAGAGGGGAATTCTATGCCCCTGATGCTTCAAGACCTAAGACCAACCTAGTTTTGTTTGATTGGGCAGAATGGATGGCCTGAACCTTGCACATGCGGCTCACCAGCATGAAGAATTCGATGATAGGCTAGTACTTCGCACCCTGTTATTTCCTTGTTTGGTTGTTTTTCTATCATGTACATAAGCAGTTATCCCACATTGCCATTTCTATGAGCAGAAAGGATGGAAATCCTCTGCCTGTGTACTAGTGGACTCCCCTCCTATTGAGGATAGAGTCTTATTATTTTTTTAATCAACAGTTCTTGGGACCTGCTATGTATTTGTTGAAGGGTTTTTGCCCTCGGGTGCCCCTCACTTTGAGAGATACAGTAGTAATGGAGAAGAAGGGAGACATATTTCAATTAACACTGGGACTAATGATTTGCTTGTTTGGATTCATAGGGAAACCATTCCTACTACCAGTCTACCCATCCGAGTACCAGTTCGCATTGGAGGTCGCTCGGCAGAGCGATGTAACAAACGCCGTCTATGGCCATGGTCGAAAATGGGCACATACCTATGACTTCCCCTTCAATATGGGGGTAATTGAAGTATTTGCCTTGAAGCAGAACATATTCCTAGAGGAAAATCTTGCCAATTTTGGCCTGCTCCAGATTCCTCAACAATGGCTCTATGATCCCTTGGGAGTGATGAGGGATCACTTAAAATTCAAGAACTTTCATATCTGCCCCTATCCCAAAATTATGGAGCAAAGAAATAATCCCAATGGGAAGGACCTGAAATGGCATTTAGAGAGGATGAAGACATTGCCTCCCTGACATGAATTTTACCCTACGGAGGTTGAGTTTGACCCTGACCAGCATCCCTTCCCAACTCTAGACTCCACGTTTTGTAGAAAGGTGAAAGATGATTTGAAGGAGGAATTGAAGAATTGGGGTGAGGACCAATTAAGGGAATGGTGGATAATGAGAGTCCATCGCCAAAATATGAATTCCTATGGACTCTTGGAAATGGATAAGGACTTCATAATTGTTTATGAAGCCAATGTTGGGACTTGGAAGCCCATATCCTTCGTCGACTTTGTTCCTCCAACTACCCTAGGATCGGGCAAAAGTCCAGGAAGAGCTGACGATGCCTCAAAATAGGAAGAAGAGGAAGAAGCTAAAGCTACACCAGAGGCACTACCATAGGGACCATTGGAAAGCCATGACACAAGTACCAAAGAGTCAAAGCAACCATTGGAGAGGAAGAAAAGAAAGAGGTAAGAGCAAATTCAAGTGCCTTCGAGCCACCCAAAGTGACCCCGCACGAAGCTCCCAAGTGCTCCTGTCGAAAAACTTGCATCAAGACTGATCGAAGCAAATGTTGAAGATGCGGTTCCACCAAGTGATGAGACAGTCCTAGGTATAGACATCATTGATGCAGAGGAACTCATCCAACAAGAGGGAGACCCCAAAGTAGAAGTCATGGAAGTCAGGAGTGCCGAAGTCCAAAAAGAGTAGGAGCCTATTACATAAGAAGCCACCACGACCGCTCTACCAAAAGGGCACGTAGGTATGCACTCTCCACCCTTTGCCTTGGTCTCTCACATGTCCACTATGGTCAAGACCAAATATTCTCATCAGTCTCTCCCTCCCTCACAAAGTCAATCACCTCTTCGCACGTTGCCCCTTGCCATCAATCCCATTAGCCCCACTCCACTCGTATCATCAGGTCGAGACAAGTTTGTTGACACTGCTTTGCCCACATACACCACCATTCCATTAGTTCATAGGTAGGGCGAAGGTAGTACCCCAACTTCGAGCCCCATTTCTTGCTCCCCTGTCACACACAACATAGTTCCTCTCATCGAAGCTCCTACTACACCCATCGTCGAACCTACTAGTGAGGCATCCCCTGTTCATTCTTTATACTTGTTCACCCCTTTGGTTGGATATCCAACCTCATTTGAATCAGAGATGTCCTTAATTAAGGAACACCCTCTAGTCGAGAAGCTACTCCTAGCTTGGAAAAACACAAAAAAAATAGTGAAGGAGGAGAGGAAGAAGAGAGGGCGCTCTCTGACTCAAGTTGAAAAATACACTGTCTTCGATTTGAAGGCCGGGAAGTTGCATAAGGTAAAAAATATCCCCAAGGGCTAGAAACCCCTGGATGAAATGAATCCAACAGACTATGACTACCAAGATAAATCCAAGGACCTAGAGCATCTAAATGTAGATAATGAATCTGCATCTATGCATGTCAGAATAAAAACTTTTTGAACACATGCAAACATCACCAATCAACGTAGATTTGAAGCAAAAAATGCCAACATCAAGTTGGAAGAAGAGCTAGCTATAATCTGCTCCAAGCTAGAGGATTCAGAGGAGCAAAGTGTAAGCTGATGAAAAAGGAAGCACATGCCCTAAACCAACAAATACTACAACTACAGTGCACAGCTGAGCACCAAGCACAGAGAGGCCAAAAATGATCTAAAGGCCAAGGAAGTTGAAAGCAAGATCTTGCAGTTGCAGCAGTAGTTGCATGAAAAAGAAAGCCTGTAACTGTTTGATTGAGGTAGAATCAAAGAAATTTGCTCGCACTTGCTCATGAATTTTAGGTCTTGGGCCTCTAGTGCCCTATCAATTTTAACCTACATCATTGAAGCATAGCGTGCCACTGTCGAAGTAGAACCAATCATAGATGAGGTCACTCAGAAAGCTAGAGGCCGACTCAAATTAGCCTTTGATGTCCAAAGCACTAAATATCAGGACTTTCAGGTTGCTATAATGAGTCAGATGGCTAGGGATTGGTCCACGACCCAAGCCACAGTTTGTGCCTTCTTTTCCAAGGTAAGGAAGGCACAAAATGTGAAGGACCTCCCGAACATGTTTGAAAATGAGCAGCGCGTATCGCTAGACTATTTCCATGATCTCTCTTCCTTAGGTTTCCCAAGCTTCACAGATGATGATGGGAACCTTATGAACAAGGAAGAGCTTAAGCCGGAATGGCTTCAATTTGAAGGTAACGTATCGGAGATAGACGAATGGACGGAGCCAATAACAAAAGGTCAGGTCACAGATTTCATTCTAAGACACTGCAAGATTGTAGCTTGCCTAAATAATCTGTACATCAAAGCCAAACATGCTGATATCTGGTAGATTGATCAGTTTCGCATTTTGGTTAAGGCATTACGAGATCAAGAGCCTTTCTCGAAGGGTGTTTGGGCTCATGTTCACCAAACCATGAAGCGCATCCGTGATCGCCTTGCCCCATCGCCACAATAGGAAGTCACACCAGAGGAAGCAGAAGAAGAAGAGAAAGAAGAAGAAGAGCAAGTCGTGGAAACACCCCCAAAGATAGAAAAGGGAGAAGGGTCTGGAGGTAACTCTGGCCCAATGGATCAAGGCTGAGGGTTCTCCCATTGAGACAAGCTCATTGCCCCATGAGCCACAAAGAATGTTGACAATTTTGTCACATTGCACAATGGGGTAGAAAAAAAATCAATTTTTTTGTAAAGTATTTCTTTCAATTTTATGAATTTTATTCCCTTGCTTTTAGAAACAACATTTTCAAGTGTTGCAGCAATTTTGGCTTTCCCTGCCATTCCCTTTGTACATAAAATGAAGATGAAAGAGCTTCACTGATGAACAAGCTAAAGAAGATAGCCTCAAGGGACGAAATGAAGGATGAAAACTACTTCGATCTCGAAGCACTTCAAACAACTACTTCGGGCGAGAATTTTGTGAAGCAGTATTGTCGAAGAAAAATACAAGGGAAGAAGAATGAAAACTACTTTGCACCAGAAGCATTTCAAAAGGCTACTTTAGGCAAGGAACTTGTGAAGTAGGATTTGAAGGAGCACAACATTGAAAATACATCGTCGAAAAATCACTGAAGCACCCACTTCGGGCATCCCTGCCAGCGAACCATTTCTACTTCGCCAAAAGTCATTGCGAAGCATTTGCTTCGGCAAACCTTCGTCCGAAGTACTTTCACCCGGAGTGGAAGCAGTCAAAGCATTTTTGAAGGTAAGAATGCGCTTCAGCCAAAATCCTCCCGAACCACAATTTTTAAGGAATATCGTGACGAAGCATTTTAAAAGTTCATCAGAGAAGCAATTTTGACATGTCTCTCCAATGAAGCAGCGAGAAGTGAAGAGCCCATCTTGCGAAGGAAATATGCTTCGGCACCCACCATCCTCGAAGTAGTTTTACAAAGCTCCACCATGCAAAGTACAAACCAAGAAGGAGGATCTGCTTCGACACAAGTCCATTGCAAAGCAGAGTTGCAGACAAAATTCAGCGAAGTGCTTCAAAGGCACATGCTCCAAGCCGGGTATTTTCTCGAGGCGATCAAGTGCCTCATAAATGCATTTTTACATGCTCGATAAGCTCGTTGCTCATTTTTAGCAATTGTAAATGAAGTATCAGTCTCTAAAGAAGAGCCCAACAAGCATGGTGGCCACTCGAGCACTACACCCAATATCCAAGGATGATCAGATGACTCATTAATGCATGTTTCCATGACTGACCTGGTCACAGTTTCCAATTTTGGTAACATATTTGAGGGCTCAGTCATGAGGGCTGTGAAGAGATGACTTCTTAGGTTTTGAGGATGTACTCCTCCATGATGTGCATTGATGGCTCAGAGGGTCAGGTCCTCTATAAAAACCCAGGCATTATAATGTAAGAAGGGGGAACTTTCTGCTAGAAAGCTGCTGTAACTTGGATTCCTGCGATTAATACTAAAGAGCTTTGGACTCTATTTCTCTCTTTTATGCTGCCTTCTACGATAATTTCTTTTATATTTTCTTCATTTGCATACTGTAATTCTGAACTCTGGATTTAAGTGTGTGATTAGAGTGGAACCCTGAGATTTTCTCGAAGGATACATAGGAGAGGAAAACGTTGTGTTAACTTTCTTTTATGCTGCCTGTGGATAGTGTTTTTGTTATATTCACTTTTCTTAGTTGCCATTACTCTGAAATCTAAATTTCTATTAAATGGAAAGGAGAATCCTGGAACTCATCCAGAGGATACATAGGAGGGTTAATACTGTGTTCATTTCATTTATTCTTGGTGTTCTTTGCTACAATCTCAAGTTATTGGCTAGTAATCATGCTTCTGGTTCTTTCCACCATTAAACTACTGAAATTTCTTCCCTTACTCTTTTATTTCTTTCCCACACCCTCACTTTGTTTATCTCTTTCCTACACCCTTATCTTAAACATCAAAGTAGTTTAGTAGAGGAGCCGACATATCTTCAAATATTGGCATGAGGGGCATCTCTTCCCTTTGGTATTTCAAGGTTGGTCCAGGTCTAGGGCGCATACACTTACCCAAATCCTTTCCTGGGCAGATTTGATGACCAAAAGCTACAAGGACATTAATATTGCATCTTTCATCGATCAAAAGGTCATGACATTGAGGTATGTTGGTCTTTCAAACATCTTGTGCAAAATATGATCGAAAGAGGTATGCTTCTTGTCGACAACCCATAAGCACCTGATAATCAAAATATGGAGATTTATAAAAATCCTCTACCAAACCATGAGGCACCCATAAATAATGTTGGCCAAGTTAACCAAGTGCGCATCGAACCATCAACCCATGGGTTCATTAGAATGATCAATATTATCACAAGACACATGAGGTATGAATAACCAAATCAACCTCCAGTGCCTATTAGAGTCCATGTTGTGCCTCCTCCAAGGCCAGTCCAGAATATGCCAGGCCCACCAACTAGACCAGTGGTGATCATCAGAAGTAGGTTGATTCAAAACCTACAGAAAACTCCAACAAAGTTTTCAATCTATGAGATTATTCAGAAGTCCCCTAATCATAGGGAGATGCTTATGGATATTTTAAGGTCCATAGAAGTATAGTCCCAATATTTGGAAGCATTTACACACTTCGTGGGGCACATACAATAGTACCAAGAGCCGGTCATTCAATTTCATGACCATGAAGTCAAGACGGTATCCACTATTATAGCGGACCTGCCACTACATATTATCGCCTGTGTGAACCACAAACCATTCAAGTGGGTGTTGATCGATACGAGATCATCAATAAATATTATTACAAATGAGTAATTAACTTACCTAAAATTACCAAAAGTGCATATCATACCTTCTACCTTCACATTGAGAGCATTCAATGATGCATTATGCTCGACTGTCAGTACTATAGTTTTACCTATTCAGGTAGGACTAAAGACCATCCCTGTGATGTGTCATATCATCAAAGGTGCTATGCAATATAACATACTTCTAGGGAGGCCTTGGATTAGAGATATGCATTGTGTCCCTTCCATTTTGTACCAATGTATCAAATATGTGCATGAGAAACAAGTTCACATGGTACCTTCAGACGAGGAACCCTTCAAGTATGTGAACTTAGAATATTTGTCATGGAATTTTGTGCTCCCGTCAACACACCTAGACATAAAACCTGTGTCACCAATACAAAATATAGGAGGTGTTGAGTGGTGTTTTCACCCGATTGTGGAAACACACTCTCCGATAGGATTTGGGTTCTAAATCCTCTCTTGCAAAGAAATCAAACAAATAACTTCTCCAAGGTCTCCGCTATATTAGCATTTTACATCTGTGTATTAATAATCTCAAATAAAGATATTCAATTTAAATTCTTGGAACACCTTAGTGGTTGCAAGTAACTGAAAACAAGGGGCAATGTTGGTTTATTTCATCATGAAACTTTAGTGATTGTTCATTGTCTTTTTGGATTTTGTAATTTTTAAATGTTTATTTTAAATAAGTTAAACTTTCTGGAAAAAATAAAATAAAATGAAAAAGAAATGCAGAAAATTAAAAATAGAACACATTCAGTATGATGCTATCATGTTCTGACAAAACCGAAGATATGAGGTTTTCTGCATACAACCTAACCTATTGAATCTGCAAACATGCACAATCCAGATAAGCTAAGTGCTGGTTTCTAGGGTTTTAACTATGATTTCTAGATTTAGACATTCGCATGAAGCAACCAAGACAACTTGCATTAAACTCCATCTATAAGCCTAAAACTAGACTATAAGCCTAAAACTAGAAAGGGAAAAGATAAACATTCAATCTTGCATGTAGAGAATAACTCCTTTCTTGCCAACAAGATGCAAATTTTTGGACACTTTTGCATTAAAAATATGTCATTTTACAATAGCAGAATCTCTGGTTTTTTCAAACCCCTCTACCAATCTGTGCTTCTACTTTTAAACTTTCTAGAAATGCTCTTTGTTTTGCCCTATGACACTTCACTTTATCTCCTAGATCGCTTCATTTCATCTTCCTTACCTCTTCGTCGTTTTTGACTTTTTGCTCTATGTCGAAATGTTTGATCTTCTCTGTGAACTATAATGCTTCCCATGATTCTTACACCTTTATGCCATGTGTTCAGTGCTGCCCCTATATGTTCTGTAATGGCCCACCATGAATTGTGACAAAAATAGCATGTCATGATATCGCGACATTTTCTATCTGCAGCTTTGTTCTTCCACCTGTATCGCAAAAACAAGACATGTCACGATATCACGATGTTTTTATACCCACAACTTTATTCGTCTTCAAGCATCGCAAAAATGATACATGTCACGATATTGTGATGTTTTTCTCCTTCGGGCTGCGTGGATGCAACCTGTCATGAAATCACAAAATTTTTCTCCTTCGTTGTGTTTTGTTGTACTTAGCCTCTAAAACACGACATTTTACGAAATTGTGATATTTTTTTATTCCATACCATCTTGCTGCTTTTTGTCATGAAATCACGATGCTTTTCTCTTTAGCTCTATCTTCCTGCCTTTGGTCATGAAAATCCAACATGTCGCGATATCGTGACACTTTTCCTCTATGTTCACTTTGGCTGCTCCAGGTCACAAAACTCCGACATGTCACGATTTCGCGACACATTTCCCTTGCTTAGCTTGTCAGTCATTGTGAATCATGAAAATGAGACATGTCATGATATCGTGACGTTTTCCTCTTTCGGGCTATGCAAATGCAACCTGTCGCGAAATCGCAACGTTTTTCTCTTTTGCACTATCCTGCTGCACTTGTCCGCAAAAATGCGACATGTCACAAAATTGAGACACCCTTTCATTCTGCATTATCTTCTTGCTTTTTGTCATGAAATCATGACACTTTTCTTCTACATCCACTTTGGTTGCTTCAGGTCGTAAAACTCTGACATGTCGTGATATCATGACATTTTTCTTGTTTGCTTGTAGGTCACCGCAAATCGTGAAAATGAGACAGGTCACGATTTCATGACACTTTCTATCTTCATCTCCGTTGCCGTCGACAGATCATGAAAATGCAACCTGTCGTGATTTCCAAAAACTTATTTCCTTTATTCCTTTCTCACTTTCCTATCGCGAAAACCTAACATGTCGCGATATCGTGACATTTTTTCTTCTTTCCTCTATGAACCATGATTTCATGACATGTCACGATATCGCAACATTTTTGGTCAACACTTCTTCTTGCCTGCTTTAACCGTGATTTCATGACAAGTCGTAAAAACATGACATGTCACGAAATCACGACAATTTTTATACTTGGCTGTTTTACCCATCAAACATTGCAAAAACACAACATGTCACGATATCGCGACAACTTTGAGTCTTCAACTTAATTCTTTGTCCTGCATCGTGAAAATGAGACATGTCGCGATATCATGACATTTTTGGCATCTTGTTCTGTTTGACCGCTTTGATCGCGATTTCATAGCATGTCACGAAATCACGACATTTTCTCATCTTGCTGCATTTTGTTACTCTTGTCTGCGAAAACCTGATATGTCATGATATCACGACACTTTCTTTTTCTTAGCAGCAACACGTCGCGATATCGTGACACTTTATTTTTCTTAGCCGCGACAGAGCAACACGTCGCGATATCATGACATTTCTTCTTTTATGTGGTATTCTTCTCTTTCCTTTGATTTTTTAGCATCGGGCCACTGTGGTCTTCTTTGAAAGCATGCAAAAAAAGGTGGGTCCCCAATTTTGGGGTGTGTTGTGGATCAGCCACAACAAATGGTGACTCTGCTGTCAAATGCTCTTGAGCATTTTTGTGAGAACCCAACCTAAAATATACAAGCTTAGATACAAGCGTCAGCATATAAAAGATAAACAAATACTGATAGATCAGAAATACATGAAACATCAGAATCATTAAGTATCATCTCGGTGTGTGCAATGTGTTTCATTCCCTATCGCTTAAAATTGATCAACATTTCATTGTCAGTTTCACTTATGATTTGCATGCAAGGCTATGAATGATTTGTGCAGGATTTGATGTATGATGAAGATGCTAAAGATATAACAACCTGCTTTGCAAAGGCACAAACCTTCTAATATCATGTACAAACAATTAAAATTATCAAACCCTCTTAGGATCAACTATATGTATAATGAATTGATTTATTAGATCCCAAAGTTGGTTATGTGTCACTACCATCTTGAACCCATGTGCAGGTGTAAGTGAGATTAGAGCTTTAGGGAATAGGATTCCCAACCTAAGCGAGATGGAAATTTAACCCTATCCTTACTACTCTGATCTGGAGTTCATTACTTCATCTTGAACAAAATGATTTAACCTGTTATGGATGAAATGGTTAGGCTAGTCTATCTATTTGAACAGTCAGTGGTCTTGTTTTAGACAAGACATGCTGCCACACATGGGCATACTTAACCCCATAATCCATGATTTGGATTCATTCATTCTCTTTTTTTTTATTTCTTGGACCTTTGGGATGACTACCCATCCTTGCTAGGGACATGTAGTATGATCCCTCCAATCCAATATTAAGAAAATATGGAAAATATTAATTTTATTTTTATTTCTTGGACCTTGGGATGACTACCCATCCTTTGTAGAGAACATGTAGTATGATCCTTCCAATCCAAGATGATAAAATGAAAGATGGAAGCTTTGGGGAATCATATTCTCAAACTAGGTGAGATGAGAATTATGCCCTATCCTTACTACTCCATGAAGGTCAAATCAGAGCTTTGGGGAGTTGGATCCTCAACCTAAGTTTGATGAGGATTTAACCCTATCCTTACTACTATGATTTTAGGCTTTAAGCTTTGTGGAAGTGGTAAAAACCACTATTTTAAGGATAATGTTGCATGATAGGACATACATGAAATATTCTTTTCACCTCACCTTTTCTTCCAAGCATGGTTTTGATCATTTTGCCCAAGATATTCTTTAATGTGCATAGAATGTGCTTGGTTCAAGATAGTTTGGGCATCATTTCCCAACCTTAGGATCCTTTTAATATATGTTATAGAATAACCCTAAGAGGATTTGACACACTTTAATGATTTGTATTTGAAATGCATATGCAACTAGGATGGCATGTATATGTGAAGTAATATGAATGCATTGCTTTTTGGAATTGTGGATGGAGTATTGCCATCATTTGTAAAACCGACTACTTCATGCATCACAAGTTTCAAATGATATTATTTAAATGTTTGTGTTACTTGTGGAGATTTTACAACACAATTCCAATGTTTCATATTTTCCTGATCTTAGGCATGAGTTGACATCTCAAAAAAAATTTATTCATTTTTTTTTTAGACAAACCAAACATGTCCAAAGGACTAACACACAAAACTTAATACCAAACCCAAATAACAATCCCAAAAACGAAACTTGAAAACACAAACCAAAAACCCAAAAGACCAAAAACTATATACAAATGTACAATATAATACAAGATGATGCAAAGCTTGGATTATCACTTTCCCGGATCCCAAACATGATTAGAACATTTCAATAAAAATATAACGTGATGTGCATGCCAAATGTTATAGGAATCCAAAAAAAACAATATTATACCACACCATGCAACAAACTTTAACTTCCCTTGCTCACCCCACCAATTATATTTAATTCCATTAGTACTCTCATAGGTGAGATTCAAATTTTCAAATTGATTAGACAATGATTGATTTTCAATTCTTTCATGATCCCATTCATGATTTAGAACTAGGCTTTCTTTATTCAAAATGAAATTTTGTAAGCAAAAGCCTATTTCTAAAAATTTTAAAGCCAAATCATTTTCCAAATTTGTAGGCCAATCAAATTTGTGCAACAGTTTGCAAGCATCTAGGATATTTACCAAATTAGGATCATTAAATTTTTTTACCCTAGATTCAATTAGTAATTGTTGATGAATTTTATTTAACAATTCAAGTGCATCAACTTCTTTTTCATTCATTAAAACAATGTTGTCAAAGGTGTGATGGTGGAGAACAGATCTTGCATAATACAAAAAACCAGAGAAACAAGAGCCCAAAATTTGTATTCAATACTTCGAAAGAATTTTACAAGAATATACAGCCAAACTTCCGTTTGCCAACCCCCTCTCATTACAATCCATGGGTTTTTATCGAGGTCCCGATCCTCTGTGCTTTCAAACTTCCCACGATCTACAATTGCCACCTGGGACAATTCTGGAAAGTTGCATTGATGAGACTCTAGGTGAGGTGCGCGACTGGCTGCCATATCCAACGAAATCTTCTTCTCGATCTGCTACTTGTCGTTAGTTGCTTTAAACGCGTCTTCCAGATATCCTGCGCGAGTGGCCAACATGCCCGTTGAAATCCTTCTTTGGAACTGCTGCTTCACTGCCGCTAACTTGCCGCGCACGAAGGGCCGCCTTTAAGAAAGCTGGGAGTGCATGTTTTCCTATTTGGTCACGATATCGCGACATGTCACGATATCGTGACCATTTCCTTCCTACGCTTTCTCTCTCCTGCTCCCGTCGCGATATCGCGACATGTCGCGATATCGCGACATTTCCTCCGTCAAGCCTTCTCTCTCCGTTTTGGCCGCGATATCGCGACCTGTCACGATATCGCACCGTTTTTGTCTGTCGGCCTCCGTTCTCTTGCTTTGGTCATGAAATCGTGACATGTCACGATTTCGTGACCATTTGTCTTCCGCGCCTTGCCTTCCTTGCTTTGGTCATGATTTCGTGACGTGTCACGAAATCGCGACCTTTGTTCCTCCGCGCCTTTGTTCTCTGCTTTGGTCATGATTTCGCGACCTTTGGTCTCCGCGCCTTTGTTTCCCCTGTGGTGGTCACGATTTCGTGACCTTGGTCTCCGCGCCTTTGTTTCCCCTATGGTGGTCACGATTTCGCGACATGTCACGATTTCGTGACCTCTGGTCTCCGCGCCTTTGTTTTCCCTGTGGTGGTCACGATTTCGGACATGTCATGAAATCGTGACATGTCACGATTTCGCGACCTTGTGTCCGTTGCTCCCCTATCTTCCATTTTGGTCACGATATCGTGACACTTTTGTGTCACGATATCGCGACACATATTTTTCTTGCAACACTTAGAAAAAAATAACATTGCAACACTTAGAAAAAAATAACAACAAAAAGTTTGGTTGATGCTCGATTGCTTTGCTGCCCTCTGATGCTCCTGCATCAGACACCTGGGTGGATTGAGAAGTGATCCTCACTTCTGATCTTTGGGAGGAAGACCCAGGCGGTCAACCTCTATTTTTGATAACCAAGTTGCATCTTCTATAGGTCTGCCCTTCCACTTGATCAAATATTCAGAATATTGTTTGTTCCTTGTGCTTCTGCCTTCACGCGTATCTAATATTTCTTCGATCTCTTCTGTGGTTGGGTTAGACTTTGGAATGCTCCACAATTCTGTACTTGGTGCCTCTGTACTATCTCCCTCATGGTATTCCACTAAATCTGATATGTTAAAAATAGGTGAAATGTCAAGCCCACTTGGCAATTCCACTTCATATGCATTGCCTGAATCCCGTTTTTCCAATATTCTGCATGGCCCAAACTTCTTCATCTTCAACTTGTTATAAGTTTTGGCTGGAAATATTTCTTTTCCGAGATGGACCATGACTTCATCCCCCACTTCGAACTCTTTGAACCGCCGCTTTTGGTCTCGCTCTTGCTTTATACCGAGTATTCATTTTTGTAATTTGTTTCTTCACTTCTTCATGCAGGCTTTTCATCCTGTTTCACGAATTCCTCACCTCTCGCACTGCACTTTTCTCCTTTATCTAATTTTCTCAGCTCAAAAACGTTTCTCGGACTGTTTCCATATATGATTTGGAATGGAGATTTGTTTGTACTCTTATTGATAGAATTGTTGTATGCAAATTCTGCCTGTGGCAAAACTAAATCCCATCCCTTGGGTTTATCTGCTATCAAGCATCTTAATAAATTACCTAGACTTCTATTTACCACCTCTGTCTGTCCATCATTTTGTGGGTGGTATGCAGAACTGAACTTCAGATCTGTCTTCAGCTTCTTCCACAATGTTCTCTAGAAATACCCAACAAACTTTGTATCTCTGTTCGAAACTATGCTTCTTGGTAGACCGTGAAGTCGTACCACTTCCTTGAAAAATAACCCTGCAATGTGAACTGCATCACTTGTTTTCTGGCAGGGAATAAAATGTGCCATCTTGGAGAATCTGTCAACCACCACAAATACAGAGTCATTTCCCCTCTGTGTTCTGGGCAATCCAAGAATAAAATCCATGCTTATGTCCTCCCATGGCCTCTCAGGTATAGGTAACGGCTGGTATAATCCTGTGTTTTGCCTTACGCCTTTTGCCATCTGGCATATTCTGCAACTTTGCACAAACTTTTTCACATCTTGCTGAAGTTGCGGCCAGTAGTAATTTTCATTCACCAGGGCAATGGTCTTATCCCGACCAAAATGCCCAACCAGTCCTCCGCTGTGCTTTTCCTTGATTAAGTTCTCCCGCATGGAACTCCTTGGAATGCATAATTTACTTCCCTTGAACAACATTCCATCTTGGATTAGGAAATCTAACCATTTTGTCCTGTCCACAGTAACAAGTGCCAAGCAAGCCGTCCAGGCTTCTGCAAAATCAGGATCTTCAGGATAAAGACCCTTCAGTTCTTCGAATCCTACCACTTCCACTATCATTTCAATCAGCAGATTCTGCCTTCTACTTAAGGCATCTGCAACTCTATTTGATTTCCCGCTTCTGTGCTTTAACACAAAGGTATAGCTTTGGAGAAACTCAACCCACTTCATGTGCCTCTGATTCAGTTTTGTTTGGCTATTGATGTACTGCAATGCCTGATGATCCGTAAATAGAACAAACTCTTTTGGCAACAAATAATGCCTCCACTTCTTCAGAGCCTGAACTATAGCATAAAATTCCTGGTCATAAACTGAATACTTTTTTCGAGCATCATTGAGCTTTTCACTAAAATAAGCAATAGGTCTGCCTTCTTGACTCAGTACAACCCCTATTGCACTGCCACTGGCATCACAGTCTACCTGAAATACTTTGTTAAAGTCTAGGAGTGCCAAAACAGGCTGTTCTATGACCCTTTTCTTTAATGCATCAAAGCTCCTTTCAGCCCCTAAGGTCCACTTGAATTCTTTCTTATCCCCTCTCATTGTTTCTGTGAGGGGTGCACAAATGTTGCTGAAGTTTCTTATGAACTTTCTGTAAAAGCTGGCTAGACCATGAAATGATCTTACCTCTATTGTGCTTCTTGGGGTAGGCCATTCGATGATAGCTCTCACCTTCTCTGGGTCCATTTTCAGACCTTCTGCTGAGATTACAAATCCTAGGTATACTAACTCTTTCTTGACAAAATTACACTTTTTCAGATTTATTAATAATTGCTCCTCCCGCAGCTTTTCAAAAACCCTCCTGATGTGCATCAGGTGTTCCTCCAGGGTTCCGCTGAATATTAATATATCATCTAAATAAACAATGACAAATTTTCCTAAAAACTCTTTCAATACCTCATTCATCAGCCGCATGAAGGTACTTGGTGCATTGGACAGCCCAAATGGCATGACCAACCACTCATACAAGCCCTCTCTTGTCTTGAAGGCTGTCTTCCACTCATCTCCTTCCCTGACACGGATCTGGTGGTAACCACTCTTGAGGTCAATTTTGGTGAAGTACTTGGCTCCACTCAAACAGTCCATTATGTCATCCATCCTTGGCAATGGAAATCTATATTTTATTGTGATCTTGTTGATGGCTCGAGAGTCTGTGCACATTCTCCACTCTCCATCCTTCTTGGGTGCTAGTACTGTAGGTACTGCACATGGGCTAAGACTCTCCCTAATCAATCCCTTCTCCAGCAACTCTTGGACCTGCCTCGTTTAGTTCTTCAGTTTCTACAGGTGTCATTCTATGTGCAGCTTTATTGGGCAAGCTTGACCCTGGCACCAAATCAATATGGTGACTGATTTTTCTTATTGGGGGTAAACCCTCAGGCACATTATCAGATATGATATCTGGAAATTCCTTCAATAGATCTTGGACTTCTGCTGGGGCATCTTTGCATTCTGTATCCCTGACTCTAGGAATTAATGCATAACACATATGTTCATGCTTTAAATCATCTAAAAATTTTCTTCCATCAACCAAGCAAATTCTTGCACTGCCACATACCTTTTCTTCCACCTCCTTCAGGGGTTTCAACTTATGACGCATTCCATTCTTGGTCACGGAATAGGTGTTGGCTCGGCCATCATGAACCGCACACCTGTCAAACTGCCATGGCCTTCCCAGCAACAAATGGCACGCATCCATGGGCAGAATGTCGCACAGAACCTCATCACGGTAATTTCCAATACTAAATTTTACCAGGCACTGTTCATTGACCAAAACCTTATGGTCTTTCTGCAACCACGCGATCCGATATGGATGCGGGTGTTTCTTTCTCTCCAGTTGTAGCTTTGTAACCATTCCCTCTGAAACTAGGTTATCCGTGCTACCGTTGTCAATGATAATGTTGCAAATCTTACCCGCGCATTTACACCTTGTGCGGAATAAGCTTTTCCTCTGATCTGTAGCTCCCTCTTCATTCAGTAGGACTCTCCTTGCAATCATTACTTCTCCTCTCTCAGCTTCTTCAGAATGCTCAGATCCAGCATCTTCATCAGCGACTGCTACTCTGGCATTTCCTTTCGGCCTCCGATTATTTCTTTCTCGTTGTTGTGGGCACTCATATTGGTGATGTCCCTCTTCCCCACACTGGAAGCAAGTTCCATGAAATCTTCCTCTTCCTTGGCCACGTCCAGCTCTGCCTCTTCCCCCTCGGTAACCATTATTCTGATTACGGGGGCGGTCTGTATTTTCTCTCCTTTGTTCTTGATTGCTGCTACCTTCTCCATTTTTTTGAGAATCTTCATTTCTTCTTCCACTGTTCCTTCCATCGGTTCTTCCGCCATGACCTCTTCCTCTTTGCTTGTTTTCAAACCTCCTATTGAGCTTTTCTTCAACCTTTAAGGCAAATTGGTAAGCGTCCTCTATGGTGGTCATCCGGACTAGACTTAATTCTTCCTGAATACTTGCTCGTAACCCATTAATGTAACGGGCTACCTTCTCCTTGTTGGCCTCTGAGTGGCCTGTTCTAATCATTATTTTATGAAATTCTTCTATGTATTCTTTCACAGACTTGCTTGATTGCCTCAATCCTTGCATTTTCTTTAGCAGGTCTAACTCATAATCACCAGGGATGAACTGCCTCTTTAGCTTTTCTGCCATCCGTTCCCACTTAGTTATTCTCTCTTTCCCTCTTTTATTTCGCTCCAGCTGCACTCCCTTCCACCAAATGCTAGCATGACCTTTCAGTTTGGTCTTTGCGAATCTGACCCTATCAGGGTCCTCAACCTCTTCGTACTCAAAGTACTCTTCCAGATCGTTGATCCAGTCGATCAATTCCTCTGGATCAAGGTTCCCAAAATATGTGGAAACCTCCATCTTCGGCCTCTTCCCAATCTGGGATATGGCTTTGTATAGTCTGGCCTGAGCAGGATCTACCGCTTCTTCTTCTTCCTCAGGTTGGTCTTCTTCTTCATCATCTTCCTCTTCACTACCTTCGTCTCTTCTTGGCTCCAATCTTCTACGCATTTCTTCTTGCAGGGCTTGCATTTGCCGCTGCAAAGCTCGAACATCTTCCGCTGCTGCCATGCCTCTCCCACCAACAGGGTTTCTCCTTGGAGGCATTTCGCTCACCCAATTCCAAGCCCTTCCATAGATCCTGGTGTAACTGCCTCTCCTCCGACGATCTGCTACACACTCAGGAACTACTGGCTCTGATACCACTTGGTGGAGAACAGATCTTGCATAATACAGAAAACCAGAGAAACAAGAGCCCAAAATTTGTATTCAATACTTCGAAAGAATTTTACAAGAATATACAGCCAAACTACCATTTGCCAACCCCCTCTCATTACAATCCATGGGTTTTTATCGAGGTCCCGATCCTCTGTGCTTTCAAACTTCCCACGATCTACAATTGCCACCTGGGACAATTCTGGAAAGTTGCATTGATGAGACTCTAGGTGAGGTGCGCGACTGGCTGCCATATCCAATGAAATCTTCTTCTCGATCTGCTGCTTGTTGTTAGTTGCTTTAAACGCGTCTTCCAGATATCCTACGCGAGTGGCCAACATGCCCATTGAAATCCTTCTTTGGAACTGTTGCTTCACTGCCGCTAACTTGCCACGCACGAAGGGCCGCCTTTAAGAAAGCTGGGAGTGCATGTTTTCTTGTTTGGTCACGATATCATGACATGTCACGATATCACGACCATTTCCTTCCTATGCTTTCTCTCTCCTGCTCCCGTCGATATCGTGACATGTCGCGATATCATGACATTTCCTCCGTCAAGCCTTCTCTCTCCGTTTTGGCCGCGATATCGCGACCTGTCGTGATATCACGCCATTTTTGTCTATCGGCCTCCGTTCTCCTGCTTTGGTCACGAAATCGTGACATGTCACGATTTCGTGACCATTTGTCTTCCGCGCCTTGCCTTCCCTGCTTTGGTCACGATTTCGCGACGTGTCACGAAATCGTGACCTTTGTTCCTCCACGCCTTTGTTCTCCGGCTTTGGTCACGATTTCGTGACCTTTGGTCTCCGTGCCTTTGTTTCCCCTGCGATGGTCACGATTTCGCGACCTTTGGTCTCCGCGCCTTTGTTTCCCCTACGGTGGTCACGATTTCGTGACATGTCACGAAATCGTGACATGTCACGATTTCGCGACCTTTGGTCTCCGCACCTTTGTTTTCCCTGCGGTGGTCACGATTTCGCGACATGTCGCGAAATCGTGACATGTCACGATTTCGCGACCTTGTGTCCGCTGCTCCCCTATCTTCCGTTTTGGTCGCGATATCGCGACACTTTTTGTGTCGCGATATCGCGACACATATTTTTCTTGCAACACTTAGAAAAAAATAACATTGCAACACTTAGAAAAAATATAACAACAAAAAGTTTGGTTGATGCTCGATTGCTTTGCTGCCCTCGGATGCTCCTGCATCATGTGATTAACCTTTTTTTTCTCCCCTCCTCCATACACACCCCCCCCCACCCACACACAAACAAAAAAAGATAGGAGCCCCCCCCCCCCCAATGAAGGGTGGACGAACCAAGGAGGGAAACTTACCTTTTTACAATTTTTTTTTTCCAAAAATTAGAGGGGGTTCGCAATCCCCCCTTTTCCCCCTGGTCTTCCTACTCCTCCTTGATTACTTGTTTATCAAACAACCAAAAGGGCACCCAATCTGAAAACATGCCCATCCTTTTCAACCCTCCAATATTCTTGGTCAAAGTGTATGTCCAATGACTCATCTTGATGATCCTTCATTTGAGTTGTTTCCAATTGATCAATCTCTTTTTCGTTTGGTTCCAATTCTTTGTTCACTATCCATGGTATCTCCTCATTTGAATCCCCCCAACAAAATACAAACCTTCTTCCGCCCCCTCCCAGGATTTTTTTTTCACCATGTTCAAAATTTCCCCCCTCCCCAAATCTTACGAATGTGAGACCTTCGTATGATGTAGAATTTTGAACATCCTGCATATCAAGTGAAATATGAGTTTCATCTATAAGGGTGTGAGAAAATAATGCATTATCATATCTCCCCCATCCATTATAAAAATTATCTTCCAAATTTGTGGGATGAAACTCCATGGTATTTGTGACATGATCTTTTGATTCATTCATCAATTCACTTTCTTCTTTGCCCTTGGTAGTAAGATCCTCATTATCTTCCAAAATTTGATGAGATTTGAAACCCTCTTCCAAAACATCCTCAAATGGTACAGGAGTTATAATATCTTCCTTCGAGTAGGCGATTATGTTGTCCTGTATATCATTTGGCACACACGTTTCATTAGCGGTTTTGGAGTGAGTGTAGTCTTCCCACTTCTTCCAAGCATCATAATAATCTTCTTCCAAAATCAAGTGGTGATGTTCAACTACTTCTTCGACATCTTCCGATTCGTCAATGTGTTTCTCATCAAATTCACCTTCACCTTCCTTAAATGGTTCAATTATTTTCAAAATGGGTCGTTTCTTGAATTCAAATTTGTAAGGTTATCATTGTCCAAATTATTAACCCCTGATTCAATTTTATCATAATTTTGAGGGTTAAGAATTTCTTTATTGTTAATTTTACACATCTCATCAATAGTATCTTCCAAGAACAAGTGGTGAAATTCTATCATATCTTCAAATTTATTTATTGGTTTTCTTCCAATTTCACTTTCAACCACTTCATTCAATTCTATGGTGGGTTTCGTCCTATCACATATTTCAAACATTGTTGAATTTGGGACCCCTTTATCCAAATAATCATGCATCTCTATGAATGAGATCATTTCTGCATAATCCTCACTAGCGGATGTTGGTTTAGTAGTTTGCACCTCCCCTTGGACTACATCTAAGGTGGTTGTAAAATTTGGATATTCAAATTCATCCCCTTGATCATTTACCTTAGGTATCATTGGAGTGGAGGGTGCTATTTTTGATGGTTGGTGTAGGTTGGCATCAAAAGAAAAATCTCTCATGTGAACATGTTGTGCCTTTTCTTCTTCAAGACCTTGTCGTTCTATCTCTTCTAGGATCTCATAGATTTTCTCTAGAGACAAGCCACCCATTTTTTCCTCAATGAGTGAAGCAAGTGTGGGGTGTATGGCTCCCAAGTATACTTCCATGGCTTCCTCTTCTAATGTGTTAAAATTCCCACATTTGGGAGTGCAACTCACGAAATCTTCCATTGAATTGACTCAAGGATTCATTAGGCTCCTTACATATGGAGGTAAACTGATTTTTCAAGATTTCTAAGTCAACTTGATTACCAAAATGATAAAGATAAGCTTCTTCTAATTGTATCCAAGAAGTCCTAACCTCCATGGGTAGTTGGCTATACCAAAAGAATGGTTTATCTTCCAAAATGTATGCAAATAACTTACAAGCCACCTCCTCATAGAAAATTTGGAATTGACATAATGTATCCTTGTAGACGTACAGTCTTTGCAAGTATCCTAGTGGCACCTCTTGATTAAAACATCATAGAAACTCCAATAAAATTTTAGGAATTTGATAGGGTACCACATGTATAGACAAACCCTTATAATGATCCTCCATTTTTAATACCGTTCTTTCTCTTAGAGACATCATTTCTTTTCTTAGGGATACCATTTACTCCTCAAGTGTTGCCATTAGTGAAACTCAAAATGTAATTTTAGAACAAAATATGATAGTCAAAAATTATAGAAGGAATCACGACACATCAACGTGAAGTGACTAGCAAATATCCAACCTGCAATGTATAAAAAATCAAGTTAGCATCAACTAAGAGATGTATTCGTTAAAATCAAATGAAAAGTAATTGCATGAAACAACACTTCGCTAGTGATTAATCAATTTATTATGGTTTAGATACACCGAGAATTTCGTATTTCTCATAAGTCTTTTCGTTGGTTGGTTAAGTGGACAGATTTTCTTCATAAAGTTGGCAAAATTTTTTTGCTTGCGCATAGAACGTGATTCATCATTATTGGGAAGCAAATATACCGCATCAAAAAAATATATAAGAGAAACTTTCAAGATTCTTTTCTTTGGGTACTTTTTAGTACAAATATGGCTTGTAATAATCTTTCTTCTGGGGTATATAATGATTCTTTTGCTGTTTGAGGCGTTAATTTACCCACTAAAACATCACCGGTTTCTATCCAAGATCCTAGCATTACAAGGCCATTTTCGTCCAAATGACGGAGTGAATGAGCATCCAAATGGGGTATTTCTTTAGTGATTATCTCAGGGCCCTCGCTCGTCATATAGATTCCAATTTCATATCTTACGATCTGTAAAGAAGTATAAATATCCTCATATACCAAACGTTCACTTTATTTTTGTATGAACAATCAAAAAAGTGTTAGAATAATATACAGTATATCTGAATTGCTTAAAATAGAATAAAGTAAACCAATTCAGTCCGTCCTTTTAACAATCTACTGAGTGTTAGAGGACTAAAGATAACAATCAATATAGCATGAGATATACAAAAATTTAAATTTAAATCACACTAAAATAAACCCGTCAGGCCCTCCTTCTAGCGCCAATCTATTGAGTGGTGTTTTCACCCGATTGTGGAAACACACTCTCCGATAGGATTTGGGTTCTAAATCCTCTCTTGCAAAGAAATCAAACAAATAACTTCTCCAAGGTCTCCGTTATATTAGCATTTTACATCTGTGTATTAATAATATCAAATAAAGATATTCAATTTAAATGCTTGGAACACCTTAGTGGTTGCAAGTAATTGAAAACAAGAGGCAATGTTGGTTTATTTCATCATGAAACTTTAGTGATTGTTCATTGTCTTTTTGGATTTTGCAATTTTTAAATGTTTATTTTAAATAAGTTAAACTTTCTGGAAAAAATAAAATAAAATGAAAAAGAAATGCAGAAAATTAAAAATAGAACATGTTCAGTATGATGCTATCCTGTTCTGACAAAATCAAAGATACAAGGTTTTCTGCATACAACCTAACCTATTGAACCTTCAAACATGCACAATCCAGATAAGCTAAGTGCTGGTTTCTAGGGTTTTAACTATGATTTCTAGATTTAGACATTCGCATGAAGCAACCAAGACAACTTGCATTAAACTCCATCTATAAGCCTAAAACCGGAAAGGGGAAATATAAACATTCAATCTTGCATGCAGAGAATAACTCCTTCTTTCTTGCCAACAAGATGCAAATTTTTGAACACTTTTGCATTAAAAATATGTCATTTTACAATAGCAGAATCTCTGGTTTTTTCAAACTAGTATGTGGAAGAGAAACAACTCAAACAGGCCCAGAATGGCCTTCTCACCTTCAGCTCTGCAACTCTGCTCGCAGCGGTTTCCGACCCCTGTACCAATTTGTGCTTTTGCTTTTAAAATTTTTGGCAATGCTCTCTGTTTTGCCCTATGATGCTTCGCTTCATCTCCTAGATCGCTTCGTTTCATCTTCCCTGCCTCTTCATCATTTTTGACTTTCTACTCTATGTCAAAACGTTTGATCTTCTCTGTGAACTGTAATGCTTCCCATGATTCTTACACATTTATGCCATGTGTTCAGTGCTTCCCCTGTATGTTCTATAACAGCCCGCCATGAATCGTGACAAAAATAGCATGTCATGATATCGTGACATTTTCTATCTGTAGCTTTGTTCTTCCACTTGTATCGCAAAAACAAGACATGTGATATTGTGACATTTTTATACCCGCAACTTTATTCGTCTTCAAGCACCACGAAAATGAGACATGTCGCGATATCGTGACATTTTTCTCCTTCGGGCCGCGTGGATGCAACCTGTCGTGAAATCATGACATTTTTCTCCTTCGCTATGTTTTGTTGTACTTAGCCACGAAAACGCGACATGTCACGAAATCGTGACACTTTTTTATTTTGTACCATCTCACTGCTTTCTATCATGAAATCGCGATGCTTTTCTCTTTAGCTCTATCTTCCTGCCTTTGGTCACAAAAATCCAACATGTCACGATATCGCAACACTTTTCCTCTATGTTCAGTTTGGCTGCTCCAGGTCATGAAACTCTGACATGTCATGATTTCGCGACACATTTCCCTTGCTTAGCTTGTCAGTCGTCGTGAATCACAAAAATGAGACATGTGATATCGTGACATTTTCATCTTTTGGGCTATGCAAATGCAACCTATCACGAAATCGTGACATTTTTCTCTTTTGCTCTATCCCACTGCACTTGTCCGTGAAAACGCGACATGTCATGAAATCGTGACACCCTTTCATTCTGCATTATCTTCTTTCTTTCTGTCATGAAATCGTGACACTTTTCTTCTACATCCACTTTGGTTGCTTCAGGTCGCAAAACTCCAACATGTCGTGATATCGCGATGTTTTTCTTGTTTGCTTGTAGGTCATCGCAAATCGCAAAAATGAGATAGGTCGTTATTTTGCAACACTTTCTATCTTCATCTCCGTTGCCGTCGATAGATCGCGAAAATGCAACCTGTCGCGATTTCGCAACAACTTCTTTCCTTTATCCTTTCTCACTTTCCTGCCGCGAAAACCTGACATGTCGTGATATCGTGACTTTTTTTCTTCTTTCCTCTATGAACCGTGATTTCATGAAATGTCACAATATCACAACATTTTTGGTCAAAACTTCTTCTTGCCTGCTTTAACCGTGATTTCATGACAAGTCGCAAAAACATGACATGTCGCGAAATCGTGACAATTTCTATACTTGGCTGTTTTACCCATCAAACATCATGAAAACACATGTTGCGATATCACGACAACTTTGAGTCTTCAACTTAATTCTTTGTCCTACATCGCAAAAATGAGACATGTCATGATATCGTGACATTTCTGGCATCTTGTTCTGTTTGACCGCTTTGACCGTGATTTCACAGCACATTGCAAAATCGTGACATTTTCTCATCTTGCTACATTTTGTTACTCTTGGCCACGAAAACGTGACATGTCATGATATCACGACACTTTATTTTTCTTAGCAGCAACACGTCGCGATATCGTGACACTTTATTTTTCTTAGCCGCGATAGAGCAACACGTCGCAATATCGCGACACTTTTTTCTTATGCTGTATTTTGCTCTTCCTTTGATTTTTTAGCATCTGGGCCACTGCGGTATTATTTGAAAGCATGCAAAAAAAATGTGGGTCCCCAATTTTGGGGTGTGTTGTGGATCAGCCACAACAGGAGGTAAAGTCAAATAAGTGTGCATAAATTTTGCAATGTATGTATCACAATGATCAGAGCACACGACAACTGCTTCGACTAGACCGTAAACATTCATTATGCATCAGGATGATGAGAGGCTAAAAAAAAATATGGGTGAAAAGGAAATAAATCATACACCCATGCCAATTATCATTGAAGCCCCTACTCCCATGGAAGTAGAGGAAATTCAAGGAGAATTCAAGGAGGTACCTCAACCTGCTTCACCTATGTCTTCAGTAGGGTCATTTGCACCATAGGTGACCATCCATTTGGTTAATCCTGGACTAGGGGAATACATTATGTAGAATGTGATGTTCACATCGATCATTAAGAATGCATAGGATATGGGCCAACCACGAGCCCATCGCATTCCTTTAGGGACGGTGGTACCATTAGGGATGCCACCTAACCAAACCAACTTCATCTATGGAGGGCTCGATCAATTAATTTCTTGCACACCCATGGATGAGGATGATGATGAACCCTTTGCTATAAATATTCGTTATCTTTCCAATATTGAATACACCAAGCATTATTTAAAGCATTATCATTGGCATGGTTACGACATTGGATTATGCGAGTAGGGGCACATGAAACCTATGGGATTTTATAGTGGAGGATAGGATAAACTCCTCGTGGCATCTCTAGAATGCCTGTACCTCATTCTGGGGAGTGAATTTGATTTTAATCCTTATCACCCTAATCCCTCTACTTTTCGAAGGGATAGCCGACTAATGTCCTATGTCACTATAGAACCACCCGAAAGATACCACGAAAACATCTTGGTGGGAACTGATCTAGAGCATATTCCAAGAGCTGACTTGGATAATAAAATTTGTGGAGCTACCAAAGACATAGGTATGCATATCCAGAGTATAGATACAACTATAGACACCGAATCAGATGTTGCTTCTGAGGACGTGCATGCAATATCCATCACCAAAAATTATGGACCAAACTAAGATTATGGAATAGATGACACGAAGTTATCCTCAAACAATGAGCAATATGAGGATGAATCTGAGTTGGCCTACCTAGGTTCTCTCAACCTATGTCATATGTTATCCATGGAACAAGTAGACAATATCAAAGAGCACTTCATAGTCGAGAGTGACTATGGGGATGAAATAGAGTAGGCCTACCTCGGGCCTCATCTTGCTGATCTCCCGATTCCATTGAGTAAAGATGAGAGATTTATTTACAATAGTGAATATGATCATGAGATGGAGAGAGCCTATTTGGGACCTCCTTACATCACCGTAATGCACAATATATTGTCAGGTATATGTATAAAGACATTAACCTTCATCCTCAGCTTAGAGGAAGACCGCCTAATCTGAATAGGATTTATTGTATGGTTTTCCCTGATCCACCAATATTCAGGGAGCTCCTTGAGCCTAGTGATACTATGTTCGAGTCTGTTCATAGACCACATTTGGAGATCCCCATTCCCCAAAATTCACATCTCAGGGATGGATGACACATAAATACAGAGTCACTTGCACATGGTCCTAGTGTCATGATTCATTCCATCAATATGATATCCATTGATTTGACCACTCCACTTCATAATCCAATTGATCCTTTCAAAACATTGTGTCTTAATATATATGCCATATATGGGATTACACTGATTCATCTTTAGAGCTTGAATATTTCTTCCCTAATGAAGAAATGCTACAACCTTTTCATTTTGCACTAGAATGTGCACATGATGTTTATCATGCTGAGGATGCTTCCAATGAGGAACCTATAAACCTAGCAAATGACATCCACCTAATCCCTATGCCTGATCAACTTGAGGAGGGATCCCATATGTCAGTAGAGGAAACCTTCAAAGTGGACATCAGTGATGATCCCACCAATACAAAGAAGGTTAAATTCGAGGAGACTTTAACTCCTTATGAGCGTGCCAACCTCATACCTCTACTAAGAGAGAGACCTGATCTCTTTGATTAGACTTACAAGGATATGTCGGGTCTAGATTTGAAATTGGTTACTCATAATATTTCGCTAGATCTATCAAAGAAGCCAGTCAAGAAAAAACTCAGGAAGATGCATCCAATAGTAGCCTTAATTTTTAAGGATGAATTACAAAAACTATTGGATGTAGAGTTTGTCATTTCCATTGAATATATAGAATGAGTATCCAATATGATGCCTGTAGGAAAACCTGACAGGAGGATCTATATATGTATATATTTTAGAGACCTAAATAAGGCAACACCAAAGGATTCATTTTCGTTGCCTAATATTTATGCTCTTTTAGATGCAACTACAGGTCATGAAATTCTCTCATTAATGGATAGTTTTTCTGGTTACAACCAAATTCAGATTAAAACTGAAGACCAACATAAAACGACATTCACAACGCCATGGGAGAAATTTTGTTATAAAGTTATGCCATTCAACATTAATAATGTTGGTGCCACATATCAATAGGTCATGACATATATCTTTCATGACTACATGCATAAGATCCTAGAGGATTACATCGATGACTTGTTGGTGAAGTTATTGCTACGTGAAGAGCATGTTGAGGTCCTGAAGAAAGTCTTTGACCAATTGATAGAGCATAATGTCAGGTTGAATCCTAAGAAGTGAATATTTAGCATGACTTTAGGAAAGGTCTTAGGATTCATCATTTCAAAACAAGGCATCAAAGTCAACCCAACAAAGGTTAAGGCTATTTTAGAGATGCATCCTCCCACAAAAATCAAGGAATTAAGAAGCCTACAGGTCAAAGTATCATCCATAAAGTGATTTATCACACAATTATCAGATAAATGTCGACCCATGAATCGACTTCTACACAAGGGGGTCCCATTCAACTCAGATGAGGAATATCAAGCAGCCTTTGCTAAGATCAAATAACACTTGTAAACGTCACCAGTATTAGCTCCATCAAGGCCATATGAGCCTTTTATGCTATATATATATATATCAGCAACTGACTTTATACTAGGAACCATGTTAGCCCAAAAGAATGTGCAAAATAAAGAACAAGCCATAGATTACATTAGCCAAACCTTGGTGAGTTATGAGCTAGGATATGCATATGTGGAAAAGTTGTGTTTAGCAATAGTGTTCACTACTAAGAAATTATGACACTATATGTTAAGTCATACAATGTATGTCATATCAAAACAAAATCCTTTGTAGTATATGATGAGCAAGACATATCATAACACACATGCTGCAAAGTGGATCATGTTACTGACATAATTTGATTTGGAGTTCATTAGCCAAAAGTCCATTAAGAGACAAGTCATAGCTGATCAACTAGTTGAGGTGCCTCTTGAGAATAGTAGACCCCTCACCATAGAGCTTCTTGATGATGCAGTATTTGCCTTATTAGAAGCACCCGATCCTAAAGAATGGAATAGCAAAGCCAACATAACCTTTTTCTTTGATGGTTCGAAGTGTGAGCAAGGGGGTGGTGTAGGAATAGTATTTTTCATGCCATACGGTACTCAAATTCCCTTATGGTTCAAGTTGGACTTTCCTTGCACTAACAATAATGTTGAATACGAAGCCCTAATTCTAGGCCTCCAAATAGTTGTTGCCATGAAGATCAAAAGACTAAATATCTTTGACGATTTTATTCTCATTATTAACTAAGTTAAGGGACTATTTTAATGCCAATGCCTGGTATTGAAATCTTACAAGGATCTTGTTGACATATATCTAGCTCAACTGGAATGGTACAACATCAAGGTCATCCCTCGATCATCTAATAGATTTGTAGATACCATGGCATATTTGGGATATTTAATCACTCAAAATCCATCTGTCGATTTCACTACTATCCATGTAAAAGTGTTGTCGCATCTGACTATGCAACGAGAAGCATTAGATAACAAAGACTCAATCAACATGATTCATGTAGAACCAAACCATGAATGGTTTTACAAGGCCAAATACTTTCTCAAGATAACGTCCTAGGGATTCATGATCTCATAGGATTTTATGGGGAGTGGCACTACTATTCACCACAAGGTTGTTTCCCAGTCTACGTTTGCAAATGTGGAACCACAGGGGGAACATGTTGTCTTGTCAGTTGAGGCCAAAGCTTATTAGAACTAGACATCACATATATATGACTTCCTTAGACTTGGAGTAATCCCTCAGGGATTATCGCATGCTGTAAAACACATATTTAAATAGAAAACAATAAAGTATATCTTGTTAGTAGACATTCTATATCATAGAAGCTATTATGGAGTTCTCCTTTGTTGTATTTAGTTCCAGGAGTCATCTTGGGCAATTTCACAAGCTCACAATGGTACGTGCGGGGGCCATTTTAGCGATATGGCTATCATTAAGCACATCATTTGCATGGGTTACTATTGGCCCACTATGAAGAAGGATTGTAATGTGTATGTTAGGAAATGCATTAAATGTCAGCATCATACTAATATTAAGCACTTGCCATCATAGGCATTATAGCCAATTCAAGCGGCTTGGCCATTTGCTCAGTGGATTGTTGGCAATTTTGGGTACTTTGGGTACATTGCCTTTGCTCAAGTGTATAAGTTGTCATCGATGTCAAGAAGCTCTTGAACGAATTTGATTTGATGTCAAATAATTTGTTTTGATGAAGGTTACGACATGACAGTTTCAAAGGTCTTTTGTAAACCCCAAGTTGGCAGGTTTAAATATTATAGGTGGATGCATTATTTTAATGCATTTGGGTCCAGGAGGAAGTATTTATTTAAATAATTAAAAACCTTGTTAAGGTTCCCTTTAATTATTTTTAAATAAATATTAAATTATTGTTTGCAATGGGTTATCCTAACCCATGGTGCTATGTTTTAAGATTGTGGGCACTAGCCAAGACCTCCGTCAATGTGTTAAACTCCTCGTCGACGTCAAGAGCTTATGGTAAAAATGCATATAAATCTCCCTCAATGAAAATCAAGAATGATCCCATCCGCATTTTGAAAAGAGTTGCTCGTTGTGAATTCGTGATCTGCTGTTTGATTTCTTCCTCATTGTGATTTCGTGATCCACTGTTCGTATTTCTTCTCTGATTGTGTCTTCGCCGTTTTCGTAAAACTGTCATTTGATTGTGTCTTCGCCATTTTCGTAAACTTGTTTTTCAACTGTGTCTTCACCGTTTTCGTGAATCCACCGTAAGATTTTCATCTTTGTGTTCACGTTAGAAGAAAGGGAGGCACTGTTGTTTTATTTAATACCTGGCGCAGAAGGAACAAGGCTAACATCGTGAGGTTTAAACCTCACCAGGTGCCTTTGGCGCACCAATAGCGGCTAGGCTGTTGGCGCGCTACCCGAACGGGAGGTTCCACATTCGAATAACGCAAAAGGGTTTTTCATCGTGAAGTGGATGCAACAATTGGTGTTAGAATTCGTGCACAATTTCTCCATAGTGTGATTTTTGATGTTGGCCAAGGTATTTTCGAAATTAATTTTTGCTAAGTGTATTTTGCGGATGGAGGAAGTTTATTAGAGGGAAAAACAGCTTAGGAGTTATAAAGAGTTTAAAGCTTGTTTTATTTTGATAAAATATTCTTTTGAAGGTGTTGTTTGAAATATCTTATTGCATTCTTATGAGAGATAAATTTTATTTTTGATAAGACTATAAGGGAGAAATAAGGTGTATAAGGGATACATTTTTCTTGTAATGTTGAGAGTGCTTTTGGTTGATTATGGAAATGAAAGCATGATGTTTTAAGGTTAAAATTGCTTCTTGTGTGAAGTTGTGAAACCTTAAGTGGGCAGCTTTGAGATTGACATTTGCTTTCATTAAATTGGTAATAATCAAGCTATTCTTTACTTGGTTAAAGTGTTGGGCTTACTCCTTTGTTGATGATTTGAAAAGTTGTTTTGTGCTATTGTGATTTGAGTTGGTGGATGCTTTTTGTTCAAACAATATTGGAGAGAAAAGGAGTTCTACTGGTTTCTTTTTCTAATGTTGATTGTGAAATGCTTCAAGGTTGTGTTTTGAGCTTAATGGTGTTGATTGAACCTTGTTTGATGAGCATTGTTATTAAAGCCCTAATTGATGGTGAAAAGAACATGAGTATCATTGTTATGTTATTCTTTGCATAGTTGGCAATTGTTGGGGTTTCATGTTCTTGAAAGAAAGTCTATCCTATCCATTTTAGATATTGAGTTGAGTTTTCAGATTTGAGATTGAGTTTGAGCTGAGTTGATTTGAGTTGAGTTTTGAGATTGGGAGTTGAGTATAGAACATATTGAGTCTCTAACAATTATCTTTATGCTTCTATGAGTTTGACAAATCACATTGGGTCTCTAACAATTCACCTTGTGATTTCCTACTAAGAAAGTTTTTTTTCTTGGTGAGCTTGCTGAGTTTTGGACAGGTTTCGATGGGGACTTGTGAGCAGTTTTGGACAGGTTTCGGTGGGGACTTGTGAGCAGATTTGGACAGGTCTTAGCAGAGGACTTGTGAGATGAGTTTGATAGTTCTATTAGAGAACTTGAGGACAGAGGTGCACTGGTTCTTTGAGAAGAACCTGAGGACAGATTTGGCAAGTCTTTGAGAAGGCTTGTGTGTAGAGGATTGATTTGTTCAAGCGTTGGATAGATATGACAAAAAAAGGAAGACTTGTACTAGACCGATTGACTATGTTTGGTATAGGTTGCTGAGCTGCTGTGGACATGATCATAGAAGGCAGAGGTCTCTTAGGCTAAGCATTGAGGACAAGAGGTCTTCAATGGAAATGAGTTCCAAATGCTGGTAAGAGGTAGAGACAGTTGATCTTCTGAGGGATCATTTCCAGAGCAGAGGGGAAGGTATCTCCTTTGAGCAAAGGCTCATAAATTTTGATTGGGGGAAGGTATCTCCTTTGGGCCGAGGCTCATAAACATTGTAATTGGGAAGGATTCCCAAAGAACTTTGAGATAACTTTTAGAGAAAAATTTTGTGGACGTATCCCAGCCATTTTGGGTGAACCACGTTAAAATTGGTGTCACTTTGTGGATGATATTGTGCATTGCTTTGATATTGCTTTGGGTATATTGCTTTACTATTTTGAAGTATAAAGGAAAAAATAAAAAGAGGTCTTATACTGTTCACCCCCCCTCTTAGTATAAGCTTGTGCTATTCAATTGGTATCAGAGCGGGTGCCTTTGAAAAGTTTAACAACTTGAAGGAAAAGCTAGTAAAGAACACAATGGATCATTCAAGTGGCAATGCAGCACCTATTCTTGATGGGTTAGATTTTGGTCTTTGGAGTGCAAGGATGAAGGTTCATCTAATGGCACTTGGGAATGAGGTTTGGGAAGTGATTGAAGATAAGTACGCTATTCCTGAACATGGTCCTATTACTAAAGAAGAAAGGCTCCTACATCACAACAATTCAAAGGCAATGAATGCAATCCTGAAAGGCTTACAGAAAGCAGATCTCACCAAAGTGAATCACTGCAAGACAGCTAGTGAAATGTGGAAATAGTTGAAGGTGGTTCACATAGGTGATACAAATGTCAGCAATGTTGGCAATTTTTGGTACCTTGGGTACATTGCCTTTGCTCAAGTATAGATGTTGTCATTGATGTCAAGAAGCTCTTGAAGCAATTTGTTTTGATGAAGGTTTTTTTAGAGCATGATCAGTGAGTTTCCATGAAGTCCTTAGTGGCCCATGTGCAAAATTTCAAGAAAAAGACAAGTTAGAAAAAGTATGCATCCAGCTGGCAAAACTGTCATGATTTCATGACATGTTTGAGGAGAGAGAAAGTGCTGGAAAAACTATCATGATTTCACGACATGTTAGAGGAGAGAGAAAGTGCTAGCAAAACTATTGTGATTTCATGACATGTTGGTAGAGAAGGAGAGCAAGATGGAAAGTGTCACGATTTCATGACATGTCGCATTTTTGTGACTCGAAAAGTGCAAGAAGGCAGAGAAGGAAAAGTGTCATGATTTCATGACACATTGCCAGGAAAGTTGTACGGACAAAAAAGTGTCACGATTTCGTGACATAATGCAGAAAATAGAGTCCACAGTGTGAACTGTCATGATTTCACGACAAGTTCGAAGAGAGAGAAAGTAACATGAAAAATGTCATGATTTCACGACATGCTGCAAAGGTCGAGGTGAGGACTGTAACAATTTTGCAACATGATGAAAAGCTCGAAGTGAGAACTGTCATGATTTTGTGACATGCAGCAAAGGGAAGAGTTTGAAATGAGAAGCATCACGATTTCATGACAGGTTGCAAGGAAAGCTTTCGAAAGCTGAAAGCGTCGTGATTTCGTGACAGGATGAAAGAAAAGTGTACAAATGTAGAAAGTGTCACGATTTCATGACAGGTAGAAGTGAAGAAGCCAGCGAATGAAGATGTAGTGATTTCATGACAGGATGAAAGAAAAACGTAAGAATGGAGAAAGTGTCACGATTTTACGATAAAAACTACAAGCAGGTCTTCTATAGGAGAATTGTCACGATTTTGCGATAGAGGCAGAGAGGAAGGCTATGAATGCAAAAGCGTCATGATTTCGCGACATGTTCCAATTTCATGGGTGTAAGGCAAAAAGAAGCTCAAGGTAGCGAAAGTGTCACGATTTCGTGATAAAAGAAGAGAAGAAGGCCATGAAGACAGAAGGGTCATGATTTTACAACAGAAGTGAAGATGACATTAGCAGAAGCAGAAAGTGTCACGATATCGCGACAAAAACAAAAAGGGAGTCAAAAGAAGCAAAAGTGTCACGATATCGCGACAATAGGCAAAAGAAGGTGTACGACAGACAAAGGTGTCACGATATCACGACATGTTGTAGTGTGCGTTCGAAGTGTGATATTCACAGATAGAGTGCGAGGGAGAAGTTCGATCATCGAAAAGCAGAGTGTGCGAAGAATATGCTGCTGTGATTGCACACAGGTGCATAAGTTGATGTTCAATCGAGTGCTACCGTGTTTGCATAGTCAGTACAAAAGTTGGTTACAACCAAGTGCGGCTGTAATAGAACAGAAAGAGGAAGAGGATAGATTTGTGCCAGACCGAAGGACTGTGTTTGGTGTAGATCAAAGAAAAATATAGAGGACATTTGTGCTAGATCGAAGGACTGTGTTTAGTGCATTTTCGAGGACCAGCTTTGAGGTGATAGAGTTGAGGACAGAGGTCTCCAACCAGAGCAGGGAAGATAGGTGTCTTCTGTGGATAGAGTTCCACTTGCTAAGGGCAGCAGAGGCAGAGGTCTTCTAGAGGATCACCAGCCAAAACAGAGCGAGGGGATTGGTGTCTCCTTTGGGTTGGTGCCCATAAATATTGTAATCGGGAAAGGTATTCCCAGATTGTGAGTTGATAAAATTTAGAGAGAAATTTTATCCGTGGAGTAGCCCGCATTGGGTGAACCATGTAAATTGTTGTCTCTTTTGTGGATGGTGTTTTGTGCATTGCTTTGATTACTGCTATTAATACTGCTTTCTATACACTGCATAATATTGATTTAAAAGTTGATTTGAAGGAAAAATTAAAAAGTCGTCTTATACTGTTCACCCCCCGTCTCAGTATAAGCTTGTGTTCTTCAATTGGTATCAGAGCGGGTGTCTTCAAAAAGTTTAACAACTTGAAAGAAAAGCTAGTAAAGAACACAATGGATTATTCAAGTGGCAATGTAGCACCTATTCTTGATGGGTCAAATTTTGGTCTTTGGAGTGCAAGGATGAAGGTTCATCTAATGGCACTTGGTAATGAGGTATGGAAAGTAATTGAAGATGGGTACACTATTCCTATAAATGGTCTATATACTAAAGAAGACAGGTTCCTACATCACAACAATTCAAAAGCAATTAATGCAATCCTGAAAAGCTTACAGAAAGTAGATCTTACCAAGGTGATTCATTGCAAGACAACTAGTGAAATGTGGAAATAGCTGCAGGTGGTTCACACAGGTGATGTAAATGTCTGAAAGGCCAATTTAAGACACTTCAAAGGTATGTTTGAACAACTCAAAATGAATGATGATGAAAATATTAGTGACTACATGATTCGTATGGATGAGGTTGTTAACTCCATGAAAGACTTAGGTCTTGAGCTTGCTGAAAATGATGTTTGTGATAAGATTTTAAGATATCTTCCTAATAGATTTAGTAAAAATATTTCTACTATTGAGGAAGCTAAAGATTTGGATAAGTTGAAAAAGGATGAGCTCCATAGTATACTTGCAGCATTTGAGTTGAGAACTCAAGTGAAGGTTGATGTCAAGAAAGAGGAAGCTTTCAAGGCTACCAATAAATCCAAGGGTAAACAACTTCAAGATAGTGATGAGTCTTCTAGTGATGAAGAGGCATATTACAGCAAGAAAGGCAAGTTCTCTAGAAAGCACAAAAGTATGAAAAATATAAGATGTTTCAACTGTGGGAAGTTTGGTCATTATGCTACTGACTGTACTATTTCCAAGAATGAAAGTGATGAAGATATATAGGATTCTAAGAGCAAGGATTCTGAAAAGCACAAGCATCACAGGAAGTACAAAGATGAGCACAACAATCATAAAAAGAGGTATTCTCACAAGCACAAGAAGAGTTTTTACCTAGACAAAGCAAGTAAGTGTTCTAGTAGTGATAGTGAAATTTCTTCTAGTGATGATGGAAATGAGATGTTATTCATATCAAAAAAAGAGGAAAAATCGAAACATAGATTCATTATCATGAAATGTCTTAGATGTGGAAATTTTGGGCACCTTGAGGATGATTGCACAAATAATGAATTAGTTGCTAGTATGTATGAGGATGCTTCAGAAAACTATAAGGAAGATGCATGTATGGTTTTTGAAAATGGTAGCACCTCTAGTGATAAGAAATCTGAAAAAGGCTTTGATAATTCTGAAAGCAAACAAATAGAGGATCTTGAAAGTGAACTTACTAATGCTCTTAGTGTTTTGAAAAAGGAAAGAAAGAAGAATTCTAGATTCAAGGATAAGTTAGATGAATGTTGTATGGAGAGAGATGATCTTATAGAAAGTCTTGATGTCTCTATGGCTAAGACACAAGAACTCAAGAATGAGTTAGATTCTAAAGTGCTTGAGTATAGTGAATTAGAATAGAAAATGGATTCTTTGAAAGAGGAAACTAAAGAGTACAAGGATAAGTTGTACAAGTTTCAAGAAAGCTCCAAAAAGGTTAAATCTCTTATCAAAGGTCAAAGAAAGACAACAGATAAAACAAGTCTCGATTTTGTTGAGCCGCACAAGGAACAGGTTGGGGAATCTAGCAAGAGATTTCAAAAGGAAGAGAGTTTTGATGAAGAAAGTACTTCATATCATAAGTCCGTGAGTGATAGATGCACAGAAATAGAAAACAAAATTCATATTGCAAAGAAGAAGTTTTCGAGACCCAAGAGGTCAAATAAAAGAAAATTTCATGGCAGATGTTTTGCGTGTCACAGGTTTGGTCCCATGGCTGTGCATTGCATGACTCAAGTAAGGAAGGTAAATGATAGTTTCAGAGGTAGCAATTTCTTTCAAGGGTATTGCTACTCTTGTAATCAGTTTGGGCATAAGGCATTTTTCTGCAAGGCTAATAACAGGAACTCGGTTAGTCAAAACAGGCGGATTCAAAGAATAGGTATGCCTAAAAAAAATAACATTATTACCTATTATAAGTGCAACAATGATAGTCACACAACTAGACAGTGTAGAGCTGATATTCCTAGGTACAGGAATAGGAACAGTGGTATGAACAGGTCCAAGGATCAGAACAGTGATAGGAACAAGAATAGGAATATTGACAAAAAATTCAAAAGAAGGCCCGACAAGGAAATTGTAGATGTTGATGATGATCAGTGCCTAATGGGAGTTTTACTCCCACCCCTGTTTTAATCACCTCATCAGGAGGTGGGGGAGGGACTAAGCTAAGAAGCTCATTCTTAGTCCCAAGCCCCAAAGGTGACCCTTTGCCATTGATGACAAAGGGGGAGAGATATGAGTAAGGGGGAGAGCTTCTATGTGAAGAAGAGAGCTTCAAGTCAAGGGGAGCAAAACTTCAAAGGCAGATTCTCAAGTTGTTGGCACAGTTGGTTTTAGTTTTGGCTCTTGAGAAGTGTTTTCAGTAAAGGTTTGCCATCAATGACAAAGGGGGAGATTGTTGGCAATTTTGGGTACCTTGGGTACATTGCCTTTGCTCAAGTATAGATGTTGTCATTGATGTCAAGAAGATCTTGAAGCAATTTGTTTTGATGAAGGTTTTTTAGAGCATGATCAGTGAGTTTCCATGAAGTCCTTAGTGGCCCATGTGCAAAAGTTCAAGAAAAAGACAAGTTAGAAAAAGTATGCAGCCGGCTGGCAAAACTGTCGTGATTTCACGACATGTTTGAGGAGAGAGAAAGTGTTGGCAAAACTATCGTGATTTTGTGACATGTTTGAGGAGAGAGAAAGTGTTGGTAAAACTATCATGATTTTGTGACATGTTAGAGGAGAGAGAAAGTGCTGGCAAAACTGTCATGATTTCGTGACATGTTGGCAGAGAAGGAGAGCAAGATGGAAAGTGTCATGATTTCACGACATGTCGCATTTTTGTGACTCAAAAAGTGCAAGAAGGCAGAGAAGGAAAAGTGTCACAATTTTGTGACACATTGCCAAGAAAGTTGTACGGACGAAAAAGTGTCGCGATTTCACGACATAATGCAAAAAAGAGAGTCCACAGTGTGAACTGTCACGATTTCGTGACAAGTTCAAAGAGAGAGAAAGTAACATGAAAAATGTCGTGATTTCATGACATGCTGTAGAGGTCAAGGTGAGGACTGTCACGATTTCGCGACATGCTGAAAAGCTCAAAGTGAGAACTGTCACGATTTCATGACATGCAACAAAGGGAAGAGTTTGAAATGAGAAGCATCACGATTTTGCGACAGGTTGTAAGGAAATCTTTTGGAAGCTGAAAGCGTTGCGATTTCATGACAGGATGAAAGAAAAGCGTACGGATACATAAAGTGTCATGATTTCGTGACAGGCATAAGTGAAGAAGCTAGCGGATGAAGATGTAGCGATTTCACAATAGGATGAAAGAAAAGCATACGGATGGAGAAAGTGTCACAATTTCATGACAGAAATTGGAAGCAGGTCTTCTATAGGAGAAGTGTCATGATTTCGTGACAGATGCAGAGAGGAAGGCTATGAAGGCAAAAGCATCACGATTTCGTGACATGTTCCAGTTTCACGGGTGTAAGGCAGAAAGATGCTCAAGGTAGCAAAAGTGTCATGATTTCGCAATAAAAGTAGAGAAGGCCATGAAGACAGAAGGGTCATGATTTCACGACAAAAGTGAATATGACGTCAGCAAAAACAAAAAGTGTTGCGATATCGTGACAAAAACAAAAAGGGAGTCAAAAGAAGCAAAAGTGTCGTGATATCGTGACAGTAGGCAAAAGAAGGTGTACGACAGGCAAAGGTGTCACGATATCGTGACATGTTGTAGTTTTGCGATAGAAGCTACAAGAGAGTTGTAGAGGCAGTGAAGCCGACAGAGTTAACTTTGAGTCGACGTAGCTTAGGGTTTTGTAGTCGACGTAGTTTAAGGGTAACAACCGACTAAGACCAAGTTTTAGATCTTGATTATGTTAGTATAAAAGGAGGGTTGTTTGAAGATATTTAGCATCGATCGAAGTGTGCGTTCGAAGTGCGATATTCACAAATAGAGTGCGGGGGAGAAGTTCGATCATTGAGAAGCAGAGTGTGCAAATACTGTGCTGCTGTGATTGTGTAGAGGTGCATAAGTTGATGTTCGATCGAGTGCTACCATGTTTGCATAGTCAGTACAAAATTTGGTTACAACCAAGTGCGGCTATAATAGAATAGAAAGAGGAAGAGGACAAATTTGTGCCAGACCGAAGGACTGTGTTTGGTGCAGATCAGAGAAAAATATAGAGGACATTTGTGCTAGACCGAAGGACTATGTTTAGTGCATTTTCGAGGACCAACTTTGAGGTGATAGAGTTGAGGACAGAGGTCTCCAACCAGAGAAGGGAAGACAGGTGTCTTCTATGGATAGAGTTCCACTTGCTAAGGGTAGCAGAGGCAGAGGTCTTCTAGAGGATCACCAGCTAGAACAGAGCTAGGGGATTGGTGTCTCCTTTGGGTTGGTGCCCATAAATATTGTAATCGGGAAAGGTATTCCCAGATTGTGATTTGATAAAATTTAGAGAGAAATTTTATCCGTGGAGTAGCCCGCATTGGGTGAACCACATAAATTGCTGTGTATATTTTGTGGATGGTGTTTTGTGCATTGCTTTGATTACTGCTATTAATACTGCTTTATATACACTGCATACTATTATTTTAAAAGTTGATTTGAAGGAAAAATTAAAAAGCCGTCTTATACTGTTCACCCCCTCCCTCTCAGTATAAGCTTGTGTTCTTCAATTGGTATCAGAGCGGGTTCCTTCGAAAAGTTTAACAGCTTGAAGGAAAAGCTAGTAAAGAACACAATGGATTATTCAAGTGGCAATGCAGCACCTATTCTTGACGGGTCAGATTTCGGTCTTTGGAGTGCAAGGATGAAGGTTCATCTAATGGCACTTGGTAATGAGGTATGGGAAGTAATTGAAGATGGGTACACTATTCCTATAAATGGTCCATATACTAAAGAAGACAGGCTCCTACATCACAGCAATTCAAAAGCTATGAATGCAATCCTGAAAGGCTTACAGAAAGCAGATCTTACCAAGGTGATTCACTACAATACAACTAGTGAAATGTGGAAACAACTACAAGTGGTTCACACAGGTGATGTAAATGTCCGAAATGCCAAGTTGAGACACTTCAAAGGTATGTTTGAACAACTCAAAATGAATGATGATGAAAAGATTATTGACTACATGCTTCGTATGGATGAGGTTGTTAACTCCATGAAAGACTTAGGTCTTGAGCTTGCTGAAAATGATGTTTGTGATAAGATTTTAAGATCTCTTCCTAATAGATTTAATAAAAATATTTCTGCTATTGAGGAAGCTAAAGATTTGGATAAGTTGAAAAAGGATGAGCTCCATAGTATTCTTGCAGCATTTGAGTTGAGAACTCAAGTGAAGGTTGATGTCAAGAAAGAGGTAGCTTTCAAAGCTACCAAGAAATCAAAGGGCAAACAGATTCAAGAGAGTGATGAGTCTTCTAGTGATGAAGAGGCATATTACAGCAAGAAATGCAAGTTCTCCAGAAAGCACAAAAGCATGAAAAACATAAGATGTTTCAACTGTGGGAAGTTTGGTCATTATGCTACTGACTGTATTGTTTCCAAGAATGAAAGTGATGAATATATACAGGATTCTAAGAGCAAGGATTTTGAAAAGCACAAGCATCACAGGAAGTACAAAGATGAGCACAACAATCATGGAAAGAGGTATTCTCACAAGCACAAGAAGAGTTTTTACCTAGACAAAGCAAGTAAGTGTTCTAGCAGTGATAGTGAAAGTTCTTCTAGTGATGATGGAAATGAGATGTTATTCATATCAAAAAAAGAGGAAAAACCGAAACATAGATTCATTATCATGAAATGTCTTAGATGTGGAAATTTTGGGCACCTTGAGGATGATTGCACAAATAATGAATTAGTTGCTAGTATGTATGAGGATGCTTCAGAAAACTATAAGGAATATGCATGTATGGTTTTTGAAAAGGGTAGCACCTCTAGTGATAAGAAATCTGAAAAAGGCTTTGATAATTCTGAAAGCAAACAAATAGAGGATCTTGAAAGTGAACTTACTAATGCTCTTAGTGTTTTGAAAAAGGAAAGAAAGAAGAATGCTAGACTCAAGGATAAGTTAGATGAATGTTGTATGGAGAGAGATGATCTTATAGAAAGTCTTGATGTCTCTATGGCTAAGACACAAGAACTCAAGAATGAGTTAGATTCTAAAGTGCTTGAGTATAGTGAATTAGAACAGAAAATGGCTTCTTTGAAATAGGAAACTAAAGAGTACAAGGATAAGCTGTACAGGTTTCAAGAAAGCTCCAAAAAGGTTAAATCTCTTATCAAAGGTCAAAGAAAGACAATAGATAAAATAGGTCTCGGTTTTGTTGAGCCGCACAAGGAACAAGTTGGGGAATCTAGCAAGAGATTTCAAAAGGAAGAGAGTTCTGATGAAGAAAGTACTTCAGATCATGATTCCATGAGTGATAGATGCGCAGAAATAGAAAACAAAATTCAGATTGTGAAGAAGAAGTTTTTGGGACCCAAGAGGTCGAATAAAAGAAAATTTCATGGCAGATGTTTTGCGTGTCATAGGTTTGGTCACATGGCTGTGCATTGCATGACTCAAGTAAGGAAGGTAAATGACAGTTTTAGAGGTAGCAATTTCTTTCAAGGGTATTGCTACTCTTGTAATCAATTTGGGCATAAGGCATTTTTCTACAAGGCTAATAACAGGAACTCGGTTAGTTAGAACAGGCAAATTCGAAGAACAAGTATGCCTAAAAGAAATAACGTTATTACCTATTATAATTGCAACAATGATGGTCACACAACTAGATAGTGTAGAGCTGATCTTCCAAGGTACAGGAATAGGAACAGTGGTATGAACAGGTCCAAGGATCAGAATAGTGACAGGAACAAGAACAGGAATATTGACAAAAAATTCAAAAGAAGGCCCGACAAGGAAATTGTAGATGCTGATGATGATCAGTGCCTAATGGGAGTTTTACTCCCACCCCTATTTCAATCACCTCATCAGGAGGTGGAGGAGGGACTAAGCTAAGAAGCTCATTCTTAGTCCCAAACCCCAAAGATGACCCTTTGCCATTGATGACAAAGGGGGAGAGATATGAGTAAGGGGGAGAGCTTCTATGTGAAGAAGAGAGCTTCAAGTCAAGGGGAGCAAAACTTCAAAGGCAGATTCTCAAGTTGTTGGCACAGTTGGTTTTAGTTTTGGCTCTTGAGAAGTGTTTTCAGTAAAGGTTTGCCATCAATGACAAAGGGGGAGACTATTGGCAATTTTGGGTACCTTGGGTACATTGCCTTTGCTCAAGTATAGATGTTGTCATTGATGTCAAGAAGCTCTTGAAGCAATTTGTTTTGATGAAGGTTTTTTAGAGCATGATCAGTGAGTTTCCATGAAGTCCTTAGTGGCCCATGTGCAAAAGTTCAAGAAAAAGACAAGTTAGAAAAAGTATGCAGCCGGCTGGAAAAACTATCGTGATTTCGCGACATGTTTGAGGAGAGAGAAAGTG
The DNA here is from genome assembly GCA_028583015.1 of Wollemia nobilis. Classification (NCBI taxonomy): domain Eukaryota; kingdom Viridiplantae; phylum Streptophyta; class Pinopsida; order Araucariales; family Araucariaceae; genus Wollemia; species Wollemia nobilis. Next base: position 798,631 of record JAQPPZ010017097.1, on the reverse strand, counting down.
TTGGCAAAATTGTCATGATTTCACGATATGTTTGAGGAGAGAGAAAGTGCTGGAAAAATTGTCATGATTTCGTGACATGTTAGAGGAGAGAGAAAGTGCTGGCAAAACTGTCATGATTTCGCGACATGTTGGTAGAGAAGGAGAGCAAGATGGAAAGTGTCGCGATTTCACGACATGTCGCATTTTTGCGACTCGAAAAGTGCAGGAAGGCAGAGAAGGAAAAGTGTCGCGATTTCATGACACATTGCCAAGAAATTTGTATGGACAAAAAAGTGTCACGATTTCGTGACATAATGCAGAAAAGAGAGTCCGCAGTGTGAATTGTCGTGATTTCGCGACAAGTTTGAAGAGAGAGAAAGTAACATGAAAAATGTCATGATTTCATGACATGCTATAGAGGTCAAGGTGAGGACTGTCATGATTTTGCGACATGATGAAAAGCTCGAAGTGAGAATTGTTGTTATTTTGTGACATGCAGCAAAGGGAAGAGTTTGAAATGAGAAGCATCACGATTTCATGACAGGTTGCAAGGAAAGCTTTCAAAAGCTGAAAGCATCGCAATTTCATGACAATATGAAATAAAAGCGTACGGATACAGAAAGTGTCACGATTTCATGATAGGTAGAAGTGAAGAAGCCAATGGATGAAGATGTAGCGATTTCACAATAGGATGAAAGAAAAGCATACGGATGGAGAAAGTGTCACGATTTCATGACAAAAATTGGAAGCAGGTATTCTATAGGAGAAGTGTCACGATTTCGTGACAGAGGCAGAGAGGGAGGCTATGAAGGCAAAAACATCGTGATTTCACGACATGTTCCAGTTTCATGGGTGTAAGGTAGAAAGAAGCTCAAGGCAACGAAAGTGTCACGATTTCACAATAAAAGCAGAGAAGAAGGCCATGAAGACAGAAGGGTCATAATTTCATGACAGAAGTGAAGATGACATCAGCAGAAGCAAAAAGTGTCACGATATCATGACAAAAACAAAAAGGGAGTCAAAAGAAGCAAAAGTGTCACGATATCATGATAGCAGGCAAAAGGTGTACGACAGGCAAAGGTGTTGCGATATCACGACATGTAGTTTCGTGGTAAAAGCTACAGGAGAGTTGCAGAGGCAGTGAAGCCGACAGAGTTAACTTTGAGCCGACGCAGCTTAGGGTTTTGCAGCCGACGTAGTTTAAGGGTAACAACCGACTAAGACCAAGGTTTAGATCTTGATTATGTTAGTATAAAAGGAGGGCTATTTGAAGAGATTTAGCATTGATCGAAGTGTGCATTTGAAGTGTGATATTTGTAGATAGAGTGCGGGGGAGAAGTTCGATCGTCGAGAAGCAGAGTGTGTGAAGACTGTGCTGCTGTGATTGTGTAGAGGTGCATAAGTTGATGTTTGATCGAGTGTTTCCGTGTTTGTGTAGTCAGTAAAAAAGTTGGTTATGACCAAGTGCGGCTGTAATAGAACATAAAGAGGAAGAGGACAGATTTGTGCCAGACCAAAGGACTATGTTTAGTGCAGGTCATAGAAAAATATAGAGGACATTTGTGCTAGACCGAAGGACTGTGTTTCGTGCATTTTTGAGGACCAGCTTTGAGGTGATAGAGTTGAGGATAGAGGTCTCCAGCCAGAGCAGGGAAGATAGGTGTCTTCTGTGGATAGAGTTCCACTTGCTAAGGGCAAAGGAGGCAGAGGTCTTATAGAGGATCACCGGCCAGAACAGAGCTAGGGGATTGGTGTCTCCTTTGGGTTGGTGCCCATAAATATTGTAATCGAGAAAGGTATTCCCAGATTGTGAGTTGATAAAATTTAGAGAGAAATTTTATCCGTGGAGTAGCCCGCATTGGGTGAACCACGTAAATTGTTGTGTCTCTTTTGTGGATGGTGTTTTGTGCATTGCTTTGATTACTGCTATTAATAATGCTTTCTATACACTGCATAATATTGTTTTAAAAGTTGATTTGAAGGAAAAATTAAAAAGCCGTCTTATACTGTTCACCCCCCCATCTCAGTATAAGTTTGTGTTCTTCAAGGAAGGCCAAGTTGAGACACTTCAAAGGTATGTTTAAACAACTCAAGATGAATGATGATGAAAATATTAGTGACTACATGTTTCGTATGGATGAGGTTGTTAACTCCATGAAAGACTTAGGCCTTGAGCTTGCTGAAAATGATGTTTGTGATAAGATTTTAAGATCTCTTCCTAGTAGATTTAGTGAAAAGATTTTTGCTATTGAGGAAGCTAAAGATTTGGATAAGTTGAAAAAGGATGAGCTCCATAGTATACTTGCAGCATTTGAGTTGAGAACTCAAGTGAAGGTTGATGTCAAGAAAGATGCAGCTTTCAAGGCTACCAATAAATCCAAGGGTAAACAACTTCAAGATAGTGATGAGTCTTCTAGTGATGAAGAGGCATATTACAGTAAGAAAGGCAAGTTCTCTAGAAAGCACAAAAGTATGAAAAATATAAGATGTTTCAATTGTGGAAATTTTGGTCATTATGCTACTGACTGTACCATTCCCAAGAATGAAAGTGATGAAGATAAACAGGATTCTAAGAGCAAAGATTCTGAAAAGCACAAGCATCACAGGAAGAACAAAGATGAGCACAACAATCAAAGAAAGAGGTATTCTCACAAGCACAAGAAGAGTTTCTACCTAGACAAAGCAAGTAAGTGTTCTAGTAGTGATAGTGAAAGTTCTTCAAGTGATGATGAAAATGAGATGTTGTTCATATCAAAAAAAGAGGAAGAACCGAAACATAGATTCATTATCATGAAATGTCTTAGATGTGGAAACTTTGGTCACCTTGAGGATTATTGCACAAATAATGATTTGGTTTCTAGTATGTATGAGGATGCTTCAGAAAACTATAAGTAAGATGCATGTATGGTTTTTGAAAAGGGTAGCACCTCTAGTGATAAGAAATCTGAAAAAGGCTTTGATGATTCAAAAAGCAAATAAATAGAGGAAGATATAGAGGAAGGTGAAGTAGATCTTGAAGGTGAACTTATTAGTGCTCTTAGTGCTTTGAAAAAGGAAAGAAAGAAGAATTCTAGACTCAAGGATAAGTTAGATGAATGTTGTATGGAGAGATATGATCTTATAGAAAGTCTTGACTTCTCTATAGCTAAGACACAATAACTCAAGGATGAGTTAGAGTCTAAGGTTCTTGAGTATAGTGAGTTAGAACAGAAAATGGCTTCTTTGAAAGAGGAAACTAAAGAGTACAAGGATAAGCTTTACAGGTTTCAAGATAGCTCCAAAAAGGTTAAGTCACTCATCAAAGGTCAAAGAAAGACAATAGATAAAACATGCCTTGGTTTTGTTAAGCCACATAAGGAACAAGTTGGAGAGTCTAGTAAGAGACTCCAAAAGGAAGAGAGTTCTGATGAGAAAAGTATTTCATAAAAGGAGTCCTTGAATGATAGATGCACAGAAATAGAAAACAAAATTCAGAATGAGAAGAAGTATTCAAGACCCAAGAGGTCAAATAAAGGAAAGTTTCAAGGCAAATGTTTTGCTTGTCATAGGTTTGGTCACATGGCTTCACATTGCATGGCTCAAGTGAAGAAGGTAAATGATAGTTTCAGAAGTGCTAGTTACTTTCAAGGGTATTGCTACTCTTGTAAACAGTTTGGGCACAAGGCAGTCTATTGCAAGGTAAATAACAGGAACATGTTTGATCAAAACAGGTTTGGTCAGAATAGGTTTGGTCAGAAAAGGTTTGGTCAGAACAGATTTGGCCAGAACAGGTTTGGTCAGAACAGGTTTGGCCAGAACATGTTTGGCCAGAATAGGTTTGGTCAGAACAGGTTTGGTCAAAACAGGTGGATTCAAAGATCAGGTTTACCTCAGAGAAACAACTTTGTTAGGTGTTTTAAGTGCAAAAATGAAGGTCACATATCCAGACAGTGCAGAGCTGAATTTCTAGAATACAGGAACAAGAACAATGGCATGATCAGGTCCAAGGATCAAGGCATGGACAAGAACAGGGATGAGAACAAGAACAAGAATAGTGACAAGAATATGAATATGGACAAAGAGTTCAAAAGAAGGCCCGACAAGGAAGTTATAGAAGTTGATGATGATCAGTGCCTAATGGGAGTTTTACTCCCACCCCAGAATTAATCACCTCATCAGGAGGTGGGGAAGGGACTAAGCTAAGAGGCTCATTCTTAGTCCCAAGCCCCAAAGGTGACCCTTTGACATTGATGACAAAGGGGGAGAGATATGAGTAAGGGGGAGAGCTTCAAAGTGAAGAGGAGAGCTTCAAGTCAGGGGAGCAAAACTTCAAAGGAAGATTCTCAGTTGTGGGCACAATTGGTTAGTTGTTAGCATAGTTGGTTTTAGTTTTGGCTCTTGAGAAGTGTTTTCAGTAAAGGTTTGCCATCAATGACAAAGGGGGAGATTGTTGGCAATTTTGGGTACTTTGGGTACATTGCCTTTGCTCAAGTGTATAAGTTGTCATTGATGTCAAGAAGCTCTTAAAGGAATTTGATTTGATGTCAAATATTTTGTTTTGATGAAGGTTACTGCATGACGAGTTTCAAAGGTCTTTTGTAAACCCCAAGTTGGCGAGTTTAAATATTACAGTGGATGCATTAGTTTAATGCATTTGGGTCCAGGAGGAAGTATTTATTTAAATAATTAAAAACCTTGTTAAGGTTCCCTTTAATTATTTTTAAATAAATATTAAATTATTGTTTGCAATGGGTTATCCTAACCCATGGCGCTATGTTTTAAGATTGTGGGCGCTAGCCAAGACCTCCATCGATGTGTTAAACTCTTTGTCGACGTCAAGAGCTTATGGTAAAAATGCATATAAATCTCCCTCGATGAAAATCAAGAATGATCCCATATGCATTTTGAAAAGAGTTGCTCACTGTGAATTCATGATCTGCTGTTCGATTTCTTCCTCTCTGTGATTTCGTGATCCACTATTCAGATTTCTTCTCCGATTGTGTCTTCGTCATTTTCGTAAACCCGTCGTTCAATTGTGTCTTCACCATTTTCATAAACCTATTATTCGACTGTGTCTTCGCCATTTTCATGAATCCACTGTAAAGTTTTCATCTTTGTGTTCGCATCAGAAGAAAGGGAGGCACTATTGTTTTATTTAATCCCTGGCGCAGATGGAACAAGGCTAACAGCGTGAGGTTTAAACCTCACTGGGAGCCTTTGGCGCATCGATAATGGCTAGGCTGTTAGAGCGCTACCCAAATGGGAGGTTTCACATTTGAATAACATGAAAGGGTTTTTCATCATGAAGTGGACGCAGCGGGTGGTGTTAGAATTTGTGCGCAATTTCTCCATAGCGCAATTTTTGATGTTTTTTTGAAAAAATTGAAAAAAACTTGTATTAAAACAAAGATCAGTTACAATTGGGAGAAGACACATCCCAGTCGAGAGCAAAGAAACATGACACTTTCCATCGCTGACCGCAAAGAGTCAACAAGGTGTGAAAATGCGACATGTCACGAAATTGTGACATGTCGCGATATCGTGACAACAATCCATCCTAGGCCGCGCTAGAGCAACAAGTCTCGAAATCACGACATGTCACGATATCATGACAGCCTGTCCCCGTGGCGCCTAATCACAAAAAGTGTCGTGATATCATGACGGCTTATCCCCTTGGTGCCCAATCACCAAAAGTGTCACGATATCGCGACGAGTTTTCCCAAAGGCGCCTGTTCTCCAAAAGTGTCGCAATATCACGACGAGTTTTCCCCTTGGTGCCCATTCTTCAAAAGTGTTGCGATATCGCGACGAATTTTCCCCATGGCGCCTATTCTCCAAAAGTGTCGTGATATCGTGACGAGTTTTCCCCTTGGCGCCCATTCTTCAAAAGTGTCATGATATCGTGACAAGTTTTCCCCTTGGCACACATTCTTCAAAAGTGTCGCGAAATCGCGACGATTTTTCCCCATGGTGCCTATTCTCCAAAAATTTCACGATATCGCGACGAGTTTTCCCCTTGGCGCCCATTCATCAAAAGTGTCACGATATCACGACGAGTTTTCCCCTTGGTGCCCATTCTTCAAAAGTGTCATGATATCGCGACGGCTTTTCCCCTTGCCGCCCATTCTCCAAAAATGTCATGATATCACGACGAATTTTCCCCTTGGCGCCCATTCTCCAAAATTGTCATGAAATCATGATGACTTTTCCCTTTGACGCTCATTCTCCAAAAGTGTCGCGATACCGCGACGCATTTTCCCCATGGCGCCTATTATCCAAAAGTGTCACGATATCGCGACGATTTTCCCCTTAGCGCCCATTCTTCAAAAGTGTCACGAAATCATGATGGATTTTCCTCTTGGTGCCTATTCTCCAAAAGTGTCATGATATCGTGATGATTTTCCCCCTTGGAACCCATTCTCCAAAAGTGTCGCGATATAGCGACAGCTTCCAACCAAAGGCCGCGATGGCGCAACAGGTCACGATATCGCGACAGCTTCCCTCCAAAGGCCACGACAGTGCAACAGGTTATGAAATCGTGATAGCTTCTCTCCAAAGGCTGTGACGGTGTGACATGTTGCGATATCATGACAACTTCCCTCCAAATGCTGTGATGGTGCAACATGTCGCGATATCACGACAGCTTCCCTCCAAATGCTACGACGATGCAACAGGTCATGATATCACAACAAAAACCACCCTTAGCATTATCTTTGCTCATTGTCTCAAGGATCATTCAAGACCCTACCTAATCACTTCATCCTCCAAAGGCATGCCACTGTGCAGCTGCACCCCTACCTCTTTCTCAGCACCCATATTCGCAAGGAAATCGGCCGCTTTATTTAAATCTCTACTCACATAAACAGGGATAACATCATCTAATTCCCTCCATAGTTACTTTATTTGAGAGACCAGAATCCACAACCTCCATGCTTTCGAAGAAAAGTTCCTCATGTAGTCTAGAGCGCCAACCATAATTTGAGAATCAGATTCAAGAATTATCCTGCTATGGCCCTGATTAACAGCCTAGATGGAAGCAGATTTGATAGCAATGGCTTCTGCTTCATTGTTTGTGGCTCTTCCCAAGCCTTGTAGTTCCCAATAGAGCACTGAACCAGCATGATCTTGGCAAACTACACCAATTCCGGCACTACCCGAATTGCCTTTTGTAGCTCCATCAGTATTGATTTTGATCCAACCTTCTGGGGGAGGTTTCCAGCTAGCTCTGTCCTGTCTCTCTTGCTCTTCAGCTCCCTCTTCCAGTGGCCCAGGACCAACCTTGATTTTCCTCTTCAGCATAGATGGCAATAGTTTCTATGACTTTGCTCCAGATGACCTGCCAAACTCCATCTAGCGAGGAGAAAGTTTCTCTAAAAATACGAGCATTTCTATCCAACCACACTTGCCACCAGATGAAAAGTAAGCCAAGCTCCCAACCAATTCAAAGAGCTTTAGATTTAAATCTGCCCCTCTTCCATATTTCCCAAATATTGGTCCGAGTCAGATCACCATTAGCCTGGAGTTTATAGTGAGAAAACCAATGCTTCCAAATCTGACGCGTGAAAGGGCACTCAAACATCAGATGATCAGTTGTTTCCTCGTTCTTGTGGCATAATACACACTGAGATGGACTGATGATTCCTCTACTTCTGAGATTGTCAAAAGTGAGAATTCCATTGTGCATAAACTATCAGGAAAAGAAATTCACTTTCGGCCAGCCCTTGGAATGCCATATCTTCCTCCAATCCTAAACCAAAAATGAATGTGGGGGAGGCTCTGGGAGGATCTTAACGTATCCGTCCTTCACTATATATACGCCAAGGTTCCCATAGCCCCAATCTAATTCATCCTCCTTGTATCTCCCTGTGAGAAACCTTTCTTTCAAGATTTTTGTCAAGATGGGTGCCAGCTCCGGAGGGATTGTAATTGGCCACTCCTCCAACCTCTTAAACTTCTTAAACTTATACTCCCCCATTTGGCTAGTGTTGAAATAACTTTCAATTTGGACCTAGCCCTTGGCTTCTATGGCGGATTTAATTGGTTGTAATTCGGGAAACTCAACAATGATGGGTGGGTACTGGTCCCATGAATCAGTCCAAAAATGCGCCTTCTCCCCTCTCCCCACTTTCCAAAACAATTGGTCTTTAATAACCTGAGATCCAAGCTTGAGAGCCTACCACACTAAGGATCCAGTACCATCCAGAGGGAAACGGCCCACCTCATTGGGGTGAACATGACCCAAGTATTTACTGGTTAGGATTCTACTGAATAAGGATGTTGGTTGGGAAATCCACCTCCAGTACAGTTTTCCAGCCAAAGCTTTGTTATTAAGCTTGGAGCTTCTCAGTCCCAGCCCTCCTTTTTCCTTGGGCTGGGTAACTTTATCCCAACCAACCAAGGCCCATTTCCTCTCCCATTTTGCTCCTTCCCATAAAAATCTTCTAGCCATTTTGTACAGCTCTTTCCAAATAGTATGTGGGGCAGCCAGGATAGAGAATTTATAATTTGGCATGGCCTCGAATAATCGATCGTAAGAAAGTTAATCTACCCCTATAGCTTAACCATTTATGAGACCAATGATTCATTCTATCTTTGATACCATCCAAAAGATCCTTCCAGATATCTATTTTTAATTTTTTGAAATGCAAAGGGACCCCTAGGTAGACTACTGGAAGAGAGGTCCTAGTGAATCCCAAGATCTCTATAACTTGTCTTGTAGCCTTTGGTCAAGATTGAAGAAGACCACTTTGGATTTTTTATCATTGATGACTTGGTTTGAGGCCCTAAGGTAGACATTGAAAAGGATTGAAAATCCAACTAAGTATTCTATTATTTACAATTCAATATATAGGCACTAATGGCCCAAAATACATAACCAATCCATCAAATCATGGATTTGATCCAATACGCTTAACCATAAGCTACAAAGGTGCAAAGGAGAATGCACGTAAAATTCTAAGTTAAGAGAAAGGAATATTGCTCACTAGAAGATCCATTTTAGCTATCTTGAAGTACACACTTCCTACTTTGAGTTCACACTTACTAACTAACACTCTAAATGACAACTAGAAGATAACTAGTGCCCACAAGTGCATGTGAGAAGGAGACTCACTTACAATTATTAATTTGCAAGAAATAAACTATGCAAACCTAGCTAGGAACTACTAGAGGGGTCATATGAAAGATTAAACATCAATCCTCATCAGACATTAAGAGTATCTCTGATTCCTCTAGCTTCCCTAAAGCTGGCCACTCCAACCAATCCTGTATCATCCACAAACTATAAGTGAGTCAAAATTTCCTCACCCACCTTGATACCTGTTAGCAGGCCTTGATGTCTTCTCCTCAAGAAAATTCTACCTAATCCTTCAGCCAAAATGAGGAAAATATAGGGAGAGTAAGGGTCCCCTTGACGAAGACCACGTGTGGCTCCAAAAGGATGTGAGAGAAGACCCTTGATTAGAACATAATAAGAAGGCATAGAAACACAACTCATGACCCAATCTAGCCAGTCCTGAGAGAAACCAAAGGTTGCTATCATCTTTGATAAGAAACTCCACTCCATCCTATCATAAGCCTTGGACATATCCAGTTTAATGAACATTCCTTTATTACCAAATTTTTGCATTGTATGGATTGCCTCATGAGCGAGAACCACCCCATCCAAGATCTGTCTACCCTCTACAAAACCCCCTTGCTCTGAGGAAATGATGTTATGAAGGAGAGGTTTTAGCCGTTCAGCCATTATCTTTGTGATTATTTTATAAATCACGTTGCATAAGGCAATAGGTCTGAAATCATAGATATGAGCCCCCTCCTCCCCTTTTGGGATTAAAGTGATGAAGGTATGATTTATTGCCTTAAGCATTCTTTTATTAGTTCTGGACTCCTCTGTGACAGCCAAAACATCCTCCTCCAAAGTATCCCAAAAGGCTTGAAAAAACTCAATAGGAAAGCCATCTGGACCTGGAGATTTTCCAGTGCTCATTCCAAATACCACATTCTTCAGTTCATCTCTATCAATGGGTCTAATAAGGGCTTGATTTTCTTATTCAGAGATAACAGAGGGTATGACATCAATAACTTCATTTTGAGCCTCTACATCTTGCTCCATACTTTCCTTAAAAAGTTTAGAAAAATAATCCATTGAATGGGAATGCATACCAGGAAGAGTATCAAAGGAGTGTCCATGCTCATCTTGGAGGACTTCCATGTTATTCATATGTCTCCTAGCACAGGATGATTGATGGAAAATTTTTGTATTTCTATCACCTTCTAATAACCAAGTGTTTCTTGCTCTCTGTTTCTAGTAAGTCTCCTCTTGGTTATCAATGTCCTCAACCGCTTTGTGCAAGGCATCATCCTCGGTTTTGAGGTGCTCAGTAATTGTTCCTTCCCTGAAGTGTTTTTGAACCTCTTACCATCTGGCAACCAAGGGAGCTCTTTGGAGCTGGAAATCTGAATTATTAGTTTGCCTCCATTGTTTCAGTTTAACTTTGACAAAATGAAGCTATTTGTGGAATCTAAACATTGCTATCCCAAAAGGTAGACGACCTTCTTCCCACCAATGTGGAATTTTCTTTCGAAGATCCTCCTTTTGTAACCAAAAATTCTCAAATTTAAAAGGTTTGTGATGCTGCCCTGTCATAGTTCCTTGCTCCAACAAAATGGGAAAGTGATATGAAATTGGGCCCTCCAAAATCTGGAATTTAATATTCCACTTTACAAATGCCTCCTTTGAGACCAAAAAATGGTCTAGCTTTACCTTCCTACTGTGTGGCTCCCTCCTTTTGTTAGTCCAAGTAAAGTAGGTTCCAGGGCCTTTAATATCCACTAGGTGAAAGGCCTGGACTTGGGCAATCAGAAGCCGATCCCCTGGATCCAAAATTGGGGTTCCACCTTCCTAATCTCAAGCAGATAATTTAGCATTAAAATCCCCAGTGATAATCTAGTCTAAATCTTCCCTTGAGGACCTCATGTTATGTAAAACTTTACATTGGAGCCTCTTGCCATTAAGGTTTTGAGCCCCATAAAAATTTGTGATTAAAACATGTTCAGCTGTGACATTGTTCCTAAAATGAGATGTGAGAAAACCCCTCCAAGCTATATGTTCTATTGCAGTCCATTCCAGAGGGTTCCAAAGAGTAACAATCCCCCCTGAGGCACCTTGGGCAGCCACATCCATATGACCAGCACCCCTCCAGATTCTATTAACTATTTTACACATAAGATCTAAAGACATTTTTGTCTCCTGGATAAGCAAAAACTCTGTTTTACATTTTCCTAAGAGTATTTGAACAACAGATTGATGGGTTCTACTATTTAAACCCCTAACATTCCAATATTGAATAATCATTGAAAACCTTGAGAGCAGTAAGAATCAATTGTCCTCACCGATCCTCCAGTGATCAGCTTATCTCCTTGAACTGCAAGCAGGTCCTTATTTGATTTTATGCCCGCTCCTTGAGAGTTGCTATTTTTGGATCTCTTTTCCACCTGAGTTATCTCTAGGGCTGGCCTTTCTCTATTATTTTCTACAATTCCCATGCTGACATCCTTAATTACTGGCTGCGCTTGGGAGTGCACTATCAATGCCCCTACATTCTCTGGCTACGGTAACTCAGTGGACTCAATCACCTGTTCTAAGACAGGGGGAGATGAAGGAGAAGCATGAGTGTGGATGTTATTATCCTCAATATTCCCATCCACTCCTTCCATGACTTGATCCTCTTGATCCACTAGTGTCTTAAAAATTTCATACCTATTGGCTGGCTTGAGTTGTGATTGCTCCTTACCATTTTTCTTTTTCTTTCTCCTTCTTTTGGGCTGTTCAAATCCATCTTTCTGAACATCATTACCCTGAGGAGTATTGGATGGTTCTTTGACAAGAGTAGACTTACCCTCTCTGGGGCGATTTGGCATTCCAAGCGGGGCCTCTATTTTTGTGTTCAAAATATTTGGACAAAACCATGCCAAATGCCCATGTTTGTGGCAAACTCTACATCTGAAGGGCAGGGCCTCATAATCTAACTATTGGATCCAAGATAGTCCTGCCAGTTCAAGTTCCACCTCTACCGGTAGAGGCTGGCTAATATCCATTTCCACGCAGATTCTTGCAAAGATAGTTGTGTTACCTTCTATGGTGTCCTTGGAGACGCCAAGATGTCTACCGAGGGAGTTACCGATCATTTCTAGAACTTGCTCACCCCAAAACTCCATCGGAAGAGTGTACAACCAGATCCAAATCGGGATAGCCATGGGTTCAATACGAGGATCGAAACCCACTCTCCAGGGTTGAACAAATAACCCTGTCAAACCGTGGTTCCTCTTTTCTAATTCAAACGCCCTGTTTCTATCGGCTAGAGAAGAAAAACTAACAATGAAATACCCATTGCTAATAAACCATAAGGAGTACTCACCATGAGGCTCCCAATTCTGTCTGACCCAGGTATGCAAGAAATTCAGGGTAGGTTAGATACCCATGAATTTACAGATCAGATCATGGTTAGCTCTGTATATTATTGTGTCTTCGACCATCTTTGGTTCGATGACAATCTTGGGTCTTGAGGCAGATTGTGGGAGGCATCCATTAACTTGATGTGCTGTTGAGATCTTGCCAGCGTTCTTGAAGAGCGTATGAAGAGTATTTCTCTGACCTTCGTCATTGGAAGACGAGGAATTTTATTTTAGCAATTCAGCGTAAGAGCTCTTTCTCCCAGAGAGAGGATCTAGAGGAGACCCCATTGGGCCCTCCTGGGGCAACATACATTCCTTCAAATCCACAGTAACCAGAATAACACTACGACAACCCACCTAATGCCCTGGATTTTCCTTCACTCCACAAACCCTAGAACATCGCCTGTCGCCTGCTCAAAAATTTTCCCTAGCGCGATTTTTGATGTTGGCCAAGGTATTTTTGAAATTAATTTTTGCTAAGTGTATTTTGCGGATGGAGGAAGTTTATTAGTGTGAAAAATAGCTTAGGAGTTATAAGGAGTTTAAAGCTTGTTTTATTTTGATAAAATATTCTTTTGAAGGTGTTGTTTGAAATATCTTATTGCATTCTTATGAGAGATAAATTTTATTTTTGATAAGACTATAAGGGATAAATAAGGTGTATAAGGGATAAATTTTTCTTGTAATGTTGAGAGTGGTTTTGGTTGATTATGGAAAAGAAAGCATGGTGTTTTAAGGTTAAAATTGCTTCTTGTGTGAAGTTGTGAAACCTTAAGTGGGCAGCTTTGAGATTGACATTTGCTTTCATTAAATTGGTAATAATCAAGCTATTCTTTACTTGGTTAAAGTGTTGGGCTTACTCCTTTGTTGATGATTTGAAAATTTGTTTTGTGCTATTGTGATTTGAGTTGGTGGATGCTTTTTGTTCAAACAATATTGGAGAGAAAAGGAGTTCTACTTTTTTCCTTTTCTAATGTTGATTGTGAAATGCTTCAAGGTTGTGTTTTGAGCTAAATGGTGTTGATTGAACCTTGTTTGATGAGCATTGTTGTTGAAGCCCTAATTTATGGTGAAAAGAACATGAGTATCATTGTTATGTGATTCTTTGCATAGTTGGCAATTGTTGGGGTTTCATGTTCTTGAAAGAAAGTCTATCCTATCCATTTCAGATATTGAGTTGAGTTTTTAGATTTGAGATTGAGTTTGAGCTGAGTTGATTTGAGTTGAGTTTTGAGATTGGGAGTTGAGTATAGAACATATTGAGTCTCTAACAATTCTCTTTATGCTTCTATGAGTTTGAAAAATCACATTGGGTCTCTAACAATTCACCTTGTGATTTCCTACTAAGAAAGTTTTTTTCTTGGTGAGCTTGCTGAGTTTTGGACAGGTTTTAGTGGGGACTTGTGAGCAGTTTTGGACAGGTTCGGTGGGGACTTGTGAGCAGATTTGGATAGGTCCTAGCAGAGGACTTGTGAGCTGAGTTTGATAGTTCTATCAGAGAACTTGAGGACAAAGGTGCACTGGTTCTTTGAGGAGAACCTGAGGACAGATTTGGCAAGTCTTTGAGAAGGCTTGTGTGTAGAGGATTGATTTGTTCAAGCATTGGACAGATCTGACAGACAAAGGAAGACTTGTACTAGACCGACTGACTGTGTTTGGTATAGGTTGCTGAGCTGTTGTGGACATGATCATAGAAGACATAGGTCTCTTAGGCTAAGCATTGAGGACAGAGAGGTCTTCGATGGAAAGGAGTTCCACGTGTCCGGCAAGAGGTAGAGGCAGTTGATCTTCTGAGGGATCATTTCCAGAGTAGAGGGGAAGATATCTCCTTTGATCAGAGGATCATAAATTCTGATTGGGGGAAGGTATCTCCTTTGGGCAAAGGATCATAAACATTGTAATTGGGAAGGATTCCCAAAGAACTTTGAGATAACTTTTAGAGAAAAGTTTTGTGGACGTGGCCCAACCATTTTGGGTGAACCACGTTAAAATTGGTGTCACTTTGTGGATGATATTGTGCATTGCTTTGATATTGCTTTGGGTATATTGCTTTACTGTTTTGAAGTATAAAGGAAAAAAATAAAAAGAGGTTTTATACTGTTCACCCCCCCTCTCAGTATAATCTTGTGTTCTTCATGGATATTTGATCTTATCGGTAAGATATCTCCTCCATCATTGGGATGGCATGATTTCATTATTATGGCTACTAAGTATATCACAAAGTGGGTGGAAGCCATTCCCTTAATAATGATAACTGGAATGCATATTGCTAAGTTTATAATCACCAATATCATAAGTCAATTTGGGATACCATCCAAGATAGTTTGAATAATGGAATATAATTTAAGAATAAAAATGTGAGAGATTTGATGTCTAAGTATAGAATCAAACACATTTTTATGACTCCATACTATCCATAGGAAAATGGGTAATTTGAGGCTTCAAGCAAGACAATGGTTTCCATATTGAAAAAGGTGGTACAAGAACACCATAAATATTGGCACATCTAGTTTCCCCTTGCATTATGTTCTTACAGGACTAGCATTTGAACACCCACTAGGGCAACTCCATTTTCACTAGTGTATGGTGTTGAGGCAATTATGCTCCTAGATTTGGAAATTCCAATGTTGCACGTCGCATTGAAAGATTTCATTGATGATGACACTATGCAAAAAGCTCGTCTGGATCAATTTATGCTACTTGATGAATGTCACATGAATGCCCTTAAGCACCTTTGTGTTTATCAAGAATGTTTAAAATAAGCTTACAATAACAAAGTCCATCTAAGAGACTTTGAGGTTGGTGATATTGTGTTGAAAGAGAACAAAAAAAACTCAAATTTATTGCCACAAATACGAGATAAATTTATGGCTAATTAGTTAGGTCCTTACATGATATTTGAGAATATTGGACCTAGAACATATTGCTTGACATCACTCAGAGAATTTGAAGAGCCTGAACATCTCAAAATCCTTCATTTTAAAGTGTTTTATGCCTAAAATCAGCAAAGGCTCAAAGGGTTCCTCAAAACCACTTGGTCAATCCAAAAGGCTTCAAGGGTTCCTCAAAATCTCTTGGTAAATCCAAAAGGCTCCAAGGGTTTTTAAAAACCACTTGGTCAATCCAAAAAGTCTCCAAGGGTTTTTCAAAACCACTTGGTCAATCCAAAAGGCTCCAAGGGTTCCTCAAAATTGCTTGGTCAATCCAAAAGGCTCCAAGGTTTTTTCAAAATCATTTGGTCAATCCAAAAGGCTACAAGGGTTACTCAAAACCGCTTGGTCAATCCAAAAGACTCCAAGGGTTTTTCAAAACCACTTGGTCAATCCAAAAGGCTTCAAGGGTTCCTCAAAACCACTTGGTCAATCTAAAAGGCTCCAAGGGTTTTTCAAAACTTTTTGGTCAATCCAAAAATGATCCAAGGGTTCCTCAAAACCACTTGGTCAATCCAAAAGGCTCCAAGGGTTCCTCAAAACTACTTTGTCAGTATAAAAGGCTACAAGGGTTTTTCAAAACCACTTGGTCAATCCAAAAATGCTCCAAGGGTTCCTCAAAACCACTTGGTCAATCCAAAATGCTCCAAGGGTTCCTCAAAATTTCGTGGTCAATCCAAAAGGCTCCAAGGGTTTTTCAAAGCTGCTTGGTCAATCCAAAAGGCTCCAAGGGTTCCTTAAAACTGCTTGGTCAATCCAAAAGGCTCCAAGGGCTTTTAAAAACCTCTTGGTCAATCCAAAAAAGCTCCAAGGGTTCCTCAAAACCACCTGGTCAATCCAAAAGGCTCCAAGGGTTCCTCAAAACCACTTGGTCAATCCAGAAGGCTCCAAGGGTTTTTCAAAACTGCTTGGTCAATTCAAAAGGCTCCAAGGGTTCCTCAAAACCATTTGGTCAATCCAAAAATCTCCAATGGTTTTTCAAAAATACTTGGTCAATCCAAAAAGGCTCCAAGGGTTCCTCAAAATCACTTGGTCAATCCAAAAGGCTCCAAGGGTTCCTCAAAACAACTTGGTCAATCCAAAAGGCTCCAAGGGTTTTTCAAAACTGTTTGGTCAATTCAAAAGCTCCAAGGGTTTTCTTAAAAATCACTTGGTCAACTCCAAAAGCCCCAAATGCATCATAAGACCTTTGATCAAAGCCATAAATTTCAAAAACCCATAAAAATTATAAAATAATAAAATCTAAAAAAAATATTGCATCTCATTTGCATCATGCATTTGCATTTCATCATTGCATTTCATTACACATTGCATTGCATTAGGCATTCACATCCGTTGCATATTGCATTAGGATAGACTATGTTTGCAATCTTACAAATGACACCACGTTTGTATTTCAATCATGCATCATTGCATCTTCATCATTTATAACCATTGTGAGTAATTGTGTTTCTCAACACAACCCCTCTTGTTTCTATTAATAATATACTAGGGTTTTTTCGGTTATTCAACCATACCTAGTGGTCTTCTCAAGAGCTTAGTAGAAAGCTTGCTTTGTTTTTGGTAGATGAGGCCTAGTTTTGATAGTACCTAGCATATCAGGATCCTATCACTAATCAACACATTTAACAAATCCTATTTAGGGCAAGGAAGGATGAAGCTGCAAAGTGGTCCTGGTCACCTTGAGTGAAAGGTTTTATTACTTGCTTATCTTGTAAGGAGCAATGGTCTAGGGTAGTGGTTATTGGCAAAAGGATGAGCATTCCCCCCTACCCATATAAATCCCTTGCTTACAAATGAAGGAGAAAAATCCCAAGATTCAAAATCAAATCAAATTCAAATCAAATCCATCCCATATTCAAGTTCAAAAGTAAAATTCAAATCCCTTGCTCAAAAGAAAAACAAGGTTCAAAATAAATAGTGATTATTGTCAGTAAAGTATAGAATAAGCAGTGATTTATAGAATAAGCAATGATTTTTATCACTATTTACATGAGAAAGTATCCCAATAAATTGAAGAAAATAAGGAGGGGAGCTCAAATCCCTAGAATTATCATTACTTGAAATCCATAGAGTGATCCTCAATAACAACAATGGGCTGAAAGAATCCTGTCTATCATTGAAGGGGTATTTCTAAGCAACTTATGAGTGAGCTAACTTGGGGTGGTCTGGATTGATTAGTGGTCTAGTCTGACTGAGTCTAAACCTAGGGTCGGATAGACATATGAGGATTCCCTATCTTAGCAATGGTCTGAAAGAATCCCACATGACATAGGGGTATGCTTATGCCTTATCTAATATATTCATTTGCACACACATGGGTAATGAATAACTTGTTCAGTTGGAGTGAAATTTTTATTTTTCAAAAGCTTAGTATAGTTAGTATGCAACTTTTGATAAATCCACTAGGGTTTTTGAGTCTCATGGAAAACCTCAAATATTCCCAAATAGCAACAACACATGTTCAATGCAAATTATCAAACGTTATTTTATTTTATGAGAGTTTGTTTATTAATATTATCTGTGATATTTGTCAAACACCAAATGGATGTCATAAATGATATTTAGACAGCCACTAACTATGTTATCCTGATTCATTTAATTCACAAAATCTTATAAATAGAAACCATATAGCATTGCATCTCACATAAGGGTGTACAAATCATCAAACTTCATACAAAGATATAGCAATTTCAATTCAAGATTACAATACATTATGTGGTGTCATCCATTAGACCATTAAATCCATATTACATTCATACATTGTGTTTTTTTTTCAGCAAAAAATCCCTTGCGGGACCGCCTTGTTCTAAGAGACCACGAACAGGGGTTCTACACCATCAAAGTAACCCAGGGGTTACACCCAGCCCTGCCTGCACCAACATTATCAATTGGATTTTGGGTACCCAATTCAGCTTTTTGGTATGGTGGAGATTCGAACCTGGGACCTCCCTTGGAGGATTGCCATCTCCTCTCCAACTCACCTACAACACCTGGGTCCCTTACATTATGTGTTAATTATTAAATCATACATGTTCATTTCCACATATCATCATAGAAAAATTATGCAACACATACATGGCATAAGTAATGACATAACAAGCAGAAATTAAATGTATACAAGTATAGAAAATTACACATGCATTTAAAAATAAACATCACATCCATATGCATCCATCATAAGTAGTCCATCTACACATATATATAATAGCATCTAATCCTCTATTGCATATCTATCTAGTGCATGTCGTCCATACATCACATCATATAGCATTAAATCAATCAAGCAGTACACCCATGAGCATAAAATAAACATAAAATACCAAAAAATGAAGTACACATGTAATGAAATAAACTATCATATCATATATATGTATCAAATGTACATAATAAAGGGGTAAATCAAAATTCCCACATGCTAAAATTGTATATGTCCTCAGACCTTACACCAAAATGATACAAAATATACCAAAATTTATGTTGTGGCAATGTGATAGCTCTAGCTTGCATCCCCTGATCCCCCTACTCTGGAGCCCATTGTGGATCCTGTGGTGGATCTTGTGCTAGGCCTAGACCACCTATGCGCAGTGCACATGAGACAGTCCTATGGCTAGATCGTGTACTAGACTAGCCTGTCTCCTTGGTCTTGGTCCTACTCCTATGGGACCCTATAGTAGTGGTCCTATTAGTCTAAAAAGACTACCTCCTTTAGATAGCAGATTTTTGCATAGAAAGACCAGTATTTCATATTTTGCAACGTGAAGTAGAGAATTGGCTAAGGCATGAATAAGGTCATGATTTCACGATATGTCAGCTTTTCATCAAGATGTGGCTTGAAAAGACTAGAAAGCAGGAGACCATCACGATTTCATGACATGATGGATTTTCGCCCATGAAGCAGACTAAAGGAGCAAAGAGAGAAAGAACATCACAATTTTGTGACATGATGAATTTTCGTCCATGAAGCAGACCGAAGGAGCAAAGAGAGAAATAACGTCATGATTTCGCGACATGACGAGTTTTCGCCCATGAAGCAGACCGAAGGAGCAAAGAGAGAAATAACATCATGATTTCGCGACATGACGAGTTTTCGCCCATGAAGCAGACCGAAGGAGCAAAGAGAGAAAGAGTGTCACGATTTTACGACATGGCAAGTTTTTGCTAGCATGCTACTCACAAAATCTAGAGTACAAGAAGATGTCATGATTTCATGACTTAGTGAGTTTTCACCCATAATACAGCCCAAATGAGCCAAAAAATAACAAAGGTCACGATTTCACGACATGTCAGGTTTTTTCCCATGATGTAGCTTGAAAGAGCTAGAAAGGAAAAAGTATCATGATTTCATGACCTGATGAGTTTTGTTGACATAGATATATTTAGTAATGAATAATATGCCTCCAAGAGTCTGTGTCAGTAACTAGAAGTAGATAGTAGAAATTATCAATCCCTAGACTCCTGCTATTATATTTTATTTATTAGAAGCCATGCAAAATATATGGAAGCATGATTTTAGTTTGATTACTTGTAATTGATTCTATATCAAAATGTACTAATTTTAAGAAGATACTCACCATAGGGTATATATAAGGGTAAATGTACTTGGAAAAGAGGTCGGATCTTGGATGTTTACAAGACTGGATGTATGTACTTTGAATACAAGCAATAAAATTACGCTTTTATTGGATTCTAGTTTACAGTGTGCAAGTGTATGTATTAACATTTCTCACTTCTATTCACATTATTGAAATATAGATTGCGTTTTTTTTTAAATCTGGACATATGCAAAAACATAAATAATATTGTTGGAGTTGAAATTTGATATATACATGTGTTAGATGAATATCTAAACCACATTGAGAAATTCATGATTTTTGCATTGAGATAATATTAAATACTTTGACAAGTAAAGTATGTGTTCATATTAGTTTTTGTTTAATCTGTACCACAATCAAGCTCTAGCCTTGGCTATATTTCCCTCTCTTTCAGTAATGTTCTTTTCCATTTTTCCATAAAAACATTAAGGAACCAGCCTCCTATGGAGATTAGATGAAATATCTCAAAGATCAATCTTGTCTATTAAATGTTGATAAAATCGAGGTGTAAATAACAACCATAGGAAGATTTTGTTCCAATAGTTTTTGGCACGCTCGGTGGTACCCTAAATTCCATAGTATTATATAAGGTTTGGTGTTTTCCTTTGATCTTTAAAAATCCAAATCAAATCATCTGGTGACTCCACCTGAAGGTATAGACCTAAGAAATACCTTATATGTTTATTTGGTTAAAGACACATGATTATTTACTTATATGATAACCAGATCTAAAGCAAGAAACTCATAAGAACCCATTGAGTTCTTTGAGTTACATCTTAGTAGCCTAAAGGTGCATCCAGTTTTATTTGCTAGATCAAATCCACTTGCTACCAGTATTACCACCCTTGTACCCTCTATTTTGCCTATTTCTAGTATTAATCCATCTTCAGTGACTACTAGTAGTTCTATAGTACATGCAAGTATAGTTGCTACAATGGCTACCCCTCCACCAACTTATCTCACATGGAACCACACAGGTCCACTAAACTTGGTGGCCCAGAATCTGATCCCAAAAACAACATTGAAGGTATTTATTTCATATGATGGAATAGGTAAAATAGCATATGAACATTACTTAGATGTTGCAGCTTTGGTTTCAACTTATAACATCAGTCAAGAAGACGCGATGATCAGATTGCTAGTTATTTCCTTAAAAGGAAAAATGCGCTATTGGTACAGAGCACTTCCTCCTCAATCGATCATGACATGGGCAGAGCTTACTGACAAACTTGTTGATGAGTTCAATCAACATGCAAATTTGTTCTCCCTAATCAGCCAGTTCACCATTATAAGAAAACATCCTCAAGAGGAAATTATTGATTTTAATACTCGATTTAGTTGCACCTGGGAAAGAGTACCCACGAAATTAAAACCAACCATGAAGTAGGCAGTATATTATTATTTAAGATATTTTTACACAGATATCAGTATTATAATACGATAGTCATGAATATTCACTTTTCCTACCATTTATCAACAAGATTCTATAGCAGAAAGATATCTCATTACCACTGGGAGATATCCATCTAAAGCAATAATGTCTATTTTTCCTGATATTCCCCAAGTTCCCAATGCTACTTCTTCCAACTCTTCTCATTTGAAAAATGTATATCTCCCAATATGGAATGGACCACCTTCTATTGAAAGCACGAGATTCCGAAAACAAAAAGGATAAACTAAAAATGCAATGTAAACGAAACTAAAATAACGCTTAAACCCTATGTTATTGAAAAATGCATAAAAAGAAAGAACATGAACACAAGATATCAAAGCAATATAAAAAAAATGGCCCTTTTATTGATATGCTTTACAAATTCGTGTTACAACGCGTCTCCTTCCTTTTAAGGGATAGGAGCGTTAAATGTTGGTCTTTTACAACTTGTTTCAGAATTCCTTCTTCCGCGTGCCCACATGTAATATGGGCAAACCAAAACGTTGTCGCCGCTTGCGTTGGTAAAGGTAGATTCCTCGTTGTTCCTCTAATGCTGCAAATATGCATTCAAAGAAACAAACAAAGAATCAGTAGCACCTATGTATGAAAAATAAAAGATAAATCTAACGATGGCTAAAGTGAGTCTAAATAAACTAAAAACTTGACAAAAGCATAAACATGAACCTAGCTAAATACTACCAAAGAGATAGTCACCAAAAGCAATAAAGCGAGGGGTTGCCCGAAGGCTAACCACCCACGGGTGAAACTTTGCTTTGATACTAATCCGCTTGGGATGGGTTCGAAACCTGATGTGATGTGTTGTCAAAAAATTGGTAGGATATTGTGGTCAGAAAAATCGGAGTTGGTTCTTGATTCGTGCCTTCAAAAGTCACCCAATAACCTCTCTTTGATTAAGAGATTATGGATGTTAAAAAGCACAAATCGCAAGTAAGTGAATTAGCAGCACTTCGTCGCTCAAAATGCTCCTCTGTATCCCTTTTGGGTGAGGAAACTCACCATTTTATAGACCCAAGGGGTCTCTTTGAATTAACATGCAAAAGTGTTTCTTTGCATGAATGCTTTTTGTGTGAAGAGAAGACTTCTTCTTGATCAAGGGCTTCTTAACTGCCTCTGTGCATGTCTTTGTATGTTTAGAAAAACTCACTCTCACTCCCATGCAATGAAGGGATAACTAAGTGGCAAATCTGAGTTGTCTTAAAAAAACTCACTCTCATTCCCATGCAGTGAAGGGAGAGTTAATTGGCAGATATGAGTTGTCAAAAGAACTCACTCGCACTCCTATGCCATGCAAGAAAAGCTAAGTGGCAGTTCTGAGTTGTCATATGCCGAGATCTAACTTTTTCCCGGTCAAACCTGGCATTCGTCCCACCCTAGAGCAAGCATTGGTAATCATCTCTGGGTAAGACGAGTATCAATCTGCACTCGTCTCTGGGTAGGACGAGTACAAATCCGCACTCATCCCTGGGTGAGACGAATAAGGAGCTAAGTGTCCAAAAGATGCCAAATTGATTCCTGACTTGTAAAACTACTATGTGAGTGGTTAGAACCACTGTTTAACCTCTGTGGGCTGCCCTGGGGGCTGTGTGTGTTAGTGCGATCAGTGCTTATTGTCACATAATCGGATTGGTGCTATTTTGGTGTCTACAGATGTCCCTTTTTGGAAAGCACTGCACATGGTGCAGTGCTGAGCAAAAATAGATAACCAAAGCACTAATGATTAAGGTTTTTAGTAACCTAACCAACTCTTGATGCCCCAAGTATGGAAAGGGCACGCATTCTTGAATCCTTGCTTCTGACGAGCTAAGGAACTTAAATCAAGCATTAACCTGGTTCGGTGAGGTATTACTTGAACTTAGACATTGATCAGTCATGAAGAGGCAAAGGGCGCAACCTTTTGTTTGTAGGAACCTTGAATTCATGATTCATGAATGCCAAGTATATGATCAGTTTGTGCTAATTACATGTTTGCTTCCCTAAGCAAGGGCGCGATTGTCTTTTGCAATGATCTTGTGAATGCGTGTCATTTCCAAGATTGGATATATTGGTGTAGATTGGCAACTAAGTGTGACTACCCCCTCAAGCGACAAATCGATGAGGGAATGACCCACATGAGAAAAGCGATGAGTCGCTTGACCCAAGATGACTTAAGTGAGGGTGCATTCAGATGTTATCTGATGCATGCTCGAGCAGTTTCCCGATTGTTCTGACCTATTTTTGGTGGGTGCGAACCCATTTTGGGATGCTATTTGGGGTTAACATCGACGAAAATCCGTCGTACCGTGGAGCAGTCTGGCTATGGTAGCCTTCTTAGGGAGTAGGATAACGACAAAATAGACCCCGACATCAGTTTTATTATGCTAAGAGGTTAAGTGCAAGAGCACTTTTGTCCAGCAATTTTTAGTGGTTTTGTGGGCATTTGTCATTTTTAAAGTTTTGGTGTTTTTTTTTTTTTTTTTTTTTAATCGTCCCGGAGGGGGACAAATGCCAGGATTGTACTCGTCCTGGGGTGGGACGAGCGCACCTCTAAGGAAAAGTGCTCATCCCGGTCAGGGACGATTACCAGCTAGCAAAAAGTATAAATATGCAAAAATGACAGATTTGGCTCATTTGCACTGTTCATTGATTGTGATTTGGAGCTCTAGGGAGGAGGAGGTAGATTTTCTGACGTGAAGCGCTGCCGGATTTTCCCGCTACCATGAGTGCACAGACCGGTTCGTCGAGCGGCGAAGCTGAGGTGAGACCAGTAAGTGCACTATCTCCTCGAGTTTGAATTTGAAAAATGCAAATGTGTTTTTATTATGTTTTTCATTTGTTTTAAGACGTGAAACCCTAATTAATTAATTTAAAAGGTGAATGAATGAAACCAAATGAAACATGGATGCAAACTGATGGAAAATTAGATTGAAAACCGTAGGATAAACCTAAAATGAAACTTAGAGTAACACCTTAGGGTAACCATGGTTATAAAAATGTTGGTTTTTGATGTGAATGGTAAAACTTAGGTCGAAACCGTAGGTAAACCATGCCCATTTTTTTTTTTTTTTTTTGTTATTTTTATGGAATTAAAAAAAATGAAAAATGGATGAATTTTTTTTGTTTGAAATGGTAAACTTAGGTAAAACCATAGGTAAACCATGTAAAAAAAAAAAAATCGTTTTTGATGAAATTAAAAAAAAATGAAAAATTGATGAATTTTTTTGCTTTGAAATGGTAAACTTAGGTAAAACCGTAGGTAAACCATGTCAAATTTTTGTTGTTTTTGATGAAATTAAAAAAAATGAAAAATTAATGAATTTTTTTGCTTTAAAATGGTAAACTTAGGTAAAACCGTAGGTAAACCATGTCAAATTTTTGTTTTTTTTGATGAAATTAAAAAAAATGAATTTTTTTTTTGTTGCTTTGAAATGGTAAACTTAGGTAAAACCATAGGTAAACCATGTCAATTTTTTTTGTTTTTGATGAAATTAAAAAAATGAAAAATTGATGAATTTTTTTGCTTTGAAATGGTAAACTTAGGTAAAACCGTAGGTAAACCACGTCAAATTTTTGTCCTTTTTTGATGAAATTTACAATGAAAACTGAATGAATTTTGTTTGTTTTTAAATGGTAAACTTAGGTAAAACCATAGGTAAACCATGTCAATTTTTTTTTTTTGTTTTTGATGAAATTAAAAAATGAAAAATGGATGAATTTTTTTGCTTTGAAATGGTAAACTTAGGTAAAACCGTAGGTAAACCATGTCAATTTTTTGTTGTGTTTTGATGAAATGTACAATGAAAACTGAATGAATTTTTTTTGTTTTGAAATGGTAAACTTAGGTAAAACCATAGGTAAACCATGTCAAAAAAAATTTGTTTTTGAAATGGTAAACTTAGGGAAAACCGTAGGTAAACCATGTCAATTTTTTGTCGTTTTTTGATGAAATGTACAATGAAAACTGAATGAATTTTGTTTGTTTTGAAATGGTAAACTTAGGTAAAACCATAGGTAAACCATGTCAAAAAACAATTTTGTTTTTGAAGAAATTAAAAAATGAAAAATTGATGAATTTTTATTTTGTTTGGAAATGGTAAACTTAGGTAAAACCATAGGTAAACCATGTCAAATGTTTTTTTTTGGATGTACATGTGAATGAAAGATGTTACTGTACAGTTAGGCATTTTTGTGCATTGGTAATTTGATGCATGTTTTTGATGTGTGTTATTTTCTGTGATATGCAGGTGGTGAAGAGTCGACATCGGGTACCGACTATTTTTTCTAATGCCCGCAAGGTGTTGACTGCTGACGACTGGGATTGGCTTGATGCCCTAAGGCTCAAGCATGTGGCTTGATTGGATGCAGTTGTGGTATATCGGGCATACTTGACAGCTTTGGTCAGTCTGTGGGATGTTCGGACAAACACCTTCCATCTTCTGACAGGGGAGATGACCGTCACCTTAGAGGACGTGTATCGGATTCTCCGGATTTCGATAGATGGGGTTCCTATCTGGCGATGCCACGAGGCCAGAGGATGGCTGTACTGACGTGGTATTTTGGACACGAGGAGGATGAGGATGGGATGACCTCATTGGAGAGGGCGAAGTTGGATTGTCAGATTGGTGGGATTTTGGTACGATATTGGTATACGAGGGGAATGTTGGGAGTGAGGCATGCACTACTCATGAGCCTCATTTCCAACATGCTCCTACCAAACTCGTCAAGAGCGAGGTTCCCATGGAACCTATTGGAGGTGGTGTGGCAGTTAGTGGATTGTCCGGTGATAGAGCCGGTGATTATGAGATGGGGCCAGACGCTTTTGGCTCAGTTGTATGAGGTCTGCTGTCGAAGGCAGAAGGGGATTGGTTGCAGTTACTTGTTGCAATGTTGGGCATGGCAGCATATAGCCGTAGAGTGACCACAAGGGCTGCCCTGGACTACATGAGTGGACATGGTAGATAGAGATATTGGGTATGGCGCTCTGTGGTATCAGTTTGAGGAGCGAGGGCAGAGTCGGTGGTTCGCAGGAGACGTGGACCATTACAGAGATGTATTGGCATGACTGACTCCCAGAGATGTGGTATGGAGGCCATATCGGGATTGCCCAGCATGGCTAGAGGCTGATGAGTGTCTTCGATAGGTCCGAAGGGGGAGATGGGTGATTGGGCGACATAGGACGGAGCAGGAGTACTTTCACTACCTTCGAGTGACACGATAGTTTGGGGTACGCCAGGGGTTGCCTGGGGAACCCGTAGTCTATCGATGTCAAAGTGATGAGAGGACCCTAGCTGCGTCGATCCTCGAGCCATTAGGGGAATAGTCGGATACAGTACTGGACATTTCGAACGTAGATGATGTCGGAGTGACTGTCGAGTACCAGGAGTGGTGGACGCTTTGACAGTGGCGAGGTGAGGGGCCATTGGGAGGGGATGAGGCAGCGAGAGGTGAAGAGGGTGCAGAGGCACCAAGAGAGGGTTAGGGAGCTCCTGTAGATGTGGATATGGTTGAGGTGGTAGATGCAGGAGAGAATTTTGGAGATGAGGAGTAGCCAAAAATGCAGGATGCTCCGAAGCAGGCTAATTCTCCAGAGGGGTCGAGGCAGCCGGCCATGCCGGGAGATACAGAGGTGGGATTGCGCACGGAGGTGGCACGATTGATGGGGTTGTTGTAGAGGCAATATGGAGATCTTGGGGAGATGATGCAGGAGAGGGATCGCCTACAGACACAGTTAGCAGAGCGAGAGAGCGTAGGGGCTGTGTCTCACTGATAGGAGGGTGATATAGATGCTACACAGGAGAGGGATCTCCTACGGGTGTAGCTAGCACAGTGCGATGATGCCATCATGTACTACCATAGGTGGGAGGCAGAGTGGAGGTGACAGGAGGCATATTGGGGGCGACATCGGCTAGAGATGGAGGGTGAGATTATCTGCCTTGGTGGGTGAATACCAAAGCCTTCGGCCAATGGCTTGTCATATCGGACGAGAGATAGCGGGACAGAGTAGTTGGCATCATCCCGTTGTAGGTGACGAGATGAGGGAGGCGCTAGTGGGAGGGATGCAGGGGCGAGCAGTCGCCCTGAGATGTCTCAGAGGACTGATACTATAGGGGGTAGCTCTCGTTGCACCTATCTTGCATGATCATGGTGGCTGATGCCCTAGGTTGGGGGTTTTGAGTTTGTGGATTATGGTAGCGAGGTTCGAGGACCGGTGTACTGTAGCCTACGGGCAATTTTGTTATGATATATATATACAGATGACTCTTTTTGGTGCTTATATAGTTTTCATTATTTATTTTTAGGTACATGTTTTTACATTGATGTATGCATATGCGATTATGAATGTGATGGTTCTAATTTGTATGATGTATGCATATGAAATGAATGCAATGAATTGTTGATGATTTTTCAAGGTACCGTAGACTGTACAATATTTGGATTAGACTTGCTATAGTAATGGGATCATTGTGTGGAATGCTTGTGTATGTGAGAACTTTGTTTTTGTATTTTGTCTATTTTTTGATGGTGATGTATGGAATGAAATGTACCAGTTGTTTGAAAATGGAATTAAGCTTTTCTGAGATGCAAATATTTTAACTAACTAGCCAAGACTGTACATTTATCTCGCAAGACTTCTAAACAAGGTCCAAATCTGACTTGAATTTAACCAAGTTATTTCACATCCCTGTGTGTGTAATTGAGTTCATTTATGTGGTATTTGTCAGGATACCGCCAGTGCCAGATGGGCTTTCAATCGAACCTATACTAAGGATCACCTAATTAGCTCCACTAAATCCTTTATTGTATTTAGTCAGATTAATCTGCGATGCTATCTAGGATACCATAAGCTAGCTCATCCACATGCAAACATTGATCTGCACCCAAGTTAATGTGACAGATATACCGTCATGCGAGAGGTTTACCGCCAATGACCGATAGGCTATCAAGCAAACTGGTATTGAAGCTTGCCTCATGACCTGTCAAAATGTTGAGAGTTCCAAGGATTCAAGTTCAACTCCCTTCTTTTCTTCAATTGTATTGGGATACTTGCTCTTTATAGTGATGAAATCACTGTTTATTTTTGTTGTTTTTTTTTTTTTTTTTTTTTTGAGCAAGGGATTTGAATATGGAGTGACGAGAATCACTATTGGTTGTGCCTTTTGATGTGTGCACTGTAGGATGTCAAATTGTAGTGTTTTGACGTTTTGCAAATTTTTGATGTTTTGCAACTTTTGAGAACTTAGGATTCTTGGGGAATTGGGTAGGGAGGATGCTTGTCCTTTTGCCAACTCTCAGCATTCCTAGGGTCATTTGCACAAGGGGATGAGCAAGATAGTCGTTTCGCTTATGGTGACCTTGATTACGGTGTAGTTTCATCTTTCGTTCACACAACTTAGGAATTTTTAAATGTGTGTTAATTTGTGTTGGGATGCTACGTTACAAGATGTGATCCAAGTAATACTTTTTCGTGTAAAATCTGTTTAACTATGTACAGTTTTGGCTAAAAATTTAAAAATAGCTAAATGACAAAAACCCTAAACACATTAGGAAACAACTGACAATGCAAAAAATGGTTATGGTGCTATTCTAGATGTAGGCATTTATGAAAATGGATTTGATGTGGAAATGATGGAATTTGCCAAGTAATGACAGCCTATGGTGCTTTTGACTTGTATGACCTATCGAAGTATGCAATGTATGGATGCAATGCTTAATGCAACCTATATTTTTGTATTTTTATTTTCATGAGAATGCATGGAATTGGAATGCAATTGTTTTTGTGATTTTTTTTTTTTGATTGTGCATGGAATTGAAATGCAATTGTTTTTATGATTTTGATTTTTGTATTGTTTTTGTTGATTTTTGAATATTTATGTTGACCAAGCAGTTATGGTAACGCTTGGAGCTTTTGGTGTTGACCAAAGGGTTTATAGATACCTTTGGGGCATTTAGGGATGACCAAGCGATTATGAAAATCCTTGGAGCTTTTATCTTGACCAAAGGGTTTATAGATACCTTTGGGGCATTTAGGGTTGACCAAGCGATTATGAAAATCCTTGGAGCTTTTAGTTGGACTATGGCTCTCTAGATGTGGAATGGCCTCAAATGAATGATGTTAAAGGGTTCTGTTGTCTTTATTTCTTCAAGAGAGGCAAGCCGGTATGTTTCGGGTCCTATTCTACTGTCAATGATGTAAGGACCTAACCAGTTTGCTACGAACTTGTCCCGTAGATGGGACGACAAATTAGAATTCTGCTGGTTCTCTTTTAAGACCAAGTCACCAACCTAAAATTCCCTAAAGTGGACTTTCATGTTGTATGCTTTCTTAAGTCACTCTTTATAGATATGCAAATGCTCGAGAGCATTAACGCGTCGTTCATCAAGCAACGTCAGTTGATCTAATCGGGCCTGCCGTGTAGTGTCATCATCGATGAACTCTTGCATTGAAATGCACAAGGAAGGAATTTCCAACTCAAAAGGCATGACTCCTTGAAGCCATACACCAATGAAAATGGAGTTTCCCCAGTGGGCGTTTGAATGCTGGTGTGATAAGCCCATAGGGCAAGCGGGATCTGAATGTGCTAGTCCTTATGATTATCTGCAACTATCTTTTTGAGAATGGCGACTAGCATTTTGTTTGACGCCTCTGCTTGCCCATTTGCCTACGGATAATAGGGTGTTGAAAAGCTATGCTAAATCTTGTACTTTGTGGTCAAAGCATGCACATCTTTATTCTTGAATGGTGTCCCATTATCTGACAGGATCTTGGATGGAATACCAAAATGACATATGATGTTATGCAAAATAAATTATGCAATGCGGGCTCTAGTCGTAGTGGTCAGCGAAATTGCTTCCACCCATTTGGTAAAGTACTCTGTGGCCATTAAAATAAATGTGTGATGACCAGACGACGCAAGGGAGATCTTCCCAATTAGATCAAAGACCCACTGCAAAAAATGCCAAACCG
The DNA here is from genome assembly GCA_028583015.1 of Wollemia nobilis. Taxonomy (NCBI): domain Eukaryota; kingdom Viridiplantae; phylum Streptophyta; class Pinopsida; order Araucariales; family Araucariaceae; genus Wollemia; species Wollemia nobilis. Next base: position 768,298 of record JAQPPZ010017097.1, on the reverse strand, counting down.
ATTGAATCGGCTGCAAGGCCTGAGAAGGTACGTGTGTCAAATTAGCATGGTGCTAACACTTCATGCACTTCTTCACATATGCGCAATAATCTCGCTCTAAAGATGGCCAATAATAACCCATGTGAAGAATGCGCTTTGCGATGACCATACCGTTGAAGTGGCCACCACATGTACCATCATGAGCTTGGGTGATCGCCCAAGCAGACTCTTGCTGGTCCAAACAAAAAAGGAGGATTCCTTCATAATTTTGATGATACAAAATGTCTCCTAACAAGACATGCATTTTCACTTTCTGTTTGAATGATCTTTTTGTGGCTTGTGTCAATCCAAGTGGGAGAGTACCTAACTTGAGGTAATCTCGAATGGGTGTGTACCAATCTTGCTGATCAGAAACCTCGATAGTATGAACGACCAATACCTCTTGAAGTCTATCCCGAAAAAAAGCTGAGCAGGAAAGAACTTGTAAAAACAACGTGGTGTTGCTAGTAAGAGGGGTCGAGGAGAACAAGGACCCCCAGTTGGCTTGAGTTAAACAATCTCAAATTCGAGAGAACTTATCCAAAGATGGTTCAATCTGGATCATGTGGATTCCTGGCGTCAGATCAGAGCTTGCACGCTCCATTGTAGATTACGATAATGTTTTAACCTGAATGGTTGTCATTTCACCAGAAGGGTCTTCCGGGATGAGTGACCCCAAGGAGGCCATAGTATCCGCAAAATGATTTGATGATCGAGGGAGTGCCTCGATGTCATACCATTCAAGTTATTCCAAGAATTTGTCCATAAGGGCTTTATAGGCCCACAAAACCGGACATTTACATTGGAATATCCCTTTTACTTGATTGACAATTAATAGCGAATCACCAAAAATGTTCAATCGTTTAATGTTCATGGTGATTGCTATCTGAAGACCTATGAGCAAGGCTTCATATTCTGCATTGTTGTTGGTGCACGGGAAGTCTAATTTAAATGACAAGGGCATTGGAGCGCCTTACGGAGTGAAGAATACAATTCCCGCACCACCCCCTTGCTCACATTTAGAACCATTAAAGAATAGGGTTATGTCAGCCTGTGACTCAGGCTCCTCAGAATCTGGCGACTCTGAAACATGGAAGACCCCATCATCAGGTAGTTCAAAAGTCAAAGGCTGATCGTCTTCAAGAGGAGCCTCAGCTAGTTGATCGGCGATGACTTGACCTTTTATAGATTTATGTCCAATGAATTCTATGTCAAACTCTATCAACAACATGATCCATTTCATCGTGTGGCTACTATGATAAGTACGACTCATCATGTATCGTAATGGATTCTCCTTAGACACAACATACGTCTTATTACTAAGCATGTAGTGGCGTAGCTTTTTGGTAGCAAACACCACTACCAAGCAGAGCTTTTCAACATATGCATAGTTAAGTTCATAACTGACCAGGGTGCGGCTAAGATAGTATGTATCCTGTTCTTTGTGAAGTTCATTTTTTTGGGATAGCATGGCACCCAGTGCCACCTCAGTGGCTGAGATGTATAAATAGAATGGCACTCCTGGTCTAGGTGGTGCCAATACTGGTGGCAAAGCCAAGTACTGTTTAATGTCGTCAAATGCTGACTGGCACTCGTCATCCCAATGAAATGTGACCCCCTTATGCAATAATTTATTCATGGGTCGACATTTGTCAGATAACTATGCTATGAAGCGCTTGATCAATGCAAACTTTCCCTGCAGACTCCTGAACTGCTTGATGGTGGTTGGGGGATGCATTTTAAGGATTGCCTTGACTTTGTTTGGATCGACCTCAATTCCTCATTTGGAGACTATGAAACCCAAGAGCTTTCCAGAGGTGACGCCAAAGACGCACTTCTTGGGGTTTAGTCTGACTTTATGTTCAATGAGGCGATCAAGGACCTTGCTCAAGTCACCGATGTGATCTAGGCGCAAAAGAGATTTGGCCAAAAAATCATCCATGTAATATTCCAAATTTTTGTGCATGTAATCATGAAAGATGTACGTCATGGCACGTTGGTAGGTGGCTCCAACATTTTTAAGGCCAAAAGGCATGACCTTATAACAAAATGTCCCCCAAGGCATTGTGAATGCCGTTTTTAGTTGGTCCTCAGGATTGATACGAATCTGATTGTATCCTAAGAAACCATCCATAAGGGAAAGCATTTCGTGGCCCGCTGTAGCATCTACCAATGCATCGATGCTCAAAAAAGGAAAATCATCCTTAGGACTCGCTTTGTTAAGATCTCGAAAATTGGTGCATATGCAAATCCTCCCGTCGGGCTTCTTGACAGGAACCATGTTAGACAACCATGGTGGATAATCCACACAGATGACAAACTGGGCATCCAAAAACTTTTGTAACTCATATTTTACCATTAAAGCCACTTTTGGATGCATCTTGCGTAGTTTTTGCTTTACTGGCTTGATTTTCGGATCAAGCGTTAAATTGTGTGTGACTAGTTGTGGGTCTAGTCCCGGAATATCCTTGTATGACCATGCAAAAACCTCCTTCTTTTCCTTAAGAAGGGCAACATAATCGGCTTGCTCTTTAGGGGAAAGACTTACCCCCAGCTTGAGAATCCGTGGATTCATTGGATCTGTGTCGATGTCTACATCAGTCATTGCTTCAACTGACATATGGGATCCATCTTCCAACTGGTGTGGAATTGGGATTAGATGGATATCGTTTGCTGAATTAAGATCATCATTAGGAACGTCAAGTTCCTCTTCAAGCATGGAAGACATCCCGAGTCTGTCCTGGAGTGAAATGAAACATCCCACCGCAAGGCCAATACTCTGATGGAGATGGTGGTGTGCGAGTGCGATCCTAATCAATAGCCTCTATGTCTAGATGCAATAATCGTGTTGGATTTGCTAGATCATGGATGGGGGCGGTCAAGTCAATGGAGACCATGTTGATGAAATGATTGTAATCTCCATGACCGCAAATGTGACAACTCTGACATTCGAGATGTTTTTGGTGCTTTGGATCTGGCTCTGTAGGCACTAGCACAAAGGGATCAGCCTTATGCGCGAACCTGCAAATAGGGTCTGCCCTAGGCACTAATGGTTTGTTAGGGTCTCCAAGTGGAAAATGCTCTCGATATGCCTAGAGTGGCGGGTGCAGTAATTGCTATAACTACGCCAGGTTGAAATGTCGCCTATGTCTTGGACCTATGTGTAAGTGTTCAAACATGTCATCTATGTCCAAAGGATTTTGTTGTTGTTGAGGTAGCCTATGCTCACTGGGATCATTCAATGGGAACATCATCAGGAAGTCTTCCTGATCGTCATTCAGTGGATATTCGTACGAATGATCGTACTCTGACTCATCTTCAGAAGACCCTTCATGGTCTTGTCCATCTTCCCCTTGTGGGTGAGTCCATGAGGTTTCTCTTTGTTTGGCCATAGGGAAAGGGTTGTTGAGGTCAACAAGGTTATTTTTTTGCAATGGGAAATAATACCCCAATGTATAAGTTGTATTTGGATTGGCATATGGATCTGATGCCAACCCATCCTTGTTGCCTATCCCTAGGCCTTGCATGTTTTTGACCAAGATTTCGATGGGTAAAGGGTGATTAAACCCTACTCCTAACTTATCATAAGGCATTTGGTATCTTGGTTGACACAAAACACACATTCCTTGTTCATACCTGCCTAACCCGTATCCATGCCAATTGCATTGGCTAAGATATCGTAACGCGAAGTCTGGGTTAGCCAGATAGTTGACATCTTCCGCAAAGGGATCTTCGTCTTCCTCTTCTTGTCGGGAAGGTTCAACGCCATGATCCAGGCCCCCAAAAATAATTTTTTTCTGATTAGGTGGGTAGCCTAAAGGAACCACGGAGCCTATGGGGAGTCAAGGTCTTCCCATGTCTTGCATAGACTAAAGTGTGGGCATTGCAACAACATTGCGCACTATATACTCCCCCATACCTGTGTTAGACATCTCAACAGTAATTGTTGGAGATTGAGGGGAAGCGAATGGGAGTTCTCCTTGAGTCCACTCCATGTGGGGTGAACTAGGCATCTCAACTTCCATTCTATTAGGCATCTCTTATGTAGAGATATTGGAGACTAATGGTGGTTCCGTTTCCAGGGGCTTCTTTCCTTTGTCGGTTGGCATGGCCACCGTAGGTGGCATCGTTGTGGGAGGACAGGATGAAGAATATGAACCCACCTGGGAATTTTGTTGATTTGGTAATGGAGATTCTTGCTTAGTCGGACCCCTCTTAGATGGATTTAACTGGAAATCCACATGCATTGAAGGGAGGGTCGACTGCAGCATGATTTGCACTGAGTTGCAATATTTAAAAGGTTCCAAATTTGCAGGGACCACGTGCACTTGTCCTTCGAATGTATATTTAAAACATTGATGAGCGATTGAAGGGACACACTTCATATCTTAGATCCAAGGCCGCCCAAGCAAGATATTGTAAGCCATCTCACCTTCTAAAATGTGGCACAACGTATGAATGGTCTTTTGTCCCACTTGTATGGGTAGGACAATTGTGCCAACTGTCGAGCATATCACATCATTAAATGCTTGAAGGGTATAAGTGGAAGGTGCAATGTGAGAGGCTGGCAATTTCAAATGTTTCAGTGTAGCAGATGTAATAATGTTACTGGACGAACCAGTGTCTACCAACACCCGCTTGTACGGAGTCCCGTTGACCCATGCAATAACGTGCAGGGGTGGATCCGCTACATCTCCAGTCACTATTTTTAGCTCATCTTCCCTGAAGGTAATGACTGGTTCAATACACTGTTTGACATGCCCCACAAAATTATTGAACGAATCCACTTTGTGGGGTTGAAATTCAATTGCCTATAATATCTCCATAAGAGCTTCCCTATGGGGTGTCGATTGTTGAATAAGCTCATAAATGGAGAGCCTAGCCGATGTGGTTCGTAGACTTTGAGTAAGTCTAGTTCGAATCGTGGCCACTGGTCTAGGCGGGGGCAACTGTGTAGGATTCGGTTGATGTTGTGACGTGGATGGAACTTCCTTGGTGGCTGTCGCAGGGGCAGCTCCTGGGTGTCTCTTGTTTCTTGTCACAATGCTAATCATCCCAACATACCCCTCCATGGGGCAATTCTGTTGCACTTCGTTGACATGCAGAGGTTTTGTTTGTGCATCATGTGTGGGTAAAGGATCTTTGAAAACACCCATTTGTTGGTTGTTGGGTGCGATGGGATTATCCACTACCAATGTGTGATTGTCAATGAGATCTTGCACTAAACCTTTAAACGTCCAACAGAAATTAAGGTCATGCCCTTTCCTTCTGTGGAATCTATAGAAAATATCCTCTCTATAGCCCTTAGGCTTTGGCGCATTAGGATCAATTGTTGGAATATCTGGCAGATTAATCAAGTTTTTCGCTGACAAACAGTCAAACAAGGAGTCCCTAGACTCAGTGTATAGTGTAAATTATCGCTTGGGGCGACGCTGCTGATTTTGATCCTGCTTTTTGTTATCTTTCTCATAATTATTGTGAGGCACCGCCTGATAATTAGCCTTTGGAGGCTGTGTTGTTTGTGTAGGCGTAGGGGCATTAATAGCAACTTGATTGATCACAGCGGGTTTCTGTTGCGTATTCCCTGGTTTGGTGCTCTTGTTCCACTCTTTTTTCTTAGGATTGGAAATTTTGCCATCCTGTATCTTGATCTCTTCGATACGTCTAGCTTGCGCCAGAGATTCTTCTAAAGTGGCGTATTGTCTGCAGCTGCAATAGCACAGATATCGATCGCAAACAGCTCTTTGTGAACATTTGAGTTAGGTCAGACATAGGAGGGAGGTAGGACAGCTTTGAAAGCACCGTCCTCCATCGATTCCCATATGCCACCATAGATTCTTCCTCATACTGTTTGAGGCTAGCGAGATCACTGAGTGATGCACTTTTCTTTGTATTGAAAGCAAAACATTCTAGGAACGTGTCCACTAGCTGATCCAAGTTGTAGATGCTATGCTTCGGTAGATGGGTAAACCAATCCGAGGTAGATCTTGCAAATGTGGTTATGAATGTTCTTAATAACAATGCATCATTGTCTTGTATACCAAAGAATTGACTCAAAAATCGAGTCACATGTTCTTGAGCATCTTCATCCCATTTAAAGAGTTCCAACTGGGGCATCTTGAAATGTTCGGGGTATGGAGGTGCTGGCACTGATGGATGTATCGGATGACTACGGAGTTGGCGTAAGGTAGGCTTTTGGGGCCCAGCAGTCTTGAGTTCCATAGTCTCCAAGCATTCTAACAACACTTTGTATGCATCGGAGGACATAATCTCCTCCTCCTTGGTTTGTTCCCAATGTGGGTTGCGGGGAACTTGAGGCCTTTGGATGGATAAATGGGTAGCCTCCCTTCTGCCTTGATAGGGCGTTTCAGCTTGCTCTTCTTCTTGGTCATAATCCTCATAATCTTCTTGAGGAGTGTTTGGCCTAGGCCTGTAAACATGGATGGGTGCCCACGGAGGATGCCCATCATGGTTGCGGGGAGTGGCCTCCTGCTCAGTTCTAGGAGGTCTTGGAGGCAATGCTTGCTGACATCACGAAGACCTATCTCGCACTAGGGGGTTGTGCCTCACATACATCTCAGATTGCTGTGTGCGTGGGACTGGGGCCATCTCAAGCGCATTGTTGTGAAGCAATTCAGTTGTCTGACGCTGAAGGCGCTCTTGATTAAGGCGACATAAATGTTCTAATTTCTGTTGTTCTTGCCTAAGCCGCGTGATTTGCGCTTGGCTGGCGGCTAGTTGGGAAAATTCCAAGTCATTTTTTTCCACCATCTCTTGTTTAAGAGGCCTAGATGTCTCCCCTACATATCTATTTTGATCATGGTGCTCTGAGACCCCTATATGTTGCTTCCCTTTGTCGAGGTTGGCAGCATTAACTTGAAGCTCTGGACTCAGTGAGCGATCTGGATATAAAGTAGGGGCAGACATGCATCATTTTCGCACTGAGTACTGTTCTTGAGGAACATAGTAATCCTCCTCACTCTCTCTGTGATATGCATAAAAAGTGTGGGCATAATTGTCTTGCCCTATCGGGAGAACCTGATGTTTTGGATATGGTCTACTGTGTCCGACATTAATCGAGGGTAAATTAGGAGCAACAAAATCATATGGTTCCTCCCTTTTGACCCTTTAGTGTTCTATAGCAGTACACAGTGCTTCATCACTAGGCCACCCATAACGAACTTCCAAGGGAGGCCTTGTACTTAGACCAGGTGCTATATATAGGTTATTTTCTTGAAAAGATTCTGGTTGCTTAGGAGTTTCCCTTAGAGAAGGGGTTCTAAAGTCTTGTCTATTGATAGCCTGAGTTGGAGAACCCCTGAAGGAGGCACCTCTAGAACCATGTTCTATGACTGTATGGGTTGGAGTGCCCCTCAAGGAAGGGCCTCTAGAGCCATGTTCTGCATGGTGTGAACTAACTTGTGAACCCTGCCGTCGAGGCAGGATGACTAAGTCATTTTTGCATTTTTTGCAACTTGTGCCCATGATTGGGCTTGGCTACGAGTATTCACCATGGTAATGCTAACCTAAAGATGCAAAAATTCTTTTTGTGATTTTATTTTTTATGATTTTTTTTGTCTAAACAGAAAATAGCATACACACACAAGCAATGATTATCTCTTTTAAAGATTAATAGTATGCCCTAAATCTGGTTTAGAGTGTTTTTTTTGTTTGTTTTGTTTTTGAATTTTTTTTTGTGAAACGTTTAAATGCAATTATGAAGGCTCTTATGACTCCCAAAATGGTTGCCCCTTCAATATACCATTGCCGGACCGATATACCAACCTCTCTATATACCCACCCTTACGTGAGGGAGACTATAGGTACGTGAGAGCAGATGATACGTGGAACATAGGCGATATGAAAGGGGAATCGCTCTGTTTATGACACCTACCATAGAAGACTTATCCTCATGTGCTAGGAATCACCCTAGCTACACTCGGTCAGCTTTCGTCAGGATTTACGTCTAGCAACAGTTGCGATCGAGGTAATGGATGCAATATCTCAAGCCAAAGTGATAATGGAATCCACCTTTGGTCTTGCTCAAGGGTTGGGGTTTTACGACCAATGCCTTGGTTTAAAATACCACGTGATATGTGGGGTTCATTTTAATTTTGCAAAAATTGAAACAGGCAAACGAAAAAGAAATCTTTCCCTAAGCCATACAAAACTGAAAACCAAAAAACAAAAATACAGAAATTTGATAGAAGCTGTAAAAACCCCTACCTCTTCTCTGCCCAACAGGATGTTTTTGATTTGCTCTAAAAAATGCACAGAACTATACTCGTCCCTGGGTGAGGCGAATATCAGAACAGTAATCGTTCCAGGGTGAGACAAATAGTTTATTCATCCCGAGGTGAAACGAATACAAATTTTGTAATCGTCACTTGCAGAGACGAATAATAGTCCGATGTTGAAAAATAGGTACCTATAAAAAAACAAGCAATTTCAGATCAGTAATTTAACCTAAAAAAAATAGAGGACAGAAGTCCCATCGTGATCACCATTGAAAGCACGAGATTCTGGAAACAAAAAGGATAAACTAAAAATGCAATGTAAACGAAACTAAAATAACGCTTAAACCCTATGTTATTGAAAAATGCATAAAAAGAAAGAACATGAACACAAGATATCAAAGCAATATAAAAAGAACCCTTATGGAGTATTTTATTGATATGCTTTACAAATTCATGTTACAATGCGTCTCCTTCCTTTTAAGGGATAGGAGCATTAAATGTTGGTCTTTTACAACTTGTTTCAGAATTCCTTCTTTCGAATGCCCACATGTAAGATGGGTGAACCAAAACGTTGTTGTCGCTTGCGTTGGTAAAGGTAGATTCCTCGCTGTTCCTCTAATGTTGCAAATCTACGTTCAAAGAAACAAACAAATAATCAGTAGCACCTGTGTATGAAAAATAAAAGATAAATCTAACGATGGCTAAAGTGAGTCTAAATAAACTAAAAACTTGACAAAAGCATAAACATGAACCTAGCTAAATACTACCAAATAAATAGTCACCAAAAGCAATAAAGCGGGGGGTTTCCTGAAGGCTAACCACCCGCGGGTGGAACTTTGCTTCAGTACTAATCCGCTTGGGATGGGTCCGAAACCTGATGTGATGTGTTGTCGACAAATTGGTAGGATATTGTGGTCATAAAAATCGAAGTTGGTTCTTGATTCGTGCCTTCAAAAGTCACCCAATAACCTCTCTTTGATTAAGAGATTATGGATGTTAAAAAGCACAAATCACAAGTAAGTGAATTAGCAGCACTTCGTCGCTCAAAATGCTCCTTCTTTGTATCCCTTTTGGGTGAGGAAACTCACCATTTTATAGACCCAAGGGGTCTCTTTGAATTAACATGCAAAAGTGTTTCTTTGCATGAATGCTTTTTGTGTGAAGAGAAGACTTCTTCTTGATCAAGGGCTTCTTAACTGCCTCTGTGCATGTCTTTGTACGTTTAGAAAAACTCACTCGCACTCCCATGCAATGAAGGGATAGCTAAGTGGCAAATTTGAGTTGTCTTAAAAAAACTCACTCTCATTCCCATGCAGTGAAGAGAGAGTTAATTGGCAGATATGAGTTGTCAAAAGAACTCACTCGCACTCCTATTCCATGCAAGAAAATCTAAGTGGCAGTTCTGAGTTGTCATATGCCGAGATCTGACTTTTTTTCTGGTCAAAATTGGCATTCGTCCCACCCCGAAGCGAGCGCTAGTAATCGTCTCTGGGTATACGCACTCGTCTCTAGGTAGGATGAGTACAAATCCACACTCGTCCTTGGGTGAGACGAATAAGGAGCTAAGTGTCCAAAAGATGCCAAATTGATTCCTGACTTGTAAAATTACTGTGTGAGTGGTTAGAACCACTGTTTAACCTCTGGGGGCTGCCCTAGGGGCTGTGTGTGTTAGTGCGATCAGTGCTTATTGTCACATAATCAGATTGGTGCTGTTTTGGTGTCTACAATAAGAAAACATCCTCAAGAGGAAATTATTGATTTTAATATTCGATTTAGTTGCACCTGGGAAAGAGTACCCATGAAATTAAAACCAACCATGAAGTAGGCATTATATTATTATTTAAGATATTTTTAGACAGATATCAGTATTATAATACGATAGTCATGTATATTCACTTTTCCTACCATTTATCAACAAGATTCTATAGCAGAAATATATCTCATTACCACTGGGAGATATCCGTCTAAAGCAATAATGTCTATTTTTCCTAATATTCCCCAAGTTCCTAATGCTACTTCTTCCAACTCTTCTCATTTGAAAAATGTATATCTCCCAATATGGAATGGACCACCTTCCATCCCTATAATACAGATGCCTCACAATATTTTGGGATTACGTCATATTCCTACTGTGCCTGCACTACCTGCACCGCCTTCTCAGCTAGTCCTCGATAATCAACTCACTCTTATTCTAGATACAATAAAAAATCTAGAAAATGATATGAATTCAATTAATAAAATAGAAGCTAAGAATAATTTTCAACCAAGAAGGTTCCCTCAGATAATAAGAGATGCAACACAGTCAAGTAACAGGGGAAAAGAACGATCAAATATCATTTATACAAATGAAACAGAAGAGGCCATAGAGCCTTCTACGAATTCTGATTAGTGGTGCACCACGTGTAATGATACACATGGGGAGAATTCATGTATGATCCATAAACATTATGTACAAAGTATAGCTATTTAAAAAGCAAAGAAAATCATGAAAGGCCATGTAAATATGATCAAAGAAACAAACCACAATTTCATGATGCCTACAATAGAGCAACTTGCAGTCCTAACCAAATCAGGTAAAAAACATTTGCAAGTAGATCCTAAAGAGCTTCAACCTTTAATTTTCCCCTAGCTCCCAAAGCAGCTCCCAAAGGAGATTTACCTTATGAGAAAAAATCTCAGGTTCTAGCCCTAGGAAAAGGGTAAGAAATACATAAAGAATTTACTCCACGAAAGGAAACTGAGACTCAAGACCAAGCTAAGGAAAGGTTGAGATTCCCATCATTAAAAAAAAGGCAAAGTACTGAAGCTATCCAAGGGTACAGAAATAGGTATGATACCTTCACTAAGGAAAGAGAATTTTTTTTGAATCTCATACATTCAATATAGTTGAAGAAATGAAAAAGACTCCCTCAAAGGCAAGTATGTATGATGCTCTTCAATTCCCTGGTCAAATTGATCTCCTACAGGAATATCTAAAAAAAAAGAAGGTAAAAACATATCTTCTTCAAATACAGTCCAGGTAAATCTAACAAATGATATTGGAAATAATAGACCTCCTCCCTTTTATTTATCTCTTCAGATGGAAGGGTGGGTTGTTCACAACTACATGATAGATTCAGGTGCTGCCACTACAATAATACCCAAAGCAATATGTGACATTATGGGGATGGAGTATACTAGGAGTAATCTAGGCATCCTACATTTGGATGGTACTCTAGTAAAAACTATAGGAGTGATTAAAGACATCCCCATACAGCTTCACAAGATGACCCAAATGGTGGTTGTATAAGTAGTAGTGGTAGATTTGGCACCATATTTTGGTATGTGCTTATCTAGAGAATTCATGACAAAAATAGGAGGATACCTATACCTAGATTACTCACATTTAGAAATACCTTTCAAAGGTAGGAGGATTAAGATCTTTAATGAGAAACCATCTACTTTTCATGTGGAAAAGATAGGGGATGCTGACATCATCAATATGATGATTGAAGAAATTAAAGAAATGGATCTAATGGAAGAGACCTTAGAATATCTTCAAGAAGAAGATCAATTTCTCTGCAATATTTCAATGCCATGATAGAAACAAAGATAGGAAGCCATTCCATTGAAAAACCCAAAAAAACAATTAACACCTGCTCCCGAAGAAAATAACTCTTCTAATCATATGTGGAAGCTTTTCTTTGATGGAGCTAGGTGCAACAATGGAGCTGGTGTTAAAATAGTTTTGATTTATCCCATGGGGAAGGATTGAGTTTTCTCTTACAGGTTGACATGGAGTTACACCAATAACACATCAGAGTATGAAGCACTTTGCCTAGGACCGAGGAAGGCTAAAAACTAGGAGTGAAACAACTACTCATTTATGGAGACTCAAAATTTATTGTGAATCAAGTCACAAAAAAACATCAGTAAACAACAATATTTAAAGACTTATAGAAATATAGTATGGTATCTCTTAGAAGAATTTGAGGCTCTAAATATGAAGTCTATTCCTATAGAATAGAATACCCATGAAAATTTATTGGCATCAGTGGAAGCTAATTTCTATCATGTCAGTAATGTTATTTAGAAATCCAAGATGGTTAGACTCATATATAGACCCTTAGTGCCAAACAAGAATATCTTCTAGCAAGTTTTTGAAAATGATGAGCAAATATTAGATTTTTTAATCTATGAAATGAACTACTCAAGTGATAGAAATCTACAAGATGAAGAAGAAGAGGATATGATTCAGTTGAAGAATAATCATATCCCTAAGGGACTTATCACCCTTGAAAGTCTGTTTGATAAAAATGATAGGGCTATAGGCCATAAAATAAAAGTTGATAAGCGTCGATATAAAGAAGTGGAGTTAGAACTAGGAAAGATGATTAAAGTTGGGGTTAGTTGTACAGAAGAAGAATTGAACCAAATCAGAGAATTATGCAAAAAAATTCCTGATATCTAGATTGGGTATACAATGATATAAAGGTGTATAGAAATAAAATTATCCAGCATACCATTGAATTAGAAGAAGGTTCCAAGCCTTTTAGGCAAAAGCAAAGACCGATAAATCCAAAGATAGAGTCTTTGATGAAGCAGGAATTGATAAAACTTCTTCAAGCTAAAAAAGTGTATCATATTAAACATTCTACCTGGGTGGCAAACTTGGTACCAGTCAGGAAGAAAAATGGAGACATTAGATTGTGTGTAGACTTCAAGAATCTGAATAGAGCATCACTCAAAGACCATTATCCCCTTCCTTAGATTGATCAAATTTTACACACAGTTGCAGGGGCAAAAAGGTTTTCTTTACTAGATGGTTTTTTAGGATATAATCAGGTATGGGTCAGAGATGAAGATCAATCTAATATGGATTTTACCATAAAATGAGGTATATTTACCTATTAGAGAATGCCTTTCAACTTGTCTAATTCTAGAGCAACTTTCCAAAGAATAATGGATGTAGCTTTTGGTGAACTTGCTAACAATATTATAGTTATTTATTTAGATGATATGAATATCTTTTCTCATCATGAGCGAGATCATATAACACACCTTGAACAAGTATTTGAGAAATGCAGAGAATTTGGAATATCTTTGAATCCAAAGAAATCCATATTCACTGTAGAAGAAGGTATCTTACTTGGTCATGTCATCTCTAAAGCTGGATTAGCGATTGAACCTGATAGAGTGAAAGCACTTGTAACTTTTCCTACCAATTAATAAGAAAGGTTTGCAATATTTCTTTCGATAAATAAATTTTGTGCAAATTTTTTTTGCAGATTTTGCACAAATTGTTAAGCCAATGACTAAATTATTGAAAAAGGATGCACCTTTCAAATGAACCGATACAAGGAAGAAGTCTTTCAAAAAAATCCTAGAGGAAATAGCACAAGCACCTGTACTGGTTAATCCTGACTACTCACAAGATTTTATTCTATATGTTGTTGGTGAACTAGAGAGTTATGCTACAATCCTTACACAGAAGGGGGCAAAAAATGAAGAGAGACCCATAGCTTTTCTGAGTTCTACTATGGACGATCATGAAGAGAGATACAATTTTATTGAAAAACAAGTTTATGCTGTTATGAAATCTTTGAAAAAATTTAAGCACTATCTATCACAAAGCAAAATCATTGTTTATGTGATCCATCATGATGTCAAAAAATTTATAATACAAGGGTAACTTGGCAAAAAAAGAGCTGGTTGGATGACTAAAATACAGGAATATGATGTAGAAATACATCTAGAAAATATAGTAAGAGGTAGAGCCCTATGTCAAGAGTTGGCCAAACAAACTATAGATGAGTATGTAGAACCCCAAGTTGTAATGGCTAATATAGAATAAGATCCAAGTCCAATAAATACTAATTGGATTGATGATCTTATGGAGTATTTTTAGACTAGAATGTGTCCTGAAAATCTGAATGCTTCACAAAGAAGAAGATTTAGAGCACAATATTTGAAGTACACCCTTCAATCAGAAGGGTTGTACAAGAAAAATATAGATGGTGTACTTTTGAAATGTATAAGAGAAGATGAGAAATAGAAAGTGTTAAAAGAGTTCCATGGAGGTCTTTCTAGAGGATATTATTCAAGAAGATCCACTGCTTTGAAATACTTCGAGCAGGTTTTTCCTGGACTTATTTTTTTCAAATACTTACAAGGTCACCAAAATTTGTGAACAATGTCAGATATATGTAGGGAGAAATAGAAATTCTCTTACTCCCTTAAAACCTATCCAAGTTGAAGAACCTTTCCAGTAGTGGGGGTTATACTTTTTTGGGATAATAGAACCCAATTCATCAGCTAGCCATAAGTATATAATTATTGCCACAAATTATTTTACTAAATGGGATGAAGTTATCCCTACTAAAAAGGCTGATCAAGAGGTTGTGATTGAATTTGTATCAATATTGATTACAAGGTTTAGTGTACCAGATTCACTAATTACAGATAATGGATTAGCTTTCATCAGAGCAAAAATGATTGAGTTTACTAGTAGATATGACATATATTTGAAAACTTCTTATAATTATTACCCACAGGGTAATGGTTTAGCTGAGTCCATAAATAAAAACCTCCTCAGAATCCTGAAAAGAACACTAGAAGATAGTAAGAGAAACTAGCATTCCTTGATCAATCAAGAATTATGGGAAGACATGATTTCAATTAAAAAGTCCATCAATACATCACCTTATTCTTTAGTCTATGGTAAAGAAGCTATTTTGCCTATACATATGGAAATACCAACACTAAAGTTGCTAAATCAGATAAATTAAGGAGGTCAACCCATGTATGCTCGATTAATGCAAATTCTACAATTAGAAGAACAGAGGGAACATGCTTATAATCATCACCAAAAAAATATGGCTGATATAAAAGGATGGTTTAATAAAAAAATAACCTGCAAAAAATTTAAAGTAGGAGACCTAGTTTTGAAATGGAATGTGAGAAAAGCTAAGCCAGGTAATCATGACAAATTTGACGCTTTTTGAGAAGGTCCTTTTGAGATAGTTGTTGAAAGGAAATTTAATTCTTTCCAATTATAGGATCAATAGGGTATGGTTTTACCCATCACAGTGAATGCATTTCACTTAAAGCTCTATTTCAAATAGAAAAGTGGATAAAACTTATGTATATAATGTATATTAAGATAAGTTTATAAATATTTTCAAAGTTATTTCTAGTTCAGAGAATTTTTTCAGCATCCTACAACCAACCAGAAGTCACCAGCAGGAGAAAAGACAAAATTAGAAAGTGCTATATTGTCAAATATAGTAGTTCAAATTCAAAATTGCCATGTGTTTTTTTGATTGTTGGTAAGAGAAAACTATTTTCAAAGAAATTTGACATGCGTTCCTTTCATTAAATATGGTGAATGATCAGTTGTTAACAGGAATTTGAAATTTGCCATGTGGCCTTTCAATAATTGCATAAAGGAACCACCTTTGTAAATGGGGAGAGCTTTGGTAAGTGTAATCTTAATTTGCATGACGGATAATCATTGGTTAGGTTTTTGAAACATTCAAAAGGTGGAAAAAATAATGCACAAGGGGATCCAAGAAAATCCAACCCACCAACCGCAATTAATGCACACCATGCATATGTTTCCAATTGATGTAAAACCCTAATTTTGCTCCTAAGTGAAATCTGTTGCATCACTTTCTATTCCTACTTTTCTTAGTTTAAGTTCAATTCAAAAAAAAAGGGCTTAGTGTGACAAAATATCATGGCTCCAAAAAATAATACTCAAAAAACAACAATGGCGGGTCTGTCTACTTCACCTTTAACAACAAGACGTGGAGAATACGTGAATAAAAAATTTGTCTATTGAAACACTAGAATTGGTGATACCGTAGTGACATGGAAAGACCTAATAAAGATTTGAAAAGATATTGAATATAGAATGTCAACTAGGATTACTGCATCTTCTCTTGCCACTTTCACATTTCATTTGTTGCTATACTGTTATGTTTATATTCCTGTGCACCCTTGCCCCGAATTTATTAAAGCAATCACAAATTTTTATGATGAAAAGAAAAGTGTTGTTCAAAATTGAATTGGAAGAGTGGTTTTTTCTATAAGCATAGATGCTTTTATTTTTTCTTTCGCTGCTGAATATGTACCCTCTCTTGAGCCTAAGGCTTTTGACCCGATAGCCTAGGAAAAATATTTCATTCCTTCTGAAAAAATAAAGAATTTCCTTTATACACAGTTGAGAAATCCACCTAATGGAGGAAGGATGCCTGAAATCCTATTCCCATAGTGAATTTAAAAACCCATAATTATTTTCCATATTGGCTATGGTTGCAGGGTTAAATACTGATGAAAATGTTCATTGGTGGCAAATTGCTTTAGTCAATTATCTATCTAACCCAAAAAATTATGACTCTGTAGTTATGGATAAAAGTATTTGACCTATATTTTTTATTGTCCAAGGTATTTGTTTAGAGAAATGCATGAAGGATTAAGGAACTAGTGTTCATTTCAGTTAATGATAAAGATGATAAAGGAAGGACTTTACCAGTATATGAGTGGACCAATGTGTTGTAGAGAACCGAGTCATATTATGATTTCAATAGGGAGTTTATGGGTCTCGATTTGAAAATAATGTATGGATAAATCAGAAGGTTAACCTCCAGAGCTGAGAAGGTTTTACAGAATAAACATGCTAAAGAGGGTGATTGGTTTATTCTCACCCAAGGGATTGTTATTAGGTTATATGGTTTTACTGGAAAACCTTTCTTACTTCCACATTATGTTACTGATAGATTATTTGCATTAGAGTATGTAAGGCAAATTGAACATATTAATGTGAAATATGGCACGGGTATAGGTAAGACTGGTACTTGTACCATGCCTTTCCATTTTGAAGGTATTGTGGTTTCAAAAAGGGGTCAAAACGAACAAATTGCTCAGGATCTGAGGGATTTGGGGTTGGTAGAAATCCCTCAAAGATGGAAATATGATCCTATAAATTGGTTTGCAAAAAGACAGGTAATTCTGAACATAATTCCATTGAAAGTGTATCATGCATTTGTTAGGCTAGATATCGAAGCTTGTAGAAACAATGATGAAAATGATCCATTAGAATGGCATGTGGAACAAATGTAGTCATTGCCTCCTTGACATGAATTTTCTGAACATGTGTTGCATTTTGATCCAAAAAAAATGAAAGGCATGTGTTGAATGAATATACTATTTATAGAATACCGAAAAAGGGTGCAGATTGGACAATAGGAAAGATTCACAAATGGTGGACCATGAGGGTGTAGAAAGACATGATTGAGTCGAGGTACCCTATCAAAAATTATCTTGAGTTCTTAGTACTATATGACCATTATCAAAAAATTGGGTTAGGAATTTCCCCTGTAAAAATACCTTGCAGTATTGGCGGTAGCAAAGAGACAAGTCCTGAAGCTGTTAAAAAATAAAATGTTGAATAGGGGAAAGGTAAGAAGGCTACAATTGAACAACCATTGGCTCAAGCACAAACCAGGTTCAGAATTTCAAAGGAAAGTGCCACTACATAAGTCTTCACAAAGGAGCAAGGAAAAACATATGGGAAAGTTGCTCAAATGATATTAAAAATGGGATACAAAGGAAAAGGTCTAGGAAAAGAAGGACAAAGGATCATTGAACCCTTGCAGGCCAAAAGAAGAGAAATGTTAGAAGGTAAGTTTCAATAATAATGAAATAATTGATAATCGAACCATTAAAAAATAACATTAGAAGGTAGGTCTTAAATAGGTTACAATTAGGATTTAATATCCCTTAATTATCTCTAACCATGCTAACAAAAATGCTTAGCAAGATAAGCGCTAAACCTAACCACTAACCTAGGATATTTACTTGTCGTCCTAACATGTCATCCATAATATCGACCGACATAACATGTCATCCATAAAGTAAATAATGCTAGGTAAAATAACCTAAGTAACTAGTAAAAGTAACTACTAGTGGTAAAAAGTAACAACCTACTTTTTACCATGCGGTAAATAAAATCTACCTAATGTAGGAAAATGGTAAATATTCCAAAGAATGGAATATTACTCTAACATCCCCTCTTATTACATTATTTTGTTAATGTATATAACTATCCCAATATAGTGAAATATGTTGATCTATTCATTCTTGCTCTGTCATAGTTCTTGGATGCTTCTAAGAAAAAAGTGGGTCATTCCTCACTTTGTCTTCACATTAATGAATTTCCTTATTGTAATCTTGTCATCCAACCAGATTGCATGGGTAACCAACCACTGCAACTACTAGGTGTAGTAGAGTAGATCACTTCATATGAGGTTCATTCTATTTACAATATGATTTTGCAAAAATGTGTTGTTAAGGTAGCTAAGGTGTCGGTCGCTGCTGAAAATGCACCCTTATAAGTTTCCCCCTTTGTTGCAAAACATATTGTAATAAAATTTCTGAAATAAGTATGACTAAGGTGTCGGCTATTGCCAAAAATGCACCCTTATAAGTCTTATTCCCTTTTTACAAAAACTTGTGTGATGTAAGAAAAATAAATGTTTATCCCCCATTAATTGCAAAAGATGTGCAACTTAAGAAGCTTTGTGAAGGTTTTTACAAAGATTGCCTCATAGGCAATTTTTGCACCAAAAAATTCCCTCTTTTTGTTACAAATACTTCAAACAATGAGAGTTTGCTATTTATGAAGCCTAAAAGAGGTACAATCACCCCTTTATTGCTAGTAATTCAAACAAAAACTTATGCTATTTATGAAGCCTAAAAAAAGAGAGGAAATGGTGCTTGCTTAAGGTGACAAATTTGATTCCCCTTTACAATACTATCTTAGCCAAGAGCACTTTGTGTGCCCTTTCTAAACCAGAATCAGAATCAGAACTAGACACTTCACTAGTAATATTGCCTTTGTTTTGCTTCTGTGTGTGCCTTTGCCTTTCTTGTTTTGCTTGTTTTTAAACCAACACCAATTGGTGTCATGGTTATCCTTTTTACAATGCAAGAAAAAACCTATTTTGAGTTTTATTTCCCTTACCTTTTGAAGATGATCCTCCCTTTTGAAATTTTCCTTTCTTCTTATCACCCTGATTGTTTGAGTAAAGCACATTTTTCGACACTTCATCGCTTTGGAGTTGATTTGCTTCCTCTGTTTGAAGCCAATTGACTAACTTCAAAAAGGTGACTGGTCTTTGTGATACATTAAGGGGTGCAATCAATATTTTATAGGATTCGAGAAGAGCCCTCAATATTACTAAAGTCAAAATAGTGTCTTCTACTTTAGCTCCTAAAGCATTGAGCTTAGAATTTAGTTCTGACACTCTATAGAGGAATAGTTCTATTGATTCACCTAACTTCATATGGAGTGTATGAAGTTGTGTTTGAAGGTTTAGAATAGTTGATTTATTCTTACCTTAAAAAATGGTACAAAGTGCATCCCATGCATCTTTACCAATTTAAGCTTCACTTATGTGAGGCTAGATCTCATCAGTAGTAGCTAGGAGTATCAACATCAGAAGACAATTGTTCTTTTTATCCCATGATTTTTGATCTACTCTTGCTGATGTAGGTCTTGATTCATTGCCATCAACTAAATCCCACATTTCCTCTACAGTCAAGATGGATTTCATCTTAGTTTTCCATGCTGAATAGTTAGGACATTTAAGCAATTATGTATCATTTAAGTATTTGTTGATAGTTGCAATGATGAAGGTCATAGAATTTGCACTAAGATGGATCTTTCTTTCACTCTTAAGTGATATTTAATGGTACCTGCCTAAAAATCCTCTAGAAGAGAAATAATCAGTTTGAGGAAATTAATCCAAACAAATAAGAGTTAAAATATAATTCACTCAAAAAGATATTTAATGGCACCTACCTAAAAATCCTCTTGAAGAGAAATAATCAGTTTGAGGAAATTAAACCAAACAAATAAGAGTGAATTAGGGGTTTTTGTTTTAGAAGAGAATATCAAGTAAAATTGGATTTAAATATGTGCAATGGTTTACAAAAATTTATTGTGAAATTTTGGGGTTGAGTGTTCTTGATTTTATGACTTATAATTGCAAAAAGAAATAATGCAATAATCGAACAAGAATGCCCACAAAATTTTTATCACATAGGTTTTGGATGCAACTGAAAATGCACCTAATTTGCCAATGAAGATGTCGAGTAATGTCAAAAATGCACCTTTTAATTTTTGCAACAAAATATAAATGTGTTGTGCAAAAAAGTTGATATTTTATGTCTCCTCCTTGTCTTACAATTTTGCAAATAATGTGGCATAAAACAATTGCCTATCCTTTTTTTTTATTATTTTACAAAATAAACAAGTTTGATTTGTTATAATTACTCCTTACTTTGTGTTACAAATTTGCAAAGAAATCCAAATTACTTGTCTTCCCCCCTTTGATTTGCAAATTTAACAAATAACACTCCTTTCAAGACAAGTCGACACACGACCCGCGTTTGAAAGGCTTCCAGACCAGTCGACAAACGACTTGGTTTTGATGGACCCAATGTCTTCAATTTCTTCTCAATTTTGCAAAAAAATAAAATGTGCAAATTTTATGTCTTATATCCCCCCTTGGAGAAAACAAATGCACAATTTCAACTTTGATGGTTTGCAAAATTTTATTTTTGAGTCTCCTTGTTTTTCAATTTTGCAAGCAAATGTCTTTGATTTTGTCCCCCTTTTATGTTGCAAAATTACAAGGTTTTGAGAAGAGTTTAAGGGTTTTCTAATTTGCAAAAATATAGGTGCTCTTCCTTGTCTTATATCTCCCTTTGTGGAGAAAACAAAAACACTCTTTATATTTTGAATTTGCAAAAAAAACCCTTTTTTCTCTTTAATTTGCAAAATTTAAATAAAAAGTTAAATCATATAATCTAAATAATAATAAAAATAAAAGAATGTTTTATAAAAAAAATCAATTTATATAAAAAAATCAATTTTTTTTAAAACATAATTTATATTTTAATTATTAAAAAAATACATAATAAAAACTTTAAATTTAAATAATGATCAAATTAAATAAAAATTAAAAAAAATGTCTTTACCTTTTTTCCCCGCTCGGACTCGAAGGGAAGTGATCAAAAAATACCTTTATATTTTTAAGCAAAAATTTATTTTTCTTAGCCCCGATGGGCTTCGAACTCGTGGCCTCTCATAGTCAGGGCCTTAGAATGGCGTCAATTGCTAGTCAGTCCCTGTGGCTGATCTAAAAGCCACAGTGCACCACTATGGATTTGAAGCGCCTTCATGCTTCAAGCATTTTTAAAAAAAACTTATGGGACTTTAGTCCCACATTGTCCCTGCGGGCAATGTTTTGTGCCTTAAATATGAAAAGGCACAAAATTACCTTCGACTACCTGCAGGTAGTCTGGACGATGCCATTTTACCACTTATGAGGGAGAACTTACACGTGCCATGTGGTGCAAGAGGATATTGTCACATGTCGTCGGATCAGATTACCTCAAAAAATGTGTGTTTGACAGAGTTTCTCACATTACCACGTGTTGCCAGCTCAGCTCCTCGGGCCACGAGCCAGTGCCACATCAGCTCACCTCAGTCTACGAGTCCTACCCCTTAGGATCTATGCATCTATGGGCTACTTCAGAACCAAGTCCATGTCAGCTCCTCGAGATACGGGTCCCGTTCCTTGAGATCCATGCTTGGAGAGAATAGTGCCTTGGGATGCATGTAGAGGTGGGAGAGTAGTGCCTTGTGATGCATGTAGAGGTGGGAGTGTAATGCCTTGGGAAGCATTCCAGGTTAGTGGTCACCACCTCGAGAATTGCACCAGTACATTAGATCACCACCTTGGGGAATCATGCCCAAAGTGCATCGAGATTCATGCAAATAGAACAGGATGTCATGCCCACCTTGTCCATATGCCTCATCGAGATTAGGGTTCATATGTACCAGGTGGAACGTGCCTCACTCGTATTGTCCACCATGGCTCTGATGCCAATGTTAGAAGGTAAGTTTCAATAATAATGAAATAATTGATAATTGAACCATTAAAAATAACATTAGAAGGTAGGTCTTAAATATGTTACAATTAGAATTTAATATCCCCTAATTATCTCTAACCATGCTAACAAACACACTTAGCAAGATAAGTGCTAAACCTAACCACTAACCTAGGATATTTACTTGTCGTCCTAACATGCCATCCACAATATCGGTTGACATAACATGTCGTCCATAAAGTAAATAATGCTAGGTAAAATAACCTAAGTAACTAGTAAAAATAACTACTAGTGGTAAAAAGTAACAACTTACTTTTTACCATGCGGTAAATAAAATCTACCTAATCTAGAAAAATGGTAAATATCCCAAAGAATAGAATATTACTCTAATAGGGAAAACACCTGGCCTTGGGAGCTGATTCGTCCAAAAGTAAAGCTCCAATTTCTAAAATTGTTAAGTTTGTTCCCCCATCAAGCTCAGCTACAAAATCTAATGAAGAACCTCTTTGTATTAAGAGGAAGAGGCTAAATTCTATAGCATAAGTTAAAACAAAAAAGGATAAAAGTGTTGAAGAAAACCCAATTCATGAGCAAATCACTCAAAATAATGATATTGATTATTTGGATATTGCTCAAATAATGAGAAAATTGTTTAGGATAGTGAGAATAATGTTCTAGATCCATACCTTACTGAATAGGAAAATGTCCAGATTGGGACTATGGGTGATCCAAATGACTTTGCTCAGGAGGATCAAAATGTATATATTTCTAAAGAAATCATTGTAAAACAAGAAAATGTGGAACATAGGAGAAGACAGCTTGGGGAAATTCCCCCAAATGTTGAAATTATAAATCTTGAAGAAGTTACAGATAGTGAAAACTGAATTGATAACAGTAGAAATGCAGAAGTCCCTACACAAGGTGAAGATCAAGATCTTATGATAAGTGAAAAGGATCGAGAATGCAGGGAAGGAGATCAATGTCAACAAGTGCTTCAAACAAAAAAATGTATGATTTCTCTTTTCCTTCAATATTTTCTCTCTACTTATTCCTAAAATGATTTTCCTTCCATTTCCTGTTCAAAGAAAAGATATAATGTTCCCTTTGGATTCATGTTTTCTTCCCCATAACCAATATTATTTTCTCAACTTCGATCTAAAGTTGATGCTGAGTTGATTTCAAATCCATTTCTCTCTATCGCTAGTATTCTATCTATTGCGTCAATATCCACTCCAAATGATGAAAATCACCCCACTCTGTCAAAATTAAAAGATTTGAGAAAAGTAAAAAAAAATGGTTTAGATTGGTGGACATCTCATTTTGTTGAGGATTCCAAAGTCCTTGCCCGTGTTCAAGAGATAATTTCTTTGGATCCTACCACAATGCAGAGGAAGAAGGTAAAATTGACACCAGTTTCCTAAAAATCAAAAAGGAATATGACCATTGAGGGTTATCAAGCAGAAGACACAACTGAAGATATTACTCAGCTACATATGTACGATGAGTGGGGAAAAGCTTAGGCCCATTTTGGGACTATTTATTTACATGGAGAATTTTTTAGAGAAAAGTTTGTCAAAGAACAAGAAGCCAGGAAAGAGTTAGAGTCCATCCTGCAAGAGCAGAAACTGACTGAAAAGGCCCTAAAGCTAGAAGCAAAGAAATGGGAAGATAGGTTTGGTGAAGCTACTAATGAAGCAGCTACATTTAAAGAAAAATTGAAATGGGTTGATGCACAAATTCACTCTCTGAATACGCAGGTTCAAAAACTCTAGCAATAGCTGATTTAAAAGTAGAACACTCCATCTAGTTTTTCAAAGGAAAAGGCCAAGGCAGTAAGGAAAGAAATGTTGAAAGACGTATTGGCGTTGATACTTAAAGCAAGGCCCATGTTATTATACTTGGCCAAAGTGAAGGAGATAAATGAAGTAGTCGGTGAAGAGTTAAGAGCTTTAGTAAAATTTCTCCAAGAAATATCAAATGCGGCCACAAAAATTTAAGTTTTATCAGAGAAGATGCCTAAGAGTGTTACTGTTAAAATCCATAGAGAATCATGGTCTCAAGATAAGATTGCAGCTAAAAGTTTCTTTAGGAGACTTAAATTGGTGACTCAGGGTGACAAGCTCCTTCAAGAGTTAGAAGATGAATCCAAAGGATTAGTGAAGCATTTAAATTTAGCTAATAAATGTGGAATTTCATATCTATGGGATGATAATTCAAAAGTGTTGAGTGAAGATGCACTAACACTATCCTTAAAATATTTCACAAAATATGAGTCAAAGATAGAGAATTGGGAAGAACCTGTAGAGGAAACACTGATATTTTCCATGGTGTAGAACCTCACACAGATTAAGTCTTGCTTACAGGAGTTGATTCTAAGAAACAAGATAGTGTCCCATGATAAGGTGGAAGAGTTGCAATATATATATCAGTTGTTTATGGATTCTTTAGATCTTGAATATGAAGACTAGAAGTGAGTTTGCCTTACCTATAATGAAGTGGTTAATACAATAGAAAAACTAAATAAATCCAAAAATGATAACCAAAAGTAGCTAAAAGAAGGAGGGACTAGCAGCCAGCCATAAAATCTGTTTGAAATTATCTTGAGTTGTCAATGTATTTCTAGTGAAAAATCCATAAGCTAAAAAAGGTATCTTGTAAAGGTAATGTTTTTTTTTGTATTTCTTCTTGAATATTCTTTCCCAAAAAATCTCCTCTCCTATATTATTTTATTTTTTAACTCCATTTACCAATGGATGAAGGTCATGGATTCGAATATTTTTTCCAGCAAAATTTCCCCGGAAGGTGCCAAGAATGTTAGTCTAAAAAGACTACCTCCAATAGATAGTAGATTTTTGCATAGAAAGACCAGTATTTCATTTTTTGCAACATGAAGCAGAGAATTGGCTAAGGCATGAAGAAGGTCATGATTTCATGACATGTCAACTTTTTGTCAAGATGTGGCTTGAAAAGGCCAGAAAGTAGGAGAACGTTGCGATTTCATGACATGACGGGTTTTCGCCCATGAAGCAGACCAAAGGAGCAAAGAGAGAAAGAACATCATGATTTTACGACATGACGAGTTTTTTCCCATGAAGCAAACCAAAGGAGTAAAGAGAGAAAGAACGTCATGATTTCATGACATGACAGGTTTTCACCCATGAAGTAGATTGAAGGAGCAAAGAGAGAAAGGGTGTCATGATTTCACGACATGGCAAGTTTTCACCAGCATGCGGCTCACAAAAGCTAGAGTACAAGAAGATGTTACGATTTTGTGACTTAGCAAGTTTTAGCCCGTAATATAGCCCAAACGATCCAAAAAATAATAGAGGTTGTGATTTCATGGCATGTCGATTTTTCACCTGTGATGCAGCTTGAAAGAGGCAAAAAGGAAAAAGTGTCATGATTTTGCGACCTGATGAGTTTTTTTGACATAGATATATTTAGTAATGAATAAGATGCCTCCAAGAGCCTGTGTTAGTAACTAGAAGTAGACAGTAGAAAATATCAATCCCTAGATTCTTGCTATTAGATTTTGTTTGTTAGAAGCCATGCAAAATATATGGAAGCATGATTGTAGTCTGATTGCTTGTAATTGATTCTATATCAGAATGTACTAATTTTAAGAAGATACTCACCATAGGGTATATATAAGGGTAAACGTACTTGGAAAAGAGGTAGGCTCTTGGATGTTTACAAGACTGGATGTATGTACTTTGAATACAAGCATTAAAATTATGCTTCTATTGGCTTCTGGTTCACAGTTTTTAAGTGTATGTATTAACATTTCTCACTTCTATTCACATTATTGAAATATAGATTGCATTTGTTCTAAAATCTAGACTTATGCAAAACATAAATCATATTGCTGGAGTTGAAATCTGATATATACATGTGTTATATGGAGATCTAAATCACATTGAGAAATTCATGATTTCTATGTGGAGATAATATTAAATGCTTTGACAAGTAAAGTATATGTGTTCATATTAGTTGTTGTTTAATCTGTACCACAATCAAGCTCTAGCCTTGGCTATATTTCCCTCTCTTTCAGTAATGCTCTTTTCCCTTTTCCCATAAAAATATTAAGGAACCAACCTCCTCTAGAGATTAGACAAAAGATCTCAAATATCAGTCTCATCTATTCAATGTTGAAAAAATCAAGGCGCAAATAACAACCATAGGTATATTTTGTTCCAACAGGTCCTCTTTGGCACCTACCCACCTAGCAACCTAATTATTCCCTCTAGCTAGGCATTGCAGGCTACATTCGCTGTGTGTTGCTCATTACCCTCCTCCATGAGGGTACGTAGCCATCAGATCTTTGCCATCAGATAAAAACCTACTGAAACTAAAGTAGATGGTATTGCAGGAGGTGCCATGATAGCCTATGAGGATGAGGAATCTCCCCTCGCTGCTCTGAGTAGGTCTCGCTCCATGGTCACTACATGTAGCTATACCTATAGGAGATACTTTTCACCAGTGATATACCTAATTTGAGTGTCTACTATGGCCACTTGTGCTTGGAGAACTGTCCTCTCCTCCTTGTATCTAGGCCACTACCTCTGACCATGAGCTGGCTTTACCTCTAGAGTGGTGATAGAAGTGTCCATGTGTAGGATGTAGGTGCAGAGTCTCCCCACCTAGCTCTAGAGGTTGACAATCTATTCCCTCAACTACCTAACCTTGATGTTCAGAGGTGCCTCACCCTCCTCAGAGGCATCCTCCTCTTCCTCTACCTATGGGACCTCCTCTACTATGGTCCCTATGCCCCATGCACTATCTGTCCTCTAGTGGGTCCTACACCCATGAGGGTCCACCTCTACACCCTCTTCTATGAACCCATAAGCTGGTCGGCCTAGAGGACCCTCTTCATGCCACTGGAAGTCTACCTACTATCCATCATAATCTGTAGTAGTGCCTACATCTGCCAAGCCCGAATCCTAAAAGTCATCATCGTCCTCCCCTAATGGAGTCACCTAGGATCAAGTTAGGTCCTTCTCTAGGACCAGACATATGTAGATGGTAGGAAACTCTAGGATATCCTAACGAATCCCAAATTGCATCAAGACATGATAGTAGTAATGGTACTCACATATGTCGGCCTTCCATTCGATGATCCACCTATTTCTATGCACCCACCATAGGTATTTGTATACCTCTATCCAAGGTGGGAAGTCCATGTAGGGTTACCATTATATCTTATCAAGACGAAGCTATGCAAAGTGACCAAAATAGTGATCTAGATCTCCTGCATGAGATCTACTCTTGAAGCCCTCCTACTCCCAGGGCCAGCAGGCTATGTAGCATTGTCGCTAGGCAGGAATGGCAGTGATCTCTAGGGGAAAATATATAGGGTGCTCTATAAAAATGTGCTACCAACCCCAAATTTGTAGAAGGATTCTACAACCAATGCCCACTCTGTTGTGGTACGTGATTTGGTATAGCTCATGGTAGATATATGCTAAGAGGGTGCTCCTCCATGCTAGAATGAGAGGTCACTCGGTCGAACTCACCATCACATATCTGGTCCTAGCCAAGAGGTTCCAGGGGAACCTCACACTTGAAGATTCCAAGAGGACTATATGAATGATCAAGTGCATGAACACAGCCTCCCCCTGTGAAAATAAGTTGGTATGGAACCACTCCTCGATGTGGATGCCTCCATGGTCGATGCAGTCTTGGGCCTCAGTACTCCATCTACTAAATATGGCATCAAACACGACCTTCCTCACCATGGTAGGGGAATATGTGATGGCCTCACCATCAATAGGTAGGCGGAAGATACAATAGATTCCTCCAAAGTAATAGTCATTTCATCCATTGGTAGGTGAAATGTGTTGGTTCACGCATCCCAGCGATGGGCCAAGGCAGTCAGGTATGACTGATCAATATGGATGGTGGGGAGGTCCAAGACGTAACCAAACTCTACAACATAAAACCAACCCCACTCCATGTTAGTGAGAGTGTGGCAAAGGTTTCAAAGGAGATCAGTCTCCCTCGCTCTATTAGTCAAGGCTTGAGTGACAAACAATAAAGTAAATACAAAAAATAATTAAAATTACTAAAAAATGATAAATAAATCATAAAATCTCATAAAAATAGAAAAACATGCAAACACATGGTCAAAAATTAAAAAAAAATCAAAAGAGTACTTCACAACTGCATAAAATGGCATTAATTACCCCAAAAATTCAAAAAAATTTAAAAAAATTCCTAAAAATTACGTGTTGCGGGTCCTAACCGTGGTTGATGCAATGGTAAAAAATACGATCATTGGGATTTAAATCCTATCACAACTGATATCCATGGCCCCCAATCTGTCAATTGGTGACTGTGGCTGCCACCCACGACTAAGGAACAAGACCCTTTTAGGACCTCGTCCTTCCCTAAATAAACCCAAAATTAAACCCATCCCCTAAACTAACCTATGCTAAACCTAACTAGGGTAAGGTTCATTACCAACATTTTAATGTGGTTCGTTTACCCATTACTTAGTGTGGTTAATTTTGATCTTGTAATGTACAAGCATGGTCTCGTTTTATGTGTTACCTTGGAGGCACCAACTCTCTCGCTGGTCGAAGATTCAGACTGGTCGACCATCGATGTGGATAACAAGTAAGCAGGTCAAGTTTTCGGTAGCATCCCAAGAAAAAATTTACTTTTTACCTCTCAGAGCACTCAGTTTCACTATCCACATTAGGTAAAAATGAAATTTTTCAAAAAGGCAAAGCTTTATATACCTTTTCAAATTTGGGTTGGTCCATTACTGACAACCGCGGTCCCTAAATTAGGGTTTTGCGCCCATGGGTCCTAGTCACAGTCAAGGAATTTTCTTGCTTCCGATAGACGTGTCCAGTAACCTGTATTAAATGCATTGAATTCCCACTATGGAGAGTTGTCAAATGATAAATTAAAAATACCAACTAGACAAAATAATTTATAAAATACAAAATAACAAAAAAAATAGATAACATTAAAATCCAAATGTGCCTCGTATTTCGTCACTTACCCTATACACTTGGCATTTGTAGCGACTTGTAATCCATGCAATCTAGAAAGATGAGTAAATTACCATAAGGAAATTTGAGGCAAATTCATCATCGTAGAATTACTATGCTTCATTTCAATTTCTAAGAAGGCCTAGTCAGTCAAACTACTCCAAGGGAATGAGATATTCATTGCAATCCTCCTATGATACTTTCAATAGATCATCGATAAAATGATTCAAAATATGCTTAATAATAACTGTCCTCATTTTGATTCTCTAAGAAAGCCTTAGTGGTTGGACCGTTCCATGGGATAAGAATAGGCAGTTATCATTAACAGTTGCAATCATAGCTAATTAAGCCTTGCAAAGAATTCAAATGCTAAATATTAATTTGTCCATGATCATTCATAGTGTTCAAGAGACCTCGTCGCTACATTTCATTGTCATTACCCTCATCAACTTTTCGCTTGATGGGGTAGTCATAATATCAAATCATAATCAAAATCAATAGAATATCCCTTGATCGTAGATCCCTTAATCTTGTCAAAATTGTGTTCAACTTACGAATCATTGCCAATGACTATCATAAGATTACCCTTCTATTGGGGCAAATAGCATACATAACAATTTTTTTGTAGCTCTCCTCCTTTTGGTTATATAGCCAAACTCCTATTGTAGCACCAAAGCTACTTGAATGCCTGATGATGAGTGCAAACCCTTTCAAATTTAAGCCTTCTAATTTGAAGCAATGATTCTAGGATGCACATCCTTTTGCTGGACCAGCGGCATCTAATGTTGATCAGGCCAATGATCAACATTCAATCTATGACATCATTTTAGGAGGTCTATTTTGCTTAGCGTTGTTTGATCTCACAACTCATATCAAATGGGGTATCTGTAGACACCTAAAATGTGTCATGTCGAGGTGACTACTCATATGGGACATGTTATAAGATCATATAGAATACCTTTGGAAAATTCCAAGGTATAGTAGTGGTTTTTACCACTCATTTGGACATATTTTCCTAGTTAGTGCTTGTCGCTGTTGACACCCGCAGTGACCATATCTAGCCACACCTGTCACCTGCGGTTAGGACTCAGAGTCAGTTATCCTTTGACCAATTCAAATTTGGTTCCAACGGTCATTTGGCTATGGATTGGAGTGGTTTGAGAGAGGAAGGATCCATAACCTTCCATACAACAAACTCAACTGCCCAATCTTGTTCTTGGCTTCCTCATGAAGCTACCCCTAGCCCTAGGAAAATGCTATAAAACCCCCACTCAAATTGGGAAAATATATAGATGATTCTCAAGTTGAAATGTAGCAAAGCCCTGTCGAATTGCATACTCACTTATATGCATTGAGAGGAATACTTTGAATGCCCAATTGGAGATCACATGCTATGGAGGTCCTGGGAGGCTAGGATATTCAAGAAACGTGAATTCGTGTAATACATGCACCAAATGAGAAATTCAACCACCAAATCTATCAGAGGACATAGTGGCGATCCTTGAACATCAAGGAGATTTGAATATTGGATACCGAATTGGGAGGGCAAAGACTTTTAAAGCTTGATCGTGGCTATCAGCCACGAGAAATAGTGCCCACCATGAATTAGACCCACAGTCAGATTGTCATATTAATTTTCCTTGATTTTAGCAGTAGTATTTGCTTTAATTTCATTATATTAGTTATATTTCATGTTAACTTACTTTATTAGAGATGTTGACCGATTTAATATGCTTTTCTTAGTCATTTTCATTCATCTTGAAATTATGAGACTAATGGTTCTTTTTATGCTTACATGCCTTCAATTTTGTAATTGGGCCATTAGATAGATGCATATGCTTTATCTTTACATATCCTATGGTGCCATTTCATGATTAACATAGATCTAATGTGTTTCTTGCATTTTCTTGATTTCATGTTAGTTACATCACCTTTTAAGTACCTCCTAAAAGCCTCATCAAGAGACGCCTCCTTTGTTGCTAATTGCTTCTTGTTGTTCAAGGTTTTGGGATGCAAGGAAACAAATACCTCTAATCATTGAGAAGAGGTTCATCGACACCCTAGAGTAGTTCATGTGCATTTTAAAAGGCCTTCAGATTACACTTACCCTTGCAAGGGATTTATTATGATTGTAACATTGTATCACATTGGGTATCCCTAAGAGAGACGAATTTGTAACCTTGAATTGATGGAAATTTAATAAAAGAAACCCTTCTTTATGGTTTATTTCAATTTTGTCAATTCTTGTATGCTTTATGTGATTTCCAATTGTTACTATATTAAGTGTATGCTTTTTAGGATACCATAATATGTATCCATCCTCAACTGCTTGTCATATTTCATTCCCTAGTGCCATTAGATAAATCTTCATTCTCACACTCCAGAATGCATAATTGCTCCCATCAAACAATAGTACCTTACTTCCTAAAGATCCACTTTGAGGATCCATTTGTGTTCCTATAAAAGTTTTCTTCAAGCTGTTAAACTCTTTCGAAGGAACCCACTCTGATACCAATTGAAGAACACAAGCTTATACTGATAGGGAGGGTGAAAAATATAAGACCACTTTTTAATTTTTCTTTCTCAAACATTATTATCCAATATATCAATGGCAATATCAATAGTAGTAATCAAAGCAATACATAAACCATAACACACAATAGAAACACCAATTTAACATGGTTCACCCAATGTGAGCTACTCCACGAAGAAAATGTTTCACTAAAATTTCTCAAAAAATCTCTTGGGAATACTTCCTTATTACAATATTTATGGACCTTTGTCCAAAGGAGACACAAATACCCTAATCAAGTTCATGGATACCTATCCACAGGAGACACCAATCCCCTTAGCTGGTTCATGTATATCTATCCATAGAAGAACTCCTTCTCCTCTACTCTAGATGGTGATCCTCTAGAAGACTACTGCCTCCACTACATTGGCTTATGGATCTCTCTCCCCTAGAGACATCTATCCTCACTTAGAAGACCTCTATCCTCACTATCCTAGCTAATGGATCTCTCTCCACTAGAGACTACTATCTTCTACTCTGTTACCTCCAAAGCTTTCTCTTAGCTCTACTAAATATATGTATTAAATATACACCAAACACTGTCCTTCGATCTAAGCATAAATTTTCTCATAATTATATCTATGGTCTAGCACAAATCTACCCTCAAATATGCACCAAACTCTATCCTCAAGACTTAACACAAAACTTGATCCAATCACTAATCAAATCTGCTAGATATGCCCCAAATATTAACTCAAGGTTTGAAAAAATCAATCAATCAACTCTGCTCTCAAGTCTTATGATAGACTTATCTCAAATCTATCCATAAGTCCTCTTAAGAACTTGCTCATTCTTCTCTCAAGTCTTCACTAAGACTTACCTCAAATCTACTCACAAGTCATCTCTAGAACTTGTCCAATTTGCTCAACAAGTCTTCACCAATACTTACCTTAAATTTTATCAACAAGTCCTCACTAGAACTTGTCCAATCTACTCAAAAAGTCTTCACCAAGACTTGTCCAATCTGATTGTAAGCTTCCACAATAGCTCACACAAATCTATCCTTAAGCTTTCACAAAATCTTACACAACTCTATCCTTAAGTCCCTTCTAGGACTTACTCAAATCTGCTCATAAGCTTTCACAAAAGCTTGCTAAACTCTATCCTTAAGTCCCCTCTAGGACTTAATCAAATCTACCCACAAGATTTCACAAAAGCTTGCTAAAATCTATCTTTAAGTCCACTCTAGGACTTACTCAAATTTGTTCACTATATTTCACAAAAACTTGTTCAAATCAATTGCAAACTTGCATACAAAAATCAACTTAATATCTTTCAAAAATACCTCTTCAATACCACAAATAAGTTTCACTTAGAATATTGTTTAACCATAGAAACATATAGAGAATGTTTAGAGACTCAATATATTTCACACTCACAAAAATACTCAATCACTTCCAAACTCTCTTTCAAATAAATTTAGAATAAAGAACAATTTGTTTCATAGAACTTGAACTATCACTCCAATACTTTCAATCAATAATACTCAACCAGTCACTCAATGAAACATAACTTGCTTTCAAACCCTAATCAAGTATTTTACTATACTTCCAATCACCTCACACTATGGAACTCAAACCTTGACTCAAGATGATTCCAAATTTACATAATAATGATACTCATAATCTTTCACAAACCCTAGTTCAAGATAGTTCTCAACTTCACATAACAATAACACTCATGATCTTTCACAAAACCTAGTTCAAGATAGTTCTCAACCTCACATAACAATGATACTCATGGTATTTCAACATCCACAAATCATTCACATTAAAGCTCACTCAATATTTCCAACAATGCTTATCAAAAAATCCTTTTCACTCCAACTTTGTATTTCACATCATTCAACCAACCAAAATTTCACTCACAAGGATGATTTACCCATACCTTTTGTTTTTATGGATATTTGACCTCAAAACCTATCTCAATCACAATTAAATCCTCTTTGCAAATTTTCAAGGTTAGCAAAAATCTTCACTCAAATATTTCCCTCAAAATTAATTCACCATTACAAAAATTAACAAGAATCAAATACACCTTAATATCTCCAAACTTATCAAAATACTTCTCAAAACATAAAAAAATCAATTTCCTTTATCAACTCCAAACTAGTCAATTTATAGAAGACCAAGTTCCTTTATAATCACCTTATAAAATCCCAATGAAAATTTTCAACCTATAATAATTAATCCCTTGACTAACCCTTATTATTCCAACCTCTATTTAATTTTCAAATCACAAAATAATATAAAGTATCAAATACCCTCATAGCTCCAACCTCTATTTAATTTTTCAAAGCACAAAATAATATAAACTATTGAATACCATTATGACTCCCTAAATTCCACCAAGGCGCTATCTAAACTCACATGGTCTTAATGCATATGCTCTTCCCAACCTAGGCACAAATTAAAATTTAAATAAAAAATTAAAGCTTATCTTATACACCTTGGCCCACGTGCAAAATGGATAGTGCACGTCTTGGCTACACTTTGAACCTGTGACCTCATTGCTGCTGCTGCGCTCTAGCCAAAGCTAGGCAGTCGTTGAGCCACACACCCACACAAACACAAACACGAGCACACTCCTCCTTGTTACCTCCACAATTTTTGGTGATAAAAAACAAAATAGACTTCCTCCTAAAAATGACTACGTAGGGAATTGAAACCCCAACCTCTACCTTATGAATGTCTTAACACTGCCTTAGCCACCAACTGCACTAACCAACGTTATGTATACACTTGGGTTGAGCCACATGCATTTAATCACACATATACCCTCCAAAGCCTTTAGACACGCGAAATCTCTTTTTTCTCACCACAAGCAATGCACGATTTTTCTTACACTTTGGTATTTCGAATAATGCATGGATGATTTAAATTAAAACATTTACTCCCATTTATATATGTTTTGCCTTATGCGCTCGATGTCAGATTTAATTCGAATTTAAAATCTGAATTAATAAATTAACCTTGAACTTTGGCACCCAATATTTATTTAAATTAAAATTTTAACCTTTAGGTTAAAATATTTTAATTTAAATAAATTAAATTCAATATTTTGCAAACTGCTCAATGGGTCTTTCGAGGAATAAATTATTTTTAATAACTCCTTGGACCTATTCTCTTCACCTCAGATCGTAACCCAAAATATTATAATATTAAATATTATAATATTATTATTGCCTTTTAAACCTGCTTTGCCTTCCTTGGGACTTCCTTTTAAACCTGCTTCTCCTTCCTTGGGACTTCCTTTTAAACTTGCTTCTCCTTCATTGGGTCTTCCTTTTAAACCTACTTCTCCTTCCTTTCTTTTTGGAAAAACCACTTGATGACATTAATGATGATGAAACTGAAACAAAAATCTCTTGATAACTCTTGACATCAATGACAACAAATCTTACTCAAATTTCCAACATATAGTTCTTATTTTTTTCTCAAATACTATTTGGAGCTTGTCCCATGCATATTTGGTTGTGGTTGAGTAATTAATGTATGTTTGAAATTCATTAAAGACACCAAACATGATAAATAATTAAGCCTTTCTTTCTGCTTTATCAAATTTTATTTTTTCTTCATCATCTATGTCAAGATGGGTATTAAACCTCTTTACAACTTAACATACTTCCTCAAAATCAAGTTGAGTTTTGAGTTTAGGTTTCCAAGTAGAATAACATTTCCTTGCAATAGTCAATAATTGGATACTAGGAACTTTGGTGAACCAATAATCATGCTAAACCTTCACAAAACTAGAAAATTTCAATTCTACTGGATTGACCTCAAAATATTCTTTCCAATGAGTATATATATGCCTATAGTTGTAAATTGATTATTATATCGAATTATGTGAAATTAATAGTGTCTTATTGGGTAAAAATTAGGTGGAAAAATTTGGGATCTTTTCCTCCAACTACAACCATAAAGGAATATTTTTAGAATATTCTTGGTGCCTTTTATGCATGCTTGAATTTTAATCAAATTCTCCAGCCACCAAGAATTTTATTTACCTGTCGAGAAGAACACTATGTTATTGCCTATTTTTAGGATATTCATGTCAAAGTGAAAATATATTGGCATGTTTGGTAATAAGGATGGTGCTAACATCTAAGATTTTTTACATAGGGATCTCCTTCAAGTATTGCTCCACCTTCAAAGTTGTTGAAGTTTCCACAAAGGCCAAGGTTGTGAATAGATCCTATATAGGTGATCTTGGGCATAGGCTGTACCTATATCAGGAGGTTCTACAAAGTTGGGTCTTCATATGAGATTCCAATACCTTTGCTAAGTATGCACTAAAAACATAGGATTCAAATAAAAATTCATTGTGCAATAATTTCTTTGATATTATACATAAATCCTAATACAATCCTCATTCCTACATCGTTCAATTTATCTAATGCTATTAATCACAAAAATATAGGCACCTCATGCCATAAGGAGATCTCTGACAAGATTTTGAGGACTACATTGCGGAGAGGCTATATCAATCCAAAGAGGTAGCAATAAATTTTGCTAACACCACCAAGGATATTCGATAGAGAAAAACCATGTTTCCAAGGACACACTAACTAAATAGGCATAGAAGGGCACATCTACTACTGCCAAATATATCAAAAACAAAGATTAAAAATGTGCCATTGCATTTGAGTCTTAAGTGTAGTAGATACCTGATAGCTTTGTGCTCAAGTTTTATTTTGTGTTTGATCAATATAGTCTTATGTTTGTGCCTACATATGCAACTTGGCAAGTACACATAGTTATCAACATAGTGATTTGAAGCCTCTCTATTTTGAAGTAAGAGGAAGGTCTAGTGCTCTTCCTCATAGAGGCATTGTATCCCCATGAGTCAGAAATAGAGTTGGATATTCCTTTGATCTCTTGCTTTGATGCCACCAATTCAATTACTTCAATGATTTGCATTATTGGTTTGAATATATTTATACATAATTGCCTTGCCTAGTATAGCATAACAAACCATAACTAACAACAACTAACTTCAACCACTAGTGGACTCATGGACCCTATGTTGAGTGGTTGCAACCACTCAACTTACAATCATGTTGACTATGATGGTAATAATTCTTAACAATAAAAAAGTAATTACCATGGAGGATCATCCTTGCAATTTAGGTTTTCAATGCAATATAAATAAGAAAGTGTTTATGAGGTTATTCCTTGTACTTATTATTATTTAGAGAAAAATAAATCTTTAGAAGATAAGTCTCATTATGAAAAATATGTGAAAACAGAGGAGATTGATGAAGACAAAAGTGTTGGTGGAAATGAAAAATGAGAGGAAGATCATCAAAACATGAATAGAGAGAAAACAAATCAAAGGGATATCAATTTGGAAAGTAAAAAAAAAAAAATCATAAATATTGGAAGGACTTTAGCATATTTGTGTTAAATATTATGGTGATTCACAATTATGATCTATATATTATTGGGGGTAACTTCAACATAGTTCTATCTCCTTTAAAAATCAAATGAAATGATTTTAATTACATCTATGAGACCAAGAGCTTTAATACAAGATGGGGTATGGTGTACAACCCTACTCTCTTTTGAATTTAAACATTGGATCTTTTATTCAGAGTTTTTAAGTTTAACAACATCCAAGAAAGAAACTTGTGCAACAAAATAAAAAATATCAATACTTTCTTATCATCTTTAGAGTGTGTTTCTTTTGTCATTGATTTTGATGAGAAGTTTCTCTATTTTTTCTATTCTCAATTCTTCAAAAAATTCCATTAGTAAGTTTAATTCTAGAGTGTCCTCATATGCAATCTTGATGTTCTTGTAGGCTTCACATTCCTTGATAAAATATTTTTTGGTCTCCTATACTCTTGTACAAAAGACACATTCGTTTTGACGATACCTTCTAAGGAATTTTTATCTTCCAATTTTGCATTTCAGATGGTGTGAACTAGATCTTAGTTGGCCTATAAGCATTTTTTTTTATTTTATCTTTGTATATATGTACTTATTTTGGTTGTGTTCATAGTTTGGGTTGAACTCATTGATGTATAACTAATTTTTACTTCCTAAATTTTCAATCCACATGAAAAGTATGAAATTTTCCCTTATACTATTTAATTTATTTGTTGGAGTTTGTGGTACTCTAGGATGGTCTGAGTCAATGTGATTGCTTCATTTATCAATTCAAATGATCTTTGGGATATTAGTCCTTTAAATTTTCAATACGCATGGGGTAATAAATGCATTTAATATACTCATTTAGCAAAAATATTGAATAGATTATTGTTATCCAACACATGGTTGCAAATAGAGTATATAATCTCTTCATATATTTAATTGTGAGTAGAATCAGATCATAAACCCATTATTTGAACTTGTGATATACCCAACAATGGTCATCCAAATCTATTTTTTCAATATATGTGAATCCAATTCCCTATTTTTCATTATGGTTATGTTATGATGCAATGAAGCAAATTTTCAAGGGTCATATATGTTCAAGTTTGTTCAAAAGATGAAATATTTAAAGGAGAAAATAAAATATTTAAAGGAGAAAATAAATAAATTGAATACTTATGAGTTTGGCCTTAGGAGCAAAATTTGGATGGATATTATTTAGAGATCAAAGAAAGAATTGGGCTACAATGTTACTTCAAAATATAAAGGTTCTCTTGATAAAATAATTTTTTTTAGGAAAATAACTCTACCCAAAGGATTTTCAACATGGAAATTTATAACAAATATTTCAAAATTGATAAAAAACATATTAGATGGTTACTAAATGAGGGAAATAATGCAAAATATTGGTCATATTCTTGTTGAAGACTTATCCTTTTATATATAATTCAAAATGGAAATCATTGGCTTGGGTATGCCTAGTTGGTAATAGTCCAAAGGTGAAAGATTATGTTAATATGAGCAACAACTTGAGATCATGGATTTCTATTTCCTGATTGGAAGAGAGAAACTCAAACAAATTGTAGATGAACTTAAAAATATGATTCAAGAGTTTTATTTACCATTTTTTACAAGGAAGGATGTGTTGGTTTAGAATCTATCAAAATATGGTGGATACTCAGTCATGTTGGGGTAAGTATTTAAAGCAGCTAAAATTTCCTATTTCTAAATATTTTCATTGAAAGAATGTCTGGTCACAAAAGGCTCTCCCTAAGGCCTCAACATTCCTTTGATTAGTAGTTCAAAATAATATTCTTACATGAGAGTCTAAAAAGAAGAGGATATCATGGACCTTTCAGACATGCCTTGTATGAGAAGGACTTAGAAACATCAGATCATTTACTTCATTATTTCTTTGCTCATACCTTTTGGGATTACTTTTAAAAAATATAAAAATATATTAGGTAGCTCCATAAAAATTTAAAGAGTTGATGAAATGTTGGAATAATTATTTCAAATATAAAATATTACGAGTCTTGTGGAGGACTTATCCTATCATTATTTGTTATAATTTATGGATTGAAAAAATAATGAATTTTTTAAAAACAATTATTGAAATCATTCCCAAGTTTGGGATTGTATTTTTATATATCTTACATAAAATTTATAGATATGGTGTTCATCATTCTTAAGTATTGGAAAAAAAGTGGTAACAAATTAGTTACAACGTTTGAACATACATAAAAAAATCGTCTATAATAATGACATTGAAACAAAGGATTTTCCTTGATGTAGGGTAAATTGGAAATGCCTAAATTTTAGGTTTATTAAAATTAATTTTGATGGTGCTTCTAAAGGAAATCCAAGAATAGTCAGTGGAGATGGTGTTTTTTGAAACAATAAACGTAAAATTATCCTTATTTACTCATAATCATATGGATATTAAACTATGTAGAGACTAGGACACTTCTTAGAGAGATTAAAATTGCAATTGAAAAATGATGGAAATATATTCCAATTAAGGGAGATTTACAAATTATCATTAATGCTATCAAAAAAATGGATGTGGGGATTGAATAAAAAATAATATTATTGTTGATGTTCATAATCTATTATTTGATGCAATCTCTTGAAAATGTGAACATGTATATGAAGAAAAAAATCGAGTAGCATATAATTTAGCCAATCTAGCCAATTATGATGTTAATTTTTATCTAGCTAAAATTCAAATTCTAAAAGGCAACTAATCAAGTAAGATTTTATCTTTTAATAAAAATGATGTCAAGGATATGATTGTGGAAATATAACACTGAAAATATGAGAAATATATTTGATAGAAAAAGAAATGAAAAATATCTATGATAAAAAGTAATGTTGGATATGGTTTAATTCACCTAATAGGAGCAACCCCAATAGAAGCCACCTATAGCTTATTAAAAAACATTTATGTGCAATCATTGGTAAATTTAATGGGACTTGGCCAAGTGCTTTGGCTTTGATAAAATAGATTGATAGAAGATGGAAGTCTCTAGGAGTGAGTCTATCATTTTTTTACAAAGGTCTTTTCCTAGTCATTTTTTATTTCAGGGAGGAAAGATATAGAATTATAAAAGGGGGTCGTTGGTTTTTTAGAAGAACAAAAATCTTTCTTACCCATTGGTATGAAGGTTTTGCATCTGAAAACGTAAATCTATCCCTAGTACCAGTATAGGTCATGATATATGGATTACCCATTGAATTTTAGAAAATGGATACCTTAATGGAAATAGGCAACACTTTGGGATAATTCCTTGAGATTTCAAAAAATAAAAAATATAGAGTCATGACTATTTATGCCTAGATATTGTTCATGATTGATATTAGTAAACCTTTACCAAAATTATTCCAAGTATGGGGTAAATTGTGGATCCAAACAATGGATTATGAAAACATATCTTTTAGATGTAGAAGATGTTATGAGATGGGGCATATTGAGAGATCATGCCCTAAGAAGAGTCCAACAAAAACATATTTAGAAAATTGCAAGAGAAACTTACAAGTGGATATAGATGATGATGGTTTTTGACTTCTAAAAATAGGTCCAAAAATATAAAAGTAAAAAAATTGGAGATTGATAAGTAAGGATATTGGAATAAATACCAACTCATTTGAGGATTTAGCCTATGAAGAAAAAGTAGATCATAGCTCAAAGGAAATGGTACAAAAAGATAATAATATTAACAAGGAACCATCTACTCAACATGATCCTGATTTAGGGATGAACATTTCTACTTATCAGTATTTTAAATATGAGATAATGTGGAAAGATGATAGGAATATTGAAGTAAAATAAAAGCACATCCACAATAATTACAATAATAACTGAAAATAAGCTTTAAATTAATAATATTGCAACACAAAATAAAAATATAGTAGATTATATTGCAAAAAAAAGCACACATTATAGAATTGCAAGCCTCTTTGAGGAGGCAACCTCCTTAGAAGTATAGCTTCAATACAACAAAATATGTGATGTCCCTTCTCCTGCCACCTTGATTCTTTTAAAGATCTTGTCTAATCCTAACCTTAATGCTCAAGGGTTCCCATACACATACAAGTGGAGGCCTAAGCTAATAAATCATATATAATAATTGTTATATATTTAAATAATCTGTTCTTATAATGCATAATATTTATATTATATTGGGTTTGTAAGTATAGATGCTTGAAGTGCCACATGACTAATAATTATTAATAATATTAGAATGGGGTCTTAATGTACACACCCCCTTAAAAAAACTTTGTCCTAAAATTTGGATATGAGAAAATTGTTGTTGAAGTTGTAGAAGAGACTCCCATGTGGTATCTTCCTACTATAAAACCTTTCATTGGAACAAGACTTTAGTGATGGTGTGGTTATGGAAGTGCATTTTATGCAATACAAAATATTGTCAAGCTCCAAGATGATTGGACCTTCATCATCCAACTCGAAAAGTATTAATTTAACCTAAAAATAGTTGTCGAGTACCTTCTTTAGACAAGACATGGAAGAGTAGATGGATTTTGGAATAAGGTGGT
This sequence comes from Wollemia nobilis, assembly GCA_028583015.1. Taxonomy (NCBI): domain Eukaryota; kingdom Viridiplantae; phylum Streptophyta; class Pinopsida; order Araucariales; family Araucariaceae; genus Wollemia; species Wollemia nobilis. The sequence goes on along the minus strand of JAQPPZ010017097.1, from coordinate 726,600 downwards.
AATGGGATCTTATAAGCCACTTGTCCAATCCACTGCAAAAATTGATAGGGTCCATAAAATATTGTTGTAAGCTTTTGCATTAAATTGCACTAATGATTATAGCTAGAGTCAAAGGAAGACCATATATCCTATATTGGAGCTAAGTTCTAATTGGTATTGATAATTCTATTATTGTATCCAGTTCTAATCCATAAAAAAATTATGCTTCAACTGCTATAAGAGTTGGGTATGTTCTTAAAGTGTTGAATCCACCGCATCGACTTTGGATTTTCTTGAAACATATGAAGAGGGCGACGAAGGTGGGTACCCATATACTACCTTAAAAGGAGTCATTCTAGTGGTTGTGTGGAATGAAATGTTGTACTAACATTCATCCAAGGGAAGCCACTTACCCTACTATGTTGGGTGCTTAGAGGTAAAACAATGAAGGTAGGTTTCCAAACACTTATTGATAATTTTGATTTACCCTTCTCTCTATGGATGGTAGGGTGAGATCATTTGTAATTGTATTTCTTGAAATTCAAATAATTATTTCAAAAAATAACTGATGAAAGTGGGGTTATAGTCAGACACAATGAAATTTTGGCCTACCATGGAGTTTAAAAATGGAGTCCATGAATATTTGAGCAATGGTGAAAGCATGGTATAGATGGGTGAGGGAAAAAAAATGACTATACATTGAGAGACATTCCACAACCAAAAAAATAATAGTCTTTCCCAAAATTTAGAAAGTCCTTTATTAAAGTCCATGGAGATATCAATACATACATTTTCTAAAATCCATTAAGGTTGTAGAGTGCTTAGAGTGTGAGCCATTTCTCCTTTCATTGGTTGGAAAATATCACACTCTGCCACAAATGTTTGAATGTATTTTTCCATTCCTTCCTAATAGAATGAGATATTAGCTCACTCATATATCTTGAAAAAATCCAAATTACTCTTTGTGGGTGAAGCATGCATCTCCTTTATAATGTCCTCATGGATCAATGAATTTTTAGAAACCATAATGTGAGCTTGGTATCTCAATAGTTGTCCATCCCATCAATATCCAATGTGTGAATTAGGGTCCCTTTAGAGTTGGTCCCTCAAAGTTTGCAAGGATAGGCCTTTGGTTACTCATCTTGAAGTTGGAAGATCCATTGGGGAAGTGGGAAAGAGATGGCACATCATGTATATTGATCCTCAATTTTATGTGAGAGGTAATCTACCACAATATTTTCCTTCCCTTTCTTTTAGACATCTTAATTACACCCCCATAATTTTGAAACCCATTTCTATTGTGCTAGAGTCGATACCCTCTATTTTAAAAAATATTTCAAACTTTGATGATCCATTTTAATAGATAAATGCCTCCCAATGAGATAAGGTCACCAATGATTAACAAGGAGGATACCCATAATTTATTTTTCATAAGTAGACTTTCCTATATTTTTTCTTGACAATACCTTACTAATAAAAGATAAGGGTTTCCCTTCTTGCATCAATACTACACCAATACCATGGCCCAAAGCATCACATTCAATTATAAAGGGTTTAGAAATTTAGGAGTGGCTAACACGGATGTCGAAGTCATGGCTTCATTGAGATCTTAAAAAGATTTGTTTGCTAGAGCTCCATAAAAATAATTTTTTTAAAATATTAGTTAGTGGGGCTTCTATTTTTCCATGGTCTTGGATGAATTGTTGGTAGTAGCAAGTGAGATCCAAAAATCCCCAAAGCACCTTGAGAGTTTATGGCGTTGATCAATTTTTTATAACTTCATTTTTCTTGGGGTCAAACTTAAATCCTATGAAATAATATGTTTGAAGTATCTCTTGCATTCCAAAGGAACATTTGGATCATTTGGAAAACAACTGATGGTCCTACAATAGTTGCAAATTCTAATCCAAATGTTGTAGGTGCTCTACCCAAGTCTGATTGTAGATGAGAATGTAATCAAAGAAGACCAAATAAACTTGCAAAGGAATGGGTGGAATACATTGTTCATAAGGCTCTAGAAGGTTGAAGGTGCATTAGTTAGGTCAAAAGATATGATAAAAAATTTATAAGATCTTCTTCTTTGATCCTTATCTGATGGTATCAAGAGTGGAGATCTAACTTGGAGAAGAAATTGGTGCCATGTAGCTCAATAATAACTTGTTAGTCACAAGATTAGAAAATGTATCCTTAATGATTATTTTATTAAGTTTGTAAAATTCTACACACAACTGCCACAACCCATCTTTTTTCCTTACTAGTAGTATGAAGAAAAAAACTGATGTTGGATCAAAGTACACTTATTTTTAATAACCCTTGGACCAACTTCTCAAATTATAATTTTTGCATATATGGGCATCTATAGTATTGGATTTTAGGTGGCTACATTGCATTATCATGAGAACGACATGGGGGTAAATACTTGGGTTCCATTAAGACATAATTATGTATATTTAAGAGTTACAAATCCCTTGGTTGTTCATATGTTTCAGTATTCTATGGTTGAATTGCAAACAACTAGGCTACTACCCCATGTGAGGATTTTTTTAAAAAAAATTCTATTCAATTTGAACTGATGGCTTGAGTGGATAATGTGAATGAGCCACAAAGAGTGTATGGCCTCCCAGTCTAAGTGAATTGCATACAAAGTTTGACAAATTTCTAGGCTATTGTTTCCAAGTGCAAAGCCATTGTGTCCCCAAAAATCACATCCTCCTAACGGAAGGGTAAACATATTGATATTAAGTTCATAATATTCTATCTTCAATTTGACATAATGACATTTACCTTTATAAGGTAATGTTCCTCCATTAACGACGATGACTTAAAAAAAATGTAAGAATGTATGTAGCAGTTTGCTTGCTTAGCTACTCATGGGTCAATAAAATTATATCCTGCTTAAATCAATAAGAACTATAATTATTTACCTTTTGAAATATCCTATTACCTTCATTGTCTAAGGGGTTGAGATTCCTATAAGTGTATAAAATAAAATCTTAGGCTAAGGTTCTTGTGCTTTACCCTCATCTTAGTGCTCTTCTTCCTATTGTTCCACTTTATGTACTTCATTTATAGTATAATCATCCACATCCAACAAATATATTTTTTGTTGTATACATCTATGGCCCAGAGAAAATTTCTCATCACAATTATAACATGATCCTTGGTGAGTAGAAATTCATGTCCCGAAAAACATTCATTTCTCTTCCATAAATTATCAATCCGGTAAGTCCGTAAACTTTCGAGTGTCATGCACAGTATATGCCTGCAGTGTTGGAGAATGAATTCCTTATGTACCTTATTTAGTTTTGTGGGGGATGTATGTGCATTTTTATTTCATCCAAACTAAATAAACTAAGTGCAGAAAATAAATTACAAACTAAAATACTGGAAATGAAATATAGAAAATAAATGTATAGGAAAATAAATGTGTTGAAAAGAAAACACATAGCTAAATAAATAAAGCAATAAATCTAATCTAATGAAAACAAATAATAGAAATGAAACAGGGGAGGACTTCTGCAGGGAGTGGGCCCAAGCTCCCGTAGATAGTCCGCCCAACTAGCTGTGTAGAGCTTGCTCAAATAAGAGGAATTGCACTCTTAATAAATTTGACAAGAAATAAAATAGAATAATTTCTCCATAAAATTAATCATCATTCTCTCAGGGAAGACCTGTGTATTTATACAATGCACAACCTTCCTCTATTACAAATTTAGGCAAGTCTATTTCAGAATTGCAGTTACAATAGATATGTAATGAATAGTACATCCGTTCAATTATAACAACCATATATTAATTAAAACAGACACACACTAATTTTCCCTCTTGCAGGATAAATCAGGTGTGTTTTGTTTTATCATAACAGAACATGTATGGCAAAAATAATGGATACGTTATTCTATTTTAGTAATATTGCATAAAATAGAATATCTCCCACATTGATCACTAGAAAAATCATTGCTCTTGGTTCATCCATGAGCATGAAATAATAATGCTCACGTTACAAAGGTATCCAACCAATCAAATAATAGAAGTGTTCATTCTATTTTAATAATAATGAATAAAATATAATATCTCCTTTGTCTTCACGTGCAACCTCCTCCTTAGCCCATTGGTCAACCGGTAAAAGTTGGCTTGGTCAATCTTGCAAATTATGGAGGTGTGGAGGCGCCTTCTTCATGAGGAAGGCACCTAATTTTTTTGGGCGCCTTCCTTATAAGGAAGGCACCTACTCTGTTGGGTGCCTTCCTTGAAGAGGAAGACGTCTACTTCTGTTGGGCGCCTTCCTTGAGGAGGAAGGCGCCTACTTCTACTAGGCACCTTCCTTGAAGAGGAAGGTGCCTAGTCCTGCTGGACACCTTCCTTGGGGAGGAAGGCACCTGCTCTCATGCCTTAGTCTCTAAAAGTAGAAGTATGTCAGGTCCAAGTGGATGTAGATTGGAAAACACCATATTAGTAGCAAAACCTGCATTTATACACAATTCTCACTAAAAACACCAATAAAGCATAATACCTTTTTTCTATCAATTATACACATAAGTTATATAAAAATGCATCTCACATGCTAATTAAACCAGTAATGATGCCCCTTAATAGTGTATAAAAATGTACATTTTTGGGACTCATCATCCCCCCATGCCTAACATGTGCCACGCCCTCGTGGCACCAAAAGCTGAAGTTATACCTCTCGTAGGATGACCATTTTTTTTTAAATGGCCTTCAGTAGTTCTATTTTTTCTTTGTTGGCCCTGTTATTGAGCACTGCCGTGTTTTTGTTCCATTGACTACTGTGCTTTTTTTTCATTGAGTGCTGCTACAACAGCATATTAAATTTTTTTTTTTGCTCGTTTGTTTATGCAAGTCAAAGCAAATTGCAAATCCACTATATTTTGTTTTCTTATTTAAATTAGCAGATTGCAATCCGCTCACATTCCTTTGTAATTTGCTGCAGATTACTATTCCACAACACAATAGCACCATAAGTGACCTTAGCCACTCTTTTTCTTCGGATTGTGGATTCAAGCCTCCTCTTGTCTTGAACTCAACGAATATCAGTTCGCACTGATCCCTTTATTAAATATCTTGGATTGTGACTCCATTGTTCCACCAATCAATTCACCGTCCGAATATTTTCACGATGCACAAATGAAACAAGGTCAACTCTATTCACGTGAATGCCATAGCTTTTTCTATTTTTTTTTTCCATTTTGAGGTAGTAATATTTTTCATCCGAGGCATGTCATACGTTGGAACTTCGATGAGATATTTTGATAAGAATAATTTAAGGGAGCATCTACTGATTTTTAGAATGGAGTTTATTTTTAATATAACCGTACACATAATTAACAAAAAAATCAGTATATATACCTGGGTGAATTTCATAGAACCTGGTGTATATGATGCACGTGATGTGATACATCTTCATGTTGGTGCTCTTGGAGATTTTATTTCTTTATATATATATATATATATATATATATATATATATATATATATATATATATATATATATATATATATATATATATATATTCTCTGGATGCCTTCTTCCTCCACACCATTAATTGTTGTTGTTCTTCCTTCTTCTATCGGTGTGGATTTAACAACTTTAGCATCGCAACCATAATTTACCATTTTTTATTCTTCCTCGCTTAAATTGGTGATGCCCTTATCACTAGCAACAAGTCCCTCTATGCAACAGGTCTGCAACCCTCCAAGCGTTAGGTCCCACACTGAACAACAGGTACTCCCATTCAAGGGAGAAGAAAATTCCTTATTGGTGCCTTCCTCCAGGTGGAAAAAGGCACCGTTGTATTGGACTGATTGTAGGCACTCTCTTCCTGGTGGGAAGTAAGTGCCTTTTCTGCTTTTCCACACTCCTAATTGCAGGGCACAAAATGTCACATCTTTTAGGACCAGTTTAAGCCGATTCCACCTACATATCATGCTCATGGTTGTGTCCTATGAAACTACACACACAAAAATTGGAAAATAGGAATCATGCATGTGCCTGAGGCCCTATCTCTTATGATGCCTTCATATTGCATTAAGAGGGATGATTACTTGCAAATACGAAAGCAAGAAAATAGGAGTCATGACTACGTGCCTATTAGGCCCTGGCTCTCAGGATGCTTGTAGCTTGCATTCGATTCATGATTTCCTACAAAGCAATAAGAAAGCAATTTTTATGCTAAGCAAGACACATTCTATGCATTTTTTTTAATTGGGAGAATTCACATTTTTTTTTTATGAAGGCACCTCTAATGTATGCCATCAAGGCACCTCGTCACTTATTTCTCTTTTTTTTTGTCCCTTGTGCCATCGCACCACCTAGGTGCGGGAAATGGATCAAGGAACCCTAGATGTCAAGGCGTTTGCTTGTTGTGGAAGGTGCCTGCTTGCTATGGAAGGTGCCTTCAATGTATGGCACCTTCTTGATGCGGAAGGCACCTCCAATGTATGGCACCTTATTTATGTGGAAGGCGCCTCCAATGTATGGCACCTTCTTCATGCGAAAGGTGCATTCTTGATGATCAAGGCATATTTCACTTCATTTTTTTTTTTTTCATGTATCCTCCTCTCTTTTTTTCTTTCCTTTTTTTTCTCTCTTTTTTTTCTCTTTTTTTTTCTTTCTCTTTTTTTTTTAACGAATGATTTAACATTCATCCAAGCTACTAGTATGGTATGGGGTCTCCCCCATGCCGATTTCTAATCCACTCTCGTAAATGTGAGGCGATTGTTAATGGAACTCACTGACCATTACTAGAACATTGTCTCAGCACTCTACTTTGTACGTGGTGTAGCATCTTTGACTTCACTCATCATTTACTCAGGTTGTAACAGTCACACAACTTGCAACAAAAATTTCTCAAAGTTTCATAAGCACCTTGGACTGGAAGCCTTTCACTTGATCACGGTTACTTAGCCTACCTTTAGATGCTAATGTTGCCAAGGTAAAACTCTGCTAGCTTTCACCTTCTAGATTGGATGCTGCATGATCAGGTACATGAGATAGTTCGTATAGTGTTATTATAAACTCCATGTATAAATCTCAATTCATGAAATCTTCATAGACACCTCCTTATTTGTCTACATCGCACTTCATGTTGTCTTGCAAAACATAAAAGAAAAATCTAAACTAAAGGCATTAAAATAAAATTCTAACTATTTTTTTTTTCTTTTTAATTTTTTTCATTTTTTTTCATTATATATATAATTTTTTTTTTAATCTTTTGATTACTTCCAGGCTCCTCCCTTGCTTTATTTAGCGACCGGTTGGATATTTCTCATTTCCCTTCTGGACCAACTTGGTCCTAGGGAAAGAGGATACTTTCTTCAACAAGTAACAAAAATAAAGCTTCTATTTTTTCTCTCCCCTGCTTTATCTAGCTACCGATTGGAGATTTCTCATTTCCCTTATAGACCAAGCTGGTCCTCGGGAAAGAGGATACTTTCTTCCAAAAAGTAGCAAAATAAAACTCTATTCCTTTTTATTTGCTCTTAACTTTGGGCCATTTTCAACAGAAGATATATTTTTTTTCATGAACACAGTAAACAGTGTTCATTGTGATGTTGGTGGTAATAATGAAGGCGGTGTCTCCCCCATGCCTACATCGAAACTAGTCTTCTAAAAAATCATCAATTTAATTATCAACTAGTTTGATGTGTTGTAGCATGAGAAGAGCAATTTCCCCCTTTGACCTCAAAACCAATTTTTTTTTTTTTTCGACATAATGGTAAAATGTGCAGGCTGGAAAATGACTACCTACGGGTTGGCAAGTTGGAGAAAACATGGGATAGCAGTATTTAAAAAACACATGCTAGTTTTTCATTAACTAGGTTGCCTTAAGTGCAAGTGAAGAGCATACTTCATAACAAGATGTTCTTTTAAACATTTTCCTCTATCATTTTTTCTGCTATTAATTTCATCATTAAAAAACATTTACCAATACATTGCAAAAAGTTCAAGCCTGTAATATTTTTTTTTTAATTTAAAACCAAGCTTCTAGAGGCTCAATTTTTCAATGGTTTCTATATAAAAACACATCCCTAAAAATTTTCAATCAGATCTGGGTTGTGCTTATTTCATTGATTTCCTGAAACCATTAAATATATGAAGGAAATCCTTCAATGCCAGATTTTTCTAATTTTCTCAACAACATGTTTTTTTCCTACTTCTACACTTAATTTGGTACATCAGGTTAATTCCCATGTTTACCTGAGAAGCTATAAAATGCAAACAGTTGCCTATGGGATTTGGCTCTAACTGTGCTGACAACTATTTTTGGCCTTATAAAAAAGGCCCTTGGTGCACTCACGCTTCTCAGGTAAAAGATCTACAAGTAATTTTAAATAGATTTTTTATCTGACCTATAAATTAGAACACTACAGTTTAGAAAATCCCCGACAATGGTGCCAAAATGGTGAGCAAAAATTCATGTCCCAAAAAACATTCATTTCTCTTCCATAAATTATCAATCCGGTAAGTCCATAAACTTTTGAGTGTCATGCACAGTATATGCCTGTAGTTTTGGGGAATGAATTCTTTATGTACCTTATTTAGTTTGGTGGGGGATGTATGTACATTTTGATTTCATCCAAACTAAATAAACTAAGTGCAAAAAATAAATTACAAACTAAAATACTGGAAATGAAATTCAAAAAATAAGTGTACAGGAAAATAAATGTGCTGAATAGAAAACACACATCTAAATAAATAAAGCAATAAATATTATCTAAAGAAAACAAATAACAAAAATGAAACAGGGAAGGACTTCTATAGGGAGTGGGCCCAAGCTCCCGCAGATAGTCTGCCCAGCTAGCTACGCAGAGCTTGCTCAAATAAGAGGAATTGCACTCTTAATAAATTTGACAAGAAATAAAATAGAATAATTTCTCCATAAAATTAATCATCATTCTCCCAGGGAAGACCTATGCATTTATACAACGCACAACCTTCCTCTGTTACAAATTTAGGAAAGTCTATTTTAGACTTGCAGTTACAATAGATATGCAATGAATATTGCATCCATTCAATTATAACAACCATATATTAATTAAAATAGTCACACACTAATTTTCCCTCTTGCAAGATAAATCAGGCGTGTTTTGTTTTATCATAACAGAACATGTCTAGCAAAAAATAATGGATACGTTATTCTATTTTAGTAATATTGCATAAAATAGAATATTTCCCACATTGATCGCTAGAAAAATTATTGCTCTTGGTTCATCCGTGAGTGTGAAAGAATAATGCTCACGTTACAAAGGTATCCAACCAATAAAATAATAGAAGTGTTCATTCTATTTTAATAATAGTAAATAAAATAAAATATCTCCTTTTTGTCTTCACGTGCAACCTCCTCCTTAGCCCATTGGTCAATCGGTCAAAGCTGGCTTGGTCAATCTTGCAAAGTATGGAGGCATGGAGGCGCCTTCTTCATGAGGAAGGTGCCTACTTTTGTTGGGCACCTTCCTTATAAGGAAGGTGCCTACTCCTACTGGGCGCCTTCCTTGAAGAGGAAGGTGCCTACTTCTGTTGGGCACCTTCCTTGAGGAGGAAGGCACCTACTTCTACTGGGCGCCTTCCTTGAAGAGGAAGGTGCCTACTTCTGCTAGGCACCTTCCTTGAGGAGGAAGGCACCTACTCTCATGCCTTAGTCTCTGAAAGCAAAAGTATGCCAGGTCCAAGTGGATGTAGATTGGAAAACACCATATTAGTAGCAAAACCTACATTTATACACAATTCCCATTAAAAACATCGATCAAGCATAATATCATTTCTTTTCTATCAATTATATGCATAAGTTATATAAAAATGCATCTCACATGCTAATTAAACCAATAATGATGCCTCTTAATAGTGTATAAAAATGTACATTTTTGGGACTCATCAATCCTTGTGCTCTATAGGCATCCATTTTCCCCCTAATAATTGCTTAATTTGTGGAGATTTATTTCCTAATTCAATGTGGTCTTGGATTGAAATGGGGATCTAGCCTATGGAAATTTAGAAGATCACCTTTGAGCAATATATTTTTCTTCTACTAGCCTAGCCAATCCCATTGCTTGCATCATGGATTATGATTAAAAAAAAATTACCCTAGTCTTGATATCATCCTTCAACTCATTGATAAAACAACTTTGAAAGAATATTTCACTCAAACCCATTATCCTATTAACCAACTTCTTAACCTGATTATGATAGTCACAAATAATAGATATTTGCTTCAATGGTATTAAAGTTGTTGTAAAGTCCTCATCCTCACTATGGTCAAGATGAGTGAGTAGTATTTCAAATTCTTCTTAGGAAATGTCAAGAGTCATATGTTGCACCCACCAGTACCATTGAAGGGATTTGAATTCAAAGGATGATATTATGATCCATAAGTATCGAGGTACGTTGTGAAACTTGAAAAATTCGTTTGACTAGCACAACCAACCATCAGGGACCTTTTAATTAAACTTGGAAAAGTCTTAACTTGGGTATTTTATACAAGGTATTATTATTAAAAAGAGTATTGTGTCTCCTCTTCTATGTTTTTGAAGTCAGCGTTTCCTTAAATTCTAGCATGGTTAATATGATGGTGTGCTTGAATGGATCCTCTTAAACACCATTCAACCTAATATATTTTTCATCAATTCTTATTTTGAATTTGATCTTGTTGGCATTTTTGCCACATTAAAATTTTGTTAAAGTTTTGCCCACATATGTAAACATTTTTGCTAGCAAAATCTATTTTGTGCATTTTTGCCACATTAAAAATGTTTGTTGAAATTTTTCTAAGTGTTTGATGGGTGTAGTTTTGGAAAAAAATCAAGTGAAATTCATTTTCGCCCCCAAGTGCATCGAAATGCATTTTCACCCCCAGGCGCAGCGAAAATATTTTTTGGGCAAGTTCACAGTGAAATCACTTACTGAGAATTTTGCTGGCAAAATCACTTTGCTAGATGTTTTGCTCCTATTTATAGCAAAATTCCTTTTTGCTTCATTTCTCAGTGAAATTCGGGTAGTAGTCACAATGAAATCGCATTTCCAAGATGAGCTCCACTTTTGGTAGTGCAAGCTCCTCCTAGGAAAAGTCATAGCAAAGAGGTAGTTTCGAGTGAAACTCCCTTTTCGCCCAATGTTGGAGCAAAACTTCCTTTTTGTCCAATGTTGGAGCGAAACTCCCTTTTCACCCACTATTGGAGCGAAAATCCCATTTCACCTAGTTCTCAAGCAAAACTCCTATTTTACCCAATTCTCAAGCGAAACTCCCATTTCACCCACTTTTGGATTCAAACTCCTATTTCACCCAATTTTTAGTGAAATGCTCATTTCACATAGTTTTTCAGTGAAATACATTTTTGAGCATGTCCCGAGCAAGAATGTTGGCAAGAGCACGTTCCAAGTGCAAGTCCAGGTGAAAGCCCATTTCGGGCATGACTTGGGTGAAATTATGATGAAGGCCCATTTCGAGCGTAACTTTGAGTGAAAGCTCATTTTGGAAGCAAACACCATCACCCCAATGTTTTCAGTGAAGGTCTTCTTTGGAAAAGGATCAAAGCTAGTAAATTCAATTCCTATGGTGACGTAATTGATATATCTGGGATCATTATTGAATAACTATTGAGTTTAAGTATTGCACCCTTGACTCTGGTGTAATCTTGTTTATTTTTGAGGTACTTTCCACTTTAGTGGATATTCATTTTGAAGGCACCGTCATAAATATTTAAAGTGGATCGATGATTTCCACCAAATCCCCAATATACCATGTGACAAAATCGCTCGATACTTTCCAATGTGTTTGTTGATTTATTCATTGTTTGTACCAAGGAGGAATTGCTGCTATTCGATATTTGATTAGCCAACATTTTATTTAATAAGCATTTAATTTTGGAGGCAAAATCCTCTATAAAAACTAAGAAACTTGATGTAAAAAAGAAGGATAGACACTCAACCAAAAAACTCTTTGAGTTTAATTCTTTGCATCAATTGAAAGATTGTTGGCTCTGGTTCTTGGATCAGTGGTGTATGCAATTAGTTTTTGCCTATAATTTCTGTTATGTTCATGGTCTTTGTTAGATAAGTTTAAATTCTACATTTGAATTTATTTCTTGATAAATAAGTGAATGTTGAAATGTTTATTGGAAGTTATATTTGCAAGTTGTGAATGGTTCCTATGTTTTTTCTTTCTGTTACATGCTGATTAAAACTTGATTTGGATTTTAGCTGCTAGTTTATCCCAACTTTATGTTTTTGTCTTACAACCATATTTGCCATCTCTTTATGTTAATATCTCACCCTAAGCTTTACACTGATTGTTAGATTAGTACAAAAACCAACCCTATCTGGAGATTGGCCCGAAGGACATCTCTTTCCTTCGGCATTTCAATATTGGTCGGGTCTAGGGTGCACATATATTTTGTACTTAGGTATATTAATGACCAATAGTTTTTGGCACACTTGGTGGGACACTAAAATTTCCACTTTAAGCAGTAATAAGATTTGATATCCATATTTTATTGTTTGATTAGAACATCTGGCAAATCGGTTTTACCTAGAATCCTCCAAATGTGAAGTTGGTAAAAGCTTTACTTCATGATCATAAGATCGAAGGCCAAAAATTCCAAAAATATCATTCAGATCTTTGATCTTAACACCCAAATTTTAGGAGGGCATCCTAGACTAGTCACTTCAACTATTCCATTAGTTGCAACATCTTCACAGGTAGCTGGTGTGTTTTCTGTCACTTCATGTCCTACTAGAACTGCTACTATATTTCCTCCTTAAGAAGACACTCTGATTCAAATGGCCTAAAATCCACCACCACCACCAATATAGTTTCCAACCTAGAATAATTTCGAAGCTTTGAATTTGTAAGCTCAGAATCCTATCCTGCAAGTAGCATTGAAGACTTTGCTTACTTACGATGGTACAGGAAAAATATCTTATGAGCATATCCAAGATGTGGCTTCTCTAGAAACCATTCATAGAATTATGGATGATGTCATGGTAAAATTGCTCATGCTCTCTCAAATGGAAGCTACTTTACTAGTACCAATCTTTACAGCCTGCCACTATCGCCACATGGGACCAGTTAGTTGAATTATTGATAAAAGGGTTCAATGAATAGGTGGATCCTTTTTCTCTATTGCATCAATTTACTACCATTCAAAGGCATTTTTAGGAGGAAATTGTTGACTTAAATGTTAGGTTCATTCAAACTTAGAAAAGAGTCCCTAATGGTCTCTGATCAACTCCTAAACAAGCTGCATTTTATTACCTTTGAGCCTTTAATTATAACATTAACATGACCATCCATAAATCCAACATTGATACATTCTCGACCTTATACTCTACTGTAAAAAAGGCTAAGGCTGATTTGATTGCTATTGGTAAGCTTCCACCAAATATTATGATGCCTATATTTTTGAATCTCCCACAATATTTGTATTCCAACACATCTTCTTAGTCCTTTCCAATGTCTCCCATGTATTTGATACCTTCATGGAATATGAGTTAATCTCAAACCTTTACAGTTTCTATCCTATAATTGCCTACTCCATCCATCCTACAACTACCTACCTTGGTTCTATTCCTAGCACTACCATATTCACTTGTACCATTTCTATTACCAACTCCTCCAGCACCTTCAAATCCTAATTCTAAAGAGAAGTTGTTGAAATAGATGCAATCAATGAACTCAGCTATAAGAGCAATGAGCAATGAGATCACAGTTATTAAGAAGAAGCAAGCTGAGAGAGATTTCTAGCCTAGGATATTTCAACCTCTGCAAATCACCAAAGAGCAAGTAGCTTTGACTAGTAAGATGCCTAAGAGGAATTCGATCGTATTGACGAATGAAGAAGTTGATCCATCGAAGAAGACGTATTGGTGCTCTACTTGCAATGATATGCATGGAAAAAAATGTGTATGACTCATCTAAACTACATGCATATATTGGTAGATATTTATTTCAATGATCAGATCAATATGATTACAGAAGCTGATTATAATTTCATGGTCCCTTTCAAAGAACAAGTTTTAATTCTCACAAGAGTTAGAAGAAAGCTAGTCACAGTAGATCCAATTGAAATGGAGCCATTGAAGATACCTACTGACCCAAAGGTGTAAAATGAGAAAAAATAAGCACAAGCAAAGTGCATGTTCCAGCACCCAATCCATATGCACCTATCCTATTAAAATATATCTTACCTCTATGAGTGAAAGAAATATTGCAAGAAAATTCTCACAAGCGAAATCTAAAATAGAGGAACAAGCTAGAGAAAGGCTCAAGTACCCATCCTTGACCAAGCATCAGGGGGTAGAAGCCACACAACAATATTGGAGCAAGTATGAGACTGTCAATGAAGGAAGGGAGTTCAACGCATCTACATACAACATTTTTGAGGAGCTAAAGAATATTCCTACCAAGGTTAGTCTTTATGATGTATTGCAATTGACTGGATAAGTCAACTTGTTGCAAGAATCATTGAAGTTTATTAAAGACAAGGGAAAGAATCCTAATTAGACTATTTTTTCTCAAAAACTAACCACTTCAGCTATTGGAAAGAATAGGCCACCCCCTTTCTACTTGTCTCTTAGGATGGAGGGTTGGATTGTGTATAATTGCATGATCAAATTTGGCATCGTGACAACTATCATGCCAAAAGTAGTTTGTGACATTATGGGTATGGAATATACTAGAAGCAACCTTGGCATTTTGCAGTTAGATGGAACTCCTACAAGAATAGTAGGATTCATCAAAGATATATTGATTGTGTTGCATAAAATGCCTCTAAATCATTGTGATCCAAGAGGTGGTTGTCATTGATCTAAAGACGTATTTTAGTATGTGCTTCTCAAGAGAGTTCACTGCCAAGTTGGGAGGCTATCTTTCTTTGTATTATTTACATCTGGGCATTCCTTTAAAAGGGAAAATAATCTGAATCTATAACAATAAGCCTTCTACATGATGACTAAATATTAGAAGAATTAGATTTAATGGAAGAATTTTTGAATGAGCTTTGTATAGAAGATGATTTTTCAATACATGATTTTAATTCCATGATGGAAACTAATATTGGTTTTTACTCCATTACTAAGCCTAAAAAAGGTTGAAGTGAAGGTGTCTGATGATCAAGCTCCTATTCCAGATCAATTGTGGAAGCTCTACTTTGATGGCATGAGATGCAAACATAGTGTAGGAGCAGGGATAATTATCATTTCTCCTTTTGGTATATGTTAGAATATTCTAATGTGCATTATGCCTTCACATTGACACTCGCTCTTGACATTTGTCATGTTATCATATAGGCTTATGCCTATATATTGTAATCTTGTGTATCAATAATATATCTCATATTTTCCCATTACCAACATTTGGTATCAGAGCTCTAGGTGTTCTCTACCCTTGTGAGCTTGAGTAGGGATTTCCCTTATGGAAATCCTCCTCCTCCCTCTTCCATTCCTCATTTTTTTTAACTTCCCCATTTTTTTTCTTCATTTTTTTTAGCTCCCCAATTTTTTTGAAAACTAGGAAGTGTGCTCTACATTCTTGGATGGATCAGAAACCAAAAGTTGGAATATTAAATGGCTACCATTTTTTTTTTAAATTGAGTTATTGAGGAGGTTAAACTTGTTTTGTATCCATCCGCAAAAGTAATTTCTCCACAAAGTAATGAAAAATATAATACTATTTGTTTTAAGGGCATTTACAAAGAGGTCATATCAACTAGTTAATGTTTCAAGATTATTGGCTACCAAGTCTGATATTTTATTTATCTAGAATCTAAAGTCTACTTACGAGTAGATTGTGTTTAAGCCATTTTTTTAAGTTTTTCTGACAGGCAAACTAGAAAAATATAGGAGGTACTTTTAAGCTGTTGGGAGTGATTTTAATTTGATGGAGATCATTGGGTTAATCTGCTACTAAAAATTAATCAGAACCATGTGGTGTAGATGATGAAACTTCTGTGAGCAAAAGGTGTACAGGAGGTACACACTATTCTATAGATCTGAAGTAGGCACTCTAAAGCAACATCACAACACAAGAGCATAATAGATCTTTGATGCCATTAAAAACCATTAGGGGAAGCTAATACACAGGCATGGTGTTATTGATAGCCTGGAGCTCATTGTCAATGGTGTTACTCATTGTAATTTTTGGAGCACTAGTCATGTTTTTGTTGGCCTTCATGAGGAGATCATGTAGTTTAGTGGTGGCTATAATAGGTGGAGGCACATTTTTGAAGGTGGAGATAATATTTGGGGCTATTTTTTAGAGTTTCGATGGCACTAGAAATTAATCACCGAGTAACTATATAGAAAATGTTATTGAAGAAATAAAGTTTAGCAGCATGATTTAAGGTGATCTGCATGGGCATTATTTTTTGTGGACTGCATATTCTTAAAAGTCATTCATTGAAGATTAGATCAAATAGTAGTTGTGAGCTACATGGCCAGTAAATCAAGTCAGATGGTCTACATCGTGTTCACAATAATGTTGCCCTTCTACAAAGATATAAATGCTTTGGTCACCATTGGAGTTGAATGAGCACAACATAATTTATTAGTTTATAGTCTCTGGTTGAAGCAACACACTACAAAGTGGTAATTTTAATGTGAACAATATGTCCCCTCGATGAAGTATCTACACCTTCACTAGAATTTCCACTGTCATATTTGCAATTGCCAATGTCGTGTTTGCATGGAAAAATTACTAGATGTTGAGCTAGAATGGGGTTTCTTTACTTCGTCGATGGGTGGTACAAAAATTTGTATGAGAGGAAAGAGCATCGATCCAAATGCATTGGTCATAGTGAAGGGCAAGGAGATTGCACCCCCTGAGCGAAGGAGAAGATGCAATTTCCACGATGTGAACCTATCACTGATGATATTGCTGCCCACCATGAGCCAAAAATATTATGAGTAGACATCATCAATGGGTTACTGTGTTGATGCAGTCATTTATGTTGGGGTACGACATTCCTAGGCATTTTCTAGAGTTAATCAACGTTGAGAAGATCTAAAAGTTGAGATTTGGATCTTGTAAATTCCAGGTACTATTTTCTTTTTTGCGTGGATCATCGATGGTGGTGGCACTATTTTCATCATGAGGGTACCATGCTACGATGTTTCAACTTAGTACTTTGGACTTTGCCAAGTAAATTTTTGCGTATTGCTATCATGATAGTACGTCCACAGATGTAGCCACGACAAGATCGAGATAAGCCAAATCAAGTCCTAATTATAGAGCAGTGCATACCAACAATATTCGATCATCGGAGGAGATTGTTGAAGGAGATTCCATCATCAGAGGTGAGAAGGACATTGCGCTAGCATGGTGTTCCTTGCAGCGTGGTGTTTCCTATAGCGTTCGAATCTCATGAAAATCTTCATATATGAACATGAAACATGGTAGTGTCATTATGGTGAATCACATATTTTTCATGATGGGTGCAGTCACACTTAATACATCGACTACCAATGGGTATTTTTGGAGGCTCCCCATGGGGTCAAGTGCTGCTAGTAGTGGTGCCACCTTCCATGGCATACGTGCTTGTCAAAGTTTCATTTGTGGGGGTTGTAGCTGGTCATATGGAGGTAGGTTATTGTGAATCATTAATTTTTTTGTGATAAGTTACATATTGGGCACCTGTAGACACCAAAACAGCACCAATCCGATTATGTGACTGCAAACACTGATCGCATTGACACACACAGCCTTCAGGGCAGCCCTCAGAGGTCAAACAGTGGTCCTAGCCACTTACACAACAGTTTTGGAAGGTCAAAAAGTAATTTGGCACCTCCAGACATTCTGCTTCAAATCCGCCGTCAGGCCCTTTCTTTTGTTTTATGTCACGATATCGCGACGTCGCGATATCGCGACAACCTTCCACCTTTGCGCCAGGGTTTTGTTTGTTTGTCGCGATATCGCGACATCGCGATATCGTGACAACCTTCCACCTTGTGCCATAGTTTTGTTTGTTTGTCGTGATATCGCGACATCGCGATATCGTGACAACCTTCCGCCTTGTGCTAGGGTTTGTTTGTTTGTCACGATATCACGACAACCTTCCGCCTTGCGCCATGGTTTTGTTTGTTTGTTGCAATATCACGACGTCGCGATATCGCGACCCTTTGGGTTTTGTTTGTTTGTCGCGATATCACGACGTCGCGATATCGCGACAACCTTTCGCCTTGTGCCAGGGTTTTGTTTGTTTGTCGCGATATCACGACAACCTTCCGCCTTGCGCCATAGTTTTGTTTGTTTGTCACGATATCGTGACAACCTTCCGCCTTTGCGCCCTGGCTTCTTCTTGGTGTCGCGATATCGTGACAAACTCCTGCCTTTGTGCCTGGCTTGACGTTAAACAAATAAAGGTGGACATTAAACAATGAAAGTGGACATTAAACAAATAAAGGTGGACATTAAACAATTGGTAGTGGAAGTCAATCAATTACGGCTCCTTGCCTCACATGCGCGCGAGTGGACGACCAGTGAACTGTCACGCAGACAAGCATGGGCAAGCCAGACAGGAAGAATTTCCCCCATCACGCACTAGCATGAACACCAACTGGCATCCCTGCATGCCCATAACAACTGCACCCTGGGAATTCTATAAATTGTAGAGTTCTCTCACCAAGGAGAAAAAGAGGAAAAAGGAAGAAACATTTGGAGCAGTGAAGCCCTACCCGTTTATCACCAGACGCTCTGCCTTCGATTCACTTTTACCGCATCCGTGATCTCTTCTGCAAGGGAGGTCATTGGGTGTTTATGGAGAATGTGAATCCGGATCCATGGATCTATCAATTTGCCGACAAAGCTTACCGTTCTATTTTTATTTCTTTTGCATAATGACTTTGGGATTTTGATTGCAAGCATACTTCACCAGGTGTTGCAATCTGTTGTTTTAATCATCTTCTGCATGCATGTTTTGTTTGTTTTAACACAGGTGCTACTAAACTCTTTTTGTTGTTTCTTTGAATGCAGGAGAAGCGGCAAGGATCGAGGACTCTTCAACACAAGCGGCGGCAACACTTTGGCCCGCCCATTTTACATGTGGGCACGCGAAAGGAGAACTATTAAAGACGATTGTAACTAAAACATGCTAACGCTCCTAGCCCCGGGAAGGGGAGGAGATGGATTGTAACTGAATCTAGAATCATATTAATAAAAAGGGCTGTGCTCCTGCTTTCCCCTTTTACGTTTGGTGTTGATTCGATTACATTCGTTGTATTTCATGCATCTAGTTAGCTTTGTTTGTATTGCATCTTAGTATTGTTTTTCTTCCAGAATCTCATGTTTTCAATGGCGATCATGGTGGGACCTCTGTCCTCTATTTTTTTTTAGGTTAGATTTTTGATCTGAAATTGCTTGTTTTGATTACAGGTACCTATTTTTCAATCATCATACTGTTATTCGTTTCTGCCAGTGACGATTACATAATTGGGATTCGTTTCACCCAGGGACGAATAGGCATTTGTCTCACCTTGGAACGAATACGGTTCTGATATTCGCCTCACCCAGGGACGAGTATATTTCTGTGCATTTTTTAGAGCAGCCAATCGAAAACATCCTTTCGGGCAGAGAAGAGGTAGGGGTTTTTAACAAGCCTCTGTCAAATTTTTGTTTTCCGATTTCTGGTTTTCAGTTTTTGTATGGCTTAGGGAAAGTTTCCTTTTTGTTTGCCTCGTTTCAATTTTTGCAAATTAAAATGAACCCCACACATCACGTGGTTATTTAAACCAAGGAGCTGGTCGTAAAACCCTAGCCCTTGAGCAAGACCAATAGTGGATTTCATCACCACGTTGGCTTGGATATTTGCATTCATTTACCCCGATTGTCACTGTTGCTCGACGTAAATCCTGACGAAAGTTGACCGAGTGTCGTTGGGGTGATTCCCAACATGCGAGGATAAGTCTTCTATGGTAGGTGTCATAAATAGGACAATCCCCCTTCCGTACCGCCTACGTACCACGTACCATCTGCTCTCACGTACCTATAGTCTCCCTCTCGTAAGGGCGGGTATATAGAGAGGTTGGTATATCGGCCTGGCAATGGTATATCGAAGGGGCGACCATTTATGGGAGTCATAAGAGCCTTCATAATGCATTTAAATGTTCTTCAAAAGCTTTCAAAAACAAAAACAAAATCATCAAAACACACTAAAACTAGTTTAGGACACACCATTAATCTTTAAAAGAGATAATCATCGTTGTGTATGTGTGTGTTCTTTTCTGCTTAGTGTAACAAAAAAAAATCAAAAAATTCATAAACAAAAGATAAAAATCCACGCATTTTGTCACTCGATCCAAAAGCTCCAAGGATTCCCGCAATCGCTTGGTCACTCCAAAATGCCCCAAAGGTGTCCATGAACCCTTTGGTCAACCCAAAAGCACCCCAAAGGTGCCCATAAGTGATGCAAGAGCATCCAACAAAATATGGGAAATCTTATATTTTTCCCTAAATTTTAGTGCATCTTGTCGGGGCCATAACTTCTCAACCGTAGCTCCGATTGACGTGAAATTTTACAAGGAGCTAGTTGGGATATTTTTAAACAAATATAACTCCCTAGAGTTGTATTTCCCCAAAAAACCAGTTTTCGGGGCCAAATTCCATCATCTAGTGCCCCGAAATTAGGTTTTAAAATTGCTCACCTAATTTTTTATGCCTTTTGAGTTGTTCGAAGGTTAATCTCTCCTAATGTATTTAGAGTTAGGACTTGAAACTTTATTTATGGCTTATCTATTGTAAGAGGGATGCGCACCCCAATTTTGGGCCCCATCTGACTCATTTCAATTTTAGGGTTTTTAGAGAGACATCGTCATGGTGCTCACCCGCAGCCAAGCCCAATCACGGGCGGACGCTGTGGGGAATATCCAAGGAGGCACAAGTCACCTCCGGTATAGCCCCAAGGATTTGGTCATACCACCTTGGTGGCCTGACACACAAGGCAGACCCCTCCACACCTTAACAAAAAGGGACTATAGGGGCACCTCTTCGAGGGGCACTCTTGTTCAGCATAGCACCCAACACACACCCTTCCATGAGGGGTACATCCGTAGGAGAGCTCCCTTAGATGCTCGCTATGAGTGGTCACCACGCGATGAAGCGCTAGGTCAACATAGGGTTCGACGGGAGGAACCACATGATTACACTATCCCTCCTTCACCCCCTCTAGTTGTCAGGACTACAAGGACAAATCCAGAGCACAAGGCTCCTCAAGCGGGGTGAGCCAACGCCGCCCGTCCCTCTTTCACTTATGAAAGGGGGTACGAGGAAGACCACTACATTCCTCAAGAGCAATACATAGCATGGGAGCAATGCGCCCCCACGCCTGCTAGCTATCAGGATCACCTAACTCAGCACACACCCTTCCATGAGGGGTACATTCATAGGAGAGCTCCCTTAGATGCTCGCTATGAGCGGTCACCGTGCGATGAAGCGCTAAGTCAACATAGGGTTCAACGGGAGGAACCACATGATTACACTACCCCTCCTTCACCCCCTCTAGTTGTCAGGACTACAAGGACCCCTCCAGAGCACAAGGCTCCTCAGGTAGGGCGAGCCAACTCCGTCCGTCCCTTTTTCACTTATGAAAGAGAGCACGAGGAAGACCCCTACCTTCCTCGAGAGCAATATACAGTGTGAGAGCAATACGCCTCCGCACTTGCTATCTATCAAGACCACTCACTAAGGCCAAAGCCCCGAGGGAATGCTGCTACCCCCAACAGAGGGAGGCGGCTTATAGAGATCTCGGATCACCATGACCGAGATAGATATGTAGGAGAGGCATCTAGCCCTTCTAGACATGAGACGGTAGGACAAACTATCTTAGAATCTGCCGAGCATATCGCACATCGGATGCAACTTGCGCTACTTGAGCTAGAACGACAATAGTTAGAGCAATGGTATCTTCAAAATCAAGAGCACCTTCAGCGCCAGAAGGATGAGTTGTTCCAACACACTATGCAGGAGAGGACTCCAACCCCTCACATGCATAAGACAAAACATTATGAGGGACACAACCCCTGGGGGCGAGACAGGTCATCGCGACCTTATCAAGCACTACCCCCAATGCCTCCTAGACAGGAGCGGGAGGCTACTCCCTCGATTCCTCAGACACCCACCCAAGTTCATGGGCCACCCTCAGAAATCCCTCAAGAAGCCTCTAAGGAATCTGAGCAAGAAAAAGAGTGGACTGAAATGCACTACCAAGGCAGGGGGTGCTATCCAGCTACCCCTCCATAGGCCCCACGTTCCTCAACAGGAACCAACCAAAGCGGAGGAGCTCAAATCCCCCGATACGTGCAATGCGCTACTAGAGCGCTTAGAGTCGATCGAGACCAAGACTTTGGGACCCCAAAATCCCAACTTACAAGAGGTTCCTTTCGAGGAAGATCAGCCTCTGACCATAGAGATACCTGATGATGCGGTCTCCCATGTCTCAGAATCGCCAGATTCTGATGAGCCTGATTCGCTAAGCAAAGACGAGTCAGAATGCGAGGTAACACCATGGGACTCGATCGAATTTGACATTAATCATTCACAAATGATTCCCATGGATGACTACCAAGAGAGCTTAATGGAAATATTCCCCTTAGAGGCGCCAATCGAGCAAGCACCACATCAAGGCAATCAGGTCCCCCCGCAACAAGCGAAACAACCCCATGGGGACCACATCAATCTGCTCAAACAAGAAGAGCCTCACATATCACAAATAGTTGTTGGAGCCAACAAAGGCCTTTGGATCTCTGACAGTGATTATAAAGACGACACAGAGATGGCCCACCTTAATCACATGCGACAACATCAACACCCCATGCATATGGATGATGCACTTCAACAGCTAAACATAAGGCTAGGGCATGAGTGGCACGTTAACCTAGCGTAGTGCAACCAACTGTTGAATCCGCCACTTTGGGCATATCAAGAACAACTTCTGCCCAGAGACCTCATAGCAACAACAGTGCCAAAGGCAGACCCTATCCTTTTATCTATACATAGGGCCGATCCATTCATGCCAATCCCTCCAGAGCTAGATTCGGAGCACAAATATCATCAAGCTGGGGGTACATCTATCCCCTGAAAAGCTCCAAGGATTACCGCAATCGCTTGGTCACCAAAAAGCCCCAAGGATTATCACAATCACTTGGTCAAACCAAAAAGCCCCAAGGATTATCACAATCACTTGGTCAAACCAAAACCCCCTCCCAAAAATCAAGGATTATCGCAAATCACTTGGTCAAACCAAAAAGCTCCAAGGATTCCTAAATCACCTTGGTCAATCCCAAAAATGCTCCAAGGATTATCACAATCACTTGGTCAAACCCAAAAGCTCCAAGGATTATCAAATCACTTGGTCAAAACCAAAAAGCTCCAAGGATTATCACAATCACTTGGTCAAACCAAAAAGCCCCAAGGATTATCATAATCACTTGGTCAAACCAAAAAGCTCCAAGGATTATCACAATCACTTGGTCAAACCAAAAAGCCCCAAGGATTATCACAATCACTTGGTCAAACCAAAAAGCTCCAAGGATTATCACAATCACTTGGTCAAACCAAAAATCTCCAAGGATTATCACAATCACTTGGTCAAACCAAAAAGCTCCAAGGATTCCTAAATCCCTTGGTCAATCCCAAAAGCTCCAAGGATTATCGCAATCACTTGGTCAACCCAAAAGCTCCAAGGATTATCAATCTCTTGGTCAAAACCAAAAAGCCCCAAGGATTATCACAATCACTTGGTCAAACCCAAAAAGCCCCAAGGATTATCACAATCACTTGGTCAAACCAAAAAGCCCCAAGGATTATCGCAATCACTTGGTCAAACCAAAAAGCTCCAAGGATTCCTAAATCCTGTCCATAAGGATAACCCTTGGTCACCCCCAAAGCTCCAAGGATTATCGCAATCACTTGGTCACCCCAAAATGCCCCAAAGGTGCCTACAAACCCTTTGGTCACACCAAAAAGCTCCAAGGATTATCGCAATCTCTTGGTCAACCTCAAAAGCTCCAAGGATTATCACAATCGCTTGGTCAAGAAAATCCAAAAAAAAAAAAATTCAAAAACAAACAAACAAAATCTACATCTCAATTTCATGCATACTTCCAAAATCAAAAATACAAAAAAAAAAATAGTTGCATTAGGCATCACATCCATGTTTGTTGATCACACAAGGCAAAAGCACCATAGACTGTCATTACTTGGCAAAACCACCACCTTTTCACATTTTCCACTTTGAACAAAAGTACACCAAAATAAACGCCAATCACCATTTCACCATATCATAAATCAGTTGTCATCTAAACATATCTAGAGTTTTCGTCATTCAGTTGTCTTTAGGTTTCTAGCCAAAACTGTACAAAAGTCAAACCGATGTTACAATGGTAGAGTTTTACTTGAAATACACCTTGTTACGTAGCATCCCATCACAAATTCAAAAACACATAAAAACAATTCCTAAGTTGTGTCAATGAAGGATGAAACCTGTAAAGCAATTCAGGATACCAAACAGCGAAAATATTATCTCGCTCATCCCCCTATGCGAATGACCCCAGGAATGCTGAGAGTTGGCAAAAGGACAAGAATCTTCCCTACCCAATTCCCCAAGAATCCCAAGTCCTCAAAACATTGCAAAAACATCAAAAAGTTGCACAAGTCAATACTCCAAACATTGACGTCAAATCCCACAAGCAATAGTGATTCTCATCACTTCAAAATTCAAATCCCTTGCTCAAAAAGAAAAAAACAAAAATAAACAGTGATTTTCATCACTATAAACGAGCAAGTATCCCAATACAAATGAAGAAAAGAAGGGAGTCGAACTTGAATCCCTGGAACTCTCAGCATTCAAAAGGTCATGAGGTGAACCTCGAGTATCGGTTTGGTGGATAACCTATCGGTCACTGGCGGAAAACCTCCCGCATGACGATATATCTGTCACATTTACTTGTGTGCAGATCAATGTTTGCATGTGGATGAGCTAGCTTATGGTCTCCTAGATCGCAAAACAGATTAATCCGACAAAATACAACAAAGGAGTTAGTGGAACTAATTAGGTGATCCTCGATACAGGTTTGGTTGAAAGCCTATCTGGCATCGGCGGTATCCCGACAAATACCACATAAACAAACTCAATTGCACACACAAGGATGCGAAATAACTTGGTCAAAAACAAGCGCGATTCATACCTTGGTCAGACATCTTGTAAGATAACGGTACAGTCTTGGCTAGTTAGTTAAAACAGCTGAATCTCAGAAAAACCTAGCTACATTCTACGCCAACCATTGCATATAATCCATTCCTATATCGCCATACAAAAAGAAAAAAAAAAACAACATATATACACAAAAAAGCATTTACCACAAGCAATCACCAAGTACATAAAGCCATAAGTCATGTATAGTCTATGGTGCCAATGTAAGGTTATCAACAAATCATTTCATCCATTCCATTACTTATCATATAAATCAACAACATGCGCATTTATCATACCATATGCATTCGTCACCATAAACATGCATCCATCAACATCAATCATTGTGCATAACATAAAATCATGACATATACACAAAGCAAGAAAATCCAAACAACAAAAACATCACAAAAATGCAACACAAACAAACAGCAATAAACATTGCCAGACAAGAGTGCTCTTGCACTTAACCTCTTGGCATAGCAAAACTGATGTCGGGGTTTACATTGTCACTATCCTACTCCCTAAGAAGGCTACCATAGCCGGACCGCTCCACGGGAGGTCGGATTTTTGCCAATTTTAATCCCAAATGGCGTCACAAAAACAACAAAACAACAAAAACCACAAAAAATGCAACACAAAAACAAAGCAATAAACATTGCCGACAAAGTCTTCTCTTCATGTTTTTTCCTGTCGGTTTTTTCCTGTCCAAAATGCAACACAAAACAAATAACATTGCAAAGTGCTCTTTCACTTAACCTCTTGGCATAGAAAACTGATGTCGGGGTCGTAAATTGTCACTATCCTACTCCCTAAGAAGGCTACCATAGCCAGACCGCTCCCGGAGGTTGTTTTTACCAATTTTAATCCCAAATGGCGTCACAAAAACAACAAAACAACAAAAACACAAAAAATGCAACACAAAAACAAAGCAATAAACATTGCCAGACAAGAGTGCTCTTGCACTTAACCTCTTGGCATAGCAAAACTGATGTCGGGGTTTACATTGTCACTATCCTACTCCCTAAGAAGGCTACCATAGCCGGACCGCTCCACGGGAGGTCGGATTTTTGCCAATTTTAATCCCAAATGGCGTCACAAAAACAACAAAAACCACAAAAAATGCAACACAAAAACAAAGCCATAAGCATTGCCGGACACAAGTGCTCTTGCACTTAACATCTTGGCATAACAAAACTGATGTCGGGGCTTACATTGTCACTATCCTACTCCCTAAGAAGGCTACCATAGCCGGACCGCTCCACGGGAGGTCAGATTTTTGCCAATTTTAATCCCAAATGGCATCCCAAAATGGGTCAAAACCCACTCAAAAACAACAAATAAATGCAACACAAAAATAAAAGAAATAAAATTTCCGGACATCAGTACTCTTGCACTTAACCTCTTGGCATAGAAAATCGATGTCGGGGCACAAATGGTCGCTATTCTACTCCCTAAGAAGGCTACCATAGCCGGACCGCTCCATGGGACGACGGATTGTTGACACTTTCACCCCATTATGGCATCACCAAAAGGGTTTTTACCCACCAAAAATAGGTCCAAAAGTCGGAAAACTGCTTGCACATTCAACGGACAAACATCTGAAGACACCCTCACCTAAGTCATCTTGGGTCAAGCGACTCGTCGCTTTTCTCATGGCAGTCATTCCCTCATCGATTCGTCGCTTGAGGGGGTAGTCACACTTAGTCACCAATCAACAAACACACACCCAATCAAGGCAATGGCATGCATTCAAAGAATCATTGACAAAGACAATCACGCTCCTGCTTGGGGCGATAAACAAGCAACAATCACAAATCGATCAAACGCGATCAAACGCTTGGCATTCCCGAAGCATGAACTCAAGGTTCCCCCATGGATAAAAGGTTGCGCCCTTTGCCTATTCATGACTGATCAATGTCTAAGTTCAAGTCACACCTCACCAAAATAGGTTAATACTTGAAATCAAATTCCTTAGCTCGTCAGAAGCAAGGATTCAAGAATGCATCCCCTTTCCATGCTTGGGGCATCACAAGTTGGTTAGGTTACTAAGAAACCCTAATCATTAGTGCTTTGGTTATCTATTTTTGCTCAGCACTGCGTCACCCACAGCGCTTTCCAAAAAGGGGCATCTGTAGACACCAAAATAGCACCAATCCGATTATGTGACTGCAAACACTGATCGCATTGACACACACAGCCTTCAGGGCAGCCCTCAGAGGTCAAACAGTGGTCCTAGCCACTTACACAATAGTTTTGGAAGGTCAGAAAGTAATTTGGCACCTCCAAACATTCTGCTTCAAATCCTTGTCAGGCCCTTTCTTTTGTCATGATATCGGTACGTCGCGATATCACAACCCTTACGCCTTTGCGCCAGGGTTTTGTTTGTTTGTCATGATATCGCGACAACATTTCGCCTTGCACCATAGTTTTGTTTGTTTGTCGTGATATCACGATATCGCGACAACCTTCCGCCTTGTGCCAGGGTTTGTTTGTTTGTCACGATATCACGACAACCTTTCGCCTTGCACCAGGGTTTGTTTGTTTGTCATGATATCGTGACGTCGCGATATCGCGACAACCTTTCGCCTTTGCGCCCTGGCTTCTTCTTGGTGTCGCGATATCGCGATGTCGTGATATCGCGACAAACTCCTGCCTTTGTGCCTGGCTTGACGTTAAACAAATAAAGGTGGACATTAAACAACGAAAGTGGACATTAAACAATTGAAAAGTGGACATTAAACAAATGGTAGTGGAAGTCAATCAATTATGGCTCCCTGCCTCGCATGCACACGAGTGGACGACCAACGAACTGTCACGCAGACAAGCATGGGCAGGCCAGACAGGAAGAATTTCCCCCATCACGCACTAGCATGAACACCAACTGGCATCCCTGCATGCCCATAACAACTGCACCCTGGGAATTCTATAAATTGTAGAGTTCTCTCACCAAGAGAAGAGAAAAGGAAGAAGGAAGAAACGTTTGGAGCAGCGAAGCCCTGCCCGTTTATCGCCAGACGCTCTGCCTTCGATTCACTTCTACCGCATCCGTGATCTCTTCTGCAAGGGAGGTCATTGGGTGTTTATGGAGAACGTGAATCCAGATCCATGGATCTATCAATTTGCCGACAAAGCTTACCGTTCTATTTTTATTTCTTTTGCATAATGACTTCGGGATTTTGATTGCAAGCATATCAACATGCAGGTTTTATTTCATTTCACTCTCACGAATGCTTCATTTTAACACAGGTGCTACTAACTCTTTCTTTGTTGTTTCTTTGAATGTAGGAGAAGCGGCAAGGATCGAGGACTCTTCAACACAAGCGACGGCAACACTTTGGCCCGCCCGTTTTACATGTGGGCACGCGGAAGGAGAACTACTAAAGACGATTGTAACTAAAACATGCTAACGCTCCTAGCCCCGGGAAGGGGAGGAGATGGATTGTAACCGAATTTGGAATCATATTAATAAAAAGGGTTGTGCTCCTACTTTCCCCTTTTACGTTTGGTGTTGATTCGATTACATTCGTTGTATTTCATGCATCCAGTTAGCTTTGTTTGTATTGCATCTTAGTATTGTTTTTCTTTCGGAATCTCGTGTTTTCAGCACCTATTTGGAAGAAAATTATATTTTCAAATTGTAATAGGTTGAGTCTTTTTTTCTGTCGGAGAGCCTTATAGTTTTTCTCACTTTTGGAGGCTTTGTTGTGAACCGAAGATATTCGTATTTATAGTTGTTAGAAAGGTTTTTCTAAGATGGACACATTCGTGGTATCTAAATTTTATTTTGGGGCTATTTCATTTGTATTTTTTAGCTTCAAATATGATTGTATTTTGGAGTGCACTCTTGATTGAACCTGACACTCCCAAGGTATTTTGTATGTGATTCTTGTACCTAGTCACATTCTCTATAGCACCTAGCAGATTCAGTGGTTGGTTATCCATGCATTCTAGTAGGATGAGATGATAACCATAAGAACACTTACTCTAGGGACTATAGACATAGACACCCTAGACTCTATTTGAGGACTTTTTCGAATCAACTTTTGAAGACTACAAATGAAAACACTTCAGAAGATTCTCTTCTATTCTTCTTTCTTCTTCTACTCTATTTTAATTTTATGGCTCAATTTATTGTATTGAGTGCATTTTTGGAAGATACCAACACTCTCATATGGCTTGTTTTTCATTTGTATTAAGGTGCATTTTTGGCAAGACCGACACCTTCTATATTGAGTTCACCATGAGGGAGGATGATATTGAATCTTGTCAGTGATCTACGAGAGTAAACATACCTCAAGTATGACCTACAAAGGTAATAGACCCAGAAGTGGTTGAACTTGAGACAACACAAGATGATCCTGAGGCACTTAGATGGCTGACCCAAAGGCAATAGATCCAAGGAAGTGGCTAACCCTAAGGCAACATACTAAGATGTATACACCGTTGATCTAGCATTATTCATAGTTGGAGAGCCAAACGCAAAGAGCACGAGCCTAGACCAAATCATGTAATAAAGGAGGATGATAGGGTTCTTTTAGAAGTCAACATTAAGGGGGAATGTTACCTAATGTTGACTTATTTTTTTCTATAGTTAGGATAGTGCACATTAAGGGGGAATGTTAGAATATAATGTGCACTATACCTTGTTCTTGACACTTGTCATATTATTTTGACACTTGTCATGTTCTTCATATAGGATTATGCCTATATATTGTACTCATTTCATGTATAATTATATCACATATTTCCCATTCCCAACATTATGTTACCTAATGTTGATTTACTTTTTCTCTATAGTTACGATAGTGCACATTAAGGGGGAATGTTAAAATATTCTAATGTGCATTATACCTTCACCTTGACACTTGTTAGTTTCTCTTTATCTTTGTCATGTTATCATATAGGCGTATACCTATATATTGCAATCTTGTGTATCAATAATAGACCTCATCTTTTACCATTACCAAAATTTGGTATCAGAGCTCCAGGCGTTCTCTACCCTTGTGAGCTTGAGGGGGGTTTCCCTCATGGAAATCCCCCTTTGCCCCATTTTTCCCTCATTTTTTCCTCTCATTTTTCCCTCATTTTCCCCTCTCATTTTCCCCTCCATTCCTTCCTTCCTTATCCAAAAGGCTCAGCGAGTATGCTCTCCACATTTTTGGATCAAAAACCAGAAAGCCAATTGGAGAAAGAGAGGATTTCATGGCTGCCCCTAAAGCTTCAATGCTTGGGGCCATGAATTTTTTTGTCTATTTTTTCTTATTTTTCTTTGATGCAGGTATCAAGGTCAAAAAATGGAGCAACCATTAAATTGCTGACTAAACAAAGTGTACGACCAAAAAGGCGTGCACCCAAAATATTGTAATTGCATAAACAAAGTAAAATTGATATTCAAACACATAAATGGACAAAACAAATGAAAATTACAAGAAATGCCTCTATTATTCCATTAAAATCAATAAGTATCTTATTACAAGTAAGTCCCTCTTAGGGATACTCTATTTGATACACAATTACAATTATTTCAATTCCCCTCAGGGATGAAATGCACTATCAAGCCCTTAAGGTGACACAAACTGCTCTAGGGTGGAGTGAATCCTCTTCTTTGCATTGAGAAAGTAAATGAATGGTTGTAGCTCCTTAAAAACCTATTTCCTATGATAAAGAAACAACACAAGAATGTCAAAAGCATAGGAAGCCTCTCATGATGAGGCCCTTTAAAGACAAATAGCATGAAGATAGCATAATGACATAAAATCAAGAAAATACGTATACTATGCTAAACATATGCAAATCCTATCAAGATTGATGGAAATATGTAAATGAAGAGTACAACTATCAATCTATGGAATCAATTACTTGAAATGAAGCATTATAACATGAAAATAAGCCATTAATGTCTAAACTACTATGATGAGAACAAGTTAGTAAAAACACTAATTATGTTGGTCAAAAGTCTCTAAAATCCTAACTAAACCATTAAAATGTTAAATGTGATCTAATTAAGCATACTAGAAATGAAATAGTAAGGGAAAGTCACCTTTGTTGTAAACCGCAGCCCTGATGTGCGGTCTGCACTATAAACCATGGTTGAAAGCCACTGTGAGCACTCAAGTAAGTTTACCCTCAAAATCAAGAGCAGTGGGCTTGACCTCCTTGTCCAATTGATGTTCAAGGGTCGCTTTCGATGTCCTAACAATTTTGGTGGTTGATTCACTATGACGGGCCTTCATTTGCACGAATTTACGTTTCTTGGATCTTCTAGGCTCCTAGGAACTCCATGGCAAGTTAATATTTAGGTGAATAGCAAAGTGGCCTTCTCCAATGCATGAATTCAGTATGCAATTCGATAGGGCTTCGCTGCTCGCTTGATCAATCAACTCTCTATATTATCTCCCCATTTGGAGGGGGTATTTATAGGATGCTCTAGGGCTAGGGGTGGCTTCATGGAGAAGCCAAGATCAAGAAGAGGTGGTTAGGATAGTTGAAATGGAAGCCTCTAAAATCTTTCATCCATTAATCATCTTCTTATAGAAAAAATGGCCGTTCAAACCAATTTGGCTCGAATGAAGGCCAACTGAACTTCAGTTAAAACTACAAGTTACAACTGCAGTTTAAACTGAAGACCGTGGGTGTCATTCATGGTTCATATTATAGACCGTAGGTCTTAGCTGTGGTTCAACTCGATTAGGTTAGGAAGCCCAAATTGAGTGGTTAAAACCACTGCTCTATCTTGGAGTATATCCAAGATCCTCCATATGGTCTTATAACATGTTCATATGAGTAGTCACCTTCGACATGACGTGTTTTAGGTGTCTACAGATGCCCCTTTTGAGATGCATTGTGAGATCGAACAACGCTGAGCAAAAATAGACCTCCTAAAATGATGTCGAAGGTTCTATGATGATCATTAGTCAGATCAACATTAGATGTCCCAGGTCCAGGAAAAGGATGCGCATCCTAGAATCATTGCTTCCATCTCGTTGAAATTCTTACATTTTGAAATCTTGCACTCGCCATCAGGAATTTAGGTAGCATTTGATGCTACAATAGGAGTTAGGCCTATATAATCGTAAAGAGAATAGATACAAATAAATTATCATATTTTATATTTACCCCAAGAAAAAGGGTAAGCTTATGATAGCATTTGATAATTATTCATAAGATGAACATAATTTTGACAAGATCGAGGGATCTACGATCTCAGGGATCTTCTGCTAATTTTGATTATGATTTGATATTATGACTACCCCCTCAAGCGACGAGTCGATGAGGGTAATGACAATGATTAAAGTGACGATGTCACTTGACCACCATGGATGATCTGAATAAATTTAGATTTGAGCAAATTAATGCCTTGGCTAGGCCTAGTTCAGATTATGATTCCAACTATTAATAGTAATTGTGCATTCCTATCCCATGGAGCATTCGGGCTACAATAGCCATCTTAGGTAATTAAAATGAGGCAACTCCAATTAGATTTGTGTTGAATCAAGTTATCGATGATTTGCTGAAAATATGTCATAGGAGACATGACATGAAATGCCTCATTCCCGTGGAGCAGTCCAACCGCGAAGGCCTTCTTAGGGATTGAAAAGAAGAATATCATATCAACGGTGATAATTTTACCCCAAATGTCCTAATGGTAATTTACTCATCTTGTCGAATTGCATGGATCTCAAGTCGTTGCAACCGCCAAGTGTATAGGGTAAAGTACTGAATACAAGGTGCATTTGATTTTTAATTATTTGATTTGTTTGTTAATTTTGATTTATTGATCGATCTTGGTGCTTTGAACATCATCAAATTTGCAATATTGATTGCTATTTTTAAAATTTTATTTGTTAGAAGTCATTAATTTACTTTTTTAGACCTTCCCATGGTGTATTTTTAGTGCATTTAATGCTAAATGTGAACCGTGAGTATGGTCTTCTCCAGTGGATAGAGATCCATTAGCTAGATCAGTGGGGGCATCAGTTCTTCTAGAATATCACCAACCAAAGTAAGAGGATAAAGGATTTGTCTTGTGGATAGATATCCATGAACTTTATTAGGGGATTGGTCTCCTTTAGATAAAGGTTCATAAACATTGTAATAGAGAAAGTATTCCCAAGATATTTGATGAGAAAATTCTACTGAAATATTTTCTCCGTGGAGTAGCCTACATTGGGTGAACCATGTAAAATTGGTGTCTCTATTGTGTGTGATGTTTTATGCATTTATTTGATTATTGATGTTGATATTGCTATCTATACATTGCATAATATTGATTGGGAAAGAAAAGTAAAAAGTGGTCGTATATTTTTCACCCCCCTCTCAGTATAAGCTTGTGTTCTTCATTTAGAATAATATGAATAAATGTAAATCACTCTAAATGAAATGAGAGGATTATTCATTCCATGTTAGTTTTTCAACATGCAAATGTTTCAATGTATGTTAATAGAGCTTTTGAAGGCATATCACTTATCATGTAATCCGAATTAAAATACTAATATGGTTAAAAAAATTGGAGATGTGAACCAATATAGAATAGATATTGAATAAGTGGGTGTTCACTTGAGTTTTTGAAAGTTAATACATGATATCCTTGAGATTTGGGTGCTCTTTGGATTTGAGTAGACCTTTAGTATATATTTTTGGTTGTCAATGCAGTATGATTGAGGCTAGACTAAAATTGTAATTCAATACTAGCTCTCTTAGCGCTGTGAGGATATTAATTTTGTTGGAATATTGATAGATTAGTTGTACATGAGCCCTTGACCATCGGTTTAAGAAGTGATCAAGGTTTTAGTCCTATTTCCAATAAATAACGTTAAATAAATGTTTGTTGTTGAGATAACCAAACCCCTAGTAGGTGAAATAAAACATGCCAATATGTGCATAGTGCATCTTCATAGAATGGCCTATGTAGATTGCAAGGATTTGCACAAGATTCTTTAAAATATGGAAAGAGGGGATTACTATATTAAAATACTTGTGTAGTTTTGTTGAGTTGGGTGCTTCTTTTTCTATGGATAGGAAACATAAAACTCCTACATAGAAAGACTTATGTAGAGAGTTGGTTCTTCGAGATACCCTTTCAACAGAGAGAAAGGGAAGTGGTAAACTGTAGGACATCAAGATATGAAATGGTAGAATTGTTTAATGAACTATCCACACACTATTTCTTGTGAAACATAATAGAGCCAATGAAAGTGATTAACTATTATTCAATAATAAAACCCTTAAATACATAGAGCTTAGGCTAAAGTTAGCCATAGATAGGTGGGAATAATATTCCCCTGTAATCAAGGCTAACCATAATGCATTAAGCTAACAATATGCTAACAACTAACAATAATATGCTTAACAATAATAATTATGTCAACAAAATATAATATCACCAAAAGGTGTCGGCAAATAAACTAATGTAATAAACAAACTAACCTACCTAGGATAAATAGAGATATTACCAAATAAGGTAATAGTAACTTTAACATCCCCCCTTATTACATTATTTGGGTAATAATATAATTATCCCAATACAGTGAAGAAGAAGAGAAATGAAAGATGTTATCTCGGGATCTGGCTCTAGCTCATGGCTTTGGCTTTGGCTCTGGCTCTAAGGTTACCATTGGATGAGTACCTTTGGGTCTATCTCTAGATATGCCTATGAATCTACCTTTGGATCATTGCCTCTACATATTCCTATAGATCTACCTCTAGAACTTTATCTCTAGGTCTGTCTTTAGGTCTATCTCTGGGCCATTGCCTCTAGGACTGCCACTCGATCTATCATTGGATCAGCCTTTGGGTCTATTATAGATTTTACCTTTTCTATAGAATCCATACAATATTGCTTTCATCATGGTCCATTATGTGTGATATGTCCATCCACAATCTATATGAACCGCGTTGACCATTTTCAATTTGTACCAACAATTAGAAGAAGAGTGATTTGTACATCCACATGAGTCACAAGGATGTAATTTCCAACACCTAGATACATGTCCTATTTTTACACAATGATTGCAACAATGCTTTTTAGGAGTTGTAGGATATTTGTGTTTTATAAATATGGTATCACTAGTACTTGCATATCCAAAATAGCCAAGGCCTTCATTCTTTGCCCTAACATTTAGCATTATTGGAGTTTTAATGCCTTGTTCCTATTTACCTAATATCTCACCATTGAATCCCATTTTATTCATCAGTTTGTATCCAAATAATTTGGTGTGTTTTTCAAAGTATCCAATTTCATAATATTCATAAATGCTTTTAACAATATGGCATTTGTCAGTATTGATGAGATTATGGTGCTCTTTTTGAGGAGTTTCAATTTTTAAGTCACTAGTGTTGCAAGCAAAGTATACTTTTGAAATGATATCACCTGTGCTACAACTGATATCTACCATTGAAGGTATGAGGTTGCATGTATCACAACAAGCATTGGCCATCATGGGCCCAAGGTCACATGTGTCACAACAAGCATTCACCATCATGGGTTGAAGGTCACTTGTGTCACTACAAGCATCGACCATTAGGGGTTTGACCTATGTTTCCTCACTAATGTCCCTTTTCACTTTACGTTGAGAAATTTCAAGAGAAACCAATGACATGTATATTGCCCTTACAATGCCAATAGGGATTAGAACACCATTTGTTTGAATGTCTTCACAAGACACAAAATCATCGAGTATGGCATCTACACCTTTGCATAGTGTGAGAAATGTGCCATCCTCATAAAAATATGCCCCATCCATCTATGGTAGAAATTAGGGACTTTTAATTGATTTTTCAATATCATAAAATTGTTTTGGGGCTTGATTTTTCTTTGATTTACCCATTTTTGAAGGTGTTAATCTCTTCTAAAAATGCACCTTTTGCAAAAATAAATGTCTAAGGTGTCAATCACTGCTGAAAATGTACCTTTATAAGTCTTTCCCCTTTTTTTTTCAAAATTATGATCCCCACTTAAGGCAAAAAATTACAACAATAAATCCTCTTGGGTTTTTTGTTTTACAAATATGATATCTTAGGCAAGTGCTGAAATTTGCACTCCTTAGGGCAAAAGAAATTGCAATAATGAAGCCTAAAATGCTTTTACAATGTGAGGTAGGAAAAAAAAATGTGTTATCCCCCCCTTAAGTTGCAAAATGATGGTGGAGAAAAAAATGTATCCCTCCTCAATGCAAAAACAATTGCAACTATAAATCCTTGAAGGATTTTACAAATTTTGCCTCTAATTTATTTTTTAATTAAAAATTAATGTAATCTAATAATTAATTACTTTAAATAATCAACTTAAAAAAAAATTGATTAAGAAAAAAAAATTATATTGAAATTAATCAATTTTAATTAAAAATATATATTATGAGGCATAAGGCTTTTAATAAATTTTACCTTCGTGCAAAAAAATGAAATGTGTGATGGGCACGGGGCTTGAACCTCCTACCTTCAAATGGCTAGCACCTTAGCACTCGATGCAGTGACCACACCAGCTACTGAGCTAGTTGGAATCAAAGAGCAAGATTTCAAATATGAAGATAATTCATGCCCGCGATGTCTTCAAAGGGTGGTGCTACCTCCAGGTGGCACGACCTCTGCCACTATTGTCCTTCATAAGAAAAATAGATCATATGCAAAACTTTATTTGAGCAAAAAAAACATGACGATGTCATCTGCATTGAACACCTATCGATCTAGTGTGCTTCTCCATCGACGATCCTCAATTTCTCCTGCATTGATTTCACTAGGACATCCATAGTTGTGTACTCTAAGGGAGGTCTTCTACAACAATGTCAATCAGCTCTTCTTCGTTTATGTAGTAAGTGATAAAAATAGTGATAGATGAGCTACCTACATGTTGTGAGCTACCATGAGTTGTCTGTAATATTTGACAATCCTCCTTTGCTCGTAGATTACACAATCACATACAACCTTTATTGCCTTCACCTACATTTTTAAATAGTTTCTCCATTGGTATTTAGCTTAGATCATTGTAGCATATCCTAGGCTACAATTCATTTGTTCCATCATGGCATGATGTTGATCATTTGTTGATTCATGATTATCAAAAAATGCTCAACAATGTTGGTTGTCGGTTTACAAAACACGATGTCAAATGCCCACTTTGTCTTGAAGGATGATTGGTGAGCTTACATAGTCCAAGGAGTTATCTTTGAGAAATAAGCAATGCTTGAATCTTCTATTCAGCTATAATCAAAGTTTAGCAAATCGTAATCCTGTAAAACTATTAGAGAAAGACTAGAATAGGCCCAATGTTGCATGGTTAGATTGAATATCTGAACAATGCCATTCACGATGATCTCCTCCACCCCGTATGGTTGTCTGTGAATGATTGTCTTTGTAGGAGGTTGGTTGCATGATATATTTTTTATACTACCATGTTATGCAAATGGTCATCTAGAAATCATGATCTACTAGACCTACGATGGGTTGATCTACACTAGTTAAATCAATGAATTTGGTCATGGATTCTCTTACCAAAATGGAGCAAATGAATTTTGGAGGATACATAAACATTTTTGAGCAATCAAACTGGATTTCCCATTGTTGTGTTACTTGTTGTTGAGCACCAAAGGGAAACATCACAGACTACTCAAATGATTATCCCATATGTATGGTAGTATGGTAAAATGTAGACTTTAAAAACAATCACACTCAATTAACCTTTCGATTGCCTTTGGGAAATTAACAAGCCATCAACAAATATTTTTCCAACCACGCATATTCTAGGTTGTTTCCTCCTTGGGTTGCGATGTAGGGTCATCCACCATCATGTCTTCCTTGAGTTATTCCATGCATGTCCATCTAGGGTAGAATAGGTCTAGGTCATTCACCAAGTATTAATTTCATTCACCAGGTCAGATCCACTTCCACCGCATAGGATCACCTATCTAGGGTTGTTCTACATGGACTGTGGTTCTAGGATTACCATATCAAATACAATCATACACATAGTTGGTATATACCCTAAATCACCTCTCCATAGCCAGGTAACCCAAGTACCATCCACGTATGTCATAGTGCAGTCCTGTTTGCTTACGGGTTGTCTGTCGCTAGGTCTAGTCTCCAAGGTTCAAGTTATTGATGTTGTTTTCATGGTCCACAATGATGATGACTGATCTGGCCGCTTTTCATAGTAGAACTATCCGTTATATTGGGCCACGTTGGACTTTCCCAAAGTATAGTCTACACTGCATCCACTTATAAAGGTCTAGTATCCAATCGATCATGCGTAGTGTAGATTTCCAAGGTCTCCATGATGTAGAGGTCAAATCTCACCTTCGGTGTTAGTTTGACCTGGATTAGATCATATATCAAGACTCAACCTTTCGATGTTAGACATATGTGCTTAGACCTCCATTCAACCTTGAGCTACGGGCTAGTGGCCTGCCTTGGGTAACCTTAGGAATCATCCCCAGGTTGGCTTGGTCAGATTATCGAGCTACAAAGAGCCACGACAAGAAATGGATTTGATACCATAATATAGCCAATGAAAGTGATTAACTATTATTCAATAATAAAACCCTTAAATACATAGATCTTAGGCTAAAGCTAGCCATAGATAGGTGGGAATAATTTTTCCCCTTAATCAATGCTAACCATAACGCTTTAAGCTAACAATACGCTAACAACTAACAATAATACGCCTAACAATAATAATGATGCTAACAAAATATAATATTACCAAAAAGTGTTGGTAAATTAATGTAATAAACAAACTATCCTACCTAGGATAAATAGAGATATTACAAAATAAGGTAATAGTAACTCTAACAAAACACGAATGTGTGAAAATGGATGGTGGTAATTTTAGAGATGGTCCAATATGGTTCATAACTCTAGGCATTCTAACAAAAAAAATAGAGGGAGAATTGATAGGTTGTTACACAAGCCCTAATACTTTTCTCTTCTAAATATATATCAATGTAACTCCTTACCCCAAATGGATTGAGAAAGTAGTTTCACCATAATGCCTTCAAATACAATATTGCAAAAGGCGGCCAAAGATGAAATATCTTGAAAATTCTCATAAGTGGTTTTCCTATTATCATTATAAACAGGTAAAATTTATAATGCACTAGGTGGAATTACATGGATAAATAGGAGATTAAGTGGTCCAACACCATTCCAAGCCAGATAAATCTTCCCAAATATGGGTAATTTTTTTATTAATGTACCCATGGAGCCATATGATTGATACATGGTGAACTATCTTGGCTTTTCAGTCTTGTAACCATTTAATTTTGGGTTTTCCTACCAGTGGGGTCGCCAACTTCTTTGGATTCTTTATTTCAATGGAGTTTCTAAGTAAACATACATTATTTGCATATGATGTCAAGACTAATCACCAAAATCTTGAGTCCTCCAAGAAATTGAAGTGGGAGCTATGAAATCTTGTCGCACCAGGCATGCCAAAAACTCTTGGTTCACATGATGGATATTTAGCTTTGTCTTTCAAAAAATATTTTTAAGGGTGGAACACTTGGGTCCCACCAGGTATTCAAAAAATTCTTGGTCCAAAATCCACCTAAGTGGATGATTTGCACCCTCAATACCTTGAGCAAGATTGCACCTACAAACAGGGATTCAACTTGGTGAATGTCCCTTTTCTATCAATGAAACTGTCGACTAAATCCTGGAGTGGTCTTCCAATAATACTCAAGGGGTGTGGGCCTAGTGCATGTGTGCCACACTTAGTAAAATGATCTTCTAAACCTATTTGACCTACAAAATGGGGTTAGTGTGTTTGGGGACCTATCATGGATCTGATATTGTAGTAATAAAGACAAAAGACTCAAATAAAGCAGTAAAATGCATAAATATATTTTCTAAAATTTACTGACAATGATGAAAAATAACAAAATATACTTGCAAAGAGGATTTTTGCAACTTTCTGTCAGTTGAAAATACACTCTGGCCATATTCAAACCCTACCTAATGATCATATTGGGTCATAGGATACCTAGTGACCAGGACTGAAACAATTTTTTTCAATATCTAGTAGAATATTATGTTGTCTCGTGACTGTAACAACTCGGTTGGCATCGGATGTGCTCCTGTACCTATCAAGACCTATCAAAATGGGAGAAAAGAGGGTATAAAAGGTGTATTTGTCATGGTGAATTGATGGTGAGTTGATGGATTCTTGGCTTATGTAATTTGTAAAGTTTTATTATGTTATATAATATGGATGGATTTTGGAGGAAAAGTACTCTTATTTATAGATTTTGGAGAGCTTAGGAAGGGTGAGGTGTCCCTTGTGAGGTGGCACAAACCCTAGGTTATATCCCAACCATGGTAAGGTTAAAGGGTGAGGTGGAAGGTGAGTCATCCCCTCATATACCCTAAAGAGGAATCTCTTAAATATTTGGAAATATCTAGGTGCATACATGTGTGAGCAAGGGTTGAAGTTAACCTTGATTAGATAGATCCTAGGTTAGGTTAGGGTTAAGTTAAGCATATTTTAAATATCTTAACTAAGTGATGGGTGCACACATGTGTGAGGATAAGATTAGTGTTAATCTTAATTAATCCTAACTAATCATGTGTTTAAGTCATAAAGTGCACACATGTGTGAGAATAATATTAGTGTTAATCTTAATTTACCCTAATTAATCATGTTTAAGTCATAAAGTGCACTTTAATGATAAAGTGACTTTTAAACCAAGATTAGGGTTACCA
Source organism: Wollemia nobilis (assembly GCA_028583015.1). Taxonomy (NCBI): domain Eukaryota; kingdom Viridiplantae; phylum Streptophyta; class Pinopsida; order Araucariales; family Araucariaceae; genus Wollemia; species Wollemia nobilis. The sequence continues at coordinate 685,737 of JAQPPZ010017097.1, read as the reverse complement.
TGGTTAGAATTTTTGAAGGTGGTCGCATGAGGACCATGATTAAGTGTAGGAAATGTCTTAGATGGCCTAAAGGGGCTTATGGATAGCCCTTTTGTGAATATAAGGTGTTTTGGGATTAATTAGTGCAATTTTGTAAGGTTTGCAATTTAATTAATCATGAAGGATGAATTTATGACCATGTGCAACTTTTAGGTGTCTACATTTGCTCCTTTTTGTACTGCAATGTGTGAAGACATAGGGCAGTGCAAAAATTTAATGACACCAAAATATGATTTGATTTTGGAAAAGAAAAGAAGAATTGATGATGGAATATTGTAGATGATGGTGACTTTTATCATGCCAGAGCGATTGTTGAAAGGGTATACGTAATATTTCCTTCCTATAATAATCAATGAAAGGTACCCCAATCATGGAGGAAGTGAATGTCTTTTGAAATTTTATCATGGATACTTTGTTAAGCTTTATATGACTTGATGAACTATCTAATCCTTTGTAGGTTTTTATCAGGTGCTTCATTCATGAATGGTCTTAATTGCTAGTATTGAAGAAGGGAATCCATGATTAGCCTAGAGTTAAATGTTCATTTATTGGAATTTTGAGTTACCCCTATGCAAGAGCACATAAGATGATATTTGACAAACGTTATTGGAAAAAATTAATTTCTAGTATTGGGTGTTTGGTTATTGATCATGCATAAAGTAAATTTTGTAAGATGTCTACCCCATAAAGCAATGATACAATATAAGATGAAGATGATATGGCGATGAAGCATTTGATTAATTGGTTTATGAATTGAAAAAAGTGGTGAGATAGCCAGAATATTGAATAATATTGAAGAGGGGGTATTGTAAACATGTAAAAAATCCCATGGGGGGACCCAAGGTAGGTTTTGGGTAAGTTATGTTTTGGTCGTTGGGTACCTAGCGACTGAATTGGGTTTCTAGGTACCTAGCGACTCAAATTTTGATGTGATCCCTCTCCAATTTGACTATATTTTGGGGGACCAAATATGGTTAGAATATAGGTAAACCATATATCATCATAAATCTCTTTTTGAGCCTGATCTAGTGGTATGAGTTTTATGAAATTTGGTGGGGGAAAATGTGGTCAAAGTTGACCTAAATTTTTAAAATAATAAATGCAAAAAATTATGATATCGATTGATGCTTTGAGAGAGAAGTAATGATGGATGATTACAGATATTGATGGGTTTCATCAAGTGATGATAATTGCAAGGAAAGTAGGTATAATCTTGCCTTACTATCATGATCAATGAAAAATACCCCAATGTGGAAGGAGCAAATATCTTTTAAAATTTTGCTTTGGATATGTCACTAAGTTTGATTTTATTTTGATAAATCGTTCAATGCTAGGTAGGTTTTTCTTAGGGGCTTCATCCAAGAGTGATATTATGAATGCCAAGCTTGGAGAAGGAATTTCATGGTCAACCTAAATACTGAGGTATGATGGTCTATCAAATATACAATCGAGGACGTAAGGTGATCATTGGTAGAAGTTCTTGGACAAACACCATTTATGGTATTGAGTGTTTGGTTGTTGATCATGCGTAAAGTAAATTTTTTGAGGTGTCTACCCATGTAAGTGGTGAGGTGATGAGAGGTTAAAATTTAGAAGTTATTAAATGCTTGATAAATCAATTAAGAAAGTGAGAAGAGTGATGAAATGGCATGAAAATGGTAGAATTTTGCAACAAGAGTATTTTAGACCATTGAAAACTTATTTGGGATACCTCAAGGTAAACTTTGATGCAGTTTGGTTTTGGTTGCGGGGTACCTAGAGATCAAAATGGGTCATTGGATACCCAACGACTAAAATATAAAGTTTAGAATGTGTTATCACTAGGTGGGGTGCATCATTTGCGCACCTGTGGATTGTGAGAGAGGAGTGAGAGGAGAGGTAGTGGAGCAAAAATTTATATAGAGTGTTGTCGAAATTACAATGCAAGGGATGAGATGGTGGGTTTAACAAGACAAGGTTGTAAGCGAGGGGTATAGGTAAGTGGATTTTGAGACCTGTAATGTTTGATTTTTGGAAATATAAAAAGAACCTTAGGGTTGTTTTTTTTATAGATGCATGAAAAATGAAATGAAAGTGTAGATGTAGAATTGGTTGCATGTGAAGGTGAAATTGCATCGATGTATGTGCATGTGTGTAATTTGTGTGGTGTATTTTATTTTCTTTTTATTATGGTGTTTGAAAAATGTACATTTTTTGAGAAGTGTATGTGTAAATGCATTTTTGTGTTTGTCATGTGTTTGTGAGCTATTTTATGGAAAATTTTTGTGATGTGTGGGTGTTGAGTGGTATTTTCACACACTTGTGAAAGTATACTCTCCTTTAGGATTTTGGGTTCCAAATCCCCTCTTGCAAAGAAGTCAAACCAACAACTTCTCCAAGGTCTCCGCTGTATTAGCATTTGCAACTGAGTATTAGTAATCTCAAATAAAGATATTCAATTAAAATGCTTGGAACACCTTAGTGATTGCAAGTAACTGTAAACAAGGGGGCAATTTTGGTTTATTTCACCATGAAACTTTAGTGATTGTTCATTATTTTACTTTTTTTCTTAGATTTTATAATTTTTATGCATTTATTTTAACTAAGTTGAACCTTCTGGAAAAATAAAATAAAATGAAAAGAAATGAAGAAAATAAAAAATTGAACACGTTCAGTCTGATGCTATCCTATTCCGACAAAACCGAATATGTGAGAGTTTCGTACATGCAACCTAGCCTATTTGACCTGCAAAACAAACACAATCAAAGTAAACTAGGTGCTAGCTCCTAGGGTTTAAAATAATTTTCAGATTGCAAACATTCACATGAAATAACCCAAAACAATGGCATGAATTTCATTTATAAATCTGAAATCTGAAAGGAGAAAAATAGAACAGTTAAAATGAAGCATGCAAAAAATTTCTCATCCTTTCTTGCCCATAAAATGCAAATTTTTGAACAATTCCGCATTAAAAAAATGTGTCATGTTACAATAGCAGAATCTCTGGTTTTTCACAAAACCAGCAAAAGTGGAAGAAAAGCACTCCACAACAGGCTCAGAACGGCTAATCACCCTCAACTCTGCAACCCGCTCGCAACGGTTTCCGACCCCGTATCAATCTATGCCTCTACGTTTTATACTTGCTGACAAACTACTTCTCCTTCCATGACGGTTCGTTTTGTCTTCCAGATTGCTTCGTTTCACCTTCCCCGCCTTTCCATTGCTTTTGATTTTATGCTCGAGATCTTCTCTATGAATTGTAATGCCTCTGCAGCCCTTACACATGTATGCCACGTGTTTCACACTTTTCTGCATGTTCTGTAACGGCCCCATGTAAATCGCAACAAAAAATAGCATGTAGCTTTGCTCCTTTACTTTCACCGTGAAAATGCGACATGTCACGATATCGCGACATTTTCTTGCCAACAGCCTTGTCCGCCTTCATGCACAGCGAAAATGAGACATGTCACGAATTTTTTTTGTCAGCAGCTTTGTTTCTCATCATGCATCGCAAAAAATATACATGTCACGATATCGTGACATCTTTCTGCTTCGAGCCGTGTGGATGCAACCTGTCGCGAAATCACGATGCTTTTCTGTTTCGGACTGTCTTGCTGCATTTGGCCATGAAAACGTGACATGTCACAAAATCGTGACATATTTTCCTTCCATACCACTTTGCTGCTTCCTGTCGTGAAATCACGACGCTTTTCTGCTTCGTGCCCCTTTGCTGCTTCCTGTCGTGAAATCGTGACGCTTTTAGTGCCTTACCCTATTTGACTAGTTTGACCGTGATTTTGTGACATGTCACGATTTCGTGACAATTTTCCATTCTATCTTTCTCTCTCCTCTCTGGACCGCGATTTCACAACATGTCACGAAATTGTGACAATTTTTGATCAATGCCTCTTCCTGCTTGCCTAGGCCGCGAAAGCTTGACATGTCGCAATATCATGATGTTTTTTTTATTTTAGGCCGCGACGGAGCAACATGTCGCGATATCGCAACAACTTTTTTTTGGCAGCGATGAAGCGACATGTCACGATATCGCGACAACTTTTTATTTCCGGCCGTGACAGAGCGACGTGTCGCGATATCGCGACACTTTTTATTTTCAGCCGCGACAAAGCGACATGTCACGATATCGTGACACTTTTTCTCCTTAGTGAAATTTTTGCTTTTTCTTTGATTTTTTAGCATCTGGGCTACTGTAGTTTTCTTTGAAAGCATGCAAAAAATTTGGGTCCCCAATTTTGGGGTGTGTTGTGGATCAGCCACAACAAATTGCGACTCTGCTGTCAAATGCTCCTAAGCATTTTGGTGAGAACCCAACCTGAAACATACAAGCTTAGATACCGACATCAGCACATAGAAGATAAACAAATACCGACAGATCAAAAATATATGAAACATCAAAACCATTAAGTATTAGCTCGATGTGTGCAATGTGTTTCATTCCCTATCATTTGAACTTGATCAACATTCCATTGTCAGTTTTACTTATTATTTGTATGCAAGGCTATGAATGATTTGTGCAGGATTTGATGCATAATGAAGATGCTAGAGACATAAAAACCTGCTTTACAAAGGCTCAAACCTTCTAATATCATGAACGAACATATTCAAGCTGTCAAACCCTCTTAGGACCAAATATATGTATATTGAATTAATTTACTAGATCTCAAAGTTGGTCATGTTGCACTACCATCTTGAACCCATGTGCAAGTGTGAGTGAAATAAAAACTTTGGGGAATAGGATTCCCAACCTAAGCGAGATGGGAATTTAACCCTATCCTTACTATTCTGATTTGGAGTTCATTACCTCATCTTGAACAAAATAATTTAACCTGTTATGGATGAAATGGTCAGGCTATTCTATCCATATGAGCAATCAGTGGTCTTGCTTTTAGGCAAGACATGTTGCCATGCATGAGCATACTTAACCCCATAATCCATGACTTGGTTTCATTCATTTTTTTTCTTTTATTTCTTGGACCTTTGGGATGACTACCCATCCTTGCTAGAGACATGTGGTACGATCCTTCCAATCCAATATTTATGAAATGGGAAATATTAATTTTTTATTACTTGGACCTTTGGGATGACTACCCATCCTTGCTAGGGACATGTAGTACGATCCTTCCAATCCAATATTAAGACAAAATGGGAAATATTAGTCAATTTTATTACTTGGACCTTTGGGATGACTACCCATCCTTTGCAGAGGACATGTAGTACTATCCTTCCAATCCAAGTTTTATGATGAAGTGGGAAAAATGGAAGCTTTGGGGAATCGGATTCTCAACCTGAGCGAGATGAGAATTATGCCCTATCCTTACTACTCCATGAAAGTCAAATCAGAGCTTTGGGGAATTGGATCCTCAACCTAAGCGATATGAGGATTTAACCCTATCCTTACTACTTTGATTTTAGGCTTTAAGAATTATGGAAGTGGTAAAAACCACCATTTTAAGGATTATGTTACATGATAGGACAGACATGAAATATTCTTTTCACCTCACCTTTTCATCCAAGTATGGTTTTGACCATTTGCTCAAGATTCTTTTTAATGTGCATGGAATGTGCTTGGTTCAAGATAGCTTGGGCAGTAGTTCCCAACCTTAGGATCCTTTTAATATATGTTATGTAATAATCCTAAGAGGATTCAACACCTTCTCAATGATTGCACATGAAATGAAAATGTAACTCAGATGACATGTATATGCAATGTGGAATATGACATAAGATATGAATGCATTGCTTCCTTTGGAATATATCATCTATTTTACCATAATGTGCAAAACTGACAACTTCATGCATCACAAGATCCAAACGATAATATTTAAATGTTTGTGTTACTTGTGGAGCTTTCTACAACATAATTCCAATGTTTCATATTCTCCTAATTTTAGGCATAAGTTGACATCTCAAATTTTATTCTTTTTTTTTAATCAAAACAAACCAAACATGTCAAATGAAATCAAACACACAACTTAAATCCTAATCCAAATAGCAATCCCAAAATGAAACTTGAAAACACAAACTCAAACCAAAACCAAAATTTATATACAATATAGTACAAGATGATGCCAAGCTTGGACTATTACTTTCTGGATCCCAAACATGATTAGAACATTTCAAAAGACATATGTCACAATACACATGCCAAATGTTGTAGGAATCCAACAACAATAAGATCAAACCAAGAAATGCAACAAATTTCAACTTGCCATGCTCACCATACCAATTTGATTTAGTTCTATTAGCAACATCATAGGTGAGATTCAAATCAAATTGATTAGACAATGTTTGGTATTCAATTTTATTTTGTCTATTCTTTAAAGTGCAAGTATCATCATTCCATTCATTATTTAGAAGTAGGCTTTCCTTTTCAAAAGTGGGATATTGCAAACAAGAGCCTATTTCTAAAAGTCTTGAATTCAAATTATTTTTCAATATTTTAAAGCAATCACAATCAATCAAAACTTGACAAACATCACCAAGATTTGACATTTTATCATTAATGACATTAGCATCCAAAGGGACATCATGTAACCCATCACTTAAAATTTTTGTGGCTACTACCAAAGGTAAAGATTTCACCTTGTCACCCATACTCAACCCATCATGATTAGAATTTATCACAACTTGATGAGTGTTAGTAGCTTTTTCTTTTTCTTCATTGTCTTCTTCATCATCCAACACCTATTCAAAAACACCAAATTTAGGCACCCAATCAAACATGCATCCATATTTTTCAAAACAAGAGCCTAATTTTTCAAGATATGTGTCATGTGACACCTTTCCATGATCAATGGCTTGAGTTGCCTCAAAATCCATATTTTCATTAGGATCATCAATAGTATCAAACCCACACCACTTAGGCTTTGCAATTTCATCATTTTGAGATGGCATAGACATTGTAGAAACAATAGGTGGATCAAGATTTTCTATTTCTTGCCCCCCAAGGGGAACAAAAACAATTGATTCTCCTTCTTCATCCATGGTAGTAGAATCAATATCCTTCTCCAACCTTTGATGAGATTCCAACCCTTCTTCCAAAACATTCTCAGATTGCACAGGACTTGTAATATCCTCATATGCAAGGGCAATTGTATTATCCTGCATATCAATAGGCACACAAATTTCATCAAAAGGTTTAGAGTGAGCATACTCTTCCCAAGAATCATAATGATCATTTTTCAAAGTCAAATTATGATGCTCAATTATTTCTTCATCATATTTTAATTCATCAACATATTTCTCATCAAGTTTATCTTCACCTTCCTTATATGGTTCAATTACTTCCAAAATTGGGTTATTGCTTGTATTAAAATTGATAAGGCTATCATAATCCACATGTGTAACCCATGATTCATGTTTAACATAATTTGGAAGGTGTGAATTTTCTTGGCCATCATTTTCAACAATGTCATCCGAAACAGATTCATCCTCATAGAATTCATCTTTTGGTGAGTCAAGGGTTTCCAATCTGTCACATGTTTCAATACTAGTTGGATCTAGTACTCCTCCCTTGCCTAAAATCATATTCTTATGAAAATCATTGAAATTGATTTTAGAAACATATTTTGAATCAAGATGAGTATCTTGAAGTTGATTCATACTTAAGAAAGATGGTTGATCTTGCATACTATTTCGACAAAATCGAATATGTGAGAGTTTCGTACATGCAACCTAGCCTATTTGACCTGCAAAACAAACACAATCAAAGTAAACTAGGTGCTAGCTCCTAGGGTTTAAAATAATTTTTAGATTGCAGACATTCACATGAAATAACCCAAAACAATGGCATGAATTTCATTTATAAATCTGAAATTTGAAAGGAGAAAAATAGAACAGTTAAAATGAAGCATGCAAAAAATTTCTCATCCTTTCTTGCCCATAAAATGCAAATTTCTGAACAATTCTGCATTAAAAAAATGTGTCCTGTTACAATAGCAAAATCTCTAGTTTTTCACAAAACCAGCAAAAGTGGAAGAAAAGCACTCCACAGCAGGCTCAGAATGGCTAATCACCCTCAACTCTGTAACCCGCTTGCAGCGGTTTCTGACCCTATATCAATCTGTGCCTCTGCATTTTATACTTGCTGACAAACTGCTTCTCCTTCCACGATGGTTCGTTTCGTCTTCCAGATTGCTTCATTTCACCTTCCCCGCCTTTCCATTGCTTTTGATTTTATGCTCGAGATCTTCTCTATGAATTGTAACGCCTCTGCAGCCCTTACACATGTACGCCATGTGTTCCGCACTTTTTTGCATGTTCTGTAATGGCCCCATGTAAATCGCAACAAAAAATAGCATGTAGCTTTGCTCCTTTACTTTCATCGCAAAAATGCGACATTTTCTTGCCAACAGCCTTGTCCGCCTTCATGCACAGCGAAAATGAGACATGTCGCGATATCGTGACGTTTTTCTGTCAGTAGCTTTGTTTCTCATCATGCATCGCGAAAATGATACATGTCGCAATATCGCGACATCTTTCTACTTCGGGCCGCATGGATGCAACCTATCGAGAAATCGCGATGCTTTTCTGTTTTGGACTGTCTTGCTTTGCATTTGGCCATGAAAACGCGACATGTCACGAAATCGTGACATATTTTCCTTCCGTACCACTTCACTGCTTCCTGTCACGAAATCGCGACGCTTTTCTGCTTCGTGCCCCTTTGCTGCTTCCTGTCGTGAAATCGCGACGCTTTTAGTGCCTTGCCCTATTTGACTGGTTTGACCATGATTTTGTGACATGTCGCAATTTCGTGACAATTTTCCATTTTGTCTTTCTCTCTCCTCTTTGGACCGCGATTTCACAACACGTCACGAAATCACGACAATTTTTTATCAATGCCTCTTCCTGCTTGCCTGGGCCGCGAAAGCTTGACATGTCGCGATATCGCGACATTTTTTTTTCATTTTAGGCCGCGACGGAGCAACATGTCGCAATATCACAACTTTTCTTTTTCGGCAGCGACGGAGCGACATGTCGCGATATCGCGACAACTTTTTATTTTCGGTCGCGAAAGAGCGACATGTCGCGATATCGTGACACTTTTTATTTTTGGCCGCGACAGAGCAACATGTCGCGATATCGCGACACTTTTTCTCCTTCGTGAAATTTTTGTTTTTTCCTTGATTTTTTAGCATCTAGGCTACTGCAGTTTTCTTTGAAAGCATGCAAAAAAGGTGGGTCCCCAATTTTTGGGTGTGTTGTGGATCAGCCACAACAGTGGGCAAACTAGCCAATTAGGTATCCAAAAATACCATTTGCTTTTGTTGCCATGGTCTGGCACATTTTTTTAGGTGCATGCATAAAACTATTTTTGAGTTGTTTTGCATGAAATGTTTTTGTATTTGAGCAAATGAGTCAAATGGGTATCCAAAAATACCATTTTTTGGCTTGTGTATGATGTGGCATGTTTTACGGTGTGCTTGTATGGATATGTGTTTGAGATATGTGAAAATGAATTTTGTGTGAAATTGTGTTATGTATGGGAAAATGAGCCAAATGGCTATCTAAAAATACACTTTGTTTGCCCCTGTGTGATGTGGCATGTTTTTATAATGTGCCTGTATGAGAGTGTGTTTGACATGTATGGGAGTATTGTTTTTGAAAAGTTTTACCATGGGATTGCAAAAAGGAAAAATGGGTATCCAAAAATACCCATAATTCTTCGATCACAGGGTACCTAGTGACCATATTGGGTCGCAATGTACCCTATGATTGAGAAAAAGTGTGTGTGTATTTTAATCTCGCTAGAGGGGCATAGAGTGCATGGTTGTATGCATGGATTGAGTGTTTAATGGATCTATTTTTTGTGATTTTGACTAAAAAAATATGTGTGTGAAACAGGAACTAGTGAAGATTGATCTGTGGTTCTTCCTTTGGAACCTTTTCCTAAAATTTCCTTATTTTTTTCATTCCTTCTATTCTATCTAGGGGGACTCTTGTTTGTCTGTTCACTTTCCTATTTCATGAATCCTGCATTGTTTATTTTTCTTAGTGCCTATATGTCCTTGTTATATGCCCCTTCATAATCAAAGTAGGGCTTGAGATAAGTTTTAGCTTTCTTGGCTAGGTCATATGCCTTCTGAAGGGTATTAGGTTCTTGCATGTTCACCTCATACCCTATTCTAGGATCCACTCCTAGAATAAATTTATGGACTTTCATTTTCTTATTATACGTGGGCACATATTTCAAGAGCTTAACAATTTTTTGATAATATGTCTCCATAGTCTTTATTTCCTATCTAAGTACTACCTTTTAGTTGAGTGAAGAATCCTTTAAATTTTATGAGAAAGTCAACAATATTGCTGAAGTCTTTAGGAGATAATGTTGTTAACTTTGCCTCTAGCTGCATTGACCTTATTTTATCCACTTTACCAAACAAGTTCTTTAGTTTTTTCCCAACTTTCAAATGGGGTTTTACATTTTGAAATGTGAAACCATAATATTTTATTTACATTTGTGCTTATAATACCCATTGTTTCATACATCTTCTCTTTATGAATAATTTTTTCATATTCCTTTTCAAATTTAGGTTGCTTCTCTTCTAGCAATTGTGTGAGCCCTTTTGAGAAATGAAATTTAATATTTTTGGCTTCCATGTATGATAGTTATGAGGGGTGAGAGGATCAATTGTATTCCTTTTGCCAAAGAAAAATTGAAGTGAACCAATAATTCCCCCCTTTAACTTCAAGTTATTTAGTGAACACAATGAAGTTGTAGCATAAAAACCTATGTAAGGAAGGAAATAGAAGCCTGATTTTAATACTAATCTCCTCAAAATACCTGCCCTTATGTGAGGGAAACTATAATTATAGAGGAGATTTTGGTAATTTTAAGTTAGGCTTATGAAGCAAGAAATATTGACCAGGTAATTATACCTTATCTTCTCAATTACTCGCCCTTACGTGAGGGAAACTATAAGTAATGAGGATATTTGATATGTGGAACATAGGCTTATGAAGCAATTATAATATATGAGTCTTTATACCGTACTTCTCAATTATCTGCCCTTACGTGAGGGAAACTATAATAAAATGAGAAGTCCAATACGTGGAACATAGGTGATTTTTTTTTTTTAAAGTGCTCTCTTTAAAAAGATGTTGGAGTTTCTTGCTTGAGTTTACAAATGTTCATGTGTTTTTTAAAAAAACACTTATGTATGTTGAACTTTTAGAAGATGTTGAAATGAGATGTAAGCAACAAAACTTAGTGGCCAAAAAAAACTGCCACACTTAGGCTCCACCACCAAACTTTCCTCCTATACCTGTTTACTATAAGGAACTTAGAAAAAAGGAATGTGTGAACAAAGCCAAGGAGCACAATAGGAGATGCAAGGACCAGCAACAACAACCCCTCTGAATTTTTGACAATAGGTGCAAGAAGTAGCACCTCAAGAAAATCCCCCCCCAAAAAAAAATTGTATTTATGATTTTACAATTGGACTCTTCCACTTTTGATGGCCTTTATGGAATAGGCTTAAGAGAGGAGTCTAGAATATTATACACAATCTTTCTCAGAGAGAAAATAACAGTACCACCTTTGGCTACCTCCCTAAAGCTATGGTGTCATTATTTTAGGACCAGAGAAAATGACGTGCAACAACAATATATCCCCCTTATGTTAGGCTATAGAAGGTGCAAAAATTGCACTGAGACCCTCCCCCACAAAAAAAATAATAATTTTTGTGATTTTTTACAATGTAAGGAAGAGTTGTTTGAGTATTCTTGAAATTAGTGAGAATAATACAAAAAATTATAAGGAGTTTGTTTAAAATATGTGTTGCTCACTTCGAGAGGATAGATATTTAAAAAAAAAATGATTTTAATATAAAATAAAAATAAAATTTCTCAACCAATTGCACAAAATTTGGATGGTCGATAGGATGATCATTTATGCTTTCAAGATTATAGTTCGCATGGATCTCCTTAGTTTTTGCACCATGCTTGTTATTTTGTGTTGCTAACGAACTTGAATCTAAGAACCACCTCTGTTGTATATGCAAAGTCAGCAACATAAAGGATGCAAAGAAATTTTTGAATCACCAAATTAGACGAGAAAGGGTAGCAAGGTTGTTTACTATGTCGTGTTTTAATGTTGTCTAGTGCGGCACATGAAATGTAGGCTTTGTATCATCGCTGCTATATGCCTTCAAATTAATAGACAGACCTCTTCGTATCAATGACACCTCTTCACTTGTTTAATCTACAAAAAGAGAATGACAATAATTAGCAATAATGAGGTGCATCAATATTCAATTTCCATATGATTGATAATGCACACTCTGTTAATGCGTCGAGTAGGGTTTGATCATCTAGCTTCTATCATGAGCTAAAGGTGAAGATTGATGTTCGAAGCATGGAAAACATAATGATATGAGATTGTAGTATCATTAGCAAATAGTTTATAAAGTGATACTATATTTTGTAGCTGTTGTCCAGTGATCTCAAGAATATCTTCTCATGCTGAGAGAGTGCCAAAGGAGAGAGTGCCAAAAGACATCATGTTGAATGCACTGAGTGTTAGTCAGTTAAAAGGTGATGGTGGTGCCAAGAAAACTTATATTGAGGACATTTTGAGAAGCTCGCTCGTATTCCAATAAATTGCTAAAGTCACTTAAGAGAACGTGGTCGCCATGATGAGATGTAACAATGTTAGAAAATAGGAAATATTGCCTATATGTTACGCCAAAATCTCTTATGACTCAAAGTAATGCACCACACTAAAATGATTGAGCATTTGATTTTGTCTCCTAGAAATAACAGTAATACGCCATGTCAAATGGACGAGTGAAAAGTAATTTTTTATTTTCTATCTGCACCTAGAGGATGAGAGCAATCTTCGCCAAGAGGGATGTGAGAAAACTTTTCCAAGGGAATCTCACCATGCCAAAGATCAATGCTCATTAATCATCGCACAAAAAATGTATCTCGAGTGCTGCACCAGGAGAGGAATATATATGCCACCTGAGAGTGTCTATGCCTAGAGGTACGTGAGCAAAATTTTCCAAGAGGGACGAGAGCAAGAATTTGATGACTACGATTAGAGTGGTATCGAGTAGCATAGGAGGGAGCCAAAAAAAATGTGGTCACTACCAGTGAGGGCTATTAATATTAGCATCAATTGTAGAAATAAAATCGTTAACCACCTATATTCAAAAAAATGGGTCACCTCTAACGTTAGAAGGAGGTGACCATTATTAGAAGATACCTTGGCTATCCACTTTCTATGATAATCCTTCAACACATTAATTCCAAACTAATGCTCAAGAAAATTGGCCTTTCTTTCAACTAAATATAATGATATTTTTTGAAAAAATGGATTTGAAGAAGGAATTTTTACACATTAATTTTCAAGATGATAGAAAATAATAAGTCCTTCAAAAGGGATTTTTCCAAGCTTCTACTTAAGAAATATGTAGATGTATATCAAATGCAATATGAACAATCTACATGAGATATGCTTTTTGTCAAAAAAATAGGCTCTCTTTGTTGAGACAAAGAAGGCTTCAAAGGAGAAGACAAAAGACAAAGAACCAGATTCTAGAAGATCCTTCAAATAAAAATACTAGCAAAATCTATCCCGCTCTGATACCATGTTAGAATTTGCCAAGAGTAGACATGCAAAGAATTGTACAAACTATGAAGAGAATAATATAACTAATTGATTTATTTCATGGATCAACTTTGTATAAATAGCAAAGCTGATCATTGAGAGTCGTTGGATTACAATAACTCATCAAATCTAAACTAGTCTAAACTGAGAGTTCACCTGACTCATGGAAGAGTGGTAACTCAAGTAAGTCTATCCTAGTAGAACTTAAGAGAATAATTATTTATTCTAACATGTCTTTGGATTCCACAGTGCATAAGTGGCAAGCATCGCTAGTGCAATGCATTTCACAAGTGGAATTTTATTCCCCGACTACCATGACAATGAATACAGATCCGATTTTATTTAATTGGGTGGATTTTGTAGCTTGGAGAATGCACTCATAGTTGTAGAAGGTGCAAAGCATGGAAGACGTAACCTTCAGGCATTGCTCCCTTCTAGAATGGTACTTTTTCTATCACATGCATTCCCATTTTGCTTTCATAGTGGTAAGGAAGATAGATGAAATAGGGAGAATATTGCTAGTGTATTCATGGACTCAGATTTTCTCAAGAAAGGAGTCCTATTATAATTTTAACTAAATGTTTTTGGGGCTCACCCTAGAGTTGATTTACGAGGTGTGTGATAGAGTGCCTAGAGCAATGAAAGCAGAGGTGGTTGATAAGAAAAAGGTGACATATTTTTTCTAATGCAAGGAATGGTTGTCAAACTTTTTGGTTTTATTGGGAAATCCTTTTTGTTGTCATATTTTACCATCGAACATATTTTCACCCTAGAGGTAGCTTGACAGAGTGATTTCACAAATGATACATGTGGGATAGGTAGGGGAAAGAAAGCTACATGCATTATGTATTTCCAGTTTGGCGACATAAGAGTGACTGAATGCGGATAAAATGGATTGATTTCCAAGACACTGTACGACCACAGGTTGATTGAGCTTCCCCAAGACATATTTTTGAGAGTTTCATCAAGGCCAAGAATTTTCATTACTACCCCCGAGAAGACATCTTACGACAAAGAAATAATCCCAAGGGGCATGACCTTGAATGGAATATTAATAAGATGATGTTACTTCCTCCTTGACATGATTTTTATGAGATGGAGGTCGAGTATGATACCATGAATCATCCAAGAGCAAGTTCCTCCAAGTTTGTTCAATCAAATGAAAGTGAAATTTCTTGATTTGTCTAATGAAAATATTGCTAACTGGTGGGTCATGAGGGTCCATCGAGGAAATATCAGGTTAATTTACCCATTGGTTATGGATGAGGTATCTTCTCTAATTTATGATGACCATTGTGAAAATTACTAGCCCCTCTCTTTCATTGACCTAGTGCCTTGAATTATCCGCAACCTTGATAAGGAAGAAGATTGGGTAAGAGAGGAGGCACTGGTTGAAGAGAGGGTAGTTATCAAAGAAGAAGAAGAGTAGCAACCACTTCTCAAGGAGAAACTTTCACTCAGAAAGAGGAGTGCAGGTATAAGAATGCCATTATCTAATATGGTAAAGAAGCCCATAATTTGTGTATTTTTTGCTCTTAGCACAAAGCTGCTTTCTTCATAGATGGTTGAGCATACTAGTTTTTATGAGACACCCTCTTCATATTAGTAGGAACAATCAAGCTCGATGGTGACAATAGTATATTTGGAAGCAAAGGAGGAAAAGGTAGAGGAAGAGAAAAATTTAGTAGTGCAGTAATCTTCGTCATTGGCTAAAACGGTGTAAGAGCCTGTAGGTACGTATTTTCTTTCTTCTTCTCTCTTTGAAAAGCACTTAGTGACCACTGTCTCCCCTTATGTAGTCCCCATATCCACTTTAACTCCATTATTTGTACCAATTTTCCTTAGTTCCATTTTCCACCTCACAATCATAGGTCACTAGCGCTCCCCCAGTTTCATCCATTCCCTCCATTTCTCTTTCTTTTAGTTCATTCGCATCCACACCAAACCCATTTTCCATTCCATTATCCTCCATTATATCTTCCATCCTTACCAACCACATTACAACTATAAGCACACAAGCCCCTCTTAGGGTAAGCATAACTGAAGTGCCTTCTACCTCCACTCCCTCTATGGAGTCAAACCCTCAGTAGGCCCTTTTCGTATTTTCCCTAGTTTTTGTAGTACAGGAGCCACTGGCATTCAAGATGAATTTGCTATCATAGCACCCAATGGCAGAGAATATCAGTAGAGCATGATAAAGTTCCTCACGTTGGTTAAAGAATCACAAGTGGAAGGACATGCAAGCCCTGATGAAACCAGTAAAGAATGTGACTTTTGATCCAAAGGCTATGGAGGTGCATACTGTGAAGATCGACCCTCAGGGTTAGAAATATCAAATTTAGATGATGTCAAAGGATTAATCATATTAGGTTGTCACTAAGGACCTCATAAAAATTGATGCAACTAAGAAAATAGGCAATATACAGGTGGAGATGATTTCGATCTACCTGCATAGTGAGCATTACAAGGACCAATTCTTCCAATTTGAGGCAAAAATAGTAGAGTTAGAAGATACTTTGGTAGCATAGAAGGCCCAACTAGACACTACATAGTATGAATCTCAACAATGATAGCAGAAGTTAAAGATCCTAGAGGGTGAGATTGAGGGATATAAATAGGTAGCCAAACAACATTAGGTGGCACAATAGGAAGCACAACAATAGATCCGGGTCTTGCAGGACCAACTCTAGAATTTGCAGAATCATTTGGCAGCAAAGGTGATGCAGTTGGTAACCGTCATGAAGGAGAAAATCAAGGAGTCTCATAGTAAAATACTGATTGATTGTTATACATTGGTGATGAAGATGATGCTAGTTATCATGTTCCTTAAAGAAGTGTAGACAATCATTTTATATGGTAGACATGTAGTGGAGCATTAAGAAGAAAACTTGGAGACGAAACTGGAGATGGCGATCAAGATCTAAAAATGTCTTAAATAGATCTCAGATTCTGCCCATTGAGTGAGATGGCCTGTGCTTGGGCAAGTTCCAAAATCATGTTGTGCAGTTATTTCTCCAAGTTGGACCTGGTTAAAGAATCTTGCAAGCTACTAGAGACATTTGAGCATGAGAGGTGCATTTCATTGGTTTACTTTGATATGATAGAAGTTAATGGTTTCCCCAGTTTTGTTGATGATCAAGGGGATATTCTAGAAAATAAGGATTTGGATATGGTATGGGCTATTTTCATAGATGATGCTTTAGAGATTGATGACTTAAAAGAGCCCATCACCGAGGAGCACGTGCTGCCATTAATGAGGAAATTCACTCGCATCGAGTCAATATTACTGAAGCTCAGTCAAAGGGCCAACTATATTGATCTAGAGTACATTGAGAATTTTTGGTATATTGTGGATACACTCAATTCTTGTGAGGTGATTAGTATAGATGCTTGAGCTGAAGCAGTTGTGATGTATGAAGCTACATATTTGCATCTCAAAAAGTTGGAAGACACTAGTGCAACTAGTAGGTAATCATATGCAGCTGGTGGCGGAGACTCTAAGCCCAATGAATGAAGACCTGGGATTGATTGCATTCAAGTAAACTAAATACCTTGCGAGCCATAAAAAATATTGGAATTTTTACCACATTAAAACTTTGTTAAAAAATTTCCAACATGTAAACAATTTTGCCAGCAAAATCCATTTTGAACATTTTTGCCACATTAAAAAAGTTTGTTGAAATTTTTTCTAAGTGTTTTATGGGTGTATTTTTTCACCCCCAAGTACAACAAAATACCTTTTTGCCCCTAGGCACAACAAAAATATTTTTCATGCAAGTTCACAGCGAAATCACTTCCTAGAAGTTTCATTGGTAAAATCACTTTGCTCATAGTTTCACTCTCGTTTATAGCAAAATTCCTTTTTACTTCATTTCTCAGTGAAATTCGGGCAGTAATCACAATGAAACCACATTTCCAAGATGAGATCCACTTTTAGCAATGCAAGATCCTCCCAGGTGAAGTCATAACAAAAATGTAGTTTGGGGTGAAACTCCCTTTTCACCCAATGTTGGAGTGAAACTTCCTTTTCTCCCAATGTTGGAGCGAAACTCCCTTTTTATCCATTTTTGGAGTGAAACTCCCTTTTCACCCAGTTCCCAAGAGAAAGTCCCATTTCGTCCAATTTTTAGCAAAATGCTCATTTTGCATAGTTTTTCAGAGAAATACATTTTTGAGTGCATCCCAAACAAGAATGTTGGCAAGAGCACATTCCAATCACAAATCTAGGAGAAAATCCCATTTTGGGCATGACTTGGGTGAAATTATGATGAAGGCCCATTTCAGATGTAACTTTCAATGAAAGCTCATTTTGGAAGCAAACGCCATCACCCCAATATTTTTAGTGAAGATTTTATTTGGGAAAGTATCAAAACTGGTAAATTCAATTCATATGTCGATGCAATTGATATGTCCTGGATCACTATCGAAGAACTACTAATTTTAAGTATTGTGCCCTTGACTCCAGTGTAATATTATTTATTTTTTAGGTACTATCCATTTTAGTGGATATTCATGTCCAAGGCACTGTCATGGAGATTGAAATTGGACCAATGGTTTCCACCAAATCCCTGATACGCCATGTGATGAAATCGCTCAATACTTCCCAATGTGTTTGTTGATTTGTTTTTTGATGGTAACAAGGAGAAATTATTGTTCGATATTTGATTAGCCATCATTTTATTTAATAAGAATTTAATTTTTTGAGGTGAAATCCTCTATAAAAACTAAGAAACTTGATGTAAAAAAGAAGGATAGACACTGCCAAAAAACTCTTTGAGTTTAATTATTTGCATTAATTGAAAGATTGTTGAATTTGGTTCCTGGATCAGTGGTGTATGCAGTTACTTTCTGCCTATCATTTCTATTATGTTCATGGTATTTGTTATATAAGTTTAAATTTTGCATTTGAATTCAATTCCTGATAAAGAAGTGAATGCTGAAATGTTTATTGGAAGTTATCTTTGCAAATTGTGAATGATTTATGTGTTTTTTATTTCTATTACATGTTGATTAAAACTTGATTTGGATTTTAGCTGTTATTTTATCCCTACTTTATGTTTTTGGATTACAACCATATTTCCCATCTCTTTCTGTTAATCTCTCTCCCTAAGCTTTACACTAATTGTTAGATTAGTATGGGAACCATTCCTCTGGATATTGGCCTAAAGGACATCTATTTCCTTTGGCCTTTCAATGTTGGTCGGGTCTAGGGTGCACATATATTTTGTACTTAGACAGATTCATGACCAATAGTTCTATTTAGTGTTCAAGAGATACATAAAATATTTTTAATTTTTAATTTCATATCCAAATTGGTTCTATAGGTTAGTAAGTTGTCAACTCGATAGCCCTATCTGTTCAACCAATTGGTTTTGCTCCATCTTCCTCATTGCTCCTTTAGTTCCACCAGCCATGGGTTGTGGTTTAGACCTTCTAAAAATACCTTGCTAAAAATATAATTCTTATTTTAGCAATTATTTTCTTTAGTAACGATCCTAAAAAGTGTTTGGGTGCTATATACCAAAATGATCAACTTGAAAAGATGATTGAAATAGACTTATACACTAAAATGATAATTTTTGGACTATGAAAAATTCTCAATTGTTATATATCAAAATAATCAATGTGATAAGACATTTGTAATGGACAAGGCCTCAAAAAGATGTTTTTGTGGATTTTTTTTACTATATTGATTGAATGTTACATCGGGTTTCTTTTCTATTAAAGGACCACTTAGCTCAGTTTCTACCTTATTTGATACTCATTTTTACTATTATTGACAACTACCCTATTAGATATCGTTCTTGACTATTATTGATAACTATGCTTTTGATACTATTTTTTATTATTAGTGACAACTACCTTGTCAGATACTTTTCCTAACTCTTACTAACAACTACCCTATCTGAAACTATTCTTGACTATTATTGACAACCTTCTATTTGATAACTATCCCCCAATAGTTATTTTTATTTTTTTAGAACTATTACAATATCATCAATTCCATGATAGGTATAGTCTCCTTAGTATGCTCAAATATATGATTAGGGATTTTAGGTTTGATGGTCTATGTTTAGGATTTTATATTTTGACATTCGACAGAAATAGGGTAACTCTAGGCCAAGGTATGTGTTTACCTATAGCCCTCTATTATATTGCAACAATTATCGATAATTCTTATACCAATATTTTAGGCCACTACTTAAGGAATATTTCATGCATACCCTTGAGCACACTACCCATTTCTCTAACAGTATGAGAGGGTAATCTTCCCAAGTGTTGTGATTGATGCACTATGGATAGATACACAGTCAAAAGCTTTCTAGATCTAAGGATTTATCTAAACATAGGAGGGTCTCCCTATATACCCAAAGGTATGTGGGATCTCAAGTCCATATATGAGTGTTGTTTGAGGCTTGGGTATTGGAGTTTGATCACCCCTCATTTCACTAGACACTTTATGGGCGATCTATCTTAGCCAATAATTACAACTCTTCTACGATATTTTAAAACCCCCAACATAGGAGTTTTTAAACTATTAAATTAATACATAAAAATGACTCAATTTTCTTTTGTAGGGTAATAAATAAAAAATAAAAAATAAAAAAATTATACCTAATAGGTTGGAATGGCAGGATAAGAAGTATTGCAACTACAACAAGACACGACCTTGGAAAGCACTCTAATATCACTTATTAGAAACCTTGAAGTAAAACAAACTCACATCCATAAGATATTGTAATAATAACTAAAAATAAGCTTAAAATTAACAATATTGCAACACAAAATAGAAATGTAACATATTATATTGTAGAAAATAAAAACACATTACATAATCGCAAGCCTCTTTGAGAGGGCAACCTTTTTAGAAGTAAAGTTTTGATACAACAAAATATGATATATACATTCTCTTGCCCACTTGTTTCTTTAAAATACTTTGGCTAACCCTAATTCTAGTGCTCAAGGATTCCCATCCACGTACAAGTGGGGGGCCGAGCTAGTAACTCTTAAATAATAATTATTACATATTTAAATAACATATTCTTATAATGCATAAGGGTTACACCATATTGGGCCTATAATTCTAGGCGTTTGAAGTACCACATGACTAAAAATTATTCATAATATTAGATGATGTCTTAACAAAATATCATCCTCAATTTGCTGATATAATAATACATACATATAATTCTTTAGGAAACAATGGGATGTATACACTTCCAAAATGAATTAAATTAATGACATCAAAATTAAAAGAATGCAACAAGAACACTTTTGGAACTTAAAGAGAAAATTTAAAAATTTCAAAAAGGTGAGAACAATAATCCAACCTCAAATAAAAGGAAGTTGCTTAGAGAATATCATAATATTTTGAGTATGGAAGAGAAATTTTGGAGATTAAAATCAAGACAGACTTGGTTAAAAGAGATAAAAACACATTTTTTTATAGGAAGATAATTATACAAAGATAAACATCTAGAATTGGTAGAATTAAACTAATAAAAGGGGTTTGGATTAAAGACCAAAGTCAAATGAAGATAACAAAAAAACTATCTTTAAAACAAATCAAATATCGGAGTAGGATTGGGAGTGATGGAGAGTGAACATTCGAAATTTGATTTTGTGATGGGTAGGAAGCAGAGAGGTAGGAGTAAGAGCCTGGGAAGTAGCTTTCGAGCACGCAGTGACTCCATAGGCCACCAAACGGGGAGCAAAATAGCAATTAAAATCATTGTAGGTACGGTAGAGGACGGGAATGGAGACCATAGGGCAAAAGACCCACTGAATAAAATAGAAGTGAGCGATAGTAGGACCAGCTAGGTTTTATTCATAGAAGCACCCCAACGGAAACCTAAATCTTTGCCTATGGCACCAAGCACATTCATCACCCAGGGCTGCAACGTCTTTTGTTCAGAGCAAGTTATGGAGGAGTATGCTACCCTCGATTCATTTTCCTTGGTAAGGAAATTTTTAGGAGGAAGACTTGATGTGGATTCACTTCGATGTTGGGTGGCGATCAAGTGGAAAACTAGGGGTTGCTTGGAACTGTTATCAATGTACAAAGGGTTCTTCATGATTTTTCTTAATACACAGGAAGATGCAGACCATATTTTATCAGGGGGTCCATGGTTATTTGGAAGAAGAAGTCTCTTCCTCTATAAGTGGGGATCAAACATCGACCCAAAATCATAGAGCATAAACTATGCTCCCATTTGGGTCCAAATCCCAAATTTACCCTCAAATTTCTTTCATGAGGACACACTTCAGGGGATAGCTTGAGCAGTCATGGAACTGGTTACCATTGACCCAGCAACTCACACTCGTTCTTGTCTGATGCAGGCCTGCAAATGCATTAATATCAACCTAGAAACCCAACTCCCATACCATGTTAACCTAATTTATGGATCTTACCATCGGAGCTAGCCATTGGAGTATGAAAATAAACCCACATTCTGCTCCGAATACCAATTATAGAGGCATATTTGTTTCCAGTACCCAAATTGTAAAAGTGTGCAGAATGATTCCTATATTTCGGCTTGCCCATTCCATGAAGAAAACCAAAATACAAAATCCAGAATGAAATAAATCCAGAACCACAAGGGCAAGTAGCAAGCCCTATCTTCCCCAGGAGACGATATGCATAAGGCAAGTATTTTTCTCACAATCACTAACAAGTTTAATTTTCTTAGCAATTCTATTCTTAATGCTAAAATCTATGATGAGGAAATCCCTGTTCCAAATCCAATGAATCAACCCTAACCCAAGGCTAACCTTCCCTATAAAATCTTTCTTTCATCTCCTCCTCCATGTCCTTCTTCCCCACCTAACACTAGTCATGAATCCTAGAGCTCTCCCCCCAAATCCCCCAGTCTCCCAAACCCCCATTAAAATCTTCCCCACCCAATGGGACTGGATCCCACCTCTCCCCATATAAATACATTGATCCTGAGGTTGATAGTGATGAGTCCTCCTAATAATCCCTTGAACCATGAAGCCCAAAACAAACTTGGAGTTTCAAAAATCCTATATTGATGTGGGAGGTGATAGGAGAAATGGTAGGCCCTCTAGCGTTGATCTAATAAGCAAAGACACAGTTGAAGATATAGCCATTGGCACCCAAAGAACCCTATTCTAGGAATTAGGTATGGCCAATAGGAAAGAAACTAGGAAATACAAACCCCCTGCACCGTAAGGCAAAGGAGGCAAAAAACCCTCCAATAGTTCCAAATGAAAGTCCTCTCTTGGAATGTGAGAGGGTTAAATGGGGTATCTAAAAAAATATTGGTTGTTGCTATGCAAAAAGAATCTAATCCCGCCATTTTCCTAATTCAAGAAACCAAATTAGGTGAGCATTGGTCGTTGAGAGTTGCCAAGACGATTTCAAGAAAATATGAGTTTGTCTTTACACCAGTGCCCGGTACCTTAGGTGGACTCCTCTGTCTCTAGGACCCAACCAAGGTAGAAGGAAGAGTCATATCAGGTGAAGGTCTCCTATCCAATATCTACTTCCATGACTCTAACACCCAACTCTCTTGGGTTATGATGAATGTGTATGCCTCTAACACTTTGTAAGGTAGATTGATCCTGTGGAACAATCTCACTCAGATGAGGTAAGCTTTTAGCGAAATCCCTTGAATCCTAGCCAAGTACTTCAATACCCCCTTGCATCCTTCAAAGAAGAGAGGTGGGAATTTCATAACCCCAAAATCCACGTACAACTTTGCACACTTTGTAGACTCAAATGAACTAATGGATGTTCATCTGAGAGGATCCTAGTACACTTGGAGCAATATAAGGATCGGTGGAGACCTCATACAAGAAAGGCTAGACCATTTTCTACTATCCCAAGAAGCGCTCCCCTCCTTCGGTGATGCCAGTCTATAGGATCTTCCAAAAATTGGGTCTGATCATAACCCCCTGATTTTTTAAACTATCAACAAATCTCAGTTCAAAACCCCTTTCTATTTTGAATCAATGTGGACCTAGCATATAGATCTCAAAAACCAGATTACCGAGTGGTGGGGGGAAAGGCTCCCTGGGACTATTACAAATTAGGTAACACAAAAATTACAATTGATTAAATATAAATTGAAGGTGTGGAACAAAGAGATATTCAAAAATATCTTTGAAAGCAAGAATAACATCAAAAACAGTCTCAAGAATATTGAGGGCAAGTTTCAACAAAAATAGGAGGATGATAATCTCAGATCTAAGGAGCGAGTTCTGCTATCAGAATACCTTAATACCATGGGGAAGGAAGAGATGTTCTAGTGCCAAAAATTGAGACAATTATGGCTTAAGGAAGGAGACTCCAACTCCAAAAAATTTCACATCTCCACCCTCAGGTATAGAGGAGCTAATAGGATTGAAGGCCTCACCAAGCAAGATGAGTATTTCACCTCAGATATCCATCAGATTTGGGATGAATTTGTCTGCCATTTTGAGTCCCTCCTTGGATCCTACCCTTCTTCCTCTAGTTAGGCCATGGATACCCTTCTCAATAACATTCCTAGTTCCATCCTTGAGGCCATGAATGACATCCTCCTTAGCCCACTAACCCCTAAGGAAATCTACCAGGACCTATTTTCATGTAGACAGACAAAGCCCTTGGTCTCGATGGATTTCTCCCAAGGTTCTTCCAAACCTATCGGGACATCGTTGGCCCTGATATTTGCCAAGTTATTTCTAAAATGTAACTCACCAGATTCATTCCTAGGGATGTCAACTCAACTTTCCTCGCTCTCATTCCCAAGGAGTCCAACTCCCAGTCCCTGTCTGATTACCGCCCCATCAACTTGTGCAATGTCATCTATAAAATTTTATCCAAAGCCTTGTCAAATAGAATCATAGGCATCCTCCCTTCCATTATCGACCCCTACCAAGGAAGTACTATCAAGGGCCAGAATATTGTTGATGGTGTCATCACCATTCATAAGCTCA
Source organism: Wollemia nobilis (assembly GCA_028583015.1). Classification (NCBI taxonomy): domain Eukaryota; kingdom Viridiplantae; phylum Streptophyta; class Pinopsida; order Araucariales; family Araucariaceae; genus Wollemia; species Wollemia nobilis. The sequence continues at coordinate 661,145 of JAQPPZ010017097.1, read as the reverse complement.
TCCACTCAGCCCATAACTCCAACAAGTCTGCCTTCTTCCTAAAGCTCAACATGAACAAGGCCTTTGATAGAGTGGACCAAAATTTTTTGGCCAAATTCCTTAAGTTTGGTTTCCATGAGAATTGGGTCAAGTTGATCTTGAATTGCATCTCTTCCTTTTCAATGGCTCAGTAGCAAGGTATTTCCCCAGTACTAGAGGGCTTAGGCAAGGGGATACCTCTTTCCCATTCTTTTCATTATCTTGGCTAAGAGCCTTGGTAGGGCCATCAAAACTGCCTGCACTAAATTTCTAATCTCTGGTATTAAGGCTTCTTCTAACCTTCAACCCTCAACCTATCAACAGTTTGTGGATGACACTCTACTAGACAATTAAACCTATATTTTTGAAGCCAAAATCATCAAGTCTATCCTTAATTTCTATGATGGAGTTGCTGGTCAGAATATTAACTTCACCAAGAACAAAATCTACTTCATCAACACCCTAATGAAGTGACAGGTCAAAATTGTAGACATCTTTGGCTGTACAATTGCCAATATCCCAACCACCTACCTTAGCCTTATAATTTTCCAAGGGAGATCAACCAAGACTATGTGGAACAATATCATTGAGAGAATTCACAAGAAACAGACAGGTTGTAAAGGGACTCTCCTCTCCCAAACAGGTAAATCCACCTTGGTCAAGTCTATCCTCCAAAACATCTCAGTGTACTTTTTTTTAGTCTTAAAAATTCTTATAGCTATGGGAGAATCTATAGAAAATATCCAAAAGTACTTCCTATGGGTAGGGACTAACAACCAGAGGAAGTTTCACCTGGTGGCCTGGGACAAAGTGTGTACCCTAAAATACAAATGCAGGCTCGATTTGCATAGGATCAATCTTATGAACCAAATACTTCTAGCCAAATAGGCATGGAATATGGTCAGCAATGTCAATTTAGAATGGGTTTCTATCATAAAAATAACGTACCTACAACAATACTCTTTTAGGGATGAAGGTACTCCCTGCATCGGATCCCATTTATGGTGATCCATAACCCATGCCAAGCACCTTCAATAAAGGATCAGATGGCAACTTGGGGATGGAAAGTACATTTATTTATGGCATGATCTATGGGCTAGGGATGATCCCCTCATCAAATACCTCAAAATTATAGTGATCAAACACCTAACTGACAGTAGAATTGGTCCTAAAGTTATCGACTTCATTACTATCAACCAAGATAGTCGTAGGTGGAAGCAAATCCATTTTAGAGTCAAAAATGTAGTCTTAGATAAAGCCACAAATGCCCTATAGTCTATGCTCAAGGTAAATTTTATCCCCAAGACTCAAACGATAGATATACTTTTTTGGAAAGGCACCAGTGATGGGCAATTCTCTATGAAATATGCTTCTCGATTGGTTTGATATTCCTCATAAGCAGCCCATCACGATCGACAACCCTACCACATCTAGGACCATCTGGCTCAAGCACCTTATCCTGAAGGTGGCCCATTTCTACTGGCTCACGGTCCACAATAGGATCCTAACCACTGATAACCTAATCATAAGGGGTGTCATTATCCCAAATAGATGTTATCTTTGCACTCAGGAATGAAAGTCCATCCAACATTTTCTCCTCAAATTCCCCTTCACTTTTGATGTTTTTTCTTCCCTGATCAACAAGTTTCATGTCAACTGGGTATGGCCCAAGTCTATCCTTGACTTGTTCACCCAGTGGCCCACTATTTTTTGGAATCTCAGGCTCAGGTTCCTCTGGAAAGCCCTATTGCACCATGTAATTTGGCAAATCTAGTTGAAGAAAAATAATCACATTTTCAATGATAGTCCCAAAAATCCAAAAACAGTGGCTAATAAAGCCTTGTCCTTTACTATCAAAAATGCTAGCCTCATCCCATGCACGAACATTCCTACATCTGGGTTGGAGTCCTCCCTAATCAAGACTTTGGGGATTTCTACTGAGTTCTCCAGAACTTAGACTCCCCCCAGCACCAGGAGTAATTCCAAGTGGAATACCCCACCCCTAGGATAGCTTAAGGCTAATTTTAATGGGTCTTCCAAAGAAAATCTCAGGGATGCAGGGGTTGGCTAAGTCATCAGGGACCACATTGGCAACATCATCATGGCACTCACTAAAAACTTAGGGGTCCAAACTAACAACTATATGAAATCCTGAGCTCTCTAGAGAAGTATCGAGGTCGGCATGTCTTTGACTAAACCTATTATTTTTTAAGGAAATTCAGTAATTGTGGTTAGTCACATTAAGAACAACAAAAATGGAGGTTGGAATATCTATAATATAATTCAAGAGTGCCAAGTTCCTTGTGCCAATACCCTCGAAGCATGATTCACCATGTGTTTAGAGATGTGAACAAGGTGGCAGACCTTCGAGCCAACAGAGTGACCAATCAAACCAACCTAATCATCTGGAAAGATATCTTCCCCTAGGATATCATTGATGTAGCCAACCATGATGCAGAGTGTAGTCTTAAATAGGAGTGTTAGCTGCCATGAAGGTGTTTCTTTAACACCAAAGGTGTTTTATTTCAACACCAGGAAAAGTCAAAAAAATGTTACAAATAGCAGCTCCTACTGCCACAAAGGTGTTTGTTCAACACCAAAGGTGTTTTCCCTCAACACCATGGATGTTTTGGACTTAACTATTTTCATAATTTTCTAAAATACTATATGTACACCCAATCGTATGGATTTCCTTGCTCATGCCAAAGCATCCAATTACTCCCTCTGGCCTCTGTTTTCTTCACGTCTCCATCATTTCATCCTCGTTTTCTCCCACTCCTCGATGCCCACTTTCCACCCCCTCCTCTTTCCACCCTCACCCACTTCTTGCACCACCCATTCCATTCACCCTCTCATTTCCTTCCTTTCTGGTTTTCATCCATCCACGAAAGTAGATAAGATCAGTATTTGCACCTGTTATTTCCAATTCTATCTCAAAATTATCGTGGTGATCGGTTGTCCCTCATGAATTAGTTTTTGGTCTTATAGTCTCCACCCTATCTATATTGTGAGTATTCACCTAAGGCATTTCATCCACTTTAGTATAATTTATTAAAGTAACTCTGTTTGCCCCAGTTTCTTCGACATGATGGTCATCACAAAGACCATGAACCTCTAGCTCGAGTCGGTGACTGAAGCCCTACTCGACGCCAAGAGATTCATACCTTTTTCTTAACTGTTCATTGGTGTGGATGACTAGGTGACACATGACTTTGTTAGCTCCTAGAACAAAGGTGAAGTTTAGGTCTGAGGGCTTCTCTTTGACGCAAGCATCCATTCTATTGTAGAAATTTTTGGTTTACCACCTAAAGGTAGGGTTGTCCGTAGGGATAAACACAACTTCAAGGATTAAATGAAGCATCTCATTGACAAGGGTAAGGACCTAGTGTGGGAGAAATGGGGTGTGTTATGCTCATCCTTTCCTTAGTTGTGGGATACCACTGTCATCCTTGTTATCCAATACATTAATGTCCATAATAACAATAGTCTTTGTGTGCTTACCACCTTGCTTTCATTAACCATATTTGTGACATAAAACCTACCAATATTACTAACTTCCTCTTTTGGTCTATCAACATAACAATTGAGAACCTCAGCGAATGCAAGTCTTTGAATCCCCCTCACCACCAAGGAATGTTCTCTATCATTTACAAGCATACCCTTGCACATCAAGTTTGTAGTGGGCTCCATGTTCGCTCCCTAAGTCCTAAGCCCTCCTCTACATCTACACACAAGGTCAAGCCGAGCCCCCCCACTCCCTAGAGAACTCCCCCATTTCTATTGAAACTCCCTCATTGTTTGAGTCTCCTACTGATTCCCCCCTGATCAATACCACCCCTACCCAGGCTAGTGACAAGAATGAATCTTCCCCTACCCCCACTCCCAAGGACTCTATCCCTTTGGATAACTACCCTCCTGGTGCTACCCTGAGAAGTAAGAAAAAAGTAATCCGCCCCACCCAGAAGACCAGTAAATCCTATCAAATGAAGACTAAAAATATGATCATTTTACACTAGCCCCCTGAGGTCATCATTAACGAAGACAAAAATACAAAAAATAGTGCAGAAGACCTATTGTGCACTGGCACCTTCAATCACATCAATAAATGTTTGGATCACTTGAAGTCCACCACCAACATCATCAAGGAGGTGGGCTCTTTCCTCTCCAATGCCATTAGTAAAATCCAGGATCTCCCTGTTGTGCTCAAGGTCCTCCTTACCTCTGATCAGGATTATGCTACTAAGGATAAAGATAAAGAGGAATCCTAATAGAGGTGGGAAGGTGTCAGTAGGCAGTTGTACTATCTTTGTTTGTATTGGTTTCAATGTGATTTTACTTTTGTTCTTTGGTTATGGTTTTCTTAGTCTGTAGGTTGATGGGCCCCTAGATTGTAATCTTAAGAATATGTTTTTTTTGTACTATTGACAATGTTAATTCCCTATGTAACAAGGACAAAACCCTTCAACCCAAAATGTAAATAAAATATTTTTACTTACCCAAAAATTAAGAACACAAGCTTATACTAAGAGGGGGATGAACAGTATAAGATCACTTTTTACTTTTCTTTCAAATCAATATAAGCAATGTATAGATAGCAGTATCAATAGAAGTAATCAAAGAAATGCACAAAACACCATACACAATAGAGACACGGATTTAACGTGGTTCACCCAAAGATGGCTACTTCCATAGAGAAAATATTTCTTCTAAATATTTCTCAAATGATCTCTTGGGAATCCTTCCCAATTACAATGTTTATGGACCTCTGTCCAAAGGAGATGTTGATCCCCTAAATCTGGTTTGTGGATATCTATCCATATGATAACTCCTTATCCTCTGCTCTGGCTGGTGATCCTCTATAATACTCTGCCTCCACTACACTGACTGTGGATATCTCTCCACTTGAAGACTCTTTGTCCTCACTTAGAAGACCTATCCTCAATGTCTTGGCTGATGGATCACTATCCACTAGAGACTCTGTTCTCTCTTTTCTATCACATCCAAAGCTCTGTCTCAATAGGATCACTCAGAACCTGCTCAACTCTACTCAATAGGTCCATTCAAAACCTTCTCAAATCTACTCAATAGGTCCACTTAGAACCTGCTCAAATATTCTCAATAGGTCCACTCAGAACTTGCTCAAATCTGCTCAAAAGGTCCACTCAGAACCTGCTCAAATCTACTCAAAAGGTCCACTTAGAACCTGTACAACTTTGCTCAATAGGTCCACTCAAAACCTGTTCAAATTTGCTCACCAGGTCCACACAGAACCTGTCCAAATATGCTCAACAATATCACATAGAACTTCTCCAAACCTTCTCAACAAGCTCACATAGAACTTGTCCAAATCTTCTCAACAAGCTCACAAAGAACTTGTCCAAATCTGCTCAATCACTTTCTCAACTCAAATCAATATCATAGAAGCATAAAGATAATTGTTAGAGACTCAATATGTTCTATTCTCAAAACTCAATCTCAACTCAAATCAGAATATAAAATAGTTTGTTTTATAGAACTTGAACAACCACTTCATGCATCCACTTGACTAGGCTCAAACAACTCTACTCAACCAATTACTTTAAGGAACGACCCTTTTTCACAAACCCTAGTCCAAGCATGTATCAACCAACTCAAAATGTTTCCAACAATGCTCAACAACAAATCTCACATAACAATGATACTCATGTTCTTTTCACAATTCTAGTTCAAGTTCTTTGCACAACAACTCACTTCAACAACAATGCTTATAACACAATATTCACATAACAATGATACTCATGTTCTTTTCTACAACTCTTCACTCAATCCAATGGCTTCAACAACAATGCTTATAAAACAAGGTTTTAATCACAACTTCTCAAATTCAGAAAACCTTGAAGCAACAACTCAAACACTTTCGAAAAGGAAACCCTAATCAAATCCTTTTCACTCCAAAATTAATTTTCAATCAAACCAATCACTTAACTCAAAAAAGAAGAATTTTTCCCATACATTTTCTTGAAGAGCAATTGTCCTTATAAATCTGCCACACTCACAATTACTTCTTTGCAAAACTCAACAAGGGTTAGAGGATAATTTTTATATAAAAACTAATAATATCTCAATTAAACCTTATTGCTCCAACTTAAACAATAATCAATATCCTCACAATAATCAAAAATCCCTTTATTTAAAATAACATGCAACCCATAAAGTCTTAACCTTTCAATATTCCACAATGGTAAATTTTAAGACTTTTAAAAATAAAACTAGAATACTCCTTATAACTCCTAAATGAATTTCTCAACTACCAACCTTTATCACAAAGCAACTTTTTCAAACTTCAACCACTAAATACCTTATACCTCCAACTTAGGATTTAATAAAATAAAACACAAAAATATTACCTTTGCCTTTGGAGAGTTTTGAACTCTTAATGCAGTCCACACAAATTTCTTTGCCCATGGTGCAAACAACCACACGAGCTACACGCTCATTGGGAACGAAGAAGCACCATGTGATTCAACACCCTTGTCCTTTCTTGCCTTGCAAAACGAATGCCCTAAAGTTTTGGTGCCTTCAACACATCCACAAAATGCTTTCGCCGAGATTCAAACACTATCCACCATGCACACCAAAAATGTAAGCCCACTTGCCACTAGGCCAAAGCACCTTGGTGGCTTCCAACTAATCATTGCTTTGTCTTTTGTTTGTTTCCCTTTCACCATCAAATCAAACACGATTTTCACAACTTTATCTCACGAGCTCTGCATTTAATTTGTATGCCATACACTTATCAATTCGAGCAAGGATAATTGTTTCAAAACTTTAGTGGCATATTTATATGCCTTTCCCTTCGCTTGGAAACTTTGGTGCTCACATGCATTAATGTATGTCAGTGCTACTTAAGGCTTCGAAAGCCTTTAATAAACCCATACCTTGGATTTTCACATTATTAAAATTGCCTTTGATTTTTCTAAAACCCAACCTTAGGGTTTTAAATAATTTAAATTTTTCTTCTCAAATATAATTATATTATAATTAAAAATTATAATATTTAATTAGATTTTTACCACTTTGATAAATATTATAATAACCATTATAATATTTTTTATCCTTCGATAAAGTACCTTTTAATATTTATTTATAAAATTTAAATTCTACCGAATTTAAATAATTTATAAAATAAATATTATAACTCCTTTTTCACTTCTGTCTTTTGCACTGTTTCACTTGAACTTTGGCCTTCTTCCTGGATATCAAATAACCATATTTGTCCCCTTTATTTCCTACTAAAACCTCTAGCATTAATGAAGACTTTTTGGTGGAAACAATAGTGAATGATTTCATCTGGTGGCATAAATGGTGACATCAATGATGATTTTGACTTAGGGACTCAAAATATCCAACAATCTCCCATGAAAAGGATGCACTACTTAGTTTCAGTGCTAAAAATATCCTTAGGATAGGCTACTTTTGGCCTACCATGGAAAAGGATGCACATGATTATGTGCGCCATTGCGACAAGTGCCAAAAACATGTTGACCTTGTCCATGCGCCTGCACAAGAGTTGCAGGCTATTTCATCTCCTTGGCCCTTTTCAAAATGGGGCTTAGACATTATTGGCAAAATTAATCCTGTGTCATCTGATGGACACAAATTCATCATAACCGCCACTGAGTATTTCACGAAGTGGGTTGAAGCTATGCCTTTAGCTTCCTGCACTGGAACTCACGTATCTAAATTTTGTTTTAATCAAATCATTTGTAGGTTCGAAATTCCTGCAAATCTCATCCCTGATAATGGAACTTGTTTCAAAAATAAAGATGTCAAGAAATTATGCCAAAAATATAAGATTCAACATCGCTGGTCCACTCCCTATTATCCTCGGGGTAATGGCCAAGCAGAAGCTTCAAACAAAACCTTAATCAAAATTCTCAAAAGATTGGTCAATAAATCTGGCCGCAACTGGCACATTCAATTATATCCAGCTTTGTGGGCCTATCGAACTAGTGTTCGAACCCCCACTGGAACTTCACCTTTTGTTTTGGTTTATGATGCAAAAGCCATTTTTCCCTTTGAATTAGAAGTTCCTTCTTTGGCTCTACTACTTCAAGATACCGAAGTAGGAGATGAATATTGAGCTGGCAGACTCAGTCAGCTGAAACTCCTAGATGAAAAGTGCATCAATGCTTTGGAGCATCTTCATGCTTACCAAAACAAGCTTAAAAGATCATATGCTAAGAAAGTTCGTCATCGATCCTTTGAGATCGGTGATCTTGTTTTAAAAGAAAATCAAAAAAATACTAATGCAAATAAAGACCTTAAAGGTAAATTTGAGCCCAACTGGCTTGGACCATATATTATCACTGCTAAATTTGAATCGGGAGCATACAAATTATCTACCTTAGATGGTAAAGAACTTAAAGAACCTATGAACATTTTGCATCTTAAACGTTACTATGCATAAAAATTGGTCATTTCATCAGTGTATATATTTGTTTAAAATATTTCAAAAAAACCACTATCTTGTATTTTTCAAATTATAAAAAATATAAAAACATTCAAAATCATCAAAAATCTTCAAAAACATCTTTTATTTTTGTACTTCTCAAAATTGTGACATATTTACAGTTATATTTTCAAATTATTTTGGATAAATTAGCATTTATTTGGAATCCCGCACTTTCACATTCACATGAATAAATATCTTGATTTATTTGGCATGATTACTAGTCTCTCTTATATCAAAGTCCACAAAATTCAATTAAATAACGTTTGAGCATAGAGAATTGATCTTGTTATTTACTTAAACCAAGCATATCCTTTCACAATAAAATGATTATATTTGTAATATCCTTGCTATGCTACATAGTAGAAGTGGTTTCTTGAGTGAAAAGTTTCCCCTGCCATCGTATCATGCACATGGTATAGAATCTTTGAGAATTGGCAAAATGACAAGCTCACCCCTACCCGGAATAAAAATCCCTTGCTCTACAGCTAATCCAAGCAAGTATCCCTAGAATAGGAAGCAAAAGAAAAAGAGAAATCAAGCAAAATTATTTAGCACTATTTCAGCATTATCTCAAATATCAAAGCAAAAGATACAAAAAAATAAATAAATAAATAAATAAAATAAAATAAAAAGAAAGCAAAGAAAGCAAAATGAGCAAAAGCAAAAGCAATAAAATCCCTTTCCCTACCCTTTGAAAAGAAAAGAAGGGTTGATGAGCTTGAATCCCTAGAATTCTCAATTATTCGAAAACTGTGAGGTAAGCCCCATAACAGGTGGTTTGTGCCCAACCCTCTTGGCCTTGGGTAATCCCTAGCATGGTGATATGTCTGTCACATTAGCGACCTTATTTTATATAGACCTATGTCTTCTTATGGATTAGCTAGCTCTTGATGACCCGAATTACATTGTAGTCTAGTCTGGTTATATGCATCTCAATCATGGTTAATGAACACTATTTGGTTAATTTAAATCACTTGTATCATAGTATCTTGCTTAAACCTGGTAAATGAACAATACAATTGCACACACATCTGTATTTGAGAGATTTTGTGTATCATTATGATAAATCAAGATTGGAAATGAACTCACATACGCACATGGGATTCCTTATAAATCTAATTTTTGTCTTTAAGATACCTTGAAATATCTTTGCAAATTGTCTGGAATAATTTCATTTTCTTCTCTGAGAACAATTGTTTAGTATAAAAGACAACCACATGTATTTACCACAAAAATCAAAATCATTTTCAAAAATATGCAATAAAGTTACATATAACTTTTGACTTTTGCGACGATGGTATAATTCCAACACAATTGGAATTTTATGCCTAGCGCAAGTCCTCATCTTCATATTTTCTGTTTATTTTCAAAAATTAAAAATCAACAATGCAATAAAACAATCTATTTTCTTCTTTGGATTTCGCGATGATGGTATAAGTCTATACCTAAATATTCTATGCCTAGCACAAACCATTGTATTAATTTTATTCCCCATTCATTTAAAATCATAAAAACATATGACTCACATCATTATGGCACACAATTATGCTTTAAAACAAACAAACACCTATTCTATTTCATGTCATTATGTCAAACTTCAATTTTGCAATGATGGTATAATTCCTAGGGAATTATCCAAAAAATTTATCACACTTAGGAATTTATGCCTAGCAAAAGTCATTTTAAAATATTTCATGCATAATATTTTCATGAAAATTCTAAAAACAAAATCATCATCATCATCATTTGCATCATCACACCAAAGTCTTAAGATAGTCTCTTAAGCACTCTTTTACTTTTTAACAATATTTCTATACTAGGATTAGCTTGACGACCGAGTGAGCGGTGACTCCATGAAATGGTCTATAACAACGACAATGTCCTTTGAAATTATTGTTAAAAGTCCCTTTTATTTTTTATTAAATTATCATCACAACAACCAATTTGTTACATCAGATTATTTCATTTAAATTTTTAAAGCATGACATTTAAACCATAATATTTTTCAATGACATAATTACATGAATCATCAAATCAATCACACTTTAAACATTAAAGCATCATAAAAACATATAAACAAGTCATATCATCATAAGACAATTCATATGATCAAAAATATCTCATCTATATATATCTCAACCATATATATACATCATATCAAAACTAGATTGGTATGCCACAATCTACATCTTGGCATACTCAATCCTCTCAATCATATATCTGTGTAGTGCAGTGCAATAGCCTAGCCTCGAGAACCCCTCGAGCTCTCAGCCTCATCTCCTCCCCCGCCCTGAGGTGGACGAGGTGGCCCCATCACAGTATGTGTGGTACTGTGAGTCCTAGTCATCAATCGAGATGGAGTCCTCGATGACCCAATCCTGATCAGGTCTGCAATGTCGGCTGGCAGCTATACCCTTTGGCCCTCTGGCACCATCTGGAAGTAGATACCCTAGTAGAATGCGGTCTGAGCAATCGACCGCACTAGCTCCTGAGTGCTCACTTCTCCGCTCCGTGCTTTGAGGCGTGCAACCTCATCTCTGAGCTATGTAGCCTCCGCTCGATGTCGTGTAGCCTCATCCTACAAAGTCTGCACCTCTGCCTGGAGACGGATAGTCTTCGCCCAAAGAGTAGCCATCTCATTACTCTCTCCTGTGTCTACACCCTTGCCCTTATCGGGCGATGGTGGTCTCTCTCTATGGAGAAGGGGGTCTCTCCTCCCTCCTCTCTCGCTACCATGGCCTCTGCTGAGCCTGTGGTCTCCTCTGCTCTCTCCCATCGTGACCCTGTGTCGCCTCAATGGCCACCTGGCATCGCCTCCCCATTCGATGCACAACTGTGTGAATCAAACCTTGAGCCCTCGTCATCCGAGGAGGGCGGATTCTTGCGTACCAGGCATCATAGTCATCGGCTACCCTGGCATCATCCCCATCCACTGGATGAATGGGGGCATCATCTGCGTCCTGACTCCAGAATCGTTGCATATCTGGAGCCTCGCTAACTGTAGTGTTATCTCAGACAGTTCGAGAAAACTCATAGTCTTTGAGAGATGGGATCCCCTGTTGTAGATCGAACTTCCTCAAAACTTGGTCATAGCGGTGGAGCTCCACCTCTCCCCTCTCCATCCTCAGCTAGCAAACTCGCCTAACGCGATCCAGCTCCTATCCATCCTTGGCCCACCCTGGATGATCTCTCCAAGGTCTCCAGGTGATCTGGTCGGAGACAAGGTCATCAAGTAGTCTCTGGGATATTAATAGATCTATCTATCGTTGTGCCCCTCTTCGGAGCCACCAGTAGAAAACTTGGGGTCTCTCCCTGTCAATCCCTATCATTTGGACCCCTACCGACCTCTGCATCGCGATGTGCTTCTAGCACCAAACCTGTAGTAGAGATGTCATAACCAGACATCGACCGCCCTTGCATACGACCCCATGAAGGATCCTATACAACTGGCAGAGTATAAAGCTCCCCTAAGAAAATCTGTATTCGTGGTCTCTCATGTTGTAGACCACATTTTTCAGTAGCCATGGTACTCTACATCCACTTTGATGGCATAGCAACAGACCACCTACAACCCTAGCCAAAACCTATGTCAGTCTAGATGCCCTAGGCATCTGCCGTAGAGATTCGATGTTCACTCCACCCTTCCCCAGGGCGAATCTCGGATCTTCGCATAATCGCATCATCACGTGGCCTTGATTGGCCGTGGGAGTGATTAGCTGTCTTTGTATGGGAATCCTCAAAATCCTCCATACATCATCTAGTGTGGAATTCATCTCCCCTGTCGGTAACCAAAAATAGGAAGAACCCGAATACCACCTCTCTGCCAGGGCTATCAATAGCCCCATGTCTATAGACACTTGTGGCATATCTGCCACGTGCTGCAAGCCAACCTGAGCTAGCTGATCTCGTTCTACTTGAGATAGAGCAGCCAAGTCATCCCTCAACCCATCGTATTTCTATTCTCTGCTCTTTAGTAATCCTCTCTGCAACATAAACAACAAAATAATCAAAAATCATCAATAACAATCATTAATCAAACAGTGATTAAAAATGCAAGTAATACAAGTTCAATTTGAGCAATTTCGTCTTCGATTTTGCATGAGCTGAAATCGTTCCTTATTTTGATGAAATCATCCCCATTTCACTGATTTCACCCCTAGACGAAATCGACGATATCGAGACTAATTCGATGAAATAGAGACGATTTCGTCTCGACGACGTCGACAGCCAAAAAATGGTCGTGATGCTCAAAAATCAATCAAATCTAATCTAAAAAACATGAAATTCAAAATTCAAGCCTTCTAAACTAAGTTTAGACCCTTACCCATAGCCCATGCCTGACCTCTGTCGATCTGTGCACTGTCTCAACCATCTTGTCTCCAGAGCTCTAAAAACTAGGAAAATGAATAGTAACAATGAATTAGGGTTTTACCCTATTTTTCTTAATTTTATTCAAAAACAATTAAAAACATTTTAAAATTTTGCTTTTTCGCGTTTTTACCTCAAACGTTTGATTTGGGTAAAAACACGGAGGGGGCACCATAATAAGCTGTCGTACGATTCGACCTAGAATCGTCGCCTAAAAATGGGAATAATTTTTGCTTTCTCGTAGATTGATAAGAACTCATCTTTAACGCATTTTCTTCGAAAAATTTGCTAAAGAAGGGGCAAAATGTAGCACCCTAAAATTGGTGCAGTAAAACCTTAAATAATTACAATTACTCTAGTAAATATTCAAATTCAAATTTCAACCCCCAAAATCGCTCCCAAATCGTCGTTTAACCCGTTTCCTCCTTTCTCATACCATTTTTAGAGTTTGTTTTGACCGTTTGACGATATCGTCGTCGATCAGACGATATCGCCTCAGATCGGATGATTTCGTCTAGGCTAGGACGTCCAGACGATCTTGCCCCAAAATTGATTTTTTACAATTAGCCTCTGTTCCAACGGCGTCTCTAATCCGAGCAGAAGCGTGTCTGTGTCGTTAGAGACCCTCCCCGTTGGAGATCTCCCAAATTGGGATGATCTCCAACCTCCTAACCTCCCTCCTAAGCCTATTTAAACTTAGGACTCCCCCTTGGCATCCCCTTGGCTGGAATTTCCTGTAACACAAGTTCTACGTGCATTAGACCGTCCTAAATCACTATTTGCCTCCATATTTGTCTAAGTTTATTTGCAGGAACCTTAGTATTTTTTAGCCGAAGCAAGCTCAGTTCGTCATGGACGATCCTGTTCAATTCGAGACGATTTCGCACCAATTCGAGACGATTTCGATTGCAGTCTGCATTGGGGTCAATCAGTGCCCAGAGTTTGTGTTTATTCATTCCTTTCTATTGCATTATTTTGTATTTAGTTAATCTTATGATTATTCTTTATTATTTTGCATCTTGGGGTTCACCCATATAGTCTTAATGTTTAATAAAATCATAAATTGTCATTACATTATTGTAATACATTCGTATTTTTTTTATTATCATCATTTTAAGATTGTTACTGTCATTCTATATCCTTGCCCTCTATGTTCATAGTTGCATTTCTGGTATTTTGCCTCTACTTTTATGTTTGTAGGTCTCTGACGAATTCGTCAGATCTCAGACAATCCCGTCAAATTCTAGACGATCCTGATTGCTTCAAGAATCAGAACCTCCATCAGACATCCGGATCAGGTATGGCTCTTTAATTTAGCTTATTCTTTTTGTTTTCTGTTCAAATCTATTTTTTGTATTTCATTTAGTCTGCATTTTCATAATAGAACAACTTAGATTCATTTGGCCAAACCTAGGACTTGGATGTTTAAAGCTAAAATTGAACATATCAAACACATTCCCAACCTAGGCGTGGAAACTGCCATTCAAAATTTTCCTGGTGAGCCCACCATCCATCGAAAAATCACCATAATACACCTCCCCCGAGAGGCGGGACCTTCGCAAGGCCTCTCAGTCTGAGGTATTGTCCCATCCTTTTCACATCCCCCTTCCGAGCACGGATCCTATAGCCTGAAGGTAAGGGTGTGAAAAAATTGGATCGATACAATACTCCCTTTGCTTTTATTTCCTTCTAATTATTAGCTTTTTAGGATATATGTAGTGGGAGAGATTTATCACAGGTCTTAATAAAATGCAAAAAATATGAAAGAAAGTAATTCTGCAATGAATGAAATATACTATAAATAGAAAGTTGCAAAAATACAATGTAGTATGGAGGTAATGGTCACTCCATTACTATAAGCTAAAGAACTACATTGTACTCTATATAGTAGTTCTACCACTATCTACTATAATACACTTGATATGCTTTATATGGACTTGATATGAACTAGCACTATGAGGCCCTTTATATAGGAAGATAGATTTCTTGGCCAACACTCAACCTTGTTATACAAGGGAACACCTTGCATATTGCAACTTGCACATTGACACTTGTGAATTTACTACAATGCTTGAAGTAAGTAGCTAACTTCCCCCTAAAGTAATATCCTACTCTAACTATGTAACAAAGGTGGTACATTTATATGATCCAAATGATATAATATAATCTAACTCTAACACCCCTTTGTATTACATTATTTACTCTAACTCTAACACCCCTTGTAATACATTATTTGGGTATTGGAGATTTCAATATTCAATATGGATCTTCTTCTATTGGGTACTGGAACTTGTATCCTCCTTCATTGCTTATTGTAATTTGATCAAGCAAGTAGTTAGTGTCTTCATATGATGCAAAGAGAGTTGTAGTTGAGGGTTCTTCAATCTTTTGAAAATGCTTGTATGGTTCAGTATTTTTTGTTTCTTTGTTATTCAAGTCTTCTTTGCTATGATCTCCTTTAGCATATATTTTCTTCCTTTTTCTCCTTCTACAATTCTGCATTTATACCAGTGGAATTTTTGCTTCATGACAAGTTAGTTTATAATCACAATAATATTGATTTGTATTGCTAGCTTGCTTCATGTGTTGAGTGAATACAAACACAATTAATGATAGGTAAATCATAAAATATTCCTCGGATGTGAATATAACTATATTTTGTGAATTCCACCATGCCTTGAAGAGGTTTTCATGAAGATAACCAATTAATGCTTCAAATCTACCCTCTTTTCCTTCTTTAAGAAATAAGGAAAATATCTCCATATCACTAGTTGATAGATTCTCATATCCTTCAAGGGTGTCTATCAAGTTCTAAGAATACAATTCCATTTCATGAAATAATTCTTTATTAATAAAGGTATTCTTATTATTTCATCCGGACTCCTTCTTGATAGGTTTAGGATAGTGTTTCTTGTTATTCCTTTGATAGAACCTATGTAGTAGTCTATCCTATGACCCCCTATTTAAAGTATATGAGCTTTATTTGATAAACATTTTTAGAGCTTAGGTTTTGTAGCCTTCCTTATGAATTCAAAATGGATTGAGTACTTGATAAATTATGATGAAACCTATTATTATCAAGTTTTATAGATTGCCTTATGTCTCCCTAGTGATTTTGGATATGCTAAATGATTTATAAAGTACTTTTGAGAATAGTAGTTCAATTTTGGATTAATTTTGTAAATATTTGTGAATAGCAAAAATCAACTTCTATTACACCTTATTACTCCTATTGAACTTAGGAACTTTTTATTTTGATGAGGTCCTAATGGTTGGATTTCTTTTGTCCTTTTAATGTGATTTTGAGACAAGTATACCAATTAATTTCCAGCCCTTTATAATCTTTAATGAACCTTCTATTATAGCTTTTGATATTTGATATTCAATGTTCTAAATTCCAAAATCCTACTTTGGTGTAGTATGCCTTATAACTCCCTAATTTTGAATATTAAAAAACAATAATATTTGCAAAAATAGAAAGTTTTATTATTCTAGGTAGAAATCCTTATTTCTCCTATGTTTTAATTTGCAAATATTAAGCTATAATTATCCTTTAATTTTGCTTTCAACTATGGTTGATTTCCCTATAGGTTCAACCTTATAATATACCCTTATATCTCCCTATTAATAAAAAAAATAAATTAAGGTAAAGTCTTACCTTTATAATACAACAAATCTACTATATGAGCATTGTATTTTCCTTGTATTCTCCATCGTATGCATACCAATATTAATGCTTGCTTTGACCTCATTTCAATGGTGGATGGCGATAGATTCCTTTAATTGCAATATTGGTTGTTTCACTTTTGCTTGACCAAGAGCCTTGAATGCTCTTACTTCTTCCTCCATGTTGCACTGCCTTGGGTGCTATGAATGCACTCCTCCTTGGTCTTTGGAGTCTCACATAGGGACATAATATTTTATTGGGTGACAAGTTTCATGACAGTTTCACTTTTATGCCTGGGAGAGAGATAGAACCTTGTTGACCCTTAGAATTTTCTACATAATGGAAGGTGAGCATTATAGTCATGTATGAGCACTTATATTCATTGGTGAAAAGTGTCATATATCTTCTAAAACTCCCAATCTCCTCCTATGTAACGCCTTCTTTGACTTTCCTTAAAGCATTCAAAGGGTGAGTACTCATGTAGGAGATGTTAGGTTTTTCTTCAAGGTGACAAGTGTCACCTTCCCTTTTTGCATGGGTCTTTTCTTCTCAATGTCTCTCGATCCTTAACGTATTCTTTGCAAGGTTATTTCTCAACCTATTATGGCCAACTTCTTCTTTGTTGTATGCTTTCGATGGTGCTTGGTGTGAGTTGGTTCTAGTTGTCATAGTGAGTAATACTTTGGTGGATTTGAGCTAGGATTTGAACTAGGATTGTGAGAAACGCTTTAGTGGCTACGTGCAATGATTTGGTGGAGTTTTGAGATACTCCAATGGTGTCCTTGAGTTCTCCTTGTGGATGTACATATAGTTGGTATAGCCTCTTTTGTAATTTGTTTTCCTCCTTTCAACTTGCTATGCATTTACCTTTGTAGAAAATATTTCTTCTATTGTGTTTGATTGCAAGTACCTTGATACAACTATCCAATACCATGGTTAGTATGAGCTCTTTGAGAGGCTCTTTTACCTTGCTTAGAGAATGTTTTTACACGACTGCTTTGAGATGATTTATCCTTGTGAAGAATGTGCATTTTTGGCACTTAAACCTTGTCCTTTTTTCTACATAGGACATATTAGTATGGTGCAAGATGATGTAAATGAATTTGTGAATATAATACCTTTTTTGCACCTCCTTTTGCAACCTTGTTTTTGGTGGTTTTAATGGTGGATTTCTTGTAGGCAATGGTAGATTTTGAGGTTATCTGCTTTGCTAGAAAACTCTCTCCTTTTATTGGTTACTTTTGGTACTAAACCCAATCTAATAACCACGTATATAGAAGCTTTTGTAGAAGTATTTTTTGCACTAATTTTTTTTGTAAATAGACCTTAGTGCACCTTGAATCTGAGACTCATCAAGTCTCGATTTGTAGCTTCTTTTACTGATTTTTATGGTGGCTTTAATATCCACTCCTTGGAGGAATCTAATTTGATTTTGGTGGTTTCTTTCGACCACAAAATATTGTAGATTTTATGCACCAAATAGTGTCTGTAGACACTTTGATAATTTACTATTTTTGTACCCTTAATCTTCAACAAACACAAACTAACCCTATTGAGAGTAACTAGTTAAAGATCAACTAGTATAATGCTAATGGATTAATAATGCACTTTAATGGTAAAAATAATCTCACCTTATTTATCTAATAAACTCTTAAAATAATTTCTAAATGCACTTAATAATCTTATACAACTTTTAAAGAGTAATCTGTAATGAACCTTTGATTAATATTCTACAATTTTCACTATAATCAATATTGTAGGATGTAGTCTTCTTGATTTCTAGATAGATAATAGGTAGGTGATAATTTTCTTTCTTTCAAAAAATATCCAACTCCTATTTAATGTGAAAATATATCTTAAAATGAATTCTCCTTTTTGCACTTTCTTGAAGACTATAATATGGGCCCTTTTCCTTTGCAACTCTAATCTAAATATGGTGCTTAATGAAATTTGATAATGAATCCTAATTTAAAGTTCAACTAATTTCACCCAAGTTATTTACCTTTTAATGGCTTTGTAGTAGATGTAGATCTTGGTGTTTTGATTCACCAAGTTTTTTCCTTATAGTGGATGAATTTGTAGCTTCTTTTTGGCTATCCAAAATAGCTTCTTGCTTCACCAAACTATGGTCTTGAACCTTCTGTCTTGAGCCTAGGGTTTGGTGTCTTGATCCTTCCAATGATATTTTTTTTGTAGTAGTAGTTTCAAAAAGTCCTTGCTTTTAAAATGTGTCTTCTTACTATGAGAGGAAATTTCCAAATATCTTGGATTTGGTAGGCTTATTCTGTCTGAATCTTTAATATTCTTGTGGAATTATGACTTTCAACATAATCTTTTTCTTCTCAAAATTTTGAATATCTTGAGGTATTCATTGGATTCTTCTTTGATATTTGGAACTCTTTACCAAATTTTTCTTCTCTTGGGCTTGTTGTTGAATGATGACAATTTTCCCAAGTACTTCACTATTAGGAGCTTCTCCTTGGTAGTGGATTTCTCCAATGAGTTCTCCTAGGAACTATTTTTATGATGCTTCTATGAGCTCTACAACAAGGCTCTCCAAGCATTTTTATGTTCCTCCTTGAGACCTCTCCAAGGTCTTCTATATTGCAACTTATTTGGTCTTCCAGCTAAGACCTTTTCTTCAACATTTTTCTTTGGAAGTGTTGATCAGATCTCTAAAATTTGTTTCTTCTCTAATCAAGAATATGACTCTATTAGTCCTTCTCTATCTCTCCCAATAATTGAATTTTTCCAATGAGACATACATCAGATCTCTTTAGCTTCTTCTGAAATAAATATTTAATCAGTAAAGGAGATCACCAGTCTCCTATCTCCTCCTTGACTTGACTTCTAGAGTCTCTTCTTCCTTGAGTCTGCTATAAGGCTACCATGGATTTTTCTTCACTTTTGCAATCTACAGGATTGTAACTCTTGTAATGAGATATTTTTTTGAGGTCTTTGAAATATTCAATCTTTTCATTGTTGCAAGTGGTAGAATGATTCTAATAATATATTATTTCTAGCTTTCTTGTAGGAAGCTTCCCAACCTTTTTTGAATCTCCTTTTCCTACAACAAGTTGTTAGAGACTGGAACAAAAGAATTTATAATTCTAAAGATAATAATCTTCACTAGTTGATTTGTCAATCTAGTGGTATGAATGTTGAGTCCTAGTCTTCACAATTTTTTTTGCAACTCTGTGGAAATACTCTAGTCAAATATAATCTCAAAAATTTTGTAACTGATATTTATTTCAGTCCTTTCAATCTTTCTTGTGACTCTTCCTAATCCTATCTCAATTCACTGTGGCTCTGATATCGTTGTTAGATTTTGAGTATATATATAGTGGGAGAGATCTATCACAGGTCCTAATAAAATGTAAAAAAATATGCAAGAAAGTAATTCTACAATATGATTGAAATATACTATAAATAAAAAATGGTAAAAATACAATCAGTATGGAGGTAATGGTGACTCCATTAATATAAGCTAAATAAATACATTGCAATCCATATAGGAGTCCTACCACTATCTACTACACTCTACTATAATACACTTGATATGCTTGATATGGACTTGATATGAACTATCACTATGAGACCCTTTATATAGGAAGATAGATTCCTTGACCAACACTCTACCTAGTTGTACAAGGGGACACCTTGCACATTGACACTTGTGCATTTATTACATTGCCTGAAGTAAGTAGCTAACTTCCCTTTAAAGTAATATCTTAATCTAATTATGTACCAAATGTGGTACATTTACATGACCCAAATGATGTAATATACTCTAACTCAAACACTAACTTACTAAGGTTGGTATTTTCTTAGTTCTTCAATGTAATTATTGAGTGATAATTTTTCCCAATTGCAAAACCACCATCACAGTTAGGGTATTGTTAGAAAACCCTCTCTTGCAAAGAAATTCAAAATTTCTCCAAGGTTCTTATTTGCTTTATGTGTGTTTGAATGCTTGTGAAAATATGTAAAATGTACTAAAATACCTTAGAGGTGCAAGTGACTATTAACAAGGGGCTTGTGGTTTGGTATTACTTTGATTTGCTATGCTCTTTATTGTTCATGAAATTTGAAAGAAAAGAAAATGTAATGTTATTGGTCCTCTATGACCATCCTAGAACGGTGATTTAGTTCATTTTATCTTGAAGTGTTTTAAATAGATTTTATCTTCTTTTGTTAAGCAGATTTTAACAAATTTTATCTTCCTTTGTTAAAATTTGCTTTGAGTATAAAATAAAAGACTAAATTTTAACTTTAAAATGTGAATCCAAAACGATCAAAAAATAAAGGCGAAGATGAACTAAGGTTTCTAGAGCTAGGGAAAAACTAGGGCATCAGTTGGGTAGCCAAAGAGATTTCTGGTTACTGTGGATTTGAATACAAGTTTGCTGCCCCAGGAGGGTCCAATGGGGACACCTCTGGATCCTCTTCTAGAGAGACATAGTTCTTTTGTAGATTTGTTAAAGGATAAATCTCCATCAAATACTGAAGAAGCACAAAAAACTGCATTAAAAATGCTCTTTACGGCTGTTGGAAATAGATCAACATCTCAACGACTTAATGGATGCTTGCCACAGTAGAAATCAAGGCCCAAGATTGTCATTGAGCAAAGGATGGTTGAAGAAACAGATTTATAGAGAGCCAATCATGATTTGATCTGTAAATTCATGGGTATTTGCCCTATCCTAAATTTTTTGCATTCCTGGGTCCAAAAAAATTGGGAGCCTCTTGGTGAGTATTCTTTATGGTTTATTAGCAATGGATATTTTATTGTTAGTTTTTCTTCACTTGCTGATAGAAATAGGGCTTTCGAATCAAAAAAGAGGAATCATGGTTCGGCAGGATTATTTGTTCAACCCTGGAGAGTGGAATTTGATCCTCGAATTGAACCCACTGCTGTCCCGGTTTGGATCCATTTGTATGCACTTCCAATGGAGTTTTGGAGTGAGCAGGTATTGGAAATTATTGAAAATTCCCTTGGAAACATTTGGGTATTTCCAAAGACACAATAGAAGGAAACACAGCTATTTGTGCAAGATTATGTGTGGAAATGGATCTTAGACAGCCTCTACCAATAGAGGTGGAACTTGAACTTGTAGGACTATCTTAGATTCAACAGCTGGATTATGAGGCATTGCCCTTTAGATGCAGAGTCTGCCACAAACATGGGCATTTGGCCCGATCTTGCCCAAATAATATGAACATAAAAATGGAGGCTCCTCTAGGAATGTCAAATCCTCATAAGGAGGGTAAGCCAATAATAAACAAAGAACCAACCAATATTTCTCAGGGTAAAGAAGCACAAAGAGATGGTTTTGAACAGCCCAAAAGAAGGAGAAGGCAAAAGAAAAAATATGGTAAAGAGCAAACCCAACTCAAACCCTCCAATAGGTATGAGATATTTAAGACTCTAATGGACCAAGAAGAACAATTCATGAAAGGAGTAGATGGGAATAATGAAAATAATAACATCTATGTTCAAGCTCCTCTCTCATCTCCCCCCGTCATAGAGCAAGTAATTGAGTACAGTGAGTTACCGCAGTCTGAGAGTGCAGGGGCATTGATAGTGCATAACCAAGAGCAGCCAATAATTAAGGATGTCAGCATAGGAATAGCAAAAAAGAACAGAGAAAGGCCAACTTTAGGGATAACTTAGGTGGAAAAGAGATCAAAAAATAGCAACTCTCAAGGAGTGGGTAGAAAATCAAATAAGGAATTGATAGCAGTTCAAGGAGAAAAATTGATCACTGGAGGATCGGTGAGGCCAATAGATTTTTCTGCTCTCAAGGTAACCAATGATTATACAATCATGGAATGTTAGGGGTTTATCCGATGTTCGAAGACTCTTAGAAAAATGTAAAATAGATTTTTTGCTTATCCAGGAGACAAAAATGTCGTTAGATCTTATGTGTAAAATAGTTAACAGAATTTGGAGGGGTGCTGGTCATATGGAAGTGGTTGTCCAAGGTGCCTCAGGGGGGATAGTTACTCTTTGGAACTCTCTTGAATGGACTGCAATAGAACATATAGCTTGGAAGGGTGTTCTCACATCACATTTTAGAAATAATGTCACAACTGAACATGTTTTAATCACAAATTTTTATGGGGCTCAAAACCTAGATGGTCAGATGCATCAATGGAAAGTTGTGCATAACATGAGAGTCTCAAGGGAATATTTAGACTGGATTATTGTTGGGGATTTTAATGCTAAATTATCCTCTAGATATCAGGCAGGGGGAACCCCAATTTTGGACCAAGGGGTTCGTCTTATGATTGCCCAAGTCCAGGCATTACACTTGGTGGATATTAAATGCCCTGGAACCACCTATACTTGGACTAATAAGAGGATGGAGCCACATAGCAGGAAGGTGAAGTTAGACCATTTTTTGGTTTCAAAGGAGGCATTTGTAAAATGGAATATAAAATTTTAGATTTTGGAGGGTCCAATTTTAGATCACTTTCCCATTTTGTTGGAAGGAGGGATCAAGACAGTGCAGCATCACAAACCATTTAAATTTGAAAAATTTTGGTTACAAAAAGAGGAACTTCGAAATAAAATTCCACAGTGGTGGGAAGAAGGTCGCCTGACATATGGTACAACAATGTTTAGATTCCACAAACAACTTCATTATGTCAAAGTTCAATCTGAAACAATGGAGGCGAGCTAACAAGACAGACTTCCAGGTCCAAAGAGCTCCATTGGTGGCCAGATGGGATGAGGTTCAAAAACACTTTAGGGAAGGAACAATTACAGAGCAGCTCAAAGAAGAGGATGATGCATTGTGTAAAGCGATTGAGGACATTAACAACCAAGAGGAGACCTACTGGAAATAGAGAGCAAGAACCACTTGGTTATTAGAAGGTGATAAAAATACCAAATTTTTCCATCGGACTGCTTGTGCTAGGAGACATGAAAAACATGGAAGCTCTTCAAGATGAGAACAGACACTCCTTTGATACACTTCCAGGTATGCATTTCCATTCAATGGATTATTTTTCTAAACTATTTAAGGAAAGTATGGTGCAAGATGAAGAGGCTCAAAAAGACGTTATTGCTGCCATACCCTCTGTTATCTCTGAAGAAGAAAATCAGACCCTTCCTAAACCCATTGATAGAGAGGAACTGAAGAATGTAGTCTTTGTAATGAGCATCGAAAAAACTCCAGGTCCTAGATGGCTTTCCAATTGAGTTTTTTCAGGCCTTTTGGGATAACTTGGAGGAGGATGTAATGGTTGTTATAGAGGAGTCCAAAGGTAGTAAAAGAATGCTTAAAGAATTAAATCATACTTTCATTACCTTAATTCCAAAAGGGGAGGAGGGGGTACATATTTCATATTATAGACCTATTGCCTTATGCAATGTCATATATAAAATAATCACAAAGGTAATGGCTGAGCGGCTAAAACCTCTTCTACATAACATTATCTCCTTAGAGCAAGGGGGTTTTGTAGAGGGTAGGCAAATCTTGGATGGTGTGGTTCTAGCCCAGGAGGCAATCCAATCAATGCAAACATTTGGTAATAGAGGAATGTTCATAAAATTAGATATTTCAAAGGCTTATGATAGGGTGGAGTGGAGCTTCTTTTCAAAGATGATGGCAGCCTTTGGTTTCTCTCAAGATTGGATAGAATGGGTCATGAGTTGTGTTTCTACTCCGACATACTTAGTGTTAATCAAGGGTCTTCCCTCGCAATCGTTTGGAGCTACTCGAGGCCTTCTTTAAGGAGATCCTTGCTCTCCTTATATTTTTCTCATATTGGCTGAAGGATTGGGTAGACTTATCTTGAGTAGAAGACAACAAGGTTTGCTAACAGGTATCAACGTGGGTGAGGAAGTTTTGACTCACCTACAGTTTGTGGATGACACAGGATTGGTGGGAGTGGCCAGCTTCAAGAAAGCAATAATGATTAGAGATACACTTAATGTCTACCTTAGGGCTACAAACCAAGTCATCAATGATAAAAAATCCAAAGTTGTCTTTTTCAATCTTGATCAAAGGCTTCAGGGTAGAGTTTTAGAGATCTTGGGATTCACAAGGACTTATCTCCCAGTGGTATACTTGGGGGTCCCTTTGCATTTTAAAAAACTAAAAATAGATATCTGAAGGAATATTTTGGATTGTATCAAGGATAGAATTAATCATTGGTCTCAAAAATGGTTAAGCTATGGGGGTAGATTAAAATTTTTTACAGTCAGTCATTCAGGCCATGCCAATTTATAAATTTTCTATCCTTGCTGCCCCACATACTATATGGAAAGAGTTGCACAAGATGGCTAGAAATTTTTTTATGGGAAGGAGTAAAAGGAGAGAGGAAATGGGCCTTAGTAGGTTGGGATAAAGTATGCCAGCCCAAGGTAAAAGGAGGTTTGGTACTGAGAAGATCAAAGTTAAATAATAAAGCTTTGGCTGGAAAGCTTTACTGGAGGTGGATTTCCCAACCAACTTCTTTATTCAATAGAATCTTAACTAGTAAATATTTGGGACATGTAAACCCAAATGAGGTGGGTCATTTCTCTTTGGATGGTAATGGATCCTTAGTGTGGTAGGCTCTCAAGTTAGGATCTCATGTAGTAAAACATAGATTATTTTGGAAAGTGGGGAGAGGGGAGAAGGCACGATTCTGGACTGATTCATGGGATCAATACCCACCTATCATTGTTGAATTTTCCTAAATTACAACCAATAAAAACAACCATTGAAACCAAGGTATGGGTCCAAATTGAAAGTTATTTCAACACTAGTCAGTTGGGGGATTATAAGTTTAAGCAGTTTAAGAAGTTGGATGAGTGGCCAATTTCAATCCCTCCGAATTTGACACCCATCATGACTAAAATCTTGGCAGAAAGATTTCTCATAGGTAGATACAAGGAGGATTAATTAGCTTGGGTCTATGGGAGCCTTGGTGTTTACACAGTGAAGGACGAATATGATAAGATCCTTCTAGAGCCTCCTCCTCATACATAATAGGTTGAGGATTGGAGAAAGATTTGGCAGTCCAAGGGTTGGCCGAAAATAAACTTTTTTGCCTTGCAGTTCATGCATAATGGAATTCTTACCTTTGATAATCTCAGATGTAAGGGAATCATTGGTCCATATCAATGTGTTTTATGCTACAAGAGAGAGGAAACAATTGATCACTTGATGTTTGAGTGCCCATTCACGCACCAGATTTGGGAGAGATGGTTTTTATATTATAAAATTCAAGTTAATGGTGATTTGAATCGGATTAATATTTGGGAAATATGGAAGAGGGGTATATTTAAATCTAAAACTCTTTGTATTGGTTGGGAGCTTGGATTAAACTTTATTTGGTGGCAAGTGTGGTTGGAGAGAAATGCTAGAATTTTTAGAGAAACTTTTTCTTCTGTAGATGGAGTTTGGCAAGTCATTTGGAGCAAAGTCACAGAAACTGTGGCAGTCTATGCTAAAGAAGAAACTCAGGTTGTTATTGGGGCAATGGAAAAGGAAGTTGAAGTGCAATAGGGACAGGACTGAGCTAGTTGGAAACCAACCCCAGAAGGTTGGATTAAAATTAATACTGATGGAGCTACAAAATGCAATCTGGGCAGAGCTAGAATTGGAGTGGTTTGTCGAAATCATGTTGGAACAGTGCTCTATTGGGAACTGCAAGGCTTGGGAAGAGCCACAAACAATGAAGTAGAAGCCTTAGCTATCAAATCTACTTTTATTGGGTAGAAAAACAAGGTCATAGGAGGATAATTCTAGAATCAGATTCTCAAATAATGGTTGGAGCTCTAGATTGCATGAGGAACTTTTCTTTGAAAACTTGGAGGTTGAAGATTCTGTCACTCAAATTAAGGAATTATGGAGGGAATTAGATGATGTGATTCTAGTTTATGTGAGTAGAGATCTAAATAAAGTGGTAGACTTCTTGGCTAAGATGGGTGTTGAGAAGGAGGTAGGGGTTCAGTGGCACAGTGACATGGCTATTGAGGATGAGGTGATTAGGCAGGGTGTTGAAAGGTCCCTGAACCTTGTACAAAGTAGCTGTGGGCCTCCGAAGAGGGAGGCAAAGGGGAAGAACGGTGGCAGCAGACCGAAAAATCCTAAAAATAGCAGGGGCCACCTAAGGTAAAGGCGCCCAGAGGAAACAACTAGAAGAACTAACTTTTTTTGCATCTTTTCCAAGAAGACCAAAGAGGCCCATGAGCTAAAGATCAAAGAAAAAGCAATACACCACAAGGATAAAGGTGTCGCGATATCACGAAATGTTGCATTTTTGCGGTCCAAAGCAAAGGGAGAAAGCAAGGAGGAAAAAGTGTCACGATATCGTGACATGTTGCAACGTCGTGGCCAAAGGAGGAAAAGGTGTCGCGATATCGTGACAAGATGCAACGTCATGGCCGAAGGAGAGAAAGTGTCGTGAAATCATGACATGTTGCAACGTCGTTGCCAGAAGAGGAGAAGTGTCATGAAATCGTGACATGTTGCATAGTCGCAGCCAAAGGGGGAAAGGTGTCGTGATATCACGACATGTTGCATCATCGAGGTCAAAGGAGAAAAGGTGTCGCGATATCACGACATGTTGCATCGTCGTGGCCAAAGGAGAAAGGTGTCACAATATCGCGATATCTTGCATCGTCGTGGCCAAAGGAGAAAAAGTGTCATGATATCATGACATGTTGCATCATCGCGTCCAAAGGAGAAAAGGTGTCGCGATATCGCGACATGTTGCATCGTCATGTCCAAAAGAGAAAAAGTGTCGCAATTTTGTGACATGTTGCACCGTCGCGGCCAAGAGAGAAAAAGTGTAACGATTTCATGACATGTTGCATCATCACGACCAAAGGGGAAAAATGTCGCGATATCGCGACATGTTGCATCGTCGCGACCAAAGGAGAAAAAGTGTCGTGATATCGCAACATGTTGCATCGTTGCGGCCAAAAGAGAAAAAATGTCACGATATCGTGACATGTTGCATCGTCGCAGCCAAAAGAGAAAAAGTGTCGTGATATCATGACGTGTTGCATCATCACGGCCAAAAGAGGAAAAGTGTCGCGATATCGCGACATGTTGCATCGTCACGGCCAAAGGAGAAAAAGTGTCGCGATATCGCGACATGTTGCATCGTCGCGGCCAAAGGAGAAAAATGTTGCGATATCACGACATGTTGCATCGTCGCGGCCAAAGGAGAAAAAGTGTCATGATATCGCGACATGTTGCATCGTCGTGGCCAAAAGAGAAAAAGTGTCGCGATATCGTGACATGTTGCATCGTCGCGGCCAAAGGAGAAAAAGGTGTCGCGATGTCGTGGCATGTTGCAACATCGCGGCCAAATGAGAAAAAGTGTTGCGATTTTGTGACATGTTGTTTTTTCGTAGCCTATGGAGGTAAAAGTGTCACGATATTGCGACATGTTGCATCGTCGCAGCCAAAGAGGAAAAGTGTCGCGATATCACGACATGTTGCATCATCGCGGCCAAAAGAGAAAAAGTGTCACGATATCGTGACATGTTGCATCGTCGCGGACAAAGGAGGAAAAAGTGTCGTGATATCACGACATGTTGCAATGTCGCGGCCAAAAGAGGAAAAAGTATCGTAATTTCACGACATGTTGCATTTTCATGGCCAAAAGAGAAAAGTGTCGCAATATCGCGACATGTTGCATTTTCGCGACCAAATGAGAAGGAAAAAAGTGTCGTGATATCGTGACAAGTTGCATCAACAGACCAAACCGATCCCCCTGGCAACATCTCACATTGTGCAAACATTGAAACTTGTAGGATCATGCCTTAGGCCAATGGGGAAGGAGTCTCTCCATACTTGAATGTCAGATTCGTCGACTCCCCTGTTTGCTAGGTATTGGTTTAAGAGATTTGGCTCCAATGCAAATCTTCTTTTACTGTTGTAAACATGTGTTCTCTCTGACTAAGGCTGGGAAAAGTCTCATCCCATCTTGTAATTGATCTTTGTTTTAATACAAGTTTTTTCAAATTTTTCAAAAAAAAAAAATGTGAATCCAAAACGGTGATTTAATTCATTTTATCTTGCTTTGTGAAACAAATTTTATCTTGCTTTGTTAACAAAATTTTATCTTGCTTTGTTAAAAAATAAATAAATAATAAAACTTGTGGAGTGCAAGAATCTGTTTTGGAACCTTAAAATAATATGCCTTAATTAAATGTTTCCAAATAGTTTAACAAGTTAGCCTTAAGAAATAAAATTATTTGGATGTTCTAATTACTTCAAAACCCTCATTATTGATTTTAGTGCCAAATGATGTAACATTTTAGGGCTTTGAGTGCTTTATGGAACTTAAAGAAAGTAAAATAAAAAATATATGACAAAATATGGGGTTAGAGAAAAAAACAAAAAAAATTATGAAATAAGATGGAAAAAAGGTTGTGGAAAAATGATCAAAGAGAGCTACTGTAAACTAATTCTTCTATTCTGCAGAAAAAAAAAAGAAGTTCATGAACACCAAAAAAAACCAGGTTAGACCTGCATCCACACAATATAAATCATGTTAAGTGCAAGACTCTGAGGAATAAAAGCATGCATTAAAAATATTAAATGATGCTACCATATCCATGTATACCGCTAAACGAATCCAAGACATGCGTGAGAAAAATATGCAATAAAAACTTTATATTCAAAACCTTCTTTTACTGCATACAAGGTGGAAAAATCAGTTGCAATAGCTTGAGAGCCTTCCAATCCCTCTTCATGCCTCCCTATTCCAAAAAAATTCTAGCCCTTTCTTCGTTAGTATGCATGGATATTGAAAAAGTTTCAATAGAACTCTTTGTTTTCTATTTCGCCTTTTCCCTCCATTTGGCCTAAATTGGTAATCATTTCCTGTCCTTTGTTTTTTCACTACACTTCCTCTTCCATTCATTTTCTAACGTTGTTATTTAACGATGGATCATTTGTAATACTTGCAAGATGGCCAATTCGTATGACGGTAAAATTTCTCTATTGAAATAGTTGTATTTGCATTACATAGGGCGTAGATGATTATTCCACTTGTAACAACTATATTTAATTGATATTGCATTGCACCTTATCCACGTGTAATACTCGTTAACAATGGAGCTATCTCTATATACTTTTTATTTTGGAATCGTGCTTAGTATCCACATGAAATTTTATTGATTTCTACCATATTTACCTCTTAGTTGGGCTATTATACATTTTCACACTCAGGCAAAGGAGGTCTGATCATCTTTTCCGACGTACAACTAACATATCACTTATTGCAATTTGTGCTACCGGTTTTTATCTATCTAATCGTATTGAGCACATATTGACTATCCACATGGTTGTGACATTCGTATGGTATTGTTCTCATTGCAATCCCATCCAACAAAGGTGCATTCCAAACTATTTAGCACACCATTAACACAGTCCTTTATCGTGGCTTAAAGCTCAAGTCGAATCTTATCGAGTGCTCTGTGATACTTGATGCCATACATAGTAATATAATGGGTTTGAGAAGCAGCATTAAATTATATTGTTGTAATGATGAATTTGAATTCCTCACAAGGAAATAGCGTTTATTGGAGACAATGGTGTTTTTCCATGATACTCAGAGCCAACGTCTCATTGCATCTCAGCTAGTCATCTATGTGTAGGTTCATTTTTATGTTGTATTTGATGATCATGTCTATGGTAGTGTAACAAGTCTACAACATCATGATAGTTCTATAGCATCATGGCAAGTCCACCTCATCCAAATAATAGTATCGATGTATTCTCAATTCCAACTTGCTTGATCGCGTGTCAATGTATGCTAACATTTGGCTTCATCCACCATAAACCAAAAAAAGTAAAGCTTCCTCTTCTAACTTTTGCTCCCATCGCTTAGTTCAGTGAAGGTTGACCACATCCAATCTCATTCGTTGATCCATAAGAGCATGGGAATAATGCTCATAAATTGAGCTACCATCTGTAGGTTCTTCATGAGGAGAAAAATCACACTGTTGGCATTATTTTATGACATTAGCACCCCCTCAGACCAGATAGACAAAAAACAAATACCATATTTTACTGTGTGTCTGTAGGTTCCATAACAACAACAACATCTTCATGTAGCCAAAATCTGACATGAGTAATGTGTATGAAAACCAATTGATAACATAAAATAAGCTTGGGAGGGGTGTATATGAATCCATCCAAGAGGGAAAAAATGAACGTTCATCCTGAATATCAAATATCTCTTATTCATTTTGCATGATTTTCTCTATAGATGCATACCTGACATCAGCATCCCTAGGCTTCGGACCAGTGAGTTTCAAAGGAATGATGCCTTCTCGAATGCAAACAACATTTCAAGGACATGTGTATCTCATCTAGTTTTCTAATTAGATACCTCACAATCTACGTCTTTGGCTCATCAGGTGTTGCAATATGACCTTTTGCTAAATCCATGATTTTTATATAATCCCTAACTCTTGTGGTCTTCTCAATGATGAAATTGGAGCCCATGGAGGCTTTTCATGACTCGGTCGCAGCGTTCAATGATGTATTTGAAGGTAACTTTGTTGTATTTCATGATTTCAAGATTGACAATGAAACTACCCTGATTGATAATGGAAGTTATGTCTAGTTGAGGTATTCCCTCAAGAACTTGGAATATAAGGACGTGTTGCGCATCGATGTTATCAAGTATTTGATCTTCGACAATATTAACAAGATCAGTTTAATACTTAGTATTAATCCCACATTTGTGTAGGGTAGCATAACCTGTTGTTTATCAACAAAAACTCATGCTATCCAACTTGACTCAGCCCTTGGGGCATCTTGGTATTCGCCTTGTGTTGGTGGCGCTCCGACCTCTATGCCTATGCATCAACCCTTGAAAACCAACCCAAACTTACCACCTTTAACAAAATGACCTTACCACCTATAACAAAACAACACAAACCCTTTCAAACAAACCAACAATTTTATAATTCAAAATATTTAAAATTAACATTTAAAAACCTAATCAAAACCCTAAAAATCATACTAAACCAACCATAATTCAAAACATTTAAAATTAACATTTAAAAACCTAACTGAAACCCTAAAAATCATACTAAACCTAGTAAACCAAGCATAATTCAAAAATTTTAAAATTAACATTTAAAAACCTAATAGAAACCCTAAAAATCATACTAAACCTACCCTAAAAATCATACTAAACCAACCATAAATAAAAAAATTTAAAATTAACATTTAAAAACTTAACCGAAACCCTAAAAATCATACTAAACCTACCCCAAAACACTAAGTATTTAAAAGAAAAATAACATTAAGCCTAACCATTAACAATAAGGTAACAATAAACCAACTTAAAACAACAATAAAAGGTAACATTAGATCCCAATTAAAATAAAAATACAAACTTTATATATATATATATATATATATATATATATATATATATATATATATATTATTGTTATTTTTAATTATTTTATTTTTTATTTTTATTATTAATTTTATATTTTATTCATACATAGGTAATAAAACAAAATATTACCCATTTTTGTTTTTTTAATCTTTTCTTTGCTTTTATTTTCACTTTATCACGTCTCCATTAATCCCTGTATGGCCCATAAACTATATTCAAGGATGATTCGGCATGAAACATTGAACCGAGGCTTATAAAGTACCAAAAGTCCACTAGACAAATCTTAAGGACATAAGCAATGTGGGCTCAAAAAGGATATGATGCTATTGGTAAAATTATGAGGTCAATCACCTAAGAACAAATGAGATTGATCACAAAATTTTCAATGCTAAGACCATGATAAAATCAACAAATCACTCAATGTAAACCAAGGCTTTTCATTAATCCTCAAAATTTTAAGTGGATCCCCAAATTTGGGGTGTGTTGTGCAATGGCCACAACAATAGTAATAAATAAAATTCAACCTTATATTAAGCACCTTATGACTCCTTATACTTGAGAAAATGTTGTTGCCATTGCACTAACTACCGCAATTTGGGGACCCACTTGAAATTTTGAGTAATGTTGATGTTGGTTTGCATTGAGTATTTTGTTGATTACATTTATACCAACCAATATTGCAATGTGAAGGTTTAGTTTTGTTAATTTATTATTGTCATGTTCTTAGCATTGGAAGTGGTTGTGATTAACCTCATTGTTCTCATGTTGTTTTAACCAAATCACTCATTTTCAAGTATTTACATATTAATAAAACAAAACAAATAAAATAATAATAAAAATAAAAAATAATAAATAAAAGGTAATAAAATAAATATTCAGTTTGTATTTAATTACCTTTGTCACCTTATAGATTCGTATAAAGAAATTTTGAATTAATCTTGTATAAATAATGTTGATTTAATGTTTTTGGTGTTTATGTATTCAAATTATCAAAATGATGATATGATGTTTGGAGCGGACCCTACCAATGTGGCCAAATTTTTTAGGTTGACGTGGCCTCAACTTGGACATGGATTACGATAGATAACTTGGATGATTTTTGAGGTTGGATTGACGACAACTTGGACACGGACGACAGTGGTGGAATGACAGCTAGTGTGGCAAGCAAGGGAAGAGGTATGAACATATAGTGATTGAAACTTAATCTATACGTTGCTTCTTTTAAACCATATCCACTACTACCACATCTCGTATGTGGGATTACAATGATAGCATAATGAGTACGAAATAAAAGCAAATATCACATGCTATTGAAGGTTAGTTTATTCATCATAAACGTGGACTTTGGAAAGTGTGTGAAAGCCATTGTGCGAGGTTGGGGTTCGAAAAAGGTTAGAGGTGATCGAGAAATACAGGTTGTTGTAATATTAGTCACATTGAAGAAGATCAAATATGAGTTGTATAGTGTACCTTGTTATGGAACACATTTGGAGAATACTTTATGCAAAGCCCCAAACAATGCTACGGAGATTGATGTCATGATTTTACCGAGGTTTGTTTGGTGGAATGTTGATGATCTGCAAATAGAGTTTTTGCTACGTGTTTGCATCCAAATTATACACAACACTCATAGTTTGCTAGTCACAAAGCACATCAGTGGGTATTTTGTTAAGATGTTTATCACAACCATAGCCACCAGTTTGAACAAAATGTACCCAAACGGATGGAGCTGTGTCGATTGACACATGAAGGCATTGCAGAAGGTACTGGAATTGGTGGTGATTGTTATGATGTTAATGTTGGGAAGACTTTGATTTTACCTGCAAATCAGCTTGCTCTAGTGCGGCTTGTATGTTCTTCATGGTAGGAAATAGGAGCAAGAAAAAGTCAAACTGTTCTCAAACCATATGGTCCACATGAATATTTGATGTTGTTTGCCATATTGAATGGCAAGATGTTGTCATCAACCCACTCATTTAATGAATCCTGATTGAATGTGATGGCCTTGTGTAAGATGCATCTTCACATGTTTTCTAGGGAACTTTAAACAAAATAGCAAAGATGCAGCCATCGATCCATTAGTTTTTGGTCTCCTAGGTGCGTCGACTTCCAAAGGGTGTGATTCAGCGTAGAGTAGGTGACGAATATCGAAAATAAATTATAACCTATAGGAGTACGTACCAAGTTCAGAATCAAAAAGTATTGCAGTCCAACTATGCACGATCTAGTTAAATTTTTGTGGTGTGAGTGACAACGAATGACCAGATGGGAGTTGGATTTGAATGGGCACTATTTCTATGACTTGTTAACGGATGGTGTGGCCCATGCTACTGGTGAACGGCCATGTTAATGATGTTGGTGGCATAGAAGGATAGTTTTAGCTTTCAATTATATTCATTTGTTGTGGAAGGATGCAATGAATAAATAAAAACTCTATATTTGTAGAGGATTTCATATAAAGAGAATGCCATAATTAATGTGCCAAATGATACTATACTGCAACTCATCATTAAATATAAATGGATGCAATCTTAAAGGTTGATGGATATAAAGGAGGGAAGTAAATATAAGAGCATGGATGAAATTTGTAAAATTGAAAAGTTATACGCTTGATGTGACCAAAGCATTATGAAGAAGAAGGAGAATAGATTCACTTGAAGAAGATGTTAGGAAACCAAATGAAAGGAAGAGGAAGTGATGGATTTTTGTCAAAAAGTTTTAAATATCCATTGAATCCCACAAAAAGAGGTTTGGAGAATATTTTGAGCAAGTGCATGTTGGAAATAGGATTTACTTGAAGAATACCTCCTCCCTTGTTGTTGGGTTGCACCAAATTTTACCATTGTAATTTGTTTTGCAAGTGTATTCATTAAAAATATTTCATGTTGGCAATATATTGGAAATTTTTAATAAGTTTTATGTATGCAGATGGTAAACTTTTTATTTTTTTAATATATTGTATTTTTCCCTTAGAATATTGCATCACATTAATTGTGGACTGTGTGAAGACGAGTCAAATTAAAGTTGGTTTAGTGCAGGATATCGGTTTATACAAATTCAAGTTGAAATTTTAAAAGTTTCAATGACTTGTTCTTTTTTTTTTGTTTTCTCTAACCCTATAGCCCTTTTTACATTTTTTTTAATTTCATCAAATACATTTTAACAAAAAAAATTAAAACCTCAAAAATAAATATGGCACTTCCAGAATTAAAATTCAAATTCTTATTTTACGCAAGTTCACATTTTTAATGAAAGTTTGAGTTTTTAAACTTTGCATATTTTCCCAAATAATCAAATTAATTTCATTTTATGAAAATTAAAATTTCAATAAATTCCAAATTTTCATTAAAGTGAATAATTAATATGATATTCCAAAGTTCCTACATTGCAAAGTTAGATTCAATCATTTTATTTTATTTTCAAATGAATCTTAACAAACAAATATAAAAGTTGATTAACAATCAAAGATAAAATTTGGTTAACAATCAAAGATAAAATTTGGTTAACAAAAGAAGATAAAATTTGGTTAACAAACGAAGATAAAATTTGGTTAACAAACGAAGATAAAATTTGGTTAACAAAAGAAGATAAAATTTGGTTAACAAAAGAAGATAAAATTTGATTAACAATTTGAGATAAAATCAATCAAAATCAAATTTTCAAAGATTGAAATCAAATTTTAAAGTAGATATTTGATCATTAATATCATATTTTTATAAATTCCATGAACAACAAAAATCATTACAAATAAAATCAATCCAAAATAGGCCCCTTGTTAACAGGTATATGCAACACTGAGGTATCCAATTAGCTTTTAGCATTTCACATTTTTCACTAAACATTGTAAGCTAATTAATACATTAAATAGAACCTTGGGAAAATTACAAATATTTCCTTGCAAGAGAGGATATTCGGGTAAAATTCTGACTGTG
This sequence comes from Wollemia nobilis, assembly GCA_028583015.1. Classification (NCBI taxonomy): domain Eukaryota; kingdom Viridiplantae; phylum Streptophyta; class Pinopsida; order Araucariales; family Araucariaceae; genus Wollemia; species Wollemia nobilis. The sequence goes on along the minus strand of JAQPPZ010017097.1, from coordinate 625,288 downwards.
AGTATATTTTTGTAATTGGGCAAAAATATCACTCAATAGAATTGGCACTAGAAGGAGGGCCTAATTGAAGGTATTGGCTTTGACTTACGAAGTTCTTGTTCAAAGTTGTTCACATTTATTGATTGGAAATTCTCTAACTCATGATGTATTGATTCTGACATTTTATAAATTGAGAATGTTCCTTATTGTTATGGTTTAATTGATGCATTGTTAATGAGTACTTGTTATCTTCATTGTTAAGGTTGGAACCAAATTTCATAATCACAAGATCTAAGGCTTCGAAAGATACTATTTTCCATAGCATTTCTCCTATAAAGAGGATCAGAAGGTCTAAGATTCAAACAATTTTTATTCCACCTAGTAGCGATTCATCGCTACCCATCATCCCATTTGTTCCTCCACCAGTAACTCCAATGGCACAAGTTGTAGGAATTGCAGCTTGGTTAGGTTCTCATAGTAGTCCTTTAAACATTGTTGGAGATGCCCATGATATTCCCAAAAACATAGAAAGGTATTTACCTAAATACAAACATGATGGGATTATAATTGTTGAAGAGCATATCCAATCTTACAAGGATACCTTGATTAGACTGCAAGTTGAACATGAGGATGTTGCTTGCAAAATGTTTCCTCTCACCTTAGATGAAATGGCATATGATTGGTACATTATTTTACCTACCAATTCCATTACATCTTGGGCTCATTTGGAAATTGCTTTTGTGAATCAATTTAGGCTACCTATAAATCCGACTATAATATATCATCAATTTATGTTAGCTAGGAGATAGCCTAATGAACCTTTGAGATTGTTCAATATTCATTTCCATAAGTTGTATAACAAGTTAGTTGCTCCTTATCCTCTTCATGTAGTTGCTATCATATAGATGTACTTTAGGGCATTGGACCCTTTAACATCTATGTTTGTAAGGAGAGCTCCTCAAATCACTACACTTCCTATGGCATACAATGAGAATTTGATTGTAGAACAACAACTGATGCCATAAGGTTTTGGGATAGGATAGTTGCCTTCCATAAGACAACTAGGTGCTTACAATCAAGTGCCTATGATCAATCAGGTTTTGTCACAACAAATACCTATGTTGGATGCCATGCTATTAAATAATTTCAACTTACCATACAATCCACCTATCACACCCACTTATCCTACCTATCCACTATATTTAGAAAATCAATTCACCACTCATAAAATAGCTAAAATAAATGCTCAAATCATGCCTATATTATTCAATACAAAACCCACTCCAAATGCTTCAACATTTCATCAAAACAACACAACATTTCCACATGTGCTCCAAAACCAAATTTTGCCAAATTTTCTAAATCCCACTACCACTATGAGTAACACAACCAATCAAAATACTATAGGATAAAATAATGAACCTAATTCTCAAGTAAACGACCTACAATGGGTTGTCCAAAAACTTAGTAGTGACATGGTTCAAATGTAGAAAAAATTGCCTCAAAATTCTCATCAAAATAAAAATTTTAATTTTTAGAGAAAACAATGGAATACTCATCCAAACAATGGAGGAGTACCTAGTCCCATGGTTAATTAGAACAATGCTACCACTAGTTCCAATCAAACCAACACTATTGTTAACCTTTTGGAGTTGGCTTTGAATAATTGGTGTAGGGTACATTCGACGATACAACATAGTGAGAATGAGTGCCTTGAATTCAAAACAGTTGTAGATATTCTACAAAAAGAGATGGATAACATAGAAATTATTTCAAACGAAGATCCTTCTCAACAGGCTAGCACTAGCAAACGGAAAGAGTCAGCACTAGTGGTTGAAACATTTGAATCAATTGAAGAAGATGAATAAGGGTATGATGGATCTATAGGAGAGGAAATTCAAGCCTTCAAACAATTTTAAAAGGGGAATCATAATTACAAGCTTAGGAGTAAGACTAAAGATTCTTTTACTTCTACTCCCCCAAATGACACCATCATTCCTCTGGATACATAGGCTAGTAACAATCCCATGCATCCATATAAAGTTGATCTGCCTCAAACACCTCATGACAAAATTGCATATAATATTGTGAAGTATTTTAAAAAACAAAAGTAAATACATCTTTATTTGAGGTTGCTAAGTTGACTATTTTATATAGGATTTTGATGATCAAAGCAAAAAAAAATACCAAAAATCCTTGGATGCACAATTTGTTTCATGAAGGTATAAAGGAGAATCTCCTCCCTTTATATTGACCATAAGAATTGTAGGAAGAAATCTACACAATTGTCTTGTTGATTCAGGAGCATCCGACAATGTCATGCCTCACATTATTTGTCATAAATTAGGTTTGAAACCCATCCCTTCTAACATGATAGTTGTTCAATTGAATAAATTTTAAGTCCATGTGGTTGGAATGCTTAAGAATTTTCACATACAACAAGCCTCAGAGCCTAGGATACAATAGTATATTGATATACATGTTGTAGATATACCTGATAAGTATGGAATGTTATTGATTAGAGATTGGTCTAGGAGCTTGAATGGATACATGGCCACAGATTGTTCACATATGTGGATACAATGGAAGGATGTTTCTAACCAAATCAGAGTGGAAAGAGAACCTAGACTCAAGGATTTGATCACTGAATATAACAAAATAAATAAATAAATTACAATTATTCTAAGTTACGTGTTTACACTTTGGAAATAAAATTGGATGTAGGTGAATCTGAAAATGAAATACCATCTATTAATCCAATTAAGGATGAAAATCTTGTTTAGATGCTTAAATTTAATTGATCTAAATCCAAAAAATGTAGTGGAGTTGGTGTGGAATTGATGAGTCCTAAAGGTAAGTCATTTCTGGTAGCCTATAGGTTATAGTTTATTTGCACTTGTAATACTACATAATATGAGGCTTTAATATTCGGTTTGTAGTTAGCCTTAAATAAAAAACATTAAATTTTTGAAAGTGCTAGGAGATTCACAGTTGGTTGTCAAACAGGTGAAATGCCAATACACATGTCATGGTAAAAGACTTATTCATTACATAAATAGAGTTAGGGATTTGATTGATGAATTCTATGCTTTCAATATTTCATTGATATCTAGGAAGAATAATCGAATTTTTGATTCTTTAGTTGTCACAATAGGTACTCTCAAGCCTACTAATAATAGGAGGCTAGATAAATTTTCAATTGAGTTGATATCCTTTACAAGTATTTGAAAGTAATAGACATATTTTTTATTGTGTAACTAATTCAGGTGTTTTTGAAAATCACGTAATTGATGAGAATGAGAGATTGCAATAAGATGAAAACAAGTATTATGAGGTAACAAAGAAAATCAATGTAATTCCTAAAGGTATTGTTTCTCTTGAAAAGCTTTTTGATATTGATTACAAAAGAAAAATTTGTAATAAAACCTCACTCCCGTAGGATGCTTATAATTCCATTGATCTTGGGATTAGTAAAAAATCACATAAGGTCCTCATAGGAAAAGCTTGCACTCATCAAGAACAAGAAGGAATAATTCAAGATCTTAAATATTATGTTGATGTAATAGCATGGAGTTATGAGAATTTAAAGACTTATAATGAAAACAACATAACACTTACTATTCCTTTAAATCTAGATTCCAAACTATTTAGACAAAAACAAATATGAGTTAACCCATTGCTCGAGCCTCTTATACAAAAGGAGGTTAAGAAATTGTTGGATGCTAAGATTATCTTTCCAATTAGACACTCTACATGGGTAGCAAACATTGTATCAGTTAGGAAGAAAACAGGTGAAATCCATTTGTGTTTCGATTTTAGGAATTTCAATAAGGCCTTACAAAAAGATAAATACCCTTTGCCTTCCAATGATCATATTTTACAAATGGTGAATGGTTTTGAGATGATGTCTTTTCTAGACAGTTATTTTGGATATAACCAAATCCTTATTAACCCAAAAGATAGAATAAAAACTGCTTTTACCACGAAGTGGGGTACCTTTGCTTACAAAAGAATGCCTTTTGGATTGCTTAACGCAAGTGCCACATTTTAGAGAGCCATGGATTATGCATTTAGATATTTGATAGGTAAATGCATAGTCATTTATGTTGATGACATTCTTGTTTTCTCAAAGAACAGATCTGACCACGTTAATAATTTGATAAAAGTTCTTCAAATATGTAGAGAACATGAAATTTCCCTAAATCCCAAAATGTGCATTTTTTGAGTAACTAAAGGTAAACTTTTAGGCCATGACATCTCAAAAGACGGAATTTCCATAGATCCTAAAAGAATCGAAGCCATCTAGAAAATCCCTTTTCCTGGTAGTAAGAAAGAATTAAGATCATTTTTTGGGAAAATCAACTTTGTTAGGAAATTCATTTCAAGATTTGCTGAAATAGTCAAACCATTAAATGATATGTTGAAAAATGATGCTAATATTAATTGGACTAGTGAAGCTATAGCTTTTCAGGATGTTAAAAATACAATATCTTATGCACATGTGCTTGTGAGTCCTAATTACAATAAACCTTTCTATATTTATTCATTTGCTTCTAAACATTATTTTGCTAGTGTATTAACTCAAAAGAATGAAGATAATTCATAAAAACCTATTGCTTTCTTGAGTTCACCACTAAAAGATGCATAGTTGAAATACACTATTCTGGATAAAGAGGTATATGCTCTTTTCAAAATTGTGAAGAATATTAGACACTACATTTTGCACTGGAGAGTTTTTACAATAGTACTTGACCCAGCTGTCAAAACAATGTTCATGTAGAACAAACTGGGAGAAAAGAGAAGCAAGTGGTTGGCTACTTTACAGGAGTTTGATTTAGAGATTCATTCGATGAAGCTTGTTAGAGGACAAGGTTTGAAAAAGTATCTAGCTGAAATTGATCCTCAAATTGCGTGTCATCAATATACTGCGGAAAGCATCACCATGAATAAATGGTATAATGACATTGTATTTTTGTTAAATGGTAAGTGCCCCGATCACTTTAATGCTACGTAAAGAAGAGCACTTCGATTAAAGAGCTCTAATTTTATGATTAAATACAGAATAAATCATGAAGGAATTTTCTTTAGATGTTTGAGTAAGGATGAGGTTATGCAAATTCTCAAGGATTTTCATGGTAAGTATGGGACTGGGCATGGTTCAGCTAATGCCACAACACACCAGATTTTGAGATCTAGTTACTATTGGCCCCACATTTTCAAATATGTCCATGCCCATGTTTGTTCTTGCCATACATGTCATATTATCGCCAATAGAGAATGAAATGTCACCATGCCTTTACAACCCGTATTTGAGGCTAGACATTTTGCACAATGGGGTTTAGATTTCATAGGAGTTATAAACCTAAACTCTTCTCCTGACCACAAATACATTTTAACCACCATAGATTATTGTACTAGATGGACTGAAGTCATTCCCACTAAGAATTGTACTTTCGAAGTGGTTATTCAGTTTTTAGATGAATACATTGTTACTATATTTGGTATGCCATATTCTATTGTTTGTGATAATGGTTTTGCTTTCACTTCACTTCAGTTTGCAGAATGGGCTTATGACAATAAGATAAGCATAAAGTTTTCTTCAAATTATTACCCATAAGGTAATGGTTTAGTTGAATCTACTAATAAGAACTTATTGTCAATCATTAAGAAATTGTTGGAAATGAATCCTAGAGATTGGCATAACAAGTTGAAATATGCTTTGTGGGCGGATAGAACTAGATCAAAAGAATCCATTAGTACTTCTTCTTATCATTTAGTTTATGGCCAAGAGCCTAATTTTCTTGCTAACTTGAAATTGCAGACTCTTTATTTTATGAAATATTATCTTGAAACTGATGATAAAATAGAGGCAAGATTTACTCACTTAATGAGTCTATATGAGAAGAGAGAAGATGCCCTACAACATTTTAGTAAGCATCAAGGGACTGTTAATATGTGTTTTGATAAGAGAACCAAGGTCAAAGCCTTTGGGATTTCTGATTTGGTTTTTGTGTGGTATAAGGCACATGAAAAGAAGGGTGATCATGATAAATTTGACAATCTTTGGTTAGACCCCTACCAAATTTCTAAGATTCTTAGGGAGAATGTATTTATATTATAGAATTTGAGTGGAGAGATTATTCCTTTACCTATCAATGGGTAGTTCTTAAAGCATTATTTTCATCCCTAAGACAGAAAGCACAATCATCACTTGTATATATTCATCTCTTGTACATAGTTGTTGGTTTGCAAGTTTTGTTTGTATGTAGCTTTGGTGTTTTGTTTTGGTTTTCACTAGTGCATAATTTTGTGTGTGTACTATTTGGATACAGTTATCCCTTGTTTGTGGTTTTGTTGTTTTACATTTTAAAATTTGTTTGTTTCCATTTTTAGTCTTTCAATAATATAGGTTCATGCCAAATTTGCATTTTGGTTTATGTTCACATTTTGCTTCTGCACTTTCACAATATGTTTATTTATTTATTTATTTATTTCAGATTGTGGTATAGTTGTGTAGTTGCAATATATGTGTTTCCCTTTGTTGGAAATGTTACTTAGTCATTGAAGATAAATTACTTGGTTGAGATGAAATGAAATTGAAGCTAAGGGAGTTGGATTGTTTAGTAGTTATTCTTGAATTGTCGATTAAAATAGTAGATGTTGAAGTAATATGAATTTTTGCTAAAACTTCACATGTAAAATCACATTTAAAGGATATTTTTTACTCTTGAAGGATGAAATAATTCTTGTTTGTTGATTAGGCAAAAAAATTTATAGACTCCATCTTAAGCCTTAGATGATATCTAACCCAAGGGGTGCATATGATATTTGTAAAGCAATCAAATGCTTATAAAAAAAAGAGTGAAATGTAAATCAATCTAGTGCTCGGGTGATTCATATAATCTCTACCAGGGCTATAGACGCCCAACTAGTAGTTAATCAAGGTCTAGAAGAGATCAAGGTTATCTCCACCGGAGCTATGGACACTTGATTGGCACTGGAGCAATGTAGACATAAATATTTTTTATGAGTAACATCCTTAATAGCCTAGTTGTAAAATAGATGTTAGAGTTTTGATGGGTTCAATATAGTGAATGAATTTACAAAACATACACTAAGCTAAAGCGAATGAAGTATTTACGTTCAACTGAAGTTATTTAACCCCATAATTTCTTGGATGTTAATGGATGATTTATATTTTGCTAATCTTCGATTTTCTTGATTTTAGATTGGGTTCTTTATCCAAAATGATGAGGAGCACAACAGAGTCACCATTTTTTATTGTCATTGCACAACCTACCCCAATTTGGGAACCCACTTGAAATTTTGAGTAATGTTGATGTTGGTTTGCATTGAGTATTTTATCGATTACATTTATACCAATCAATATTGCAATGTGAAGGTGTAGTTTTGTTAATTTATTATTGTCATGTTTTTAGCATTGAAAGTGGTTGTGATTAACCTCATTGTTCTCATGTTGTTTTTACCAAATCACTCATTTTCAAGCATTTAAATATTAATAAAACAAAAATAATAATAATAATAATAAATAAAAGGTAACAAAATAAACATTTATTTTGTAGTTAATGACCTTTGTCACCTTATGGATTCGTATAAAGAAATTTTGAATTAATTTTGTATAAATAATTTTGATTTAATGTTTTTGGTGTTTATGTATTCAGATTATCGAAATGGTGGTACGATGTTTGGAGCAGACCTTGTCGACATGGCCAAATTTTTGAGGCTAAAGTGACCTCAACTTTGACATGGATTACGATGGACAGCTTGGATGATTTTTGAGGTTGGCTTGACGACAACTTGGACACGGACGGTGGTGGCGATAACTTGAACACGGATGGCATCAGAATGACAGCTAGCGTGGCAGGCAAGGGAAGAGGTGCAAATAATTGTGTATCACCATGTGGTGATCGAAACTTAATTTATACCTCGCTTATTTTAAACCATATCCACTACTACCACATCCCGTATGTGGGATTATAACAACAACATAATGAGCATGAAATAAAAGCAAATATCACATACCATTGAAGGTTAGGTTATTCATCGTAAACATGGACTTTGGAAAGTGTGTGAAAGCCACTATGTGAGGTTGGGGTTCGACAAAGGTTAGAGGTGATAGAGAAATACAGGTTGCTGCAATATTAGTCACATTGAAGAAGCTTAGATATGAGTTGTATAGTGTGCCTTGTTATGGGACACATTTGAAGAATACTTTACGCAAAGCCCCAAACAATACTATGGATACCGATATCACGATTTTGCTAAGGTTGGTTTGGTGGAATATTGATGATCCATAAATAAAGTTTTTGCTACGCATTCGCATCCATATTACACCTAGCGCTCACATTTTGCTATTCATAAAAGCATGTCGATGGGTATTTTGTTAACATGTTTATCACAATCATAGCCACAAGTTTGAACAAAATGTAACTCAAATGGATGGAGTTGTGTCAGTTGGCACATGAAGGCATTGTATAAAGCATTGGAGTTGGTGGTGATTGTTATGATGTTAACGCTGGAAAGACTTTGATTTTACTTTGCAGATCGACTTGCTCTAGTGCGGCATGTATGTTCTTCATGGCAGGAAAGAGTAGCAAGATAAATTCGAAATATTCTCAAACCATGTGGTCCACACGAATGTTTGATGTTGGTATCTAAATTGAATGGCAATATGTTGTCATTAACCCACTCGTTTAATGAATCCCAGTTGGACATGATGACCCTGTATAAGAAGCACTTTCACATGTTTTCTAAGGAACTTTAAACGAAAGAGCAAATATGTAGTCATCGATCCATTTATTTTGGTCTCCTGGATGCATTGACTTCCAAAGGGTGTGATTCAACGTAGAGCAGGTGATGAATATGGGAAATAAATGATAGCCTATAGGAGTATGTGCCAAGTTTCAAAACCAAAAATTATTGCAGACCAAGTATGCACAATCTAGTTAAAGTTTGGTGGTGTGAGTGACAGTGAATGACCGAATGGGAGTTGGTGTTGAATAGACACCATTTCCATGACTTGTTGATAGATGGTGTGGCCCATGCTATTGGTGAACAACAATGTTAATAATGCTAGAAAAAGATGCAGATCGGTTTAGCTTCTTATTATATTCGTTTGTTGTGGAAGTATACAATGAATAAAATAAAACTATATTTGTAGAGGTTTTAATATAAAAGGAAGGTCAAAATTAATGTGTCAAATGGTACTATACTATAACTCATCATTAAAAATAAATGGATGCAATCATAAAGGTCGATGGATATAAAGGAGGGAAGTAAATATAAGAGCATGGGTGACATTTGCAAAATTGAAAAGCTAGATGCTTGATGTGACCAAAGCGTTACGAAGAAAGAGAACGGATTCGCTTGAAGAAGATGTTAGGAAACCAAACGAAGGGAAGAGGAAGCGATGGGTTTTTTTTGGAAAGTTTTAAATGTCTATTGAATCCCACGAAAAGAGGGTCAGAGAATTTTTTGAGGAAGTGCATGTTGGAAACAGGATTTACTTGAAGAACACCTCCTACCTTCTTACTAGACTGCACCAAATTTCACCATTGTAATTTGTTGAAGCAAGGTATTCTGCAAGTGTATTCATTAAAAATATTTCATGTTGGCAATATATTGGAAATTTTTAATAAGTTATAAGCATGAGGATGGTAAAAAAAATTTCATATATTGTATACTTCCCCTTAGAAGATTGCATCACATTAATTGTGGACTGCGTGAAGACGGGTCAAATTAATGTTGGTTTAGTGCAGGATATCGATTTATGCAGATTCGGATTGAAATTTTAAAAATTTTGGCGACTTGTTCTTTTATTTTATTTTTCTCTAACCCTAACCCTTTTTACATTTTTTTTTTTTTTTTTATCAAATACAAAATAACAAAAAAAATTTAAAAAAAATTAAAACCCGAAAAATAAATATGGCAATTCTAAAATTAAAATTAAAATTCTCATTTTACGTAAGTTCACATTTTTAATGAAAATTTGAGGTTTTAAACTTTGCACATTTTTCCAAATAATCAAATTAATTTCATTTTATGAAAATTGAAATTTCAATAAATTCCAAATTTTCATTAAAGTGAATAATTAATATGATATTCCAAAGTTCCTACATTGCAAATTTAGATTCAATCATTTCATTTTTTTTTTCAAGCAAATATTTTTTTATTTGTGGAAAACATCCCAAAAGGGATGCCACTTTCGGGTAAGACCCAAGGAGGCAGGGGTATCCAATTCCACCAAAATCGCCCAGGGTACGATCCTGGCCTACCACCTTTGACATACTCAAGGAGCAAACAAACACACAATAAGATTTAAAAAAATAAATAAAATAAAATAAAAAACATGCTCCTTGAGTGTGTCAAAAATAAAAAGCACAACCAAGCACACACACAATAAGATAAAAAAAACCACAACACGAACCACATAGAAAAACACAAGAACAACATAACAAAACACAAACATGACAAAAACAACAGAACACTACAAAGACATAACCAACAAAAACATGAAAAACACAAACAACCAAAACCTAAAAATTAACAAATAAAAATAAAAATAAAAAAACAACCAACAACAAACAGTAAAAAAAACAAAAAACATAGAAAACACTCACACACAAAAACATGAATTAACACAAACATACATAAACACAAGAACAAGAACAACAAAAACACAAGAACAATAACAAAAAACACAAAACAACAAAAACATAAGAACAACACAAAGAACACAAAAACAAAACAAAACAAAAAAACATACACACCACAAAAAATTAAACAAAAAAAAAAATTGAACATAACAATGACCTTTCTAGACCAAAAGACTTTTAAGGCAAGAATCAATAGAGGAAACAAAAGAAAGAATAGTTTGAGCTAGGGAACTAAAATACCCTGACCGAACCAAAGAGAAGCAAAAATAAAGCAAGAAGAAACTAGGAACCTTCAGAACTGGAGCCATCCAAAGAAATGATAGAAAGAAGAGCTTCCCTTATTTGTGAAGCCCACCATCTAGGAGGGTGGCCATAACAAGTAAGATCACCTTTGTCCAAAGCCCAATTAGCTAAAGCATCAACACTCTTGTTTTGATTTCTGACCACATGATTGTAATCAACTTTCAAAAATCCCATCTGGATTAATTGAATCTTCTCAATAATTATTTTTATTCTCCAATCAACCTTATGATTCTTAGAAGGATTCTTCAAAATATTAATCATGAGTTGAGAGTCAGACTCAACTAACACCTTTTCCCATCCAACCTTAGTAGCCTCTTGAAGGCCTCTGAGGATACCATACCCCTCAGCAAGGTTATTGGAAAGAATACCCAAATTCTAAGCAAAAGTAAAAACCAGGGAGCCATCTGAAAGTCTACCAATTCCTCCCACACTAGCTTTTCCAGGGTTCCCTCTAGAGGCTCCATCAGTATTGACTTTACCAAAATCCTTAGGAGGAGGTTGCCAATTTCTAGTCCTATCCATCTTACAAATACTTACATTCCCTTTAAGTTGGTTGCCCTTAGAAGATTTAATCTTCAATATTTGCATCACTTGATCCCATCTTTGGTGGAAGTTTTGGGGGTGATTAAGGAGATGATGGACTGATTCAACTAAGTTGGCTATGGTCTTTTGCCAAATATAGTGAATATCCTTCCTATCTTGATTAAAAATTTGATTGTTCCTTTCATTCCAGATATTCCAAAGAAGAATGGTAGAACCCATCCAAACTAATTGCCTAATAAAATGATCAACACCCTCTTGTTTAGGCCAATCCCTCCAAAGTTGTTCAAACGTTAAAAAATTGGACCATTGTAAGCCAAGTAAAGTGGTCATTCTCCTCCATAGCTCAGAGGCTAAAGTACACTCAATAAAAATATGGCTAAGAGTTTCTACATTCTCTCCACACATTTCACATCTAAAAGGGCCATGAAAACCATGCTTCATAAGTTGCTCACCAGTAAGCACCCTACGATGCAATAAAAGCCAAATAAAGAACCTCACCTTAGGCCAGAGCTTTTGAGCCCACAACTGAGAAAATATGTCAAAATATTGGTTGGGATTATTATGGCATAAGGTCAAATAACCTTGAGCAACTGAATACTCACCCTTAGTAGTGTTGTTCCATCCAAAACAATCTTTTTCATGGGACCAAGAGAGAGACCTCATATGAAGGATGCCTTGGATATCTTGTCTTTGCCTTTCTGGGATTTGAATAGGCCAGTCCTCAATAGGGATCCAATATCTACCAACCTTTGAATTACCAGTATGGTACCGACAGTAATTAGCCACCTTTATCCAGTTAGCTCGGTGAAGCTCCTCCATCCAAGGCCTCCAATCGGGAAACTGAGTTATCAAAGGCTTGTGACCATCCCAAGAATCTGTCCAAAAATTTGCTTGTTGACCATTATGAATGATCCAAAATAAATTTTTCTTTATCAAATCCTCACCAGTCTTAAGAACTACTAAAATGGAAGAACCTTTGGTAGGAAGATGATAGCGAACAAGGTCTTCAGGACTTTTGTTCTCAGCATATTTAGCATGGAGATTATTGGCCCAAAGAGCATTGGGGTTATGCAACATCCTCCAATATAATTTAGCAGCTAAAGCTTTGTTGTTATTAATAGAAGACCGAAATCCTAACCCCCCTTCATTCTTAGGAAGACATAAAGTGTCCCATTTCACCAAGGCCCATTTTCTTTTCTCCTTAGTACCACTCCAGAGGAATCGATGACTGATTTGATCTAGTTCTCGAAGAACAACCTTTGGGATATTCAACACGGAAGAAACATAAATAGGAATAGCTTGAAGGACTGATTTTACCAAGGTGATTCTACCCCCAGAAGAAAGCCACCTGTTGGTCCACTTTCCAATTTTCTTCTTGACTTTGTCCAACAACCAATTCCAATATTTTTTTTTGCCTTTGAATATTGATGGGAATACCTAAATAAGTGATCGAAAGGGAGGACTTCTTATATCTTAATTTATCCAAGACCATGGATTCTTGTCTGGTAGAGCAATGAAAGAAAATAACTTTAGATTTGTCTTCATTGATCAACTGCCCAGTAGCCTTAGAAAAATAGCTAATGATTTGCTTAATATTAGAAGCTTCCTTAACTGTAGCTTTACCTAAAAGAGTAGAGTCATCAAAAAATTGAAGATGAGAGATAGGTCTAGCTCCATGAGCAATGGTAACTCCCTCAAGGGTTTTGTTTTCCCTCTTTTTGGTTATAGTCCTACCCAAGCATTCAACAAGAATGATGAATAAATAAGGGGAAAGCGGGTCACCTTGCCTAATACCTCTGGAAGTAGGGAACGACTGAGAAGGTCTGCCATTGATAAGAACTAAGTAGGAAACTGAAGAGATACATCCCATAATCCAATCCATCCAATCCTTAGAGAAACCAAATTGCCTCAAAACTTTGATAAGGAAGTGCCAATCCACTCTGTCATAAGCTTTGGATAAGTCTAACCGAATGAACATGGAAGGAGATTTTTGCATATCCATGGAATGGATGGCTTCCTGAGCAAGAACTATCTCATCTACTATTTGACGCCCTTCCACATAACCCCCTTGCTCAGGGAAATAATCTTATGCAAAAGAGGCTTCAACCTTTCTGCCATGATCTTAGTAATGATTTTGAGGAGAACATTACATAAAGCAATAGGTCTAAAAGCTGAGATGTGATCAACCTCTTGAGCTTTTGGAACAAGAGTAATATAAGTTTTATTGATAACCTTCAAAATTTCTTTGGCTTTCCTGGCTTCTTCCACCACCTCTAATAAATCAGCATGAAGGATATCCCAGAACTCTTGGTAGAACTCAATGGGAAAACCATCGGGACTTGGGGTTTTCCCTTTTTGCATTTTAAAAACTACATGTTGAAGCTCATTGATAGTAACAAGAGCAGTCAAAAATAGAGTTCTCCTCGAAGTGATAAGAGAAGGGATTGCTTGAAGAACATTTTGTTGAGAAGTTGAGTCAAGAGGAGTAGCAACAAAAAGATTGGAAAAGTAATCGACAACAATAGAGCTCATGCCATCCCAAGTATAGACAACATCTCCAGAATCTGATTTTAGGGAAGAAATAAAGTTGTGAGATCTGCGAGCAAGAAGAGATTTGTGGAAGAAATTTGTGTTTCGATCTCCTTCTTTGAGCCATTGAATTCTAGATTTTTGCTTCCATAAGAGTTCTTTTTTTCCCATTCCTCTAACTGAGTTGTGAGTTTAATTTCATCTGCACTTCTATTCTCTGTGAGGCCATCTAAACGGATTTTATTATTCAAATTTTCAAGTTGAGCAATAACTTCATGTTTTTTTTATGAACATCCCCAAACTCCTTCCAGTTCCAAGTCTTGATTTTGGATTTAATGTATTGCAGTCTTTTGGAAAAAATGAACATCTTAGTCCCATACCTAGGCTTACCTTCCTTCCACCATTGTTGCACACGAGGTCTAAAGGAACTGTCTCTAAGCCACATTAATTGAAAACGAAAAGGAGAGAAACTCACATTGGTTTTCCACATTTCCACCATGATCGGCCAATGATCCGAACCAACATTGTTAAGAGTCTTCACTTTAGGAATGTGACCATGGATTAAGAAATTTTCAGAGAGCAAAAACCTATCCAATCTCTCCATTATACATGCTAAGCCTTGCCTTATGTTAGACCAAGTCATAAGGCCATTATCTAGTTGGATGTCCACAAGATGGAGGTTTGAAATATATTCGCTCATGAGGTCAGTGCTTTTGTCCAAATTTCTATTTCCCCCCATTTTCTCATCCAAAGAGAGGATGGTATTGAAATCTCCTCCAATCAAGATCCAAGCTTCAGGAAAATGAGAGATAATATGAGTTATATTCTTCCATTGTCTTCTTTTTTCCTCCAAAGCAGTCGAAGCATAAACAATAATGTAGAGCATAATTTGGTTGGAATGTCTACTTTGAATAGCTATAGCCAAAATACCCCAACTACCAATCATATGGTGAATAACTACCTCTTTTGGGTCCCAAAGACAAGCAATACCACCATAAGTCCCCTAGGAACTGAGGGAAATCACTTTTCCAGCTGGCCAAATTTTACTAGCAATTGAGTCCATATCCTCCATTGACATCTTCGTTTCTTGAAGGAAAACAAGATGTGGATGATTTATCTAAATCATTCTTCTAATTTCATTTTATTTTGAAAGACTCCCTTTGAGTCCTCTAATATTCCAAGTGATGATCTTCATTAATACCAATGCTAAAAAAGTTGGGAAGGGCATAATCTTACCTTCCTCTACAAGCTTTTCACCTTCTTTTACCATATGATATTGATTGGTCTTGCCAACTGCCTTTTGATTAGAATCCATCTTTAGTTTTTTTTTCCCTATTTCTTGACTTACTCCAATTGAATCTGAGATGGCTTCTAACCTTGAAGAATGCTCGTACACAGCCAAAATTTTACTAGAGGGTTCAATAGTGTCTATATTGGGACCTGTATTATTTGAAGTTTTGACATTTAAAAGATTGTTTTTCTTGTGTAAATTTTCTCCCTTTTTTCTGTTGAAAACCTTTGGTTTAAACTAATTTATAGTGGAAACACCCCTTTCAGGGTGCCACTTTCAACAGGTTGGGCGTAGGAGGAATGGAGCCTTGTCAACCTCTACCAAAGACATAGGACATTCCTAGCTATACCATATATCTGCAGGATGGAGACAAGGGGAATGGAACCGGGGTCGGCATCTACCAGCACCCAGGGCATTTACCACTGCACCACAACAAGCAGATTTTTTCAAGCGAATCTTAACAATCAAAGATAAAATTTTATTAACAATCGAAGATAAAATTTGGTTAACAATCAAAGATAAAATCTGGTTAACAAACGAAGATAAAATTTAATTAACAAACAAAGATAAAATTTGGTTAACAAAAGAAGATAAAATTTGGTTAACAAAAGAAGATAAAATTTGATTAACAATTTGAGATAAAATCAATCAAAATCAAATTTTCAAAGATTGAAATCAAATATTTATCAAATTTCAAAGTAGATAGTTGATCAATAATGTCATATTTTCACAAATTCCATGAACAACAAAAATCATTGTAAATCAAATCAATACCAAAACATGCCCCTTGTTAACAGGTATATGCAACACTGAGGTATCCAAATAGCTTTTAGCATTTCATATTTTTCACTAAACATTGCAAGCGGATTAATACATTAAACAAAACCTTGGGGAAATTACAAATATTTCCTTGCAAAAGAAGATATCCGGGTAGAATCCTTTTTTTCTGTGGAAAACATCCCAAAATGATGCCACTTTTAGGTAAGACCCAAGGAGGCAGGGGTATCTCTTCCGCAAAAAACACCTAGGGCTTGCACCTAGCCTACCACCTTTGACACACGCAATGAGCATGCCTGAAAAAACACAAATCAATAACACAAACACAAACACACAAAAAGCTCAAACAAATAAAGCATACTCCTTGAGTGTGTCGATAAGAAAAAGCACAACCAAACACACACACAAAAGATTACAAAAGAAAATACAAACCACACAAACAACATAGAAAAACACAATCAAATAAAACACTCCCAAAAAATAAAAATAAAACAAAATAAGAAAATCACCTCTAATAAATCACCATGAAGGATATCACAAAACTCTTGATAAAACTCAATGGGAAAACCATCAGGACCTGGGGTTTTTCATTTTTGCATTTTAAAAACCACCTATTGAATCTTATTGATAGTAACTAGAGCAATCAAAATAGATTTTTCCTCATAAGTGATAAGAGTAGGGATTGCTTGAAGAATATTTTGTTGAGAAGCCGATTCAAGAGGTGCGACAACAAATAGATTGAAAAAGTAATTGACTATAGAGTTCATGCCATCTCAAGTGTAGACAACATCTCCAAAATCACATTTCAGGGAAGAAATAAAGTTGAGATCTTTGATCTAGAAGATATTTGTGAAAGAAATATGTGTTTCGATCTCCTTCTTTGAGCCATTGGATCCTACATTTTTGCTTCCATAAGAGGTCTCTTTTTTTCCATTCCTCTAACTGAGTGGTGAGTCTAATTTCATCTATGCTTCTACTCTCTGTGAGGTCATCTAAACGAATTTTCTTATTCAAAATTTCAAGTTGAGAAATAACTTCATGTTTTTTTATCGAACATATCCAAACTCCTTCCAGTTCCAAATCTTTTGGATTTAATGTATTGCAAAATTTTAGAAAAACAGAACATATTAGTCCCATACATTGGTTTACCTTCCTTCCACCATTTTTGCATTTAGGGTCTGAAGGAATTGTCTCTAAGCCACATTAATTGAAATCAAAAAGACGAGAAACTCACATTGGTTTTCCAAATTTCCACCATGACTAGTTAGTGATCCAAGCCAACATTGTTAAGAGTCTTCACCTTAGGAAGTGACCATGGATTAAGAAATTGTCAGAGAACAAGAACCTATCCAATCTCTCCACGATACAAGCTAAGCCTTGTCTTTTGTTAGATCAAGTCATAAGGAAATTATCTGGGTGGATGTTCACAAGATGAAGGTTTGCAATATACTCACTCATGAGGTCAATGCTTTTGTCCAGATTTCTATTTCCCCTCATTTTCTCATCTAGAGAGATGACGGTATTGAAATCTCCTTCGATCAAGATCCAAGCTTCAATAAAATGAGAGATAATATAAGTTATATCCTTCCACTATCTTCTCTTTTCGTACAAAGTAGTTGGAGCATAAACAGTTATGCAAAGCATAATTTGAGTAGAATGTTTACTTTGAATAACTATAGCCAAAAGACCCCAACTGCCAACCATATGGTGAATAACTACCTCTTTTGGGTCCCAAAAGCAAGCATTGCCACTAGAAGTCCCTTGAGAATTGAGGGAAGCAACTTTTCCAGCTAGCCAAATTTTACTAGCAATTGAATCCATTTTCTCTATTGACATCTTCATTTCCTGAAGGAAAACAAGATGTGGAAGGTTTGTCTAAATCATTCTTCTAATTTTATTTTATTTTTAAAGACTCATTTTCAGTCCTCTGATATTCTAAATAATGATTTTCATTAATATAGGGCTAAAAAGTTTGCTAAGGGCATTAATCTTGCCTTCATTTACAAGCTTTTCACCTTCTTTTACCATAGGATGTTGATTGGTCTTGCTACCTGCCTTTTGGTTGGAATCCATCTTTAGTTTTTTCCCCCTATTTCTTGACTTACCCCAATTGAATCTAGGATGGCTTCTAACCTTGAGGAATGCGTGTACAAAGCCAAAGTCTTACTGGAAGGTTCAATAAAGTCCATCTTGGGACCTATATTATTTGAATTCTCAACATTTAAAAGATTGTTTTTCTTGTGTATATTTCTTCTTTCTTTTTGCTATTGAAAACCTTTAATATGTTGGTTTGTCTCTAAGTCCTTCCCTACGTCTTTAAATTGTGTTTCTAAGATTTTCGTCTCCATTATTTCCTCTTCCTCACCTGAGACATCATTTGTGGAAAGAATTTCAAACATATTAGCTGAAAACTTCGATTGATCCTTCATATCTAGTTTTTTCTGAGTGTTCTTCTTAGGCATTTGGAAACCTGCTAAGTTTGTATCCTCTTTCTTTTGATCTGAAATTTTATTTGGATAAACACTAGATAAATGACCATATTCATGGAAAATCCTACAATGAAAAGAAATGTTCTCATAGTCCACCACTTGCTCCCAAGTGTCCTCCACAAATTGTAATGATATCTTTTCAGGTAGGGGTTTGTCAAAATCTATTTAAACACAAATTCAAGCATAAATAATATGTTCATTTTTTTTATTACAATCAGCAGTCATCATAAAAGTTCCAAAAGAGTTTCCAATTGAAGAAAATTAGTTGGATTCTAAAATTCAACTGAGAGGCCAAAGAGTCTAACCCATGTAGGACCTGTAGAAGGCATCTCTTCTTAGGCTTTAAATTTAGTATGTCAAGGCTTCATGAAAAGCCCCGCCCTTTTACAAAACAAGAGATCCCCTTGAAATGTTTTCTATCTTCATTATTAGCAAATAAAACAAGAAAATAATCATTTGGATAAATAGAGATCTGTAATTCACCTTTTTTTTTCTAGTTTTTTGTAGCCCAAACATTGAAAGCAAATAGGCTCGAATGAAAACCCAAGAAACGACAAATTAGTCCTTTTTTGTTTCATATCTTTTATGTTAGTCTGAATGACAGCCATATCTAACGTAACAATCAGAGTTCCATCAACTACCCTAAGACATCCTAACTCAGTTTTCCTAGGATCAATATTAGGCATTCTTAGAGGTTTACGGGAAACCCTAAGATTAATGTTAGCATTAGGTTGAGGTTGTCCACCACGAAGGGCATCCCTAAAATTCATTTTTGGGGCCAAGTCTTTGAAATCCTTGTCCTTGAAAGGGGTTTCCACAATGGATTTGTTTTGGAGGTGCTCCTTAGTGTCGGATTCGCTTGAGATTTGAACCATTTTTTGATCAGCTGCTTGAAACTTGTTTCAAGATCTCTTTAATCCATGCCTTGGATGTCAAGAAAATATATGATTTTCACTTTTTTTTTGTGTAGCAAATTGAAAGTCGTCAATCAAGTTCGCAGCATGAAAATCTATTGAAATATATATTTCTAACCCATCTTAGGTCCCCTACAACATATCCTGCTAAAATCTTGAACAAAAATCACAAACATGTTGGTCGCTAGAGCCCGAAGGCCCCAAAAAACCACCTCTGAAGTCGCTTGCACTTAACATAGATGAAACCCTTCCACAATCACTCGTTTTCGAAAAACCAAAAAATTATGTGCATTACAAAACATTAGATGTTCTTGGTTTCATGCAATTACATTTGTATGGATAAATAAAAAGGTGTCATTCAACCACTCTTATTTTCCTCTCATCCTTTCACTCAATGCCAAACATCCTAACAATAAATAAAATAAACTTATTTTCATTTTTAAAAATATTTAATTATTTATTTGAAATCGTGAGTATACACATTTACCGTGAAAAATATTTTTTTTAACACTAAACAATATTCCTAAAAGTTAAAAAACAAATACTAATAAAAATTATAAATTATATATTAAGTGGCATTAGTTCACTTTTTTTTAGATTCCTTGATATAAGGAGAAGCTATGTGATAATTATTTAATACAGATGAGACCTGTTTCACTCCCATATAATTAATTTTAAAAAAAAATTATAATTATACAATTAAATGGCATTAATTTAACCCATTAAATTTCTCAACATTTAAAAAACAAACAAAAATTAAAATCTTACCATACTAATACCACTATCTAATGATTAGTATGCCCATTCAAATACATCTAACACATGGGCCATAGGCCATATATTGTAAATTAACTTTTTATGCTGCACAAAGCCTGTAAACTAATTTTTTAAACTTTACTACTGCAAATTAGCATTTTGACCTTCACAAAACTACAATTTATTTATTTTTAACCTTTAGAAGGCCGCAAATTATTTGTAACCTTTAGAAGGCCACCATATATTGGCAAATTATTTTTTAACCTTCGTTATTTTATAACCTACCTTCCTAATGTAAGGAAGTCATATACTTTAAATTGATTTTTTAAACAGTAAATTGATTTTTTTTTTAACTTATCAAAGCTATATACTGTAAGGGGAAGAGGGAAAAAGTAGAGAGAGGAGGGTCCCGATCCCTTCCCTGCTCCCCCTCCCCTGGTTCCTGCCCAGTCCCTGGCTTATCCCAGGTCATCCCTCCTTGGGATTGTTTATTGCAGATGGTCTCCTTGAGGGAGATTCTTCTCCTCTTTCTGCACCTCTCCCAGTCGGTCAGGGCTCCCTTGTTTGAGTTTTTTCCCTGGTGCTTCCCAGGGTTCCTTGCTGTTTTCGGGATCCCTTCCCTTTTTTTTCCCTCAGGCTTCCCCCTAGGGTTTTCTACAGGTTTTTGGCATGGATCTGGTTCCCTATGGTTCTTTGGGTGGTGGGGGTGATTGGTTGGGTTTTTGACGGCTTCCTGGGGTTTCCTTTGAGGTCCTTACTGCTTTGGGGGTGGTCTGGGGGGGCCTCTTTCCCCATTTTTCTAGTGAATCCTCTCTGGGATCCTGTGGCTGATGTTGGTCCTGTCCCTGTGGGGAGGGCCCTCTTCGATTTCCCGCTTGGAGGCTTCTTCGTGCTGGTTCTCGCTCCTTGGTGGACACCCCGGGCATTTGTTTGGCCTTTGGGGGGGCTTTTCTCTGCCTGAGTTGTTCCCAGCCTCAGTCCCAGTTCCCTGAAGTTTCTCCTGTGCAAGGATGGGATTCTTTGCCCCTGCTGTTTGGGTTCTCTGGGTTTGCTTGCATTTTTCAAATCATGGGGGGATCTGATCTATGCATGCAGACCCTGGATCCCCCAGGATAGGCTCCTAGGGATCCCATCTTTGTGGTTGTTACCTCTTCTCGCCTGGGATCCCCAATCCCTGTATCCTTGGTCCCTTAACCTGTTGTCTTTTCCTGCTAGTTGTCCTGGGGGTGAGATTCTCTTGGTGGTGCTCTTTGGCTGCTTCTCGATGGGCGGGATCTACTCTTTGCTAGTTTTCAGTTGCTTCCTACTGGGCGGGATTCCCCCTTTTTTCTGGGCAGGATGGTTTCCCGCTAGGCGGGATGGTTTCCTGCGGGGCGAGATTCTCCAGAACCATTGGGTTTCCCGCTGGGCGGGTTTTTCTCATTTCCTGCTGGTTTTCTCGGGAGGCAAGATTCACTTGGTAGAGGTTTTTCCTGCTTCCTGTTGGGCGGGATCTACATTGGGATGGATTTCAGCTGCTTCCCGCTGGGCGGGATTCTTTGGTGGTTTTTCGACTGCTTCTCGCTAGGCGAGATTTATATTATAATGGTTTTTTGCTGCTTCCTGTTGGGCGGGATTTACACGATGGTGGTTTTCAGCTGCTCCCTACTGGGCGGGATCTTCAAAATTACTTTCCTTCGAAATTGGTGGTTTCCCGCTGGGCGGGATTTCTGTTTGTTTTTCATTTTCAGGGTATTGGTGTGATGTAGGGTCAGGGTGATCAATCCTTACCTACACAGCACCACAGCTCCTAAGTCCCACTTAGGCAGCGTGGACTACGCCTCCAAGTGTTCGTACCTGCACAAGCCAGCAAACAGACAAGCCAACACAATGTTTGTATTTATATAGCGGAAGCACACAACGCAAGGTTAGCACACAATGAGCAATGAACAAGATGAACACCCACACAATGAGCCAACACAAGAGTTATGAAGTAGCAATAGCTTTATTAATATTGGATGTGCCGATAAACGGATTACAATGCAAGTGGCCGAATGGCCTGGCGCTATCGGCCCAATTACAACACACACAGCCCGTAGGCAAACACACACGGACCACCCGACGCCCCGTAGATCGGGTCGTCGAACGCCTCTTGAATATACCCGATGAGTCTTGATACGCGTCCACTCGTATCACTCACACCCTCGGGCAGCTCCCTCCACCTTGCTCAACACACACGGCAACTTGGCACAGCACTTGGCAACATACGGCAACTTGGCAACACACAAAACCGACAAAGAGCTTGGCAGGAGCACATAGACGTGAAGCAACTTGCAAGAGACCCAAGTTGCTCATATTCTCCCCCACTTAAGCGGTCGACGCCCTCGTCGATAGTAACAGGTCCCTCTGAACTTCTGGTCTGCAGCCCTCTGATCATCAGGTCCCACACTGAACACTTCGGCATCTCCCCTTGGGGAAAGAACTGAGCTCTAGCAGTTATAGAGTGGGTCTGCAGCCCTCTTCTCAAGGAAGGCGTGCAGTTTCTTTCTAGCACTCCACAAGGCTTCTTCTCGTTCCCAGCTATCGGATTCTTCACCCTTCCAACTGACCAAGAATTCCCTGTCGTTGTCTCGTTACCCCGACCAAGCTGTCTTCATATCCCATATACGCTCCACCTCTCGTTCGTGCTTATCAATCACATTCGCAGGAAGCCGACTCGGTTCACCTCTTTCTGGCTCCGCCTCGTCAGCATAAAATTGTCGCAGTTGACTCACATGGAAGGTCGGATGGATCCTCATGTGAGATGGTAACTCCAGTCTATAGGCAACTTTGCCCACTCTAGCTACTATCTTATACAGACCGTCGTATTGGCGGATCAAGGCCTTAGACTTCCCCTTATTGGCTTTGAAAACCTCAGGTTCCATCCGTAGCAAGACCTTGTCCCCAACACTGAACTCCACGGCCCGTCGACTTCCATCTGCAAACTTCTTCATTCTTTCAGCAGCCTTTAACATATGAAGTCTCGCCAGGTCCACCCTTTCTTGCCATTGCTTCATGTAGTCGGTAGCTGATGCGCACCCCTTCAGATATCCTCCAAGCACAGTGTGGGGCGACAATGGTTGCTGCCCCGTCGCTAGCTCGAACGATGAGTGCTTACTCGACCTACTCTTTTGACTGTTGTAGCAAAATTGTGCCATGTCGAGTAGATCCGGCCAATTTAATTGGTCGCTATGTACAAAGTGTCGAAGATACGTCTCCAAGTGGCATTGATTCTCTCTGTCTGCCCATCTGTTTCAGGATGAAACCTTGAAGAAATTAACAACTTCGTACCCATCAGCTGAAATAGCCTCTGCCAAAACCGACTCGTGAAACGAGTGTCCCTGTCCGAAATGATACTCAACGGTACCCCCCAATACTTGACCACATTCTTGAAGAATAACTCTGCGGCCATCTCTGTTGGGCATGGTGCCGGACAGGCGGTGAACACTGCATACTTAGAAAATCGGTCTACCACTACCATGATCGATCCAAACCCTTTCGACTTGGGTAGGCCAGTGATAAAGTCCATACTCACACTGGCCCACGGCCTGATTGGAACAAGAAGAGGTTGTAAAAAACCACCTGGTAGCCGATACACACTTTTATCCTGCTGGCAAATAAGACAAGACTGGACATACTCATTGACATCCTTCTTCATCTTAGGCCAGTACAGTCCCCTTTCCAACAACGCCAAAGTACGCTGTTGCCCAGGGTGCCCCGCCCATATAGAATCATGACATTCCTTTATAAAGTCTCGGCGAAGACTCCCCCACTTAGGGATATAGACCTGATCCTAGCTGAACCATAGCATTCCATCCAACATGCTGAACTTGTTCATCCGACCTCTTCGAGTCTCATCGTTCACAGTATCAACCAATGCAGCCGCTTGAGGATTGTGAACCAACCCTTCCTTTATCTTTTCCAACAACTCCTCCCCCAGTACAATCTTACTTTCACCGTGGGTAGAAGCTGGGCTCTCTGCTGCTATTGTCAACACTGCCAACTGTTGCTTTCTACTGAGTGCATCTGCCACCACATTCTCTTTTCCTGTGGTATGCACGATGTCCATGTCGAACTCAGCTAGAAAGTCTTGCCATCTGGCCTGCTTGCCAGTCAACTTGCTCTGAGTCTGAAAGAACGTGTTGGACACATTGTCCGTTTTGACCACAATATGTGCACCGAGAAGATAGTGTATCCACGTCCTCAAACAATGCACTACTCCGGTCATCTCTTTCTCATGCATGGGATATCTCCTCTCCGCATCGTTCAACTTCCTAGACTCAAAAGCAACAGGGTGCCCTTCTTGAATGAGCACTCCCCCAATGGCAAAATCCGAAGCATCCACATGCACTTCAAACGGCTTACTGAAGTCTGCCAGGGCTAACACCGGTGAGGATGTTAACTTCTCTTTCAACAACTCAAACGTTGCTTGGCACTTAGTCGACCAGTCCCATTTCTGATCCTTCTTCAATAAATCTGTCAAAGGTGATGCTAGCTTCGAAAATCTGCTCACAAATCGCCTGTAGAAATTAGCAAGTCCCAAAAACTGGCGTACACCATGTATGTTCTTCGGTGACTCCCAATTCCTAATCGCTTCTAACTTCTTCGGGTCAGGCTTGATGTTACTCTGTCCAATCACATGCCCAAGAAATTTCACTTCTTGCTGAGCGAATGCACACTTCTCTTTCTTCACATACAGGCGATGCTCTCGTAGCAAGTTGAAGACCTCTGCCAAGTGTTTCTTGTGTTCCTCAATGTTCTTTGAGTATATCAATATATCATCGAGGTAGACCACCACTGACTTGTCCAACAATGGTCTAAAAATGTCGTTCATAAGAGTGCAAAACGTGGCCGACGCATTACACAAACCAAACGGCATCACAAGAAACTCAAACGACCCATACTTTGACACACAGGCCGTCTTCTCGATGTCTTCCAGAGCAATTCTTACCTGATAGTACCCGAATCTCAAATCCAATTTTGTGTACACCTTCGCCCCTGCTAGGCGATCAAAACAGTCGTCTATTCGTGGAAGCGGATAACTGTTCTTGATGGTAAGCTTATTCAACGCTCTATAATCCACACACAAATGTAAGCTTCCATCTGCTTTCCTCACGAACAGAACCGACGCTCCAAAAGGTGAGCGCGAAGGACGAAGATACCCAGCTGCCAATAACTCTTCTAGCTGCTTCTTCAATTCGACCATCTTTGGCCCACTCATTCGGTAAGGAGCCCTTGCTGGAATCCTTGCCCCTGGGGTCAACTCAATTCGATGGTCTATCGCCCTTCTAGGCGACAACTCTCGTGGCAGTTCTTTCGGCATCCTATCTTGGTACTTTTTCAGTACACTCTCCACGGCAGGTGGGATTGGAACCTTCTGTTCTTCTTCCTCCCAACCTCCTACCAATGTAGCAAGCATCATTGGCTGCTTGCCCATCTTCCTAGATGCTCTTCTCATGCTCATCGCACTGCACAGCTGCCCCTTCCCCTTTCCTTGCACCTTCGGCGGTTCGACTAGCTCCTTCGCCGTCTGTCTTCGTCTAATGGTCCTAACAGTGCATGTCTGCCCTGGGTTGAACATAAATAACGACTCCAGATGATGAAAGATTGCTACTCTCTCCGTCTTGAACCACTCTTGTCCCAGTATCATCTCAAATTCATCCATTTTCAACACTAAGAAGGTGGCTCTCCCTTTCCACTCGTCGGCTTCAAAATTCACTTCTTTTACCACACCGACGGTCTTTATGGTTGAAGAACTCACGAGCTGAAGCTTATCACCTCCTCCTGAATACTTGAGGCCTAACCGCTTCGCTGTCTTTTCACTGATGAAGTTGTGAGTAGCCCCCGAGTCCACCAGTGCAACAAATGTCTGCCCCTTCGCCTTCACCTCCACAAACATCAGGTCGTTCTTCCCATCCACTACGGGGTTCCTCCCGTTCTGGCCAGCCTCCCCTGTTGGGACGGGCTGCCATACACCCTTGCCTTTTGGCCTTCTTCCTTGGGCACCTTGCCTTGCTTTCTGCACATCTTGCCCTCTGTCCCTGTTGGACATCTCCACCGTTGAACACTGCCCCATGATGACTCCAACCTGAGCTCCATCACATTCTGCCTGTTCAGCTGCCATCAATCGGCGTGGATGAGGACAATCCTTCTGTAGATGCGGGCCATGGCAATTCCAACAATCCATCCATTTCTTGTCGCCGCCTTTGTTGTTGTGGGACGACTTCTTTCCTTTATTGTTGTTGGAATTCTGCTTCTTCGACCCTGATGTGCTCGTCGAGGACCAATTACCTGACTTCTCCCCTTGAGAACCATTGCCTTTTGCCTTCCACGACTGATCCTTATAACCGCCACCAGAGCTCTTCATCTTGGTGCTCGAATCACGAGTATCCTTCTTCGTGACCGATTCTTGCTTGAAGTCGTGGAACGAATCTGCCATGGCAATAGCCTCATATATGTCTTTGGGGTTCCTACGCCTAAGTTCAACCTTCGCCCAGTTCTGGAGACCTCTCTCAAAATCTATCAACTTATCTTGTGGGGTTGACGACTTTACTAACACCATCATGTCCTAGTATGCCTTGATATAATCTCGCAATCTCCCAGTATGCTTGAGGTCTCTCAGTCTATTCATTGCCTCCCATTCGGAGTTGGCTGGTCTGAACTGTTCCTTGAGCGCCTTTTTGAAGTCTTCCCAATTCTCAATTCTCACCAAAGTCCTCTTCTCTTCCATGTCTTCTGCCAAGTTCCGCCACCAAGTCTTTGCAATTCCTGTCAAATAACTGGCAGCCGTTTCAACTTCTTCTATGGCAGACTGACTACCCACCTTCTTCAAGTATTGCCCGACGTCCCAGAGAAAATCATCCAAAAGACGATCATCCCGAGCACCGTCATAAGTCTTGGGCTCTACAAGCTTCGGTGGTCTCTTCCTTTGCTCTGAACTGCTCTGCCCTCGGTCTCTACCATAAGCACCCACTACCGCTGCTCGGCAATACGTGGTCTCTGCTTGGACCTTCTCAAGGGACTTAACCAAATCGGCATGTGAAGTTTCCCACGCCGTCTGGGCATTCAGACTGTCCTCTAACCTTCTCCTCAATTCGAACATTTCTTCTATCATCGAGGAGCTCCACCGTCCTGCCTCTTCCGTCGTCTCATCAAATTGGGCCCTCAGCTCGCCCAAGGACTCGTCCATAGAATGAATGTGTTCTATATTTTCAAATTTTTTCGAGACTTTTTGTTCGAGGGACTCGATGGCACAGTTCCTACTGGCATGGCGTCCACCACGAGTAGTATTTACACCCTCAGCTCCTTCGCGACCCGTTCGTGGCGGATCCAAAGGCAACTCATGTTCGGGTCCAGACTCGACCATATTGCTTTCACAAACTAGACCGGTCCAGTTGGTCGCTTGCTCAAAGAAGGGAGCAAGTAGAAAAGGGGTACTAAACGTACAGACCTGTAAAGCTTTTCAAAACACCAACAAAAGGGGTAAGCTCGAACCCTTTTAGGAAAAAAAACCTAAATCACCTAAGGTTTGACTTGCCACAAGGCGAAACTAGAAGAAATTCCGATTGCGGAACAACTTCCTTGCAGGCACAAACGAAAACAGGATACGAGCGACAAAGTAGCTCTGATACCAACTGATGTAGGGTCAAGGTGATCAATCCTTACCTACACGGCACCACAGCTCCTAAGCCTCACTTAGGCAGCGTGGACTACGCCTCCAAGTGTTCGTACCTGCACAAGCCAGCAAACAGACAAGCCAACACAATGTTTGTATTTATATAGCGAAAGCACACAACGCAAGGTTAGAACACAATGAGCAATGAACAAGATGAACACCCACACAATGAGCCAACACAAGAGTTATGAAGTAGCAATAGCTTTATTAATATTGGATGTGCCGATAAACGGATTACAATGCAAGTGGCCCAATGGCCTGGTGCTATCGGCCCAATTACAACACACACAGCCCATAGGCAAACACACACGAACCGCCCGACGCCCCACAGATCGGGTCGTCGAACGCCTCTTGAATATACCCGGTGAGTCTTGATACGCGTCCACTCGTATCACTCACACCCTTGGGCAGCTCCCTCCACCTTGCTCAACACACACGGCAACTTGGCACAGCACTTGGCAACATACGGCAGCTTGGCAACACACAAAACCGACAAAGAGCTTGGCAGGAGCACATAGACGTGGAGCAACTTGCAAGAGACCCAAGTTGCTCATATGGTACCTTGGGCCCAAAATTTTGTTTTAATGGCTTATTCTCGGCATGTTATTTCCAACTCTTATGTAATCAGGTTTTGGGATCCTAGTTAAAACCCGTTGTAAATACAATAGCTACTTATCAAAAAAAAAGCTATATACTGTAAATTAACTTTTTAACCTTCTTTTTACCTTCACAAGCTCATATGACTGTAAATTATTTTTTAACCTAATATAAAGTAACTTTTACCTTCATAGGCATATGGCTTTAAATTTTCTTTTAAACATTCACACAGGGCCATATACACGGGACTTCGTGAGTAAACTAAGAGCATTTAACCTACGTGTTAAACCAACCATACTATATTTCCATATCATTTCAGAACAATTTTTAAATCCTTCACTAGCCCAACCAAACCATTTTCATCTCCTAACGAATGAATCAGGCTTCCAAATTAAAAAGAAAAAGGAAAAAAATACTTCTAACCCAATGGTGAAAAAGGTTTTAGTTGTATCTCTTGCGAGGGGAAGGAAAAAAAATATGTTAGTATAATGTGTGAAATTTTTTATTTTCGAATCGAATGATTTTCTTAATTATAAGTATGGATGGTTTTTACATGATAGTTTTAATTCATAGGTTTATATTATTATATTTTAATATCATATTGGTTTAAGGTTGTTTAATGTTACAGTATATTTATATATTGTAATTATTTTGTTAAAATTACATAATATAAAGGAAGATGTGCAACTTTAATTTTTTTTGTTTTCTCTTTTAAAAGTTTTCAAGATAAATATTTTTATTTATTGTGAATACATGTTATTTTTTCTTTTATTTTATGATTTTGTTTGCATTAATATCTTCAAAATAGGTTTCAACCTATTTGAGAGATATTAATACAAAAAAAATCATAAAAGAGAAGGAAAAATAACATTCATACACAATAAACAATAAACACGAATATGTATCTGAAAAAACTTATAGCCACATCTTTTGTTTTTTTATTATTATGTGTTTTTAACAAAGCAGTTACAAAATATATAGGCATGCTACGAACAACCCTAAACCACCAAATGGTA
The DNA here is from genome assembly GCA_028583015.1 of Wollemia nobilis. Taxonomy (NCBI): domain Eukaryota; kingdom Viridiplantae; phylum Streptophyta; class Pinopsida; order Araucariales; family Araucariaceae; genus Wollemia; species Wollemia nobilis. Next base: position 595,725 of record JAQPPZ010017097.1, on the reverse strand, counting down.
TTACAATACAATGGGTATAAAACCATGAGCTAAAACCACTCATACCCGTTAATTAAAAAGACTGCACAAAAAAATAAGACCCCACATTTTTTCATGCAAAGGATACAACACATCCAACAATCTCTCACTTGTTGAATACTTTGTAGTGGGGCCTATACAAATCACAAATTCAACTAAAGAAAACTTTTCAATACTCACAGGCTTAGTTAATGAAGCTGCAATATTTTTCAGTATCAATTTTGTCTAGTCACACCACCTTGTCTTCAACCATGTCTTTAATAAAATGGTATTGTACTGCAATATGCTTTGTCTTTGTCGTGAACCTCTCCTCATTCCATAAATCATTCAACAATTTGCATAAATATTCAACATACATCCACAAATAAATTAATTGCACAATAAATTGCTCATAATGAAATAAAAATTGATTATACCCTTGAGGTAAAGCAATACCATACAATGCTCTTTTCAGAAGGAAACCACTCCACAAGATCTTTAGCTCCACGAGCTAAGTCGTCTCTAAAAATACATCATAGATACCTTCTACAATGGGGATACGTCTCTCTTTATACAAGAGTGTGACAGTTCACATCTTCCATGAGTAACAAAGTGCATAGTCATATGACAATATTCCTTGCAATTATTTATGACAATATTCCCATGATAATATTCCTCAATGGTTACATATATGATTCTATGGCATACCTATTTCTAATTTGACATGTGGCCTTCCTTAATAATTAATTTATGGCTCATACCATTATACAATACAATATTAAATTATTAAGTACCTATCTTGGGTACCTAACATTCCATCCCCCTTACAAAATGTTTCATCCTCGAAACATTAGAAGAGGCTAAATAATAAGATCTTCTTAGCCATGTTGAATACTGGTACCAATCTTTATCATCCATCCATACTAGTGAAACTATGTACCAATCCTATGTACCAATCTTTATCATCCATCCATCCTAGTGAAGCTATGTTTGTTGGCGGTCTTTGTTGATGCCAATGCCATGTGTTGGAGAAGCATAAATTTCACTTTCTTTCATCCAAACCTGCTTCTATTCATGATCAAAATATGGACTCCTCTGGTTTCTTGTATGTCCCTCATAGCTCATTTGTTGTGCTATGCCTTGTCTCCATGAATGTTGCCTCTCATGGTGGTGTGGATGGCGATAGACTCCAACCTTAGCTTGTTGTTCTACCTATTTTTTTCCCTTCTCTCTTGCTCCCTTCCATTGATTCTTCCTTTACTTTAGCTTCCTAGATTTCTACTACTACCTCCGTCTGAGATTCTATTTAAGGTTCTTTTGGTTGTTCTTCACTTTGTTCCTCTGCAATAGCTACCTATTTTTTCTTACACTAAGAAATGTCCTGTAATATTATCTTCTTCTTTCGATACCATAATTTCATGAATTTTTTTTGCACATTAATGTTAATAGTACCCAAATAATGCAACCAAAGATAACCAAGAACAATATCTACATCCTCCATCTCAATAGCATGAAAATCTGAATGTAAAACATATTTATCCATGGTGATTTTCAAATCTTCAAAAATTTGAACATTTTGACCCTTAAGTTGTATGTCTTTGATTTTCTTTGCTTGGACTTGCAACCTCTTAGTCAAAGACATATTGATAAAATTATATTTGCTACTAGGGTTAATGAAAACAATAATTTTTTTAATTTTGAATGCAACCATGAACTTGCAAAATAGAATTTTGACATTCAAACCAATCTTTTTTATCATTGTTTGGCCCTGACACACCAAGTGTAGTTTCCCTAGCCTGCACATTATTATCCTTGTTTTTCGATGTCCATTTGCTTAAAAATGCAACTTCAAAGTCTTCCCATGTGTATATATTGTTATGAGCATACAAATTTCTAAAAACCAAGGAGAAGCTGCCTTTTGCAAACAATAAGAAAAACGGCTAAAATTTCCATAGTGACTCAAGAAAATCTAAAGATCTTTTTTTAACTTCTTCAACCATTCTTGGGCATCACTATCATCCCCACCATTGAATATTGGCATCTCCATGTTTTTTTAGTAGCTAGGGTTTAAAATAATTGGAAAATTAAAATTTTTGAAATCTCATTTATTCCCCTCAACAATTAAATCTTCAAATTTTCTTCAAAACAAAACAAATGACAACTGATTTGCTTACCCGGATTGAAAGTTATGAATTTTTTTCCCTTTTTTTGGCAACCCCAAAAACAGCACCAAATGCCCAACTTGCAACAACTATAACTCCCTCAATACTTATTAAAATTTAACAAGTGAGTAATCATTTTTGTAGTACTCAAAATAACTTATATGTTAGTGCAAACAAATTCTGAAAAAAACTCCTAAAAAAATTAATATAATTTTTTCTTTTTGAAAAAAATTCGTGTAGCAAAAAAGCAACATCAACAACTCAACTTCAAATAGTTGTAACTCTCTCAAATGTATCATAATTTTACGAGTAGTCATTTTTATACTACTCAAACTAATTTACATGCTGGTCCAAAAAGATTCTGAATATGACTAATAAAAAATTTAATACGAAATTTTTTTTTTTTTTAAATTCACGTAGCCCAAAAACAACCTCAACAACCCAACTTCAAATAGTTGTAACTCTTTTAATATGTATCATAATTTCACAAGTGAGCAGTCATTTTTATAGTACTCAGAATAATCTACATTCTAGTGCAAAAAGATTCTAAAAATGGTTGATAAAAAATTTAATACAAATTTTTTCCTTTAAAAAAAAAATCCGCGGCCAAAGAATAACACAAATAATCCAACTTCAAACAACCATAACTTTTTCAATAATGATCAGAATATAACAAATGAACAATCCTTGTTGTAGTACTCAAAGAGATCTAGACAATGGTACAAACATCTTTTGAAAATGACTATTAAAATAAATAAAAAATATGGCCTCCACAAAATGTGATATTTTTATGAAAAAAATGTGCCCTAGCTTTGCAAAAACAAACCCACTTTGCCAAAATCATTGATACCAAATGTTGTGAACCTCTCTTCTCATTCCATAAATCATTCAACAATTTGCATAAATATTCAACATGCATCCACAAATAAATTAATTGCACAATAAATTGCTCATAATAAAATAGAGATTGATTATACCCTTGAGGTAGGGCAACACCATACAATGTTCTTTTTGGAAGGAAGTCACTCCATAAGATCTCTAGATCCACGAGCCAAGACATCTTCAAGAATACATCATAGATACCTTCGACAATAAGGATACATCTCTCTTTATACAAGAGTGTGATGGTTCCTCTTCCATAAGTTACAAGATCACCCATGTGGTGGTTCACCTTCAATGAGTTACAAAGTGCATAATCATATGACAATATTCCTTGCGGTTACATATGACAATATTCCCCAACGGTTACATATATGATTCTATGACATACATATTTCTAATTTGACATGTGGCCTTCCTTAATAATTAATTTATGGCTCATACCATTATACAATACAATATTAAATTATTAAGTACCTATCTTGAGTACCTACTAGTCTTATAATGATACGTAGATTTTGTCAGATAGATTGCACTCTAACTATAAAATTTATCCTTACATGTAAGAGACCAACATTAGCACACAGTCTTTGTAACCATATTGCTTCATTACTTGCATGAGTGGCTGCCATGTACTCAGCTCCTGTAGTTGAAAGTGTCACTATAACTTGCCTCTTGATCATCCAATTGTCTACTCCACCAAACAAGCGAAATACATAACCACTTGTGGATATTCAACGATCAAGATATCTAGCCCAATTTGCATCAACAAAACCTTGTACATTCAATACCTTATTTGGTTCAAGCCTTCCTTGATAGCAAATTACATAATTTGTTGTGCCATGCAAGTATCTAAAAACTCCCCTTATAACAATTCAATTTTCTTTTGTTGGTTTTGGCATATATCCGCTCAGAACTCCCACTACATGGGCAATGTCTAGTCTGGTACATACCATGGCACACATCAAACTCCCAACAACACTTACATAAGGAACATAAGACATTTCCTCTTCGTCTTCATATGTCTTTGGACATTGTTTTGTAGATAGATTTACACCCAAAGGACTGAGAGTCTTGACTAGTTTACAATCATGCATATCAAATCTCTTTAATATTGTCTCAATATATTTTCTTTCATTCAACTAAAGTCTCTTGTTTGACAACTCTCTCTTAATCTGCATGCCCAAGATAAAAAATTTAGGACCAAAGGATGTTTCATATCAAACTGTGATGACAATTGAGACTTAAATTTTCGATGATTTTCTTATTATTTCTAATTAACAACATATCATCAACATACAATGCCACAATAATAAAGTGATCACCAACCTATTTTATGTACATCAACTTTGCTTTGTGAAAAACCAAGACCTAATACATATCAAACTTTTGATACCACATCTTAGGTGATTGTTTCAAACCATACAAAGATTTATTCAACCTGCATACCAAGTCTTCATTTCTTTTTACTATAAAACCTTTTGGTTGAGACATATAGATTTCTTCTTCTAGATCCCCATGTAGGGATATAACCTTCACATTCATGTGCTCTACTTTTAGGTCAAAATGCAACAATAGACAAAATAAATTTAATAGAAGTTAGTTTAGAAATAGGGGAGAAAACCTCACCAAAATCAATTCCACGAACCTAGAAATATCCCTTTGCTACTAGGCAAGCTTTGTAATTCTCGAGTTTACCTTCTACATTAAACTTCCTGAATACCTGTTTGCTACCAATTGGTTTTATTTCAACAAACAACTTCACCAAATCCCATGTCTAAATTTTGTGTAAAGATTTTATCTCATCAACCATGACCTTCTTCCAAAATTTACCATCATTTGCATTAATTGTCTCCCTAACAGTTCTAGGATAATCATCAGTAACAAATAAAACAAAAGCAGAATGAAAATCAGATAAACTATATCTTTTTGGTTTTCTTCTTTCTTAAGTCGATCTCCTCAAGACTAGAGTTTGAAGATCTAGTTTATCATCTTCTATTGAGTCAGATTGTTCATCCATGAACTCAAACTACATCTTTTTGGGTTCTCCTTGTTCTTCCTACTTGGGAGCACTTTTAAACTCTCTAAAGATTACATCTTGGCTATAAACAACTATCCTTGTTTTTGGGTTCCAAAGTTTGTAGACTTTTACACCATCTTCATAACCAATAAAGACACACTTCTCTACTTTATAATCTTGCTCATTTTTTCCTTTGGAACATGCACATAAGCATGGCAACAAAAAACGCTAACACATTCAAGAAAGGACTTCTTACCAGTCCATGCCTCACATGGAGTTTTATCAACCAATATTGATGTAGGTGATCGATTACCAGGTAACATGTAGTGTCCATAGCCTCTATCCAGAATTCCTATGTTAACCTTGTACCACTAAGCATACTCCTTGCCTTTTCCATCAATATCATATTCATTCTTTCCATAACTCCATTCTGTTGAGGAGTGTATGGAGTCATCTTTTGCCTTGATATTCTGCACTACTTAAAAAACACTTCAAATTCAATTCTTCAAAACTCTCCTCCATAATCTATTCGTAACACCTTTATCTTTTTCTCAGTTTGGTTTTCTACAAGAGCCTTAAAATCTTTGAATTTTACGAAGACATCAAATTTCTTTCGGAGAAAATATCCATGCATACCTTGAAAAATCATCTATAAATGAAACATAGTACAATGATTTTCCAAGTGATGGAATAGACACAGGTCCAAACAAATCATTGTGTATTAGCTCCAAAATCCCTTTTGCTCTTGCAACACTAGATGGAAACTTTACTCAATTTTTTTACCATATACACAATGTTCACAAAAATCAAAATCTAAAGAAAAGTCAAAAATACCTTCAACCATACCTTTAGTATGCAAAGCTCAAAGGCCCTTTTCTTCGATATGTCTCATTCTTTGATGCCAAAGCATTGTCTTCTCTATAGGAAGAGTAGGGGTTTTGTTTGTTTCATTTTTAGGAACAATAGAACTATTACACCCATCAGTCATAGTAGTGTCCAATAGTTTGTACAATGTTCCAATCCAAAATCCTCTTGCCAACACCATTGCTTCTCAAATCATCCTATAGGTATCATTTTCAAATAGTGTCTCCACACCTGCATCACTCATTTTACTCACAAATATCAATTTTTTGGCTAACCCTAGAATATGTAAAACACCAGGGAGGATTTTAACTCTTCCATATTTCTACAACAGTTTAACCCTTCCACATCTTATGATTATGGTTTACAAGTCATTTCTTAGGAAGACATCATCTCCATTATACTTTTCATATTCACAAAACCATTCTTGAGTCATATGAAAAAAAACCCTGAGTCAATTAATCATGCATCATGATCTAAGGGTGTACTCAAAGATGCCAAACTATACATCCCCTCCTATGAAGTCTTTCTTTTGTGGAAGAAGCATCATCAAATCCCTTTTATAAATATTTTTAGATCTACACTCTTTCTTTAAATGCCTAACTTTATCATATTTCCAACATTTTCATATAAATTTTCTAAGAGATTTAGATCTCCCTCTTGACTTTGAGTTGTCCTTAGAGTTATGTTTATTTTTATCTTGGGAATGACTCCTTACAAACAAGACATCTTTGAATGAGCCCTCCATGGATTTTTTGCCTCATTTCTTGTGATAACAAGGTTGCAACTATATCTTCAAACCTTAAAGTAGTTGCAACAGTACTCCCAATGGCTACAACTAGATTATTGCATGAAACTAGCAAAGAACATAACAAAGTAATAAACTTATCTTATTCAATCATTGTAATATCAACAAAGGTTGACTTGCCACTATGTTAAACACATTGAGATGTTCTATCATAGAATCTTCATTATTCATTTGAAGTTGATACAACTTCTTTTGAAAGAACAATTTATTTACCAAGGACTTTGATTGATATGAAGCCCCTAATTTCTCCCATAGCTCCTTGGCACTTTTTTCTCCAGAGACATTAATCAACACTAAACCACCAAAGGGCATAGCCAAATAATACTCTTTGCCATCTTATCCAGCTTCTCCCAATCTTCTTGCTGCATCCACGTGTTTTTTTTTAACACAACAACCCATTGATCTCTATCCACAAGCAGATCTTCCATCTTTAGTTTCCATAACTCAAAGCTCTTGTTGTTAAACTTTTCGATCTCAAATTGCTAGCCATTTTCCTTCACATTGGATTCACCTACATAAAACTCCCACTCAAAAATAGGTTTATTGCAAACCCAAGATACTCTTGCTCTTCTCATACCAAGCTAAACCCTAGCAACAAAGGCATCCCCCTGAAGCCAACTGATACCAGATGAAGAGATTGATAAACCTATTCTAGAGATATTTATGCAAACATAATCGTAAAAGAGAAGGGAAACTAACATGCATACACAATAAACATGAATATTTATCTTGGAAACCCTTGACCGAAAAAACCAGAAGAAACTCAAAGTCGCACCTCTTGTTTTTTTAGTATTGTTCGTTTTTAACAAAGTAGTAGCAATATATCTAGGTATCCCACAGAACAAAACAACCCTAAACCACCAAGTGCTATTAGAATACAATGGGTATAAAACCACCCGTACCCACTGATTAAGGAGATTGTCCCAAACATAACACCATGGGCTAAAACCACTCGTACCTGTTAATTAAGGAGCATGCCCTAAAAATAAGATCCCACACTTTTTTCTCATGTAAAGGATACAACACATCCAATAAACTTATTTTTGAGTGGAAGTTTTGTGCAGGTGAACCCAATGTGAAAAAATGGCTAGTAATACAAGGATCAATATCGAAAATTTTAACGACAAGAGCTTTGAGTTATGGAAGCTAAAGCTGGAAAATTTGTTTGCCAATAAAGAACAATGGATTGTTGTGTCAAGAAAAAAACTTGTGGATATATCACAAGAAGATTGGGAGAAGCTAGAGAAGAAGACGAAGAGTATTATCCAACTATGCCTTGTAGATTCAATGTTGATCAATGTCTCTAGAGAAAACTATGCTAAGGAACTATGGGAGGAGTTAGGGGTTTTATATTAGTCAAAGTCTCTAGTAAACAATATGTTCCTTTGGAGGAAGTTGTATCTCCTTCGGCTGAATGGGGAGGATTCTATGGCAAAACATCTCAATGTGTTTAACATCATTGAAGAAGATAAGTGTATTACTTTGTTATGTTCTTGATAAGATTCATGCAATAATCTGGTTGTGGCCATTGAGAGTACTATTACAACTACTTTAAGGTTTGAATATATGGTTTCATCCTTGTTATTAGAAGAAATGAGACAAAAACCAATGGAGGGCTCATCTAAGGATGCCTTGTTTGTAAGGGGTCATTCCCAAGATAAAAATAAACATAACTCTAAGGACAGGTCAAAGTCAAGAGGGAGATCTAAATCTCTTGGAAAATTTATATGAAAATGCTTGAAATGCGATAAAGTTGGGCATTTGAAGAAAGACTGTAGTTCCATAAATATTGATAAAGGTAAGGGATCTTATGATGCTTCTTTCATAGAAGCAAAGACCTCCATATAAGGATGGGATGTATACTTAGCATCTTCGAGTACACATTCAGATCGTGATGCATGACTAATTGAGTCAGAGGCTTCTTTTCATATGACTCCTCATAGAGAATGGTTTTGTGGATATAAAAAGTATTATGAAGGTGATGTCTTCTTAGGAGATGAATCAATAATAAGAATCATAGGACATGGAAGGGTCAAACTGTTATTAAAATATGGAAGGGTTAAAACCCTCTTTGGTGTTCTACATATTTTAAAGTTGGTTTATATCTGAAAGTAGAATGAGTGATGCAGGTGTGTAGATAGTATTTGAAATGGATATCTATAGGATGGTTCGAGGAGCAATGGGACATATCAGACAAAAGGGCCTTCAAGCTTTGCACATTACATGTATAGTTGAAGGTCTTTCTGACTTTTCTTTAGATTTTGATGTTTGTAAACATTGTGTATATGGTAAATGGATTGGGTAAAGTCTTCATCTGGTGTTGCAAGAGCAAAAGGGGTTTTAGAGTTGATACACATTGATTTGTTTGGGCTTGTGCATGTTCTATTGCTTGGAAAATCGTTATACTATGTTTCATTTATAGATGATTTCTCAAGGTATATGCATGGATATATTTCCTTTCAAAAAATGAGGTTTTTTGCAAAATTCAAAGAGTGTAAGGTTCTTGTAGAAAGCTAGATTGAGAAGAAGATAAAGGTGTTGCAGATAGATAATGGAGGAGAGTTTTGTAGCAAAGAATTTGAACTTTTGTAAGCAATGTGGAATAGCAAGGCAAAAGACGACTCCATACACTCCTCAACAGAATGGAGTTGTAGAAAGAATGAATAAAACATTGAAATAAAAAGGCAAGAAGTATGTTCAATGGTGCAGGATTAACACAGGAATTCTGGGCAAAGGTTGTGGACACTACATGTTACCTGGTAAAACAATCACCTACATCAACTTTGGTTGATAAAACTTTGTATGAGGCATGGACTAGTAAGAAACCCTCACTTGAACATCCTATGTGTATGTTCCAAAGGGAAAAAAAAATGAGTAAGATAATAAAGTAGAAAAGTATATCTTTATTAGTTATAAAGATGGTGTAAAAGGCAAAAAAAACTTTGGAACCCAAAAATAAGGACAGATGTTTATAGCCGAGATGTAATCTATAGAGAGTTTAAAAGTGCTCCCAGGTAGGAAGAAGAACAAAAAAAGGTGCAGTTTCAAGTCATAGATGAACAATCTGACTCAATAAAAGATGAACCAGATTCTCAAACTCCAATATTGAGGACATCGACCCGAGAAAAAAAGAAACCAAAAAGGTATAGTTCACCTGATTTTTATTCTATTTTTGTTTTATATGTTACTAACAATGATCCTAGAATTGTTAAGAAGGCAATTAATGCAAAGAATGATCAATTCTAGAAGAAACCCATGGTTGATGAAATAAAATATTAACACAAAAATGTTGGAAGAAAACCAATTGGTAGCAAATAGGTATTCAAGAAGTTTAATGTTGAAGGTAAAGTCGAGAAGTACAAAGCTCGCCTAGTTGCAAAGGGATATTCCTAAGTACATGGAAATGATTTTGGTGAGGTTTTTTCCCCTTTTGCTAAACTAAATTCTATTAGCTTTCTTGTCTATTGTTGTTGCATTTGACCTTGAAGTAAAGCAAATAGATGTGAAGACAACATTCCTACATTGGGAATAAATTTGTCTCAACCAGGAAGTTTTACAATAAAAGGAAAGGAGGACTTGGTATGCAAGTTGAAGAAATCCTTGTATGGTTTGAAACAATTACGTAAGATGTGGTATCAAAAGTTTGACACTCATGCATTAAGACTTGGTTTTTCACAAAGCAAAGTTGATCATTGTTTGTACATCAAACAGGTTGGTGATCATTTTATTATTGCGGCGGTGTATGTTGATCATATGTTCTTTATTGAAAATGATAGGGAATTATCCCAAATTTTAAGTCTCAATTATCATCTTAGTTTGTTATGAAGGATCTTGGTCTTGCTAAATTCATCTTGGGCTTGCAGATTAAGAGGGATTTGTCAAATAAGAGACTTTGGTTGAATCAGAGAAAATATATTGAGACAGAATTAAAAAGATTTAATATGCATGATTTTAAACTAGTCAAAACTTCTATTTCTTTGGGTGTAAAGTTATCTACAGAACAATGTCCAAAGACACAAGAATAGGAAGAGAAAATGTCTTGCGTTCCTTATGCAAGCGCTATTGGAAATCTATGCCATGGTATGTACCAGACTAGACGTTGCCCATGCCAAGGGTGTTCTAAGCAGATATATGTCAAGACCATGGAAAGAACATTAGACTATTGTAAATCAAGTTTTAAAATACTTGCATGGCATAGCAAATTTTGCAATCTGCTATCATGGAAGGCCTAATCCAAACAAGGTATTGAATGTATAAGGTTTTGTTGATGCAGATTGGGTTGGAGATCTTGATCGTCGAAGATCCACAAGTGGTTATGTATTTCGCTTGTTTAAGAAAGTAGTCAACTAGATCAGTAAGAGGCAAGTTGTAGTGGCACTTTCAACTACAAAAGTTGAATACATGCAGCCACTCCTGTAAGTAAGGAAGTAGTATGGTTACAAAGAATGTGTGTTGATGTTAACTTATTACAGGGAGCAGTAAAGATAAATTATGATAGTCAAAGTGAAATTTATTTGGCAAAGAACTATGCTTATCATTCTAAGACAAAACATATTGCAGTACAATACAATTTTATTAGAGACATGGTTAAAGACAAAAAGATGCCACTAAAGAAAATTAATAAGATTTATTAACTAAACCTGTAAGTACGGAGAAGTTTTCTTGATGCAAGGAGACAATGATCTTTGTTGCCCCAAGTAGCTGAATTTATGATTTGTATAAGCCCCACTGCAAAGTATTCAACAAGTGGAAGATCGTTGAATATATCGTATCTTTTGGAGAGGAAAAAGAAAAAAACTTTACACCTTAACACAATTTGCAAGGTCCTTATCTTTATGAGAATGGTCTCCTTAATAATTAGATATGGATGATTTTAGTTTATAATTTTATAAACATTATATTCTAATACCACTTAATGGTTTATGATTGTAATGTGTTGCTGAATACATTCAGATATATATATACTCTTAACTATATTAAAAGTGCTTAATAATAATAATAAAGAAGTGAAACTCTAAGTTCCTGTTGTTTTCTAAGATAGATATTTTTATTTATTATAAATGCATATTATTTTCCTTCTAATTTAAGATTTTGTTTAATAGTTTTATCAATCTATTCACACAAGCAATAACACAATTCTTTCTTCTACAAACAAAAACTAAACCCCGAAACCTCCAAACTGACAAATACACAAAGCTGAATTCTGAAATTTTGAAGAGACGACAAATCAAACCCTCAGAGGACAAATTTCACAAACACGGGCTAGACCGCACAGGCTTCACACTTAAAATTGACAACACAGGGCCTAGACCGCACAAGCTTCAAACTTAAATTTGACAACACAGGGCCTAGACCGCACAGGCAAGGGTCTTCGCAGCAAAAATAAGTAACCTCGTCAGATATAGAAATTTCAGAATCCATAAATTGATTTCACGCTCAATTTTGACAACACAGAGCCTAGACAGTACAGGCAAAGGGTCTTTGCAAAAATTAGTAACCTTAGTAACCTCATCTGATATAGAAATTTCAGAATTCATAAATTTTTAAGAGTCAACAATCGAAACCCTGAGGGGGAAAAAATTATCAACCCTATAACTGACGATGCAGCGCTCAGACCGCATAGGCAGAAAGGAAAACGATCATTAAAGAAATTCCTAAACTCGGATCGAAAAGGAATTCCATATTTAAGAAATTTTACAAAGTCTGCAAATTAAACCCTAAGAGAAAAAATTCAACCCTAAAACTAACGACGCTTATACAGCACAAAAATCCGATCTTTAAAGCAATCACTAACCTTAAGTAAAAGAAAACCAACGATTAACGCTGGCTGCTTATTTTTTCAAGTAGCAATTCTTTTGCTCCATCCTGCACTCCATCTTTGTTCTTCCAGCGGAATTCAGAAAGCTCCCGCTACAAAACAGAGCCGAATAATCTGCCGGAAACTCGCACCGGCATTTCTTCGATGCATTTATAACGTGGAGCCATCTGAGCTTCAATGGATGAAACAGAGATGGAGTGGATCTGACGGAAAACGCATTCCCGGCCACGATGAAGGAACGTGAAAGAATGTAAAGACGCAAATTATGCTCAAATGGCCCCTTTTTAAGTCGAGGAAAGGACAGGAAAATGGTCCTCCGGTAAAGAGTAAGTTTGAAACTAGTTATTGACATCCGTGACTCCAAGGGTTGGATTGGATTGAATTGGTACTCAAGGGTTAGATAGGTTAGATTGGATTGGTAGTTGTTTGATATTTATTAAAATAGATAGATATTAACATGAACGAAATTTTAATTATGGAATATGTCACTAGACTTGCATCATCATATTAATCAGTTAGAAAGAAAGCAAGAGGGCCAGTCTCTCACACACACATGCCCAAATTCGAACTAGGCTCAAACTTGGGGGCATGCTTGTTTGCAAAGGTAGTAGTTTATTTTTAATCTTCTAGTGCGCGCCAAACCCACAATGATGGTACGAATCTCGAACAATTGGTGGCCTCCCTCATGCGGATTCAACAAAAACGAGTTGAAATAGGCTTGTTGAGAGCAATCCCTCATGCCAAGTCAACAATAACGAGGTGAAGTAGAGGTTTGTTAGAAGCAACCCCTATTGTTTGCAAAGGTAGTAGTTTATATTGAATATTTTGAGTGCGTGTCAAATCGACGACGATGGTACGAATCTCGAGTGAACGGTGGCCTCCCTCACATCGATTCAACAATAACAAGGTGAAATAGGCTTATTGGGAGCAATCCCTCACGCCAAGTCAACAATAACGAGGTAAAGAACGATTGGTGGCTTCCCTCACACTGATTCAACAATAACGAGGTGAAATAGGCTTGTTGAGAGCAATCCCTCACGCCAAGTCAACAATAATGAGGTGAAATAGAGGTTTGTTGGAAGCAACCCCTATTGTTTGCAAAGGTAGTAGTTTATATTGAATCTTCAAAGTGTGCGCCAAACCGACGACGATGGTACGAATCTCGAGTGATCGGTGGCCTCCCTTACATCGATTCAACAATAACGAGGTGAAATAGAGGTTTGTTGGAAGCAACCCCTATTGTTTGCAAACGTAGTAGTTTATATTGAATCCTCTGAGTGTGCGCGCTAAACCGACAACGATGGTAAAAATCTCGAGTGGTCAGTGGCCTCCCTTACATCGATTCAACAATAACGAGGTGAAATAGGCTTGTTGGAAGCAATCCCTCACGCCAAGTCAACAATAACGAGGTGAAACATAAGTTTGTTGGAAGCAACCCTTATGGTTTGAACCTTGCGCTTGGCAGATACTAAAAATAATGTGGATGGAACTAACTCCCCTATGTATTTAAAAAAAAAACATTTATTTTGAATCTTCTGAGTGCGTGCTAAACGGACGACGACAGTACAAATCTTGAGCTATCAGTGGTCTCCCTCACGCCGGTTCAACAATAACGAGGTGAAATAGGTTTGTTGGGAGCAATCCCGAACAATTGGTGGTCCCTCTCACGTCAAGTCAACAATAACGAGGTGAAATAGAGGTTTGTTGGAAGCAACCCCTATGGTTTGAACCTTGCGCTTGGCAAATACTAAAAATAGAGTGGATGGAACCAACTCCCCTATGTATTTAAAAAAAAAAAACATTTATGCTCGTATGGGTGTTTATATGTTAAGGCTATGCTCTTTTGGTTTTTATCTAAGAGAGCCTATATATTGTAGTGGTAAGTTTTAAATTTATGGTTTGTGTTGGAACATCACAGTGGTATGGTTTTGGTCTCTCATTTAAAAAAGGTTCAAACCACTGTATAAAGGACGAAGATCTCTTGGTTTTTATTCAAGAGACCCAGGTTCAAACCACTGCATAAAGACCAGGTTCCTTTCAAAAATCCATGTTTTACCCTAAAATTTATAGTTTGTGTTGGAACACCACAATGGTATGGCTTTGGGCACTACATAAAGGACAAGGACCTCAGGGTTTTTATTCAAGAGACCTAGGTTCAAACTACTGCATAAGGCCCAAGTTCCTTTCAAAAATCTATGTTTTACCCTAAAATTTATACTTTGTATTGGAACACCACAATAGTATGACTTTGGGTTCTCATCTAGAAAAGATAAACCAGATTCTCAAACTCCAGTCTTGAGGAGATCGACGCGAGAAAAAAACAAACCAAAAAGGTATAGTTCACCTGATTTTTGTCTTGCTTTTGTTTTATCTGTTACTAATGATGATCCTGGAATTGTTAAGGAGGCAGTTAATGCAAAGGATGATAAATTCTAGAAGAAATCCATGCTTGATGAAATAAAATCTTTAACACAAAAATACTAGAAGAAAACCAATTGGTAGCAAATGGGTATTTAAGAAGTTTAATGTAGAAGGTAAAGTCGAGAAGTACAAAGCTCGCCTAGTAGCAAAGGGATATTCCTAGGTACATGGAAATGATTTTGGTGAGGTTTTCTCCCCTATTGCTAAACTAACTTCTATTAGCTTTCTCGTCTATTGTTGTTGCATTTGACCTTAAAGTAAAGCAAATAGATGTGAAGACAACATTCCTACATTGGGAAGAAATCTATGTTGCAACCAGGAAGTTTTACAATAAAAGGAAAGGAGGACTTGGTATGCAAGTTGAAGAAATCCCTGTATGGTTTGAAACAATTACGTAAGATGTGGTATCAAAAGTTTGACACTCATGCATTAAGACTTGGTTTTTCACAAAGCAAAGTTGATCACTGTTTGTACATCAAACAGGTTGGTGATCATTTTATTATTGTGGCATTGTATGTTGATCATATGTTCTTTATTGAAAATGATAGGGAATTATCCCAAATTTTAAGTCTCAATTATCATCTTAGTTTGTTATGAAGGATCTTGGTCTTGCTAATTTCATCTTGGGCTTGCAAATTAAGAGGGATTTGTCAAATAAGAGACTCTGGTTGAATCAGAGAAAATATATTGAGACAATATTAAAAAGATTTAATATACATGATTTTAAACTAGTCAAGACTTCCATTTCTTTGGATGTAAAGTTATCTACAGAACAATGTCCAAAGACACAAGAATAGGAAGAGAAAATATCTTGCGTTCCTTATGCAAGCACTATTGAAAATTTATGTCGTGGTATGTACCAGACTAGACATTGCCCATACAATGGGCGTTCTAAGCAGATATATGTCAAAACCATGGAAAGAACATTAGACTATTGTAAATCAAATTTTAAAATACATGCATGGTATTGCAAATTTTGCAATCTGCTATCAAGGAAGGCCTAAACCAAACTAGGTATTGAATGTATAAGGTTTTGTTGATGCAGATTATGTATTTCGCTTGTTTAATAAAGTAGTCAACTAAATGAGTAAGAGGCAAGTTGTAGTGGCACTTTCAACTACAAAAGTTGAATACATGCAGCCCCTCCTGTAAGTAAGGAAGTAACATGGTTACAAAGAATGTGTGTTGATGTTAAATTTTCACAGGGAGCAGTAAGGATAAATTGTGATAATCAAAATAAAATTTATTTGATAAAGAACTATGCTTATCATTCTAAGACAAAACTTATTGCAGTACAATACAATTTTATTAAAGACATGGTTAAAGACAAAAAGATGCCACTAAAAAAATTAATAAGATTCATTAACTAAGCTTGTAAGTACAGAGAAGTTTTCTTAGTGCAAGGAGACAATGATCATTGTTGCCCCAAGTAGCTGAATTTGTGATTTGTATAAGCCCCACTGCAAAGAATTCAACAAGAGGAAGACGTTGAATGTATCGTATCTTTGGGAAAGGAAAAAGAAAAAAACTTTCATCCTTAATACAATTTGCAAGGTCCTTATCTTTTTGAGGACAATCTCCTTAATAATCAGATATGGGTGGTAATCAGATATGGGTGGTTTTAGTTTATGATTATATACACATAATATTCTAATACCACTTGATGGTTTATAATGATTCTGTGTTGTTGGATACATTCAGATACATATATACTTTAACTATATTAAAAGTAAATAATAATAATAATAATAATAAAAACAGTGAAACTCTAACTTTCTGTTGTTTTCTAAGATAGATATTTGTATTTATTATAAATACATATTATTTTCCTTCTAATTTAAGATTTTGTTTTAATAGTTTTATCAATCTATTCACACAAGCAATAACACAATTCTTTCTTCTCCAAACAAAAACTAAACCCCGAAACCTCCAAACTGACAAATACACAAAGCTGAATTCAGAAATTTTGAAGAGACGACAAATCAAATCCTCAGAGGACAGATTTCACAAACACAGGGCCTAGACCGCACAGGCAAGGGTCTTCGCAAAAATAAGTAACCTCGTCTGATATAGAAATTTCAGAATCCATAAATTGATTTCACGCTCAATTTTGACAACACAGAGCCTAGACCGCACAGGCAAAGGATCTTTGCAAGAATTAGTAACCTCATCTGATATAGAAATTTCAGAATTCATAAATTTTGAAGAGTCAACGATCGAAACCCTCAGGGGAAAAAATTATCAACCCTATAACTGATGATACAGCGCTCAGACCGCATAGGCAGAAAGGAAAACGATTTTTAAAGAAATTCCTAACCTCGGGTCGAAAACAAACTCCAAAATTGAGAGATTTTTTAAAGTTTGCAAATCAAACCCTAGGAGAAAAAATTCAACCCTAAAATTAACGACGCAGAGCTTATACAGCACAAACATCCGATCTTTAAAGGAATCACTAACCTCAAGTAAAAGAAAACCAACGATTAACGCTGGCTGCTTATTTTTTCAAGTAGCGCTTCTTTTGCTCCATCCTGCACTCCATCTTTGTTCTTCCAGCGGAATTCAGAAAGCTCCCGCTACAAAACAGAGCCGAATAATCTGCCGGAAACTCGCAACGGCATTTCTTCGACGCATTTATAACGTGGAGCCATCTGAGCTTCAATGGATGAAACAGAGATGGAGTGGATCTGACGGAGAATGCATTCCCGGCCATGATGAAGGAACATGAAAGAATGTAGAGACGCAAATTATGCTCAAATGGCTCCTTTTTAAGTCGAGGAAAGGACAGGAAAATGGTCCTCCGGTAAAGAGTAAGTTTGAAAATAGATATTGACATCCGTGACTCCAAGGGTTGGATTGGATTGAATGGGTACTCAAGGGTTAGATAGATTGGATTGGATTGGTGGTTGTTTGATATTTACTAAAATAGATAGATATTAAAGTGAACGAAATTTTAATCATTGAATATGTTGCTAGACTTGCATCATCACATTAATCGGTTAGAAAGTAAGAGGGCCAGTCTCCCACACACATGTCAAATTCGAACTAGGCTCAAACTTGGGGGCATGCTTGTTTGCAAAGGTGGTAGTTTATTTTTAATCTTCTAGTGCGCGCCAAACCCACAATGATGGTACAAATCTCGAACAATTGGTGGCCTCCCTTTGGTGGCCTCCCTCACGCGGATTCAACAATAACGAGTTGAAATAGGCTTGTTGAGAGCAATCCCTCACGCCAAGTCAACAATAACGAGGTGAAATAGAGGTTTGTTAGAAGCAACCCCTATTGTTTGCAAAGGTAGTAGTTGATATTGAATATTTTGAGTGCGTGTCAAATCGACGACGATGGTACGAATCTCGAGTGATCGATGGCCTCCCTCACATCGATTCAACAATAACGAGGTGAAATAGGCTTATTGGGAGCAATCCCTCACGCCAAGTCAACAATAACGAGGTAAAGAACGATTGGTGGCTTCCCTCACGCTGACTCAACAATAACGAGGTGAAATAGGCTTGTTGAGAGCAATCCCTCATGTCAGGTCAACAATAATGAGGTGAAATAGAGGTTTGTTGGAAGCAACCCCTATTGTTTGCAAAGGTAGTAGTTTATATTGAATCTTCTGAGTGTGCGCCAAACCAACGACGATGGTACGAATCTCGAGTGATCGATGGCCTCCCTTACATCGATTCAACAATAACGAGGTGAAATAGAGGTTTGTTGGAAGCAACCCCTATTGTTTGCAAAGGTAGTAGTTTATATTGAATCTTCTGAGTGTGCGCCAAACCGACAACGATGGTACGAATCTCGAGTGATCAATGGCCTCCCTTACATCGATTCAACAATAACGAGGTGAAATAGGCTTTTTGGAAGCAATCCCTCACGCCAAGTCAACAATAACGAGGTGAAACATAGGTTTGTTGGAAGCAACCCTTATGGTTTGAACCTTGCGCTTGGCAGATACTAAAAATAATGTGGATGGAACTAACTCTCCTATGTATTTAAAAAAAAAACATTTATTTTGAATCTTCTGAGTGCGTGCTAAACGGACGACGACAGTACAAATCTTGAGCTATCAGTGGTCTCCCTCACACCGGTTCAACAATAACGAGGTGAAATAGGCTTGTTGGAAGCAATCCCGAACAATTGGTGGTCCCTCTCACGTCAAGTCAACAATAACGAGGTGCAATAGAGGTTTGTTGGAAGCAACCCCTATGGTTTGAACCTTGCGCTTGGCAAATACTAAAAATAGAGTGGATGGAACCAACTCCCCTATGTATTTAAAAAAAAAAACATTTATGCTCGTATGGGTATTTATATGTTAAGGTTATGTTTTTTGGTTTTTATCTAAGAGAGCCTATATATTGTAGTGGCAAGTTTTAAATTTATGGTTTGTGTTGGAACATTGCAGTGGTATGGTTTTGGTCTCTCATTTAAAAAAGGTTCAAACCACTGTATAAAGGACGAAGATCTATTGGTTTTTATTCAAGAGACCCAGGTTCAAACCACTGCATAAAGACCAGTTTCCTTTCAAAAATCCATGTTATACCCTAAAATTTATAGTTTGTGTTGGAACACCACAATGGTATGGCTTTGGGCACTACATAAAGGAAAAGGACCTCAGGGTTTTTATTCAAGAGACCTAGGTTCAAACTACCTAGGTTCAAACTACTGCATACAAACTACCTAGGGTTTTTATTCAAGAGACCTAGGTTCAAACTACTGCATAAGGCCCAAGTTCCTTTCAAAAATCTATATTTTACCCCTAAAATTTATAGTTTGTATTGGAACACCACAATAGTATGACTTTGGGTTCTCATCTAGAAAAGATAAACCAGATTCTCAAACTCCAGTCTTGAGGAGATCGACGCGAGAAAAAAACAAACCAAAAAGGTATATTTCACCTGATTTTTGTTCTACTTTTGTTTTATCTGTTACTAATGATGATCCTAGAATTGTTAAGGAGGCAGTTAATGCAAAGGATGATAAATTCTAGAAAAAAACCATGCTTGATGAAATAAAATCTTAACACAAAAATAGTGGAAGAAAACCAATTGGTGGCAAATGGGTATTTAAGAAGTTTAATGTTGAAGGTAAAGTCAAGAAGTACAAAGCTCGCCTGGTTGCAAAGGGATATTCCTAGGTACATGAAAATGATTTGGGTGAGGTTTTCTCCCATATTGCTAAACTAACTTCTATTAGCTTTCTCGTCTATTGTTGTTGCATTTGACCTTGAAGTAAAGCAAATAGATGTGAAGACAACATTCCTACATTGGGAAGAAATCTATGTCTCAACTAGGAAGTTTTACAATAAAAAAAAAGGAGGACTTGGTATGCAAGTTGAAGAAATCCCTGTATGGTTTGAAACAATTATGTAAGATGTGGTATCAAAAGTTTGACACTCATGCATTAAGACTGGTTTTTCACAAAACAAAGTTGATCACTGTTTGTACATCAAACAGGTTTGTGATCATTTTATTATTGTGGCGTTGTATGTTGATCATATGTTCTTTATTGAAAATGATAGGGAATTATCCCAAATTTTAAGTCTCAATTATCATCTTAGTTTGCTATGAAGGATCTTGGTCTTGTTAATTTCATCTTGGGCTTGCAGATTAAGAGGGATTTGTCAAATAAGAGACTCTGGTTGAATCAGAGAAAATATATTGAGATAATATTAAAAAGATTTAATATACATGATTTTAAACTAGTCAAGACTTCCATTTCTTTGGATGTAAAGTTATCTACAGAACAATGTCCAAAGACACAAGAATAGGAAGAGAAAATATCTTGTGTTCCTTATGCAAACACTATTGAAAATTTATGTCATGGTATGTACCAGACTAGACATTGCCCATACAATGGGCGTTCTAAACAGATATATGTCAAAACCATGGAAAGAACATTAGACTATTGTAAATCAAATTTTAAAATACTTGCATGGCATAGCAGATTTTGCAATCTGCTATCAAGGAAGGCCTAAACCAAACTAGGTATTGAATGTATAAGGTTTTGTTGATGCAGATTAGGTTGGAGATCTTGATCGTCAAAGATCCACAAGTGGTTATGTATTTCGCTTGTTTAATAAAGTAGTCAACTAGATGAGTAAGAGGCAAGTTGTAGTGGCACTTTCAACTACAAAAGTTGAATACATGCAGCCACTCCTGTAAGTAAGGAAGTAATATGGTTACAAAGAATGTGTGTTGATGTTAAATTTTCACAGGGAGCAGTAAGGATAAATTGTGATAATCAAAATAAAATTTATTTGACAAAGAACTATGCTTATCATTCTAAGACAAAACATATTGCAGTACAATACAATTTTATTAAAGACATGGTTAAAAACAAAAAGATGCCACTAAAAAAATTAATAAGATTCATTAACTAAGCTTGTAAGTACAGAGAAGTTTTCTTAGTGCAAGGAGACAATGATCATTATTGCCCCAAGTAGCTGAATTTGTAATTTGTATAAGCCCCACTGCAAAGTATTCAACAAAAGGAAGATCGTTGAATGTATCGTATCTTTTGGAAAGGAAAAAAAAAAAACTGTCATCCTTAATACAATTTGCAAGGTCCTTATCTTTTTGAGGACAATCTCCTTAATAATCAGATATGAGTGATTTTAGTTTATGATTATATACACATAATATTCTAATACCAAAAAAAAACTGTCATCCTTAATACAATTTGCAAGGTCCTTATCTTTTTGAGGACAATCTCCTTAATAATCAGATATGAGTGATTTAGTTTATGATTATATACACATAATATTCTAATACCACTTGATGGTTTATGATGATTCTGCGTTGTTGGATAGATTCAGATACATATAAAAACTTTAACTATATTAAAAGTAAATAATAATAATAAAAAAAAAAAATGAAATTCTAACTTTCTGTTGTTTTCTAAGATAGATATTTGTATTTATTATAAATGCATATTATTTTCCTTCTAATTTAAGATTTTGTTTTAATAAATTTATCAATCTATTCACACAAGCAATAACACAATTCTTTCTTCTCCAAACAAAAACTAAACCCCGAAACCTCCGAACTGACAAATACACAAAGCTGAATTCAGAAATTTTGAAGAGACGACAAATCAAACCCTCAGAGGACAGCTTTCACAAACACAGGGCCTAGACCGCACAGGCAAGGGTCTTCGCAAAAATAAGTAACCTCGTCTGATATAGAAATTTCAGAATCCATAAATTGATTTCACGCTCAATTTTGACAACACAGAGCCTAGACCGCACAGGCAAAGGATCTTTGCAAAAATTAGTAACCTCATCTGATATAGAAATTTCAGAATTCATAAATTTTTAAGAGTCAACGATCGAAACCCTGAGGGGAAAAAATTATCAACCCTATAACTGATGATACAGCGCTCAGACCGCATAGGCAGAAAGGAAAACGATTTTTAAAGAAATTCCTAACCTCGGGTCGAAAACAAACTCCAAATTGAGAGATTTTTTAAAGTTTGCAAATCAAACCCTAGGAGAAAAAATTCAACCCTAAAATTAACGACGCGGAGCTTATACAGCACAAACATCCGATCTTTAAAGGAATCACTAACCTCAAGTAAAAGCAAACCAACGATTAACGCTGGCTGCTTATTTTTTCAAGTAGCACTTCTTTTGCTTCATCCTGCACTCCATCTTTGTTCTTCCAGCGGAATTCAGAAAGCTCCCGCTACAAAACAGAGCCGAATAATCTGCCGGAAACTCGCACCGGCATTTCTTCGATGCATTTATAACGTGGAGCCATCTGAGTTTCAATGGATGAAACAGAGATGGAGTGGATCTGACGGAAAACGCATTCCCGGCCACGATGAAGGAACGTGAAAGAATGTAAAGACGCAAATTATGCTCAAATGGCGCCTTTTTTAAGTCGATGAAAGGACGGGAAAAAAGGTCCGCCGATAAAGAATAACTCTGAAGCTACTTATTAACATCCGGGCTTTCATGGGTTAGTGGGTTAGATCAAACAGAAGAGGTATTAAAGTGGAACAAAATTCTAATGGAAAGGTAGTAATCTATTGTGAATCTTTTGAGTGCAGATCAATGAAGATGGTACGATTTTCAGATCGGTTCAACAAGGTAAAATAGGTTTGTTGGGAGATTGGTGGCCCTTCTCATGCCATGTCAACAATAACGAGGAGGTGGAATCGGCTTGTTGGAAGTAAGCAATCCCTATAGTTTGAACCTTGCTCTTGGCAGTTGTTGTGAGCAATCCCGAGCGACTCGTGGTCCCCTCAAGCCATGACAACAATAACGAGGTGGAATAGGCTTGTGTTGGAAGAAACCCATATGATTTGAATCTTGCTTTTGGCAATTTGTAACGAGGTGGAATCAGCTTGTTGGAAGCAATCCCTATAGTTTGAACCCTGTTCTTGACAGTTGTTGTGAGCAATCTCAAGCGACTGGTGGTCCCATCATGCCATGACAACAATAATAAAGTGGAATAGGCTTGTTGGAAGAAACCCCTATGGCTTGAACCTTGCTCTTGGCAATTACGCGACTGGTGGTCCCATCACGCCATGACAACAATAACAAGGTGGAATAGGCTTGTTGGAAGAAACCCCTATGGCTTGAACCTTGCTCTTGGCAATTACTAAAAATAGTGTGGATGTAGCCAACTCTCCTATTAAATGTTTGTATGGGTATATATATATGTTAAGGGTATGTTTTTGGGTTTTTATTTAAGAGAGCATTTATATTGTA
This sequence comes from Wollemia nobilis, assembly GCA_028583015.1. NCBI lineage: Eukaryota > Viridiplantae > Streptophyta > Pinopsida > Araucariales > Araucariaceae > Wollemia > Wollemia nobilis. Next base: position 572,046 of record JAQPPZ010017097.1, on the reverse strand, counting down.
GGGGTGCGTTTTTGGGTTTTTATTTAAGAGATCTTGGTGGTTCAAATTACTGTATGAGGTCCAAGACGTTTTTGGGTTTTTAATTAAGAGATCCTGGTGGTTCAAATTACTATATGAGGTCCAGGACCTTTCAAAAACCCATGTTTTACTTTTAAATATATGGTTTGTGTTGAAACATTGTAGTGGTATGGTTTTGGGTTCTCATCTAGAAAAAGATTCAAACTATTGTATAAGGTACAATAACCCTCTTAAAAACATGACATTACCTTAAAATTTAAGCTTTGGATTTTCATTTTAAAAAAAGGTTTAAACTATTGCATAAAGGACAAGGACCCTTCAAAAAATTGCATATTACCTAACCTCTATTGGGGCACCCATTGCACAAGGAACCAAAACCCTTCTAAACAACCATACTTTATTTTTTTTGTCAAGCCTTAAACTTTCTATTTAAAACTCCAAAGTCTGTCTTGGCATATAATTTGACAAAGTTTATGCCCTAGTAGGGGAAGAGACACATTCTTAAGCATGTGACTAGTAGTTATGATAAGGCATAAAATGTTTTTTTAATAAGCTATGTGTGATTTTTATTAGGCTACTCTCATTGTAAAAACAAAGCATTACATTGTTCTTATTACACTTTTAAACAAATTACTTCAAAATTTAAGCTTTGGGTTTCATTTAAAAAAAATTAAACTATTGCATAAAGGACAAAGACCCTTCAAAAACTTGCATATTACCTTCAACGCAACCCCTATTGGGGCACCCATCGCACAAGGGACCAAAACCCTTCTAAACATTCATACTTTATTTTATTTTTTTTTGTCAAGGCTTAAACTTTCTATTTAGAACTCCAAAGTCTGTCTTGGCGTATAATTTGATAAAGTTTATGCCCTAGTAGGAGAAGAGACACATTCTTAAGCATGTGACTAGTAGTTATGATGATGCATTAAATGTTTTTTTTAATAATTTATGTGCAACTTCTATTCAGGCTACTTTCATTGTAAAAACAAAGCATTACATTGTTCTTATTACACTTCTAACAAGTTAATTAAACCATATTCAATTTGTCTTTTTATCAAAGATATTTTCCATTTTTTTCAAATTGTTTTTTTTTTTTTGTTATATAAAGGAATCAATAACAACCCATTATTTTCTACTATCAATCCTGAGTTCAAATCCTGGAGTTGATACTATAACCCCTACCTCACTTCATTATTAGCGACCTAGGAGAAACCACTAGTGGCTCGGTATTGGTACCACCATCGTCAAGCTCACGCGCACTCAACGGATTCAAGTCAAACTACTAGATTTACCCCAAACAGGCTTACCTCTAAGGTTTGAACTTGGGTCTCCTCTTGGTAAGCACCAAAACTTACCAATCCACCCAACCCTTGAGACTAAGAAATTTGAGTTTACACGAATTTTTATGAGGGGTCACGATCCCCTCGTATCGAGGTTTGTATCTTCTTCAAATTGTTATGTTTCCATAATCAACTTCTTTATATCAAATGTTTTTCAAAATTTAAATTTTGTTAAAAAAGAATTCAACACCCCGAAAATATTTGCAACCCAATTTTCATATCTATAAATATCTTGTCTATAACAACTTGATAATTTCTTAATACTTTTATTAAGGTTCTAATTCATTCCCTTAATATTCTAAAATATTATTTTCATTGTTATTTTTTTTGTTTTTATTTGTGGGCTTAACCTTACTTCTTGTTAACACTTGTGATAGTTGCTTTTGTTTTACCATATCAAATATCCCTTTGGATTTCTTTTTTCTTTGTTTTTGCTTTCTGGGTTTTTCTCTTTTTTTTTTTATTCCCACCAATACTTTCATCTTCATCAATTTTTTCAATCTTCTCACATTGTTCATAGTAAGACTTATCATCTTTAGGTTTGTCTTGCTCTAAAGGATTTGAAGTGCAAGGAATAACCTCAAAAACACATTTTTCTTTATGTTACCCTAGAAACCCTAAAGTGCAAGGATGCTCTTTGTAGCAATTACCTTCTTATTATGCCTTATAAACTCTAAATTGTTATGGTTACCTCCATCCTCATTTATTTATTATGTTTCTCTTGAAACCTTAAAGTACAAGGGATAACATCTTCACCACTTTCACTTTTATTACCATGAGAAAATTCTATATTACTTGAGAAAAATGAAGATGATTTACCTAGAATAAACTTGACCTCTTCTATCATCTTTGTTTTAGGATTTTACTCCACATATTCCTTTTCACCTTTAATTCCTTCTAAACTTACCAAATGATGCTATATATAGGCTTTCTTTGCCTTTTGTTTTGGAGTGGAATATCCTTGATCTAATCTAGATTCTATTATTGTATGATTTCCTTGCTTTGTCTTGAAGTTTATCTCATGACCAAAATTTCTTGTCTCTTTCTTCACAGTTTTCACTTTGCAAACTTGTGTCATGTCTCCAATCTCATAACAATTGTGGCATCAAAAGCGATATTTTCATAATCCACTTTTTGATTCCATCCTTTTGATTCAAATTTAATATTAATGGATTGTGGCAAAGGTTTAGAAATATCCATACCAACACATATTTGGGTATATATAGCATGCTTTCGCTCCTTAGTAGTTAGTCCTTCTTTGATGAATTTCCTTAGGGTGTTTTCAATATTCTTCAAAGCATCCTTATTGATAAACCAATATAGAAGTCCAAAAAGCCTTATCCACACTGGAAGCTTCTTAATAGTTTATGTCTCAACATAGTATTTTCATTCCATGGTCTCAAATAAAGTGTATCTCTTCCCCCTAAACCATGGGCTACTACCCATTATTTTATCCCTAATTTATAAACTAGAAAAGATGATGAGGAAAAAACTTTTAGGAAGAAAAGTCACATAATAATTTGAACTCAATCCCCACTTCCACTTGATCCAATTTTGGATCTCTAAAAACTGTGACCATGATCTATAGAACTTAAACATTAACCCTCTATTTTAAGAACCATTATATCATGCTTAATCATCTCATCCTTCATACTCACTTCTATCATAACATTTGCTACTTGGATTGAACTTACCATGTATTCATTTTTACTTATATCCAACTTGGGCCTTCATACTTCTAGCTAGGGCATCTTGACTTCTCATTAAGGATTTCAAATATGACTTTCCTTTTATATTGGCTAGCGGGGCTCACTCTTGGTTCACACTCCCTCTTGGCTTGCACTCCCTCCTAATTTTTAGTTGCTATCAACTTTTGCTTCCTCCCACCTCACACTTGCTCTTGGTTTGCACTCCCTCCTGGATCACACTTGCTCGTCTCTTTTTTCTCTCGATATTCCTTCACTTAAATGATTTTCCAAAAATAATGTTTCACACATTCGTGGTAAGGGTTTAAAACATTGATACACTTTGAATGAACCTGTTGTTCTTCTACCATGATTGGATCTTGGCTTGGACTCTCTCCCAATAATGCATAATATGTAAACCTTAATTCTTGAACATTTTTAATGACTAACAAAAGAAATTAAAAATATGATTAAATTATTTAAATTAAAAAAATGAAGATGTAACTTATTCTTGAACATATGACTAACAATTTTGATATATAAAATTCTAAAATAATAACTTTGATTTTTGATATATTTATTTGGTTATTGTGAGAACCTCTATGACTGACGCAAAGGGTTGAGCAGTCTCCTCCAAACCATGACCCCTCGTAAAGCCGAAAACTATACTTATCAATAGAGAATTTAACACAAAGCCACCACACACACCCCCTCACACACTCGTCCATGTCGCAGTTTGAACCTTAGCCCTCCCGAAGAAGAGCCAAAGCCCTTAAAAAAATTTAGGTTAGTGTGAGAAATCCCTATGACCAACACATAGGGATGAGCAATCTCCTCCCAACCATAACTATTCGTAAAACCAAGAGCTATGCTTATAAATAGGGAATTTAACACACAACCTTTGTACCAAGTTCGCCTTCTCCACTTGCGCTACAAAGATGGACGATTTTTGAAAAAAAATATTTATTAATTTATTTATTAAATTATTTAAATTAAAAATATCATATTTAATTGTTTAAAACATAATATATAATAAAATATTGTTACATAGCATGACCTCAACCGGTTAGATTCCTCAACATTTCAAGGAGACCTAGGTTCAAATCTTGCCAAACTATACATGAACAATATCCAAGCTTTGTTGTAATAAAACTATGCGATGATGATGTGATATGGGTGGGGCCGTTTCAATCCCATAATCCATTGAAAATAAAATAAAATATTATTACAAGAATTTAATCTTATAAAAATATCATTTTTTAAATGTTAAACCCCTTTCCTTGTTTCTTAAATGTTCAACTATAAACCCCTCTCCATGTTGCTTTGAAAGGCTTGTTTATAATTATTAATTTTTATATAATTTACACGATGGCTTAAGCAAGAAAGTAATAATGTCCTTGGTGTGCCATTTTGGCCTTACCTAGATGTTTATTTTTTTAAAGTAGGGTTTTCTTTTCCTTTTTATATCATTTATTCACAACAAGTTATATAGTCCATTTGGTGGCATCAGGATTTGAATTTTGATGTAATCTGCATAATTTATATGTCTCAACGATTGAACCATGGTCTTATTCGTAATCTCATCTCAATGTTGGATCAAGATTCTACTTTTTATTACCTCTCTCTTTATATATATATATATATATATATATATATATATATATATATATATATATATATATATATATATATAGATAGATAGATAGGAAAAGACAATATATAGTTTTTTTTTTATTTGGATAGTGTGAGAAACCCTACGACCAATGCTCAGGACGAGCATTTCCATCCCCATCATGACCCCTTGTAAGGTTAAGATATAATCTTATCAATAGGGGATTAACACACACCCACACACACCATGATTTGAACCTTACATCTCCTGAAGAAGAGATAAGACCCAAATTGTTGCATTGTCCTCTCGAACAAAACTCTTGGGTAGAGAAACCTTCAGAGCCACTCTTAGGTGGTTGACATTATTGTCCCATCCGGGTATACCACTATCTAGAGCGAAGCCATAGGATGTTTTTTTGTATCCACTTGGATGTCATGTATAGGGATTCGAACTTGGGACCTCTCAAATGGAGGGAGGTGTTCATAATCACCAACATGCCACCCTTGCAGGTAAGTCCTTTATATTTGATTATGTAGCATAGTTGGTGAATGTTTTGGATGCTGGTAGAGGTTGACCTAGGATCCATTCCCCTTGCCTTCATCTTGTAGATACATGGTGTCATTGATGAATGTATTATGTGCTGGTAGAGGCCGACATGGACTCCATTTCCATCCCAACCATGACCCCTTGTATGGTTGGGAGCTAAGCTTATCAATAGGGGATTAACACACACCCATACACACCATGATTTGGTTGAGCATTTCCATCCCAACCATAATCCCTTGTAATATTGAGAGCTAAGCTTATCAATAGGGGATAAACACACACCCACACACACCATGATTTGAACCTTAGACCTCCTGAAGAAGATATAAGGTCCAAACTATTGCATTGTCATCTTGAACAAAACTCTTGGGTAGAGAAACCTCTAGAGCCACTCTTAGGTGGTTTACAGTGTCATCCCATCCAGGTATACCACTATCTAGAGCGAAGCCATAGGATATTTTTTTGTACCCACTTGGATGTCATGTATAGGGATTCGAACTTGGGGCCTCTCAAATGGAGGGAGTTTTTCATAATCATCAACATGCCACCCTTGCGAGTAAGTCCTTTATATTTTATTATGTAGCACAGTTGGTGAATGTTTTAGGTGTTGGTAGAGGTTGACCTAGGCTCCATTCCCCTTGCCTTCACCCTATAGATACGTGGTGTCATTGGTGAATGTATTGCGTACTGGTAGATGCTAACATGGACTCCATTTCCATCCCAACCATGACCCCTTGTTAGGTTGAGAGCTAAGCTTATTAATAGGGGATTAACACCCACCCATACACATCATGATTTGGTTGAGCATTTTCATCCCAACCAAGATCCCTTGTAAGGTTGAGAGCTAAGCTTATCAATAGAGGATTAACACACACCCACACACACCATGATTTGAACCTTAGACTTCTTGAAGAAGAGACAAGGCCCGAGTCATTGCATTGTCCCCTCAAAAAAATCTTGGGTAGAGAAACCTCCAAAGCCACTCTTAGGTGGTCGACAGTGTCATCTCATCCGGTTATACCACTATCTAGAGGGAAGCCATAGGATATTTGTTTTGTACCCACTTGGATATCATATATAGGGATTCAAACTTGGGACATCCCAAATGGAGGGAGTTGTTCACAATCACCAACATGCCATCCTTGCAGGTAAGTCCTTTATATTTTATTGTGTAGAACAATTGGTGAATGTCCTGGGTGCTGGTAGAGGTTGACCTAGGCTCCATTCCCCTTGCCTTCACCCTATAAATACATGGTGTCATTGGTGAATGTCTTGCATGCTGGTAGAGGTCGACATGGACGCCATTTACGCTACACCTCACCTTGTGAATATTCAAATAATAATCCCTTGTGACTGATACCACATGGTATACCCAGATGGGACAACTACGACTAGTCACATATCTAGGTTATTAGGGTTTTTGTTTCACCTAATTTTTTTTTCCCCCGAGGGCTAGGTGCGTTGGTAATTGTTTGAATAGGCACTTACCAAGAAGAAACCTAGGTTCAAACCTTGGGGGCATCCCTATTGCAAAGGTAGTAGTCTAATTTGAATTCTTTGAGTGCACACCAAACCAATGATGACAGTACAAATCCCAAGCAATTAGTGGTCCCCCTCACATCAAGTCATCAATAACAAGGTGGTATAGGCTTACCCTACACTTGGTAGTGTTACTAAAAATAGTGTAGATGTAACAACTCCCTTATGTATCCAAAAAAAGAAAATATATAGTCATTTTTATCATAATGAATCAAACTTAATCAATTAAATCTTTAATTTTTAAAAAGATATGGTTCAAATAGAACTGTAAAATTACTACAATAATAAGGGTTTTGACCTCTTTTTAAGAGGTCTAAGGTTCAAATCCCACTCAGAATGAGAGGACCAAGATCCCTTATAAGAACTTGTGTAAAATCATTGAAAAAAAAAGATACGATTCAAATATATATTGACATTAATGTGAGAAACCCTATGTCTGATGCTCACGCTCAGGGTTGGGCATAGATTTAAAATTAATAGACTCATTTTTATCCCATATAATTAATTAAAAAAATGTAGTTGTCCTTGATTGTGGATCTTAAAAATATATGGCTATGTTACATTGAGTCTTAAGAGTGTGGAAAGGTTTCACATAAGGAGTACACCATTTGTTTAAGTAAATATAAATATAACATTTGATCACTACCAATAAACCTTGTCAATTAGCAAACACTTATTAATTTTAATATATTCATGCATAGATATTTGTCATAAGGATAAATAATCTTTTAACATTACTATGTAGTACTATTATAATTGTACAAAGTTCAAATAAATTTTAAATATACTATTCACTAAACTTATTATAAGAATGGTGAACACATTATTGACATTTAATGCAATAAATTATTTTACTATACGAAAGTATGTTATAGAATCAATATTTTATACATTTTAGTATTAAAAAAAAATGACATGCTCCAACTAATATACAAAGTTTTAAAATGAAAAGATATAAAAATATCATATTGAAGATGGATACATGTGTTACTTGGTTAAAAGTAAGGGATATTCTAATTGCAAATGTGTATTACTTGGAACATGAACAATAAAGCATTAGAGTAGAGATATTCTATACTATCATATAAATGGGTGTTATATCTCAAGTCTACAAAGTGAACCTCTTATATCATAGCAATTTTTGTTGACTACATTGGTAACGATGAGAGATCCATCCCTAATTTTCAAATCCTTTTATTTTTTTTTCATAAAATAAGAGCTAAAGTTGGATGTACATTAAATTCTCATTTAAAAAATACAAGCTTTCTCATCCATAATAGTGCATATATTAAATGTTACATTTAAAATATATAAGCTTTTCCATCCATAATAGTGTTCTCATGGTTCATAATAATAATTTTTTCTATATTGAACCGAGTAACAAAAAAAAATTACATAAACATTTCCATAACACCATCAAATATCATCATCAAAATCTCTTTAAAAATTTGTAAATTTTAATCATCCTAAGAGAACTCATGTGATTGAGCTATATTGCTATGATTTCAAACCAATAGGATCATGAGAATCATTATAAATTTACTTGAGTTGATAAATATTATAAATAACCTCTTAAACAATTAATAATGATATTAACATTATTAAGTCATTATTACTATCATTATTTCAACTTAACATAAGAAGTTTTTGTTTGTAAATTTTTCCACCATTATAAAACTTAAAATTGTTATATTTTTTGGACACTTCAAAGATGACACAAAATGGTTCAAGAAATTATGTATAGCAACTTGAAAGCACTAGGTATTTTAGTTTAGGCCTAAGATAGGTCAAACTCTCATGTATATTCAAATAAAATTATAAAACGTAAAAATGTGACAACAAAATCAGAGTTGTTTGGAGTATTAAGATGTTTTGAGGCTTGAATAATCCTTCCAAATAACAAAGACAACAATGAGTTATTTCTCCGAATTGTAAAGGAGATAATCCTTTTGAACAACAAAAAGGTAATTCTTTTAAACAAACAAATTAATTTATCTCCCTCCAAATGGTAAGAGAGATAAATTTTACAAATTCAAGGGAGATGAATATTCTAAACAAAAAAAGGGATAATTTTTTCCAAACAACAAAGGGGTGAAGAATTCTATGAACATCTAGAAACTCGAGGAACTTGTCCAACCATTTTTTTTGAAAATATATTTTCAAAAAACTTTGGAAGCATTCAAAAATATTTATTACATAGGTCTATAACTCCAAATTCATTGTTCTAAAAACACAATACTTTTATTAGATTTCCTAAGGTTTTATTTAAAAGCACCATCAAAATTAAGTTGAGGAATTCATTTTTTGAACAATTTTATTTTATCTAATTGTGTTAATTTCATTGTTACAAATGACCTTAAATGTGTATTCAATTCATGTAACCAAGAGGGTAGTATATTTTTTACATCCAATACTTCCCATGATGAATACCATACCTACAGACACTTTGCAAGAAAGGCAGTAAAACAAATCCAAAATTGGACATGATTTTAAGATTCTTTTTAATAATTTTCTTATTCCTTTCAAGTTAGATTCCAAAAAATAACGATAAGACTAATCCTCCATAAAAAAACTTAATAATTTGGCTTTAAAACACTTAATATAACATTTGATCAACTTTTTTAATGTTGATGGATCAACCTAGTAGATTGTTTCTACTAAGAAAAAGTTATCCCAAGTAGTGGAAGTAAGGAGATACTTAAGAAGTAGATGGTATGATGTTTCTAGATCTTCTTTACTCAAAGCACATCTAAAATATCAATGCTATCCTCTTGTTTCCAGATATTTATTTGCAAAAGAATGTTGAGACATTAAAGAGGGATTTAATAATAAGTGAGATCAAAGTCACATCTATTGCAGTGATTCTAAAGAAATATGAGATAATATTTATGATAGTTATCATCCAATAAGGCTTTGTAATATGATTTACAAGATGATTTTGGCAAATAGATTGAATAAGATTCTAGATTATGTATCTCAAAGGAAGAAAGTAGTTATATTTGTAGTGGAAAAATTATTAATGGTATAATAATAGCATATGATGCTATGAATTCTCTTTAGTCACTAGAAAACCAATCAAGCTTATAAAATTAGATATGAAGATGTTGGGATCTATTGCATCATGTGAGGCAATAAATAATATCAAGATAAAATTAGAGTGGTTAGAACCACTCACGTAGGAGTCATGTATAAGTTGTGATCTCCACTAATTATGGAAATCACATTGCTGGTGTAGTTGCTCTATATTGGAAAATATAATTGTATTTAAAAGGCTTTGATTAATGAAAATATATCATCGAAGCATTTTGATTTTCAACATATGGTATCAGAGTAACATGATCTATTGAAGGGATGGTGAAGACATCCTCCCACCTTACTCCATGGTGAAAAATTAAAGATTAATATTCCTAGATGTGGGAATTTTTTAGGGCCACCTCTCATAATGTGTTTGATAGACTAACATAGTTATAGGTCCATCATTTCCATGGAAAACAATTGGAAAAAATTATTTGCAAGTAGTGCATGATTAAACAATAATTTAAGTATTGAGACAAAGTTATTGTGAGAGATTTTATAAAGAACCACTTGCTTTTGTGATTTATCCTAAAAAGTCAATGATGAGCAATGGAGATGTTGAGTTTCTTGTCTATAATGCATAGGCTCAAGCATAACTATAAGAGCAAGAGTATGATGGAAACAATGGTGTTGGGGCTAATGTTGCCTATGTTGTTGAATATAATATTCTTGCAAGTAATGCATAGAAAGAATGGTCATAGATTGCCTTTAGAGCTGTGGGTGGTCCATGGTGGAAAACTTGTTTTAGATCTCATTATTAGGGAAGTCCTTAATGTATGTGGTAAGCGACTTGAGAAAGCAAAACTAACAACCTATAGGTGGGCTTGATGTTGTGTTTGGCTTGGATCGTCGATAATACAATAGATTCATAGCTTGTAGGGATATAAAAACTTCTACCTAGGATCATGAAGCTTCTCACAATCACATCCTTTTGGGGAAACTAATGATTTTATCCATGGTGGAAAGAATCATGAATGTATACAATGCATTATCATAGTAGACATTGAGAATGTTGAACCTATCAATGTAGGATGCCTTGTAGAGCGCTGATTAGACCACATAGAAGACTATCATTGAGGCCTTTAATCACATGTACCTTGGCATTATAATTTTTTTTGCACCCTTCAAGGCCTCTTGCATTGTATCTTTGGTATCCTACCTTTTTGATAAGGTGAAACTAGTAGGGATGTAGTCAATGTCTTTACAAGCTTGGAAGACCATTCCGAATTTTGAAGACTACTTACCATGTGCTAAAAGAGAATTTTATCTTACAGAAAATGTGTGCAAAGGTCATTTTTATATTGCTTTAAAGCCTTCCAACTTGCCCAATTCTAAGTTTGGTCCTGTAAAGAAAAACTACATTATGGGGAGCATATTACAGTAATGATGAAAACCCTTCTCATAAGGATAGTGAGGAGGAATATATTTATTTAATTGATTTAGTATTGATCCTTGTGAATAAATGTGTGTGTATTTATTTTCAAGAGGATGTTCAATGTGGTTGTAATTTACATTGAATTGTGTTTGATGTATTAAGTGGAGGTCCATTCCATACTTATCTATTATTGTTTGTGTATGTCCTCAATCATGATCATTTGATATATTAAGTGGAGGCCCATATCACACGAATATATGATTAGTTGTATGTGATCTTGATCATAATTATGTGATGTATTAAGTGGAGGCCCATGCCACATTTATCTATCATTGGTTGTGTATCCCCAGTCATAATTATTTAATGCATTAAGTGGAGGCCCATTCCACACTAAAGTTGAATGGTTGAGTTGATCTCCATTCATAAGATGATGTAAAATCAGTAAGGCCCAATTTGATTGATTGTTTGTGATTGGTTGTGTGTGTTCATAGTCACAAATATTGTGAATAATTGTGTTTGTCTTTGTTTAAAAGTTTGATGTTGGATTAAGTGTGTCCCTATCCAGTTGTGTTGTATGAACTTGGATAGTTGAGTTTATCTATATCCTTGGTTAAAGTGTCAAGTGAAGCCATTCCCACTATTGCTTGTTGTGAATAGTTGAGTGTGTAATTATTCATACTCTAAGTGTACTTAAAGAAGTATTGAGTGTGTCCTAGTTCATAATAGAACTATTTATACTATTCTTAGTAATCCTATCCATGTTTATATCATGATGTAATAAGAAGGGAAAGTTTGAATTTAATAAACCATGTGATGTGATAAGTCAAATTAAGATAAAAATAGAGTGGTTAGAACCACTCACATAGGAGTCATGTATAAGTTGTTAGTTAGTTGTGATTTCCACCAATTATGAAAATCACATTGTTAGTGTAGTTGCTCTATATTGGAAAATATAATTTGTATTTAAAAGTCTCTAATAAATGAAAATATATCATCAAAGCATTATGATTTTTAATAAAAGAAAGCATAATTAAAGGTTTGATGGAGTTTTTTTTATGATATTTTTTTAGAAAATGGTTTTAATTGATGTTGGTGTGAATGAATTAGATGTTATATCAACAATCCATAATATTTTATTTCAATAAATTTGTCACATATTGTATACTTTGAATCATCTTGTGAAATCTCTTACAATTAGATCCCATATTCTTATCTCTTTATTATTCTTGCTAAGTCATTGGTAAGAATTGTCTCAAAGACAAAAATGAAAGGAAAAACCAAAGATATTCAAGTTAAGACAAATGGTCTCTTTGAATCTCATCTTTATTTTGTTAATAAAACTCTTCTTTTAGGTCATATCTCAAATAACAAGGCCATAAATTTAAATATATACCACCATACTATGAAAATACTATTAGACAATTGGTTAGTGCAACAAAATCAAGGGTCTTTTCTAACACCAATGCTCTTGATTTATAATAAAATATTGTGAATATTTGTAGGGTCTAAATTTGGAAAATTACCTTCAACATGTCTAAGGACTCCCTTGTATAATAAAATAAATAAGGATATTTCAAACTCAATTTGGTTAGAATAAAATATTTTCAAGCTATATGAAAAGGTAAGTTCTTAACCATGGCTAAAAATACATTACTCATAAATATTGTACTAAAATTTATCCTTAGATATATGATGCCTTTCTTAGGATTACCAGTAGGTATATTATGCAAATTTGACAAAATTCAAAGAGTTTTCATTTGGCAAGAATGTGAGGAGAAATTTAAATTTAGTTTTTTCCAAATGGGATAAGGTTTATAGAGGAAAGAATATTGGAGAGGTAGACTTGTGAAATTATGGATTTTTGAAGTTGGCATTAAATGCAAAACTTGGTTGGATATTATTTAAAGATCAAGGAAATAAATCTGATCATGTGGGGGAGTTGGAGGTAGTGGGTTGTGTAAAACTCTCGAGATAAGAGAGGTCCCAAGGTCAAATCCCTCCCTTCACATGCGGATATGACCCTAATCTAAAAAAAAAAGATCAAGGAAATAATTGTATTAAAATGTTAAAAATATATAGGTTTTGTGCATGCAATAAAATCATTAAGAAAACAAACACAACCTAGGAATTAGACAACATCAAATGTTATATAAAATAGTTTACACTTAGTTAAGAAACTTATTAGTTGGTCGGATAATGAGGGGGATACTATAAATTTTTGGTCTAATGCTTAGTTGAAGCCTCATACTTTTATATCTGATCTAAAATGGAAACCATCGTCTTGAGCCTCTTTAGATGATAGATGAACATTACAAAATATAAAACTATATTGATGTAAACAATAATTCTAGATCTTAAATTTTTATTTGAAATCTAGTGGAGCGAGATGACATAAAATAAGTAGAAGATGAACTCCAAAATATGTTTAAAGAGTTCTATTTGTCTTTTTGGGAAGGATGACTTGGTTTGTAATCTATCAAAATATGGTGGATACTCGATCAAGATGGAATATAATAATTTTGAGCAATCAATATTTCCTACACCCAAGGATTTATCTTAGAAGAATGTTTAGTCACTTGAGGCCTATCTTGGAGCCTCAATGTTCCTATGATTAATAGTTTAAAACAAAATTATTATGATTCTTGTTTGTAAAGAAGATGACATCAAAAAAAAATTTAGATGTGTTTTGTCTATTGAGTGTTGGAGAATATTACACTTTTTGGTACATGCTAATGTATCCCCATGGTACCTTCATGGTATAAATGTAAACATGAGTAACAAGATCATGAGAACTTGAGAAAAAGGAAAATAAAGTTTGTATACATTTTTTGAGCAATTAATATTGTAAGTTTTCTTCATGCTTGTACATGAATGATATTGACCATTTTACATTCATATTTGATATTATAAGTGAATGTTATTTCATTATTATATTGAGCTAGATATATATTTAATTTATCATATAAAATTCTACTCTTCATTATTGATATTTCAACCTTTAATATTGTGTCTTCTTTATATTAGAACCTATGAAATATTGAGATAGTAAGGCTTAAAAGCCAATAGTGGTATCAGAGCCATCACTTAACTTTGTCCATTTTTAATAGAGTTATTTTATTAGCCACCATTTAACTCTATCCATTATTGATAGAGTTATATTAGATTCTATCCACTTTGAAAGTAGTGAAGACTTGGACTCTATTTTATAAAGGTCTAATTGAGTAGAGATTGAGGGGACGGGTAAGAGTCACCCTGATTTGGATGTTAGGGTCTTTCCACTTGGTTGAAGAAAAACCAATGAAGACTAGGACTTAACTTGAATAGTTTGAGAGATCCAACTTTGAAGATGGTTGAAAATGAGGGGACATTCATAGTCACCCAGATTTGGATGCTAGGATCTTTCCACTTGGTTGAAGGAAAACCAGTGAAGACTAGGACTCAACTTGAAGAGATATAGGGCCAACTCATAAGAAAGTTGGTCATTTGAGGATATTTATTTTTACCATGATATTGATATTAGATTCTATAGAAAATGGAAGAATACTATTTTGTTCTTAGGTGCAACCTAAGATATTGAATATCAGCTATTGGAGGTAGCATCTAAATATAGAGAAACATCCTAGCTTCTAAATATAGAGGAACATCTAAGCTTCCTAAGATAGAGAAGCATCAAAGCTTCCTGAGTTTAGAAGTTAAATAGTAGTATATAGAGATAAGAATAGTACTGAGAAGCACTAATAAGAAGCCTTCAAAGATAAAGGATAGATAAAGGCAAATATAAGTTTTGGTTATTCAAAAACTAGAAGCATCAGGCTAACTATTTCAATATCAGTAATGGCCTTGACTTATTTGAAGTTTTTGGAAGAAATATTATTCTATAGAAAGCAGAGAATAACACTACTAGAGAATATTCTAAAGAAAACAAAAAGAACCTAGACATATTTAGTAGAACCATCATCCACCATAGAAGCAAAAAGATGCCAACACCTAAGCAACCAATATAAAAATTGAAGATGCCAAAACCTAAGTGACCCACATAGGAAAAAAGTGGCCAACATTCAAGTGGCCTACGTATAGAGGAAAATATAGAGGTCAATACAAAGATCAATAAATAGACTAGTACGAGAGAAAAAAACATGACACTTTAAGAGCATGGCCATGAGAACAATTTAATAGTGAAATATTATTAAGACTCAAGCGTTACTAGAACTTTATACTTTTCAAAGCAGAACAATTAGATTTCAGCACCACCAAAGAGTCTACCCTTCAAGGCATAATATACCATAGAGATTATCTTTCAAGAAAGGATAGAATATATCAAGCACCAATGAGATTAGAGGAAATAAGAGTGCTAACGAAGTGCTAGAAAATAAGAATCAACCACAAAGAAGAGTACCACATGCAACAGACTACCAACAATCAGAAGATATAGAATATAGTCCAATTTATAGACATAGGACATGATACTAGAGGAGAGAAGATCAATATATTCAAAGTGCTATTAGGCACACCTAAGAATAACAATGCAAACATCACTTGGATGTGCTATTAGGTAAACCTGAGAACAACAACATGAACATCGCTTGGATGTGCTATTAGGCACACTTGAGAACAATATCATGAATAAAAATTGAATAGGCTATCAAGTACATATGATAATAGCCAAGTGAACTTCATTTGGATGAGCTAGAACATCAATGAGGATGAGTTAACAGGTGGTACTTGAGAGCAACAAGAAATAAGACATAGAACAACAAGCTTTAAGTGACATTTGAGAAAGAATTTAGAGTTTTTTCACAACTGAGCATTAAAGGAAAAGGAACATTGGCACACTGACCAAACTTGAGCGTTGAAGGAAGAGAAATTTTGGAACATTGTCCATCACCTTCCATACTACAACATTAAGAAGTGATTAATTTGTCAATGTCATATTAGGTAACATCTATACATTACACTTTCTTTTTTGGTGGATAAGTTAGGTTTTGGAGGGAAAGAATGAATTTAAAACCATTTTGATTTACATTAAATGGAGTTATAATTTAATGCACCTTGATTAATTTTTCAATTTTTTTTTTTTTTTAAAATAATTGATTTTATACTTTTAGATATGAAGTGATAAGGGTTACTACATAGTTTTTATTTTTTTACAAGGTTTGAAAGATATTAGTTTCTTTTTAAAGGTCTTTGAATATTATAAGGTTTGAAGTTTATTAAGTATTTGAAGTTTTTGAAGAATTAGGGATTTAAGAAGTTAAAAGGATTTTAAGTTTTTGAGTTTTTAGTTTTTGAAATTTGGTTTCAAGTTATTTGAAGTTTTTTTTCAAATTTAGAGAAAAATTTAAAAAATTAAAATTTTAAAATTTTTGAAATTTGAAAATTCGCAAAATTATTTTAGTAGGGATTTAAAAGGACTTCTACTTCAAAGGTTTAGAAATTTCAAAATTTACAATTTTTTTATTTGAGTTATTCAATTTTGGGAGATATAATGATTTCAACTTAAAAAAGAGAGGAAAACAAGATGGGTAAATGGTAAAGAGGAATATCACAATATAGGAGAAACTATCAAAGTGCAAGACCATACTATATGAGAAGAAAATTTCAAAAAAAAAAAAATTGTATCAAAAATAATATTTTGAATTCAAAGGCCATCATCATATAAGAGTTCTTCAAAATTTTTATAAAATATGTGAGATAATATCACTTGAATTTCATCAAAAAATAAAGAAAAAAAGATATTTGGTATATAGATTCAGGTGCTAGTCATCATATGACTGTAAACTTACATTGGTTTGAATCCTTAGAATTCAAAGATAATATTTCACTAAAAATCATAAATTATAATATGTATCAAGTTCAAGAAACTAGAAGAGTAATGCCTAGCATACCATTTATAGATTTTATGCTAGAAAATATTTTAAATTTTCCTGGATTATAAATTAATCTTATCTCAATCGTCCAATTTGTTGAAAAAAGAACAATGGAATTCAAATATACGAATGAACATAGAAAATATATTATCAAAAATATAAGAAAAACTAAAGCTATAGGGTCAATCAAGAATGAAATATCTACCTTGAATAAAATAGGATTCTCTCAAGGAATCACTAAAAATTTACCTCAAGATCAAATTAATGATAACTTGCTTGATTTTTCAAAAAGACAAGAAATAAGAAATTGGATTAGGCATAGTCCAAGATTATCTTACAAAGATGAGCAATGGATGAATCCAAGATTCAAGATGATGAAGAAGATTCTAGAGAAGCAAAGGTTCATGAAAAATGCAAGGTCACTTGAAGATGAAGATAAATATTGAAGACTAAAGTCTTCAATAACCAAATAATGTAATACAAGGGGATGTTGGAGAATATTACATTATTTGGTACATGCTAATGTACCCCCATGGTACCTTCATGGTACAAATATAAACATGAGTAACAAGATCATGAGAACACGAGAAAAAGGATAATAAAGTTTGTTATACAATTTTTGAGCAATTAATATTGTAAGTTTTTTTCATGCTTGTAAACGAATTATATTGACCATTTTACATTCATATTTGATATTATAAGTGAATGTTATTTCATTATTATATTGGCCTAGTGTCACAACCCGACTTGATTCTACTATCCTTAAAAAGTTGAGAGAGTTTTTTTAAAAACATATAATTAACTCTAAGCAAGCCAGAGCTTAAACTAGCCCCTCAACTAGATGACAGTGAAACCAAGAAGACTCATTTGATTAAAAGGGCATCTACCTCACTATCATAAAAAATTATGGAAATAGATCACAAGGATCCTATCCTTATCTCTCTACAAGGATTTCCTAGTCACCAGTCCTAAGAAAATACTCGACTCAAGCTAACTTCCACTAGTAACTATTCTACTCCTTTCAATCTATCGAAAGGATTGTCCCTCTTCGGTCCATCGAGAAGGTCACACCTTTCATTCCTTCGAAAGGGCATTCCTTTATGGTCCATCGAAAGGATACTCACTTTTCAATCTATCGAAAAGGAAAATGCCAATCCCCGCTTAACCACACAAGTCCATATGTGTGGGTGCATTTAGCACCAAGTCTTTCTTTAACATCCCCCAATCACCCGTCCTTCGATGAAGTCAACACTACAAACCTCCTACGCCCTAGACACGTTGACTACACTTCGATTCTAAGAAGGTAGCACTTCTCTTCCTTAAATAAGGTCAAAGGATGTCAACCTGAAGGTGCAATAGTCATAAAGTAACTCTCCTACTAATATATAGAGCTTTACTATCACAACAACATAATACAATGATTAGCTTACTCCTACATTTTCCTTGGTCAACAATAAATACCTAGGTTAACTCCTAGGGATGGATATTCCATTACATTACCTGACTCCCCAAGCCAATCTAGAGGTCCTTTCGGTAATAACACTTCAGTTTAACACAATGAGACTTAATTGAACTTATGTTTTCCCTGAGTGATAACATTCCATCGAATCCCACTCACAACTGAATGAAAACATACATTAATTTATCGCAACCCACCCAGATTAAACAATCTCATAGGTAGAGAGCTAGATAATAATAAGATGATAATAAAACATAACTCAAGAGATCTACCACATCTAATGTAAATATTGAAATTCATACACCTTCATTATTTACAAATCTCAATAACAAATCAAGAGTCACTACCCTATCTGATAGTCGATCAATCACATATACAACAATCTCACTTCTCCAACACATCTTTACAGAGAAGGAATTCATAATCTCATAATCGAATAAAAATATTCTTAAATACATTAGACTGATTCACAAAGATATCCAATCATAACTTTGGACAAGCCCAACTTCTTCAGCATCACCATTGCCATGGCAAATAGTCTTCTGAAGCTCCCAATGACCCGGTACAACATTCCTCGTGCACTTCCTCCATGATCTCCATAGATAAACCAATCGAGAATAGAGATTGCCATCTAATGGGGATCAGATACGACTCCAAAAATTCATATGCGACATTCAAATGCGCACCTTTCCCTCTTTGATGCTTTCCAATTGCACACAACAACATTTCCAAGAAGCAAGATATTTTGCACACTTACAATGTAAATCAATTCACATGCAAGAGAATTCCAACATGATCATTTATGTTTTATCCATTCCAAAGTCATTCCAATAAATAGAGACTCAATAATACTTTAAATCTCATCTAGTTAAAGCAATCACACTAATCACACTTGATATAAATATTTCATCAGATTCACACATCAATCTATAGACTTCCAACGAACTCTACAGATTCTAAGATGAAATACACACAACAACCAAAACCATGAAATAACATCAATCTTTCATAATCATTCCATCGATTCCTCATAGCAATTTTAGGTTTATTCCTTCATTTATCAATTCATAAATCAAAAGCTCTATATAATATGTAAACATACATTTCAACCAAACATTACAAGTAACCCATATACCATGAAATGCTACTCCAATAAAATAGAAATGAAGATCCAACACAAACACACTTAATCTATTCATAACTAGTTTTCCCAACATTCTCTACATCTCATAAAGGTTACCAACAAGTTTTTCTATAATTCACACTATCCTTAAATGTTTAAAGTGTAATTCTAGTTATCAACTAATAGGAAATCAATCATCATTCTCATCCAAGGAAAGGTGGTCTATTCATCCGAGATACACCTGGTGAATCTACATTCATTCCTAGCAAGACTCTTAATAAACTCTTCTTCAAGTTATTCTACACTCCCCAAAGGTTTCTATGATATTCATCAATGAACTATGGTTTCACACACCAGAACCATAGAGAACTATCAATTGAAAGGAATTACACCATGCAACAATGCTTCAACTACACATATCGAAAGATAAAAACAATAGCTCTAAATTCTACATAGCAGATACAAGACATACTTACCTTTCAACCACGTACAAGCTCACAACTCCATGCAGGATCTCCAGTATTCTCTCCTTCTAGCCAAACATTTCTGCCTACGTTTGTTTCCTTCTCTCTTCACCAGAATACACACCTCCTTCTCCCTTCTCTCACATGCAACATGATCCTGTCCTCCATCCTTCATCCCAGATTTTCTGAAAACCCTTTTTCCATGTAGTCTCCAACTACCATTATTTCATAAATTCCACATCGTTCTACTATTACCACGATGGATTCATTTATCATTCAAGTCCAATGTGCAAGCCATTATCGCAAGAGCACTTCGTTCCATTAATGCTAGCTATTAGATTATACTTACACATCATTCACTTTCAAGGTGGTATTACCAAGTAAAAATAGATCTTTATAAACTATTTATTTCTTTAGGGAAGACAATGAAATCATGCATATAACACATATATCCAAGATCTTATCCCTAACATTTCAATCATAATGCAAATATCAAAAATCATGCAAGCAATCACAAGTCTAGAATTTCTTTATCATGTGCAAACTTATGAAAAGCATCATCATCAAGGGTGAAGCATTCATTCATGTTGCTTCCCCAAATATTCTGACAACATAACCCATCACATCATTTCCCCTAGGCATTCCTGTTCTCGGTGGCTTATTCTTTCTCCACCCACAAGAACCCTATTTTTCTGCACAAGCACACAGTCTATTAGCAACATCATATTCTTTCATGAAAAACACTTCCTTGAAACAATGATCCATTTATTGCCAAGCATTTCTTCATTAAAATATTTTATTTCCTACAAACCATCCATACTTGCAGAATTAAAACATAGCATGTCAATTGTTCCTTGAAGCAAAACATCTTAGCTAAACAAAATCTATCAAGTTCAAAGTCTACCAAGGGTGGGTCATGACATACTCCCCCCTTAGGCTTAACATAGTCCTCTGTGTTCATACAAGTAGCTTCTTTCAAAAACAATCAAAGCAAACATTACAATGCATTTTTAAAGAGAAAAGGAAAATGCTTTTGCATATCAACTACTTTCTCCCAAGTAGCATTTCTTTCAGAGTATTGGTCCCACTGGACCTTACACTGCTCCAAAGTTCCTTTCCTCATCGATTTAGATCAAAACTCAAGGATTCTGACTGGTCAAACCTCTATAGCCTCTGGATTCACCATCTACAAATTAGAAAAATCCCATACATGCTCAGGGTTAGCAACATACTTTTTAAGCAAAGAAACATGAAAGGTGTTGTGAATCTTGGATAGATTGGGTGGTAAGGCAAGTCAGTATGCCATAGGATTGATCCTTTCTATGATTTCAAAGGGTCCTACAAAATGAGGATCAAGCTTTGTGGACTTGATAGCACTCTTCTTCGGTCTCACCCTCAGAAACACTCTGTCTCCAACAACAAACTCTCTGGGTGATCTTTTAAGATCGACATAACTTTTCTGATGGTCTATAACTTCCTTCAATATTTCTCTGATCACCTTTAATTATTGCTCCATTTATTTAACCATGTCAGGTCCAAGC
Source organism: Wollemia nobilis (assembly GCA_028583015.1). Lineage (NCBI taxonomy): Eukaryota > Viridiplantae > Streptophyta > Pinopsida > Araucariales > Araucariaceae > Wollemia > Wollemia nobilis. The sequence continues at coordinate 550,399 of JAQPPZ010017097.1, read as the reverse complement.
GCAATCCGATCCTCTAGATTATCCCATGACAATGGTGTCCTACACTTTCTGCCATACAAAGCTTCGAATGGAGCCATACCCAAAGTTGAATGATGACCATTATTGTAGGTAAATTCTACTAGATGCAAGTAATCCTCCCAATAGATTTTTTGATCCATACAGTACATGCGAAGCATGTCCTCTAACACTTGGTTCACCCTTTCAGTTTGTCCATCAGTTTTTGGGTGATAAGCTGAACTGATGTTCAACCTAGTGCCAATGGCTCGGTGTAAGGCTTACCAAAACTTAGATGTGAACCTTGAGTCCCTATCCGATATAATTACCTCTGGAAAACCATGAAGCTAAAATATTTCTTTGGAAAATCTGTTCACCATAATTATAACATCATCCTTGGTGCTTCTGGGTATAAAGTGTGCAACCTTGGTCAGTCTGTCGACCACTACTAGGATTGCGTCATGCTGGAACTTGGTCTTAGGTAGCCCTACTATGAAGTCCATCGAAATCACTTGCCATTTTTGCATAGGCACATCATGAGGATATAACAAACCAGCAGGATGTCTATGTTCCACTTTTACCTTTTGGCACTCGAGGCATTGAGCAACAAATTCAGTTATGTCCCTCTTCATTCCTGGCCAAAAGAATATCTTTTTCATATTCTCCCTCATATTTTCTCCTCCTGGATGAGCAGAGTAGGGGGATCTATGTGCTTCATTCATGATCATCTTCCTCAGATCACTACTCTTAGGAATTACTATCCTATCCTTAAAGCATAGGAATCCATCCTTGATGCTAAAATATTTATTTTCATCTGGTTTCCTTTCCATATTTTCTCAGATTTGCCTATAGTAAGTATCTTGACCTTGCATTTCCTTGACTTGGTCCATCAAGTCAACATGAATATGAGATAATACTGCAATGTGTCTCCTTCTACTCAAAGCATCAATGACTTTATTCTCCTTTCCCTTAATGTATTCAATACCAAAATCATATTCTATGAGAAATTCCATCCATCTTCTCTATCTAGCATTGAGCAAGGGTTGGGTGAACATGTATTGTAGACTCTGATGATCTATATTTAGCTCAAAGGGTCTACCAACTAGATAGTGTCACCAAATCTTGAGAGCAAATACCATAGTTTCTAACTCTAAATCATGAGTTGCATAATTAACCTCATGCTTTTTCAGCTTCCTTGATCCATAGGCTACTACCGCTTCTTCTTGTGAGAGCACTCCTCCCAGTCCTTCTAGCGATGCATCTATACACATGGAAAAACTTCCCTATGGATCAGGTATCTTTAATATAGGAGGTGTAGTAAGCTTCTGCTTAAGTAAATCAAAGGTTATCTCACATTTTTCTGTCCACTTGAATTCCCTTCCTTTCCTTTGAAGGTTGGTTATCGGTGAGGTGATCTTGGCGTAGTCCTTTACATATCGCCTATAGTACCCAGTTAAGCCCATGAAACTCCGGACCTCAGTCACATTCGTTGGCGATGACCAATTCATGATGGCTTCTATTTTCTTAGGATCTACAATGATTCCTTCATCCGAAACAATGTGACCTAAATATTGCACCTCTGTCACATAGAATTCACACTTGGACAGGTTCCCATACAACTGATTTTTCCTTAATAATTCCAACACTATTCTGAGGTGTTTATCATGCTCTATCCTATTTTGGGAATATATCAAAATATCATCCAAAAATACTAGAACAAATCTATCCAAATACTTCCTAAAGATACTATTCATCAGGTTCATGAATGTTGCTGGAGCATTCGTCAGTCCAAAAGGTAAGACAATAAACTCATAATGTCCATATCTAGTTTTAAAAGTTGTCTTATGAGTATCCTCCTCTCGGATTCTCAATTGGTGGTATCCTGACTTCAAATCAATCTTTGAAAATATTGTGGCATCCTTGAGTTGATCGAAGAGGTCTTCGATTCTAGGTAAAGGATATCTATTTTTGATAGTTGCCTTATTTAACATCCGGTAGTCAATACACAATCTTAAGGATCCATCCTTCTTCTTTACAAATAAAACTGGTGCACCCCATGGTGACACGCTCGGTCTAATTAGTCCTTTTTCGAACAATCCATGCAGTTGTACCTTTAGTTCTTGCATTTCTATGGGATTCATTCTATAAGGAGCCCTATGGATAGGCTCTGTTCCAGGTTCAAGTTCGATAGAGAAGTCAAATTCCCTTCTAGGTGGTAATCCAGGTAAATTTTTTGAAAATACATCTCTAAACTCTTGAAGAACAGGGTGTTTCCCAAGCACCTCTTCCTTTTTCCCTTCCTCTATCTCATTTATCTTAACAATATATACCATTCCTCTTTTTCTAATGGCTTTCTTGAGTTGCATAGCCAAAAGGATTTGAGGTTGGAAAGCTCCTTGCAGGCTATTCACTCTATGAACAAGCCCTTCAACATCTGTATATTCAACCCATCGATCTTGGAAATTAATCACTACTTTATGCTCTTGCAACCAATCCATTCCTATTACTATGTCAAAGGCATGCAATGGTGCAACATATAAACATCCTAAGGTCATTCCACTAGGTAAGGCAATTTCTGCCATAGGATAACACTGGTTCATAGAGTAGGTTTATCCTGAACCATACTCAACCTTCCACCCATGTGCCAAGATTCCTGGCCTTTCTGTTATATCTTTAACTAAACTAGTGGAAATAAAATTATTTGTAGCTCCACTATCAAATAATATTTTAACACTTCTACCAAAAATATTACCTTTTATCACTAGTGGCGTAGCCTGACCTTCCAGATTCTGGTTTCCTATTGCTACGTAAATCTTGTGCATTGGTTCCTTAGGTGCAGTTTCCTTGTACATTGGTTCCTTTCCTTTTGAACCCATCCCTACTTTCTATGGATAATTGTTTGCGTAATGCGATCCCTTACAAATATAACATCCTTATTTTGGTCTTGGATGTTCTTTTCATCTCAGCTCTCTTGTTGCTCCTTCTTCTTTTGGTAGGTTAGTCTATCTTTGTGGTGATCTATTTCCACTATTGCCATGATTATAGCATCTATGATTCCTTCCTCAAAATCTTCTTCTAAATTTTCCTTGTTTCCTATCTTCTTTCTCATCCTATCTTGTAATGCTTTTAACTGATTGTTCACGTTCCCACTTCATGAAACCTGAACTATTTCTCTTCCTTAGTGCCTCCTTGCCTTGTTCATCTAACCCCTCATAGTCAAAATAGGGTTTGAGATACATTTCAGCTTTCCTTGCTAACTCATAGGCCTTTTGCAATGTTTTAGGTTCTCGCATGTCCACTTCCTATCCTATCCTAGGATCTACTCCAAGTATGAACTTATGGACCTTCATTTTCTCAGTGTAAGCGGGTACATACTTCACCAACTTAACAAATTTCTGATAATATTTCTCCACTATTCTAATTCCCTAATGAAGTTTAGTAAATTCATCAAATTTCTGGGAATAGAAGTATTCCATGAGAAATATTTCTTTGAAAGCTTTTACAAACTCTTCCCATTTTAAGTCAACTATAGCCTCTAGCTTTCGCTCTTCACTAAGGGCTTCCCACCAAGCTATACCATCTCCTTACAAATGTAATGTAGCATAAGATGTTCGAGTACCTGAGGAGAAGTTCTTCATGTTACAATATGTCTCTATCTCCTTCAACCAAGCCTCGACCTTATCCCCATATTCTTCTCCATTAAACTTAGAAGATTTTAGATATTTCATCTCCTTTCCCAACTCAACCTCTAGTCGAACTCTTGCTAGTTGCACCTCTGTAAGAGGTTCATTCACTCGTTCCCCTCTCGGGTTACCAACTTGCATTTCTCGACTTAACATAACATCCAACAACTATTTTTGGGTCTCCACCTACTCACAAAGTAGAGCCACTATTTTAGTAAGACTTTCTCTTTCATTGGGGTTTTTTAAACCAACATCAGGTGCTCTATTCTCTGCATTGGTTCCTCGTGTCTACCTTGTTGTTGGGGTAACACTTCCTCTTCTTATTTTTGATGGCATTTTCCCTAGCCACACACCAAAAGATATAGTAGGAATTCATTAGCATTTAGCCTTTCGAATTGCTCCTCCTACTAGTTATTGTTTACCCATAACATCCAAATCAGTTCAAGTAGATTTGCTTCTATTAGTTTCCTCTATTCACTAATATCTAGTATGTTTCCTATCACATACTAAAAACTAATTCTTGTATAGTGAACCTATTCCACTATGAACCATGCTCTGATACCATATGTCACAACCCATCTTGATTCTACTATCCTTAAAAAGTTGAGAGAGTTTTTTTAAACATATAATTAACTCTAAGCAAGCCAGAGCTTAAACTAGCCCCTCAACTAGATGATAGTGAAACCAAGAAGACTCATTTGATTAAAAGGGCATCTACCTCACTATCATAAAAAATTATGAAAATAGATCACAAGGATCCTATCCTTATATCTCTACAAGGATTTCCTAGTCACCAGTCTTAAGAAAATACTCCACTCAAGCTATCTTCCACTAGTAACTATTCTACTCCTTTCAGTCTATCGAAAGGATTGTCCCTCTTCGATCCATCGAGAAGGTCACACCTTTCATTCCTTTGAAAGGGCATTCCTTTACGGTCCTTCGAAAGGTTACTCACTTTTCAATCTATCAAAAAGGAAAATACCAATCCCCACTTAACCACACAAGTCCATCTATGTGGGTGCGTTTAGCACCTAGTCATATTTTAACATCCCCAATCACCCATCCTTCAGTGAAGTCAACACTACATACCTCCTATGCCCTAGACACACTGACTACACTTTGGATCTAAGAAGGTAGCACTTCTCTTCCTTAAATAAGGTCAAAGGATGTCAACCCAAAGGTGCAATAGTCATAAAGGAACTCTCCTACTATTATGCAGAGCTCTACTATCACAATAATAGAATACAATGATTAGCTTACTCCTACATTTTCCTTGGTCAACATTAATTATGGAGTTACGCATTCTGGAGTTGACTCCTAGGGATGGATAGTCCATTACATTACACGACTCCCCAAGCCCATCTAGAGGTCCTTCCAGTAACAACACTTCAGTTTAACACAATGAGACTTAATTAAACTTATGTTTTCCTTGAGTGATAATATTCCATCGAATCCCACTCACAATTGAATGAAAACCATACATTCATTTATCACAACACACCCAGATTAGACAATCTCGTAGGTAGAGAGCTAGATAATAATAAGATGATAATAAAGCACAACTCAAGAGATCTATCATATTTAATGTAAATATTGTAATTCATACACCTTCATTATTTACAAATCTCCATAACAAATCAAGAGTCACTACTCTATCTGATAGTCAATCAATCACATATACAATAGTCTCACTTCTCCAACACATCTTTATAGAGAAGGAATTCATAATCTCATAATCGAATAAAAATATTCTTAAATACATTAGACTAATTCACAAGATATCCAATCATAACTTGGACAAGCCCAACTTCTTCGACATCACAGTTACAATGTCAAATAGTCTTCTGAAGCTCCCAATGACTCGATACAACACTCCTCGTGCACTTCCTCCATGATCTCCACAGATAAACCAACCGAGAACAGAGATTGCCATCTAATGGGGATCAGAGATGGCTCCAGAAAATTCATATGCGACATTCAAATGCACACCATTCCCTCTTTGATGCTTTCCAATTGCACACAACCACATATCTAGATAGCAGATATTTTGCACACTTACAATGTAAATCAATTCACATGCAAGGGAATTCCAACATGATCATTTATGTTCTATCTATTCAAGTCATTCCAATAAATAGAGACTCAATAAGTCTTTATATCTCATCTAATTAAAGCAATCATACTAATCACACGTGATATAAGCATTTCATCAGATTCACACACCAATCTGTGACTTCCAATGAACTCTACAGATTCTAAGATGAAATACACACAACAATCCAAAACCATGAAATAACATCAATCTTTTATAACCATTCCATTGATTCCTCATAGCAAATTTCAGGTTTATTCCTTCATTTATCAATTCGTAAATCAAAAGCTCCATATAATATGTAAACACACATTTCAACCAAACATCACAAGTAACCCATATACCATGAAATGCTACTCCAATAAAATAGAAATGAAGATCCAGCACAAACATGCTTAATCTATTCATAACTAGTTTTCCCAGCATTCTCTACGTCTCAAAAAGGTTACCAACAAGTTTTCCATAATTCACACTATCCTTAATGTTTAAAGTGTAATGCTAGTTATCAACTGATAGGAAATCAGCCATCATTCTCATCCAAGGAAAGGTGGTCTATTCATCCGAGATATTGAAAGCACGAGATTCCGGAAACAAAAAGGAAAAACTAAACAAAATTGCATTAAAAGGAAAGAACACAAATGAATGAACACAAGATATAAAAGCAATATAAACTATAGCCCTTTTTATTGATATTCTTTTCAATTCGTGTTACAATACGTCTCCTTCCTTTTTAGGGGATAGGAGCGTTAGATATTGATCTCTACAATTTGCTTCAGAATTCCTCTTCCGCATGCCCACGTTTGGAATGGGCGGGCCAAATGTTGCCGCCGCTTGCGTTGGTAAGGTAGACTCCTCGCCGCTCCTCTAATGCTGCAACTATGCACTCAAAGAAACAAACAAGAAAGTCAGTAGCACTTGTGTATGAAAAATAAAAGATGAATCTAACGATGGTTGAAATGAATCTAAATGAAATGAAAAACTTGACAAAAGCATAAACATGAAACTAAAAGAAATACCACGATTATGAAAGCACAAATCGCCAGTAAGTGAACTAGCAGCACTTCGTCGCTCAAAATGCTCCTTCTCTGTATATCTTTTTGGGTGAGAAAACTCACCGTTTTTATAGACCCAAGGGGTCTTTTTGAATTAACATGCAAAAGTGTTTCTTTGCATGAATGCTTTTGTTTGTGAAGAGAAGACTTCTTCTTGATCAAGGGCTTCTTAACTGCCTCTGTGCATGTCTTTGTGTGTTTTAGAAAAGCTCACTTGCACTCCTATGTCATGCATGAAAAGTTGAGTGGTAGTTCTGAGTTGTCATGCGCTGAGGTCTGACTTTTTGCTGGTCAAACCTGGCATTCGTCCCACCCCGAAGCGAGCGCTAATAATCGTCCCTGGGTGAAAGCGAGTACAAATCCATACTCGTCCTTGGGTAGGACGAGTACAAATTCGCACTCGTCCCTGGGTGGGACGAATAAGAAATAAAGTGTCTAAAAGGTGCCAAACTGATTTTTGACTTGTAAAACTGTTGTGTAAGTGGTTAGAACCACTTGTTTAACCTCTGGGGGCTACCCTGGGGGCTGTGTGTGTTAATGTGATCAGTGTTTGTAGTCACATAATCGGATTGGTGCTGTTTTGGTGTCTACAGATGCCCCTTTTTGGGAAGCGTTGTGCATGGCACAGCGTCGAGCAAAAATAGATAACCAAAGCACTAATGATTAGGGTTTCTCGAGTAACCTAACCAACTCTTGATGCCCCAAGCATGGAAAGGGCATGCATTCTTGAATCCTTGCTTCGACGAGCTAAGGAATTTGATTTCAAGTATTAACCTATTTTGGTGAGGTGTGACTTGAGCTTGGACATTGATCGGTCATGAATAGGCAAAGGGCGCAACCTTTTATCCACGGGGGAACCTTGTGTTCATGCTTCGGGAATGCCAAGTGTTTGATCAATTTTGTGATTATTGCTTGTTTGCTGCCCCAAGCAGGAGCGTGATTGTCTTTGTCAATGATTCTTTGAATACATGCCATTGCCTTGATTGGGTGTGTTGTTGTTGATTGGTGACTTAAGTGTGACTACCCCCTCAAGCGACGAATCGATGAAGGAATGACTGACATGAGAAAAGCGACGAGTCGCTTGACCCAAGATGACTTAAGTGAGGGTGCCTTCGGATGTTTGTCCGTTGAATGCGCGAGCGGTTTCTCGATTTTTTTTTGTGGGACCTATTTTTGGTGGGTGTGAACCCATTTTGGGATGCCATTTGGGGGTAACATGGGCGAAAATCCGTCTTCCCGTGGAGCGGTCCGGCTATGGTAGCCTTCTTGGGGAGTAGGATAACGACAAGGTAGACCCCGACATCAATTTTCTAATGCGAAGAGGTTAAGTGCAAGAGCACTTTTGTCCGACAATTTTTAGTGTTTTTGTTGGCATTTGTCATTTTTATATTTTGGTTGTTTTGTTGTGTTTGTTTGTTTTTTTTTTTTTTTGGTTGTTTTTTGTGTTTTTATGTATGTGTTTGATGTATGCAGAGGTGATTATGAATGTGATGTTTCTAATTTGTATGATGTATGGATATGGAATGAATGAAATGAGTTGTTGATGATGTGTCGATGCACCATAGACTGTACAAGATTTGGCTGACTTGCTATACTAATGGGATGACTTTGTGAAATGACTTTGCATGTGAAAACTTTGTTTTTGTATTTTGCATATATTTTGATGGTGATGTACGGAATAAAATGTGACGAGTTGTTTTTAAAATGTAGTTAAGCTTTTCTTAGATTCGGATATTTTAACTAACTAGCCAAGACTTGTACATTTATCTCGCAAGACTTTTGAACAAGGTATAAATTCGACTTGAATTTAACCAAGTTATTTCACATCCCTGTGTGTGCAATTGAGTTCATTTATGTGGTATTCATCAGGATACCGCCAGTGCCAGATGGGCTTTCAACCGAACCTGTACTGAGGATCACCTAATTAGCTCCACTAACTCCTTTATTGTGTTTGGTTAGATTAATCTGCGATGCTATCTAGGATACCATAAGCTAGCTCATCCACATGCAAACATTGATCTATACACAAGTTAATGTGACGAGATATATCGTCATGCGGGAGGTTTACTATCGGTGACCGATAGGCTATCAACCAAACCGATGCTGAAGCTTGCCTCATGACTGTCGAAATCTTGAGAGTTCCAGGGATTCAAGTTCGACTCCCTTCTTTTCTTCAATTGTATTGGGATACTTGCTCTTTATAGTGATAAGATCATTGTTTATTTTTGTTTTATTTGTTTTTTTTTTTTTTTTTTTGAGCAAGGGATTTGAATATGGAGTGACGAGAATCACTATTGTTTGTGCCTTTTGATGTGTGCACTGTAGGATGTCAAATTTTAGTGTTTTGACGTTTTGCAAATTTTTGATGTTTTTGCAACTTTTGAGAACTTGGGATTCATGGGGAATTGGGTAGGGAGGATGCTTGTCCTTTTGCCAACTCTCGGCATTCCTAGGGTCATTTGCACAGGGGGATAAGCAAGATAGCCGTTTCGCTTATGGTGACCTGGATTACGGTGCGGGTTTCATCTTTCGTTCACACAACTTAGGAATTTTTATGTGTGTTAATTTGTGTTGGGATGCTACGTAACAAGGTGTGATCCAAGTAAAACTTTCCCATGTAAAATCTGTTTAACTATGTACAGTTTTTGGCTAGAAATTTAAAGACATCTGAATGACGAAAACCCTATATACATTAGGAGACAACGGACTATGCTAAAATAAAAGGGTGATATCTTTGGATGTATGCGTTTATGGAAATGGATTTGAGGTGGAAATGATGGAATTGCCAAGTAATGACAGCCTATGGTGCTTTTGACTTGTATGACCTATCGAAGTATGCAAGGGATGGATGCAATGTTTAATGCAACCTATATTTTTGTATTTTGATTTTTATGAAAATGCATGCAAATGTTTTGGTGATTTCGTTTTTTTTTTTTTATGAGAATGTATGGAATTGAAATGCAATTGTTTTTGTGATTTTGTTTTTTTATGAGAATGCATGGAATTGAAATGCAATTGTTTTTGTAATTTTTGATTTTTTTTTTGTTTTGTATGCATGGAATTGAAATGCAATTGTTTTTGTAATTTTTGATGATGTTATGATAATGCATGGAATTGAAATGCAAATGTTTTTGTGATTTTGATTTTTGTGTTGTTTTTGTTGATTTTTGAATACTTATGTTGACCAAGCAGTTATGGTAACTCTTGGAGCTTTTGGGTTGACCAAGCGATTGTGGTAATCCTTGGAGCTTTTGTCTTGACCAAAGGGTTTATAGATACCTTTGGGGCGTTTAGGGTTGACCAAGCGATTATGATAATCCTTGGAGCTTTTGGGGTTGACCAAGAGATTGCGATAATCCTTGGAGCTTTTTGGGATGACCAAGCGATTGCGATAATCCTTGGAGCTTTTTGGGATGACCAAGCGATTGCGATAATCCTTGGAGCTTTTGGGGATGACCAAGCGATTGCGATAATCCTTGGAGCTTTTGGGGATGACCAAGAGATTGCGATAATCCTTGGAGCTTTTTGGGATGACCAAGCGATTGCGATAATCCTTGGAGCTTTTGGGATGACCAAGAGATTGCGATAATCCTTGGAGCTTTTGGGGATGACCAAGAGATTGCGATAATCCTTGGAGCTTTTTGGGATGACCAAGAGATTGCGATAATCCTTGGAGCTTTTTGGGATGACCAAGCGATTGCGATAATCCTTGGAGCTTTTGGGATGACCAAGAGATTGCGATAATCCTTGGAGCTTTTGGGATGACCAAGAGATTGCGATAATCCTTGGAGCTTTTGGGGTGACCAAGAGATTGCGATAATCCTTGGAGCTTTTGGGGTGACCAAAGGGTTTATGGACACCTTTGGAGCTTTTGGTTTGACCAAAGGGTTTATGGACACCTTTGGAGCTTTTGGTTTGACCAAAGGGTTTATGGACACCTTTGGAGCGTTTGGTTTGACCAAAGGGTTTATGGACACCTTTGGAGCATTTGGTGTAACCCACTGGCTCTTCAGGGAATAGAGGTACCCCCAGCGTGATGATCTTTGTGCACCGGATCTGGCTCTGTAGGAATTGGCACGAATGGATCGGCCTTATGCACGGATAGGAGGGCAGGGTCCGCCCTCGGCATCGATGGTGCTATGATATCTCCGGGTGGAAGGTGCTCGCGATCTTCCCAAAGGAGTGGGATCGACATGTGATGCCAGTGGGCTGGGTCTATGCGCCACTCATGCCCTAGTCTTATGCCTAGTTGGGCCATTAGTTCGTCATGGGTTACAGGGTGATTGTGTCGTCGTGCATGATTGAGATATGCCATCTCAGTTTCATCTTCGTAATCATTGTCGGTGATCCAAAGGCCCTCGTTGGCCCCGATAGCTATCTGCGACATGCTAAGCTCGTCCGGCTCGAGCAGATTGACATGGTCCCGATGGGGTTGTTCTGCGCTTTGCGGGGGGACCGGATTTTTTGGCAATGGCACGGGCTCGATGGGAGCCTCCAAAGGGAGTAATGTTAGGAGAATTTTGTGATGCTCATCCATGGGGACCACCTGTGAATTAGTGATGTCAGACTCGAACGGGTCCCATGGCACTATTGCATATGTTGACTCGTCTTTGGCGAGAGAGTCAGGCTTATCGAAATCTGGTGATTCTAAGATATGGAAGACCTCATCATCAGGTAGCTCTACAACCAGGGGTTGATCCTCTTTGAGAGGAGTTTCACGTGAGTTGGGCTTTTGTGGCCCCAAAATCTTGGTCTCTACTGACTCTAAGTGCTTGGGCAGTGCATTGCTTGTATCGAGGGATTTGAGCTCCTCCTGTTTGATTTGTTCCCATTGCAAGTTGTGGGAAACTTGATGCCTTGGGAGGGGTGGCTGGATAGCACCCCCCATGCTTTGGTATTTCATTTTAGTCCACTCTTTTTCTAGCTCAGGTTCCTTAGAGGCTTCTTGAAGAATTTTTGGGGGTGGTCCATGAACCTGGGTGGGCGCCTGAAGAAGGCACCCGTCATTGGTCTTAGGATTGGCCTCCCGCTCAAGTCTAGGAGGCGTCGAGGGCGACGTTTGATAAGGTCGTAGAGACCTGTCTTGCACCCAGTTGTGTCTCTCATAATGTTTTGTCTTATGCATGCGAGGGGTTGGAGTCTTCACCTGCATAGTGTGTTGGAACAACTCATCCTCCTGGCGTTGAAGGCACTCTTGATTTAAAAGATATTGTTGCTCTAACTGTTGTTGTTCCAGCTCAAGTATCGTGAGTTGCATCCGACGTGCAATATGCTTGGCAGATTCTAAGATAGTTGGTCCTGTCGTCTCATGTCTAGAAGGCCTAGATGCCTCTCCTAGATATCTATCTCGGTCATGGTGATCCGAGATCTCTATAGGTCGCCTCCCTCTGTTGGGGGTAGCGGCATTCCCCTGAGGCTTTGGCCTCAATAGGTAATCTTGAAAGCTAGCAATTGCGGAGGCGTGTTGCTCCTGCGATGTATATTGTTCTTGAGGAAGGTAAGGGTTTTCCTCGTGCTCTCTTTTGTAAGTGAAAGAGGAACGGGAAGAGTTGGCTCGCCCCGCTGAGGAGCCTTGTGCTCTGTATTTGTCCTTGTAGTCCTGACAACTAGAGGGGGTGAAGGAGGGATAGTGTAATCATGTGGTTCCTCCCGTCGAACCCTATGTTGACCTAGTGCTTCATTGCATGGTGACCACTCATAGCGAGCATCTAAGGGAGCTCTCCTACGGATGTACCCCTCATGGGAGGGTGTGTGTTGGGTGCTATCTTTGAACAGGAGTGCCCCTAGAAGAGGTGCCCCTATAGTCCCTTTCCGTTAAGGTGTGTAGGGGACTGCCTTGTGTGTTAGGTCGCCAAGGTGGTATGACCAAATCCTGGGGACTATAATGGATGTGACTCGTGTTTCTTTGGACATTCGTCGCAGCGTCTGCCCATGAGTGGGCTTGACTACGGGTGAATACCATGGCGATGTCTCTCTAAAAACCCTAAAAATTGAAATGATTCAGATGGGGCCCAAAATTGGTGTGCGCATCCCTCTTATAGTAGATAAGACAAAAATGAAGTTTCAAGTCCTAACTCTAAATACATTAGGAGATATTGACATCCGAACAGCTCAAAAAGTGCATAAAATTGCGTGCCCAATTTTAAAACCTAATTTTGGGGCACTAGATGATGGAATTTGGCCCCAAAAACTGACTTTTTTGGGCAAATAGAATTCTAGGGAATTATATTTGTTTAAAATTATCCCACCTAACTCCCTGTAAAATTTCAAGTCAATCGGAGCTACGGTTGAGAAGTTATGGCCCGGCAAGATGCACTAAAATTTAGAGAAAAATATAAAATTTCCCATATTTTGTTGGATGGTCTGCATCACTTATGGGAACCTTAGGGGTGCTTTTGGGTTGACCAAAGGGTTCATGGACACCTTTGGGGCATTTTGGGGTGACCAAGCGATTGCGGGAATCCTTGGAGCTTTTTGGAGCGAGTGACAAAATGCGTAGATTTTTATCTTTGTTTATGATTTTTTGATTTTTGATTTTTGATTTTTTTGTCTAAACTAGAAAATAGCATACACATTCACAAGCAAGTGATTATATCTTTTAAGGATTCTTGGTGTGCCCTAAATCTGGTTTAGTGTGTTTTTGTTGTTTTGTTTTGTTTTTTGTAAGTTTTGAAGGACGTTTAAATGCATTATGAAGGCTCTTATAACTCCCAAAATGGTCGCCCCTTCAATATACCAACCAGGCCGATATACCAACCTCTCTATATACCCGCCCTTACGAGAGGGAGACTATAGGTACGTGAGAGGAGAAGGTACGTGGTACGTAGGCGGTACGGAAGGGGGATTGTCCTGTTAATGGCACCTACCATAGAAAACTTATCCTCGCGCGCATGGGAATCACCCCGGCTACGCTCGGTCTGTCTTCGTCGGGATTTACGCCTAACAACGAGTTGACAATCGGGAAATGTATGCAAATCAAGCCAAGGTGGTGATTAAATCCACCAATGGTCTTGATCAAGGGCTGAGGTCTTACGACCGGCTCCTTGGTTTAAAATTGTTTCGTGGAGTGTGTGAGGTTCATTTTATCCAACGAAAATGAAACATGCATGAATGACTTTTCCTAAGCAATGCAAGCTAAAAAGGAAAAAAAAAAAAAAAAAAAAAAAAAAAAGAAAATTTCAACAAAGATGATGAAAATCCCTACCTCTTCTCTGCCTGCTCCAGTTGCCTCACGAATTTTTGCTCTGAAAAGTTGCAGACAGAAAATCGTCCCTTGGTGAGACGATTAACAGAACAGAAATCGTCCCTCGCAGAGACGATTTTACAATCGTCCCAGGGTGAGACGATTGTCAGAACAGAAATCGTCCCTCGCAGAGACGATTTTACAATCGTCCCAGGGTGAGACGATTTCCAGAATAGAAATCGTCCCTTGCAGAGACGATTAACAGTCTGCAAGAAAAAAAATGTACCTGTCAAGCACAAACACAAAAATTCAATCAGTTTCTGTGATTTTAAAAAAAAGGGGACAGTGTCCCACCGTGATCGCCATTGAAAGCACGAGATTCCGAAAACAAAAAGGAAAAACTAAACAAAATTGCATTAAAAGGAAAGAACACAAATGAATGAACACAAGATATAAAAGCAATATAAACTATAGCCCTTTTTATTGATATTCTTTTCAATTCGTGTTACAATACGTCTCCTTCCTTTTTAGGGGATAGGAGCGTTAGATATTGATCTCTACAATTTGCTTCAGAATTCCTCTTCCGCATGCCCACGTTTGGAATGGGCGGGCCAAATGTTGCCGCCGCTTGCGTTGGTAAGGTAGACTCCTCGCCGCTCCTCTAATGCTGCAACTATGCACTCAAAGAAACAAACAAGAAAGTCGGTAGCACTTGTGTATGAAAAATAAAAGATGAATCTAACGATGGTTGAAATGAATCTAAATGAAATGAAAAACTTGACAAAAGCATAAACATGAAACTAAAAGAAATACCACGATTATGAAAGCACAAATCGCCAGTAAGTGAACTAGCAGCACTTCGTCGCTCAAAATGCTCCTTCTCTGTATATCTTTTTGGGTGAGAAAACTCACCGTTTTTATAGACCCAAGGGGTCTTTTTGAATTAACATGCAAAAGTGTTTCTTTGCATGAATGCTTTTGTTTGTGAAGAGAAGACTTCTTCTTGATCAAGGGCTTCTTAACTGCCTCTGTGCATGTCTTTGTGTGTTTTAGAAAACTCACTTGCACTCCTATGTCATGCATGAAAAGCTGAGTGGTAGTTCTGAGTTGTCATGCGTTGAGGTCTGACTTTTTTTTGGTCAAACCTGGCGTTCGTCCCACCCCGGAGCGAGCGCTAATAATCGTCCCTGGGTGAAACGAGTACAAATCCATACTCGTCCTTGGGTAGGACGAGTACAAATTCGCACTCGTCCCTGGGTGGGACGAATAAGAAATAAAGTGTCTAAAAGGTGCCAAACTGATTTTTGACTTGTAAAACTGCTGTGTAAGTGGTTAGAACCACTGTTTAACCTCTGGGGGCTACCTTGGGGGCTGTGTGTGTTAATGTGATCAGTGTTTGTAGTCACATAATCAGATTGGTGCTGTTTTGGTGTCTACAGATATACCTAGTGAATCTATATTTATTCCTAGCAAGGCTCTTAATAAAATCTTCTTCAAGTTATTCTACATTCCCAAAGGTTTCTATGGTATTCATAACTAAAGTATGGCTTCACACACTAGAACCACAAAGAACTATCAATCAAAAGGAATGACACCGTGTAACGATGCTTCAACTACATATATCAAAATATAAGAACAATAGCTCTCGATTCTATGTAGTAGAAACAAGACATACTTACCTTTAAACTGCGTACAGGCTCACAACTCCCCATAGGATCTCAAGTCTTCGTTCTTCCCTTCCAACCAAATATTCTGCCCAATGTTCGTTCCCTTTTCTTTAGCAAGAATACACACACTCTTTTTCCATTCTCTCACATGTAGCATGATCCCGTCGTCCATCCTTCATCCAAGCATTTTGAAAAATATTTTTTCCATGTAGTCTTCAACTATCGTTATTCATAAATTCCATGTTGTTCTACTATTACCATGACGGGTTCATTTATCATTCATGTCCAATGTGCAAGCCATTATTGCAAGAGTACTTCGTTCCATTAATGCTAGCTATTAGATTATACTTACACATCATTCACTTTCAAGGTGGTATTACTAAGTAAAAATAAATCTTTATAAACTATTTATTTCGTTAGGGAAAACAATGAAATTATGCATATAACAAATATATCCAAGATATTATCCCTAACAACTCAATCATAATGTAAATATCAAAAGTCATACAAGCAATCACAAGTCTATAGTTTCTTTATCATGTGCAAACTTATAAAAAACATCATCAATAAGGGTGAAGCATTTATCCATGTTGCTTTCCCAATTATTCTGACTACATAACCCATCACATCATTTCCCGCAGGTATTCCTGTTCTCGGTGGCTTATTATTTCTCCACCCACAAGAACCCTATTTTTTTACACAAGCACAGTCTATTAGCAGCATCATATTCTTTCATGAAAAACACTTCCTTGAAATAATGATCCATTTATTGCCAAGCATTTATTCATTAAAATATTTTATTTCCTACAAACCATCCATACTTGCAAAATTAAAACATAGCATGCCAATTGTTCCTTGAAGCAAAACATCTTAGCTAAACAAAATCTATCAAGTTCAAATTCTTTCAAGGGTGGGTCACGACACCTAGGTATATATTTAATTTATCTTATATAATTATACTCTTCATTATTGATAGTATGACCTTTAATAGTATAGTTTCTTTATATTGGGACCTATGATATTTTGAGATAGTAAGTCTTAAAAGCCAACAATCAGAAGATTCAAACATTATATCATTTACTTTTTCAATGTTCTTTTGCTTTCACCATTTGGAGCTACTTATTCAAAAAATCAGAATCTATTGGATTGCTCCATCAACATTGAGAGAATCGATGAAATGTTGTATTAATTTTTTCAAATCTAAAGCATCAAACATCTTAGTGGAGGAATTATATTATTTTTTTAATTGGTTATATGGGATTGAAATTGGCCCCACCCATATTACATCACTTCCACATAGTGGTATTACAAAAATCTTGGATATTATCCATGTATCGCTTGGCAAGATTTGAACCTTGGTCTCCTCTTTAAATATTGAGGAATCTAACCGGTTGAGCTAATACCACTTGATGGAGGAATTATCTTGTTATTATATGTTGGAGTCTATGATTTCAAAGGAATAATATAATTAAAAACAAATATTAGAATCATATTCAAGCTTGGATTTATATTTTTGCCTCTCTTGTAGAATATTCATAAGCATGGTGTTCATCTTGGGAAGTTGTGGATGTGGAAAACGATATGCCACCCTCTTAGTTATATGATTTATGTATACATGTAAGTTCATTAGTGATAATGCATTTAATATAAATAATATCCATAAATCCATAGTGAAATAGAAATATTCAAAAGTTTAGTTCATGAAATTAAATTTTGATGTGCTTTCAAAGAAAACCTTGGAGGAAGATTATTTTTAGAATAACGAAGGTAAAATTCTCTTTGCCTACTTAGAATCATATGGAACTTCAATAAACAACTATATATATGTTAGGGAATCTAAGGAAACTACTATTGAAATAAATCTCTCACACACACACAATACTAAAACATAACTGAAATAAATGCAATAATAGAATAATACTATGCAAAAAGTAATTACATAATTGAAACAATCTCACAAATAACTCAAAATTGCAGGCTTCTTCAAGGGGGCAACCTCCTTCAATATTTCATTAGCTTGCAAAAAGATACATTAGTATATGGCTTCATGCCTTTTAAAAAGAAAGCTACATGCAATCCTACCTAAAGGCTCAAGAGTTGGATTACATGCAAAATGCCACTTGGCTTACATGCGAAATGCCACTCGAGCTAGAATATTCTACCAAACATCAGTTACAATCTTGATAATAGTTATATGCAATGGCACCATCGATTACAATCTTGATAATGGTTACATGTGATGGCACCACTTGGCTAGGTGCCTTATTTACCACATACATTACGAGAAATTATAAAATAATATGATAATAGAATCCTCCCATGTTGGAAGTGGGTCATTACATAATAATGATAATTACAAATTAATATTAGGATGGGATCCTAACATGTCCTTCCCCTTAAAAAAGTTTTGTCCTCAAATTTGAAGGTGAGGAAACTGGTTCTAAATTTGATGGAGAGGCTCCCTTATAGCATATTATGGCTAGAGTCCACACCACTAAACAAGGACTTCAGTAATGGTGCAATTGCGGAGAGTACAAGTTCGATGATCCAACAACTATTCGGGTTCAAGCAAGATAGAACCTTCTTCATCTAACTTAGAAGTGCATATTAAACCTGTACCTAATTGCCCACCACATTTTTTAGAGAGAAAACATGAAAAATAGGATGAAGCTTGGATGTAGGTGGAAGAGCCAAATTGTAGGCTATAGCACCAACCCACTGTAACACCTGGTAGGGCCCATAGTATTTTATGATAAGTTTCTGGCATCTGCAAAGCTAGAGGTAAAATTGTTTGTATGGCTACAAGCGAAGGAAGACCATATCACCCACATCAAAATTACACTCAGACTGGTGTTGGTCAACCTGTTGGCACATCCAATTCTGGAATGCATCCAAATTCAACTCTAGTTGATGGAGGACATTAGCATGCTGACTAAGAGTAGTGTTGATTGCATGGACCTTGGAGCTACCTGGAATTTATGAGGAAGGCATAGGTGGAGGGCGCCCATAAATTGCCTCAAAAGGGCAAACCTTGGTTGTGGTGTGATAGGAAGTGTTGTACCACCACTCGACCAAGGGAAGCCATTTTACCCAGTGCATAGGATAATTCGAGGTAAACCAACGAAGGCAGGTTTCAAAACATTTATTGATAATAATCATTTTACCATCCGTTTGTGGATGATAAGTTCAAATTATTTTGAGCTGAGTTCCCTACAACTTAAACAATTATTTCTAGAAGTGACTAGTAAAGGTTGGATCACAATCGAACACAATGGAGGAGGGAAGACCATGAAAGCGAAAGATAGAATTAAGGAAAATTTTGGCAATGGTGGATGTTGTATAAGGATGGGATAGGGAACAAAAGTGAGCATATTTTGAAAGTGTCAACTACCATGAAGATAATAAATTTTTCTCTAGACTTAGGTAATCCGTCAATAAAATGCATAGAAATATCCATCCAAATCTAGTCAAAAATGGGTAAGGATTGAAGAGTGCTTGGAGAACACATCGTTTCACCTTTCATCCATTGAAAAGTATCACAAGCTGCCACAAAATATTGAATATCCTTTTTCATACCCTTCCAGAAAAATGCGCTTAAGTCATTCATATGTTTTGAGAAATCCAGAATGGCCACCAAATGGGGTAGCATGCAGTTCTTTCATGAGAAGTTCCTGCAGTGGAGATGTGTGGGAAACAAGGTGTTGGTGGTAACACAAATCTTGGCCATCTCGAGTGTATTCTGGACATGAAGTAGGCTTCATGTGTAGGGAATCAACCAAAGTCTAATTTAGAATCCTAAAGTACCTCTTGGCATAAGGAATTGATCCATTGGGGAACCAATAATGAAATGGTACACATCATACTGAGAACCTCAAATTGATGAGAGAGAGCATTGACCATAACATTCTCCTTTTCCTTCTTATAGGTGATATCATAATCATAGCCCATGAGTTTAGAGATCCATTTTTGTTGTTCATGGGTGGAAACCCATTGCTCCAAAAAGTATTTGAGACTTTGATGGTTTGTTTTAATGGAGAAATGATGCTAGATGAGATACGGTTGCCAATGGGTTACTGCATGCAAAATTACCATCATCTTCTTGTCATAAGTGGATTTTCTCAAATTATGGCTAGAGAGAGCTTTACTAGTGAATGCCAAAGGTCTCCCTTCTTACATCAACACTGCACAAATACCATAACCTGAAGCGTCACTTTTAATGACAAACATTTTAGAGAAATATGGCATGGCCAAAACAGGTGTAGTGGTCATAAAATATTTCAATTCTAGGATAGCCTATTCAATGGGTCCCATCTAAGTAAATGAGTCCTTATTCAACATGGAAGTGAGAGGAGCTACAGTTTTACCATAGTTATAAATAAATTTATGATAATAACCTGTAAGCCCTAAAAGTCCCCTAAGACCTTTTCGAGTGTGAGTTTTTGGCCATTCCTGAAACACATCAATCTTCTTGGGATCAAATTTGATGCCCTCCTTAGTGATAATATTCCACTTTTGTCAATCCAAAAGAACACTTGGAATGCTTAGCATAGAGTTGATGTTGTGCCAACAACTGGAGAGTCTGATTCACATGAATAAGATGCTCTTCCCATTAGCAACTTTATACCAGAATGTCATCAAAAAATACTAGGATGAAAATTTGAAGAAATAGACAAAAAATATTGTTCATAAGGCTTTGGAAAGTGGAAGGGGCATTAGTCAAGCTGAATGACATTACCAAAAACTCATAGTGACCTTCATGAGTACGAAAAGTAGTCTTGGGAATATCCCATCATTGACCTGAATTTGATGGTACCCTGAGTGAAGGTCAAGTTTAGAAAAATAAATAGTCCCATGAAGTTCATGAAGTAATTCATCCACCACTAGAATAGAAAACTTATCCTTTATGGTAATTTTATTGATCTCTCGATAATCGATACACAACCACCAGGACCTGTCTTTCTTGTGCACTAGTAAAATTGGAGAAGAGTAAGGACTGTTGCTTGGTTGAATGACACTGGCTTGTAACAATTCTTGTACTAACTTCTCAATTTCTAACTTAAGAGCATGAGGGTACCAGTACGATCAAATTTTGGGCAGTGCATTTCCAAGTAACAAGGGAATATCATGGTCATGGGAGTGGCAAGGTGGTAATTCTATTGATTCAATGAAAATAGATTTGTGCTTGGTCAAAATAAGTTACAAATATTTAGGAACATCATCCACATCTGAAGGATGAGATTGGATCATAAAAATCTGAGCTATGACACCCCAAGATGATTTTTTAACAACTTCTCCATCTGACTGGAGCTGATAATCTATGAAGGCACTACTTTTAATCCATAGAGAGTGTAAGACTGTCCATTCTATAAAAATTACGTTCAAAGTTTGGCCAAGTGCCATGGGATGACTCCTAATGTGCCCAACCATTGTGCTCCCAACATGATATCATATTCCTCTACTTGAAGTACAAACATATCCTATTTGAGCTCATAATATCCAATATTGACCTTAAAATTACAACATTTACCTTTTCAAGGTAAGGTCCCATCATTAGCTATCATCACCTTAAAGGAATTATAGGAATATACATAAAAATTTACCTATTGGGCAATGTGGGGATCAATAAAATTATGTGTATTACCAGAATCAATCAAGATGGTAAGACACAAACCCTTGAAATACCCCACAAATTTCATGGTTTGGGGAGTAGTAACTCCAACAAGATCATGAATAGAAATCTCAGCCTGTGGTTCATCTTGGTTGTATATCACCATATTGGATGGTTTATCAATTGATTCTATGTCATGATCACTATGGTCACTAGTGTCAGGCTCATTAGCATCTATGAGGAACAAATTATTTTGGGTGCACCTATGCCCATGAGAAAACTTTTCATCACAATTGTAACACAATCCCTGGGTGCATCACACATCCATTTTAGCAGTGGTTAGACGTTTGGGTGTAGCAGTGGTTGCAACATGTTTTTGTTCATTTTGATTTTAGAATCTAGGAGTAAAAGAGGTTTTAGCCTATGGGAATTTAGATATCCGGCTTTGAGCTATAAATTTGGATTCAAAAAATGAGCCAACTTGATAGCCTCCATCATGGATTGTGGTTTGAACATAGTAACCTCAGCTTGGAGATCCTCCCTCAAACCACTAAAAAAACAAATCATAAAGAAAAATTCATTCATTCCCATGGTTTTTTTGGCCAATTTATCAAATTATATTTGATAATATCTAACCATCAAAGTTTGTTTCAACTTTTTCAATTGTCCTGTAAAATCATCATACTCACTAGGGCCAAAGCAAGTGAGTAATTGAGACTCAAATTCTTCCCACGAAGGATTAGGGTGAGTTTTTTGCAACCATTGGTACCACTGCAAAGCTTCAGATTCCAAGTTGAAAGAAGTCATTTGAACTTGGTGCCATATGGGTACATCATGGAGGCTAAATTATTGAGCAACACGACATAAACACCCATCCACATCCTTTCTATTGAACTTAGGAAAGTCTAATTTGGGCATATTCTAGGTAGAATCATGATCACAGAGAAAATGAGTCATATGGTGTCCTTCCTTTACCTCTATTATAATATGAGTGTGTTCAGTATGGTGCTCAGTCTTGGTAGGACAACTGGCCAATTTGGACTCAACTTCTGCAAGTTTTTCTTCTAGGACAATTGGCCAATTTGGACTCAACTTCTGCAAGTTTTTCTTCTAGGTAGTCCCTAGAGTTAGTATGATCAGTTCTAAGATTTTGAAGCTCTATCATCATATCTTGACTTGATTGTTTCATGTCAGCAAGGGTGCTTTCAAATTTTACAATCGTTGAGGTGATAAAATATACCTCTTTCTATTGTCCTTGAGTTCCACTAGCCATTTTGGATACTCTTGAACTTCTGTAACTGAATTACTAAAAATAGAAGTGTGGGTTTTAGGGGTTACTATTTTTAGTAAGGAGGCCCAAAAAGTGCTTGGGTGTGATATATCAAAATGATAAGTGCAATGAGTTGAACACAATGGGCTAGAACTCAAAAAAATTGTTTTCAGGATCAATTTTTGTATTTTTGGAATATTTGGCCAAAGAGGAGTCGTGGCAAATGATAAATTTGAGGAATTTTGAGAAAAAATGGAGCTAAGACTCGAAAATTTCATGAGAGGTGTAGGAGGGGATAACTAAGATAACAAAACAAATTTGAGGATTTTTGGGGGTGTCTAGGGATTTTTATGATTTTTCCCCCATCTTTTGTTTTAAAATTACTCAAAATAGAGTAAAGATAAAACCATTATAACTTCTTCATTATAGCTCCGATTTGCATGATTTTTGATTTTTTGAGTGCAAAATCAAAAAGTAGAAAAATACTCTTTTTTGGGGGGGCTACAATTCAAAGTTAGAAATTGGATCAAATGACTCTGATTTGTGCATTCTTTCAAATGAAAATTTTAATAGAATCAGGGTATACTAGGTAGAGGAGTATGTAACACCCATAGGCCCTCTGTTATACTGTAATGATGAACAATAGTGCTCATACCAATATTTTAGGCCACTACTCAAGGAGGATTCCACACATACCCTTGAGCACACTATTTGCCTCTCTGACAGTACGATAGGGTAATCATTCGAGATGCTATGTCTCGTGGACTATGGATGATACAAGGCCAAAAATCTTCCTACTAGATAAAATTTTGTTCACCCTAGAATGGTCTCTCGATACACCCAAATATGCATGGGAGATTAATTCCATGTACGAGTGTTGTCTAAGGCATGGGTATTGGAGCCTGATCATCCCTCACTTCACTAGACACTTTATGGGCTATCTAGATTAGCCAATAACGACATCTCCTTCATGATATTTTAAAACCCCTAGTACAGGGTTTCTAGCCTACTCAACTACAAAAAAAGATTATATTTTTTTGGGTTTTTTGCAAATTTTTGTTTTTTGGCTTTTGAATAAAGGAAAACAGAATGAAAACACATAGGAAAATTATACCTTAACAAGTGAAAATGGCTAAGCAAAAATTATCACAATCACAACAAAAATTGACCCTGAAAAGTGCTCTGATACCACTTGTAAGGAACCTACTATTGAAATAAAGCTCTCACACACACAATACTAAAAGATAACTAAAATACATGCAATAAAAGAATAACACTATGCAGAAAGTAATTGTAGAATTGAAACAATATCACAAATAACTTAGAATTGCAGGCCTCTTCGAGGGGGCAACCTCCTTCAATATTTCATTAGCTTGCAAAAAGATACATTAATATATGACTTCATGCATTTTAAAGAGAAAGCTACATGCAATCCTACCTAAAGTCTCAAGAGTTGGCTTACATGCAAAATGCCACTTGGCTTACATGCAAAATACCACTTGAGCTAGAATCTTCTACCAAACATTGGTTATAATCTTGATAACAATTATATGCAATGGTACCATCGATTAAAATCTTGATAATGATTACATACGATTGCACCACTTGGATAGGTACCTTATTTGCCTCATACATTACAAGAAAATACAAAATAACATGATAATAGAATCCCCCCACATTGGAAGTGGGTCATTACATAATAATGATAATTACAAAGTAACATTAGGATGGGATATCCTAACAGGGAACTTATTACATTTTAATTGGTTTTATGAGAATGAAATGGGACCCACCTACATCGTGACCACATATTGGTATTAAAAAAACATATAGAAAATTATGCATATATTATTTTACAAGATTTGAACTTGGGTCTCCTTGAAAGTTGAAGTATTTAACCGATTGAGCTCATCCAATTTGATTATAGGGATCAAGATTTTTTTTGGGTAGACAAAAAAGGGGTTGTATGCGGGTCCCCCACCCTTGAAAAATCACAATTCTCTCATTTAAAGCTTTAGATTTTATAAGAAAATTCAATTCTCATCTCAATTGAGTTGCAATAGCTAAAAACCTTCATCTTTTATCATGAATAGTTTGAATTCTTAATGTTTGTTTTTGGATATTCTTCAATTTTATTTATAAATACAAATATTCCATAATTTAGCATCCTTCTTAACATTTTCCTATAATAACCTTCATAATACAAAAACTCCTCCTTTACTATCTACTCACTACATCTTAGTAGAGTAATACTTCCAAAACTTTGAGTTATCATAGTCTACTTTACCAGATCTAGACTATTGGTTTCCTTCCTGAAGCATAAGTGCAACCACAAGAACTAGAATAAATAGTTTAACAATCTTAAAAAGTTGAAAGTTTCAATCCGGACTCAAACCCATAATCCACCAACAATCAACAACTCAAAAAATCTATTCAGTCTTGAAGTTCATTTGGTGTCATCTTCTTCTATTTTAGCATACAAAACTCATAATTGCTTCACAAAATTATACTATGCTTTACCAAATATATGATGTTAGTTTTCTCTAATGCATTGATCTATAAATGGATTCCTTAAAATATTTTGTAGTCCTTTGAAACATTATTTTGAATTTGCTCCTTTCAATTTTTTCTTGTCAACTTCAATTAAACTTACTACTTCTAACCATAGAAAAGAGAATTTAACTTTATGATCCTTTATTAAAACCCCTCTATTGGATAGTCTATCTACACATTTGTTCCCTTCCCTTAACATATGTGTAAACCTAATTTCTTCAAACCCTATATTTCTACAATGATCTCTTCTATGTTCTAGGAAGTCTTTGCTTTATATTTCCATCCATACTCTTCCATTTTATTTGTCTATATACTTTTAATCCTTCCCAAGATTCAAATTTATTATTTGTCTTAAATCCACTATTGAAAGCATAATGTGATAAAATCTCACCCCTATTATTTCTAATTATTCCTCCTCCTGTTGGTCTTAGCTTTTCTTTAGATGCTTTATTAAAATTTAATTTTATCAACTCCACTTCTGGTGGTTTCCACTTTATATTCCTTACCTCCCTTTTGTTTATATGATATCCAATATCATAATTCCATTTGATGACTTGAATCCATATATCAAGGCTCTTGGCTTCAATATTAAGGATTGTGTGAGTTGATAGGGTTGGTTTAAACTTCTCTATGGCTAAAAAAATCTTTCTTTTCATTACCTCTAAGTTGCTTTCCTTTCCTTTAAATATTCTTCTATTCATTTATAGCACTACAATCCAAAGTATTGTATATTTTTATGGATCCTATATTGTTTATAATGCCTCACTTTTAAAAGTGCTCCGTCATTGCTTTAACCATTCTTCAAATATGCCATTCATCAACATGCATTTACCAAACATATTAAGAATTCATTACCATAGTTCATAGACTATTGAGCAATGTCCCAAGATATGGTCTATACCCTCCTCCTTTTACATAGAACATATTGTGAGGGTTCATGAAACCATTTTTTATCAGGTTATCCTAAGATAAACTTTTCCCATGACCTACTAGCAATACAAACATTTTGATTTTTGGAATACTTGGGCTATCCCAAATATCTCTACATATTATTGTGTTATTCCTATTTTGTTCATGCTTTACATTATGTTTGCTCCTTAACGTGTATTCTCTTGAGCTACTCAACTTCCAATTAGCTTATCCTCATCTTCCCTTGAAATAATCATTGTTGTTATCTTTTTGCTTAACTACCTTTAGTAGCAATATTCAATATACTTATAAAAAAAATTTATTTCCATTTGTATCTTCCTTCATAATTCTTGTACATAATATTTGAAACCCTATCACAATATTTATTTTGAAGTAATCTCATCCATAGTTTCAAAATTGGATCTAGTTTGAGTGATTTTTTTATCAAACCAAGTATCCATCCAAATATAATTTTTTTCTCTAGTTCCCACCACCCATCCTTTTGATCACTAGATCGATCAAATTTTAAATCATTCCATAGTGCAAAATCAACTAATAGTGAGGATGCAATAAACATTAAGCCTGGGTCATTACGTTCAATGTACTTAGAAGAATTATTTCCCATTGTCTTTAACTCTCTTTGTACAATCTCCAAATTACTTTTTTCCTTAGATTTAAGTTTGCATCCATAAGAAATTAAACTGAAATTCCCCCTAGTTTTATCATCACACACCTTACTCATTTTCATCATTGTAAATCTCCTTTTATCATGTAATCCTGACCATAAATCACATAATATAGATTAAAATTTTTTCTATCAATTTTGGTACAATATACAAGGACATATAATATGTTGGAATGGCCTATAATACTGATTTAATTAGTTGCACTCTTCCTGCTAACATCAACCATATACCTTTCCATGATGGTAGTTTATTCTAAACTTTACTTATAACTAGATTCCACAATTGCATCCTCATTCTTCCCTTAGATAAGGGCATCCCTAAATATGTTGCTGGAAAATTTACCTCCTCCATTTGAAGTAACCTACATATCCCTGCTTTGATTGGAGTGTTTAGGAAATAATTTTTTGGATTTTTTCTTATTACCTTTTTGCCTTGACACTCTTTCATATTCCTTTAATGTTTTTTTTTTTTAAATAAGATATGTGTGGTTCTATTGGTGGCCACTCCCATTATAAAAACAAAATATTACATTGCTTTCAATACATTTCTAACAAGTTCATTGAAGCACATCCAAATCTACCTTTCTATCAAAGATATTCTTTTTTTTGTTGGAGACTATCAAAGATATTCTTCATTTACCTTTCTATCAAAGATATTATCCATCTTCCTCAAACTGCTAAGTTTTCACAATCAATTCCTTTTATATCAGATGCCTTCTAAAATTTGAATTCTATCAAGATGAAATTCAACACTGCAAATGGTTAAATAATTTGCTTCCCAACTTCTATATCTATAAATATCTATTCTATAACAACCTCACAATTTCTTAATACTTTTTTTAGGGTTCTTATTCATTTCCCTAATATTCCAATATATTATTTTCATTGTTATTTTTTATTTTTATTTGTGGGTTTAGCCCCAATTCTTGTTAGCACTTGTGATATTTGATTTTGTTTTCCCATATCAATATCCCTTTGGTTTTTTTTTTCTCTTTGTTTTTTCTTCTTGGGTTTTTCTCTCTTTTTTCATTCCCAACAATACTTTCATCTTCATAAAACTATTCAATCTTCTTACATTGATCATAGTAAAACTTATCATCTTTAGGTTTACCTTGTTTTTGAAAGATTTGAAGTGCAAGGAAGAACGTCCAAAGCACAATCTTCTTTATGTTGCCCTAGAAACCTTAAAGTGCAAGGATGATCTTCTGTAGCAATTACCTTCTTATTCTACTCAAAAAACCCAAATTATTATGGTTTTTCTCCATCCTCATTTATTTATTATGTTGCTCTTCATACCTTAAAGTGCAAGGGATAACATCTTCATCCCTTTCACTCTTATTATTTGTATAAAGATTCTATACTACTTGAGGAAAATGAAGATGATTTACCTAGAATAAACTTGACCTCTTTTTCTATCTTTATTTTAGGATTTCTCTCCTTATCTTCTTTTGCACCTTTAATTCCTTCTGAACTTGCTAAATGATACTATATATAGGCTTTCTTTTCCTCTTCTTTTAGAGTGGAATATCCTTGATTTGATCTAGCTTCTATTACTGTATGATTTCTTTGCTTCATATTTAAGTTTATCTCATGGCTATAATTTTTTATCTCTTTCTTCATAATTTTCATTTTGCAAACTCTTGCCATGTGTCCAATATCATAACAAATATGGTAATGAAATGCGATATTTTCATAATCTACTTGTTGATCCCATTCTCTTGGTTCAGATTTAATCTTAATGGATTGCGACAATATTTTGAAATATCAATATCAACACATATTAGAGTATATATAGAATTACTTTATTCCTTAGTAGATAGTACTTATTTAATGAATTCCCCTAGGTTATTTCCAATATTCTTCAAAACATTCTTATTTATAAGTTGATATGGAAGTCCAAAAAGCCTAACCCATACTAGAAGCTTCATAATAGTTTTTGTTTCAACATAATTTTTTTCATTCCATGGTATAAAATAAAGTGCATCTCTTCCACTAAACCTTGGGCTATCAACTATTATTTTATCCCTTATTTCTAAACTAGAAAAGATGATGAGGAAAAAAACTTTAGGAATAAAAGTCACATAATAATTTGAATTTAATCCCCATTTCCACTTGATCAAAGTTCTAATCTCTAAAAACCTAGCCATGATCTATGGAACTTACATATTAACCCTATACTTTTAAGAGCCATTATATCATGCTCAATAATCTCATCCTTGATAACTACTTCTAGTGTAACATCTACTACTTGGATCGAAATTGTCATGTATTCTCTCTTCTGATTATCTCCAACTTGGGCCTCCATACTTCCAACTAGGTCATCCTAAATTCCCATTAAGGCTTTCAAATATGACTTTCCTTCCATACTAGTTAATGGGGCTCGCTCTTGGCTTGCACTCCCTCTTGGCTCACATTTACTCTTGGCTTGCACTTGCTTCTAGCTTGATGGTTTTTGAAGCCTTATACTACCACATAATATCATAGGTTATATCTCTTAGGACCCAATAAAAATTAGTCGCAATATAAATATCAAGATAATAATATGAGTAAAATAATATGAGAAAATTAATTTGTATATTAAGGCTTATAATAAATCAAATAACATTCAATAATATACAAAAATATGAATGCAAATATCTTGAATCGTTCATGTACTATACATGAAGAGCAACTTACCATATTCATTGCTTAAAATATATACAAGCTTTATTACTCCTCTACTTCTTACAATTTGATAACGATCTCTATGATATTTTCTCTATATGTCACTATGGAGCATCACCTCCATAACATATTCATAGTAATATGGCTCTTCAAGTACTAGACTATTTCTCTCCATATGCCAAGTCTCATGACTCTTGGCTTGACTACTTGCCACTTGCATACTTGATGAACACTTGACTCTATAATACATGCACACCTTTACATGAATCTTACACTTCTATAACTTGCACACCTAATCTAAGATACTTGTGCACATCTTTACTTTATATATTTGCACTCTTGTATATAAGACACTTGTGCACATTTACTTAACCTACACTTTCATACTAACTCAAATGACACTTGTGTATTTCCTGCACATTACAACTTTACATGACACTTGTGCATTTCCTACACATTCACACTTACATAAAGAGTAAATATAAATCGCTCCCTAAGTATAGACTCAACTCTAATTTACTATTTATAAATTTACCAGTAAGGTAACATAAGGGTGCATTAGCATGTACAAAATAATGTGATATACGCCAACACCCCCTTATATTACATTATTTGGTTATTGAATATTTTAGTCTCCAATCTTGGTCTTTGTCTTTGTCTTCAATCATAAAGTGACCTTGTATTGAACCTTTGCTTGAGATTTATCTTCAGTATTTGGTTCTAACTTTGGCATTGTTGCTGGTACAAATTTTCTTTTGAATTGATTCCTACAAAAGTTCATACTCTTTCTTTGACCACATCTGAAATTAAAATAACTTTTCTAAAGAAATCCATTTAGTGTTATCCTTGCAATAATTTCTTCCATCATATGTCATTTGTGCATGTTTATCCATTCATGATTCATATTATCATTTTATTTGTACCAACAATATCTTTGAGAGTGATTGGTACCTCCAAAAATTTTACAACAATAAAAATTCTAACATCTTTCTATCTTGTGTCCATGCCTACCATTATATATATATATATATATATATATATATATATATATATATATATATATATATCTTATTGTTTAAAGTCTTCATTATTTTGTCTTACAATATTACAATGTTCTTTATCACATACACTATTTGCACACTCTTTGTCTTCATGAACCATGTTCAAATTCTTTGTATCACATGCAATATTTACTCTAGGAATAAGTTCTTTTATTTTTGTCATGAATTCCAAATCACAAGTATCACAACTTGCATCACAATTATCTTTTGTATTTTTATGGAGATCACTAGTTTCACAACATGCGTCAGTCATAATTGGTTTTAATTATATGGTATCACAACATTCATTCATTGTCATAGGCCTTAAATTATTTGTATCACAACAATCTTTCATTATTTTCTCCCTTAATTCTTCAACATTTCCTTGTTTTCTTATTTTGAAAACATTCAAAGTGATTATTCCCTTCTATATTGTTTTCCAAATACTAACAAGTACAATAACAAAATTTTCATAACAATCATTAGCATCATTAAGAATAATTTGTATGTATTGTTGAAGTATTAAAAATTATCCCTTTTTGCTTCTTCAAGAATAGATTGTAAATATTCCGTCACTTCGTTTGACACATTTTTCATCTTCAGTAGCTTCTTGAGAGAAAACTTGTAAAAGATTTTGATTGTCTTTCTTTATTTTAATTTTAATTTTTTATTTGTGGAAAACATCCCAAAAGGGATGCCACTTTCGGGTAAGACCCAAGGAGGCAGGGGTATCCATTCCGCCAAAAACGCCCAGGATTCGGACCTGGCCTACCACCTTTGACATACTCAAGGAGCAAACAAACACACAAAACCAATTTAAAAATAAGTAAATAACAACAAAAATAATAAAATAAAATAAAAAACATGCTCCTTGAGTGTGTCAAAAAAAAAATCACAACCAAACACGCACAATAAGATAAAATAAACCACAACACAAACCACATAGAAAAACACAAGAACCACATAACAAAACACAAACAAGACAAAAACAACAAAACACTACAAAGACATAACATAAAAAAAAACACAACCAAAACCAAAAAAATTAAATTAAAATAAAATAAAAATAAAAATAAAAAACAACCAACAATATACAATAAAAAAAAACAAAAAACATAGAAAACACTCACACATAAAAATATGAATTAACACAAACAAAGAGAAACCCAAGAACAAGAACGAAAAAAACACAAGAACGAAAAAAACACAGAACAATAACAAAAAACATAAAAAAAAACACAAAACAACAAAAACACATGAACAACAAAAAACAACACAAAGAACACAAAAACAAAACAAAACAAAAGAACCCACCCACCTTAAAAAACTAAAAAAAAAAAAAAAAATTGAACATAACAATGACCTATCTAGACCAGAAGACTAATAAGGCAAGAATCAACAGAGGAAACAAAATAAAGAATAGAATGAGCTAGGGAACTAAAAAAAACTGAATGAACCAAAGAGAAGCAAAAAAAAAAAGGAAGAAACTAGGTACCTTCAGAATTGGAGCCATCCAAAGAAATGATAGAAAGAAGAGCTTCCCTAATTTGAGAAGCCCACCATATAGGAGGATGGCCATAACAAGTAAGATCACCTTTATCCAAAGCCTAATTAGCTAAAGCATCAACACTCTTGTTTTGATCTATGAACACATGATTGTAATCAACTTTCAAAAATCCCATCTGGATTAATTGAATCTTCTCAATAATTATTTTTATTCTCCAATCCACCTTATGATTCTTAGAAGGAGTCTTCAAGAGATTAATCATAAGTTGAGAGTCAGACTCAACTAACACATTTTCCCATCCAACCTTAGTAGCCTCCTGAAGGCCTCTAAGGATACCATACCCCTCAACAAGGTTATTGGAAAGAATACCCAAATTCTCAACAAAAGTAAAAACCAGGGAGCCATCTGAAAGTCTACCAATTCCTCCCACATTGGATTTTCCAGGGTTCCCTCTAGAGGCTCCATCAATATTGACTTTTCCAAAATCCTTAGGAGGAGGTTGCCAATTTCTAGTCCTATCCATCTTACTAATACTCACATTCCCTTTAAGTTGGTTGCCCTTAGAAGATTTAATCTTCAATATTTGCATCACTTGATCCCATATTTGGTGGGAGTTTTGGAGGTGATTAAGGAGTTGATGGACTAATTCAACTAAGTTGGCTATGGTCTTTTGCCAAATATAGTGAATATCCTTCCTATCTTGATTAAAAATTTGGTTGTTCCTTTCATTCCAAATATTCCAAAGAAGAAT
The DNA here is from genome assembly GCA_028583015.1 of Wollemia nobilis. Lineage (NCBI taxonomy): Eukaryota > Viridiplantae > Streptophyta > Pinopsida > Araucariales > Araucariaceae > Wollemia > Wollemia nobilis. The sequence continues at coordinate 517,741 of JAQPPZ010017097.1, read as the reverse complement.
GGTAGAACCCATCCAAACTAACTGCCTAATAAAATGATCAACACCTTCTTGATTAGGCCAATCCCTCCAAAGCTATTCAAAAGTAAAAAAATTGGACCACTGTAAGCCAAGTAAAGTGGCCATTCTCCTCCATAGCTCAGAGGCTAAAGTACACTCAATAAAAATATGGTTGAGAGTTTCTACATTCTCTTCACACATTTCACATCTAAAAGGGCCATGAAAACCACGCTTCATAAGTTGCTCACTAGTAAGCACCCTACGATGCAATAAAAGCCAATTAAAGAACCTCACCTTAGGCCAGAGCTTTTGAGCCCACAATCGAGAAAAGATGTCAGAAGAATGGTCGGGATTATTATGGCATAAGGTCAAATAACCTTGAGCAACTGAATACTCACCCTTAGTAGTGTTGTTCCATCCAAAACAATATTTTTCATGGGACCAAGAGAGGGATCTCATATGAAGGATGCCTTGGATATCTTATCTTTGTCTTTCTGGGATTTGAATAGGTCAATCCTCAATAGGGATCCAATATCTACCAACTTTTGAATTACCAGTATGGTACCGATAGTAATTAGCCACCTTTATCCAATTAGCTCGATGAAGTTCCTCCATCCAATGCCTCCAATCGAGAAACTGAGTTATCAAAGGTTTGTGACCATCCCAAGAATCTGTCCAAAAATTTACCTGTTGACCATTATGAATGATCCAAAATAATTTTTTCTTTATCAAATCCTCACCGGTCTTAAGAACTGCTAAAATGGGAGAACCTTTGGTAGGAAGTTGATAGCGAACAAGGTCTTCAGGACTTTTGTTCTCAACATATTTAGCACGAATATTATTGGTCCAAAGAGCATTGGGGTTATGCAACATCCTCAAATATAATTTAGCATCTAAAGCTTTGTTGTTATTAATAGAAGACCAGAATCCTAACCCCCCTTCACTCTTAGGAAGACATAAAGTATCCCATTTCACCAAGGCCCATTTTATTTTCTCCTTAGTACCACTCCAAAGGAAATGATGACTGATTTGATCCAATTATAGAAGAATAGCCTTTGGGATATTAAAAATAGAAGAAACATAAATAGGAATAGCTTTAAGGACTGATTTTACCAAGGTGATTCTACCCCTAGAAGAAAGCCACCTGTTGGTCCACTTTCCAATTTTCTTCTTGACTTTGTCCAACAACCAATTCCAATCTTTATTTTTCTGCATTTGAATATTTATGGGAATACCTAAATAAGTGATTGGAAGGGAGGTCTTCTTATATCTTAATTTATCCAAGACCATGGATTCCTGTCTAATAGAGCAGTGAAAGAAAATAAATTTAGATTTATCTTCATTGATCAACTGCCCAATAGCCTTAGAAAAATAGCTAATGATTTGCTTAATATTAGAAGCTTCCTTAATTGTAGCTTTTCCTAAAAGAGTAGAGTCATCCACAAATTGAAGATGAGAGATAGGTCTAGCTCCATGAGTAATGTTAACTCCCTCAAGGGTTTTGTTTTCCCTCTTTTTGGTTATAGTCCTACCCAAGCATTCAACAAGAATGATGAATAAATAAGGGGATATCGGGTCACCTTGCCTAATACCTCTAGAAGTTGGGAATGACTGAGAAGGTCTGCCATTGATAAGAACTAAGTAGGAAACTAAAGAGATACATCCCATAATCCAATCCATCCAATCCTTAGAGAAACCAAATTGCCTCAAAACTTTGATAAGGAAGTGCCAATCCACTCTGTCATAAGCTTTGGATAAGTCTAACCGAATGAACATGGAAGGCAATTTTTGCATATCCATGGAATGGATGGCTTCCTGAGAAAGAACTATCTCATCTACTATTTGACGTCCTTCCACATAACCCCCTTGCTCTGGGGAAATAATCTTATGCAAAAGAGGCTTCAACATTTCTACCATTATTTTAGTAATGATTTTGAGAAGAACATTACATAAAGCAATAGGTCTAAAAGCTGAGATATGATCAACCTCTTGAGCTTTTGGAACAAGAGTAATATAATTTTTATTGATAACCTTCAAAATTTCTTTGGCTTTCCTGGCTTCTTCCACCACCTCTAATAAATCAACATGAAGGATATCCCAAAACTCTTGGTAGAACTCAATGGGAAAACCATCAGGACTTGGGGTTTTCCCTTTTTGCATTTTAAAAACTACTTGTTGAAGCTCATTGATAGTAACAAGAGCAGTCAAAATAGAGTTCTCCTCATAAGTGATAAGAGAAGGGATTGCTTGAAGAACATTTTGTTGTGAAGTTGAGTCAAGAGGAGTAGCAACAAAAATATTGGAAAAGTAATCAACAACAATAGAGTTCATGCCATCCCAAGTATAAACAACATCTCCATAATATTATTTTAAGGAAGAAATAAAGTTGTGAGATCTTCGAGCTAGAAGAGATTTGTGGAAGAAATTTGTGTTTCGATCTCCTTCTTTGAGCCATTGAATTCTAGATTTTTGCTTCCAGAAGATTTCTTCTTTTTTTCCCATTCCTCTAACTGAGTTGTGAGTTTAATTTCATCTGCACTTCTCTTCTCTATGAGGCCATCTAAATGGATTTTATTATTCAAATTTTCAATATGAGCAATAAATTCATGTTTTTTTTATGAACATCCCCAAACTCTTTCCAGTTCCAAGTCTTGATTTTGGATTTAATGTATTGCAATCTTTTGGCAAAACAGAACATCTTAGTCCCATGCCTAGGTTTACCTTCCTTCCACCATTGTTGCACATGAGGTCTAAAGGAAATGTCTCTAAGCCACATTAATCGAAAACAAAATGGAGAGAAACTCACATTGGTTTTCCACATTTCCACCATGACTGGCCAATGATCCGAACCAACATTATTAAGAGTCTTCACTTTAGGAATGTGACCATGGATTAAGAAATTTTCAGAGAGCAAAATCCTATCCAATATCTCCATTATACAAGCTAAGCCTTGCCTTCTGTTAGACCAAGTCATAAGGCCATTATCTGGTTGGATATCCATAAGATGGAGGTTTGCAATATATTCGCTCACGAGGTCAGTGCTTTTGTCCAAATTTCTATTTCCCCCCTTTTTCTCATCCAAAGAGAGGATGGTATTGAAATCTCCTCCGATCAAGATCCAAGCTTCAAGAAAATGAGAGATAATATGAGTAATATCCTTCCACTGTCTTCTTTTTTCCTCCAAGGAAGTCAGAGCATAAACAATAATGCAAAACATAATCTGGTTGGAATGTCTACTTTGAATAGCTATAGCCAACAAAACCCAACTGCCAACCATATGGTGAATAACTACCTCTTTTGGGTTCCAAAGACAAGCAATGCCACCAGAAGTCCCTTGGGAACTGAGGGAAACCACTTTTCCAGTTGGACAAATTTTACTGGCAATTGAGTCCATATCTTCCATTGACATCTTTGTTTCTTGAAGGAAAACAAGATGTGGATGATTTATCTAAATCATTCTTCTAATTTCATTTTGTTTTGAAAGACTCCCTTTGAGTCCTCTAATATTCCAAGTGATGATCTTCATTAATACCAGGGCTAAAAAAGTTGGGAAGGGCATTAATCTTACCTTCCTCTACAATATTTTCACCTTCTTTTACCATATGATATTGATTGGTCTTGCGACCTGCTTTTTGATTAGAATCCATCTTCAATTTTTTTTCCCTATTTCTTGACTTATTTCAATTGAATCTGAGATGGCTTCTAACCTTGAAGAATGGTTGTACACAACCAAAATTTTACTAGATGGTTCAATGGAGTCTATATTGGGACCCGCATTATTTGAAGTTTTGACATTTGAAAGATTGTTTTTCTTGAGTAAATTTTCTCCCTTTTTTTTTCTATTGAAAACCTTTGATTTGTTGGTTTGTCTCTGAGTTCTTCCCTTCATATTTAAATTGTGTTTCTAATATTTCAGTTTTCATTATTTTCTCTTCCTCACTTGGGACATCATTTGTGGAAAGGATTTCAAACATATTAGTAGATGACTTTGATTGATCCTTCATAACTGGTTTTTTTTTAGTGTTCTTCTTCTTAGGTATTTGGAAACTTGTTGAGTTTATATCTTCTTTCTTTTGATCAAGAATTTTATTTGGGCAAGCAACTGGCCAAATGACCATATTCATGGCAAATTCTACAACGAAAAGGAATGTTCTCATAGTCCACTACTTGCTCCCAAGTGTCTTCCCCAAATTGTAATGTGATCTTTTTAGGTAGGGGTTTGTCAAAATCCATTAAAACACAAATTTGAGCATAAATAATATGTTCAAAATTTTGAGTACAATCAATAGTCATCATAAAAGTTCCTAAAGAGTTTCCAATTGAAGAAAAAATAGTAGGATTCCAAAATTCAATAGGGAGGCCAAAGAGTCTAACCCACACGGGAGCTATAGAAGGCATCTCTTCTTTGAATTTAAATTTAGTATGCCAGGGCTTCATGAAAAGCCCTGCCCTTCCAAAAAACCAAGGACCCCCTTGAAAGTTTTTCTCTCTATCTTCATTATTAGCAATTAAAACAACAAAATAACCATTTGGATAAATAGAGATTTGTAACTCACCTTTACTTTTGCAGCACTGACCTTGAAAGCAGATAGACTTGGACGAAAACCCATGAACCGACAAATTAGTCCTCTTTTTTTCCAAATATTCAATGCCAGTCTGAATGTTACCCATATCAAGCTTAACAATAGGAGTTCCATCAGCTACTTTAAGACATCCTGACTCTATTTTCCTGGGATCAATATTAGGCATTCTTAGAGGTTTATGGGAATCCCTAAGATTGATATTAGCATTGGGTTGAGGTTGTCCACCACGAAGGGCATCCCTAAAATTCATTTTTGGGACCGAGTCTTCAAAATTCTTACCCTTGACAGGGGTTTTCATAGTAGAATTATTTTGTGGGTGCACCTTGTTGGTCCGAATTTCATACACACCCTGTGAAGAATGAGCAGGAAACTCTGATAACACTTATACCGAGGTAATCCCCACTCACTTTAGGATCTAGCTGGTTATCCAAGGTGCGAGTTACAGAGTTGGGTCGAATGTCTATTCACTCTTTTCCGCTTCTGGAATAGATTTCAATATGGACTGTCTGTTACCTTACAGGGGGTTCTCTAAACTTGTTCAGTAGTTGTTAATTCTTGATCATCAGATTTAAAAATGATTCTTGATATAGCTCTCATGGGTCAGCAGATTCAAATAAAAGACAAATAAAGAAAGTAAAAATGGATCATTTCACCGAAAACAAAGAGAGGGTAGGGTAGGGCAGAAAGAGAAGTTCATCAGACTTTAAACTGTAAAACTTAAACTGTCAATTTTATCTATGCTACTAGCTTCACAACAGAACAAATCCAAGAAGAAAGTGTCCAGATTTCTAAGATCACTTTCAACTAGGAGCACAAGGCAAAGTGAAACAGATCTAGCAAAAAATTATAAGTCCAAGGGCAGCTGGTTAAAACTGGTATCTTTCACCGACAGCCTAGCTCACACAGTGAAGACAGAGCAATTAGAACAAACTTAACCTCAAATCTGTAATTTCCTCTAGCAGACAATGGAACAACTGAAGCCTAACAGCATATTTAAACTTGATAATGGCAGATTTACAGCATATATCTAACAAACTTAAATGGAACGGATAACATAAGAAGATACACTTATCACAGATCTGTAAAATATTAGGCTCTTGGCCATGCTACTACAGAAAACAGCAAAAGCACATCGACTCCCAGTCCAAAAAACAAAGGATTTCACAAAATTTGAAAGAAATTGCTTATAAGCCTTTTATTTCTAAGTCTCCGCCTCTCGCAATTACATTGAGAAGTATTTATAGACTCAGGACAGACCCTGATCTTTTCAAAAATATCTTCTTCTCTAATTGCAAATCTTATCATCTTAAACCCTAGGACCGGGTTTTACAATAAAAGCCACTTAAAACAAAGCTATGGATAGAACTTAACCATTATGTAAATTTGTTCAGTTAGCTGCCATAAATGGAGAAGATAGAGTTGAATGCCACTTGCATTCATTCACAACTACAAATGAATGCTCTCATCAATTCTTGTTGGTGAGCCGGATGAGTCACCACTTCTCCATCAATTTGATCCGCAGACCCATCCCTGAGTTGAAATTGTCTTCATGCTATTAATTCTGTCATAAATTTGCCATTGAATGCTTTTACCGGCCTCTTCTCCTCTAGCATGGCGGTGTTTGATTAAATCTGCACTTTAACTTTGCCTTTATGGTATTTTTCAGTTGTCCCGTAAGTGCCAGATGGATTCCTGCATGAAAGACAAAAGATTAATTAGCTCTTTAATAAAACATAAAATCAAAGATTAAAGGATAAAACAGATTAAAATCCTGAATTTAAACTTGCATGTCGACCTCTGCTTGTCTGCCTCATGCTTTGACACGTGTCGCTATCCCAGGATGCCTTCTGTTTACAGCTGGAATGCACTTCTGGCCCTTTGGGGAACTTTCTCTCTCCTATCGCGATTTCGCGACATGTCGCGAAATCGCGACGTCCCTAGCTCATTGAAAACTTCTTCCTCGCAGGCCGCGAAAATGTGACATGTCACGATTTCGCGGCATGTCGCGAAATCGCGACCTTCCCTGGCGACCGCACAGGCTTCTTCAAGCATGTCGCGATTTCGCGACATGCTTCTTCCTTAAGCTTCTTCCTTTGGTTTCACTTTCACAAAAGGGGGTAGCGCATCGCTGCAAATCTTACCTCTTAGAAAACGTGCAGCGAGTCACTGAAAATTTTACACTTTGGACTCTTTGAAACTATCGCTCCACGATTTTGAGGCGTGCAGTGCATCGATGCACTTTTGGTTTGTCGAGCCTCATCCCAAAAATAGTAGCGAATCGCTACAGCTCTTACTTTGCTCCATTTTATATTCAATGCCCCACGCCTTTGCAACTTTGGAACTTGCAGCGCATCGCTGTAACTTCCTCTTTAGACCCCCTTCTCAACGAGTGTGTAGCGAATCGCTGCACTTTCATTTCGGACTCTCTTCTTCGTTAACAGCCGCGATTCTGAGACGTGCAACGCATCGCTGCATCTTTTTGGGTTAAGTCGTCGACTGAGCTTCTGGTCATGATTCGCTGACATTTTCTACTGTTCCTCCTTTGCTTCCTCGAAATCACGACGGTTCCGCCAAAGCTGCATGTGTTGACCGCGTTGACCGCGATTTCGTGACGTGTCAGCGAATCGCTGCAACTTTTGGACTTAGCCACTTTTCTCCTTTTCTCAGCGAAAATGCGACATGTCGCGATATCACGACATGTCGCCAAATCGCGCCCCTCCGTACAACTTTCTTCTCTCTCCTCCGACCGACAGCGATTTTGCGACACTTTCCAAAAATAGAAATGTCGCGATATCGCGACACTTCCAAAAATGGAAAGTGTCGCGATTTCGCTACACATTTGCGACTTAGCCGATTTTCTATTTTTTTGTCGTGATTTCATGACATTTCCATAAATGGAAGTGTCGCGATTTCGTGACATTACTAAAAGGGAAAGTTTTGATTTTCATGTATTTATTTGACTGCTTTCTGGATTTTCTTTGTATCGGTGCAAGGTTTGGCTTAAGCATGAATGATTTCTAGCATGTAAAAGTTAAACTTGTGATAATCAAAGCTAGAATGCAAGAAAAACACAACTTTTAAAAAGGAGGTAAGCAAGATCTGGATTTAAAACTAAGAAACATCTAGAGGGTCCTTGCTGCAAAATGGTATTTCAAAGTTTTCAAGAGGATGAAATTGATTTTTTTTTAGTGGGGGTGTGTTGCTTCTCAACAAATGGCGATATCTTCGAGTAAAATAGTAGCACTATTTTAGAACCCAAGACTCTGGTTTCAAAACAAAAAGACCATGCATCATGCCTTGCCACATATATTCTTCGCAATAAATTGACTGTTAACTGCTAGCTGTTAAAATTTCCCAAGGACATACTAGGCTGGATTACTTCAAGGAAGATTTCTGATGTGCAATTTCAAAGGGTATAAACTTTCTTCAAGGATGACTGAATCGAATGTTGAACTCTGGACTGATCAACTTCTCTAGATCATAAAAAGGGGAAACCGAGTAGAGCTCTGTTTACTAGTTTAGCCTTTTACAGCCTAGACAGAGTTACCCTTTAGATTTACATGACCCAAATTTACAACTGTATGGTGGAATGGAGTATTGGCTGCCTCTTTCATTGAGCAACCCTTTTCTCTTTCTTTTATCTCTCTCTCTCCTTTTTTTTTTTTTCATCTCTCTTCTTTTGAAATATATCAATATCTGGAAGGCCTTAAAGAAATCACAACTTTCTTTTATCACTTGATCAATCTGGAATTGTTTCAGTCTAGGCAATGATAGCCTCTGTGGATACCCAAATAATTGCATGAATCATAGTCCCCTCTTATAACCAACTTTTCTTGGATTCCCCGGGAGTTCCTCCAACTAAACAGCATAGCAACTTTCTACAATTAAAACAACTGTGGCAAGTAAAACACAAGATCCAATCATCCCTCTACCTTCATCCTGAAATAGCAAAATAGTTCTACAGTTCAGTGTAAGCAGACTATCTCAATTAGAATAATGAACAGAATGGGGTACTGGATTGTGGATTTATCAGCTCAGAATAAAACAATCTTCAGCAGGTTGACTTTTCATTAATGTTCAGACAAATGCAAAGGACAGAAACCTTTAAAAGCTAAAGGACTTTGCACAGACTTTCAAGGACAGTCAGGCCTTAAAGCAAAACAAAAATAAAACTGGCCTTAAAGCAAAACAAAATAAAACTGTACAGACTAAAACACTGAACTATACAGGAAGCAAAGAAAAAAGAAGCAAAGCAACTAAAACTGAAACAAAAGACTGTACAAACTTAAATAAAAGCAAGGATTAACTAAAAACACAGCAACTAAAAATTGTACAGGCAACTAAGAAGAAACATAAAACTAAAAACTATTGAAGCAACTGCACAAGAAAACTAGAACAAAACTAAAGCAAAATAAACTTGCAGAGCTATTTACAATATGTACACATATTACAACTTCTTTATGACTTCATTCAAATGACACATTGGATGGAACAGCAGAGAAATAATGTTTCAAGTATTGACCATTAACAGGGAGGTCCAGAAAATTACCATCCAGGTCTTGTAAACGGAAAGCATTGTTACCCAATATTTCAGCAATTTGGTAGGGGCCTATCCACAGTGGCTGCAACTTTGTATGCTTACCCTTCTTCTCATGAGCCTTGTCCCACAGGAGCACCAAGTCTGCCAGTTTGAAAGCTTTCACTTTGGCCCTCTTATCAAACCACATTTTGACAGTTTCTTGATGCCTACTGAAGTGCTCCAGGGCTTGGAGTCTTTCATCCTGCAAGTTAGTGAGGTCTAAAACTCGAGCTTCTGCATCATCATGATCTTCAAAATAATCTAAGGCAAATTGGTAGGTGGGCAACTTCAAGGAGATGGGAACAATTGGCCGGGTTCCATACAACAAAACAAAGGGAGAGGTCTTAAGAGCAACCTTATGTTTTATCCTGTCAGCCCACAGTGCATACTTCAACAATGTATGCCACTGCCTAGGTTTGTCTGCTGCAGACTTCTTGATGGCATTCATTAAATTCTTGTTGGTGGACTCAGCCAATCCATTGCCTTGGGGATAGTAGTTGGATGAGAATCTGATAACTATATCCATTCGGTATGCCCAATCTGCAAATTCTAATGATTGGAAGGCTGGTCTATTGTCACATACCAAATTCAGGGGAACCCCAAATCTAGTTATGACATTTGATTCAAGAAATTCAACGACTTCCTGGGCTGTACTCCTTGTAGTGGCTACTGCTTCAACCCACCTTGTGCAATAGTCAGTAGCTGTCAGAACATATTTATGTCCCGCTGAGGAATTTGGATTGATTACCCCCACAAAATCAAGTCCCCACTGCATGAAAGGTTTGTTTATCACCACTGGCTGCAATGGCAGGGCCCGGTTGGCTTCTTTAGCTGCAAAAGTCTGGCATTGATGATAGGTTCTGACATGCTGATGTGCATCCTTAAAAAGTGTAGGCCAGTAATAGCCTGCTCTTAATATTTTATGTGTTGTGGTAGATCCTGATGAGTGCCCTGCCCCTAGTTTTTCATGAAAACTAGCCATGACTTCACTGACTTCACTGGGAGAAATGCACCTTAGAAAGATGCCAACATAATTCTCCCTGTACAGAGTACCTGCCTTGAGGAGATAGTGAGCAACTTTTAACTTTAATGCTCTCCTTTGAGTTCTGTTCAAATGGGATGGGCAAATTCCAAACTGTAGCAGATGAATGATATCTCCATACCAATCATCAGATTCAAAATTCAATTGATTAACTTCTTGCTGTGGAGGCACTTCAGCAATGTGTCTGGACAAGCCAAGTCCTCTGATCAGTTTAGCAGGCCTAATCTCCAAGTCATACTCTTGCAACCTGGTAACCCAATTGCCCCTCAGCTCACCCAACTCATTCTGACTTAGGAGGTATTTCACAGCTGGGTCTGGCACTATGGCATGAGTTTTGCTTCTGAGTATATAATGTCTGAACTATTTTACTACTCTTACTAAAGCATAAGCTTGTTTGTATAATCTGGAATATTTTAGTTCAGCTCCCTTCAGATTAGTGCTCTTAAAAGCAATTGGATGTTCTCCGGTTTCCCTCCGTTGGGTCAGAACTGCAGCAAGTGTATGTTCTGAAGAGAAAGTGTACAGATAAAAATCTGCACTGAAGTCTGGGCTTACCAGGACTGGTGCTTGTTTAATAGCTATCTTAATTTCTTGGAAGGCAGCCTTAGCTTTTGGGGTCCAGACAATTTGGGCAGTCTGCTTTAACATGTCATTCATTGGCTTAACTATCTCTGCAAAGCCAGAGATAAACTTCTTGACAAAGTTTATCTTTCCAAAGAATGACCTCAGCTCTTTCTTGGAGTTGGGAAATGGTATGCCAGATATGGCCTCAAATCTGCTTGGATCCATAGAAATGCCATCCTTTGTGACTAAATGCCCTAGGAGCTTCCCTTCTGTTACACCAAAAATGCATTTCTTTGGATTCAGAGAAATGCCAAACTCCCTACACTTGTTAAACACAGACTCTAAGTGCTTGACATGATCAAATATAGATTTTGAGAAGACTATTAAATCATCCATGTACACAACAATACATTTGCCCATAAGCCCCTTAAAGGCATGGTCCATTGCTCTCTGAAATGTTGCTCCAAAATTTATTAAACCAAATGGCATTCTTTTGTAAGCAAAAGTACCCCACTTAGTTGTAAAAGCAGTCTTCATCCTATCTTCTTTCTCAACCAATATCTGGTTGTACCCTGAGAAGCCATCCAGAAAAGACATCATCTCTGATCCATTAACAATCTGCAAGACTTCATCCATAGAGGGCAGAGGGTAGTTGTCCTTTTCTGATGCCTTGTTTAAATTCCTGAAATCCACACACAGGCGGATCTCCCCATTTTTCTTCCGGACTGGCACCAGATTTGCCACCCAAGTAGAATGCCTGATGGGAAAAATAATTGCTGCACTCAAGAGCTTCTCCACTTCTTTCTGAATGAGAGGTTCTAACAGAGCATTAACATGCCTCTATTTTTTTCTGAAAGGCTTGCAATATTCTTTTAAAGGTATGATGTGAGTGTAAAATTTTGGATCAAATACCTTTAAATCTTTGTATGACCAGGCCATTACATCCTTGGATCTGTGCAGGAAATCAATCATATTTCTCTTTATTTTTGGATCACAATCCTTTGCCAACTTGATGTTCTTTGGATCCTCCTCAGTGCCTACATTCAAATTTTTAGTCTCATTGTCTGTGGTGCCCACATAATCTTCAGAATTCACCCTCTGCCTGATCTTGTCAACATCAAATAGCCTCTCCAGCTCCACCATTCCTTTTGGGATTCTGTTGTCCTTCAACCTCATTATTCCTCTGTCATCATCCAACTGTTCCAGCAGGGTGTCTCTCTGGCCTTCATCAATTATAGCATTCTCAAAGGTGTTAGTACCCTGCAAAAAGTTCACAATCTGCTGATCGTCTGAGAAAACTTGAAAGCTATCTATATTGTTAGGAACTAAAGGGCATGGGATTAATTCAATTGAAAACTTATCCCATTTGAATTCCTCCAATGGCTTTAAACTTGCAGTTGAAGATGCCAAAACATCTGCATGTGAATTTTGTTCCCTGGGTACATGTGTTAAGTTAAATGCATCAAAGCCTTCCACAAGATCCCAAGCCCTATGCTTGTATCCTTTCAGATAAGAGGCTTTACACTAAAAATTACCCCTGACTTGGCTTGCCACTAATTCTGAATCAGTGAAAACTTGAATGTTTTTCACATTTTTATCCAAAGCAAACTTTAAACCTAAAATCAGAGCTTCATACTCTGCTAAATTATTAGTACATGGGAACTGCGAGCGATAAGACATAAAAAATGTCCGACTTTGAGGTCCTTTGAGGACCGCCCCTATTCCGGATCCCTCGTTTACATCTGCTCCATCCACATGAAGTGTCCAAACTTCATTAGTATGTACGAGGATGAGCTTTATTAAACCGGTTACTCGCCCACCTGTCAAATTGTAGACACCAATATCTACCTCTGCAATATTGACAGTTTCATTAGCTGCATTATACTCTGTAATGGTGTGCTTGTACCTGGGTTCTCTATCAACCCACAACTGATTTGCCACTCCTTTCCATGGCAACCACATGTGTGAAAAATCTGTTGCCAGGTATCCATTTAGAGACCTAGACCAATCCCTACTCAACAACATCCCATACCCCACTGGGATATCCACAACTTGGATTTCAATCTTATGCTGAGCCCTAGGCTCAGAGGCTAATTGGATGTGAATATTTTGAAGCTCTCCAACAACTTTAAATTCTGACTTATCCAATTGGACAACTCTCCTTTCAGACTTTATTGGGGTCAGTCCCAACTGCTGAAAAATGGCCAGTGGCATAACATTAGCAGATGCACCTGAATCTACCAAACAATTATGTAAGTTCTTCCCAAAAATTTTGACAGTCAGTAAAAAGGGGGGAACTTCAGTTTTTTCTTTGCACATGGCTAGATTGGCATTTGCTATTTTCTTTCCCTTGTCTACAGGTTTAGCAACAGGGCCAGAGTATGTCTTTATCAGATTGTCTCTCTGCTCCGAAATCTGTGCCAACTCATGCAGAGTAATGTTGGCCTTAATATTTTTCATATCCTCCACTATGTTATATCCTTTGTTAAGTGGAGGAACAACAACATCTGGTACTCTCTGAGCTCCTCCCTTTGGTGGAGGTGGATTATTGCTTGGAGAGGGGTCCGGAGGAATATTGTGAGAGTTGTCAGGAGGAGTTGATGTGGCATTTGGCTCAGGATTCCTGTTCCTCAGGTTGTAGTTATCTCTTCTGTACTGTTGGAAAGCCTGTACCTCATCCATAGGCATTTCAACCACATTTTCGGATTCATCCGGGAAAGAGAAAGAATCTAGGACCATGGCTGCACTGTGGCCAGATGAACTTGGGCCATCAGCAGTTCTTTGATTTTCCTGAGAGGTGAAATCTGCAGACAAGGCCTCAAATGCATTGCAAAATTCCAGACAGTCTAACTCTCCATGCTGAGAAGTGGCATGGATTCTGCACCAGTTGGGCAGGGCCAAATCACAAATGTTCACATCATGAGCTTTACCTTTGTAATCTTTATTAGGCTCATATGGGGGCCTGTTAAATCTGTTTGGTTGATATGAATATCTATTGGGGTTGTCTCTAGTAGAAGTTTGCCTTTTAAAACTCAAAAAATCATTGGCCAGCTTCTAAAAAATCTTTGAGACTTCTTCAATCCTGGCATTGTCAGCTTCTTTCACAGGGTTTTGTACATTCTCAACCGGTGCTGCAGCCAATGGTGCTGCTGATGGTAAAGTCTGACAAACTGGTAACATCATCTGATGTGGAATAGGATTGAACACAGGAGCAAGTTGTGTGATCAGAGGAGTTTGCTGAAGATTTAAGGCTGGGGTCCCAACTGTCTTTCCAGAATTAAAGCTTCTTTGTAAGCTTCTGTCAAATTGGTAACAGTGGCATCTCTCTTCAAGAAGACAGAGGTCATGGGATCTAAAGAATTTCTAAAGATCTCTAGTGCCAAGTCTACATTAGGCACATAATACCCAGTAAGTCTACCATAAGCTTTCTGGAATCTGACATTATAGGATCTGATAGATTCATTCAATTCTCTCTTGATGCCAGAAAACTGCTGATATAAAATACTGGGGTCTATCACTTCCCCGAACTGTGATACAAAAACTTTTTCTAAATCATTCCAACTGGTGATGGAATCATTGGTAAGATTTAGAAACCAATCATAAGCTCCCTCCTGGAGAGTAAACGGGAAGAGTCTGCAGGCAACATCCTCATGCTGTACATTTAATAACTTCAGTGCATTCTTGAATGCAACCAAGTGTTCTTCTCGCAATTCTTGTCCCATCATGTTTGTATCCGGGGAGATATCTTTCCGGATTTCTCGGGCAAGTCATGGGCTATACCCGGAATGTTCAAAGTCTGTGGTGCCCAACCAATTTGCCATAGCTAATGGATTGACGAGGGATATTCCGAGCTCTGGTTGGAGTGACTATCAATGGTGATAAACCTGTCTGTGATAGAGATGTGGCTCTTCCGTGGCTACTTCTTCTCGGAGTTTCTAATTCAGGAACAAGGAGCTCTCCGGCTACGGGGTGGGACCTTGTTACCCTGTATGTAGAATCCAGCTTTCACAAGCACTTATAACTTTGCAGTTCTCAACAGGTTCTGTATTTGGCAATTTAAAACACTGCACTAACAACTTACAAAAACTGTACTAACAATTTATAAAACTAAGCCACTTTTAAATGTTAAAATGCCAGACTCAGCACATACAACTTTATAGTTCTTAACAGACTACTGAACTTGAACTGAGTTCAACAGGCCCTCCTTCTAGCGCCATTTTAAAAGATGTTGGTCCGAATTTCATACACACCCTGTGAAGAATGAGCAGGAAACTCTGATAACACTTATACCGGGGTAATCCCCACTCACTTTAGGATCTAGCTGGTTATCCAAGGTGTGAGTTACAGAGTTGGGTCGAATGTCTATTCACTCTTTTTCGCTTCTGGAATAGATTTCAATATGGACTGTCTGTTACCTTACAGGGGGTTCTCTGAACTTGTTCAGTAGTTGTTAGTTCTTGATCATCAGATTTAAAAATGATTCTTGATCTAGCTCTCATGGGTCAGCAGATTCAAATAAAGGACAAATAAAGAAAGTAAAAATGGATCATTTCACCGAAAACAAAGAGAGGGTAGGGTATGGCAGAAAGAGAAGTTCATCAGACTTTAAACTGTAAAACTTAAACTGTCAATTTTATCTATGCTACTAGCTTCACAACAAAACAAATCCAAGAAGAAAGTGTCTAGATTTCTAAGATCACTTTCAACTAAGAGCACAAGGCAAAGTGAAACAGATCTAGCAAAAAATTATAAGTCCAAGGGCAGCTGGTTAAAACTGGTATCTTTCACCGACAGCCTAGCTCACACAGTGAATACAGAGCAATTAGAACAAACTTAACCTCAAATCTATAATTTCCCCTGGCAGACAATGAAACAATTGAAGCCTAACAACATATTTAAACTTGATAATGGCAGATTTACATCATATATCTAACAAAATTAAATGGAACGGATAACAGAAGAAGATACACTTATCACAGATCTATAAAATATTAGGCTCCTGGCCATTCTACCACAGAAAATAGCAAAAGCACATCGACTCCCAGTCCAGAAAACAAAGGATTTCACAAAATTTGAAAGAAATTGCTTATAAGCCTTTTATTTCTAAGTCTCCGTCTGTCACAATTACATTGAGAAGAAGTATTTATAGACTCAGGACAGACCCTGATCTTTTCAGAAATATCTTCTTCTCTAATTGCAAATCTTATCATCTTAAACCCTAGGACCGGGTTTTACAATAAAAGCCACTTAAAACAAAGCTATGCATAGAACTTAACCATTCTGTAAATTTGTGCGATTAGTCGCCATAAATGGAGAAGATAGAGTTGAATGCCACTTGCATTCATTCGCAACTGCAAATGAATGCTCTCATCAATTCCTGTTGGTGAGCCGGATGAGTCACCACTTCTCCATCAATTTGATCCATGAGACCCATCCATGAGTTGAAATTGTCTTCATGCTATTAATTCTATCATAAATTTGCCATTGAATGCTTTTACCGGCCTCTTCTCCTCTAGCATGGCGGTGTTTGATTAAATCTGCACTTTAACTTTGCCTTTATGGTCTTTTTCAGTTGTCCCGTAAGTTCCAGATGGATTCCTGCATGAAAGACAAAAGATTAATTAGCTCTTTAATAAAACATAAAATCAAAGCTTAAAGGATAAAACAGATTAAAATCCTGAATTTAAACTTGCATGTCGGCCTCTGCTTGTCTGCCTCATGCTTTGACACATGTCGCTATCCCAGGATGCCTTATGTTTATAGCTGGAATGCACTTCTGGCCCTTTGGGGAACTTTCTCTCTCCTATCGCGATTCTGCGACATGTCGCGAAATCACGACGTCCCTAGCTCATCGGCAACTTCTTCCTCGCAGGCCGTGAAAATGCGACATGTCACGATTTTGCGGCATGTCACGAAATCGCGACCTTCCCTGGCGACCGCACAGGCTTCTTCAAGCATGTCGCGATTTCACGACATGCTTCTTCCTTAAGCTTCTTCCTTTGTTTTCACTTTCACAAAATGGGGTAGCGCATCACTGCAAATATTACCTCTTAGAAAACGTGCAGCGAGTCGCTGCAAATTTTACACTTTGGACTCTTTGAAACTATCGCTCCGCGATTTTGAGGCGTGCAGCGCATCGATGCACTTTTGGTTTGTCGAGCCTCATCCCAAAAATAGTAGCGAATCGCTACAGCTCTTACTTTGCTCCCTTTTATATTCAATGCCCCATGCCTTTACAACTTTGGAACTTGCAGCGCATCGCTGCAACTTCCTCTTTAGACCCCCTTCTCAACGAGTGTGCAGCAAATCGCTGCACTTTCATTTCAGACTCTCTTCTTCGTTAACAGCCGCGATTCTGAGATGTGCAGCGCATCGCTGCATCTTTTTGGGTTAAGTCGTCGACTGAGCTTCTGGTCGCGATTCGCTGACATTTTCTACTATTCCTCCTTTGCTTCCTCGAACCCGCGAAAATGGAACACGTCGCGAAATCGCGACGGTTCCGCCAAAGCTGCATGCGTTGATCGCGTTGACCGCGATTTCGTGACGTGTCAGCGAATCGTTGCAAATTTTGGACTTAGCCACTTTTCTCCTTTTCTCAGCGAAAATGCGACATGTCACGATATCGCGACATGTCGCCAAATCGCGCCCCTCCGTACAAATTTCTTCTCTCTCCTCCGGTCGACAGCGATTTTGCGACACTTTCCAAAAATGGAAATGTCGCTATATCGCGACACTTCCAAAAATGGAAAGTGTTGCGATTTCGCTACACATTTGCGACTTAGCCAATTTTCTATTTTCCTGTCGCGATTTCGTGACATTTCCATAAATGGAAGTGTCGCGATTTCACGACATTACTAAAAGGGAAAGTTTTGATTTTCATGTATTTATTTGACTGCTTTCTGGATTTTCTTTGTATCGGTGCAAGGTTTGGCTTAAGCATGAATGATTTCTAGCATGTAAAAGTTAAGCTTGTGATAATCAAAGCTAGAATGCAAGAAAAACATAACTTTTAAAAAGGAGGTAAGCAAGATCTGGATTTAAAACTGAGAAACATCTAGAGGGTCCTTGCTGCAAAATGGTATTTCAAAGTTTTCAAGAGGATGAAATTGATTTTTTTTCAGTGGGGGTGTGTTGCTTCTCAACACACCTTAGCACCAGATTCACTTGAGATATGATCCATTTTTGATCAACTATTTGAAACTTGTTTCGTGATATCTTTAATCCTTGCCTTAGACACCGTGGAAAGGTATGGTTTTCACTTTTCTTTTGTGCAACAAATTGGAAGCCATTATCACTTAAGTTCACAGTATGATCTATTGAAATATAAATTTATAACCCATATTGGATCCCTTGCAACATTTCTTGATAAAAAATTGATCATAAACCACAAAAATATTGGTCGTTAGGGCCCGAAGGCCCTAAAAACAACCTCTGGAGCTGCTTGCACTCAACCTAGATGAAACCCTCGCATAGCCGCTTGCCAAATATCTTGTTCACACATAGGGATGTGCTAGAATCTGTGTTGCTCCAAATTATATTAAAATTGGTGGAGATGTTTTAGTGTTTTTTAGGCATCTACCCTCAAAATTTCAGCTTAATCCAAGCCCAGATGAGTGAGATATGGCCGAAATGAGTTTTGCAGCTTGGGAAGTCCTACAAAAAAAATCCTTCCCTCTTTATTTTATTTTATTTTATTGTCATGTTGCAATAATCAATTTTTATTGTAGAACACCTTATGACTCCCAAGTTCAATTAATAACTCTAATATAACATTTACAATTTTTATATTATTATTATTATTTTTTAATCTTTGATGCTAAAAATATTTTACCTCCCAAATATTTTAAATTTGCAAAAATTCAAATCTTTTTAATTCAAATGTTTTCAAGAAATAAAAATCCAAAGATAATTCTTTAAATTTAAAAAATAAAACTTTATAAAACACTTTCAATAAACTAGTCGAATTCCTTATCACTCCAAACTTGTAAAATTCAAAAAACTTAAATACTTAAAAAATAACTTTATCTATCAAGTAGCATTAGCTCAATTGATTATACTCCTAAATATTTGAAAAGGAGATCAAGGTTCAAATCTTGCCAAATGATATATGGATAATATCCAAGCTTTGTTGTAATACCATTATGTGGTTATGATGTAATATGGGTGGGGCCCATTTCAATCCCATATAACCAATTAAAAAAAACTTTATCTAACCCTTATAACTCCTAAGTCAAACTTAATTAAAGAAAATCTCACTAGCTTCTTATAAATCCCAATGATATAAAATATCATACCTTTGAATTCACATTCAACTTTCAAAATCTTCAAAGACAATTTAAACGTTTGATATTCGAAATAGGTATTGCTTGAACTTTAGGGTAAATGTATCGATGTACTTTGAAACCCTAATTTCCTTTTGCATTGACATATACCTAAATATGCTCATTACCAATTAAGAATACTTGCTCTGAATGCTCAGTCTCTTAACTAACCAAGTACGTTACCTTGAGCACTATAATCCATTACTTGAAGTACGTCATTCAAGCATTACTTGAACATTTCTTTTGGTTATTTCTTTCAAGTATGCTATCCACATAACTCAATCATTTTTCCTATGCACATTGTCAATGTTATTAAATAATTTCTTTTTGCACTTTCTTTATAACACGTTGTCCTCTAGATGTATGCATTACTTGTATGATTCTACTTCTACTTGGTGCTTCATCTAGAACACTTTGAGTTATACAAGTACCTCAAATGGCTCTGCTTTGGATTCAAACTCCTTAGTTGCTTATTTCACTTCTTTAGCTCCTTAGTTCATAGCATAATCTCTTATACTCTTCCAACACACCACTATACTACACAGACCATTGTAATATCTCTCAAGTCTACTGTCCAATTCTTGTATAGAGTACCACTGTCTACTGTAATACTTTTTGTAACTCCTGACTACTCTTAGATGTTGCTAGGCCTCTGCTTATCTATTAGGCATTGCAAGGCTTCCTTGCACACTATGAAACACTATTTGATCCCTGATCACTTGACTAGTCCACTCATTGTTCTCTAAAATGTATGTCTACTACAACTATATAATTGTTAGAGCTTGAATATTAAATACATTATCCTCTTACTTTAGCTTGCTTTTAATATTTGATTTTTTTGCCAACACATAGGTGTGAAATCTGAATGGAGATGAAATACCATTGAATAAAAGACACTCAAACGTCTATATATCTCACAGATAACTTAACGCATGTCTCTTTCTCTTTGAGCTTTGTTGTGTGCTGAATATATCTTCTTTAAAACAAAAATCCTTTCTTTCTTTAGTAACCTCTTTTATTCAATAATATATATTTTACCCCTTTCTCTTCTTTCTTGTTTATTTTACTTTCTGCTATATTCAACTTTTCTACTTCCCTTACTTTCTTACTATTCAAACCTCTTTATAATATCAAATATATTTTTCAATAGTGGATCATTGGGCCAATATCAAGATTTATAATATAAAAATTTTCCTTCTTTCAAATTTTTTCTATAAGGAACTCTTGAATCAATGTCAAGGTCTATATGACTTGAGTCTCTTTTCCTTTTCTTATAGCTCCTTTATATAATGATCTCTTTATCTTATGTTGAGACCAATAGAAATTGAATATATTTTTCTTAATACCTTGAAACTCTTCAACTAATGTAAATTCTAATCCAATGCTCGAAGCTATATAAAGCAAGCTATGTACTTCTTTATCTTTCTTCAAGCTCAATATATCAAATATTGATACATCTATCTTCTACTTTACTATTGCTTTCTTTTCGTTACAACTTTTAAATTATGATATTATTTATTTCTTCTTTCTTCTCATGCTTTCTTATTTCTCTGATTTCTTATCTCCATACTTAGAAGTTGAAAATCTTCTCTATATTTTGTAGGAAGCATAATATTTGCTGCAAATATATCTTTGAGATCTATAATGTCTTAGGTCACACCTAAGGACTCAATATAATTCTCCTCCTTACTAGAGAATCCAATATAATATTAAGGTGAATTTGAATGTCCCTTAATATTTATCTTTCTTCTACAAATATTCAATCTATAATGTTCAACATCAAGGGTTGGCTATGTCTTTGAATTATCAGCTAATTCAAAGTTTATTCACCTCTCAATCCTTATTCTATAAATTAATATCAATATCTATATCAATATTAGAGTTAAATTTATCCTTGAATGACCAAATATATTGAATTGGTGTGCCTCTAAATATAACTAAATCCTTATCTTCACTGGTTATTCTTCAGTATAGTGGATAGACTCTAGCCTTTCTACTCAATATGATATTTAGAGTCAAAGTCTCATTACCTTTAAAGTAGACAAACTGTTAATCAACTTTTTCAAATGTGAACAATGTTAATATATAATAATGGCTAAAAAATGAACTCTATCAATCTAAAAAGAGTTTGGTGGTATCTATGATACCACTAATGGATTTTGAAGCCTTATAATACCATAGAATATCACATGTTATAAATCTCAAGACCCAATATAAATTAGCCACAATATATAAAGATCAAGATAATAATATGAGTAGAATAATATGAGCAAATTAATATGTATATCAAGGCTTATAATAAATAAAATAACATTCAATAATATGTAGAAATATAAATGTAAATAGCTTGA
This sequence comes from Wollemia nobilis, assembly GCA_028583015.1. Classification (NCBI taxonomy): domain Eukaryota; kingdom Viridiplantae; phylum Streptophyta; class Pinopsida; order Araucariales; family Araucariaceae; genus Wollemia; species Wollemia nobilis. Next base: position 496,304 of record JAQPPZ010017097.1, on the reverse strand, counting down.
ATCATTCATGTACTATGCATGAAGAACAACTTACAATATTAATTGCTCAAAATATATGCAAGTTTTATTACTCCTTTGCTTCTTACAATTTGATAATGATATCTATGATCTTTTCTCTATATGTCACTATGGAGCATTACCTCCATAATATAGCCATAGTAATATGACTCCTCAAGTAATAGACTATTGCTCCACATATGTCAAGTCTCATGACTCTTGGCTTGACTACTTTCTACTTGCATACTTGATGAACACTTGACTCTATAATACTTGCACACCTTTACGTGAATTTTATACTTTTATAACTTACACACCTAATATAAGACAATTGTGCACATATTTACACTATTGCATACAAGATACTTGTGCACATTTAATAAACCTACACTTGCATACTAACTCATATGAAACTTGTGCATTTCCTGCAAATTACAACTTTACATGACACTTGTGCATTTCCTACACATTCACACTTACATAAAGAGTAAATATAAATCACTCTTTAAACTATAGACTCAACTCTAATATACTATTTATAAATGTACCATAAATAAAGGTATCATGGGGGTACATTAGCATGTACCAAGTAATGTAATATAATCCAACATAGATTGCACTCTCTCCTACCTTGTACTCACTCCTAGCTTGCACTCCCTCTTGGTTCATAATAAACCTTGTCTCTTCTTTTCCTTGGTATTCCTTCGCTTCAACAATTTTTTGGAAATAATGTTCCATGAATTCGTGGTAAGGATTTAAAGCAATGATGCACTCTAGATAAACCTACTACTCTTTTGCCATGAATGAAGCTTGGCTCACACTCCCTCTTAGCTCACAATTTATTTACTTTCATCCATATTCCTTTAATAAGTTATTCAAATCTTTGAACTTCTTTTTTTTTTGTCCTCCAAAAAATGGTTATATCATCTACAAACTGTTTATGGGTGATGTTGTTGATGTTATTACTAACCTTAAGTTCATTTATTAGCCCATATTTGTATACCTTCTTCAAGTTTCTTGTCAATACCTCTACCATAATAATGAACATATAAGGTGATAGAAGAGTTCCCTATATAAGACCCCTCTTGCATTTAAAATATTTTGTTGCTAGTCTATTGACCAACATTGAATGTGATACTATAGATATTGACCTATTTATTTACAAATTCAAAGTTTTCTAGTACTACAAAAAAATCCCATTTAATCCTATCATAGGCTTTATTCATGTAAAGTTTTAAGATCATTTATATCTCTTTTCTAGAAGCTAATAAATGCATTACTTCAATAGCTATAATGATCCCATATAGAATTTGTATCCCTTTCACAAATTATCCTTGCTCTTTTAAAATAATTTTGTCTAGTAGCGCTCTTAACTAAATTTTCATCACTTTGGAGATTATCTTATATGCCATATTATGTAAGCTTATGGGTCTAGATGAATCAAAACTTTTTGCATCTTTCTTTTTTAAAATCAAGATAAGATATGTTGCATTTAATTTATAAGGAATCTACTATTTTACCCTAGACTCTTCCACTACCACCAATAAAGAATCTTTTACTATTTTCCAGTTATGTTGATAGAATATTGCAGAGAGTCCATATGTACCTAGATATTTATCCTTTTCAAAAGAGAAAAGAGTTAAATTAATATATTTTAGAGTAATAGGCTCCATTAGTTTGCTATGTCTTCACGTCTTATAACTAAAGGTGCTTCTTGTAGTAGTTTATCATTAAGAACTTCAATCTCTAATCCTAGAATATTCAAATAAAAAAGTCTTACTTCCTTTCTAGATTTGCTTTGATCTTCAATCCAAATCCCTTCTACTGATTTAATTCTACTAATTCTAGATGCTAATATCAATACTATTGCCATCATATGATTTTTTTGTATGTTTTATCTCCTTTTAACCAAGTTTGTCTTGATTTTAATCTCCAAAATTTCTCTTCCTTACTAAAAATGTTATGATATTCATTGAGCAACTCCCTTTCCTCTAAGCTTGGATTAATGTGCTCATATTTTTGGAATTTTAAAAGTTTATTTTTAGTTCTTTATTCTCAAAATATTTTCAAGGTGTTCTTATTCCATTTGTCTAATATAGATATTGATTTTATTTATCTTGGAAGTGTATAGAGGCTACTATTTCCTAAGGAATTGCATGTTTGTGATACCATATCAACAAATTGAGGATGGTCTTCCTACATCTTCTCATATTTAAAATATGATATTATTTGAATTCACTTACCACCATTTTAACTCTTATTGCCCAATGATATGAATCGATCGTTTTCAAGGTATTAATATTGACACAAGTTCCTTCATCTAGCTAATGATATGAGAGTATGTATATCTCTATTTTTTTACTATTGGGTTCCTGACTATCCTATTTTTAGTCCATGTAAAGTTATCCTCTTCAAACACAACCTCTCAAATATTATTATTTTGAATATAAGTTGAGAAATATCTCATACTTTGGGTTCTTTTCCTAACTTTCCATAATTTTCATCCAACTTGGTTATGGCATTAAAATTTCCTATGATCATGAATCATATATTTTTTTCTTTATTTCTCATAAAGGCTTCAATCCCACTCTATATTTTTGATCTACTTGATTGATTTGTACATCCATAGATATCGATAAGGATGAAATGAATATCTACAAAATAGAATGTGATTAATGAGGCTATCCAATGCCCAATTTTATAAATGGTTTAATAAAAGTTTCTAACTAGATCATGTTAGAATTCCCCTTGCCACTCTTCAATCGATAGCATTCCATCCACATCTTGCCTATACCGCTTTCATAGTTTTAAAAACTTCTTTCTTTGTCATTTTAGTTTTTTAAATATAAAGAATATTAGGCTTATTAATTAAAAATATGTCCCTAATACACCTCCAATTTGAGGGGGCATTAGCATCCATTATATTCTATGAGATGGAAATCATATAGGTGCTACTAGCCCTTACTATAGATTACCAATATCATTTTGTTGTTTGGTAAAGAGAAGTTCAACCAACTTAGATTTGAAGAGAAATAATACCTCGATAAACAAATTCCAAAAAACATAGTAATTGCAGAATCAAAAGAAAAGTAGAGAAGAAGAACACATTACACAATAATTTATCCTAGGAAAATATTTCAAGAAAATCCCCATCAAGAATATTTCCCTATTGTATAAAATTGACTACCTTCAATACAATAATATTCTTTTGCTTGCTTTTCACTTGCGATTACATTTCTTGCAAATTCCTTACCAAAACCTCATGCAAGTGCTGCTTTATATACAAAAAACACAAGGGGTTTTACAATACCATGAGCACAAAAACATGGGCCGACATTGTTGATAAGCAACACACCCCCACTGAAAAATGAGATTCCATCCTTAGAAAATTATGAACTTCCATTTTTGCAGCAGGGACCCTCTTGGTCATTTTCAGTTTTAAATCCATATTTTGCTTGCCTCCTTTTTAAAGTTGTGCTTTTTCTTGCATTTTAGCTGTGTTATCCAAGAATTCACTTTTTACATGCTAGAATCATTCATGCACAAGCAAAATCTTGCACCGGTACCGAGAAAATCCAGAAAACAGTTGCATAATTCACCGAAAAATCAAACTTTCCATTTTTGGTAGTGTCGCGATATCGCGACACTTCCTTTTTCGGAAATGTCGCGATATCGCGACAGGTAAGTCAAAATGCGGCTAAGTGGCGTAAAGGTCGCGATTTCGCGACATGTCGCGAAATCGCGACAGTTTTTGGGAGAGAGAAGCAACCTGTACGGAGGGCGCGATTTTGCGACATGTCGCGAAATCGCGACATGTCGCATTTTCGCGGCGGAGAGAGAAAGTGGGCTGCAGGATGAAAAATCGGCTAAGTCCGAAACATGTTCCAAAATCGCGGTCAACGCGGTCAACGCATGCGGGTAGGGAACCGTCGCGATATCGCGACGTGTTCTAAAATCGCGGCTGAAAATCAAGAAGCGTACGGAGGCCAGGAAGGGTCGCGATTTCGCGACATGTCGCGAAATCGCGACATGTCGCGTTTCGCTGCCGACGAGGGAGGAAGTTGCCGATGCTGGCTAGCGGTCGCGATTTCGCGACATGTCGCGAAATCGCGACATGTCGCAGAATCGCGGAAGGAGAGAGAAAGTCATAGTTGACTCGAAAGTGCATTCCGGCGGGAAACGAAGGCTTCCGGGGTAGCGACACGTGTCAAAGCGTGAATGGGACAAACCGAAGCCGACATGCAAGCTTATTTTGCGGATTTAATCTGTTTTTAATGTTTTAAGCTTCGATTTAATTAAAATGCTAATCTAATGCATCTTTTTGTCTTTCATGCAGGATTCCACCGGCACTTACGGGACAACCGGGAAAGACCATAAAGGCGAAGATAAAGTGCGGATTTAATCAAGGACCGCCATGCTAGGAGAGAAGCTGCCGGTGAGAGCATTCAACAATAAATTTATTGCAGACTTGATAGCATGAAGACCATTTCAACTTCGGGATGGATTTGCGGAGATCGAATTGATGGAGAAGTGGTGACTCATCCGGCTCACCAGCGAGAATTAATGAAAGCATTTATTTGCGATTGCGAATGAATGCAAGTTGCATTTTATTTTATCTTCTCCATTTATGGCAGCTGACTCCCATGATTTGCCGAAGGGTTAAGTTCTATTCGGACTTTGATTTTTAAATGGATTTTTATTGTAAAACCCGGGTCCTAGGGTTTAAGTGTGATAAGATTTAGGGTTTGAGCAAGATATTTTGGAAAATATCAGGGTCTGTCCTGAGTCTATAAATACAAATTCTAAATGTAATCGCAGGAGGCGGAGACTTAGAAATAAAGGCTTATAAGCAATTTCTTGCAAATTTTGTGAAATCCTTTGTTTCTGGACTTGGAGTTGATGTGCTTTAGCTTTTCCGTGATAGCATGGCCGGGAGCCTAATCTTTTGCGAGTGTGATAAGTGTATTTTCTTTTGTTATCCGTTCCATTTAAAGTTTGTTAGATATATCGTCGTAAATCGCCATTGTCAAGATTAAATATGCTTGATTAGGCTTCGGTTGTTCTATTGTCTCGCTAGGGGAAATTACAGATTTCAGGTGTAAGTTTGTTCTAATTGCTCTGTCTTCATCTGTGCGAGCTAGGTTGCCGGTGAAAGATACCGATTTTAACCAGCTGCCCTTGGATTTATGATTTTCTCGCTAGATCTGTTTCACTCGCCTTGTGCTCTTAGTTGAAAGTGATCTTAGACCGACTGGACACTTTCTTCCTGGGATTTGTTCTGTTGTGAAGCCGATAGCATAGATAAGATTGACGATTTGGGTTTACAATCGATGTTTGATAAACTTCTCTTTTCCGCCTTACCCTACCCTCTCTTTGCTTTCCGTGAATGATCCATTTTTATTTTCTTTGTTTGCCTTTTATTTAAATCTATCGACCCATGAGAGCTAGATCTAGAATTCAAGTTAAATCCGATTGTCAACAACTTTTGCAACTACCGAACAAGTTCGAGAACCCCCCGTAAGGTAATAGAGCGATCCATATTGAAATCTATTCCGAAGTGGAAAAGAGTGAATTGCCATTCGACCCAACTCGTAACTCGCACCTTGGATAACCGACTAGATCCTAAAGATGAGTGGGATCGATCCCGTGGGTGTCTCCGGAGCTTTCCTTGCCTTCATCCCTTTTTTTCCCGGGGTGTGCATGAAAGCCGGACCAACACCTAATTGGCGCTAGAAGGAGGGCCAAACATCTGTTCTTAGTGCACTTGTGTTGAGAAATCCGACTGTATGTGGAACTGTAAAACTGTATTTTATCCAAAGTCTGGTAGCCAATTTTCCCCTCCTCCTCAGCCAACACCTAATTGGCGCTAGAAGGAGGGCCAAACATCTGTTCTTAGTGCACTTGAGTTGAGAAATCCGACTGTATGTGGAGCTGTAAAACTGTATTTTATCCAAAGTCTGGTAGCCAATTTTCCCCTCCTCCTCAGCCAACACCTAATTGGCGCTAGAAGGAGGGCTGAACTCAGTTCAAGTGTTGTAAGGGCATAACAGCAACATTTGAAGGACCCACAGTGAACTCCAGACAGTTTTATAAATTGTCAGTACAGTTTTATAAATTGTCAGTACAGTTTTATAAATTGTCAGTGCAGTTTTGAAATTGTCAGTGCAGTTTTTAAATTGTCAGTGCAGTTTTGAAATTGTCAGTGCAGTTTTTAAATTGTCAGTGCAGTTTTGTAAATTGTCAGTGCAGTTTTTGAAAGTTGTCAGTACAGTTTTTAAAAATTGCCAGAGAAGGCCTTAAGTTCGGTGGTTTGTTAAGAACAGCTTTATCACCACTTGCGGTTATCCAATTACAAATCAGAACATCACTGTCAGCCAAGTATTAATGGCAAATTGGTTGGGCCCCACCGCTTTGAACATTCCGGGTATAGCCCATGACTTGCCCCGAAGTCCAGAAAGATACCTCCCTAGGTACAAACATGATGGGACAAGAACTGCAGAAGAACATCTGCTAGCTTTTAAAAATGCTTTAAAATTGTTAAATATACAGCATGAAGATGTTGCCTGCAGATTGTTCCCGTTCACTCTCCAGGAGGGAGCTTATGACCGGTTTTTAAACCTCACCAGCAATTCCATTACTAGTTGGGATGATCTAGAGAAAGCTTTTATATCACAGTTCGGTGAAGTGATAGATCCCAACATTTTATATCAGCAATTTTCCAAGCATCAAGAGAGAATCGGGAGAAACCGTCGAGGTCTTTCAATATGAGGTTCCAAAGAGCTTACGGTAGAATGACCGGCCATTACATCCCAAATGCAAATCTGGCCTTAGAAATCTACAAGAATGCATTGGATTCGGTGACCTCTATTTTCCTCAAGAGAGACATTAATATTACAACCCTGGCAGGGGCTTATAAAGAAGCCTTAATTCTTGAAAGACAGCTAGGACCTCAAATTCTGAGCAGTCCTTTGATATCCTATGTTACACAGAACATGCCTGTTCCAGACCCCATTCCACATCATGAGTTAGTGCCAACATGTCATGCTCTACCCAAGGAGACTCCGTTAATCGTGACATCCACTCAAGCATGTGCAAAATACGAGAGAAGAGTTCGACAAATTCAAAGTGCGAGTGCTTGAACCGAACAGTTGTGATCTCGGCACCACCCAAATCGAAGTTTTTCCCGGTGAGTTAAATTTTCCCGGAAATCAAAGAAATATTGATCTTTCTAGTTCACCCAAAAATAGTACAACCAGGGTTTCAGATTCTTTCACTTTTCTTGAAGAGACAGAAAGTCTTGTACAGACTTCTGTGGATGAAATGCAAGATTTTCAACAGTTCAAAATGGACAGTTATGACTTGAAATGTGAGAGTCCAGAACTTAACAATGATCCTTCCTCATCAGAGGATGATGAAAGTGAGATTCAATCTCACTATGCGATAAATGCAAGAGGATAACATCATTGAGGATATGAGGGAACTTAAAGTCGACATCACCCTCTATGAACCGCCTCGGATTGTTGGACAAAACATTAACTTGATTGAGGCTTACTCTGGACCACCTGTTGAATTTCAAGAAAATGAGGAAAAGGTAGTAAATATGAATGTGGTCACCAACTTGGAATTGATGAACTTGTCTCAACATAAGCCCGCAACTTCGAACATAATGTCAAAGAGGAGGCTATAAACCGTGTTGATGCGAGATATTGGAGTTTATGATTTGGCAACCGAAAAGGTGAGAACAGATTATAGCCCTAATCAATAACAACAATGATGTTTGGACATTGCACATTGATGAGGTTAAGTCTAAGCAAGGCTCGGGTGAAAAGGAAAATTGTAAGCATTCGCTAGAGGGATAAAAATTGAAGTCCTGGATATTGAAGTAGTGCGAAGCAACCACAAAATGTTCAAGTTGTTAAGAACCAGGGCATACGAGATAAAACATGATTTCTTTCAATTTGTCACATCATTTTGAAAATGTGGTGGTCCTGGGTCCGTCAAGGTTTTAAAGTATTTGATCCTGGGGTTTTTTACATTCGAGTCCTTTTGAAAGAACTCGCAAACCCTTTAATTAGAAGCATAAACATGTTATCATATGATTTGTTATTATATGATTTGTTTAATTTGAAGGAGTTGCAGATTTGTTTTTCAAATGGGACAGGGAAGACAGTAAACCCAAGTCTTTCCCAGATAGCAAATTTTTGAAGCACAGTCTGGAGTGCATTTCAACAGGACTCGAAAGGTAATTTTTTTTAAATTACTTGCATGGTCAAAATTTTTTAAAGCACCATTTCTATGCTTTCCCAACTGCTGCATTTTTTGAGTATGAAGGGAAGTTGTAACATATGTATGCATTGTAAATAAGCTTTGAAGTTTTTCAGTTTTATTTCTTTGTCAGTGCAGTTTTTATTTCAATGTCTGTGCAGTTTTAATCTGTTTCAGTTTAATTTTAATGCTCTTCAGTTTTAATTTATTTGTTTTTCAGTTTATTTCTTTGTCAGTGCAGTTTTATTTTTAAATGTCTGTACAGTTGCAGTTTTTCAGTTTTCTTTAGTTATTTTTCAGTTTTAGCTTGTGCAGTTTATTTCTTTGTCAGTGCAGTTTATTTCCTTTCTTTGTCTTTTTATTTTAGCTTGCTTTTATTTTAGTCTGTACAGTCTTTTCTTTATTGCATTTCTTTTTCTTTGCTGTTTGTACAGTTGCAGTTTAATTTATTTCAGTTGCAGTTTTTATTTGCTTCAGTTCTTAGTTTATTTGTTTTAGCTTAATTTTCTTGCCTGTACAGCTGTGCTTTGCATCCTTTGTAAATAGCCTTTCAGTTTGTTTTATTCCTTTGTCTGTACAGCTGTGCAGTTTTCAGTGTTTAGTTTATTTTATTTGCAGTCTATGCAGTTTTATTCTGTTTTGCTTTAAGCCTGTGCCTGTCCTTGGAAGCCTGTACAAAGTCCTTTGGCTTCCAATATTCTGTATTTTAACCTCTGCCTGAGCAATCAATGAAAAGTCAGCCTGCTAAAAAAATTGTTTATTCTAAGCTGATAAATCCTCAATCCAGTGCCTCCCCATTCTGCTCATTATTCTAATTGAGATAGTCTGCTTACACTAAACTGTGGAACTATTTTGTTATCCAGGATGAAGGTAGAGAGATGATTGGATCTTGTGTCTTACTTGCCACAGTTGTTTTAATGATAGAAAAACTATTATGCTGTTTAGTTGGAGGAACTCCCGGGGAATCCAAGAAAAGCTGGTTATAAGAGGGGACTATGGTTCATACAATTATTTGGGTGTCACCAAAGGCTATCAATGCCTAGACTGAAACAGTTCCAGATTGATCAAATATTAAAAGAAAATTGTAATTTCTCTAAGGTCTTCCAGATAGTGATATATTTCAAAAAGAAGAGAGATAAAAAAAAGAGAGATAAGAAAAAAAAAAAAAAAAAAAAAGAGTTATATGATCAAAAGAGGCAACCAATATTAGATTCTGCCCTACAGTTGTAAATTGGGTCGTGTAAATCTAAAGGGTAACTCTGTCTAGGCTGTAAAAAGCTAAACTAGTAAACAGAGCTCTACTCGGTTTCCCCATTTACAATCTAGAAAAGTTGATTAATCCAAGTTTATCATTCAATTCAGTCATCCTTGAAGAAAGTTCTATACCTTTGAAATTGCACATCAGAAATCTTCCTTGAAGTAATCCAGCCTAGTATGTCCTTGGAAAATTTTAACAGCTGGCAGTTAGTAGTCAATTTATTGTGAAGAATGCCTGTGGCAAGGCATGATGCATGGTCTTTTTGTTTTGAAACCGTAGTCTTGGGTTCTAAAATAGTGCTACTATTTTACCCGTGAGATATCGCCATTTGTTGATAAGCAACACACCCCCACCGAAAAATGAGATTCCATCCTTAGAAAATTATGAACTTCCATTTTTGCGAGCGAGGACCCTCTTGGTCATTTTCAGTTTTAAATCCATATTTTGCTTGCCTCCTTTTTAAAGTTGTGCTTTTTCTTGCATTTTAGCTGTGTTATCCAAGAATTCACTTTTTACATGCTAGAATCATTCATGCACAAGCAAAATCTTGCACCGGTATCGAGAAAATCCAGAAAACAGTTGCATAATTCACCGAAAAATCAAACTTTCCATTTTTGGTAGTGTCGCGATATCGCGACACTTCCATTTTCGGAAATGTCGCGATATCGCGACAGGTAAGTCAAAATGCGGCTAAGTGGCAGAAAGGTCACGATTTCGCGACATGTCGCGAAATCGCGACGTTTTTGGGAGAGAGAAGCAACCTGTACGGAGGGCGCGATTTTGCGACATGTCGCGAAATCGCGACATGTCGCATTTTCGCGGCAGGAGAGAGAAAGTGGGCCGCAGGATGAAAAATCGGCTAAGTCAGAAACATATTCCAAAATCGCGGTCAACGTGGTCAACGCATGCAGGTAAGGGAACTGTCGCGATATCGCGACGTGTTCTAAAATCGCGGCTGAAAATCAAGAAGCGTACGGAGGCCAGGAAGGGTCGCGATTTCGCGACATGTCGCGAAATCGCGACATGTCGCGTTTCGCTGCCGACGAGGGAGGAAGTTGCCGATGCGGCTGGCGGGTCGCGATTTCGCGACATGTCGCGAAATCGCGACATTGCGCAGAATCGCGGAAGGAGAGAGAAAGTCATAGTTGACCTGAAAGTGCATTTCGGCGGGAAACAGAAGGCTTCCGGGGTAGCGACACGTGTCAAAGCGTGAATGGGACAAACCGAAGCCGACATGCAAGCTTATTTTGCGAATTTAATCTGTTTTTAATGTTTTAAGCTTCTGATTTAATTAAAATGCTAATCTAATGCATCTTTTTGTCTTTCATGCAGGATTCCACCTGGCACTTACGGGACAACCGGGAAAGACCATAAAGGCGAAGATAAAGTGCGGATTTAATCAAGGACCGCCATGCTAGGAGAGAAGTCGCCGGTGAGAGCATTCAACAACAAATTTATTGCAGACTTGATAGCATGAAGACCATTTCAACTTCGGGATGGATTTGCGGAGATCGAATTGATGGAGAAGTGGTGACTCATCCGGCTCACCAGCGAGAATTAATGAAAGCATTTATTTGCAGTTGCGAATGAATGCAAGTTGCATTTTATTTTATCTTCTCCATTTATGGCTAATTGATCGCATGCATTTGCCGAAGGGTTAAGTTCTATTCGGACTTTGATTTTTAAATGGATTTTTATTGTAAAACCCGGGTCCTAGGGTTTAAGTGTGATAAGATTTAGGGTTTGAGCAAGATATTTTGGAAAATATCAGGGTCTGTCCTGAGTCTATAAATACAAATTCTAAATGTAATCGCAGGAGGCGGAGACTTAGAAATAAAGGCTTATAAGCAATTTCTTGCAAATTTTGTGAAATCCTTTGTTTCGGACTTGGAGTTGATGTGCTTTAGCTTTTCTGTGATAGCATGGCCGGGAGCCTAATCTTTTGCAGAGTGTGATAAGTGTATTTTCTTTTGTTATCCGTTCCATTTAAAGTTTGTTAGATATATGCTGTAAATCTGCCATTGTCAAGATTAAATATGCTGATTAGGCTTCAGTTGTTCTATTGTCTGCTAGGGGAAATTACAGATTTCAGGTGTAAGTTTGTTCTAATTGCTCTGTCTTCACTGTGCGAGCTAGGCTGCCGGTGAAAGATACCAGTTTTAACCAGCTGCCCTTGGATTTATGATTTTCTGCTAGATCTGTTTCACTCTGCCTTGTGCTCTTAGTTGAAAGTGATCTTAGACTGACTGGACACTTTCTTCTGGGATTTGTTCTGTTGTGAAGCTGATAGCATAGATAAGATTGACAGTTTGGGTTTACAATCGATGTTTGATAAACTTCTCTTTTCTGCCTTACCCTACCCTCTCTTTGCTTTCCGTGAATGATCCATTTTTATTTTCTTTGTTTGCCTTTTATTTAAATCTGCCGACCCATGAGAGCTAGATCTAGAATTCAAGTTAAATCGATTGTCAACAACTTTTGCAACTATCGAACAAGTTCAGGAACCCCCGTAAGGTAACGAGAGCAGTCCATATTGAAATCTATTCCCGAAGTGGAAAAGAGTGAATTGCCATTCGACCCAACTCGTAACTCGCACCTTGGATAACCAGCTAGATCCTAAAGATGAGTGGGATCAGTCCCGTGGGTGTCTCCGGAGCTTTCCTTGCCTTCATCCCTTTTTTCCCGGGGTGTGCATGAAAGCCGGACCAACAGACATTACATTAGAAATTTTTACAAAGTGTAAATTCCTTTCAGATTTAACCCCTCAATAACATGGAAAATATTCAACATAATTCCAACAAGATTGTGTTCCTTTCTCTATTTTTGCTCTTTCTTCCCTAGCTCTTGCTTGATAACATGAAAGTTTTCCTCTTTTTGTTTTACCAATATTGGGGGTAGGTCTTATTATTCTATTCCTCAATATTCTTTCACAACTTTTCTTTTCATTAGAGTTATCCTCTCTTAGCTTAGCTAAGGAAGATTTTGAATTATCCTACTCCTTTTATGGTATTTTATTATTGATGGTAGAGGTATTAACATATAACACTACATTTTATCTACCACTTTCCTTCTCCTAAAGGGTGCATGGTACTTCAAGAGAGTATTCAAAATCTAATGAGGTACATTCCTTGGTTTTAGTAAGACCATTCATCCCTAAATCAAGATTAGACTACGTAGATGGTTCCTTGTTATCATTCTGATCCTCTTGTACCAAGTCCTCTAAGCTCTGATCTACTTTTTCTTCATGGGTTAAAGTCTTAAAAGAATTGGTATATATTCTCATATCCTTACTATTCTCCATTGTTTATTTACTTTCAAATGTCTGGCTCTTGGCCAAGACCCATCAAATTTACCAATGACTGCCTTATATTTGAGCAACAAAGATTATCGTTATATAAGGTCGTCTCTAACTTCTACTACTAGGGATGATTTTAAGGATTTAGCTTTAAATCAGTCCATGGGAAGGACACTATAACTTGATATCTACTAAAATTTACCAGTATATCCCATAATAATTATATTATTTGAAAATAAACCTATAATAATATGAATGCAAAAATTTGAATATCATAAAGGGATAAATGAAACTTGACTAGAAAATTATATGCCTAGATGGATGTCTTGCCTTGTTGATGCCCTAGCCCTCCATTACTCTTCCCATCATTGAAACCCTGGCTGATAGATATTTACAATTTCATTTCTTGCAACTTGAAAAATTATCACTATCTTTGTTTTGAATGGGTAGATTCACAAGGTTGTATCTCCCTAAATACTTCTCATATTCCTTTATATGACCACAAATTGGTCTAAAAATCTTTTGAATTAGACAAATCTTTGCAAATATATGGCTCCTAAAATATGAGATATTTTTCTAAAAAAATTGCCCTAATGTTGTCCTTGTTTAAGACAAATATCTTCACATAATCATATCTCCATCAATATTATTTAGATTCTTTCACATGACTACTCATTTCAAAGCTCTTCAAATTCTACACAAAATGACACAAAATTGTCTAAATTAGAGAAAACCATGCAAATATATGGCTCATAAAAGATGAGATATTTTTTGGAAAAAATTGATATAGCTCTAATGGTAGAGAGATAGGGATCAAGATTGTCATTAAAAATGAATGGGGATATACTTCAATTGAGGGGTTTCATTGATTATTATTATTGTTGTTAAGAAAAATGGATATAGTGATTGAATAAGAAAACATTATCTTTTGTGTCCATTAATTATTATGAAAATAGTATCTTGGAAATGATAAAATATCTATGGAGAAGGTACAAAAAATATTCTAGTAAATTGTGATGTTGATTTGTCATAGCAAAATTTAAATCTTATAAATTAATCAAACGGGGGAAATTATCAAATGATATTAGCTCAACTGGTTAGATTCCTTGACTTTCAAGAAGAAGACCAAGGTTTAAAGCTTGCTAAGTGATATATGCTTAGTAGCCAAGTTGTTGTAATATCATAATTGGCAATGATGTAATATGGGTGGGGCCTATTTCAATCCCATATAACCAATTACAAAAATAAGGAATATTCTATCTCTTAACAATTGATCAAGACTTTGATTGAGGAAAAGTAATAGTTGAAAGAAGATGAACAAGCTAAATATAGTCTAATTGACCTAATAACATAATGTTTTGAAACTTTGATAGAAAAACCCTACATATAACTTATTAGAAAAAAATAATTATTGATATGTTACTTAAAATAGCTTACTTTTGTTAAAAAAATAAAATAATATAAACATAACCCAAATTCAAATATGTTCACTGATAATACATACAATTAAATACAATCAGTTACACCCAGGTGATGTAGGTGAGTTGGAGAGAAGAGGGCAATCCTCCAAGGGAGGTCCCAGGTTCAAATCTCCATCCTACCAAAAAGTTGAATTGAGTACCCAAAATCCAATTGATAATGTTGGTGCAGGCTCGGGTGCGACTCCCGAGTAAATTTAAAGGTGTAAAACTCCTTGGTCATGGTATTTTAGATCAAGGCGGCCACACAAGGGGTTTTTCACTTAATAAAAAAAATACAATCAATTAAAAATATCAAAATTTAATAAAAATTTATTTATATTAATATTTTTTCAATTGATTATATAAGATTCATATGGGATTGAAAGACCCCCATCCGTGTTACATCATCAGGCGGCCCCGCAAGGGGTTTTTTGCTTAGTAAAAAAAATACAATCAATTAAAAATATCAAAATTTAATAAAATTTTACTTATATTAATATTTTTTCAATTGATTATATGAGATTGATATGGGATTGAAAGAACATCATCGTCACATAGTGGTATTACAACAAAGCTTGGATATTATCTATATATCTCCTAAAAATATTTTAACCTTAATCTCCTCTTTAAATAGTGAGGAATCTAATTGATTTAGCTAAATTTTAGTTATAATAATATTTTTTTATTATATTAAACGAATTGGTAACTTTTAAATCTTCCTTGTTGCCACTATAACCTCTATAGCCTTACCAACGACAAACCCTCCAATATTAGAACCATGCGTTCCCACGAGAACGTTTTGACCATTGAACTAAACCCTCGCACCTAACTTATAATAATAATATATAATTATGTATTTTTAATAAGAGATAGAAAATCAACAATAGTCTCCGTCCTATTATTATTCGCGATTATGACCATTTGAATATGAAAAACTACCACTATAGCTGCCCTGCCCCTAGTAAGAGTTTTACTTCAAGTGAAGGGGACCTTGGAGGACCTCACGATTATAATTATATATAAATAATTTTATTTTTTGTAATTTACAACTCATTTTTCTTTTATATACAATGTTTTTTTTTCACTTGTCTTGGTAAATATACTGTAAATATACTCAGGTGACAGGATTTGGAAGACCTCAAGCTATCAAATATTCATTGGAGAACCAGTCGATCTACTATCAATAGTCTCCGTCCTATTATTCGCGATCTACTATCAATAATCTCCGTCCTATTATTCGCGACCATGACCATTTGAATATGAAAAACTACCACTATAGCCCTCGCCCCACCTCATAAGAGTTTTATTTCAAGTGAGGAGGACCTGGAAGGGCCTCAAGATTAGAATTATATATAAATAATTTTATTTTTTTGCAATTTACAACTCATTTTTCTTTTATAAGCAAGGTTTTTTTTTTTCACTTGTCTTGGTAAATATTTACTCAGGTGAGAGGACTTGGAGGACCTCAAGCTATCAAATATTCAGTGGAGAACAGGTTGATCTACTACCTCTACCCTCACCTTACCTATTATTTTTAAAAGGAAAAAATTTCGAGTTTCAAATTTAAAAAAACTATGAAAATGTTCATGAAATGGTGTTTTGTTATATATATATATATATATATATATATATATATATATATATATATATATATATATTTTGATATATAAAGGAATTGAAAATTACCTTTCCTTTTTTAAAGTCATATTGCCTTTGATCATAGTGTCAAATTATGGTGCTATCACTATAACCCCTATCGATGAACACGATCCAAAATGAGGGAGTGAGGGAGACCCTCGATGGGTCGAGGTTGGTATCGTCATCGTCAAGTTAGCGCACACTTAACAAACTCAAGTCAAACTACTACCTTTGCCTTGGATTGAACATGTCCGTGAAATTTGAACCTAAGTCTTTTCTTAGTAAATGACCAACTTCTTATCAATCCACCTAACTCTTGCGGACTTGCTGTCATAGATTTCATTAGGATATTTTATTTTTAAAAATAAAATTAACTTTTAAAAATATTTTATTCGGTTATATGGTATATGAGATTGAGATGAACCTACTATCACCACATAGTGGTATTACAACAAAATTTTGAATATTATCCATATATAATGTCGAGGAATTTTTTATTTGGTTAGTGTGATAAACTCTTACGACCAACTCACACGGCTATCTCCTCCCAACTATAACCCCTCCTAAAGCCGAGAGCTATGCTTGTCAATAGGGAATTTTAACACATGCCACCACACACCCACCCCTCCTTCCTAAAGCCGAAAGCTATTCTTATCAATAGAGAATTTAACACATAGCCAAGCCTAGAGCTATGCTTATCAATTAAGAATTTAACACACATCCACCTCCACACACTTGCCTATGCTGTGGTTTGAACACAACTATCTCCTCCCAACTATGACCCCTTCTAACGCGAGAGCTATGCTTATCAATAGGGAATTTTAACACAAACCACCACACACACACCCACCCCCTCCATGACCCTTCCTAAAACCAAGAGCTATACTTATCAATAGGGAATTTAACACACACCACACATCCACCCCCTCAAACACTTGCCCATGCTATGGTTTGAACCCAAAACCCGAACATTGCACTGTCTCCCATGAAACATAATGTCCAAAAATTTAATTAATTAAATTCATACTACTTTAAAAATTTATTTTAAATTTAATTATTATAATATTTATTTATTTATTTATTTTTGGATGAAAAAGCCATTATATTAATAAAATAATGTTTAATCATACAAAAAAGGGTGGGTGGGATTAGCACACCCGTAAACCAATACATTAACCATTGTGGTTAAGAGTATACAAGAGTGTCAGAAACAGCCCACAAGCGCCAATAACAACTGCCAAAACAGTATTAAATATGCATTCAGAAAGAAAGAAGCCGAGAAATTACTACCACCTGGAAGGGGAAGGAAGATGCACATTACTCATAATGCAAGGTGCATGAATTGATTACAATCACAATTTTTAGTAACTGCGAGGGCAGCAACGCAACTGGCAGGGTTCAAACTATCAACGAAGGCTTCCAACACACCCACCGTCTTGTTAATGGTAACCCGGCGTGAGATGGGGACCGCCGGCCGCACAGGGTTCACATTGTCTTCATGTTTAACGCGTGGTTTGAAGGGGACCGTCGGACAAACAGGAAATAGATCGCCGTCATCAATCAAGTGCAACACACAGAAGAGTCGGATCAGGCTACTAACTATACATAGACACGCCCGTGGAAAATATATTTTAATTTTTTATTTTTAATTAAAAAATAAAATAAAAAATCTACAAGACAAATTATGTTCAGCTCTAAAAATATAGTTCACGGAATCAGGAAACGTTGGAAAAGTCCATCCCAATACAGCGAATTATTTCTAAGAGCAAAAAGAATTGTAGGAACGGTTATAACAGCAAAGATTTAAGATCAAATCGTATTAGTTTAGTAATCTAATTTTTCTTTTAATTTTTTTAAATAATATATAAAAAATATTTATTCTATTTCAATTTCATATGAACAACTAACCATAAACATGGGTGAGGGGGAGGGAAGAAAGTAGAGAGGGGTGGGCTCTGGTCCCTCCCCTGCTCCCCCTCCCATGGCTCCTGGTTCCTGCCCAGTCCCTGGCTCAACCCAGGTCATCCCTCCCGGGGAGTGGTTGTTTGCAGATGATCTCCTGGGGGGAGATCCTTCTCCACTATCTGCGTCCCTCCCGTCCGGCTAGGGTTTCCTTGGTTGATTTTTCATACTGGTGCTTCCCAGGGATCCCTGTTTGGTTGGGGATCCCTTCATTTTTTCCCTCAGGCTTCCCCCTGGGGTTTTTTATAGGTTATTCGCATGGATCTGGTCCCCTGCGTTTCTCGGTGCGGTGGAGGTGATGGTTTAGGGTTTGGACAGCTTTTTGGGGTCTCCCTTGAGGTCCTCACAGCTTTGGGGGTGGTCTGGGGGGCCTCTTTCCCCCTTTTGCTTGTGAATCCTCGGCGGGATCCTGGCTGCTGTTATTCCCGCGTGGAGGCTTCTTCGTGCTGGTTCTACTCCTTGGTGGACACCCTGGGCATCTGGTTTGGCCTTGGGGGGGCTTTTCCCTGTCTGGGTTGTTCCCATTCCTAGTCCCAGTTCCCTGAAGCTGCCTCTGTGCTTGGACGGGATTCTTGGTCCCTGCTTGCTTGGGTTTCTTTTTTCTGTCGCATGTTTCATTCTTGGGGGGGTCTGATCTATGCATGCAGACCATAGATCCCACTGTTTTGGTTCCTAAGGATCCCATCCCTGTGACTGTTTCCTCTTCCCACTCGGGATTCCCAGTCCCTGGATCCCTAGTCCCTTAACCTGTTGTTTCTTTTTGTTTTGCCGGGACGGGATCCTCTTCTGTTTTCCCGGGGCGGGTTCCTCGTGGTGCAGCTCTCTGGTCGCTTCCTGATGGGCTGGATCCTCTCTGTGCTGGCTATCGGCTTCCTGCAGGATGGCTCTCGCTGAGCGGAATGTTTTCCCGGTGGCCGGGATGGTTTCTCCATAGGGTGGGATCCGCCAAATCCGCCGGTTTTCCCGTGAGGCGGGATCCTTTCTTTTCTGCTGGTTTCTCGGATGACTTTCTTTTCTGCTGGTTTCCCGGATGACGGGATTTCCCTGCTGCTTCCCGCTAGGCGGGACTGTTTGTGGTGGTTTTGACTGCTTCCCGCGAGGCGGGATTTTATTGTAACGGTTTTTCTTTGCTTCCTGCTGGGTGGGATCTTCTCTATGGTGGTTTTTGGCTACTTCCCGCTGGGCGGGATCTCCAAAACTACTTTCTTTCTTATTTGTTTTTTTCCCGTTGAGAGGGATTGTTTCATGCTTACTGTTACCGTTGGGCGGGATTTCTGTTTTGGTGTTCGGTTTCAAGGGATTGATGCCCTAGGCCCATTGCTTATGTAATCAAGTTTTGGGATCCTTGTTAAAACCCACTGTAAATACAAACACTACTTACCAAAAAAAAAAACTAACCATAAACATTAAAAACAAAAACTAAAAATTTAGACTAATAGATCTCATGTTATATAAAAGTTTCAACTTGCATGACTGCTGCAAGCAAAATATGGCCAAGGTCCCTTCAAGTACAACTGGACTCTAAAAGTTTCAACTTGCATGACTGCTGCATGCAAGCAAAATATGGCCAAGGTCCCTTCAAGTACAATTGGACTCTAAAAATTTTCAATACTATAAAAATGGACTTTAAATAAATAAAAATGACAAAGATCAAATCCAGAAAATAAAACCATAAAAATAGCCGCAGTTAAAGGAGCTGTAACTTCAAATACTTCATCATAAAGAACTTAATAGTATATCAACTAAATTTCATCGCAGACCTTTGTACAATATCACCGAATCACAACTTTTTTCTCTTTGCCAGAGACCTCTTAGAATTTTTCTTATAAAACTAAAATTTCCTCTGAAACTCACCACCCAGAGCTGAGACATGATACGCATTGAAATTACTAACCTCAAATGAAAGAGAACCAAAAATTGAGAGAGAACCAAGTTGACGCACGTAAATCTGACGGCAACATATTTTTTTTAAAACACAGGAAAAACATTGTGAATAGAGAAGAAATTCGAATCTCTACCTTCTTTAAATACAACTTTCTCACTTACCATTCATTCTACCGAACTTTATTATCGTTAAAATGGGAGAAGACAAAGACTTGGCCATGATGTATTCTGTTGTAATAAACAAGTTCTCAAGGCCAAGTCTTAGTCTCTCCCATTTAAGCTAAACAAATATGGATCTGAATCCATAGAAGTTCAATAGATGAAATAGAGGCATAATAGCAATTACTGCAAACTACTGTATTGCTCTCTACTATATGATAAGTTGCATCCCTTTAAATAGCTGTGTCAGACAAAGACGTATGTGTTGGGCTATCTTATTGTAAGATATTATTAAAGTCCTCAGTGTGCAGACTGCAGATCTACGTGAAGCTGCCGTGGTGTAGGATGTAATATTGAATTTGTTTCCATGGAGTTTTGCTGTGTCACAAGGTTCCCTTGGCCTTTTCTAGCCCGGGAATTTAAGGTTTGTTTAGTTTAAATAATTTTTTAATGTAGAATGAAATTTTAATATATAAATATGTTATTGGAAATAAACAGTTTGTGAGAGAACATATGAACCAGTTAAAAAGTATGAGGGTCAACTACCCTCCATATTAATAGTAAAGATGAAGAATAAATTTATTTGAAAGTGTATTGTTTGTAAAATGTTAATATATATATATATATATATTTATTTATTTTTTAAATCCTTTAAAAGCAAATAAACAAATAACAATCTAAAGTAATGTTGTTTAGGCGTATCTAGGCATAATACGAGGTTTTGTTTAGGCGTATCTAGGCATAATATGAGGTTTGTATCATTTGGTATAAGAAACAAATATTTAATATGGTGTACATGTTGCAACCATGATACTTATAATAACGTAGTTTATTTTAGTATTGATTGTATTGTAATACCATTAATTATTGATTGTATTGTAATACCATTAATTTAATTGATTAATTAAATATTAGACAAATTTATAGTAATATTTAGGAGAGTATACATGACTCATTCCAAAATGAATATCAACAATAATATGAGTGGGTAAGATAAAATGATTTTTAAAATAGAAGGTTAATATACAAATTCAATGGTTATCAACTAAGTTTTTTTAAGTTTCAAAAGTTAACAATAACATAAATGGGTACGATAGAATGATTTTTAAAATAAAAGATTAATATACAAATTCAATGGTTATCACCTAAGTTTTTTGAAGTTTCAAAAGTTATCAAAAGATAATGAAGATTGATTTGTCAATATTTTGTGATTTTTTTTAATTTTTTTTTTCAGGATACAAATTTTTTTATTTTTTATTTTAAGGTTTACAAAGGCCCTTAAGACTTATATGAAGAATACAATTTTTTTTTGTATTGTTTACGTAAGTTTTTTTTGGGCCTTTGAAAACCTTAGAATATAAATTTTAATAATATTTTATTTTTAGTACTTGATTTGGATGGTGTGAGAAAACCCCTAAACCAATGCTTAGGGATGAGTATTCCCATCTCAAACATGATCCCTCATAAGGTCGAGAGCTAAGCTTATCAATAGGGGATTAACGTACATCCACACACACAAGCCATGGTTTGAAACTTGGACCTCTCAAAGAAGAGCCAAAGCCCAAACCATTACACTGTCCTCCTCGAGATAAAAACTCTTGTATAAAGAGAAACCTTTAGAGCTGCTCTTAGGTGGTAGGTAGTGTCGTACCATCTAGGTATACCACTATCTAGAGGGAAGCCATGAGTCATCCCATCTAGTTTTACCACTATCTAGAGGGAATCCACGAGAGATTTTTTTTAAATTGCTCGGATGTCACGTTTGTATAGGTATTTTAACTCCAGACCTCTAATATGGAGGGAGTTTTTTGTGATCACCAACACGCCACCCTTGCGGATTATTATTTTAATTTTTAAAGTCGATCTCTTAATTTTAACTTAAAGAAAACTTGTATTTGGGTATAAATACCCTTTCCATTGAACATTTTATTATTTATTGGTGTGTAATTCTATTATTTGATAGTGATATTATTTGATTTTGATAGACACCTCCATATATTGTGTGCATTGCTTTGTGAGTATTATTTTCAGCAATACTAGGTAATATGTTGATTTCATTCGTTAATAGAAATTGATGCAAAATCTAATATGGTATTAGAGCAAGTGTGAATCTTCATTACTGTATTATTTGTTGTTAATAATTTTACTTCTTGGCTTCCCTCAAGGACAAATATATTTGACATAACTAAGAAAATTTTCTTATGAAGCTAATGGTAGGCCTTGAAGAAGGTTATTTTTACAAAAATCCTAGGTGGGCTTGATCATGAGGATCTCATTGGAATCAATAAATTTACTCTAGGGGACATATTCACTAATAGAATCCTTTGTTCCTCTCACGAGAACTCAATATTTTTTATTTATTTTGATTTTTGACCAAATGGATGCCCTAGCTTTAAGATTGAGTTTTTTGAAAACCTCATTTGTCTTTTAATTTTTTTTCAAAAAATTTTTTTCCTTTGCTCTTTCAACTACTTGTGTTTAATAGTAGCATAGGTGAGAGGGTAGATTGCTAGATCATTGTGAAAGAAAAGAAGAGGTTGAATTTTTTTAGATAAAATCTTGGTGCCAAAGAAGCCATGAGAAAGCTTTCGTGCTTAGCAAAGACTTTTAAGCCACTTGATAAAGTTTCTAAAATGGTCCAACAAATTTTTTGCTACATAGACATGATAATATATCTCAATTGATTGTGTTCAATAAGATTATATAGGGAAAATAATGACAAATACAAACAATCCTTTGACATATTTTTTGTTCTTTATGAAATTTTAAGGGGTTTAGTTCAATTTTTTTTCCCAAACTGCCTCCAAGTACAATTTTTCAAGCCTAAAAAAATTGTGTAGTTTTCGTCCAAAATGCAAAAAAATGACTTTAAATTGTGGAATATTCCATGCAAGAAATGACATAAAAAAGGTGCACTAATGTATACGTATGTCACACATGCAATTGGAAAGAGAAGGCATTATTTTGGGTTGATTTGTTTATTATTAAGCATTGCCATTTATATCCCAATGGGTGCCTTAGGGATAGAGGCTAGCTCAATCCATATGAAGACTTTGGATGGAGGAATTCTTAGGTTAATATCCCTTGATGTCATTATTTTTTTTTTATTTGTGGAAAACATCCCAAAAGGGATGCCACTTTCGGGTAAGACCCAAGGAGGCAGGGGTATCCATTCCGCAAAAAACGCCCGGGACTCGGACCTGGCCTACCACCTTTGACATACTCAAGGAGCAAACAAACACACAAAACCAATTTAAAAATAAGTAAATAAATAAGTAAATAACAACAAAAATAATAAAATAAAATAAAAAACATGCTCCTTGAGTGTGTCAAAAACAAAAGCACAACCAAACACGCACAATAAGATAAAAGAAACCACAACACGAACCACATAGAAAAACACAAGAACCACATAACAAAACACAAACAAGACAAAAACAACAGAACACTACAAAGACATAACCCAAAAAAAAACATGAAAAATAAACACAACCAAAACCTAAAAAATTAAAAAATAAAATAAAAATAAAAATAAAAAACAACCAACAACGAACAATAAACAAAAACAAAAAACATAGAAAACACTCACACATAAAAACACGAATTAACACAAACAAAGAGAAACCCAAGAACAAGAACGAAAAAAACACAAGAACAATAACAAAAAACATAAAAAAAAAAACACAAAACAACAAAAACACAAGAACAACAAAAAACAACACAAAGAACACAAAAACAAAACAAAACAAAAGAACCCACCCACCTTAAAAAACTAAACAAAAAAAAAAAAAAGAAAAAAAAAAAAAAATTGAACATAACAATGACCTATCTAGACCGAGAAGACTATTAAGGCAAGAATCAACAGAGGAAACAAAATAAAGAATAGAATGAGCTAGGGAACTAAAAAAAACTGAATGAACCAAAGAGAAGCAAAAAAAAAAAACAAGAAGAAACTAGGTGCCTTCGAAGCTGGAGCCATCCAAAGAAATGATAGAAAGAAGAGCTTCCCTAATTTGAGAAGCCCACCATCTAGGAGGGTGGCCATAACAAGTAAGATCACCTTTGTCCAAAGCCCAATTAGCTAAAGCATCAACACTCTTGTTTTGATCTCTGACCACATGATTGTAATCAACTTTCAAAAATCCCATCTGGATTAATTGAATCTTCTCAATAATTCTTTTTATTCTCCAATCCACCTTATGATTCTTAGAAGGAGTCTTCAAGAGATTAATCATAAGTTGAGAGTCAGACTCAACTAACACCTTTTCCCATCCAACCTTAGTAGCCTCCTGAAGGCCTCCGAGGATACCATACCCCTCGAGCAAGGTTATTGGAAAGAATACCCAAATTCTCAGCAAAAGTAAAAACCAGGGAGCCATCCGAAAGTCTACCAATTCCTCCCACACTGGCTTTTCCAGGGTTCCCTCTAGAGGCTCCATCGGTATTGACTTTTCCAAAATCCTTAGGAGGAGGTTGCCAATTTCTTGTCCTATCCATCTTACTAATACTCACATTCCCTTTAAGTTGGTTGCCCTTAGAATATTTAATCTTCAATATTTGCATCACTTGATCCCATCTTTGGTGGGAGTTTTGGGGGTGATTAAGGAGTTGATGGACTGATTCAACTAAGTTGGCTATGGTCTTTTGCCAAATATAGTGAATATCCTTCCTATCTTGATTAAAAATTTGGTTGTTCCTTTCATTCCAAATATTCCAAAGAAGAATGGTAGAACCCATCCAAACTAAGCTGCCTAATAAAATGATCAACACCCTCTTGATTAGGCCAATCCCTCCAAAGTTGTTCAAAAGTAAAAAAATTGGACCACTTTAAGCCAAGTAAAGTGGCCATTCTCCTCCATAGCTCAGAGGCTAAAGTACACTCAATAAAAATATGGTTGAGAGTTTCTACATTCTCTTCACACATTTCACATCTAAAAGGGCCATGAAAACCACGCTTCATAAGTTGCTCACCGGTAAGCACCCTACGATGCAATAAAAGCCAATTAAAGAACCTCACCTTAGGCCAGAGCTTTTGAGCCCACAATCGAGAAAATATGTCAGAAGAATGGTTGGGATTATTATGGCATAAGGTCAAATAACCTTGAGCAACTGAATACTCACCCTTAGTAGTGTTGTTCCATCCAAAACAATCTTTTTCATGGGACCAAGAGAGGGATCTCATATGAAGGA
This sequence comes from Wollemia nobilis, assembly GCA_028583015.1. Lineage (NCBI taxonomy): Eukaryota > Viridiplantae > Streptophyta > Pinopsida > Araucariales > Araucariaceae > Wollemia > Wollemia nobilis. Next base: position 471,196 of record JAQPPZ010017097.1, on the reverse strand, counting down.
TGCCTTGGATATCTTGTCTTTGCCTTTCTGGGATTTGAATAGGCCAGTCCTCAATAGGGATCCAATATCTACCAACCTTTGAATTACCGGTATGGTACCGACAGTAATTAGCCACCTTTATCCAATTAGCTCGGTGAAGCTCCTCCATCCAAGGCCTCCAATCGGGAAACTGAGTTATCAAAGGCTTGTGACCATCCCAAGAATCTGTCCAAAAATTTGCTTGTTGACCATTATGAATGATCCAAAATAAATTTTTCTTTATCAAATCCTCACCAGTCTTAAGAACTGCTAAAATGGGAGAACCTTTGGTAGGAAGTTGATAGCGAACAAGGTCTTCAGGACTTTTGTTCTCGGCATATTTAGCACGGAGATTATTGGCCCAAAGAGCATTGGGGTTATGCAACATCCTCCAATATAATTTAGCAGCTAAAGCTTTGTTGTTATTAATAGAAGACCAGAATCCTAACCCCCCTTCACTCTTAGGAAGACATAAAGTATCCCATTTCACCAAGGCCCATTTTCTTTTCTCCTTAGTACCACTCCAAAGGAAACGATGACTGATTTGATCCAATTCTCGAAGAACAACCTTTGGGATATTCAAAATGGAAGAAACATAAATAGGAATAGCTTGAAGGACTGATTTTACCAAGGTGATTCTACCCCCAGAAGAAAGCCACTTGTTGGTCCACTTTCCAATTTTCTTCTTGACTTTGTCCAACAACCAATTCCAATATTTATTTTTTTGCCTTTGAATATTTATGGGAATACCTAAATAAGTGATTGGAAGGGAGGTCTTCTTATATCTTAATTTATCCAAGACCATGGATTCCTGTCTAGCAAAGCAGTGAAAGAAAATAACTTTAGATTTGTCTTCATTGATCAAGCTGCCTAGTAGCCTTAGAAAAACAGCTAATGATTTGCTTAATATTAGAAGCTTCCTTAACTGTAGCTTTACCTAAAAGAGTAGAGTCATCCACAAATTGAAGATGAGAGATAGGTCTAGCTCCATGAGCAATGGTAACTCCCTCAAGGGTTTTGTTTTCCCTCTTTTTGGTTATAGTCCTACCCAAGCATTCAACAAGAATGATGAATAAATAAGGGGATAGCGGGTCACCTTGCCTAATACCTCTGGAAGCTAGGAATGACTGAGAAGGCCTGCCATTGATAAGAACTAAGTAGGAAACTGAAGAGATACATCCCATAATCCAATCCATCCAATCCTTAGAGAAACCAAATTGCCTCAAAACTTTGATAAGGAAGTGCCAATCCACTCTGTCATAAGCTTTGGATAAGTCTAACCGAATGAACATGGAAGGAGATTTTTGCATATCCATGGAATGGATGGCTTCCTGAGCAAGAACTATCTCATCTACTATTTGACGTCCTTCCACATAACCCCCTTGCTCTGGGGAAATAATCTTATGCAAAAGAGGCTTCAACCTTTCTGCCATGATTTTAGTAATGATTTTGAGAAGAACATTACATAAAGCAATAGGTCTAAAAGCTGAGATATGATCAACCTCTTGAGCTTTTGGAACAAGAGTAATATAAGTTTTATTGATAACCTTCAAAATTTCTTTGGCTTTCTTGGCTTCTTCCACCACCTCTAATAAATCAACATGAAGGATATCCCAGAACTCTTGGTAGAACTCAATGGGAAAACCATCAGGACTTAGGGTTTTCCCTTTTTGCATTTTAAAAACTACTTGTTGAAGCTCATTGATAGTAATAGGAGCAGTCAAAATAGAGTTCTCCTCGAAAGTGATAAGAGAAGGGATTGCTTGAAGAACATTTTGTTGTGAAGCTGAGTCAAGAGGAGTAGCAACAAAAATATTGGAAAAGTAATCAACAACAATAGAGTTCATGCCATCCCAAGTATAAACAACATCTCCAGAATCTGATTTTAAGGAAGAAATAAAGTTGTGAGATCTTCGAGCTAGAAGAGATTTGTGGAAGAAATTTGTGTTTCGATCTCCTTCTTTGAGCCATTGAATTCTAGATTTTTGCTTCCATAAGATTTCTTCTCTTTTTTCCCATTCCTCTAAGTGAGTTGTGAGTTTAATTTCATCTGCACTTCTCTTCTCTGTGAGGCCATCTAAATGGATTTTCTTATTCAAATTTTCAAGATGAGCAATAACTTCATGTTTTTTTATGAACATCCCCAAACTCTTTCCAGTTCCAAGTCTTGATTTTGGATTTAATGTATTGCAGTATTTTGGCAAAACAGAACATCTTAGTCCCATGCCTAGGTTTACCTTCCTTCCACCATTGTTGCACATGAGGTCTGAAGGAAATGTCTCTAAGCCACATTAATTGAAAACGAAAAGGAGAGAAACTCACATTGGTTTTCCACATTTCCACCATGGTTGGCCAATGATCCGAACCAACATTATTAAGAGTCTTCACTTTAGGAATGTGACCATGGATTAAGAAATTTTCAGAGAGCAAAAACCTATCCAATCTCTCCATTATACAAGCTAAGCCTTGCCTTCTGTTAGACCAAGTCATAAGGCCATTATCCGGTTGGATATCCACAAGATGGAGGTTTGCAATATATTCGCTCATGAGGTCAGTGCTTTTGTCCAAATTTCTATTTCCCCCCCTTTTCTCATCCAGAGAGAGGATGGTATTGAAATCTCCTCCGATCAAGATCCAAGCTTCAGGAAAATGAGAGATAATATGAGTAATATCCTTCCACTGTCTTCTTTTTTCCTCCAAAGAAGTCGGAGCATAAACAGTAATGCAGAGCATAATTTGGTTGGAATGTCTACTTTGAATAGCTATAGCCAACAAACCCCAACTGCCAACCATATGGTGAATAACTACCTCTTTTGGGTCCCAAAGACAAGCAATGCCACCAGAAGTCCAGGGAAACCACTTTTCTAGTGGCCAAATTTTACTGGCAATTGAGTCCATATCCTCCATTGACATCTTTGTTTCTTGAAGGAAAACAAGATGTGGATGATTTATCTGAATCATTCTTCTAATTTCATTTTGTTTTGAAAGACTCCCTTTGAGTCCTCTAATATTCCAAGTGATGATCTTCATTAATACCGGGGCTAAAAAAGTTGGGAAGGGCATTAATCTTACCTTCCTCTACAAGCTTTTCACCTTCTTTTACCATATGATATTGATTGGTCTTGCGACCTGCTTTTTGATTAGAATCCATCTTCAATTTTTTTCCCTGTTTCTTGACTTATTCCAATTGAATCTGAGATGGCTTCTAACCTTGAAGAATGCTCGTACACAGCCAAAATTTTACTAGATGGTTCAACGGAGTCTATATTGGGACCTGCATTATTTGAAGTTTTGACATTTGAAAGATTGTTTTTCTTGTGTAAATTTTCTCCCTTTTTTTTTCTGTTGAAAACCTTTGATTTGTTGGTTTGTCTCTGAGTTCTTCCCTTCATATTTAAATTGTGTTTCTAAGATTTCAGTTTCCATTATTTCCTCTTCCTCACTTGGGACATCATTTGTGGAAAGGATTTCAAACATATTAGCGAGATGACTTTGATTGATCCTTCATAACTGGTTTTTTTTGAGTGTTCTTCTTCTTAGGTATTTGGAAACCTCTTGAGTTTATATCTTCTTTCTTTTGATCAGGAATTTTATTTGGGCAAGCACTGGCCAAATGACCATATTCATGGCAAATTCTACAACGAAAAGGAATGTTCTCATAGTCCACTACTTGCTCCCAAGTGTCTTCCCCAAATTGTAATGTGATCTTTTTAGGTAGGGGTTTGTCAAAATCCATTAAAACACAAATCCGAGCATAAATAATATGTTCAAAATTTTGAGTACAATCAACGAGTCATCATAAAAGTTCCTAAAGAGTTTCCAATTGAAGAAAAAATAGTAGGATTCCAAAATTCAATAGGGAGGCCAAAGAGTCTAACCCACACGGGAGCTATAGAAGGCATCTCTTCTTCGGCTTTAAATTTAGTATGCCAGGGCTTCATGAAAAGCCTTGCCCTTCCAAAAAACCAAGGACCCCCTTGAAAAGTTTTCTCTCTATCTTCATTATTAGCAAATAAAACAAGAAAATAACCATTTGGATAAATAGAGATTTGTAACTCACCTTTAGTTTTCCAGCTTTTTGCAGCCCAGACTTTGAAAGGAGATAGACTCGGACGAAAACCCACGAACCGACAAATTAGTCCTCTTTTTTCCAAATCTTCAATGCCAGTCTGAATGTTACCCATATCAAGCTTAACAATAGGAGTTCCATCGGTTGCTTTAAGACATCCTGACTCCGTTTTCCTGGGATCAATCTTAGGCATTCTTAGAGGTTTATGGGAAGCCCTAAGATTGATATTAGCATTGGGTTGAGGCTGTCCACCATGGAGGGCATCCCTAAAATTCATTTTTGGGGCTGAGTCTTCGAAATTCTTACCCTTGACAGGGGTTTTCACGGTAGAATTATTTTGTGGGTGCACCTTAGCACCAGATTCACTTGAGATATGAGCCATTTTTTGATCAACTACTTGAAACTTGTTTCGTGATCTCTTTAATCCTTGCCCTAGACGTCGTGGAAAGGTATGGTTTTCACTTTTCTTTTGTGCAGCAAATTGGAAGCCGTTGTCACTCAAGTTCACGAGTATGATCTATTGAAAGATAAATTTCTAACCCATCTTGGATCCCCTGCAACATTTCTTGCTAAAATATTGAGCATAAACCACAAAAATATTGGCCGCTAGGGCCCGAAGGCCCTAAAAACCAACCTCTGGAGCTGCTTGCACTCAACCCAGATGAAACCCTCGCATAGCCGCTTGCCAAATATCTCGTTCACACATAGGGATGCGCTAGGATCTGTGTTGCTCCAAATGATATGAAAATTGGTGGAGACGTTCTAGGGTTTTTCAGGCATCTACCCTCAAAATTTTAGCTCAATCCGAGTCCGGATGAGTGAGATATGGCCGAAAAAAGTTCGACAGTTTGGGCAGTCCTACGAAAAACGTCCCTCCTCTAAAGCGAATTTTTTTCCCTTGATGCCATTACTTTTTTAAGAATGATGATGTAAGTTTTATTCAAATTGATGATGTAAGCATGATGCAACTTAATGACATAAAAAGGAATGTTGACGTGACCGGTGAAGAGAGGGATGATATGGTAGGTCATACAAAAACTAAAGTTATAGACCATACTTCACTTTGTATAGTAAATATATAATAAACCTATTAGATTCCTCTAAACCTTTGAACTTAACAAGTCATTTGCATAGTTAGTAGAAAAATTCGTGAAACATAAATTTCAAAGCAAACTAGAACACAAGTGGTGTAGTATAGTTCATAGATAAAAGATCTAATCAAAGCATGATAAATAGAAGATTTTGGTTTATCTATACCTTACCCAATGGTCTGCATAGTCAGTGCACAAGTGGCAACCCCTTAATTATGATAACTAGTGTCATGTGATTCACCAACACACTATCTAGTTAGCATATAGTTGAAACTCCCTTAACCAGTTACACAATGACATGGTTCTCTCATTCACTATAGGATTTATTTTTTTCAAAATTTTAAAGGTTTTAAATGTATTTTATGTACTTTTTGGTTAAAGTTTTAGTGGCTATAAATTTTGCATATGAGAACATTTTAAGCCCATTTTTTAAATCGTATAGTTCTTATAGATCTCTACATTGGTGATGTTGTTTCTAGTCATACATGCTTTTGTAATTTGGGAGGATAGTTATAGATCACCATGTTCCCTTTTTGAGTGGTTCAAACTATGCTACTTGGAATATGAGGATTGAAGCTTTGCTCTAGAGTAAGGGGTTACTCAAATATGTGAATGAGCAACCTCATGCTATTAATTTTGAAGAAATAAAGTAGGTCTATAGGGATAGTAAGGATAAGGCTCATGGTGTTATATCCCTTCACATTGAAAATACCTATGACACTCATGTTAGTAGTACCATGGACTCCAAGGAGTTGTTTGACACATTTTAGGGATTGTATGATCATATTGATTCTACATAAATTAGTACATTGGAGATTGAGATTGATACTTTGACTATGGAATCCTTTAATACTATTGATGAGTAAATTTACCATTTCAATAATTTATAAGAAGATATATAGACTACAAGAGGATTACCGAAGGTGACATAAGGATAGAAAGCTATGAAGAAGGAAAAGAACATTGAACTACTAAATATTATTTTCAACAAAATTTTGGAGATATGAGATAGTTGTGTATTTGATATGCTTTAAGTATACTTTTCTAATTCTCCTACACCACCAATTGATGAGGTATTCAAGTACGTTTTACATCATTAGGCTAAAATAAAAAGGCATAAGGACAATTTTGTGATCAATCAAACCCATCCAAACGAAGCTATTGCTAAAGCTCAAAATGAAAAGAAGCCAAAACATAGTGAGAAGAAGTCCAAGAAGGCATTTAAAAATCCATATTGTGATTTTTTCAAAAAGAAGAACATCAAGCATAATTTTATCATATTCACATCAATAAGCTTGAGGAAGTAGCAAAAAAGAGGGTGTTGATGTTGCTTTCTTCTATGCACAAGGTGAAGACAACTTTGATGGAGAGACCTTATAGGAATATGTAATTGTTCATTCCACATATTGGACATCCACTACTTTTAATGTGTGGATTTTAGACTTAGATGCAATTAGGCACATGATGAAGCATAAAAATCTCCTATAAAGGTACAACAAATCATATTTGGGAGAACATGTTGTTATTGGAGTTCATTCTTCTTTACAAGTTGCAAGATGTGGAGAGATCAACATTGGATTTTCTTCTTTTGATGAGATACTTCACGTTCCTAACATCGACCCCAATCTCTTGTTCATTTATTATATAACTCATATGAATAAAAAAGCAAGATTTTGGCCTGATTTTTGGATAAAAAGGATATAGATGATGGATTTGAAACTTTTGCTTCTAGCTATTATGATAAATCAAACCAAATGTATAATTTGGGAGAAAGGATCACTTATTTTGTTTCTTATCCTTGGAATAAATACTTTATTACTAAGCACATGCAAATAATGAGATTCAAAGGTGGCACCATAGGCTAGGGTATCTTATCTATGGATCCTTGAGATACATATCATCATCAGATGACCATTGGACTTCTACACATATCCACTCCAAGTGATGCATGCAAGTGATATATTATGGGAAAGCATCATAATGAGAAATTTCCAAAGGGATTGCAAGAAGGAACTCTCACCTCTTGGGGATTATAAATAGTGAAAATTATGGACCTATTGATACACCATCTATTTTTGGAAATATATACTTCCTTATTTTTATTGATAATCTCTCTAGATATATGTGGTTGTATACTAATCACACTAAGAATGAGGTCTTTGAGAGATTCAAGATCTTCAAGGCTCTTGTAGAGAATTAGTTGGATAAGAAAAATAAAACTCTTAGGATAGATGGGGGAGGTGAGTACATAAGTCATGTAATTCATGATTTTATGGCTCTTCATAATATTTCATATCAAAGGGCTATTCACTATACTTCTACGCAAAATTGCATGGATAAAATAAAGAAGAAGGTAATAATGGTTATGACATGGTGTATGATTCATAGCAAGAGGATGGAACACAAATTATGGCATGAATCCATCACCTATGTAACAACATGCATCATCAATAGGTATCCCATAAGGGCAATGCAAGACATGACATCTCTTGAGAGGTTGACAAGAGCTAAGCCTGGCATGTCTTGTTTTTATATATTTTGATCTTTAAAATGGGATCAGATACCCAAAGATATTTTAAAGAAGGCATCAAAAAGTCATAGATGCATCTTTGTGGGATATTCATATACCTCAAAGGTATATCACTTTTATAATCCTTAGAGGTGTATGGTTTTGATTAAAAGAAATGTAATTTTGATGAGTTTTTTAGGTGCTCTTTTGAGTCCATCATTTGAGATTTTGGCACATGAATTTTCTAATCCTTTGAGTTGTTCAGATTTAGTTATTCCTTCAAATGTTTTGGTAGTCTCTATTCCCATTGAATAATCTTATCCTTTTCCTATATATATGAACCATTCATGATAAACGCCACTAGTAGTGCTCTCTTTTCTAGATTTATGGGGTGTTGAGTTGAACACATTATCTTAGAGTGCTTTATATTTGCATGATAAGGTGAGTGGTGATTTTGAGTTGGCTTATTTAGTTTTATATTTTGATGTTACTTTTCTATAGAGTGCACATGATTCTTCCTTAGTTCCCCCAAAACCCAAGTGGGATAAGAAAATTTTGAAGGATGCTCAACCTATCCTATCTCTAAAGAAATATCAAAAGGCTCCTTCTCAAGCATTGTTCTTGAAGGTTATTAATTATCAAAACCCTATTTCATATTAATAGGCTAAGGATCAATTGGAGTAGGAAGATGTTATTATTAGGGAGTATAAGGGCTTGATGAAGAACACAATAATAGATATTATTCATCTTTAAAAATATAAGAATATAGTTGGATGTAAATGGGTCTATAGGACCAAGTATACCTTGGATGGCTAGTTGGAGAAGTACAAGGTATGCCTTATTGCTAATATATTATCTCAATAGGAGGGAGTTTATTCTTTCTAGATGTTTGCTCTATTTTTTAGGATAGAATCAGTCAAGATGATTCTTACTATATATACCTCATATATATGGAATGTACATCAAATGGATGTGAAGAACACCTTCCTATATAAAGAGATTTAGGAGGAAATTTACATGTAATAATCAATTATATTTGAGCTTAAGGGGCCTACTCCTCTAGATTGTTATCTGACTACGTCTTTTTATAAACTTAAGCATGCTCCTCATTCATGGTATGAGAAGATTCATTTTTTTTTCTCAATTATGGGTTTCAACAATGTGAGGTCAAACATAATGTTTACATCAAAAATAAGTATGGGAGAATTTAGTGATTATTTTGTATGTTGATGAAATTCTCATTACTAGTAACTTTGCTATCTTAATCAATATATAAAGTCATGAATTTGTTCTACTTATAAGATAATATATCTAGAAATTTTTGTACAAATTTTTGAGGATTCAAATTGATTAGATATATCCTGTCATCATCATACAACCAAAGTATGATTTGGATATTTTTTAGCATTTTAGGATGGAGTACTGCAAGTCCACTTGGAATCCTTTCACTTCAAGCTTAAAAATTAGGACTAATTATACCATTCCTTTGATGGATGCTATGTTGTAGTGGTCTTTCATAGTTGGATTTCTCTTACTTATATAATATCTGATATAGTTTTTGCTATAAATTATTATTATATGTATATGCAATCAACTCAAGAGATTCATAAATCCATGATCAATAGGATTATAAAATACATCCAAGGGAATTATTAGACGTGTATTCACTAGTCATTTGGATATCCTATAAGTTTGATAGCATTTTCGAATGTTGATAGGGCTAGTGATTTGAATGAGCAATGATCCACCATAGGATTTATGTTTTATTTGGGATTCAACCTTATTTCTTGGTGTTCTAGATACCAAACCACTATATATTAGTCTTCTATAGAAGATAAATGTTTTTCTACTAATGTGGTAACTAGCATCTTTGATGGATGCTTATGATTTTAGAGGATATTTACATTCCTTAGAGTTTTCTAGTCACCATTTGATGTGGTAATCAGAGCACCATCCAACTAATATGTAATCTAATGTGTTATCAACAAATAAAGCACGTAGATAGTTATATACACTTTGTGATATAGATTCATGCATGTGGGATGCTTGGTAAAGTAGGCAATGGACATACTAACCAAGATCATGCCCAAGTTTACTTTTTTGTGCATGCAAAAGCTACTTGTTATAGGATATCAAAAAAGGGTATCTCTCTATTGTCCTCATTAAATTTAAGAGAAGAGGTTGGAATATATGGTGTTTAAGAGTTTATTGGGGATATAATGAAATTTTGTATCGTATTACTCATATAAGCCCTTTGAGCCCTTGTAAACCTTGAAAAATATATTTTTTGTAATATTTTATTATTTTAATCCTTGGGGTCAATCTCTTAACCTTGACCTAATGGTAACTTGTATTTGGGTATAAATACCCCTCCTACCAACCATTTTATTATCAAATGAAATATAACTATATTACTTGATAGTGAGATTATTTTGTGTCTATAGACACCCCCATATATTGTGTGAATTACTTTGTGAGTATTTATTTTTAGCAATACTGGATAATATGTTGATTTCATTCATTTCTATAAACTATTATGAAATCTAACACAAGGGACATATGGTTCATTCGAAATGAATATAAATGATAATATGAGTGGGCATGATAGAATGATTCTTAAAATACAAGGTCATATACAAATTCAATGGTTACCAACAAAGTTTTTCAAATATTCAAAAGTTGATTGAAAGAAAATACATATTGATTTGCCAATATTTTCTGACTTCTCTTCTAAAGTTATTTATTTTATTTTTTTATAATATTATCAAGTTTTTATTCAAGGATAAAAAATAGATGATTTTTTATGGTTTATGAGGAGGGCTAACTTGTATTTAAGACTATGGAGTGATGTTTTTAAATAGAAGGAAACTAAATAAATACTTTTAGTGTAGCTAGACTACTTGAATTCATATTAAATTATTAATTTGTAAGGTTTTAAAAATATTGCTAATATCTTAAGGAATTTTATCCAAGTAACCTCAAATTTTATGATGGAGAACCTAATCGTATGTGTGGATATGTGTTGTAATGTATCTTTTAAAACTTTTTAAAATCAAACATTATCAAAGCTAAACAAAGAAAGTGATACCAACAAGTGGAATTTTAAAACATTTCATTCTAGCATCACATGTTCCATGAAACTAGTCATTTTACAAAATATAACAAAATAAGATCTGTAGAAAAATATGTGGAAGGTTTTGATCATAAAATAATACCAAATATAAAGCAAGGAAATTGCATAGCAATAGAAGGAAACTCAAACCAAAGGCCTTTCACCCTTGGAAAATTGATAAAAAAATATAGTACCTTATCAATTGAAAAAGGCCATAATGGTTGTGTTGGAGAAAATTTTAGGAAGAAAAAATATGCACTATATATTATAATGAGAGAGACCACATTCAAAAGAGTCTAAAGCGATAATAAAATTAAATTCAACTTTCAAAGTAGATCAGATGATTATTATAAAATTTATTCTCACAAGCATAAATCATTCACTGATATGTAAAAATATCAAATAATACATTCATAATTAATAATCCACAATGCAATAATCCATACAATGAGACAAATATAGACAATACCCTTAAGGTAGGGTAATATTGATAATACTCCTTAAGGAAGGAATAACTTCATAAGATATCCCAATATAGGAGTTCCACATGGAGAGGGAAAAGTTTCATAACCATCTAAATAGGGTAAAGTCTCATATGCATACCAGAGGTGGCTTAAGATAATAAGTATAAATGATAATTGCAATAACACTATTCCTTATTTATATACCCATCATCCAATGCTACTTTGGGGAGGGTGTAACCTTAATCCTAGATGACTATTAAACTCTTATTCAACTCATTATTACAATAAGTTATTTTAATACAATAAAATTTGGGTTGTGTATGTCCCATGCTAGCCATCCATAACATCTTTATACAATATAATATCTTGATATATTTATCCCTATGTACCATAACATTCCACCCCTTCAAAATATTTTCTCTTTAAAACATGAGAATAAACCAAATGATATGTTCTAAGCATTGTTGACAACTATTAATAATCTTGATCATCTATCCATCCAAGTCAAATATTGATTGGTGATGGTCTTCTATAATGCCATGTTGTTGTACCACTTTGATATCTATTAGTGCTCCTTTGGTTGCATGTGTTCATAACATCACTTTAATAGCTATATTGATTGCTTGTTTTAAGCCATGTTGTCTTTGCACCACTCCACATTTAAAGATACTTCAAATTTAATATTAAAAAGAATATGATTTGAAAAGTGTTATTACCATTACTCCAAATGATTGACTTCATAGGGTCATATCTCCATCAATACCACTCAAATTCCTTCATACACCATTCATTTTGAAGGAGATGGTACTAGAATTGTCAAAATCAAGAAAATATATTCAAATATATGGCTCTTATAAGAAGAAACACTTTTATAGAAAATAATTATCCAATTTATACAATAAAAATACAATCCCCACTTTTCCAAAAATGTTGCTCTAATACCACTTGTTATAAAATTTATCCTCAGAAACACAAATCATTCATGCGTATGAAATAAATATCAAAGAGTACATTCATAAGTAATAATACACAATGTAATAATCCACACAATGAGTTAAATATAGATAATACCCTTAAGGTAGGGGAACACAAATAATACTCATTAATAAAATAATAACTATATTTGTAAAAAAAGCACTAAAAATTAACTTTATAGGTGGTGGAGAATCCCATCCTCCAAATGGAATAAATGTGGACTAACTTTGTTAGTCCTTGGATATGATGACAACGAGCCACGTTGGTTAGTGATTTGGGTTCTTTTCTTCATCTAGTTATTACCTTTCTACCACCTTTATTGCTTTTTTGTACTTGTTGACTCTCCCAAAACCCTAGAATAAGGATAGAGTCATGATTAAGGGATGTATTGATACTTTTCTCCCAAAGTACGTCTTAAAAAGTAATGGTACTGACCAATTTAAGTGGGGATCATGGTCATTGGTTGAATTTTAGGGTTTATGATGTATGATCATGATTTTAGCATATTTTTACACCTAAGGTTAAGACATCACATCATTTGGACTAATGATTATGATTGTATGGCTCCAAGAAGGATTTAAATTTAGCCATCAGTATCAAAATGGAAAGTTATTATTTTTTTCTATTATAAATACCTATTTTATATTATCATTCATTCATTTGCTCTTTATTATTGCTAACATTTCTCTCAAGCTTTCTACTTCTATTGCTTTTGCAACATGTGACCCTTTTTCTCTCTTTCTCACTCTTGCCTTGCAGTTACAATCAAAGCCACCAATCATTGATTTGCTACCTTCCATGGAGTAGTAAAAGATGCTCTAGTAGGATTTACAATCAAAGATCAACAATTGCTACTTGGGAATCAATTTTCAAGGCATGTATCTTCTACATATAGTCCATGTGTGATCTCTCCTTTATTATTATGGTGACATAGTAAGTAAGATTGAATAGAAGTGAATATTTTATTATTATTTTGTAAATGGAATGATCCTTTATGCCCTAAGAATCAAGTAATTTTTTATACTACATTAGAGTTTTTCCTAGCTTATAGTTTTATGGATGATCTTAGTGTAGTATATTCTTGAATGTTTAAATTCAAATTTTGCTTAAATCAAGATAGTTTTAGCTCTAATTGCATAAATTTTTTATTTTTTTATTTATCTTGATTTAAGTGTTTTGGTATATCTTGTATTAATTCATGTAATTGTATGAGATATTCCCTTGTTCCATAAATATTTTGGTGAATTTGACATGAAAATTGTCTTTTGAGGCTATTTATTTTCTATTTCTAGCCCCTAAGATTTAATAGGTTTTCTATTGTAGGTTTTATGTCAATGAATGTTGTTAGTTGAAAGCTGAATAATCCTACCATAGATTTTTCTCTTTCTCTTAGAGATATCTTGAAAATATGATTTTATTTTGTTGTGGTTTTTTTTATAATTGAATGTTTAATATAGAAGCTTTGATAAAAAACTAGTTACCCTTGAGTATTTTTTCTTGCCCTTATAAATACTCTTGCTTATTCCAAGGGCATCAAAATGAATAATATATCTAACAAGAAGCATATTCTAGTATTCCTAGAAATAGAAGAGGATCTTATTCAATTCAATACTTATTAAAATTATATTTATCATCCTTTGGAGCTTAATTATGATCATGAACTCTGAATTAGAGATTTAGATGAGTAAATATTTTGATTTTAAGAAATAAAATGACCTAAATATAGACTTTGGTGACCCTTATAGGTTTATTATAGGACCTTAAAAGACTTTAGGAGCATCTGTATTAGATAGTAATGATGAGTAATGCATTGAATTAATAACATCACTTAATATAGCAATCGTGGAAAAATAGTTTCAGAAATGAATGATGAACACTGAATGCACTTCCCCAAAGTCTCATACATATTTATTTTGAGCCTCATGATGGAAAATTAGTTGTCATATATGGTGAATCTTAGGTAATATTTGGTCTATTATCTAGATAGTCATAAATTTCATAATGAGAAACAAATGGAGGTATCTAAGAGATAAATAACCAAGCCAATGTAGGGCATGATGACTAATATTAATCAACTTTTGAGTGTTAACAAAAAACTTGTAGTGGAAGTTGATATTCCTCCTTTAATATTAAACCCTAATGCTCCTCCTCCACCTCCTCTAGCTAACCCTAGGGTGGATTTACCTATATCAACTAATCCTACTTTGAGAAATTATCAAAGCCAATCCCTAGCCCATGATGTGGAATGTATAGACTTGTTTTGGCATGTTCCTAAATTATTCTATTATGGGACAAATAAAATGAAATATTCATTGATAATGCACTATTTATTATATTTATTGGTTACACAAAGAAAAATCTTTGCTAAAATTTAATGACAAGATATTTGCTAGGAAATGCTCTTGATTTATTTATATTCTTACCTAAACACTCTATTGACCCTATAAATGCTTTTGTTAAAAAGTTGAAATAATAATTTGAAGATGACATGACTATGATAGAAGCAATATATATTTTTATGAATATTAAACAAAGCCTTGATGAATCTATTATTGATTTCCATAACAGGTTGGAAATACTTAAATGTCATGCTATTATGAAATTAATTAAAGAGGTAACAATAAAAATGTTTATAAATAATATTAGACCGTATTTTCAAGCTAAGATCCAAGAACACTACCCTTGTGGTTTTCCCTCCCCAAAAAATATTATACATTTTTTAAAAAATATTGAACATTATGAAAAGAAGAAAGGCCAAAAATCCTTGAAACCTAAAAACCCTAACAAGAATGTTCTAGGGAATGGGATTTGTAATGTAGCTATCCAAGATACCTCTCATGTTTTTGAGATAGATGGATATCCTATGCATATGTTAACCAAATATGGGAATGGCTTGAGACCTAAGAATATGATGCCTCGATGGATAAATGAAGATATTCTCAAAATATGTCTTCCACCAAAGCTTTACAACTACCATTTTAATGAAATGTTTGAAGAATTTATATGGAATGATCCTAAAATATTTTCTTTTATCATGGAAATTAAGGCTACAATAATTTTACTTGTGTAAAAATGTGTAAATTTTATCTAAAAAAAACTTTTGGCTCTTACTATAACATTGATCAAGTCAAAAATCCAACAAAAAAACATTGATCAAGTCAATAATGATAGGATTAGTTGTTCAATGAAAATAAACAAAATATGAAAAAAATAAATTGCAACATATTATATCGGCCAAAATACTACAATCATGGATGGTGAGGGAGGGAAAAAAGTAGAGAGGGAAGGGTCCCGATCCCTTCCCTGCTCCCCATCCCCTGGTTCCTGCCTAGTACCTGGTTTATCCTAGGTCATCCCTCCCTGGTATTGTTTGTTGCAGATGATCTCCTTGAGGGAGATCCTTCTCCTCTTTCTGCACCTCTCCCAGTTGGTCAGGGTTCCCTTGTTTGATTTGTTGGCCTAGTGCTTCCCAGGGTTCCTTGTTGTTTTTAGTATCCCTTCCATTTTTTTTCCCTCAGGATTCCCCCTGGGGTTTTTTGTAGGTTTTTGGCATGGATCTGGTTCCTTACGGTTCTCTGGGTGGTGGGGGTGATTGGTTGGGTTTTTTTTGGCTTCTCAAGGTTTCCTTTGAGGTCCTTACTGCTTTGGGGGTGGTCTGGGGGGGCCTCTTTCCACCTTTTGCTAGTGAATCCTCTCTGGGATCCTGTGGCTGCTGTTGGTCCCATCCTTGTGGGGAGGGCCCTCTTCGATTTCCCGCTTGGAGGCTTCTTCGTGCTGGTTCTGCTCCTTGGTGGACACCCTGGGCATTTGTTTGGCCTTGGGGGGGGATTTTTCTCTGCCTGGGCTGTTCCCAGCCTCAGTCCCAGTTCCCTGAAGTTTCTCCTGTGCAAGGATGGGATTCTTGGCCCTTGCTGTTGGGTTTTTATGGGTTCTACTACATTTTTCAAATCATGTGGGGATATGATCTATGCATGTAGACCCTGGATACCCCAGGCTAGGCTCCCAGGGATCCCATATTTGTGGTTGTTACCTCTTCTCGCCTAGGATCCCCAATCCTTGTATCCCTAGTACCTTAACCTGTTGTCTTTTCCTACTGGTTGTCTTGGGGGTGGGATTCTCTTGGTGGTGCTTTCTGGCTGCTTCTCGATGGGCGGGATATCCTCTTTGCTAGTTTTCAACTACTTCCTACTAGGCGGGATTCCTCCTTTTTTTTGGGCATGATGGTTTCCCATGGGGCGGGATTCTCCAGAACCGCTGGGTTTCTCATTGGGCGGGTTTTTCTCATTTCCTGTTGGTTTTCTTGAGAGGCGGGATTCACTTGGTAGAGGTTTTTGTTGCTTCTCGCTGGGCGAGATCTACACTGGGATGGATTTTAGCTGCTTCCCACTGGGCGGGATTCACTCTTTGGTGGTTTTTTGACTACTTCCCGCTAGGTAGGATTTATATTATAATGGTTTTTTGTTGCTTCCTACTGGGCAGGATTGTTCAAATTTACCTGTTCCTACTAGGTGGGATTTCTGTTTGTTTTTCATTTTCAGGGTATTGGTGCCTTGGGCCCAGAATTTTGTTGTAATGGCTTATTCTCGGCATGTTATTTCCAACTCTTATGTAATCAGGTTTTGGGACCCTAGTTAAAACCCACTATAAATACAATAGCTACTTATCAAAAAAAAGAAAATAAGCAAAATATATAGAAAAAGCATAATCACCCTCATGACCAATGGTTAGGAATCTATAATACACCATTGTCCAACTATGAACAACAACCTCCCAACCAAAAATAGGGAGTGAATAAAAACCAAGTTCAATAAAAAAATCATTTTGGAGATCAAAATTATTAATAATAAGGATATAATTCTAAGGCAACCAAGAAGGGGTCTAGAATAATCAAAATAAGAATGAAAATTACCTCCCAAACCAAAATTTGAAAGGTAGCACTTCTCAAAACGCCTCTCAAATTAACCAAAACTTTGCCCAACTTGGACCAAATGGAGAATACATTTGTAGTCAGTCAAATGTTTCTCATTATATCAAAATTTTGGAGGGGCAAAGAGAAGCCATTACATCTTTGGAATAATAAATTATTGCTATTACAGGATCACACCTCCATACAAGAAGAAGCAACCTTCTAAGAAGAAAGATCAAAGAAGGATAAGGGAAAATAATCTATGAAGGCTTCCTTTAGTCACCTAGGAACTTGCTACAAATGAAAAAATACCAAAAAATGTTGGACATGTTGAGCTCATTTAGTTGTCATTGATGTCAAGATAAGAAGTTGTCATTAATGCCAAAGTGAACACATGAAGCTGTCATTAATACCATGGAGTACACTATCATCGATGCCAGGAGCAATGCGAAAAGTTGAAGAAAAATTGTCAAAATATTATTTTATAAGGGTTTTTATTAAAACCATGGTGGCAAATTAAAAGGTTTTTATTAAAACCATTATGATAATATAAAGGCTTCCTTAAACATTGTGATGGCAGAATTAAGGTTTTTATTAAAACCATGGTGGCAGAATAATTTTCATCAAATTAGTGGAGTACAAATAAAGGTTTAAATTTTATCTCAAGGAGGATTTAATTTTTATTAAAGTTAAAGGTTTATAAATATAATTTATAAAATTTAAATTATTTTAGAATTTAAATAATTTATAAATTATAAAGGTTATAAAAGTGTCGACATCATCAAATTTAGTGGAGCGCTAATGTCTACGTCAAATGGTGAAATTTGTACATAAATGCTATGCCAAAGGGCCGTAAAACCTTACCCTTCATCGATTAATATTCATGCAACTGAGAAAAGTGTATTTTGTGCAATCGTTGAGGAAGAAGATAAAAATTCATGTTGTATTTTAGTGCTACGAAGAAGGCAAAATGGGAGGGCTTAAGGCATCACTCCCATTGGACAGTGTGGTCTATTGGCAGTGCACATTTTACGAGAGCATTGGGAGTGGAAGTGACCATGATATATTCGTGTGGAGGTTGTTGGTGTGTATGTCTTGAGCACTGAGAAGAAATTTTTTTGGCACACACTTGTTTAGAACGCCAAACTTGGAAGAAAGAGCATGAGGTGCTCTTAGCCTTCCAAGCGTGCGTCTAGCACACACGATGGGCAAGCCTGCGACAAGGGTGCACGAGGAGGGAGTGATTGGGGGTTCGAATCCCACTAGTGGCACAAATATTTTTTATTAAATATTTTATTTACCTAATGTTTTCATAAGGTATTATTTGGAGTTATAAGGGTATATGAAAGGTTGCTTGTCTGGTAATTGATTTATGTTATTGGATTTATAAGGAAAGTGGATTTGATTATTTCCAAAGTTCTTCTTGCCATTAAAATTTAATTAAAGAGGTTTTTGAGTTAACTTTTTGTGGATGTTAAATTTATTTTAATTGGGATATTGTAAGGTGTTGTTGGAAAGATATTTTATGTATGTTGATGGTTGTTTTTATAGATGGAGTGATAAGGTGTAATTGATTTTTTGCATTACATTGTGAGAAAAATTTATCTTCTAACCTATTTGAGTTTGGCATAGAAGTGGTTGTGATTGTGATAGATAATTGAGGTTCCTTCATCATAAAGAAAAGGTATGAGCACATTCTTCCATAGTTGAGTTGATTGATTAATTTTGAAAATAAGTTTGGAATGAAAAGGATTTGGTTAGGGCTTCCTTGTTGAGTGTGTTTGAATTAATGCTTCAAGGTTTTATGGAATAAATAGTTGTTATTAAAACCTTGTTTTATAAGCATTGTTGTTGAAGCCATTGGTTGAGCAAGGAACTAGGGTTTGAAAAGAATATGAGTATCATTGTTATGTGAATTTTGTTTCATAAGCATTGTTGTTGAAGCCATTGATTGTGTGAAGAAATTGAACCAGGGTTTGAAAAGAACATGAGTATCATTGTTATGTGAGAGTTGTTTTGTAAGCATTATTTTTGAAGTGAATTGTTGAGAAAAGAACTTGAACTAGGGTTTGAAAAGAACATGAGTATCATTGTTATGTAAGATTTGTTATTGAGCATTGTTGGAAACATTTTGAGTGAAGAATAATATGATTGTACTAGGGTTTGTGAGCAAGGATTATCTCATTGAGTAATTGGTTGAGCCTAGTCAAGTAGGTGTGTGAAGTGATTGTTCAAGTCCCATAAAACAAACTATTCTATATTTTGAATTGAATTGAGAAAGTGATCGAGTTGAAGCATATTGAGTCTCTAACAATTATCTGTATGTTTCTGAAAGAGTAATTGAAAGTGGTTGAGCATTGTGATGAGTATAGAGCATATTGAGTCTCTAACAATTCTCTTTATATTTCTATGATATTTGGACAAGTTCTATTGTGGACTTGTTGAGCAGATTTGAGGTAAGTCTTTGAGAAGACTTATGGATAGAATTAAGTAAGTTTTCATGGAAGCTTACAATACAGATTGAGAGCAAATTTGGTTAAGTTATTGTGAGGACTTATTGAGCAGATTTGGTTAAGTTATTGAGAGGAATTATTGAGCAGACTAGACAAGTTCTAGAGAGGACTTATGGACAGATTGGTGTGAGCTTTTGTGGAAGCTTACAAGACATATTTGAGATAAGCCTTTGAGAAGACTTGTGAGAAAATTTTATTGATTTGTTCCAACCTTGAGTTAACGTTTGGGGTAGATCTAGTAGATTTTATTTGACATTGATTCAAGATTTAAGTTAAGGCTTGAGGACATAGATTGAGGATTGATTTGTGCTAGACCAAAGGACTATGTTTAGTACAGATTTGAGGATAGAGTTGGTACATATTTGAGAACATATTTATGCCAAACCAGAGATAGATATTGAGTATATTTGTGCTAGACCGAAGGACTGTGTTTAGTGCAGATTTGAGGACAGATATTGAGCAAATTTGTGCTAGACCGACGAACTATGTTTAGTGCAGATTTTAGATAGATCTTTGGAGGTGACAAAGTATAGAGGATGATAGTCTCTAGTGGATAGAGGTCCATTAGCTAGGGTAGTGAGGATAGGTATTCTAAGTGAGGATAGGAGTTTTCAGTAGATAGAGATCCATAAGCTAGTGTAGTAGAGGTAGGAGTTCTTTTAGAAGATTACCAACTAGAGTAAGAGGGAAAATGAGTTCTCTTGTGGATAAAGTTCCACAAAATTGATCAAAGGATTGGTATCTCCAGTGGACAAAGGTACATAAACATTGTAATAGGGAAAGGATTTCCAAGAGATTGATTGAGAAAATTTTAGTGAAATATTTTCTTCGTGGAGTAGCCCACATTGGGTGAACCACATAAATTGTGGTGTCTCTATTGTGTGTGGTGATTTGTGCATTGATTTTATTATTGCTATTGATATTTCTATCTTTACATTGCATAATATTGATTGGGAAATAAAAGTAAAAATTAGTATTATACTATTCACCCCCTCTTAGTATAAACTTGTGTTCTTCAATTGGTATCAGAGCGAGTTCCTTCAGAAGAGTTTAACAGCTTGAAGGCAAAGCTAACAAGAATACAATGGATTCTAAGGATGTGTACTCAGATAATTTAGCACCAGTATTTCGTGGAAGTGACTATATATATTGGAGTATGAGAATTAAGATCTGCCTGATGGCACTTGGCAATGAAATTTGGGAAGCAGTTGAAATTGGATATGATCTCTTAATTAATCCTCCTACAGATAAGGAAGGTAAGCTCCTACAAAATTACAATTAAAAATAAATGAATGCACTTTTGAGAGTTTTGCATAGAACCAAGTCTATGAAAGTTATGCATTGTCAAACTGCAAAAGAAATATGGGATAAATTACAAAATATATATGGAGACAAAAGTATTAAGAAAGCAAAGATACAAAATCTCAAAGGACAATTTTAAGCATTGATAATGAAGGATGAGGAAAATATTAGTACTTATCTACTTTGAATTGATGAGGTTGTTAATGATATGCAAGGACTTGGAATGAATATTGATGAATCATATGTTTGTGATAAGGTCTTAAGAACTCTTCCAAAAAGATTCAGTGAAAAGGTTTCTGCTATATAAGAGTCGATAGATGATGATTATTTAACAAGATATATGTTGCTTGGTATTCTTACAATATTTGAGATGAGAACAAATAAGGAACCTAATCCCTAGAAAGAAGTAACATTCAAAGCAATCAAGAAGACAAAGGGTAAGAAGTTAGAATCAAGCAATGAGTCATCCAATGATGAAGAATCAAATATGGTAGAAGGAATAAAGATTCAATAATATTTAAGGATACAAAATATGTTAAATATTTCAATTATGAAAAGTATGGTTATTATGCAACTAACTGTCAAGAAGCTAAGAATAACAATTATGAAGAAAAATAGGATCACAAGAACAGGGAATCAGAAAGATACAGGCATAAAAAAAAATCAAGGATGGACAAAGCAGACAAGGAAAGAAGTTCTTTGAAAGATAAAAGAGGAGCTACTATGCAGATAAGGCAAGTAAGTACTCAAGTGATAGTGATGCTAGTTTTGTAGATAATGATAGAGATGAAGTACCATTTATGATTGAAGAAAAAGAACAAGTTAAGAAAAGGAATCCAGTAATTCTCAAGTGTTTTAGATGTGGTAACTTTTGACATCTTGAAGATAGTTGTACAAAGAATGGTTATAGTTTCAGTGATTATGAATATGAAGATACACTTGAAGGACCAGAAGAGAATATTCTAATGGTTATAGTTTATGCTATTGACACAGTAAAGAAGGTAAGAAAGCAACACTCTAAACTTGAAATTTAGTTTCAAGATGTAATGAAGAGAGAAGATTGCTTATAGAGGATTTAGAAAAATCAAAGGCTAAGGCAAAAAGGTTCAAATATAAGTTAGAAGTAAAGATATTAGAATGTGAAAAGTTAGCACAAGAAGTGGCACTAGTAAGAGAAGATTTAGAAGAATCCAAATTCAAGCTAAAAGGGTTCAAAAATAGCTCAAAGAACTTGGATAAGTTCATCAAGATACAAAATCCTACATCAAGAAAAACAAGTCTTAGATTTGAATAGGTTCAAAATAAATGGGAAGGAAAGTCAACCTCAAGTTTTTAAGGAGAAGAAACTTTAGATAAAGATACTTCAGAAGAAGACAATGTAAAATAAAGTGAGACATCTGAGGATGAGTTGAACAATAGAGAGTTCAAAAAAAATAGAAACAATGCACAAAGAAGATACAGAGGGAACAACAATCAAAATAGGCCAAGAGAGACTAAGAGACCAATGAGGTCAAGACAAGAAAAATTCAATGGAAGATGTTTTTCATGTCACAGGTTTGGGCACATGGCTTCACAATGCAGGACACATGAAAGACAAGAATATGGGAAAAAACAATTTTTTCATGGATATTGCTACTCATGTAATCAGTTTTGTCACAAGGCAATGAATTGTAGAATTCATGATAGAAGAAGATATGGCTTCACTAGGAGAAATCCTAAGACATTTGCACCTCCAAGGAATAATAACATTAAGTGTTATAAGTGCAATAATGATGGTCACACAACAAAGTGGTGTAGAGCAGACATTCTAGAATCAAGCAAGAATAAGAATATAAATAGGAACAAAAACATGAATATGAACATGAAAAATAACATGGATATGAATAGGAACAAGAACCTGGATATGAACAAGAATAGAAACATAAATAGAAACAGGGATAGAAATGTAGATATGGACAAGAACATGGACATGGAAAAAAATAGTCAGAGGAATTAGATGATCGGATAAGAAGAAAAGAGGATAAAGGTAAATAATAGTACTTTTTGGGAGTAGAAATACTCCCACTCTAGAGTTAACCACCTCAAGAGAATGTGGGGGAGGGGCTAAGCTAAGAGGCTCATTCTTAGCCTTGAGCCCCAAAGGTGACCCTTTGCCATTGATGTCAAAGGGGGAAATATTTAAGTAATGAGGAGAGATTTGGTATTTGAGAAAATATGAGAGAGCATTAATCCAGGGAGAGCAATGTCCCAGTGGGAGCAGAATAAAGGAAAGGTCACATTTTCGGTAAAAAGAATTGGGGTTGCCATAAATGACAAAGGGGGAGATTGTTGGACATTTTGAGCTCATTTAGTTGTCATTGATGTCAATATGAGAAGTTGTCATTAATGCCAAAGTGAAAATATGAAGCTGTCATTAATACCATGGAGTAGACCATCATTGATGCCAGGAGCACTGCGAAGAGTTGAAGAAAAATTGTCAAAATATTGTTTTATAAGGGTTTTGTTAAAACCATGGTGGCAAATTAAAAGGTTTTTATTAAAACCATTATGATAATATAAAGGCTTCCTTAAACATTGTGATGGCAAAATTAAGGTTTTTATTAAAACCATGGTGGCAGAATAATTTTCATCAAATCAGTGGAGTACAAATAAAGGTTTAAATTTTATCTCAAGGAGGCTTTAATTTTTATTTAAGTCAAAGGTTTAAAAAATATAATTTAAAAAATTTAAATTCTTTTAGAATTTAAATAATTTATAATTTATAAAGGCTATAAAAGTGCCAACATCATCAAATTTAGTGGAGCATCGATGTCTATGTCAAATGGTGAAATTCGTATATAAATGTTATGCCAAAGGGGCATTAAACCTTACCCTTCATCGATTAATATTCATGCGATCGAGAAAAGTGTATTTCATGCAATCATTGAGGAAGAAGAAAAAAATTGTGTTGTCTTTTAGCACCAGGAAGAAGACAAAACAGGAGGTCTTAAGGCCTCACTTCCATTGGACAATGTGATCCATTAGCAACATGCATTTTGAGAGAGCATTGGGAGTGGAAGTGACAATGATCGATTCGCATGGAGGTTGTTGGCATGTTTGTCTTGAGCACTGAGGATAAAAACTTTTGGAACACACTTGTCTAGAGTGCCAGAATTAGAAGAAAGAGCATGATATGCTTCGAGCCTTCCAAGCGTGCATCTATCGCATGTGGTGGGCAAGCCCGCGACTAGGGCACACGAGGAGGGAGTGATTGGGGGTTTGAATCCCACTAGTGGCAAAGGTACTTTTTATTAAATATTTTACTTACCTAATGTTTTCATAAGGTGTTATTTAGAGTTATAAGGCTATATGAAAGGTTGCTTGTTTGGTAATTGATTTATGTTATTGGAGTTATAAGGAAAGTGGATTTGATTATTGCCAAAGTTCTTCTTGCCATTAAAATTTAATTAAATAAGTTTTTGGGTTAAATTTTGGTGGATGTTAAATTTATTTTTGTAGACACTAAAATCCAACACCTCCAAAACCACATTTGCCATTTCACCATCAAATCCTGCATAATAATATTATATGCCTAAGTTCCAACTTAGGGATGTAAAATCCTACACATTATCCTATTTTCCTAATTTACTTAATTTGGAAAATCACCCTAGGATACCCTGTCTACCCATTGGACATGTGTCCTGGACACTTCACCCAACATTTTTGCCACATCCTACCCACTCTTGTCCCCCTGTCTTTGCACATGGGACAGATTCCCAACACCCATGCCACATCTCATCCATTTTGTCTCCCTTGTCCCTTCACATAGGATAGGATCCCACATTGCACTCCACTTGCAGCCACATCACCCCAGTTAAGTGAGGCACACTGAATGACTCACTATGACTGCCCCTTCCACCTAGCAGTTCAGATTTGCCACTTGGAAAGTCAGGCTTGCCACCTCCCACTCCCCTCCAAAGCCTTAGGAAGCCTATAAAAATGCCATCTTGTCAACAAAGAAAGGGAGCTGAATTTGCATACCGACAGGCTACCAAAATTGACTTAGACCAATGAGAAATTGCAAAGCGTGAGCTTTGTTCTGACCATTGGTTCGAATCCTGAGGTGACCTGTTCTTCAGCCAGAACCGCCCATTCGTGGTTCCATAGTCAAAAACGCACGTCCACGGTTTCACAACCATAGATCCATGATTTCCAGTTCCCTACCGCACGTCCATGGTTCCATAGTCCCGAGCACGAAATCACACGCACATCAGAGAT
Source organism: Wollemia nobilis (assembly GCA_028583015.1). Lineage (NCBI taxonomy): Eukaryota > Viridiplantae > Streptophyta > Pinopsida > Araucariales > Araucariaceae > Wollemia > Wollemia nobilis. The sequence goes on along the minus strand of JAQPPZ010017097.1, from coordinate 445,980 downwards.
CCGTAACAAAATTCACTTGATTAGCAAGGCTTTATTTGTTGATTTGTTCTATCATTTGTTTCACATAATTATCTACTTAGGGTTTTATGCATGCATTAATCTTATTGCTCAAATATACAGGTGCTACTAATCCCTTTGCCGGTTTGAATGTGTGTAGGTGACAGGTACTTTGGATAAGCTGCTGAAGCTGGAGTGGTCCCTTGTCGGATACCAAAGCCCACTCATCTTGGATTGTGGCTAGAAGAACGAAGAGCACGTGCCCCTGTGAAAGTGTTAGAAGATACTTTTCTATCAATTTTCATTCATTTGCATCAATATAGAGCGAGAGAGCATTGTAACATTGTCCCAAACATACTTGGGGCAATCCAAAATTCATTCTTGTAACAAATTGTATCAAAATCAATAAAGAAAAGCAATTTTGGCAATTTTTATCTCTCTGTGTTTTATATATTTCATTGCTCAGTTCTTTTGGTTACAAAAATGGCGATCACGGTGGGACCCCCTAAGGGTTCCATTTTTTTTAGCCTTGCATTTTGAAAATTTTACTGATTTCTATTTTGTTACACAGGTTTCGGGAGTTCGAGGCACGCGTGGGATCGATCCCGAATTACAGACTGAAGAAACCCTGCATTCGAAATAGACACTACGAAACCGTAGGTGCACGATTTTTGTTCGAAGAAAATGCACCTGGGTGGTTCCTTCTGGAGAAACGTAGATGCACGGTTGCAGACATGGGAACACAGTAGCATGGTTTTAGAACACAAAAGTGTGGTTGCTTCTGTGAAAACATGGGTCGACGGTTGATAGCTGGAGGGAGCGATGAAGGATCACAGGTCTGTACCTGTCACTTACCGCTCTTTTCTCTGCATTTTTTTTTTTTGCTTGCTGTTATTAACTAGATGCATTTAGGGTAAGATAGATAGTCCAGTCCTGTTTGCCCTTGTCTACATATAGGTCTTAGGATAGGATCAATTAGCTTAAGTCTTGCATCCATTAATACATAAACAAAAAAAAAGTAACTGCATCTGCATAGTAGGTAAAAAAAAAACTATACTGCACATGTCAGGTTAGGAATAACCCAGACACTATATTTTTAGGTTCAGGTCTATCTCGGCCCTATCCTACTAACAGAAAGGACCCGCGCATCCGTGGTTGGGATTTCCCAAATGCAGACACGCGGTTGGCAAACCGTGCATCCGCGGTTTACCAGAACCAACCGCCCACCCGTGGTTGGCCCTGTTAAGTAGGATTTAGCCTAAAAGCTTACCTGAAGGTGGCATTTTGCCCTTGACCTACTGTCTGTTGTGTTTCTGCTTTCTATTTTTTTGCATTTAGGCATTGAAACAAAATTGCATAATAGTTTTGCATACCACAATAATTAAACAAACCATCACACACTTGCACTTAAACGTTGGAAAATGGCTGGATTTCATCACCGTCGGGTTTGGATTTCATCACCGAACCACCAAAATTATACCCTAATTTTGGCCAAGGCCGGTTCCAAGATCCGTCATAGCCCATGGGTTATAGCACGCATTTCTCTTCGGAGAAGTGTATCGCAGACTATGGGTGAACTGGGTGAGGAACTAGTAGGACCTATGCTCCCTGGCCATGTGTGGACTTCATTACCACACATTATAGGTGGGATTACGTGACCTGGAGTTCATAGCCAGGTTGTCGAGCTACGAGTATACAGGTGAAATCCTAGATTCATATAGGGCAAAACATTGAGCACACGTCTTTTCATTTTTAAAACGATTTGAAAAAAAAAAACTAACAAAAATCTAGCACCAAAAACTTTGTGTGTTTGTTTGCTTTGCATGTTGTATTGCATCGTACTATCATTTTATTTACATAGATAGTCGCACTTGGCATTGTACCACATAGTAGTGTATGGTAGTGACTCATAGTCAAGCTAAGAAACTAGTGTCAAACCAAAGTCAGTGGTCTTCCCCCATGGCCTCTCAGTCTGGAAATGTCCCTCACACTTCGGTGGTAGGACAAGTAGGCATGCCCTCTTCTATGTCCCAAAGTCTTAATGTAGGGCCTTCTAGTAATGCCCCTAATATGGACATAGACATTATGCATAGGGCTACTCACACAGCCATACCTGAGACACCTAGGAGTGAAACTCCTATAGTGGTAGATAGTCATGTCACCATGTTCGACATGGATACTATTAGAATGTACTTGAATGCAGCTGGAATGGTCTTCCCATCATTACCACCACTCTCCATCCCATCCCGTGTTGTACCATCATTACAACAAGAGCCCGCATATACTTACCCACAACAGTCGGAACAAGTTTTTACAAATCCCCTTTTTGAGTTGGTTGCTGTAGCACTAGCTAACCAACCATCATCATCCAACCAACCACCCCACACATTACCTCAACAACTCACCATTTCCACTAATCCCTTGTATGAAACAATTCTTGTTGTTTCACAAACCCTAACATCCACTCAACCCACTACCCTCATAGGTTCTACATCTCATATCATACCACATTCAGTGGCAATACCCTTTGCTACTTACCCCCACTCACTTCCACTACCATGGTTGTTCCACAACCAACCCAACCTACCACATCATAGGTGGTGGTCCCTACTTCAAATGCAATTGCTATGCAACAAGATTTCTTATAGCTACAACAAATGATTTTAGATAACGCTAACCATAGCGTAAATCCTGACCCCAACCAACATTTTCAAGGGATTGAGCACAACTTCCCACCTACATCTCACCAAACAAATACCTTCATCCAAGATCCATCTTGGGTAATGCACCCCCCATCCACCACTATGGTTCATAGTCAACCTCCACATCCATATGCTAATACAGTAGGTCAGCATACCATCATACCTCCATCACCCCATCCATATCATAACATCCATCAACATCCTTACCATAACACATTTCAGCCAACCATACCCTATCACCCGTAGCCTACATACAATCCACCACATTACCAACAACATCAAGTACATTCAAGTGTCAGTCCTATGGATGACCCTAGATACCAGTTTTTATAGAGTCAGATTGATAGTCTTGCCATGCAAACTCCAGGTTTGCAATACCAAAAACCAACTTTAAGGCAACTACTCAATCATCCTATTCATGCTTCGGTCCCTGAGCCACCATATCCAATAGATTTTCAAATACCTAAGCTTGAATTTAAGGGGGAAGAGGACCCCCATGAACATATAACTAGATTTGTAAATGCATGCTTCAGAATCAAAAGCAATGATGCATTATTGTTACATACATTTCCTCAGACACTAGGGGGAGAAGCCCAAGACTGGTACAACCACCTACCACATCAAAGTGTTTTTACCTTTGAACAACTAGTGGACCAGTTCTTGGAAAGATTCACCCTGAATGTCAGAAAACAAACCACATTGACTGATTTGATTTATCTAAAACAATATGACGATGAATCAGTCTATGACTTTGGCAATAGGTGGAGATCAGTCATGATCAAGTTACCATTTTCCCTCCCTATTCCAGAGATAATACGAATGTTCATGAAGAGTTTTGGTAGACCCATCTCTTCATTACTACAGCTACAATAGTATAGGACATTCGATGAGGCACTCGCCCAAGCAAAGCTAATAGAAGAGATCAAAATTCATGAAGGTGAGATAAAGCCTAAAAAGAAAGAGTGGCACAATAAGAATCAAAATGGGAATAACCACGGTCAATCTAAGACCGCACAGGTTAACCAGATAGTTTTGGGCCAACCACAATTAAATCAACCAACCCAAGCACAAATCCAACAACCCCAACAACAACAACAACCACAACAATTGAATCATCAAGTGGTTCCACCCCACAGTAGGCACAAAATCAGACACAACCTGTAGAAAGGCAACAACATCATTTTAAGCCAAAAAGAAATTACACACCAGTACAAGAGCCATATTCATTAGTTTTCCAAAAGTTGTATGCGGCAAAACTCTTTACATTGCCAGAAATGAAACCTGAAGATCCTAACAAACCAAAAACAAAAGGTTACAAAGAACACCTCTTTTGCATCTATCATAGACAAAGAGGACATGATATCGAAGGTTGTCATGGTTTCAAAGGAATTGTGCAAGATTTATTAGAAGCGGGTACAATCAAAGTTGACAATCCACTAGCCCAAAACAACCAAAACCTAGGCATCTATCAGACACCTTTGCCACATCGAGAGGTAAATCAACAATCGATGGGAGCATCAACTTCTATAGTTCCTCCCAACTAGGTTAATTATGTGTCTCAACTACCGCAAGGTTTTGTAGGAGCTATCAGTATAGTTACCCATGGATAGAGGTAAGCTAATCGCACAACACAGGCTCCAACAACACAACCCACAAATGTGCCCATACAACTTGGACCAAGCATTCCACCACCACCTTTCCATAATCGCCCAGTTGTCACCTTAAATAGCCAGTTAACGCAAAGTTTAAAAATGGCTTCAACAAAACTATCAATTTATGAGCTAATACAACAATCAACACCCCATAGGGAAGCATTGATGGAAATATTAAAGTCTATACAAGTACAATCAGAAGACCCTAATGCATTCAATTCCTTTGTGGGGAGTGTGCAAAAATGCATGGAACCCTCGATAGTATTTTATGACTTTGAGGAAAAGCAAATTTTAGCAGATTCACCTGATCCACCATTGCACATAGTAGCTCACATTGACAGGAAGCCATTCAAGAGAGTGCTTATTGATACCGGTTCATCCATCAATCTCATCACCACACCTGCAATGAAAAAGCTCAACATCCCACCATCTCACATCACAACTTCCACCTTCACCCTTAGGGCTTTTAATGACGCTTTATGCTCAACTGTAGGGAATGTTGTTCTTCCCATCACCATGGGGGTGAAAACAATACATGTCCTCTTCCATATCTTGGAAGGAGAAATGCAATATAATATACTTCTTGGATGCCCTTGGATTAGGGAAATGAAGTGTGTGCCTTCAACATTACATCAATGCTTAAAATATGTACATGAAGGAAAAGTACATTGTATACCAGTTGACACAGAACCTTTCAAGTACTGCAACTTGATTTCAAACCCGTATGAGCCCTTGCTTCCATCAACACATCTAACTATCCAACCACTCACCATTAGGACCATTCCATCTAGTAACACTTCATCAAAAGCACCCATTCAAGAGGAATTGCCTATAGTTGACCCAACTTTTGCATCCAAAAGCGTCAACTCAATTCAGCCTTCGAACACTTGCATATCACTTTCCAATCACACCAAACCATCCTACCAACCAACAACCAACTCCATCTAGCGCACTTCCAGATCCACAACAACCATTCATATTCACAGCACAACCCACTCCATCCATCAATAAACCACAATCATCACAACCCGTAGTCTCACAAATAGGGCCACCTATTAGAGATAATCCACCACCACCATTAGAGCCACAACCAAGCACAGAAGAACCCTCTTCATCCATCGAGCCATCAACCTCCCAACCTTCCCGAGTTGTAGTACATCTTGCCAATCTTGGTATTGGTGAGTATATTATTGAAAGTGTCACGATTACACCACCTATTGAGTCAGTAAGAGATTATGGTCACCCTCGTGACCCACCTTTAGCCATAGGTGAGATATACAAAATGGGTTCACCATCAAATGCAATAAATTTCATATATGGGGGAGTCGATTCTTCATCTAGTCCATCTCCTCCAGAGGAGGACCATGTAAAAGAGTTTAATGAGAACATTGATTTTTTATCTAACCCATCATTTCCAGTGAGATATTTTTAGAGGGTTAATTGGCAAGGATATGGACTTGGAAGACATGAATAAGGTCCTCACCGCATTATTGAGCCAGAATATAGAGAGCCAAATGACCGCTCAGGTCTAGGTTACAAACCTTCCATCGCAAGCTCTTCGCTAAGTCAAACATTCCAAGAACTGGATATTGAGTGCGAAGACGGAGAAGGAGAAAGTGACAAGGAGGATGAACCTAATGATGAGGATGATGATATAAATGGTGAATACCTAATCAACAATTTTTACCCTCATGTGTTTGGAACTTTCTCAGAACAAGCCTTGTAGTAAGAACCAGGATACGAAGATCCACCAAAAATGGCCGACCTTAGGCCAGATTACACACAACTTGTTCTAGGACCTCATACAAATGCTAACGGCTTCTGGATAAGCGATGATGATTATGAAGATGAGACAAAAATGATATTTCTAAATCATGAGCATGAAATGCAAGCTAGAAGAATACTACAAGCAGAGGTGCATCACGAACAACATAATCAAGAGGCAGAAGAACCTAGAGAGGAATTAGTACATGCAAAATCTATTCGAAGAAATGACTGGTACCAAAAGAAGTTTCCAATAAACCGAACTCTCTTTTAGCTAAACAAAAAGCATGAAAGTCCTAAACTAGAACCTCCTCCACCACCTTGGCCACTCCTGTAGCACCACCAATCACACATACTAGGTCAGTTGCAACCTAGAGAGGATGAGCAATTACCTCTCAAATTGTAGCCACCTCATTTCCACCAAGTCAACATGATTTTTGTTGATTTGCTCACCCCACTCCATAATTCGTATGATGAGGCAAATCCGATCCATATCGACACTAGCCTCATTGCCATGGACAAGATCTCATCCCCACCATCCATTGCCAAATTTGTCCTGTCCAAAGAATTATTGCGTGCTTCAAACACGTATATTTCACAACAACATTCATCATCAAATAATTCAGTTTTTCAAACTAAAATAGAGGGGGAAATCCCAGAGACATTTGAAAATGTGGCAGATGATATTCACCTCATCCCAACTCCACATCAACTAGAAGAAGGTTCTCACATGCTAATTAAATAATCTATAGATGTGAACCTTAGTCAAGACGTGGACAATCCCCAAATTGTCAAAATTGCAAAATATTTATCCATAGAGGAGAAAGAACACATAATAAACATGCTAATGAAAAATAAAGAAGTGTTCACATGGTCGTATAAAGACATGCCTGGTTTAGATCCAGACCTGGTAGTCCACAACCTTACACTGGCACATGATGCAAAGCCTTTCAAACAAAAGCTTAGGAAAGTTCATCCAACAGTTGCATTAATTGTAAAAGAAGAGTTGCAAAAGTTGTTGGATGTGCACTTCATAGTACCAATTGATTACCTAGAATGGCTTTCAAATATGGTACCCATTCGCAAACCAAACGGAGGGATACGTGTATGCACTGATTTTTGAGACTTAAACAAAGCGTGTCCCAAAGATGATTTTCCTTTGCCTAATATTGATCAACTAGTAGATTCCTGTGCTGGTCATGAAATGCTTTCCTTAATGGACGATTTCTCGGGATACAACCAAATTTGAATTAATCCCGAAGATCAACACAAGACAACATTTACAACACCCTAGGGGACATTTTGTTACAGAGTGATGTCGTTTGGACTCAAAAATGTAGGAGCTACATACCAACGAGCTATGACATACATATTTCATGATTATATGCATAAGATCATCGAGGATTATGTAGATGACTTGATTGCTAAATCTAAGACACGTCTTGAGCACATCGATGTACTAGAAAAAGCGTTCGATCGATTGATAGAACACAAAGTAAGGTTAAATCCTAAGAAGTGTGTATTTGGGGTCACATCAGGAAAACTTCTAGGATTCATTGTCTCCAAGCGAGGCATTGAAGTGGATCCAGGTAAGGTAAAAGAAATATTAGAAATGCCACCTCCCAAAAAATTGAAAGAGTTGCGTAGTTTACAAGGAAAGATCCAATCTATCCGATGATTCATTGCACAACTATCAGATAAATGCAGGCCTTTCAATCGCCTATTACAAAAGGGAGTGACATTTTCATGGAAAACTGAATGTCAAGAGGCATTTGATGACATAAAGAAGTATATGGCATCACCACCAGTTCTTACACCGCCTAGATCAGGAATCCCTTTTCACCTATACATTTCTGCAACAGATTTTGCACTAGGGACTATGCTTGCACAAAAGAACGAAAAACATAAGGAGCAAGCAATTTACTATATTAGCCGAACACTGGTAAGTTATGAAACAAGATATGCTTATGTCGAAAAGTTATGCTTAGCAGTGGTTTTCGCCACTAAGAAACTTAGACATTACATGCTAAGCAATACTACCTATGTCATAGCTAGAGAAAATCCTCTGCGATACATGATGACTCGCACATACAACAACACCTGTACTGCTAAATGGATAATGCTTTTAACTGAATTTGATCTCGAATTCGTAAGTCAAAAATCCATAAAAGGTCAGGTGATAGCTGATCAACTAGTAGAAGCTCCGCTACATAATGACAAACCACTAATCATTGAGCTTCTAGATGATTCAGTATTCTCTGTCACATAACAAGAAGAATTAGTTTCTCCTGAGGAAGAAGTAGACATGACCATGTTATTTGATGGGTCTAAATGCGACAAAGGACAAGGTGCGGGAGTCGTGTTTTATACACCTAAAGGAATGCCAATTCCTTTATCATTCAAACTCGACTTCACATGCACCAATAATAATGCAGAGTATGAAGCCTTAATCTTAGGTCTTCAATCAACTATAGCAATGGGCATAAAAAGACTAAGCATTTTTGGTGATTCTCAACTAGTTGTATACCAAGTAAAAGGAGAATACCAATGTAAAGAACCAGTATTAAAGCAATACCATGAAGTAGCAACAAAGTTGCTAGAAAATTTTGACTGGTACAAAATTAGTAACTTACCCCGATCCACAAAAAGATTCATGGATGCAATGGCTTCTTTGGGATATCTCATCCCTAAGAATGAGCATGGAGAAGTACAACCGCTAATCATAACAACAATGTCAAAACCATCAATTCAAAAAGCAGAACCTATAGGTGAGAAGAACATTTGTTTGATACATGCTGAACCTTACAATTCTTACCTTGATGAGATAAGAGACTTTCTCAAGTCTGGAATACTCCTAGTAGAAATGACACGAACTACAAAAAGAACGTTCAAACAAAAAGTAATTTGTTTTACTCTACTAGGGGATGTGTTATACAAATGTGGGTATGATGGAATATTATTACGATGTTTAGATCCGATTGAAGCAAAACAAGCAATAATAGAAGCCCACGATGGTACTTGTGGTGGCCACTTCAATGGAATGGCCATTGCAAAGAGAATACTGCGTATGGGATACTATTGTCCGACCATGGAAAATGACTATTGCAAATATGTCAAAAAGTGTCAAAAGTGCCAATATCATGCAAATTTGACTCATGTACCATCGTACGCATTACAACCCATTCAAAGTCTTTGGCCCTTTTCACAATGGGGTCTCGATTTGATTGGTAAAATATCACCTGCTTCATCAGGACAACATAAGTTCATGATAACTGGATATAATACTTCACAAAATGGGTGGAAGCAATTCCAATGACCACTACGATTGGACCTCGAATAGCGGAGTTTATACTTCAACATATTATCTATCGTTTTGGAATACCCTCAAAAATAATTTTTGATAATGGGAAGTCATTTAAGAATAAGGATGTTAGAGCATTGTGCAACAAATTCAAAATTCAACACAGTTTCTCCACACCTTATTACCCACAAGCAAATGGGCAAGATGAAGCAACCAACAAAACAATGGTATCCATTCTCAAGAAACTGGTCAAAGAAAATCATCGAGATTGGCATACTCAACTTCCTTTAGCATTATGGGCTTACAGAACAAGCATCAAAACGCCAACGAGAGTGACACCATTTTCACTAGTTTACGGTGTTGAAGCTATATTACCTTTAGAGATCGAGATACCTTCCTTGCGAATCGCATTATAGAAATTCATGGATAATGAAACATCTAGACAAGCACGTCTTGACCAATTGACACTTATTGATGAAAAATGTATCAATGCTCTAGAGCACTTATGAGTATATCAAGACAGAGTCAAATGTGCTTACAATGCAAAAGTCCATCCTCACGAATTTCAAGTGGGGGACCTAGTGCTCAAATAAAATCAACAAAATACCAATGCATTGCCACACTTGAGAGACAAATTTGTAGCTAATTGGTTAGGCTTGTACATTGTAAAGTATAAATTGGGACCAGGAACATATAGACTTGCCAACTTCAAAGGAGAATTGGAGCCAGAACCACTAAACATAATGCACCTAAATGCATTTTATGCATGAAACGACTTGCAATATATGTATATATATGTACATGGCTAAAAACAAAAACAAAAAACAAAATAATAAAAAAAAAAATTATTTCCAATATTAGTTACATTGTAAATAGAAATGTCATTACTAGCACTTAGCATATTGCATTTGCATATTACAAAAAAAAAAATTATGCATTAAATAGCCATATCACAAGCATATAAAAACATTAGACTAATCACATAATTGCATCCATCCCATCCCATGTTCAGTGATATTTCATAGTGGTGATGATACGACCAAGTAAAAACAAGTTCCAAAGAATTGGGGATACCCAACTAAGACTCTTCGCAAGTCAACAAAAATCATATCCACACATGTTTTACTATATCATAAATCAAAATTTCAGTCACTCAATAATGTCTAGTGAAGAACCAAAAATCATAATATGTCCAATTTTCTTTAGGACCAAAGCACTTATGTCACATTAATAAAGTCTTGAGTATGGTAGATTGACCCCAAAGCAATCTTGAACCAAAAACACTTTACAAATTTAAAAGCATTTTGAGTAAGAAAAGATAATGCCAACTTGGGTATAACCTTGAAGTGAAAAGGTAATATTACCACTTGTCCCATTATGCAACATATTCCAAAATAAAAATGGTGGTTTTCACCACCATCACAACAATCCAAACATTTAAATTAAAAGGTAGACAGTAAGGATATGATCACATTCTCATCACACTTTGGTTGAGAATCCTTCCCCAAACTCTATCATCATAAATTATATACACACACCATAGATCACAAAAGCAAGAAGGATCGTACTACATTCCCCTCAAAAAGTTATGTAGTCATCCCCAAAGCTCGAAGATCGAATCATTGGAATATGGAGTGAACCTCCATCATAGCTATAGATGCTTGAATGGCAGTGGAGTAAACGCATGCAGGGCAACATGTCTCTCTCCCAAAATAAAGACCTCTAACTGCACATACGGACAATCTAGCTAATTGATAAACCCATATAGGTAATGCCCAATTTTACTCATCATGAGTTAATGAACTTCACATACACATGCACTGGTTCTTGATTGCTTAGGGTCATTCCCAAACCAAAGATTCAGAATAATGAACTCCACTTGCACACACCTTGTTCCTAAATAAGGTTAGATGAATATCGAGAAAATGGTTGACATCACTAGACTGTTTGAGTCTTTGAAAATCCTACAATGTTATATATCAAAAACCATACCAACTACCATATCATTGTCACATGTTCTTACATTGTCACATACATACACCCACCATACATCAACCGCGAAGAGTCATCAAGTTGGATACCCCCAATTGCAACAGTGAACAACTAATGGTCAACTACTCTGAGCTATAAAGATTACAAAAACATCATGCATTTCATCATATAGTTATATGAAAATAAATATAAAACTACATATTACATATTAGTTTACATTCATTTAACATAGCACAAACGTAACAATGTCTACATTGCATAACATAAGCATTAACAAAACATAAACAAAAAGCATGCATATAAACATTACCACAAACAATAATCAAAATACAAGGCCATGTATATATATAAATATGAAAGTCCCAAAAGTACAAAACACCCGAAGGCCGTATAAATCGAAGCACTAAGGCTCATAGCAAAATAGAAGTAAAATACAAAAAAGAGAAACAACATGTCACACTAGCTAGTACCAACAAGATCCCTTCGAGGATCCTGCGCTATAGAAGCACCATGAGAACTCAACGATCGATGAGTCCTGCAACTCCTATCAGTCCCTCGGGTAGTAGTAGTAGCTGATGAAGGAGGAAAAGGTAAAGGAATCCGACACTCATGCAAAATATTCTCCAACATCTCTATATAAGTAGGCTGCTCGCGTAGGTTCCTCAAGTTTGCACCCTCACGAGCAACCCACTATGAAATCTCTGCTCGAAGAGCAACAATAGTAGCTATAGTGTCACCTCCACCTGACCCTACCTATAGCCGAGTAAGCTCACCCTCTAACCAAGTGACCTCACCTCCGAGCCTTGAAATCTCCAAGTCCTTTGTAGTAAGAGCATAGCTGCTAGGCCCATCATGCATCCTATCCACCTCATCCTAGAGGTGAGTCACCTCGCCCTGGTACCATGCTAACTCGCCCTTTAGGCGAGTCACCTCTAAACCCAGGTTGTCACACTCAGCCTATAACATATCCCAATCCTCCTCTATCCATCGAGGAGGGGCATCCTCATCACCACCACCCTCATCATCTCCATCACCACCCTCACCACCCCCATCACCACCACCATCACCACCACCCTCATCATATCCATCTCCACCTCCCTCCACTGGCTACTGTACATCAGTAACTACATCAAACCTAGGAGTACTACGTTGTCAATGCTTCACTAACAGAGGATTCCACTCACCCACCTCCACATCATCACCACTTCCCTTATCATCTACCACAACACTCAACATCCAAGGAGGCTGAGTAGAAAGCCATATATCATACTCGGGAGTGGTATCCACATCAGTTAGGAATATCCACATAAAAATCATCAATAGGATCATCAACTCACCAAAATTTAGGGGCAACAGGTAACCCCAGATCTATACATTACAAGCGCATCAGACACACCCTGCACCAAACCAAACTGATGGTGCACCCAAGAAAACTACACAAGCTCCATCTCCCTCAAATGGGCTCCAACAACCCATCGCTCTCGCTTGATATAACGAAGCTCTGCCACATCCGTAACCCAATCCATGCCCCTCGTTTCCAACTCATGAAGTATCTAAAAAGGGAGCTTAGGATTCCTCGATACTTCGATGCCCCAATCACTGGACGAATGAGCTCCTCACTAAGTAGCCACCTATAAGCATGAGGAGTAGTGGCATCACAGGCACAAGAAATACCAACCGAACATCCAAAAATGATGTGCTCCCAAGACCATACTTGGAGCACCAAACTACAACCTAGTCCCTTCCACCCCCGTCTCTTCACCTCGTATAACTTGTTGTATATCTGGAACAGAAGAGTGAGAACCCAGACCAACCATCGAGGATCCACAATAAGATCAAGAACAATAGGAACCTAGTTTCATGGGATCCTCGATCCCATGGAATTAGGCAACAACATGTTGCTCAAAAGGTACATCAAGAAAGCTGGAACAACTCCCAAATTGTCAACAACAAAAAGATCCAGGTATGCAATCCCCCCCAACTGTAATCTACATCCCACATATCACCAAAAAGAGGGAATAGGGCATCCTTGTCGAGGCCAATGCAAAAAATAGGACCCTTAATAGGAACACAGAGAATCCGGTAAACATCCTCAAAAGTGATAGTCAGCTCCCTCGTCGGAAGCTGAAAGGTACCCGTATCAATATCCCAACACTCAACAAGCGCGGACAACATATTCTCATAAGCCCGAATGATGCTCAATCACCCACAACCATCAAGACCAATAGTCTCTAGGAACATCCAGTCATCGTCTGTAAGGGCCTTGGGCATCAAGGAGACCTGAAATTGAAAACAAAAATAACAAATATTAGAACAAAAGCAATAAACAAAAACAAAAAAAAAATAATCAACAAAATATTACCTAACCCTAGGTAATAAAATGACAATAAACAAAAACAAACAAAAAATGAATCAAAAAATATTACCTAACCCTAGGTAATAAACTAGCAATAAACAAAAAAAAATCAAAATAAAAAAAATATTACCTAACCCTAGGTAATAAACTAATAATAAACAAAAACAACAAAAAAAAAAATCAACAAAATATTACCTAACCCTAGGTAATAAACTGGCAATAAACAAAAACAAACAATATATATATATATATATATATATAAACAAAATATTACCTAACCCTAGGTAATAAATTGGTAATAAACAAAAACAAACAAAAAAATAATCAACAAAATATTACCTAACCCTAGGTAATAAACCGACAATAAACAATATATATATCTATATATATATATATATATATATATATATATATAAACAAAATATTACCTAACCCTAGGTAATAAACTACAAAAAAAAAAAAAAAAATTGCACCTACCCCTAGGTGAGCATATATCAACAGAAAAAAAAAATACAAAAACAAACAAAAACAAAAACAAAGAAGACAAAAAGCATAACAAAAAAAATAAAATAAAAATAATTATTACCAGCCCCACTTAGTTTAAAATAATTTTTTTTAATTAAAACCAAACAAACAGCTACAAACACACAACAAACAGACCCTAACTATGAGCGAAGGACAACCTACCTCAGCAAACCGACCACTGCCTTCTGCTCTAGCTGAGATGCCACCACCACCACCTCCGCCACCACTGCCCTCGCTGATCTCCATCTCGAAATTGGAAATGAAATGAAAATGATAGGCCAAGCCTATTTATAGCTGCATTTCACGGTGAAAAATGCGCATCCACATTTTTCGGATCATGCAAAAATGCAACTCCATAGTTTGAACCCAAACCACTAAAGTGCGGTTATCGTGTCAAAACCGCGAACCCGCGGTTTCAAGAATGCTCAACCGCTCAAACGCGTTTTAAAAAAACAAATAAAAAATAAAAAATAAATAATAAAAATAAATAATAATAATACCGCTACGCTCAATGGTACCGCTACGCCTCCCTGGGCCCTTGCTTCGATTTTCCAAGAATGCAAGGCCCTAATTGGAAATTACCTAGAATTAGTCATTAAGCATCAATATCGAGAAGGAAACAAAGCTGCAAACTGGCTTGCTAACAAGGGAGTCGACGAATCTGACATTCAAGTGTGGAGAGACTCCTTCCCCATTGGCCTAAGGAATGACCCTACAAGTTTCAATGTTTGCACAATGTGAGATGTTGCCAGGGGATTGGTTTGGTATGCTGATGAAACTTGTCGCGATATCGCGACACTTTTTCCATCTTCTCCTTCGAAAGTGAAAATACATGTCGCGTTATCACGACACTTTTCACCTTTGGCCACGAAAATGCAACATGTCACGATATCGCGACATTTCTTTCTCCTTTGGCCGCGACGTTGCAACATGTCGTGATATCGCGACACTTTTTTCTCCTTTGTCGTGGTGTTACATCAGGTCGCAATTTCGCGACACTTTTTCTCTTTCGATCGTGATGATGCAACATGTCGCGATATCATGACACTTTTTCTCTTCGACCGTGATGATGCAACATGTCGCAATAACGTGACACTTTTTTTCTTTGGCCGCAATGATGCAACATGTCACCATATCGCGACACTTTTTCTCTTCGACCATGATGATGCAACTTGTTGCGATATCGTGACACTTTTTCTCTTTGGCCGTGATGATGCAACATGTTGCGATATCGCGACACTTTTTCTCTTTGGCCACGATGATGCAACATGTCACGATATCGCGACACTTTTTCTCTTTGGCCGTGATGATGCAACATGTCGCGATATCGCGACACTTTTTCTCTTTGGCCACGATGATGCAACATGTCATGATATCGTGACACTTTTTCTCTTTGGCCGCGATGATGCAACATGTCGCGATATCACGACACCTTTTCTCTTCGGCCGCGATAATGCAACATGTCGCGATATCGTGACACTTTTTCTCTTTGGCCGTGATAATGCAACATGTCGCGATATCGCAACACTTTTTCTCTTTGGCCGCAATGATGCAACATGTCACGATATCGCAACACATTTTCCTTCTTTGGTCGCGACAATGCAACATGTCACGATATCGTGACATTTTTCATACTTTTGTCGAGACGATGCAACTTTTCGCGATTTTGTGACACTTTCTCGCCTTTGGCCACGATGCTGCAACATGTCGCGATATCGCGACACTTTTTTTCCTTTGGCCGCGACGATGTAACATGTCATGATATCATGAAATTTTTTCTCCTTAGGCCGCGTTGATACAACATGTCACGATATCGCGACACCTTTTCTCTTCTGGTCGCGACATTGCAACATGTCGCGATATCTGACACTTTTCCTCCTTTGGCCATGATAATGCAACATGTCATGATATCGCGACACCTTTTCTCTTGTGGCCCCGATGGTGCAACATGTTGCGATATCATGAAACTTTTTATCCTTTGGCCACGACAATACAACATGTCATGATATCGCGACATATTTTATTCTTTGGCCTTGACGATACAACATGTCGCGATATCATGACACCTTTCCTCCTCTGGCCACGACAATGCAACTGGTCATGATATCGTGACACTTCTTCTCTTCTGGCAGCGACGTTGCAACATGTTACAATATCACGACACTTTCTCTCCTTCAGCCACAATGTTGCTTCCTGTCGTGATATCACGACATCCCTTCCTCCTTTGGCCGTGACGGTGCAACATGTCGCGATATCACGACACCTTCTCCTCCTTGCTTTTTTCCTATGCTTTGGACCGTGAAAATGCAACTTGTCACGATATCGCGACACCTTTCTTCTTGTGGTGTTTTGCTTTTTCTTTGATCTTTAGCTCTTGGGCCTCTTCGGTCGGTTTGGAAAACATGTAAAAATTTCTTGTACAAGGTTCAGGGACCTTTCAACACCCTTTCAACCAATCAAAAAAAAATAATCAAGAAAAAAATAAAAAAGAATCCAAGGTTAAATGACGCCTACTTCATGGGGTTACAAAACATGGTAAGTTCAAATCAAGCAAATGCACATTGGAATTGCTAACAGTCACTAGGACAAGCAACTAGGATGATTGGTTCCTTTTTACTTCATTTCATTCATGTTATAAAAACCAAAGGATAATCTGCAAAATAGCTTAATTAACTTGGAGCGACATCAAAAATAGCGCTTTCAATTGGCCATTGGGTCTCAATTGTTACCCACTCGCTAATCGAGGGGGTAAACATGCAAACCAAAATTTCATTCACAATAGTCATCCATATTGCCACACCAAAAGAGAGTGAGTCCATCCATCCAATAAAGTTAGATGTCATTGATTTTTGCATTGCATTGTGTTGTACACAACGCAGTACAAAAAGAGGCAACTATAGACACTAAAATCCAACACCTCCAAAACCACATTTGCCATTTCACCATCAAATCCTGCATAATAATATTATATGCCTAAGTTCCAACTTAGGGATGTAAAATCCTGCACATTATCTTATTTTCCTAATTTACTTAATTAGGAAAATCACCATAGGATACCCTGTCTATCCATTGGACATGTGTCCTGGACACTTCACCTAGCATTTTTGCCACATCCTATCCACTCTTGTCCCCCTGTCTTTGTAGATGGGATAGATTCCCAACACCAATGCCACATCTCATCCATTCCCTTATACCTTCACATAGGATAGGATCCCACATTGCACTCCACTTGCAGCCACATCACCCCAGTTAAGTGAGGCACACTGAATGACTCATTGTGACTGCCCTTTCCACCTGGTAGTTTAGATTTACCACTTGGTAAGTCAGGCTTGCCACCTCCCACTCCCCTCCAAAGCCTTAGGAATCTTATAAAAATACCATCTTGTCAACAAAGAAAGAGATATGAATTTGCATATCGACAGGCTACAAAAATTGACTTAGACCAATGAGAAATTGTGAAGCATGAGCTTTGTTTTGACAGTTGGTTCAAATCCCGAGGCAACCTGTTCTTCAACCGAAACCACCCATCCGTGGTTCCATAGTCAAAAATGTGCATCCATGGTTTCACAACCATAGATCCATGGTTTCTAGTTCCCTATTGAGCATCCGTGGTTCCATAGTCTTGAGCACAAAATCACATGAACATCAGAGATCCGTAATAGAATTCACTTGATTAGCAAGGCTTTATTTATTGATTTGTTTTGTCATTTGTTTCACATAATTATTCAGCTTAGGGTTTTATGCATGCATTAATATTATTGCTCAAATATACAGGTGCTACTAATCCATTTACTGGTTTAATGTGTGCAGGTGAGAGGTACTTTGGATAAGCTGCTGAAGGTGGAGTGGTCCCTTGCTGGATACCAAAGCCCACTCATATTGGATTGTGGCTGGAAGAACGAAGAGCATGTGCCCATGCGAAAGCGTTGGAAGATACCTTTCCACCAGTTTTCATTCATTTGCATCAATATAGAGTGAGAGAGCATTGTAATATTTTCCCAAACATACTTGGGGCAATCCAAAATTTATTCTTGTAACAAATTGTATCAAAATCAATAAAGAAAAGCAATTTTGACAATTTTTCTCTTTGTGTTTTATATATTTTATTGCTCAGTTATTTTGGTTACAATTTTAATTGGGAGGTTATAAGGTGTTGTTGGAAAGATGTATTATGTATGTTGATGGTTGTTTTTATAGATGGAGTGATAAGGTGTAATTTATTTTTTGCATTACATTGTGAGAAAGATTTATTTTCTAACCTCTTTGAGTTTGGCATAGAAGTGGTTGTGATTGTGACAGATAATTGAGGTTCCTTCATCATAACGAAAAGGTATGAGCACATTCTTCCATAGTTGAGTTGATTGATTGGTTTTCTAAAAATAAGTTTGGAGTGAAAATGATTTGGTTAGGGCTTCCTTATTGAGTGTTTTTGAATTAATGCTTCAAGGTTTTTTGGAATAAAGAGTTGTTATTAAAACCTTGTTTTATAAGCACTGTTGTTGAAGCCATTGGTTGAGCAAGGAACTAGGGTTTGAAAATAACATGAGTGTCATTATTATGTGAACCTTATTTCATAAGCATTGTTGTTGAAGCCATTGATTATGTGAAGAACTTAAACTAGGGTTTGAAAATAACATGAGTATCATTGTTATGTGAGAGTTGTTTTATAAGCATTATTATTGAAGTGAGTTGTTCAACAAAGAACTTGAACTAGGGTTTGAAAAGAACATGAGTATCATTTTTATGTAAGATTTGTTGTTGAGCATTGTTGAAAACATTTTGAGTGAAGAATCATATGCTTGTACTAGGGTTTGTGAGCAAGGATTATCTCATTGAGTGATTGGTTGAGCCTAGTCAAGTAGGTGTGTGAAGTGATTGTTCAAGTTCTGTAAAAAAAACTATTTTATATTCTAAATTGAATTGAGAAAGTGATTGAGTTGAAGCATATTGAGTCTCTAACAATTATCTATATGTTTCTGAAAGAGTAATTGAAAGTGGTTGAGCATTGTGATGAGTATAGAGCATATTGAGTCTCTAACAATTCTCTTTATGTTTCTATGAAATTGGACAAGTTCTAGTGTGGACTTGTTGAGTAGATTTGAGGTAAGTCTTTGAGAAGACTTGTGGATAATTGAGTAAGCTTTCATGGAAGCTTAAAATATAGATTGAGAGCATATTTGGTTAAGTTCTTGCGAGGACTTATTAAGCAGATTTGGTTAAGTTATTGAGAGGAATTATTGAGCAGATTAGACAAGTTCTAGAGAGGAGCAGATTAGACAAGTTCTAGAGAGGACTTGTGGACAGATTGGTGTGAGATTTTTTGGAAGCTTACAAGATAAATTTGAGATAAGTCTTTGAGAAGACTTGTGAGCAGAGTTGATTGATTTGCTCAAACCTTGAGTTAAGGTTTGGGGCAGATCCAACAGAGTTGATTTGAGATTGATTCAAGATTTAAGTTAAGGCTTGAGGATAAATATTGAGGATTTATTTGTGCTAGATCGAAGGACTATGTTTAGTACATATTTGAGGATAGAGTTGGTGCATATTTGAGGATAGATTTATGCCATACCAGAGATAGAGATTGAGTATATTTGTGCTAGACCGAAGGACTATGTTTAGTGTAGATTTGAGGACAGAGATTGAACAGATTTGTGCTAGACTGATGGATTGTGTTTAGTGTAGATTTTATATAGATCTTTGGAGGTCATAGAGTATAGAGGATGATAGTATCCAGTGGATGGAGGTCCATTAGCTAGGGCAGTGAGGATAGGTCTTCTGAGTGAGGATAGGAGTCTTCAGTGGATAGAGATCCATAAGCTAGTGCAGTGGAGGCAACAGTTCTTCTAGAAGATCACCAGCCAAAGCAAGAGGGGAAAGAAGTTCTCATGTGGATAGAGTTCCACAAACTTGATCAAGGGATTGGTATCTCCATTGGATAGAGGTCCATAAAAATTGTAATAGGGAAAGGATTCCCAAGAGATTGATTGAGAAAATTTTAGTGAGAGATTTTCTCCATGAAGTAGCCCACATTGGATGAACCACGTAAATTTTGGTGTCTCTATTATGTGTGGTGATTTGTGCATTTATTTTATTACTGCTATTGATATTTCTATCTTTACATTGCATAGTATTGATTGGGAAAGAAATTAAAAAGTGATCTTATACTGTTCACCCCCCTCTCAGTATAAGCTTGTGTTCTTCAAAAAATATAGAAAATATTTCTAATAAGGCCTCAACAAAGTCCACTAAACATGTCACTTCCAAAACATTGAAAGACCATGATAACCACTTAAAGTTGTGATCTTGATACCTATGATAAAAAAGTATCAATAATTAACCTAGCCTAAGGAGTCATTGCCTAAAGTAGTTGTGAGCAAAACTAAAGCATAGTATATTATTAAAAAGTTGAATACAACCCCTTATAAGGTCCCATACTACTTAGGATATCTTATTATCAATAATAGTACTTAAGAGACTTATTGGATGAAATGGATATTCCTAGACCAAGGGTTACCAAAATTATGCCCATCATTATAAGGGCTTATGAAGTGTAAGATATTCAATTCCATAGAAACAATATTTGCATTAATGCACATACTAGCCTTGATTTGGTTATAAGTTTATCCTTTGAAAAACTTGAGTGTTGTTGACTATTTGATAAGGTTTGATGACTCGTATTGATGATAACAATAGTTTATAATGATATATCAGTTCATAGGGTTTTGAATGGTGAAGGGAGTGATATATATGTTATGACAGTGTCCTTGATAGATAAACTGAATATCCTTAGAGAAAATGTCTTCTCTACTAGAAGTTATTGCTATGGTTATAATAGTAAACCATAAGATTCTATGGGTTGTATTTGGTTACCAATTTTAGCTTTGCCTATATAAGTGAGAGTCAATTTTATGGCGTTTGATTTTTAGACCAATTATAACATGCTATTAGGTATATCTTGGACTAGTAAGATTAGAGTCATAGCTCCCTGTGCTTATCAAGTGGTTAAATATACCTACAATAATAAATTTTTCACTATAGAGGGAAAATTACATCCTTGGGGTCCTCATCCTCCAAACAATAAAAGTTGGTTTATTCCTTCTAATGGATGAGACAAAATTTTCCAAATTATGCAAATGAGCCCCAATAGATTTCTAAAAGGAAGTTATACAAGGGGCATCCTTAATTTCACTTGAAATACCCTCAATATAGGTATGAATTAAAAGATGATAAACTTGATATGGATGTTATTACTCTCCTTCCTAAATATATAGTTGATAAATTGTCATCATTGTTGAAAGTTCAGAAGTGATAATATCCTATTCTATTCTATCATAGGATTAATAAATTACACAAATATCATGAAGATGTTACCAAATTAAAACAAATAACATTTTGTGTGGATAATGACAAAATGAGGGAGGAAATTGATAGTGATGCACATAGTGATTTTAATAAATCCTTTCACATTGAAACTAATAAATCCCCTTTCAATACTTCTATTTTTTAAGATCAGTGTCAAGCATTACCATGAAAGTTCAACTAAAGTTCCTATTTTAGGTGATGATGATAGTCATTATGATATAAGTTTTTGTGAAATGGATTACGAATTTATTTGCTTATTTCATGTTTAGTAGTAATAAGCAAATAAATAGTAGGAATAAATACAAAATTAGTCTAGATAAGCATAGAATAGATAATGTTTCTATTTGAAATGAAATACGCATTAGTTTTTCATTATTCAGCAACGGAATAAATAATGTTTACATCTGCCGAGAATAGTCACCGGTGCAACTAATCTGTTACAGGAGTTGTAACAGAGAAACAATATGTCTAATAAAGAAATAAATACAAATAGCTAATAGCTAATAAACGATACGCTAACATCCCCCTTTATTACATTATTTGGGTAATGTAATAACTAATAGCTATACTAACATCCCCTTACATCATTTTGCAATACAAAGTGAGCTGCGAAACAATTCAAATTTGACATGTCCAAGTGCCTTAGTGAAAATGTCTGCAAATTGAGCATCGGTGGGAATGTGTTGAAGCTAAATTCGATGCTTTGGAACTTCATCTCGAATGAAATGACATTGTGTGTCAATGTGCTTTGTTCTTTCATGATGCACTGGATTCTTGACGAGGTTCGAACACCTTGATTGTCACAAAACAAGTGTATTGGAGATTTTGATGGATGGCCCATACTTGTCGAGATGCGACGTAACCATATCACTTCGCACACAGCTTCACGTGCGGCACGATATTCTGCCTCTGTTGATGAAATAGCAACCACCTGTTGCTTCTTGCTGTGCCAAGAGACAGGACCGGATCCCAGATGAAAAATGTATCCAGAAGTTGACTTGCGATCATCAAATGATCCGGCATAGACGGAGTCCGTGTATCCTTGCAAGAAGAATTTGTTGTTCCTCTTGTATTCTAGGCCATATTCCATAGTACCACGGACATAGTGAAGAACACGTTTTGATGCTTTCCAATGAGTGGTCTTAGGCTCCTGCATGAACCTCGAAAGATAGTTGACAACAAATACGAGATCTGGCCTAGTATTGGTCAGATATATGAGACTCCCAATCAGCTGTCGATAGAGAGTACCATCTACCTGAGGTGAATCATCATATCACGATAACTGAATTCCATTCTCCATTGGAGTTGCCATTGGCTTGCAATCAGTCATGCGATATTTTTCCAACAATGTCTTGGCATATTTTTTTTGAGACACTTTGATGGTGTGCTCCTTCTGGCTGAATTCTAGACCAAGACAGTAATGGAGAAGTCCGAGATCTATCATCTCAAAAGATTTGCACAAGTTTCTTTTGACAGTAGAGATCATAGTTTCTGAACTCCCTGTAATGAGCAGATCATCCACATAGAGTACAAGCAACACTATCTCAGAACCTTGTTTCTTGAAATAGAGGTTTGCATCTGATGGACATATCTTAAATCCATGCTGCATAATGTGATTGTCCATTTTTATATACCAAGCTCGAGGAGCTTGTTTTAGACCATATAAGGATTTGACCAATTTGCAAACTTTCTGCTTTTGGCCTTCCACTTCAAATCCTTCAAGCTGAGTCATATAGACTTCTTCTTGGAGATCACCATTTAGAAAGGCACTTTTGACATCCATCTGGTGAACTTTCCACCCATATTGTCTTGCCATAGCACACATAACCCGAATTGTGGTCATCCGAGCAATAGGTGCAAAAGTTTCCTCGTAGTCAATGCCTTCTTTTTGAGCATAGCCCTTTGCAACAAGACGGGCCTTATGCTTATCAATTGTTCCATCTGCCTTGTACTTGACTTTATATACCCATTTGCAGCCAATGGGTTTCTTTCCATGCGGCAAATCAACAAGCTTCCAAGTTTTATTCTTCATCAAAGACTCATACTCTGTATCCATAGCGGCCTTCCACTGAGGCTCACTAAGAGCATCTTGCACTGATGCAGGTTCCAGATCATCTATTGTAGACATGAACGCCCTGTCATCATCAATATCCATATCCTCTACTTCTATACTTGGAGTCATAGAAAGTTCCTCAAAATATTTACAAAGATCATCAACCTTACCAGTTTCTTTGGCTTCTCTTTCCTTTTGAGCCATACTGTGTGTACGAGGTCTATCCAAATTCAAATTGGGAGGAGTGGATAAATTTGCGTCTCTGATTGTATTTGTACACCATTTAGGATTCTTCTTCGATGGAGTTGAAGAAGATGTATAAGGATCTCCTGTCTGTGTTGACGAAGGAATCTTCTCTTCCTTAGTTTCCACAATATCTTGGTGTACTTTAGATGTGCTCTGTGATGTGAAAGCTTCATCAAAGACAACATCTCTGCTGATATGAATTTTTTGGTCAAAGGATCTATCAACTGATATCCTTTAGAGTGCTCAGAATAACCAAGAAAAATACATCTCAGTGTTTTCTCATCTAGCTTCTTCCTTTTCTCTTTCGGTATGTGCATGAAAGTTTGACATCCGAAAATACATAGATGAGATATGGAGGGTTTTCGACCACTCCATGCTTCCTGTGGAGTCATTCCTTTTAGGGCCTTTGTGGGAGCCCTATTCAACAGATACACTACAGTGGTGACAGCTTCTGCCCAATATTTTTGCCCAAGAGTAGCTCCTGTGAGCATACAACGAACCATTTCCATGATAGAACGGTTCCTTCTCTCAGCAACTCCATTTCTGTCGAGGAGTATAGACAGTTGTTAGCTGTCGCTTGATTCCATGCTTATCTAGGAATGCAAAAAATTCATTAGAGGTAAACTCTCCCCCTCGATCTGAGCAGAGGGTTTTAATAGAAGCTCCTGACTCCTCAACAAATTTCTTGAACTGCTGGAAGAATGCAAAAGCTTCAGATTTCAGTTGGAGAAAGAAAACCCACATCTTTCGTGAGTAATCATCTACGAATAACTGAAATTACCTCTTCCCTCCACAACTGTTGGGTGTGAAAGGACCGCACAAATCGGTGTGAATTAACTCCAGAGGTTTTCATGCTCTTGTAGAGCTCTTCTCAAATGGTACTCTATGCTACTTTCCTACCAAGCAGTCAGAGCACACTGGCAATGTGGCAGAAAGGGAAGGAAGACCCTTTACCATCTCATACTTGCTGAGCTCAAGTAAGTAGCTAGAACTAAGATGCCCATATCTCTTGTGCCATAGGGAAGTTGCCTCCTTGGTAGAGATAGTCATGGCAACATGTGGAGTAGAGATAGCATCTAGTGCAAATAAGCCGTGCTTATATGAAGCTGTTGCAATCTGCTTACCCTTCCTGGTAATGGTACAACACTTCTTTCCATTCTCAACATGAAATTTGACAACCATATTTCTGTCTAGGATTTGTGTGACTGACAACAAATTGTTGGCCAATCCCAGAACATAGAGGACTTTGTCAATCTGACGCTTGCCATCAGGAAGAGTGACTGAAACTGTACCCTCTCCCTGAACCCTGTAGGTTTTATCATCAGCAATGGTGACAGGTTTGCCCTCTTTGGCCACAAATGATTCAAACCACGATCTGTCGCCAGTCATATGTTTTCTAGCTCCAAAATCGACATACCAAACATGATCCCTTTGTGTGGAATCTGTGGTAGTCATGAGCACCTTGTGTGCCCATTCAGAATCTGAGTCGGATTCTTCAACGACAACATTCACCGGGGTTGCTTGTTTTTATTTTGTGGTTTGTTTTGGCCTTTTTGCTTGTTCTTATGCCAACACTGTTGGTATCATGGTTGTCTTTCTCACGAGATCTTGCACCACCTCTTCTTACGTTGAGGTTGTTTGCCTTTTCCTTTCGTATCCTGTTGAGAATTTCCTCCTTTTCGAAAGTTGCCTCCTTTTTTCCCATTACCTTTCTTCCTAGAACCCCTGCTGTTGGTGTATAGGGCTGTATTGGAAGAATCATCCTTGTGAAGTTGGCGTGCCTCCTGTTGTTGAAGCAGATTGACCAACTCGATGTAGGTAATTTGTCATTGAGACACCTGGATGGAGGTTATCAACATATCAAATGAAGAAGGTAAAGCTCTCATCACAAGTGAAATGAGAAGCTTTTCATCCACAGTATCTCCCAAAGAACTCAATTTCTCTTTCAACTCAGACACTCTGCACAGAAAGAGTTCAACTGTTTCACCCTGCCTCAAACTCAGGTTATGAAGTTGTTGTTGAAGATGAAGAATGGTGGATTCATTCTTTCCCTTATAGATGGTTCTAAGGGCATCCCATGCCTCTTTACCACTTGCTTTGTCAGCTATATGAGGTTGCACTTCATCTGAAACAGACAAACAAAATGAGCACCTTTGCTCATTGTCTTTCTTGTCAAAAGCTATCTGATCTGCGGAAGGACCTATGGATCTTGCTGTTGGTGAAGGCCTAGTTGCTACTCCAGTAACAATATCCCACAAATATTCCATTTGGATAATTGCCTTCATCTTATGTTTCCATGGTGTATAATTTGGACCTTTCAATAACTGATGCGGATCAGTCATTAACTTTGCAACAGCTGCCATAGTGAAGGTTCCTTATATCACAAATTGGTCCCCCTTTCGATATACCTTTTTCTAGGCCAATATACCATACAAAATACCCGCCCTTATGTGAGGGAAACTATAGGTATTTAGAAAGATCAACAAAAATCACCCGCCCTTACGTGAGGGAGACTATAGGTGAGTTTTAGAGATCATACGATACGTGGAACATAAGCGGTACTGAAAGGGAATCGCCTTGTTAATGGAACCTACCATAGAAGATTATTCTCATTCGTGGGGCGCAACTTCCCCTAAACACTATGAAGAATACTTCGTCAGGATTTACGCCTAAACACAAGTGCGATAAAGGGTAGTGGATGGAGTAAAAAAAATGCAAAAATGGCGTACTTATTCCTCCCTGACGATTTATAGAGAACAAGCTCAGACGTCGTTGTAGTAGCTATATTAGGTGGCGGATACAGTAGCCAAATCACGAAAGCTTTACCTGTAAGTGCTGGCCAGAGGTATCGCAAATACCGAACGCTGTAGTGCAATAAATTGCACGGATGGGTTTTAATTATTCTGGGGACTTAGGGAGTGAATTTGCTTTTAAGTTTTTAATGTTATAGTGCAAAAATGAAATATGCAACATACAACATAAAAAATTGCCCACAAGAATAACCCACAAGGTGTCGGTCACAGCCGAAAATGCACCTTTTACAATTCGCCAAATTGCCTTTTCAAAAAATTACTCACAATCCCCCTTTGATTTTTTGAAAAAATATCCCCCCTTTAAAAAATTTCTTTAACAAAGCATTTTTAATAATTATTATATATTTAAAATTAAAATAAATAATTTTAATTTATATAGTTTTATAACTTATGAAAAAATAAATTAAAATTAAAAATTTTAATTTATAAAGTTAAAAAACTATATTAAAAAAAAATTAAAATTAAAAATTTTAATTAAAAAAATAATAATTAAAAAAAATAACTTTGACAAAAAAAAATTATACCTTGGGGGGAGTCGACGGGATTTGAACTCCCGACCTGCAGGCTCCCTGAGCCTTACCGCATAGCTCACTGCCAAGTGAGCTAGCGGGCTGATCCGGAAGGATCAATTGAGACCCCTCCTTTATCCTTCCTCTTTCGACTGCCTGGTCCCTCTGTGGCGTCTCTGCCACCTCCGCACCTGCCTCTGCCCTCTGTCCCCACACGTCTTCTTCTTCCCTCTCTTTTTTTTTTTTTTCAAATTCCCCGGCGGGAGCACTGCGTCGGCCTCCTTCCGCGGGGGGGTTGCAGATCGTCCGCGTTCAACGACGCTAGACGTCCGGGGGGGGTGCAAATCGTCCACGACGATTTTTTTTTTTCTTGGGGTGGGGGGCCAGCGCGTTTCGCGCTGCGCCAAAGAATGGGGGGAGTGAAATTTAAAATTTCTGCTTCCCACTCTGCATCGGTGGGAGGGGGGGGCGGACCAACGTCCGCTCGCCCCAACGCGGGTGTCCCGCCTCTACTCCATCAGGGGGGGTTCCTCCCCTCCTCTGCGTCACGTCGCTGCAGTGACGCGACGTCTCCTGCACAGAGTCCCTTCGCGTCACGTCCGCAGTGCTGCGACGCAATCACGGAGTTCCTTCGTGTCGCGTCTGCGGTGCTGCGACGCGACGTCTCCTGTGCGGCGACATTCCCGGACTGCCTGCGGACTGTCCGCGTGGTCGTGGCCTGCCTGTGCGCTCCGCAGCGGGCGTCTGTCCGTGTGGATGCACCCCTTTTTTTTTTTTTTAAATTCGAGACGCTTCACGCGTTCAACAGGAGCCTTTGCCCTCACCACAGTCGCGCGTGGATGCGCGTTGAATGTCGCGCGTCTGCGCGCGGCACAAAAAAAAATTAATTTTTTTTTTTTTAATTTCACTCGGCTGCGCGGCAGGGAGACGACACAGTGCGCCTGCGAAAAAAAATCTCCCCTGCAATCACCTCGCCAAAAACTCGAGTGGCTCTGATGCCATGAAATGAAATACGCATTAGTTTTTCATTATTCAGCAGCGGAATAAATAATGTTTACATCTGTCGGGAATAGTCACCGGCGCAACTAATCTGTTACAGGAGTTGTAACAGAGAAACAATATGTCTAATAAAGAAATAAAGACAAATAGCTAATAGCTAATAAACAGTACGCTAACACTATTATCTCTACAACAAAATATTTGAATAGGCTAAGTGAAACAAGAGTTATTCCCTTTCATAGGCATTTAATAAAGGCTAAAATATATCAATTTTAAAATTGTTATGAAGATAGACCAATTGTTTTTTTTGTCTCTAAAATCATCAATTTTGGAACTGTTTTTAATTATCCTAAATCAAAACCCAATGTTGGATTGACCATTATTCAGGTTTCTCTAATAGAATTGGGATTGCCTCCTAAATGGTGATATCGGTCATGCATGATTTTATACATGCTTCTAGACCTATTTATGCCATTTTGACAATCCCTTATACTATTTGAGATATAATATAACTTGATGTGCCTATATTGTTTGATATTTTTATGATATTTCTTTGTAATCATGATTACCTATTAATGTGGTGATCCCAATTTCTCTATTTTTATATCTGAAAACATATTGGTACTCATATATATTGTCTAGCAAGTGGTTGAATAGTCTAATTGATCCTAAACCCTCTTGTATAGTAAGATAATTGGTTGAATCTAAGTTTTATTTTGAATAAAAACTAAGGTTATAATTATTGCTTTGATGAAAGTTTACAAGTAACTAGAATAGCACCTTAGTACCTACATCACTATATTTTTTAATTCTTGGTCACATGCTCTCATCATCTATAGGCTTAGGGGCATGGGTCATGTAAATGTTGAACCAACCATTCAAATGCTAAATAATGCCTTATTTTTCCTATCATTACCCAATGATGAAGCCATCATAGAGTTATTATATGCCAAAGAGAAAAGAATCCCTTGATAAAACCACAAGAAAGGTTTTCTTCAAGAATCCAATCCTAATTAGGGGAGGCATAAGTGGTCTAATTATGTTTTCCAAGTAGATATTAATTCTAAGTTAGAGAATCATCCCCTTGATCTAGGCCATTTTAGATAAAGTAATGTCATGTATGTCAAGCTTGCTATACATATTAATATAGGCACCCCCGGGCAACCATGCATAGTCAAAATTGGGGTTAGCCTATCTAATGAAGAACAAACCATATTCACTACCTTTCCTAAGGATTTTAAGGATGTTTTTGCATGGGAATATTATCACATATATAATATTGATGAGGATTTGGTTATCCAAAACATTGTTACCTATTAGGATGCCTCTCTCTTCTGATAAAAACAAAGAATATTCTCTCCTCTCATTCAATACCTATGCAAATTTAAAATCTAAAAGTTACTAGATGCTAATTTTAATTGGCCTATTTATTATTGAGGCTAGGTATCTAACATTGTGCTTGTGAATAAAGAAAAATAAATTATCTAGATTTTTTGTGATTTTAGAAACATCAATCTAACTTGTCCTAAGGATAATTTTTCTTTGCCCTTTATTGATGATATTGTTGATTCTATGATAGGGTACAAAATGGTATCTCTTATGGATGGCTATTCAAGGTATAACTAGATCTAGATTGTTACTTGAGGATCAAACTAAAATAAATTTTACTACACCTTGGGGCACATTCTATTATGTGGGCATGCCCTTTGGAGTGAAAATTTTAGTGCTACTTATCAGCAAACCATGAAAATTTTCTTTCATGACTTGATTAGAAATACAATATAATCCTATGTGGATGGTCTCTTAGGTAAGTCTAAGAAGTTGGTTGACCATCCAAATAGCTTTCATGTCATATTTGATTGATTATAACACTGTAAGGTTAGACTTAATCCTAGTAAATGTGTGTTTGGTGTTACTAGTGACAATCTATTAGGATTTATATTGTATTATAGGGTATAGATGTCAACCATGATAATATTAAGGTCATTGATGCTATGTATCCCCCTATAACTATTAAATATATCAATTCATTTTTAAGGAATCTCAGAGCCATTATGTGGTTCATCCATGAGTTAACTTTCAAAGCTTATCTATTGAATTGATCAAGGAATACATTGAATTTATATGAGTTAAAAGTTATAATATGGCCTTTCTTAAGTTCAAGAAATTTATTTTATCACCCTCACCTCTTCACATACCCAAATTGGATAAATCATTATTTTGTATACATAAACTAATCTTGTTTCCTTGGGAGTAGTCCTTACTCAACAAGATGATAACAAGGAGTATATCATGTATTATATTAGTCAAAAAATACTTTTGGTAGAATCTTGGTACACTCCCATGGAAAAATACTACCTAATAATCTACTTTGCATGTAAAAATCTAAGGTATTACATGTAGTATAAAACAACTTATGTGGTCATTAAAATTGACCCCCTAAGGCATTTGCTACAAAAATATTGTATACATAGTGACACTCGATATGATAAATGGATATCTATGATGGAAGAATTTAATATCCATATTATCACCCAAAGAGCTATCAGGGCTTAGGTGATGGTCAATCAGTTGGCAACTGCTTCTAATCCTACACAACAAATACTAAAAGAGTCATTGTGTGATGAGGACATAATTGTCATATTTTGTTCTCCTCATAATTTTTTTCATATTTCCTTCCTCCATTGCCTCATCTTATTTAGGACTCTATTCATTTTATTAAGAAAGAAAAGGCTCTCTTAGAGTCTCATGAGACTATTGCAATACACCATGAAATTAAGGCTAAAGCTAAGTATAACACACCTTATACTTCTCAAGAGTCTAAAAAAGACACACAAAAAATTTACTTATGCCCATGATAGCAAGTCAAAATACAAATTAATCCTATAAATTACTTATAGTGCATTGCATCAACATCTTATGCATTAGTTCCTAGGATAGACTATAATACCTAAGTTTTTTCAAAAAAAACACAACAAGCAAGATTAGGAAAACCTATAAGCCCAAACACAAATCTCTCTCCACCAAAGATAAAACACTCCATATAAGCGTAGTCCAAACAATGGGTTAACAACAATGCTCTCCCACTCGAGTGTGTATGACCCTTAAGGGAATGCATTTGGGGCTAGAAACCCCATGCACATTTTGGCATACCATAACTTTGGTGAACCCAACATGAATGCATCACATGGGTTCCTATCTAAAAACCTTTGACTTAGGACCTTATCTTTAGTGAAGATAAAATAAGCCTCACTTTAATCAAGATAATTTAACTTTTTTGTTTAGTTAAATCATGTTAAATCAAGATAACAAGAACATAACCAATTGTTAGTCCTACTGGGGGAAGGTTAACAACCCCTTGAGTAACCCAATGTATGAACCTTGGGGGTTATCTTCCTTGGCTAGTATATTATGGGAGGCTAATGAGAGTCATAAGGAGGGATATTTTTTTCAAGGTGACAAAAGTATGCCAAACATCTTCTCTTCTTTGCTATATGTACTCTCAAAACAAAACTTAATAAATTGAACTTCTTATTTGATTATGTTTGAACCCTCTATATCACTCAAAACATTGCACCACAAATAACACAAAGTTTAAGTGATTCACCTAAACTTATAGAAAAGGAACCTATGATTGAAAACATATTTTTTGAGGTATAAGAGGAATAAAATCCTCCTTTTGTAAGTCTTTCTCCTATTCATAATGAGCAAGGAGAGGTAGTGCTTAAGTCTATGGACCATCTAGATGCTCTCTTATGAGGAAACAAAGAAAACATGAGAGTTGTATTTAGGACAAAAGAAATGCTCACTTCTATTGCAAAAGAACTCCTCTTAGAAATTTTGCAACAACCTATATCTAATCCTATAAGTGCTCAACAATGAGACCCAGTAATTACCACAACCTTAGGATGAAGGTCATCAAGTATTCCATATTCCTTAATAAATTTGGGATCCATACCTCCCAACATAGATCCATTTAGGCTAAACCCTCCTATCTCTTTACATATAAGTCATCCACAAGTTCAACATGTAGATGTCTTCCCATGTATACCCAATACTTTGAATGTTATTGCTTATAATCCATTATTTAGCATGCCTATTCTTGCTAACATTCCCTCTACTAACATGTATTTTTAAAAAAAATATGGAATTAATAACATGATGATCCCTTTCAGATAATCTCATCCAAATGCTTAGTACTATCCTTTAGTCAACCCTCAATCTCAGTCTATAGCATCATCAATTCATTATCCTAGATTCCATAATATAAATGCTAGGCTAGAGTAACTACTAAAAGAAAATTATGAGTTCAATTAATAGTTAGCCTCTATTTAGGGAGGTACACTAAAAAAGTACTCTTATAAGTATTGCTATAATGAACCTATAGATCCTAACTTGATAGATAAACCTTATTCTTTGGGCTTTGTGTTACCAAATTTTAGGATGTATAAGGGAGAAGGTAACCCAATAGAAAACCTTTGAGTTTTTAGAGTTTCTTGTCATGACATCAAATATGATGAGATGTTGTTATTGAATCTCTTTCCTATAAGTCTTGTAAATGAGGCTTTATAATGGTTTTACCAATTTTCCCACCACTTAGTCAAAAAAAATTTATATGGTTGAAGTGTTCATTCAATATTTTGCTGCTTATATTATAGAAAAATACAAAATTAATGACTTGTATTAATAGAAACAAGGGAAAAATGAATATCTCAATGAATTCTTACCTTGAAGGCAAACATTGATTAGAAAACTTATTTTTACTGTATCACTTAGAGAACTATTGTGTATCTTCATACACAATTTACAAGAACATCTTTCATATCCTCTAAATATGACTCATGTCATATCTTTTAACAATGCAATTGATCTCGCCAAACAAATGGATGCTACCATTTAGCATAAAGGGAAAATAAAAACTAAGAAATAATATGAGAAACCATATTCTTATAACACTAAAGGATAGTATAGAAACAAAAATATTATGGATGATGGTGTAACTAACTCTTGACTCAACAACAATCGTAATATAGGTAATGTTAGTAACTTTATAACACTAAAATTAATTTTAGTTAATACTTAGGAAGAGCTTTCCAGAAGATTTACTAAGTTAAACCAATCTCTATCCTTTGTGCTGACATAACTATTAGATGCTAAGATGATAGAGATACCCTCTATAAGGTAGCATGAACCTTATAGGAAAAAAATTCTTTGGTTCAAGGCTAACCAACAATGTGCTTTTCATTGCACTCATGGTCATAACACAAATAAATGTATCACCCTTAAAAATATGGTACAAGGCCTCATCGATGAAGGTCATATAGAGGTTGATGTGTAGACACCAAAATATAGCCACTTGTCTTCTATCCATGCCTTCCCGCTATTTTCACTAACAAAATCTATCCATTTGCCCTTCATCATAGCTTTCTCACCATTTTCACCTATTTATTTATATATTTTATATATTTATAATATATAATTTAATTAATTATATTTTAATATTATATTTGATATATATTTAATAGATATATATTTATATGAATAAATAAACCACATCCATTAGATTTAATTTAATCTGATCTGTCCATCCACCTTGATCCATTTCACACCCTAAAATTATTACCCACCCTTGGATGTGTTCCAATCTCAGCCACACGATTAGTGTTTTTGAAACCCTAGCATGCTCTAGGATGGATTATAAGTAGGAGCCATTTTGATGGCTCAAACTCTAAGTTCCCTAAGTTTTTTATTACTCGAAGTCCCTGATTTCCTCAAGTCTAAAGTTTCCCTAAGCTTTTGATATTAAGCCTTGAATCCTTGATTCAAAATCCTAATACCCATCCATGTACTCCATTTCACATACCCTCACTCATGTCCATAGTTGTCACATACTTTGTCCTTGCTTGATATGCTTATGTAAAATTTTCCTTCAGCTGCAAAGTGCCCACGAGTGCTTTATGTCAATACTAGGTACTCATGGTGCTTTCCTACCAGTCCTAGGTGCCCACAGGCACCTCCTTGCCAATCACAAGTGCCCAAAAGCATTTTATATAGTTGTAGGTGCCCACGGGAATTTTACACTCCCATTATTGAAGTCAACCTAGCCTTCGAGTGATTCTAGGGCATCGTTGCACCAGCCACCCACATCAGCCATCATGCATTAGAAGACAACAAAAAGGTAAAAAATATCAACCCCTAAATTAATTTATTTCATTGCATGTGTTTCTATTTTTTTCCATTTTATTTAACAACATTTAGTCAGTAAGTTTTATTATTGCTTATAGAGGGCCTCACACCATGGAGCCCTCTTAGATATTACTAACTATTTTTTTATGTAATTGTGTGCAGATCAAGAGCACTACATTAGCATCTAGAGTGGCCCAATCCTGGATAATGAAAAGTCCACTCAAACTTGTTGGGATCAAGATGTTCTTGAAGACACCATGACACTACTTCTTAGGGTTTTGGAGAACCCTAAATTGTTGTGACATTGTATCTAAAGGGATTCAAGGATCTAGGCTTGTAAAAATGGAGTTTCTAGGCTGCCCCCTTCAATAAAGAATTTATTCTATTGTGCAAACTTGTGTTATCTTGCATTTCATTTTGATTAAAGCATTGTCTGTGTGTGTTGTATTTTGCATCTTTCAAATGGCAATCATGGTGGGATCCCCTAAGGGTTTCTATTTATGATTTGTTTGACTAATTTATGTTCTATTTTATATCATTTTGTAGGTTTTTCAAAAGCACAAATTTTGCAGTTCATTGGATCTAGGGTTTCTAAAGTCTTCAAAAGTTTGCATAAGGTGCGTGAAGTGCTCGATGGCATCTGATGGCAATCCAAAAATACCTAGAGGTATTTACAACCATCCAAAAGTGCCCACGAGCATCTCAGTAGTGTTTAGAATCACCCAAGGGTATTTACGAAGAGTTAGGAACAAAAATGTAGGCTTTTCAATAAGTTGACTGCTTACAAACCCTAGATTTTTATTTTACGTATTTTGGGCATATTCTCTATTTTCTAGATTTAAAGCAATAAAATGAATCATCATTAAGAAATCTAGAAAATGAACACATATTAGTTTTACATTTTAGATCTGCATTTCATTCTCATATTCAGATTAGGGTTTTTGTTTTCTGAGTGTAAACTACTGCATTTTGTGTGCATTTGAACTATAAATTACATAACTTAGTGTTGCATTTTAGGGTTAGAGACAATTATGTTTCATCTATCGAAGTATCCATTCCATTTGGGTGATTCTAGGTAGATGGGTGGATGAGCCCTTCGATTGCTATTTAGGCAGGGGGTCTTAAGCGGTGTACTTCATGCCCTTTGGAGAACTTGGTAATCTATTGTTGGATTCTAATTTAGGTTTATGAAATTAATTGTTTTTGATATTGTTTGTACACTATAAAAAAACATAAACCTTAAAAATAATTCACACACATCACATGAAAATAATAATGGTTGGATTTCATCACCAACCATTGCTTGAGATTTGGTGATGGTGGCATTCATATCCATCCACCAATATTTGCCCTTAGACACCTTAGGAATACCCCCGAGCAAACTTGTTGGATTTCATCACCAACAAGAATCTCGTTGCTCCATCCTAGCCATAGTTTTTCACCTTTGTTTCATTAACAAGAGATTATAAAATCAAAACATACAAAACTGGCACATAAAAATGAACATACACTAAAAAGAGATAATTAATGAATGAGGTAAGTCACATTGATTGAGACTTAGTATTGTATGTTTATTTTCTTAAGCATTCTATTTTTATGTTAAATTTGGTATTTTAATCTACATTTTGATTTATTTTTGCTTATGGTATTAAATCGTAATCAAAAGAAAACAATAAATCAAGAATATTTAATGGAACCTTCATCCACTTTCCCCACCACTTCAATGGTAGATACCCTAAATGTGACACAGGCAAATGTGTCTGTAGGTCCCTCACATTCCTTGCCATCCATAGCCTTCCATATGGCCATGCCCCAAGAGGAGCCATCCTCTCCCACTATCAACCACCACATCACCCATATAGACATGGCAAAAGTAGAATCCTTCATAAGTCTTCTAAATTTGTCTTAGAGTCTATCCCCAACTCGCCTAGACAGGATTCTGCTTTACAGCAAGAGCCTGTCTATTCCCAAATTTCACCTACCTTTACCCAAGTGTATACTAACCCTATATTTGAGGCATCAATTGTACCTTCATAGGCATCAATTTACCAACCTTCTTGTGCTCCTAGCACATCATATACTGCCACTCACACAAATACTTTGTTTGAAGCACATGTGAATGTTGCTTCAAAAATTCCAACCTACCAAGTCACTGTGTCTAGTGTGACTTACTCCTAAACCACATCCTCCATACCTTCTACCTCCATACCCTTAGCCTCGAATAGATAAATCAGTGAAGTATGGGATTATCTAAACAAATTGCTTAGACAACATCAAGATGCTCAACAGAAAGTACAGGTTAATCCTAAACCTCTACCTATGTCTACTTAGATTCCCCTCATCAACCAAGGTCCATCATGGGTACCACAGTATTATGTGGTCTCTATCCTTGTTCCCCCATATAGGCATACCATTACCCATCCCATTCCAATTGTCTAGCCTAGCCATAACCCTTATCCATCAACGTCATTTCATAATTTCTTGTAATTTCATTATCAATCTCTCATTCATCATATTCCATCCAATTCGCCTAATCATAAATATCAATCTCCTCATCATCTAGTCACTCCACAACATTTATCCACTCCACCACAAGCTCATCAGGTAATTCAAGGTTTTCACATTCCTAAGGAAGACCCTCGAATTAAGGCCATGCAAAAAAAATAGATCAATTGATGCAATTCACTCCTGGATTTTCAAGTCAAAAACCAACCTTATGTCAATTTATCAAAAAATCAATTCATCCTTTGGTACCAACCCCACCATATTTGGTATAATTTATGGTATCCAAGTTTGACAAATTCAAGGAAACTGAGGATCCCAAAGGACATATAAGCACCTTTGTTCATGCATGCTTCAGAATTCAAGATGACAATGCTCCCATGCTTTGAAATTTTCCTCAATAATTAGGAGGAGATGCCATAGAATGGTACAATCAATTTCCAACCCATAGTATTTATAATTTTTACCAATTGATCGAGCAATTCTTTGATCTCTTTATCCTAAATTTCAAAAATAAGATCTTATTATCTAACGTCTATACCTTAAGCCAACATGATGATGAATCTATCTATGATTTTGGGAATCGTTGAAGGATTATTATCATAAAATTGCCATTCACCCTACCAATGGACGAGCTAATTAAGCTATTCACCAAGAGTTGCTTAAAACCCATCTCTTGGATGCTCCAACTAAAAACTTATTAAACTTTTGAAGAAGCTTTAGCTTAGGCTAGTGTCATTGAGGATATCAAAATCCAAGAAGGCATCATTAAACCCAAGAAGAAAGAATGACAAAACAAAGATCAATACAAAAGCAATTATTCAGGCCAACAAAAATCATCACAGAC
This sequence comes from Wollemia nobilis, assembly GCA_028583015.1. Classification (NCBI taxonomy): domain Eukaryota; kingdom Viridiplantae; phylum Streptophyta; class Pinopsida; order Araucariales; family Araucariaceae; genus Wollemia; species Wollemia nobilis. Next base: position 408,174 of record JAQPPZ010017097.1, on the reverse strand, counting down.
TACCTCAGTTGCCCAATCCAATCAAGTAAATCAAGTGGTCATGAGCTAGTCAATAATAAATCAACAACAACCTGTGCAAAAATTATTGCAACAAATTTTATATCATGCGGTCCCCTCAACAACACAAGTTCTAACAGTTCAAAATACAATACCAACTGTGGAAAACCATCCCCGATGATAGTTTGTCCGATAAAATTGCCAATATACCCCATTAGATGAGTTCTATGCCTCTCTTTTTAGAAGGCTATACAAGACAAATAAACTTGATCTACCCAAAATTAGACTGGATGATCCTACTAAATAGAGTAAAAATTATTGAGAATACTTATTTTTCCCTTATCATAGGTAAAATGGGCATGACATCAATAATTGCCATGCATTCAAAAATGTAGTCCAAGACCTCATTGACTTGGGGGCAATTAAAGTTAATAGCCTTCTTGCTCAACAAAACAAAGACCTTGATATATTTTAGACACCACTTTCTCATCATGAGGAGGTGCAACCAAATATAGAGGGAGTTAACACTAAAACTCCCCCTAACCAAGTCAATCATATCCAACAATACCAAGGGTTTGTAGGGGCCATTCATGTGGTCACTAGAGGTCAACAAATAATCAACAAAGGCAACAACTTCTAGCAAGTGTATCACAACCAACTACATTTCCACCCATCCAAGTTTCCCAAATTCCATCATCACCCATTCACATACCTAAACAATAAAATCCATAAAATCCACCAATCAATTGTCCTCTCTGACTAGTTATCTCATCGAGTAGCTGGTTAACCACAATTTTGAAAATAGCATCCACCAAATTTTCAATATATGAGCTAATCCAACAATATACCCCACATTAGGAGGCATTAATGGATATTCTAAAATACATTGAATTGCAATCGCAAGATCCTAATGCCTTCAACAACTTTATGGTGAGCATTCAAATATGCATGGAGCCCTCCATCACATTTTATGACTTTGAGATTAAGCCAATATCATCGGGATCAGTAGACCCTCCATTGCATATCATGGTTCTAATTGACAAGAAACATTTAAAGAGAGTCCTCATTAATACTAGTTCCTCTATCAACATTATCACCACACCTGCTCTCCATCATTTAAACCTTCCTTCATCTCACGTCACCAAGTCATCCTTCACCCTCAAAGCATTCAATGATGCTTTGTGTTCTACAATTGACACTATTTTTTTTCCCATCAAATTAGGGGCTAAAATATTGTACATGATGTTCCACATGTTGCAAGGATCCATGACGTATAATGTACTCCTTGGAAGACCTTGGATGAGGGAAATGAGATGTGTCTCCTTAATTTTACATCAATGCTTAAAATATGTCTATGCGGGACAAGTACATTACATACTAGTGGACGTCAATCCGTTTAAGTATTGAAATCTCATCTCAAATCCTTATGCGTCCATGCTCCATTCCGCTCATATTTTTCTATCACTATCATTGAATACATCCACCACTCCACCAACCTCTTCATCAAAGTATCCCATTCCTGAAGAGCTCCCCATCGCCAATCCTTGTCAAACCTCCATTTCTCCATCATCGTCATCCATGACTACATGCACATGTGGTCATGGTCCATACACTTCATCATCATCATCATTCATTCCAAAACCTCCCCAAGCCAATCCTTAATCATCATCTAATGTCTCACAAGTCAAATTTATAGATTGTGAGATACCTCCATTTCTCGATCCATCATCGAAACATGATCCTCCCAGATCATCCCAAGTCAAAGTCCATCTTACCAATCCTAGTATTGGTGAATATATGGTCGATGACATTACCATCACACCCCTCACCATCCTTAGTGCTATGGACTTTGGTCACCCACATGAACAACGTTTAGAAATAGTAGCAGTTTACAATATGGGTTCAACTCCAAATAGCATTAACTTTATGTATGGGGGAATTGAATCTTCATCAAGTCCAAATCCCATAGAAGATCCCAAAGAACCAAAACTTGCCAATATTTCAAACATGTCAGGATTTTCATCTTGATACTTCTACATTGTCAATTGGCAAGGCCATGGCCTAGTATTGCATGAACAAGGTATGCATCAATCTATCGATGTTCCATATCAAGAGGTGCATGACTGCTCAGGTCTAGGTTTCCACCCACTTCCTACCACCTCTTATTTTGAAAAATCCTTCCAAAGGCTTAATCTCAATTCAAGAGAATATTCCATCCATCTCGATAATTTTGATGATGATATCTATGAATAATTCAAGCTTATGTCACTAATCTCATATGAATCTAAAGAAGAATCAAAGCCCATCATTCCCCACACTGAATAATATGATTTTTATCTCAACATATTCCCCATCCATGATCCCATATTTCGCTTGCTTCTTCCACAAGAGCGAGCCACCTCTACTGGTGAATCACCACCTCCATTTCATTAAGCCATTTTATAAGCCAAATTGTAACATATGTACATAATTCAAAAATAGTGGTTATCACCACTACCAAAAAAATCAAAAATACAAAAAAAATAAAAAATCAATCAAAAATAAAAAATATGTTTGCTTTCTTTGCATTGCATATGTAAATATATCATTTAGTAAAACATGTTTTGTGTTGCTTGCTACTATCCCAGGTTAACCAAGCTCCTAGCACCAATCCTTAGGTTTGTTCACCTTGCCCATAAGTCAACATAAATATTGTTGATTTATTTACCCAACTCCATAATCCATATGATATGGCTAAACCAATTCCAATTGACATAAGCCTTATTGATATGGACCATATCTCCTTGCCTCCAACATTTACCAAGTTTTTCCTATATGAGGAATTGTTAAGGGCATCCACCAACTACATTCCTCCATCCCCTTCACCTTCGCATTCACCTTCACCTTCGGATCCCAAGGTTTTCTAGGTAGATTTAGATGAGGATAAGCGAGAAGAGTTTGATGACATCTTAGATGATATTCATCTGATCCCTAAATACCATAAACTTGAGGAAGGTTCCCACATGTCTATTGAAGATACCATCGATGTGGACCTTAGTTCAGAAAAAGAAAATCCTCAAATTGTCAAGCTTGGCAAAATCTTATCATCCAACGAACAAGATCAATTCATTGTTCTCCTCAAGAGGGAAAATGATATATTTGTATGGTCCTACAAGGATATGCCTGGTCTAGACCCTAGTTTGGTTGTCCATAATCTCACCTTATAGCTTGATGCTAAGCCGGTTAAGCAAAAACTGAGGAGAATGCATCCTACCGTGGCCCTCATGGTAAAAATAAAATTTCAAAAATTACTAGACATGAACTTCATAGTTCCTACCGATTATCTTGAATGACTCTAAAACATGGTTCTCGTTCGTAATCCTAACAATATGATATGCATATGCAATGAATTTTGAGATCTCAACAAAGCATGTACTAAGGATGACTTCTCTCTTCCAAACATCGATACTCTTGTCGATACCTATGCTAGCCATGAAATGGTTCCACTCATGGATGATTTTTTAGGATACAACTAGCTTCAAAAAAATCTTGATGGACAACATAAAACAACATTCACTACACCTTGAGGAAATTTTTGTTACAAGATGATGCCCTTTGACCTCAAAAATGTAGGTGCCACTTATCAATGTGCCATGACATACATTTTACACAACTACATGCATAAGATTATCGAAGACTATGTGAATGATCTCTTGGCTAAATATAAAACTCGACAAGAACATATTGGTGTATTGGAGAAAGTTTTTGACCAACCCCTAGAGCATAATGTAAGGTTGAAACCCAAGAAATGTGTCTTTGGTGTTATGTTAGGAAAACTTCTAGGATTCATTGTCTCTAAAAGAAGCATTGAGGTGGATCCTAACAAGGTCAAAGCTCTCCTAGAGATGCCTCCCATAATTAACTTAAAGGAACTGCATAGTTTACAAGGAAAGATTAACTCAATCCATCATTTTATTGCATAAATTTCTAACAAATTTAGGCCATTCAATCACCTACTACACAAGGGTATGCAATTCTCTTGGACAGATGAATGTCAATAAGCCTTTGACAACATTAAGTAATACCTAGCTTCTCCACTAGTCTTAGCAATGGATTTTGCATTAGGGACAATTCTTACACAAAAGAATGAACAAAATCAAGAACAAGATATCTACTACATTAGTCAAACTTTGGTAAGCTATGAAAATAAATATGCTTCTATAGAAAAATTGTGCTTAGCGGTGGTTTTTACCGCTATTTTTTTTTACATTATATGCTTAGCCACACAACCTATATCATAGATAGAGAAAATACTCTGCATTACATGATGTACCACACTTAAAATAACACCCACACCACTAAATGGATAATTCTACTCACTAAATTCAACCTGGAATTCATTAGTCAAAAATTTATTAAAGGGCAAGTAATAGTCATCAATTGGTAGAAGATCCACCACCTAGTGATCATCCCTTGATTATTGAGCTCCCAAATGATTCAGTATTTGCTATCACTAAACAAGAATAAGATATCATTCTGAAGGAAGACATCAATATCACACTATTCTTTGATGGCTCTATGTGTATGAAAGGTCAAGGTACCAAAGCCATATTTCATACTCCACAGGGGGTACCTATCCCCTTGTCATTCAAACTAGACTTCCAATGCACAAACAACACTGTAGAGTGTGAAGCCTTAATTTTAGGTCTTCAATTAGCTATAGCTATGAGCATTAAGCATATTAGTATATTTTGTGATTCTCAACTTGTTGTAAATCAAATCAATGAATAATACCAATGTAAAGAACCTACCGTTAAGATTTATCATGAAGTAGCAATGAAGTTGCTCTCTAAGTTTGATTGGTATGAAATCAATAGTTTGCCATGTTTGACTAATATATTTGTAGATGTGATGGCCTCCCTTGGATCCCTGATTTCAAAAGATTTATTTTGAGAGGTACAACCCCTTATCATTTCAATAATCTCTAAATTTGCAATTTCTCGTGCTGAGTCAAAAGATGAAAAGGATGTTTGTTTTATCCAGTCAGATTTATATGAGCCTTGGTCAAGCCAAATAGTAGCCTTTCTCAATTTTGGAACACTCCCATCTAACATATCTCAAACTACCAAACACATTTTCAAGCAAAATTTATCCATTTTGTTATTTTGGGAGACGTGTTGTATAAATATTGTTATGATGGAATCCTACTTCATTATCTCAAGGCTAGCAAAACTCAAAGAGCCATAGCTGAAGCCCATGATGGTACTTGTGGTGGTCATTTTAGTGGAATAGCCATTGTAAAGTGTATTCTATGCATGGGTTATTATTGGTCCACAATGGAACATGATTGTTGCACCTATATCAAACATTGCAAAAAGTGTCAAGAACATACTAATCTAACTCATGTACCATCACAAGCTTTACATCCTATTCAAAGCCTTTGGCCCTTTTCACAATGGGGCCTAGATCTAATTGGAAAAATTTCATCTCCTTATTTGGGACAACATACTTTCATCATTACAACCATTGAATACTTCACAAAGTGGGTTGAGGAAATTCCTCTAACCAGCACAACAAGTCCAATAATTATGGATTTTATCCTCCATCACATCATTTGTTGTTTTGGTATCCCCTCAAAAATAATTTTAGACAATGGCAAGTCTTCAAGAACAAGGATGTTTGAGCACTTTGTGAGAAATACAATATTCAACATAGTGTTCTCGAATCCTTATTACCCAAAATTAAATGGATAAGCTGAAGCTTCCAACAAGACATTAATTGCTATTCTCAATAAATTCATCAAATAAAATCATAAATATTGGTATACATAAATTTCCTTGGAATTATGGGCTTATAGAATAAGCATCCACATGCTTACAAGGGCAACACCATTTTCATTGGTCTATGGAGCCAAAGTAGTCACGCATCTTGAGCTCGAGATCCCTTCCTTACAAATTTCTTTGTAGGAATTCATATATTACAATACTGCAAGACAAGCACGTCTTAACCAACTCATAATTCTTGATGAGAGGTGAGTCAATTCTTTAGAGCATTTACGAGTTTATCAAGACTGCCTCAAACATGCTTACAATACCAAATTTCATCTATGTGAATTCCAAGTGGGATATCCTGTCCTTAAAGAGAACCAAAAAAACACCAATGCATTACCACATCTTCGTGATAAATTCATGGCTAAGTGGTTAGGCCCATACATAGTTACATAAAGAGTGGGTAATGGTACTTATAGACTGGCCAGTCTAGAGGGAGAAGAAGAATATGAGCCACTTAATGTTATACACTTGAGAGCATTATATGTATGATTGGATTACTATATATACATGGCTAAACATAAAAACATTTGCATACATGTCATTCATAACATTGCATTTCATTTTACATATTGCATGTTACACCTTACATTTCACAATTCATTCATAAACATTTGTATTTCACCCACACTTCATATTGCATTTCACAAAATTGCATAGCATACATTTCATCCACATCCACATTTCGCATTTCATATTTAGGGATCATTTACTCAATGTAAGGTCTTAATTGGTACTATAAAAGCCATGTTGCCTTAATCAGGAGCACCTTCACAAAGTCATCCATGATATTCCATAAAAGTCAAAATTGTCATCCACACAAGCCACATTCACAAAATTCCTAGGTGTTTTCGGTCACTCAACCACTCCTGGTGTCTTAAGAAACATGTAAAATCATGTTGAGTTCTTATTAGGACCATAACACATACACACTAAGAAAATCTTGAGTTATAGAAACTGATTCCAAAAGCATTATTGAACCAAGCACTATTTCAGATCTTAAAAATATCTTGTGTCAAAGAGAGATAACACCATCCTTGGTAAGAACCTTGAAGCAAAAAGGGTCATCCTTGCTAGTCCCATAATGAAACATAGTCCATAAAAATAGTGGTTATCACCACTATCACAATTATAAAAATAAAAGAAAGAGTAGGGACAAATTCCTAACAGAAAGCTCTAAATATTTTACATAACACACCACTGATTAATTGGGTTGTACGGATCGTACTAAATTTCCAATCAGATGATTAAGTAGTCATCCCTAAAACTTAAGAGATCAAAAATAAAAGTCATGGACTATGGAGTTAGCCTCCATCAAGGATATAGATGCTTGACTGGCAGTGGAGTACACTCATGCATGACGATATATCTCTTTTAAAAGAGACCTATGATCGCTCATACGAACAAGCTAGCTTCTTGGTTTCATCCACAATAGGTTTATCCAATTTACTCAAGATGAGTTAATGAACTCACTTGTACTCATTGGTTCTTGATTGTCTACAGTCATTACCTTGCTCTTGATTTTGTAAATGAATTCACTGCACACACATTTTTTCCTAGAAGTATTAGGCAGTTTTAGTGAGTTTGTTTGATACCACTAATATGTTTAAGTCTCTGTAAAATAGGCAGTCTTCCATATCAACATCCATATCTTCTTCCATATCAACATCCATGTCTTCTTCCATATCAACATCCATGTCACTTCAAGATTCATTCATCCCATAAGCCACCAAGTTTGGTGCCCCTGATTAAACAATAATGCCAACAAAATGGTCAAGCAAATATCTAAACCATAAATGATCATTAGCATCCATACATACCATTTTGCATTAATCATCCATAACATCTCATATGCATCAACATAAACATGCATTCAACAAAAGCATTCCACAAAAGCTTTCAGACAAATATATTACACAAAAGGTAAAAGCCATGTATATATATATCAATGAATGCCAATAGGCTACATACAATGGAGCACCAACGCTCATATACAAAAAGTGCATCTAAGCACTAGCCACATCCACAAGGAAGACCCCTACGACCTAGCAGGAGTTTGTGACCTAGGATGAGCTCTATACCTAAACTGACTATGCCTAAAACCCTCAGATACAAAAGAGGTTGGAGGATTAGTAAGTGGAATATGATTCTCCACCAACCTATCCTCCAATGCCTTAATACATCTCTGCTCTAACCTAAGATACCATATGTCAATCTTGTGCCACCACTCCTGCTTCGCTAACTCTACCTAGAAAGATGCAATCCTTGCATACCTCTTTGCTACCTAGTTCTCCAACTATACCTACTCCTCATTTTAGCCTAGGGTACATATAGAACCTCCCCTATCTCATATTCGCTCTCCACCTTCACCCCTCCCATGCATCCCCAAATATTCTCCTCATATCTGTCTTTCGGTTGAGGCAAACCTCAACTCGAAGACCCTCCACAGACACCTTGAGGATGTGATACACATCCTCCGAGGTCACAATAACCTCACATGTGAGAAGTTGAAATGCCCCCTATCAGCATCCCACCTCTCTGCCCAGGTAGAGAGGTATCCATCATCCACCCTAACCACATCCAGTCGGGTTACCTCTGCTAGCCCCACCTCCTTGAGTAGCTCCCACTCATATTTCATAACTGCCTTCCTCATTCTAGGAATGAGAGGCAAAAAATGGTGCCGAGCCTCCAAAAATCTAAGTTGTAGCACAACACAAAACATTTGTTAATAAGTTGTTCAAAATTTCAAAAAAACAACACAAATTTTTTGCATAATACATCACTGTCTTACCTCAAAAATCTATGCCCCAATAGCAACCCCAACCTCCACACCAGTTCCCTCCACTGCCATAGCTTCCATACCCTAAACACTTCACCTCACTTCACTCCCCACTCAACCTTCACTCCTTAGATGCATCTTCTCAAAATCCGTAGATGCACAAATGAGCTTGAATCTCACCTAAAAAGCTATTTATAGTTGCTTCAAGTGGCTAGAGGCACCCATAGGCATTTCTTGGCACATTGAAGCACCTGCAGGTATTTTTACAGAATGCATCTATGCCCACGGGCATTTCATGCCAACATCAATAAAAGCCAAATCAGCCCAAAAATAGTAGCTTCCCCCAACCAAATCTCTCCAAATTTTATTCATCAGTGCATTCCATAATTTTATCAAGTTTTGTGAAGATTATAACTAATTTGGATGCATAAATCTGATTTGCAACCATATTGACCACAATTCATCAAATCAATTTTAAAAACACCTAAAACAACACAAATCTTCACAAACTAATCATCATCATTCATGTCATCAATCATACATCATGTCTACTTCATTTCACATCATCATTTTCTAAGTTTTCATCACATGCAAGTGAACCTTGTATCTAGTGGGTTATTCTACACACTTAGCAACTGTAGAGATTTGCATCCATCCAATTTGGTAAGATGAATAGCTTACAATAAGGACACTTATCCTTGATCATCATCACTTATCTCCTTGATCGATATCATAATAAAATTTTGAAGTTCACATTTTGAGTGAAAACTTGCCAAGAACAATTTGCACAAACACAGTCATTGATGTCCTTTTCTGTGGGGCACAAAAATATGGATAATTACTATCACAATCACTCATTCATTTGACCATAGTCACAAGATAGGCAATATCGATAGGTTGATTGGTTCCATGGTGGAATTAGATGAAAAAAATTTCACAGTCACTATCGAGCTCCTACATTGACTCAATCATCCTGAATCTTCATAACTTGCATACTCAATGACGCCAACAAGGCATTTTCTTCAATAGCATTGAATCACCCCAAATTTGGGGCAACCACATTTGGTTTTGATCCTCCCACAATGGGATACATCTTACATGATCATGACATATACACTTGACAAAACTCCCCTTCCCACCGTTGGGACAAAAATGGTATCACATTTTACATCATTCATATCATCCTCATCAAAACACATTTGCACAAAACCCTTCATATGTTGGGGCAAAAACAAACACATCATATCACATTTTACACCAACCCCTTCATATGTTGGGGCAAAAATAGGCACATCATATCATATTTTATACCAACCTCCTTTCCACCATTGGGGTAAAAATGGTATCACATTTTACACCAACCCCCTTCCCACCATTGGGGTAAAAATGGTATCACATCATCCATCATTTATTTGAACAAGATTTTTCAATTGGCTCGTGAGATTCATCTAAAACCTCATTTTCCAATTGAGGGGGTAATCTACGCAACAACTCCAAAATTCTTTATTCTTTTTGTCTTCAATTTCATTCTGCATTCCAAAATGAAAGAGAAGTTGTGTTTGTGCCAAGCCTAATCAGGTGTCTCATATTTTTGTACCATATTATGCTTTGCACAACATGGTATAAAAAGGGGCATCTGTAGACACCAAAATCTAGCCACTTGTCTTCCATCCATGCCTTCCCACCATTTCCATGATCAAAATCTAGCCATTTTACCTTCATCATAGCTTTCCCACTATTTTTGCCTATCTATTTATCTATTTTATATATATTTATAATATATATATTTAAATAATCATATTTTAATATTAAATTTGATATATATTTAATAAATATATATTTATATGAACTAATAAACCACAACCATTATATTTCATTTAATATCATCCGTCCATCCACCTTGATCCATTTCACACCCTAAACTTATTATCCACCCTTGGATGTGTTTTAATCTCAGCCACACTATTAGTGTCGTTGAAACCCTAGCATGCCCTAGGCTAGATTATAAGTAGGAGCCATTTTGATGGCTCAAACCCTAAGTTCCCTAAGTTTTTGTAACCCAAAGTCTTTGATTTCCTCAAGTCCAAAGTTTTCATAAGCTTCTGATATTAAGCCTTGAATCCTTGATTCAAAACCCTAATCCCTATCCATCTGCTCCATTTTTCATACCCTCACTTACCTCCATAGTCGTTGCATCATTTTTCCTTGAATTATTTGCTTCTATAGACTTTTTCCTTAGCTGTCAAGTGCCCACAAGGGCTTTCTGTCAATACCATGTGCCCACAAGTGATTTCCTACCAGTCCCAAGTACCCACGGGTGCCTCCCTACCAGTCACAAGTACCCACAGGCATTTTATGTAGCCGTAGGTGCCCATGAGCATTTTACGCTCCCATTCTTGAAGTCACCCTAGCATTTGAGCGACGCTAGGGCATCGTCGCACCAGCCACCTGCATAAGACATCACACATTAGAAGACAACAAAAAGGTAAAACATATCAGCCCTAAATTCATTTATTTCATTGCATGTGTTTTTATTTCTATCCATTTTATTTAACAACATTTAGTTAGTAAGTTTTATTATTTCTTACAGAGGGCCTCACATTGTGGAGCCCTCTCAGATACTACTAACTATTTTTTTGTGTAATTGTGTGCAGATCAAGAGCACTACATCAGCATCTGGAGTGGCCCAATCCTAGATAATGAAAATCCCACTCAACCTTATTGGGATCAAGACACGCTTGAAGACACCATGACACTGCTTCTTAGGGTTTCAGAGAACCCTAAATTGCTGTAAAATTATATCAAAAGGGATTCAAGGATCCAAGCTTATAACAATGGAGTTTCTAGGATCCCCCATTTAATAAAGAATATATTCTATTGTGCAAACTTATGTTATCTTGCATTTCATTTTGATTAAAGCATTGTTTGTGTGTTGCATTTTGCATCTTTCACAATTATATTGAACAACAACATCTTCCAACCAAGATTTAGGGATATTTAAGGACTCCTTACCCACACATGGACAAAATGCTACTAATCATATCCAATATAGTAATTTCTCCCTACTATATCAGAACATGGTAGGGATGATTCATGTTAGCACCGTAACTAGACAATAAACCACAAAAAGGGTCAAACCTCTAAAATACCTTTTGAATATCCTTTAATTTTATGGCCTAAAAATGCCACTACTTCTAAAAACCACCTTTGGTTATAAAACCTCAAATAAAAAGTAAAAAAAAAATCAATTTCCAACAACAATTAGAGGATACACCAACTAAAATCTCCATACTTGAGTTGTTGTAAACCTATTTGAGCCATAGAATAAACTTGTTCAAGCTTCTAAGTGAGGATACAATACTTAAAAATGTTAGCCCTAATAATTTGACTAATGTGGTAGGGTCCCTAAGTGTAAACCATGTCACCATATCCTTCTTTAAGGATGACATTCCACTTGCCTCTATGCTTGGGAAAATCCCCTTGTATATCACTTATAACATTGATGAATAATCCATTAAAATGATTCTCATCGATAATAGTTCATCAATCAACATTTGTAACCTTAGATTCATCCATAGAATATGGCTCAATAAGGAATACTTAGAAAATTTAAAGATTGTCATAAAGGCCTATGATAATAAAGAGTGATAAGCTCTTGAAACCATAGTTCTACCAATAAAAGTGGGGCCTTGTTATTTTAAACACATTGTTTTGTGTTTCCCCTATGAGCAGAATTATAATATCCTTTTAGGATGACCCTAGATCCATACAATTTAGGTTGTCCCCTCAACTTACCATCAATGTGTCAAATTCGAATACCAGGGTAAGTTGTATAGCATAGTAGTCAATCATGAACAATTTTATTATTGCTAGAATATCCTTTCAAAAAATCCAAAATCTTGATAGTGCCTTTCATTGAATGTTTCTCATCCCTTCATAGATGATACATTAAGATATTCCCCAACAAACAAAACAAAAATTAACTAAGAATAAAAATAAAACAAACATCAACCAAGAAGAAGAAGCTAGTAGTCAATCCATGATAAAAGGTAAGGAAAAGCTTGAGGATATCAATAATATAAACCTCTCTAGTTAATACCATAAGCTATTAGCCCTAGACTTGGTTAGATTACCTCCATCAACTCGTACTTTAGGATTGCCTTCTAGATAAGGAATGATTGTGCAAATAGGAACTTGCACCTTCATGTCTACAGGAATAACCAATGAAGAGAGGATACATGGAACCAATCCACATCTAATAGAGTAGAGATATACCTAATGTTTTATTTCTAATATTTACCCTATCCATAAGCAAGTCCTTTGTAAGTTCAAATATAAGAGAAAGAGCTTAGGACTTAGAGAAAAGGGTATTAAAGAGCCCCTAGAATTTGAAACTCGGCATGAATGTTGCAGATTGGGATATTTTTCCAACCATAATGAAAGGATGTTTTCCTCTTATTTAGAAAGTTATGATGAAGAAATGTTCCTTTTCGCATCTGAATTCCAAAGAGAAACAACTATGACGATAGGTATAGATTAGGATGAAGATAAGGACAATGAACCTCTTTCCTTCTCCCTTTTTGATCTATTTTTGCAATACACATAAATTAACACCATAAGTATTGATCCTATTTAGGAGATTAGGAAAAGCTCCAATGATAGCCTTGATAGTGATCATAGATTAGCTTCATCACAAGAAGACAATCGCATGACATATCGATCAATAGCAGATCTCGTATCTTTATTACACAAATTATTATGAGATGATATCCCACAATCCTATTAGGGATAATAGCAATTATTTTCCTCATCATGAAGATGTCTCTATTGAAGGGACTCTTTCTTTAGATAGATATCCCTCACAATCATCAATCATTGAACAATGGACTTTAGAGTTCAATGAGCTTAAAATTCTGGGGTTCTTACCTAATCCTCAACAATATGAAGATGTATCAAATATCTTAATAGAAGATACCATAGACATTAACATAGTATCAGGTGAAAACCCAAGGATAATAAAGTTAGGGAAATTCTAACTTTAGAAGAAAGTGAAGAGTATACAAAGCTTTTAACCAATTTTTTTGATATCTTCTAATGGTCATCAGTGGAATTGCCTAGATTAACCATTGTACATCACTTAGTACTCAATACTAATCCTAAGTTGATGAAAAAATTATGAAATATGCACCCTAAGGTTACCCTACTAGTGAAAGAAGAACTCCAAAAACTTATGGATGTTAAATTCATCAAAAGTTTTGACTATTACGATTGGATTTCAAACATTGTTCTTGTCACCAAGAAAAGAGGTAATTGTGTGATTATGCATAGAATTTTGATACATCAAAAAAGCCTATAATAAGGAAGATTTTTCTTTTCCAAATATAAACATGATAGTCAATTTCATAGCCAGTTGTAGAATGCTATCCTTGATGGATGGATTTTTTGGCTACAACCAAATTTACATACCACCAGAAGATCAAGTCAAAACATCATTCACTACTCCTTGGGGTACCTTCTATTATGAAGTTATGCCCTTTAAATTAAATTGAATCAACACAACTTACCAATATGCCATGACATATATCTTTCATGATATGATGCATAATATCATAGAAGATTATGTTGATGATCTTCTTGGATAATCAATGAAATTAGAAGATCATGCCAAAAACTTAAGGCAATTTTTTGAATGACTTAGAGAATTTATGGTTTGTATTAAGCCCTCCATATATATTTGAGGTAACATCTAGTAAATTATTAGGCTTTATAGTGTCTATATGTGGCATTGAGTTAAATCACAATAAAATAACAACAATAATTGATATGTTGCCACCTCAAAACATAATAAAAATTAGAAGTATACAAGGAAGTATTCATGTAGTTCAAATATTCATATCCCAATTAGTAGATAAATGTCAAAAAAATTTAAGACTACTACAAAAAGGGATCATTTAATTGGGATGAGGAATGCCAAAAAACTTATGATGCTTTAAAAACATACTTGCTATCTCCACTAGTCCTCATTTTTCTTAATTACCTCAAGCCATTGTTGCTATACATTGTAGCAATAATGCATGCCTTGCCATGTTGGCATGATATGATGAACAACATAGATAAAGGTCCATATACTACATTACTAGGACCTTATCAATTACAAAACTAGATATACCCATTTGGAAAAGATGTGCATAGAAATGGTTTTTACTTATCAAAAGTTGAGATATTTCATGATGAGCCACAAAATGTATATCATAGCTAAGGTTGATCCATTGATATACATTATTTCTAAACCCTACCTTTTGGGTAGGATAGCTTTATGGCCCACTTGATAAATTCAACCTTGAATTAATTAGTCAAAATTCTATTAAGGGACAAGTGATAGCTAACTAGCTAGAAACAAACCATTTGCCAATCAGTCATCCCTGAGAGATTGAGTATCTTGATAAGACAATGTGCACTCTTGAAGCATCACAACAATATTGATGAAATATTTTCTTTGATGGAACAATATGCGTTAAAGGAATAGGAGCAAGAATTGTCCTGGTATCATCATAGTAGATTGTAATTCCTTTGTTCTTCAAGCTTCAATTCTTGTGTACTAGTAACATGGCTAAATATGAAGTGTTCATCCTTGGGATTCAAGCAAACCTAGATTTAAAAGTCACCATCCTCTCCATATTTGAAGATTCCCATATAATAGTCAATCAAATTAATTAAATTTTTTAGACTAAAAATGATAAACTCAAACTATACAAAGATATTAGGGATAAATTGATGGCTTCTTTTAAGAAGGTAACTATTGATACTATTCCATGCTCTAGAAACTGACAAGTAGATGTGATGGTTGTAGTCGTATCTCTTATGCGTCTAGAGTTGGAGGAACAACAAGCAAAAAATATCATTTGTTAGATTAGAAAACCTACAACCTTACAATCTGGTCAAGAACCATTAACTATTTTTGCCATTGAACAAGCACTCATACTTGATTATTTCTTATAAGAAAATATATGATTTTATTAACAATGGTTTTCTTATTGAAGGACTAAATCATAGTGAGTGGAAGAACCTTAGGCAACATGCTTTTCGATATGTAATAATTGGGGATGTCTTATATAGGTGAACATTTTATGGTATTCTTTTAAGATTTCTAAATTTAGATGAAGTCAAGACAATAGTTAAAGACACCCATGAGGGAGCATGCGATGGAAACTTCAATGGAAGTGACATTTCCAAGAAGCCAATTTGCATGGTTTATTATTGATTGACTAGGAAAAGAGATTCCCGTAATCATGTGTGTAAGTATTATAAGTATCAAAAGCATGATAACTTGATCCATACACCATATCAAGAGCTTCAATCCATAACATCTCCTTTGACCTTCTCTACTTGGGGTCTAGACATCATAGAAAAATAAATTTGATGTAATCTGATGGACATAAGTTCATCATTACTTCAAAAAATACTTTACCAAGTGGATAGAGGCCATGTCCTTATCCTCTTGTAAATGTGTTTAGGTTTCTAAATTTATCCTAAACTAAATATTATCATGGTATGATATTTCTAATATACGTATACTAGATAATAGGACTCCTTTAAAAAATAAGGATGTATCCAAGGTTTGTGCTAATTAAAAAAAATACATAACTGGTGGAATTCATATTAACCACAAGGTAATGGTCAGGATTAAGCTTCTAATAAAACATTAATAAAAATATTAAAGAAATTTGTAAGTAAAACCGATAGGGATTGGTATTTACAGTTGTATCCTATTTTATGGGCATATCACACCAATGTGAGAACTCCAATTGGAGTTGTCCCTTATACCTTAATTTATGGGACCAAGGCAATTTACCCCTTCAAATTAGAAGTCCCATAACTTAGAATACTTCTAAAGGATATGTTTGTTGGTGACGAGTATTACCAAACACACCTTATCTGATTGGAGTTGCTTGACAAAAATTAGACCCATGCCATAGAACACTTATAAGTGTATCACCAAAGACTTAAGAAAGCTTATGGAAAGAAGGTACAACTTCATTCCTTTGGATTAGGTGATTTAGTTCTTAAGGAAAACCAAAAAATACTAATGCAAAAGAGGACCTTAATGGCAAGTTCGAATCCAATTGGTTAGGTCCCTTCATAATAGCAACCAAGTATAGGTTAGGCGCATATCACTTGGCCACATTAGATGGTAAGGAATATAAAGAACCTATCAATATAATACACTTAAAAATACATTATGTTTTAAATTGCATGTTTTCTTGCTTATGTGCTTGATTGCATTGTTGATTGCATGCATGATTTATTATAAAAAAATTCGCTTGATTCCATGTGCCTGATTACATGTTTTATTGCGTCTATATTTTCATACCATAAAGTCACAAGCGGAAATCCCACAATGAAGTGATGCTGATCCTAACTAGCAAATAGTGGCATATGCATTGCATTTTTAGTGGGTCACTAAGCTAGTGGAGCTCCTTAATGACTCCCCAAAATCCTTTTTCATCCTCTTGAGATTTTGAACTCCAAAAATAAAATTGAGTTCTTGATGACATGAGTCCTATAAATCAGTCACTAGTCATGACATGACTACATTTCAACATCTTAGCTTCTTCTTCCAGATTCTAAAATATTTGGATAATTTGAATGCATTTCTTGCTTGATCATGTGTTTTCTTGTTGCATAATCAAATGTCAAATTCACTTTCTTGTGTTCATATGCTTGCTATTTATATATGAAGTCGAGACAATTCACTATGACTAGTGATGATCCTAGTCAAGATAGATCACATTATAAATTTGTGTAGCAAATATCTCTAATGATTCCTTTTGGATGCACATCTCACCAGTTCTTCAACATCTTCTTTATTTATTTTTCCATAATATTTTTCTTCTAACTCATTAGCATTCAATGATGACGTTAATACTACATTGTTGACTTAAAGATGACATATAATAAGGTAAATTAAGCTAACATGTTTTAAAATCTCCTTCAATATCTTTTATCATAACATCTTCTGATTCATCTTACACATAGGAAAAGTAGGTGATAATTATTTGATGATTGACAAGTGCTTAAAAATATTAGAAAGCATCCAATGGCATGGGATAATTCTATCAAATATTTTTTCTTTGTGTAAGGATCTATCAGAAATCTCAATTTCATCAATATTTTAAACTCTTCATTAAAGGTTGTTTCTCAAACACCATATTCATCAAATTGTGATTCACTCTTATATCTAGATAGAAGGTAGGGTAGAATCATTTGATGCTTGATAAGCATTAAAATTCTTATATGTATAGCAAGTGAGGAATAATTCTATCAAACCTTATTCCTTGATATGAGGGTCTATCCTAAATCCAAAAATAACAAACATAACTCTACCAATATGTCGATGCTTTCATTAGACATATGATAAATTTGTTATTAGTTCTTATATCTATACAGAAGGTGGGGTAGAATAATTTCATGCTTGAAAAGTGTTAAAATTTTTATACACCCAACTAGTGAGGAATTATTCTACCAAACCTTCTTCCTTGGTATAAGGGTCTATCACAAATTCAACTTTATCAATTATTGAATTTATCATTATACCTAAAATGAATGAATGAAATAAAACTACTCAATACCTAATAAATGTTAAAAGCACCTAACAATATTAGATAATTAGATTATTTATCCTACCCTAGTATAAACCTTTGTCAAAATTATCATACGACCTCTTTATTTGACAAAATTAAGGCAATATGATGAAGCATAATTGTTGATAACCCTATGCATCATAAATTTCTAAATCATAAACATCAAATAAATTTATTCTAAATATTTCTAATCATCAAATATCTTACATACATGATGCATTACATACCTAATTTTACATAATTGTATGATTGCACATATGCATAGTATGTTTATCTTGGTTTTCTATTTGTCTTGCTTTGTCGACATGCAACGACTAACTTTTTATATTATACTAGGGATTGTGTGCTAATGGCATTCAATCATATTGCACAACATATATTTTCAAGGAGGGGATAGCTAAGGTTATTCTATGCTTAAATATTGACATAGAGTAACCTCTTCATCATATTCCTTCCATGAAAATACCTAAGGTTATAGCTTTTGAGGAGTTGGAGAATGAGAATTATTTCTTGCTCAAATATTTTTGTAGATCTAAAAACATTTTATGAGGAATAATTTATGTTATCCTCTCTCACTTAAGAGAATTAAGACACTAATTATATCTTATATTCTACACAATTATTACTATCATGACTACATACCTGCATTTATGCATTGACTATGTGCATGTAGAAACTAAAGGATTTTGTGATGAGGTAATGATGGCCACTAATTAGGATAACATACACTTGCATTGCATTCACACCACATATCTAATTCTAGCAAATCCTTGCTCTTAGAATCATGTAAATTTTTTGCATATTTCATTTGATATTTATTCAACATTATTTGCTTGTTTGCACTTTAGCTCACACATTGATTTACTTCATTGTATTTGTCTCTTGCAATAATTTTAACAAATATTTAGCACATATAGGGTGCTATTTGTTAGGCTATTGTGGATGAATAAAATCATGATTTAAATCATCCTAATTCTATCTTAATCTCCTTAGATACTTTTTTTGTGGTAATATCTTGTTTGCTAAAATTGAGACAACCTTGTTATACTAAAAAAAAAGTTGGCATGAGAGGGAGTCAAATAGACAACCACTAGGATGCAATAAATAATCCAAGCTATATATATAGTTATAGGCCTTGGGTCTTGAATTCCATAAGAAAATAAATAAAAAATATATTGATTCTCATGTTTCACATACTTGCATTAGTTGTTTTCTCTATGAATTGGCTCATATATGCATCAAACAATAAAAGAACAATAAATGTATGATTTTTCACATTCTTATAAATAATTGATCAATTCTAAAAACTTTATTTTAGGCCTCTTATTAGTGCTTTCTAGGTGATGAGTAGAGAAAACTTCATTTTCTCATGAGCCCTAATGAAGTCATGAAACAATAAAACTTAAGATATTTATATCCTATCAATTTATAGAAGAATGGACAAGATCAATCCACTTCCTTAAAGAATCAACATAACTTATAAAAAAACCAGTCAAATGACAAAAATCTTATGACATCAATACCATTGATGGCAAGGTATCCTCTCAATATTTTATCACAAAGTTTTTATCTAAATAAGCCCTAAAGTTTAGAGCATTAACATCAACATATACAAACATAAACTATCCAAAATATTTGTATCATATGGACAAATTTTCCAATCCAAAAAATATGTATATAAAATATCCAATATCTTTATATTATACAAACATAAACTATACAATCCAGCCAATATAGACATAAAATATCAAAACTATTTGTATTATATGGACATAAATTGTCCAATAAATAAAATATGGAAATAAACTATCCAAAATATTTGTATTATACGAACATAAACCACCCAATCCAACAAATATGGACATAAATTATCTAAAATATTTGTATCATGTGGATATAAACTATACAATCCAGCAAATATGGATATAAACTATCCAAAATATTTATATCATATGGATATAAATTATCCAATCTAGGAAATATGAACATCAACTATCCAAAATATTTCTATAATATGGATATAATCTTCCCAATATAGCAAATATAGACATAAAATGTCCAAAATATTTGTATTATATATGGACATTGATTATCCAAAACATAAAAAAAATGCATCAATTGCCTAAAAAGGCAATAATTTTCCTAGGCGTTTGTACACTAATCAAGCTAGAAGAGCTACCACTTAGTAGCAAGCCAAAAATATTTTAAAGGATAGAAATTATCCTATGACATGGACTACCTAAAACATTATCAATCATAGTCACCTATGTGCTTGTTTATTTATCAAGCTAAGAGGCCACTACTTAGGGTCTATTAATGCCAAAAATAAATATATGAACATTAGTTTGTAAAGAACTATTAAATTAGTCTTCCAAATTGATATACATAATGTAAAATAGCTTGTTTACAAAGAAGTTTTAGTGTTAAAATCATGTTTGGATGCTAGCACTAACGCTTCTTTTTCACAAATAAAATAAAATTATGAAAAATAACTTCCCATTTATAACTCATAGTAATTCATACCAAGGGTATCCATCAAAAGTTTTTAATATGACTCACATTTCAAAGCTCAAAAATCAAGTCATATTTCAATTTTAGTCAATTTATTTTAAACTTTGACTTTAGCATTAATGCAACAAATCAAAATTCTTCAAAACATACTTAACATTTCTACTATATTTCAAATAAATTTTAAATCTCTTTATCAACCTACATTCACCTTATTATACCTATGTTTGAAACCATTATTTAATAGAAATTCATTTGTGAAATTATGTCAAAATTCCCATCAATATGTCAAAATAAAATTCCTACTCACATATGTTGGTCATCTCTATCACATAAGTTCATCAATACATCACACTATCTAAATAATTAACACAAAATTTTACTCAACACATAGTATAACATAATCACAAATCCATAAATAATCGATATACATTTATTACATTTTTACATCCTTCAATCACATGTTGACTTGGTGTACCACAATCGATCAAAATCTATACACTCAGAACATATTATATGGCTAAGGTACCTCATTAAAAAATTGGTGCACTGACACCACTCATAATAACCAAAATTCTAACCTCAGTGTAAAATAGGCCCTCGGCCTCTGACTTACCATTAGTCTACTAGGGAGGAAACTAAAATGGACTATTGCGAGGGCCATGTAACTGATCTCATACTAGACTAAGAATGAGGTTGAGTCCTCAAGAAATAATTTTATCTCTAGTATAGAGGAATAATCACATGATAAAGTAATATATAATGGGTGCTTCTTCCAACCTTTACAATACGCTAAGCTTGAAGATTAACTATATGATCAAACAAGACTTTGATGGCCATATCACTACTCTCCATCATTGATATAACCACCTTGGATATGACATCATTCCTATTAATACTCAATTGGTCTCTCTCTAATCACTTGATCCTTCTACATTTAGGCTTGATCTCTCTCAACTATGCCTTGATCCCTCTTTGCAAGAGTTGTATCCCATTTTGCTACTTCTTGATCCATATATCCTTAAAGAAGCTCTATATTCCTCATAGCATCCTTCTCCTATGGGGAAGCCTTATTTTCCATCTTGTTGGTGCAAACCTAAATATCATGAGTTGTAGTGAGAAGGGACACAATTAATGCTCATGATGGTATAGACCCATCTCACAGCCTTTGTCGTAGTCTTTCCTATGCCATCTAGACATGACAATAAGTCATATTACTTAGTCTCAATGCCATTCATGGCTGCCTCATCACTAGTGTAACCCATGTAGGACTAATCTATTGGTACAACTAGAGATAATCTATAGCAACATGTGCATCATATATCCTACAATCTATGATAGGAGGATCATCAACATACTTAATAAAATATTTAGAGCCTATAAGGTCACCAAATTCTCTTTGTCTCTCTTTATTAACAAACTAAAACTAAACCTCTCCCATTGTTGGGATCCCTTGCATGAGGTCAAATTACATTAAAATATTGTATGGGTGATAGAGCTCAAACTCTCCATGATCACCTTGCAACCACATAATTCTTTGTACTCTGGCCAACTAAACACCATCCTTAGCCCACTCTGGTTGCTCTCTCCATAAATTCCATACCACCTAGTCTAGTTGTAGGTCATCAATGACCCATTAAGCTACCATCATCACTCCCTTAAAATATCTCTTATTGATCTCATGTGCATGATCCCACTCGAAGCCCATCAAAACCTATGGGTCAACTAGGTCCATGGGGGAGAGTCTAGTATAATCTATGTAAAATGAATGATCCCTATACAAATTGTAATTTTTTATCTCTCATACAGGCTATGATATTATCCCATCCCTAATGCAACAACCTCTTGCTAGTGTATCCAACTAACAATCCTAAAACCACATCATCTAGTAGCATTGTAAGCCAATATGGTAATATTACCTAATATATGGTATTGATATTAATGTTGTACCATCTCAACTAGAATAGTGGACCACCAACAAGTTAGTATCTAGATGACTCCCATCTAGTCCTGGATCCTCTATATTTGGGCACCTTGAATTGGTACCTAGAGGATCCTATATACATCCTCTAATATCATCGATATTTTGTTGATCAAGAAAAGGAAGGTGGCATACTCTAAGTGCCACCTCTCTACCCGAGCAACCAACAACACATGGTCCAACTTGATATTGGATATTTCCACAAATACCCTAGCCCCATCGCATCCTAGAACACCTAATTTCCTAGTTTTATAGCATATAAAATCATCTGTAAAGTACATGAATATCTATCCTGAATCTCTAGCATGTCCAACACCTGCATACATAAGAGAAATTAAAAACAAAGTTATAATTATTTATAAAAATTATATAATTTCTTGTTTCCTTACCCCTTCACTGATTTTCTAGATAAACTAAAATTCACCAAGTAGCAAATTCACTACCTAAAAATTAAAAATTACAAATACACTAACTTCCTAGTGAATTTGAGATGATGTATTCATGCCACATGGGGTAAATATGCCAACTGTGGTGTCACAATATTGAAAAGAAAAAAATTAAAAAAATTAATGGATAAAAAAATTCATACCTATCTATGGGCCCCACTTGGGCTTATCCCACCATGTATTGAGTCTAGTCTATGTGGTGGATGTCTATAATGTGCTATTTTTAAAATCCCTAGGTTTTCTCTAGAGCCCATTTTCTCTTCTTAAACATGGTAAAAATGACTTCTACCATACCCCTTTCACCCTATTTTAATCTATATAGGTAAAAAATTTCTAGCAACCAAATTCTTACCTAGCCTATTCAAGTTCCTTCATGACCCTATTTTTGTCCCTAAAAAATCAAGAGGACACCTAGGCTAGGGGCAAAACATAGTTCAGACCCATCTTTAACCCTAACAAGAAAATTATCCAATAAAATTTTGGAATTTTTTTTCCTTTGCTTGCAAACAATCTCTTCATATTTCCCCATATCGATTAATCAAAACACAATAATCATGTCTTTCTCAAAATTGGAGGCATCTACAACTATTTTTAATGCATTTATTGATTTAAATTACTTTAAAAAGGAGGTAAATATAGATACATAAAATTGGACCATCTAATTTATGCCAATTATTGACCCAAACCCACAAAAAGGTCAACTCAACCATAATAATTAACTCAAACTTAGAGTTTGCAGTCAAAACCTAGTAGTGATAAATTTATCATGAACAAATTATGTAGAAAGCAAATACCCGTTTTAGCTAGCATATTCACAACTAGTCCAACTTCTCTAGCCCCTCATCTAATTGAATTCTAATGGTTAAATTCATGAATACATCAAGTTAGAAAATATGTTGGTGATGTATTCATGTTTGACACAAAACTTTAATTACACCTACAACATCTAGTAAATATGTAAATTACTCCTTCCTACCTCTTTATCATTGTAAGCAAGTAGCAAGCAAGGAGGAAGGATGCTAAATTTACTCCACCTATAGAAATAAGTCCCAATAAAAGGGGCAACTAATTGTAGGTAATCTCATTAGCCCCATGAGAAACCGATCAAAACCAATCAACAATGATGAAGGGCTACTCCACCCAACACTCACACAAGACTCAAATCATAGAAAAATTTAGAAGATATTATTTCAATGAAATACAAATACAAAATCAAAGTTACAATGCTACGACCACAAGGCCGATTTTATCACAAAGAAAATCGACTCAAAATCTGTAAGCTGGAGCTACGATTTGTCTTCCCTAGACTATATTTTGGTGATTCCTCTTCCCAATTTGATAAATTCCATAGAACATTCTGGAAAGCATAACTCCCCTTTTCCTGCCCAAGAAGATATTCATTTGAAATTTAAATTTTCATTTTCCACCCAAAAAGATATTCAAATTTGAATTTCGGTGGCACAGTTTCCCAAAATCATAACTTTTGACTCGAGTGTTCGATTGGATATTATAATATATCATTGGAAATCTTGCGAAGGGATGTACAACACCGAAATGAACTATATTTCATTTCATCAGATTTTCATCCTTCTTCAGGGCCTCTAAGGTCTTCAAATTTTATTTTTAAAATTTATAGGAAAGATTTCTTGGGACAAAAATTTTAATATCTCTCCACCCATTTAGGCTGTTGGGGTCATTATTTCGCCACTAGATAAATTTTTTAATCCCACTCCTTGGGAAAAGTTTTCAAATACATATGTGCCCATTTAGGTTAACTTAATAAAAATAGCCAATGATTGTTTTTCACCTTTTTGGACTTTTGAATGACTTATACCTCCCAAGTGTCATCATGGACTCGAAAACAACTAAATAAACTTACAACCGAAAGAGAAAATGCAATTTCTTTCTTTTTGGTGATGCAAGATTACCCTTACACCACTGGATGCTCCTACATCAAGCAAATAATCAACTCCTCTACCAAGCCATCTCAACTCTCCTATTTAGGAAACCTCTAGGATGGCTAATTTCTATAAATTGGCTCTTTGGGGTGGCACTCAAGAGGAGACTCTTGCATTAAAACTTTGCTAAAATTTTACGTGAAGCTCATGCACTGAAGTGCTACCAAAATTTTTCTATAGAGTTGTCAAGAAATTTAGGCTTCGAATAAGGAAAGGGGGCATCTTACACTATTGGGAATTTTAGTGATAGATTTCTTGTTCTACTATGCTCTTATCTCTATTTTTATTAATAGAGTTAGGATTTAATATTCATGCATGCACTCTAATATTTTCTATTTTTAATCTAACCATTGCATTATCAAAATTTTCTTATAAATATGCTTTAGAAGGTATCTTATGAGGCTTGTAAGGTAGAAAATTTCTTTCAAGATCCTTAAGGTACTAGTGAAGGGAATAAAACCTCTATTTTTACTGTGGTTTTTAGTTTTCTTCCAATATTTATAAATTTGCTACCTATATCTAAACTAGGTGGTGTATTCAATATAAGTAATCAAAACCCCATTTCTACAACCTTAGAATATGTTGTTTTTCCTAATATTAGAGTCGAATACACCACCTATGATTGTTATAGGTAACATATTTCCTACTCATTTTTGAGATCTTATATATCCTAGCCAATCTACCATCTAGAAAATATAGTTTTATCTTGTGTAATATTTTATCCATCCTCGTAGCCACAAATTCTATTTTCTACTATCTGATCATCCAATTTTATCATCTTCATGAATTCACCATCTATAGAGCATTTAGTTGATGGGTTCACTATAAATATCTCAACATCAATTTCCAAGGCTTTAATTTTGATTTTGTGTATAAATAGGGGGTTTGATTGTGCCAATAAGGAAGTTCCATACTTCTTGTTATTTGGTAGTCCCCCAAATCATAATCCATTTATTTTTCTATTTATTTTGTAGGATGCAACAAATTTTCTAGGTGTACGATTTCCAAGTGACATATTAGTTAGTTTGCTTCTTATTTTTTTGAAATTTATCTTTTCAAAATATATAAAAAGGAAAAATTTGAGAGAACTTTAGCATAGTATTTCACTTCATTTTCATAGGCATTTAACTAGAATTGCATATAGAAGTTGCATTTAGGATAAATTATATTATTGCATCCTCCTTGTACCTTTAACTTCAAAAAGAAGAAAATAAAAGTTTATTTCTATAGCACAAATAGCAATCATCAAAATCAAAATTGCATATAGCTTAGTGCCTTATATTTTGCATATTTTTTCTCATATTTCATTGCATCAATATCTTATGCATTAGTTCCTAGAATAGACTATAATAACTAGGTGTTTTTCAAATGAAACACAATAAACTAGACTAAGGAAATCTATAAACCCTTGGTGAAACTGAATCTCTCCCTACCAAAGATAAAACACTACAAGAAAGCATAGTCCCAATGATAGGTTAGCAACAATGCTCTCCCACCTAAGTGTGGACGACCCTTGAGGGAACACATTTGGGGCAAGCAATACCCCATGCACCTTTTAGTATCCCACAATTTTAATAGAAAATAAATAAATAATAGGAATATATAAAGGAATTAAAAAGAATCTAGAAATAGTCAATAATATTATATTTTAGAAATATCAATATATTTATAAGAAAGACAATAATAACAAATAAATTAGAAAACTCCAATATCAATCTTCACTTGATGAAATTAAAAAATTAGAAGGTAATTGGTCAAGAGAGAATCTCTTAATGAATAAAGGAATTGATAGGGGAAGAGCAATACCTTGAGAAGAGCAAGGATGAAGGAACTAAATAAAATCTTCTATAAAAACATAAGTTAAAAAAATATTCATGAAATTTATTCCTACATATGGTTTAGTTGACCTAAAAAAAAAATTAATGCTTTATTTTCTTGATAAAGGTGGCCCTTATATAACTCATTTAAAAAATAAAATATAAAATTAATAAAAGATTTTATGTTAAATTTTATATGGCTTCTATTGGAGTCACATTCATTAAAATAATATATATATATATATATATATATATATATATATATATATATATATATATATATATATATATATATATATATATATATATATATATATATATATATATATATATATATATATATATATATATATATATATATGATATAGTCATCTCTCTCTCCCTCTCCCTCTCCCTCTCTCTCTCTCTACATACAACTAGCCTAGGTATAACTACTTTTAAACATAATGAATTTATAAAGTCAACACTTATATATGGAAAGGTTAAGAAAATTGCTTAGGTTTATTTATTCTATTTCATGTTGTGGTCACATAAGGCCAATACATCATCATTAAGAAAACATCAATATTTTACCTATAAGAGTATCGATAGCAATATTAGTCTTCATCTTGTCTACCATCTTGTTCCCCTACCTATATGCATGTTTTCATTCTCATGAATCAAATCCTAATAACTAACAAATATCTAAAATGATATTATTAATCTAATCATTGTATTCTAAATAAATTTCATTGTATAAACAATATTTAACCATATGGATTAACAATGAGTGACTTATGTGTAGTTGGTTATTAAGGCAATGAAGAGATAATTTTAATAATTCATCTATATCCATATAGGTATTTATCATGAGGATATTTAATATTGTTATAACTAGTATAATAACCATGTAAAGTTCATATTAGTTTTAAATTTATTTTTCGTTAAACTTATTATAAGCATGTTTGACACATTAAAGACATTCAATACAATAAATTATTTTTACTATACCAATGTATGTCATAAACTCCAAATTTGATGTCTTTTAGTATACCGAAAATTGAACAATGGTTGAATAATGATCTAGAAGCAAGTATGAAGTAGGCATGAGCATGAGCTAGGAGAAAATAGGAAGCATAAGTAGGAAGTTAAAAGCAAAGTGTGATCAAGGAGCAAGTGCCACTTCTTTTTGTAGATCTTAGGAGAAACTCAAAAACTAAAGGATTCATATGAATAAAATCTAGGTAACATGGCAAGAAAGTTATTTTTGAAAGACCTTACTAAAAGTAAGGATTCCCTAGCTAGAAGTAAGGATGCCCTAGCTAGAAGTAAGGATACCCTACATAGTGATAAGAGGAAGAGTGAATGTATGGTAAACCTTGTCCAGGTAGTAGATACTACACCGGAAGTGATTATCAAGGATGAGATGATTGAGCATGATATAATGGTTCTTAAAATGAAAGGGTTAATATTTAAATTCCATGGATACCAACTAGATTTTTATGAGATTCAAAATTGGATAATTTGGAAGTGGGAATTGAATTAAAATTACTCTATAACTTTTATTTTGAAAGGATTTTACCTCATTATCTTCTCCAATTTAGAAATAAAGGATAAAATAACAGGCAGGGGCCCTAATTTTAAGGGAAAATATACATTATATTAATACCATGGAGAGATTGTTTCTATGGAGACAAATACTATTAAATGGATTTTAGTGTGCATTAGGCTTTTTGGACATCCTATCAACTCATCAATAAGGATATTTTGAAGAATATTGGCAATACTTGAGGTAAGTTCATCCAAGAGGGTCTAACTAAGAAGAGAAATCATGTTGTATATACTCAAATATGTGTTTCCATGGATATTTTAAACCTTTACCATAGTCCATTAGGGTTAAATCTGATTAAGAGAATGAAATCAACAAGTAAATTATGAAGATGTTACATTCTGATGCTGTAAATATCATGAAACTAAACATATGGCAAGAGATTGCAAAGTGAAAATAATGGAGAAAGAGATGTAAAATTTTAGACATGAGGGTAACTTCAATATGAAACAAGTAGATCATATCATAAGAGAATATAGATCAAATCAAATATTTTTCCACTCCTAAGAAAGTGGCAATAAAATACTTCTACATCATCAAGTGGTAAAGGCCATTACAATTCACTTACATCAACCATTAGAAAATGACATGAGAAACGAGGAAGTAAAATGAACAATTTTAAATATAGAAGGATTTTAAGGTGCAAAAGAATATGGAGAAACAAATTTTAGATCAAATGAGGTGAAGGATATCAAGCTTAATCCAAGTAAATCATCTTCATTTTCCTCAAGTAGCATAAAATATTCTCCTTGTAATAAAAAATAAAGTAGTACAAAGTGTATTCATTGCACTTTAGGGTTTCAAGAGCAATACAATAATGAAAAGTATATGGAGATGTCCAAGGAAATATAGGGTTTCTAGGGGAACATAAGAAAAAAATGACTATAAAGGATCATTTGTGCACTTTAGGGTTTATAGGTCAACACAAACAAGAAATTTTTAATGAGGCTATTCATTGCATTTTAGATTCTTTAGGGCGACATAAATATTTAGAAGATAAGTCTCATAATGCACAATAAGGAAATATAAAAGAGATTGATGAAGTTTAGAGTATTGGTGGGAATGAAAAATGGAGAAGAAGGCCATCAAAGCATGATCAAGGAGAAAAATAAAATCAAAGGAATATTGATTTGAGAAGCCAAATAAAAATATCAAAGGTGTTAACGAGAAGTGGGGCTAATCCCACTAATAAAAAGTAAAAAGTGATGATGATAAAAATGATATCATGGAATACTAGGGGTATGAATAAGACCCCTAAATTAGTTATTAAGGAATTATAAGATTGTTATAATGTTGAGTTTATTTTAATACAAGAAAAAATTAAGTAGTGAGGAATGTAAGGATTAAAATGATTTGAAAGATGGGTGATTTTTTGGTAGTTTCTTCTACAAAAGCTTTAGGTTTTATTGCATTAATATAGGACAAATGCAAATGGGATGGGCAATTATTAGAAGAAAAAAATAATTGGGTTGCTAGACTATTTTATAGGAAAGAGGAAAATATCAAAGTTGGGGTTATAAATGTATATGCTCCAACTATAGTTACTCATGAAATATGTTGGAAGAACATTAGCATATTTTTTCAAATACAATGATGATTCTTTGTGATCTATGGATTCTTCGAGGCAATTTCAACACTGTTCTATCTCCTTTAGAAAATAAGGGTGTATTCCAAGATGATCTAAATTAATGTAGTGTTTTGCTTAATTTTTCAATTCAAATGACCTTTAGGATGTTAGTCCTTCAAGTTTTCAATATACATGGGATAATAGATGCATTGGAAAAAATTATATATCAAAAATATTGAATAGATTCTTGTTATCCAATAAATGGTTATAAACATAGTTTACAATATCATTAGATATTCTATTGTGAGTAGGATCAAATCACAAACCCATTATTTTGACTTGTGATTTACTTAATAATGGTCATCCAAATCCATTTTAATTACATTCTGTGTGGATCCAAGACCATGGTTTCTTCTAGAAGGTTATGTTATAGTGGGATGAATCAAAATTTGAATGATCATATATGTATAGGTAAAGGATCAAATAAAAATTTGGAATGCCAAATATTTTGATAACATTTTTAAAGAAAATAAATAATTTGAATCCAAGTTTAAATTTTTTATAAGAGATAGTAGAAACTAATGGAATGGATCAAGATTATTATATGAAAGCAAAACAACTACATTTTTATTATCATAATGCATGAAAAAGGAGAAGTCATATTGGTTCCAAAAATCTACGTTGAAATGGCTCAAGGAAGGAGATAGAAATACAAACCTTTTCATACTACAACAAAACAAAATTTTATTTTTATCACATCAAAAATATTAACTCCAAATGGAAGAAATATTGAGGATGAAGAAGATATAAAGAAGAAAGCAATTAATTATTTTGAAAATATTTTATTATATATTAGTGTTAGATTTTTTAGTTGTATGCTAAAAGGAAATGGAGCCACAAGTAATGAAATAAGAGTGCAACAATATAGCTATGACAATGGAAGCTAAATAAACATGAAACTAAGACATGATACTTTAGAAATAACTCACATAACAACCATTAATGAAGACTCACGAAAATGGAGGAATACATACAACATGAAGCTCTCACACTACTAATGGATATGTAGAGGATACATACTTCCTTACAATGAGCCCTATATATAATAAGATGAGTTACTTGGGCCTCACTCTTCCTAAGTGCATGAGGGACACAGTACTTTTACATCATTGCAAATATACAACATGCATATAGATACTTGTCTATTTATTCGTTTCCACATACTAACACTTGTGCATAGGTTACTTCTTCCTCAAGTAACTCCTACTCTAATAATATACCTAAGGTGGTACATAGACATGTACCTAAATAATGTAATATAATCTAACTCTAACATCCCCCTACATTATATTATTTGGGTATTGAAGACTCTAGTCTTCAATCTAGATCTTCATCTAGTTTAATCTTTAATGGGATCTTTGAATTGATTTTTTGCTTGAGCTTCTCCTTTTTTCTTGACTCTGTATTCTAATTTGGTATTATCACTGGTTTCCATCTAAATATGTTGTCAATTAAGTTTATACCTTTATTGTGTCCATATCTATTCCTTAAGAAGTGTACTCGAGAAAATTCATTGATGAAGTTTCTTGTCATGGTATATATCTAGTCAAAGTGATGATCCTCTTTGTACCAACAATGTCTTTGAGAATGATTGGTACCTCCACAAATTTTACAGCTATGGAGATTCCAACATCTCTCTACCTTATGCCCATATATATTACAATGATTGCACCTATTTTCTGTAGCCAAATCACTCTAAATATTTTGTCCTTTACAATAACTATTTCTATCAACCTCTATCACTGATTCTATTCTTTGATTATTGCTGCTTGTCTAACCTGTATATTCAAGACCTTCATAGTTTGATATGATTTCTGATTCTATTGATTCTTTCAATACTTGTTCATGTTTTAATGATTCTATATCTTCATATCTTATCATCTTTGAACAAAAACAATTAGTATGACCAATACAATCATTAGAATATTTTTTGTCAACATCAATATAACCTTGTTCATCACTGTATCTATCATCATATGAATTTATACCTTCATCAATTCTAGCACCATGAAAATTTTCTAAGCTATCATGAACTGTATTTGTATCACATATAGCATCAATATTTGTAATAGGTTCTTCTACCTTTATCAAGGATTCTAGATCACTAGTGTTAATGCTTACATTACAATATTTCCTTCTAATTTGACAAGAATTATGATTTGCATATTTATCCATTTGAAGAAGGATTCTAGATCACTAGTGTTAATGCTTACATTACAATATTTCCTTCTAATTTGACAAGAATTATGATTTGCATTTTTATCCATTTGAAGAAGGATTCTAGATCACTAGTGTTAATGCTTACATTACAATATTTCCTTCTAATTTGAAAAGAATTATGATTTACATCTTTATCCATTTGAAGAAGATCACAAGTATCATAGAATGCATCAATCATCAATGATTTTAATTCTATTGTATTGCAACATGAATCCGCCATCATAGGTCTTAAGTCATTTGTATCACTAGAAGCATATTCCATTTCTATCTTGTTCTTTACCTCTTCAACATTTTCCTCTTCTCTAATATTAGAATTTTAGAAACATTGAGAGTGATAATTCCTTTGTAGATTATTCTCCATAGATTTGTAGGTATAGTAACAAAATATTCATAGTAACATTAGCATTACTAAGAACACTTTGCATGCTTTTTTGAAGTGTATAATAATCCCCTTTTTCTACTTCACTAGTAATATCACCAAGCATATTGTTCAAAGTATTTGCTTCATTAATATACATGTTCTTCAAACCTTCTATCACATCCTTTTGTCTTCTATTCTTGTCTTTGAGAACATCATTAGAAAGTAATGCCATATACATTACTTTTCCTATATCATTAGGTAGTGTGAACACATATTCTGAGTTTGTTTGTGCTTCACAAATTTCTAAATTTAAGTAATCTCGTAGTGTTGAGAAACTTTCATTTTTGGCTTCTCTCATGATTGATTGCAAGACCTTCCTTTGTGTAGATGTACCCTCTTGAATTTCAAAATTCTCTATCATCTTTTGTGTGTATCCTTTCAGTAATTGCAATTGTTCTGTAGTATTTTCTAAAGGGTCATCTTGAATGTAAATTTCTTCTTCTTGAAAGTCCAAGTCTTCTCCAAGGATATTTAGTTCTTGTTGAAGACATAGGTTTTATTTTATCAATTCATGAGGATCTAGTTTTTGAGTTCCTATTTTTGGATTACTTGCTTTATTTTTCATCTGCTTCTTCTTTGCCATGTTTCTTTGATGTAGGCTACCTTATGACTCCCTAGATAAGAGTATATAATTAACATTGCTAATATTTCTTCAATTTTATAGATTTTGAAGAATACCTTCTATCTAGCAAATGTTAGATGTAATATAAGCTTGATGATAAGTTTAGCTTTCTAGGTTTTAGTAGAATCCCTTTTGACTCCCTATTTTAAGTATTGTGGACTAATTTGATAAGACCTTTCTTGGATTAGATTTTGTAGGCTTCCTTATATCTCCCTCATAGTTTAGGATATGTTTAGTTCACCTTCTAAGTTGATTTTACAATATTTTGAGAATAATCAACTTCTACCTTATTTCTCCTTATGAAGAAAGCTAAAGATAATGCACCTTCAATTTGATAATGTTCTCTATGGTTGGTTTATTTTATCCCTTTGTATAAGAGTATGAGACAAGTATAATTAAGTCCAACCTCTAAGCAATTAATAAACTTGCTTCTATATCCCTTAATAATTTCTAAATTCCAATTTCCTAAGGTTTGATGTAGTATACCTTATATCTCCCTAATTTGGAATTTTAGGAATTAATTAATATTTGCAATAATAATAATTTTCCAATGTTGAAAAACTTATTCCTCCCAGAATTATTTAATTGCAAATATTTAAGATTTGGAAAAAATATTTATTTTTCTAATGTGAAAACCTTTATATCTCCCTAATTAATTGCAAATATTTTAATGAATGAAATATCAAGCAATTTATAATATCTTCTAAAACATACTCCTTTAGCTAAAATTGATAATGCAGTGATGATAAATGATACTGAACCTTATGTTAGTTACCTTATATCTCCCCAATCCTATTTACTCAACGTCTCCCCTTTTAAAAACTTATAAAATGAATAAAGGTTACCTTTGAGAGGAAGATGTGCCCTTTTTTTTCACTACAACGAGGCCGACATTGTGAAATGAATATTTAAACCCTAGCTATTGAATATTTTTTTGCGTGCGTTACTATGCTTCCTACATTACAGATATGTGAGCTGTCCATGGCTATTACTGACGATGCATCCGTTACACTACATTCTTTATGGCATCTGCTACACCCTTCAAAGAAGCAAGGGCTCCAAATAGAAAATGATCTCGACGGGTTTGTCTCCAAGCAAAGCAGGGGCTTGGAATATTTATGCACTAGGACGTCTACTATTGGTCTACAAGAAATGCACCATAGGAATGTTAGCGTAACCATATATTATTCCATTATTTCATTCTAGGGCATATAGTTATATGGTTGTAACTCCTGCTATTCTCACCACAGGTAGTTCCATATCTCACGGACTATTCTTGGGGTGCAGTGTATTATATATTTTCATTAATACAATTGCACTATTGTTCATTTGTTAACTTGGTATAGAGTAGGAGGAGGAGCGAGCCTCCGCTCCGATTGACTTGGGTTTCATTTGAGACCATTTGGGTTTCGTTTGAGACCATTTGGTGAACCTGTTTGTGAGGTGCATCTACTGTGACTTACAAATTTGGGTTTGACTAGTAGACTAAATTGCAAAACATGTTAGGTCATGGGCGCACTGGCTACTGATGACCTAAATCAAGGATCAATGACCTAGAGCATAACACAGATTCACGTGACAACACTTCCTAGACCAAGCCAATTTAGACTGACTGCACCCACACATGGAAACCCCTATACGTGGATAGTGGACCCCCTGGACCTAGGCTGGACAAGACTAGACATAGACGTGGGACATCATACTAGAAGTGCGGTAACCTACGGGTGGACGACGAGACCTAGACACACCTAAGTGGTCAAGTGCATACATGGTGGTTAGTACAGCCAAAGGGATAAGAAAAAATAGGGTAGTAACCGCCGTAATGTGGTCAATCAGAGTATGGTGTGTTGTATGTTTTAAACATTTTTCTTTCTCCCACGCGTCCCATGTGGGACTAAAACGCAAATCCCATCATAGAAAAACTTAGAATTGGAGGGTCCTTGATTGCATAATGCAATTGCATTTTTTTGGTATCTTCTTCCTTTCTAGCCCAATCACGGATGTAGATTTTTCATCATAGCAGAATGAGTGGATTTTTGCAGGTACATGCAGATGATCCTGTTAGATGTCAAAAGATCATGATTCTAGCATGGAGTAACATCATCGCTATGGAGGTAGCCAACGTTGTATGAGAAAGCAGACGGATAGTGCATTTAATTGGTAGCACCAAACTTGTGGGACATTTGCAGACATTATACAGTCGATCATAGAAAATTCCTCAACAAAGACAAAGTTCTTTTGACTGCTGAAGAAATTGCTTGTGTAGCACCTGCAGAAGATATAGTAGTCGATCGGATCCAATATGAAATAGTGCCATTCATTTGCATTGATGGGAGAATCCAAGGCCATTTAGTGGTAGATATCATATTGCACCGCATGCTAGCAGGAGACACCACAAATGGAACTGTAGCTCACCACAAACACACCAATCAGGATTTGTAGATGTTAGAGTTTGTGGATTATAGCACTTGGGGAACCGTCACTAATCATGCACGTAGTCTAAAGAGTGGTCATCCATAGAAGTGGCCATTATCATGTGCACTGAAGCGATTGACGCTAAGTGAGCAGAAGCAAAGCCATTGCTCATTGAAGACAATGTGGGCCCGCTATGTCTTCAAGTAGGAGCTAGTCTCCTATCCTTTCCACCGACGGTGGTAGCCGGGTTGGTAGGAGGCTAATCTCTAAGGCTTCCCAGCCATGAGGTCGGGGGTTCAAACCCCGTTGACACCCCCCAAGGTAATACAAATGTTTTTTTTGTTTGTTTAATTTTTTTTTAATGTTTAAAAATTATTTTTAGTTTAATAAAAAAATTAATTATTTTCTTTAAAAAGAATTATTTTTTAAATATTTATTTTTGGAAAAGTAATTTAATTAAACTTTAAATATTTTTTTAACACATTGAAAAGAAAAATTTTCAAACTTAAAAAGGGGGGGAAGACTTATAAGGGTGCATTTTCGACAGTGACCGACAGCTTAGAATAGTTTTGCAAAAGTCATTGTAAAAAGGTGCATTTTCGGCTACGCCCGACACCTAGAGGTTTATTTCTGTGGGCACTTTTATTTTGTATGTTGCATTTTCTATTTTTTGCACTACTTCATTAAAATTTAAAAATAAAATTCACTCCCTAAGTCCCCAAAATAAATAAACCCATCTGTGCAATTTATTGCACTACAGCGTTCGGTATTTGTGATACCTCTGGCCCATGCTTACAGGTAATGTTGTCGTGATTAGGCTACTGTATTCGTCGCCTAATATAGCTGCTAAAACAATGTCTGAGCTTGTTCTCTATAAATCATCATGGAGGAATAAGTACACCATTTTTGCATTTTTTACTCCATCCACTACCCTAATCATTCTTGTGTTTAGGCGTAAATCTTGACGAAAGTTCTAACATCCGAAGTGTTTATGGGAAGTTACGCTCCATGCATGAATATTGATGACTTTCTATGGTAGGTGCCATCAACAAGATGATTCCCTTTTAGTATTTCCTATGTACCACGTATCGTATAGTCTTTAAAATTACCTATAGTCTCCCTCACGTAAGGGTGGGTAATTTTTCTAATTTTTGAAAATACCTATAGTCTCCCTCACGTAAGGGTGGGTATTTTGTATGGTATAACAGCCTAGAATTAAGGTATAAATAAATGGGACCAATTGGTTTTATAAGGAACCTTCACAATGTTTGCAAAATTAATGATTGATTCTCATCAGTTGTTGAAAGGGCCAAATTACACACCATGGAAAAACAAGATGAAGGGAATCCTAATCATGGATGATTTTTGGGATGTTATGTCTGGAGAAACAACAAGACATTCATCTACTACTGGAGCTACAACTCCAACTGCTGATTAGAAAGACTTTGACAAGAAAGACAACAAAACCAAAGTGCTCATCTTGCTTTCTGTGTCTAATGAAGTTCAACCCCATATTGCTAACTGTGAACATAGTAAAGAGGCATGGGATGCCCTTAAAACTATATATGAGGGAAATAATTATTCCACTATTATATTTCTTCAATCTCAATTACACAGTCTAAACATGAAGCAGGGGGAGACAGTTGAACTCTTTCTTTGCAGAGTATCTGAATTGAAAGCAGAGTTGAATTCTTTGGGAGAACTTGTTGATGACAAGCTCCTTCAATTGTATTGAGAGCTTTACCTAATTATTATAGGGTGTTGATCACTTCCCTTCAGGTGTCACACAAAAAATTACCTTTGTAGAGTTGGTCAATATGCTTCAAGAAGAGGAGGCACGCCAACTACAGCGAGATGATTCTTCTAACACTGCCCTATACACCAACAGGAAGGGGTCAAACAAGAAGAAGGGTAATTTTCATAAGGGAGGTAGTTCTCCAAAGGATTAAAAATGGAAATAACCTCAACAAACCAAAATATATTGCAAGATCTATGACAAAGAGGGTCATGATACAAATAGATGTTGGCATAAGAATAAACAACCTAAACAGAAAGGCTAGAACAAACCACATAACAAAAATAGGCAACCCAAGGTGAATATTGCTATAGAAGAATCTGATTCGGATTCTGAGTGGGCACACAAGGTGCTCATGACAACCACAACCTCCAAGAAGATGGATCTTGTATGGTATGTCGATTTTTGCGCTAGTAAGCACATGATTGGTGACAAATCATGGTTTGATTCCTTTGAGGCCAAAGAGGGAAAACCTATCACTATTATTGATGATAAAACCTACAAGGTTCAAGGAGAAGGTACTATTTTGGTAACTCTTTCTAATGGCAAGTGTCAGATTGAAAAAGTCCTCTATGTTCCAGGATTGGCGAACAATTTGTTGTCAGTCACACAAATTTTGGAGAAAGATATGGTTGTGAACTTTAGTGTTGAGGGAGGCAATAAGTGTTGTTATATTACCAGGAGGGGTAAGAACATTGCAACCACTTCATATAAGCATGGCTTATTTGCCTTAGATGCTATATCTACTCCACATGTCACCATGACAGTCTCTACAAAGGAGGTCACTTCCCTATGGCACAAGAGATATGGGCATCTTAGTTCTGGTTACTTACTTGAGCTAAGTAAGTATGATATGGTAAAGGGTCTTCCTTCCATTTCTACCACATTGCCAGTGTGCTCTGACTACTTGGTAGGAAAGCAGCATAGAGTACCTTTTGAGAAAAGCTCTACAAGAGCAAAGAAACCTCTGGAGTTGATTCACACCGATCTATGTAGTCCTTTCACACCCATCAGTTGTGGGGGGAAGAGGTATTTTTAGTTATTTGTAGATGATTACTCATGGAAAATGTGGGTGTTCTCTTACTCTAAAATCTAAGGAATTTGGTTTCTTTTACCAATTCAAGAAATATTTTAAGGAGTCAGTGGCTTCTATAAAGACTCTCCGCTCATATTGAGGGGGGGAGTTTACCTCTAAAGTATTTTCTGCATTCTTAGGGTGCAATGTATTATATATTTTCATTAATACAATTGCACTATTGTTCATTTGTTAACTTGATAGACTGGGTCCTCACACAATGAAGACAACATTAAAGGTAGAAACCCTCATATACACCAGATTAAACAACAAAAGAGCGGTGGTGGTGCCACGGTTGGAGAGTAAACAGTGCAAGAGTGAACTGTGTAAACCAGGCATAGAAGTACATGGTAATGAATATACAGTGGACTAATGAGTATACTAGGTGAGGCAAACATGCAAATGGGTCTACAATTGGCACGAACAGTCAGTTTGAATATTCATGTTTATAGTAGATGCAAGAGCACGAGGATGAGAAGGGTAAAACAAACGATAAAAGTTATGTTTTACGGTGGCTTTTCTCTGGAAGATTGGACATGAAGGGACACAACACAGTGATGGGGTTGATATTCTCACAAGTGATGACAAGGGTAAGATTTGCTTCGATGATGGTAGGCAAACATGTCCTTTTTCTTGTCAAAGCATGAACGATGAAACCAGGAGCTCTTAAATGGTTGAACCTTCATGAATAGGGAGATATTGGAACTAATTGGAAACAACAGTAGGAACAGTGTGATGGATGGAAGGTTTATGGGACT
Source organism: Wollemia nobilis (assembly GCA_028583015.1). Lineage (NCBI taxonomy): Eukaryota > Viridiplantae > Streptophyta > Pinopsida > Araucariales > Araucariaceae > Wollemia > Wollemia nobilis. The sequence continues at coordinate 368,719 of JAQPPZ010017097.1, read as the reverse complement.
GGGCTACAAAAAATCTTAAGCAACTATAGCAGTTGGAATCCTTCCAAAAAATTTCTTCCTTGTCTTCAATACTTTAAATGGGCATGTCGTAGGATAGCCTTATTCAAATATCCTTCAAATCTACCCCTTTAACTCTGTAACATGGCTTTCTCTATCCTGGTTCAAAACCTACAAAAGAGAAAAAGAAAAAAAGAAATCCCTAAAATAACTAAAAATGACCTTTTCAAGGTAAGGGAAGGGCCTTGCATTTTTTGTTTTTAGTCCTCTCTTCAACCAAAAACCAAGACTCGAACCCTCATAATGACTTAGTATTTTGAACTCAGCAAAAAAATTTGAAGCATTTTCTAGAGTACATCTTTTGTGGATTTTCTATTTTCTATGGATCTACCATGTGCTCTGATACCATGTTAGCTTTTTGAGTTGTATGCTAAAAGGAAATGAAGCCACAAGTAATGAAATAAGAGTGCAATAATATAAGTATGATAATGGAAGCTAAATAAGCATGAAACTAAGACACGATACTTCAAAAATAACTCACATAACAACCATTAATGAAGACTCACGAAAATGGAGGAATACATACAACATGAAGCTCTCACTCTACTAGTGGATATATAGAGGATACTTACTTCCTTACAATGAGCCCTATATATAAGAATATGAGTTATTTGGGCCTCACTCTTCCTAAGTGTATGAGGGACACATGTCATTTTACATCATTGCACATATACAACATGCATATGGACACTTGTTTATTTATTCCTTTTCACATCCTAATACTTGTGCATAGGTTACTTCTTCCTCAAGTAACTCCTACTCTCATAATCTACCTAAGGTGGTACATAGACATGTACCTAAATAATGTAATATAATCCAACTCTAACAATTAGGTAAGATAAGGAGGCATAGGATAAGATTTTATAGAATATTCCATTAATTATCATACAAGGATAAAATAAAATCTTGATGAAAAAATATATATGGAGTTACATGAAGCAATTTCCTCTTTTCATCCTAATAAGGCACCTAGCTCTGATGGATTTCCTACAATTTTATTTCTAAAATTTTAGGATTTATTGAAGAGTGATATGTTAGTTGTGGTTGAAGAGAATAAAAAATGGAAGATTCTAATAAGTTAGATCAATGCAACTTTTATTACTTGAGTTCCTAAAAAGACAAGACAAAATATTTTAATAATTTTTATCCAATAAACCTTTGTAATATGATTTATAAGATCATTTCAAAAATTATGACACACAGGTTGAAAGGCATTCTAGATTGTGTATCTTAGAGGAAAAAGATGGTTTTGTGTTAGAAATCAATGCTTCAATGATTGTATTATGAAATGATGAGTATTTAAAAGCATAGAATACAAATTTAGCCATAATAAACCATCAACCAAACTTGTAACTATCTTGTTATACACTACATGCATATACCTTGTGACGGGTGGTTATATCGCTTGACTTCTCTCACAGGCTATGATGTAATAACTCCTAACATTATCCCTCTTTATTACATCACAGTCAAAGATCTATTTTAATCTTATGAGTAAAGAATAATATCTAGGATGATGTTGGAATTTGAGAGAAATTTCTCCCTTTAATGTAGACTTTCCACTTTCATATATTGGAGTGTCTGGTTCCACTGATCATGCACTTAAAATTTATGTTTATTAAAAACATGTTTATTCAATTCATAAATTGCATTTTTTCAATATATTCAAATGAAGCATGTGTTACCATGCATCCCATATCGCTTATTGAATTGATTGATTTCCAATTTTTGGTTTTCATACGATGGAATGAAATTTGTGTATGGTTTTTTTTTTGCTTTACCTTTCTTTGCTTTTCATTGTGATTAAATCCTAGATTTGTTGTAAGTTCTCATTTTATCATAATTTTTGTAATATGATAAATGAGATGTATATTTTAAATGCAATCTCTATAAATATTGCATACTTATTTTAGTCCTTTGAATGATCCCATAGTTGGCACAACTTTTTCTTGAACTAGAATGTATCAACCCATCAATTTCTCTATAGTATTTAGAGTTGAGCCATTAGGATCCAACAACTATTGTTGTTGTCTAACAAATCTATATTTATCCCATATACCGGTGATATAATTTAGTATCTTGATTGATTGTAGTGTTGGTACACTTCTTGATAAAAGTCTTATGAGATATTGGGCTTTGATAATGATATATGGATATCTTTTTCACATCATAAAAATAGATAATATTATTTTATCAAGATCTAGTTTACAAGCTATCCCACGCTTCTTTAAAGCTTTCTTCATAATAGGTCATTCATCTTACAAATGTTTTTCTCTATACTTGAAAAAATGAATAGAAAAGGAATTAAATTTAAATGTACCATTTACATTCTATAATGTAATGAATATCTTGGTCTTAGAGGTATCCCATAGCTTGCACTTGTAATAGTTCCCTTTGTATCTAGGCAGTGTTGCTTCCTATTGGTTCCTTGGCTTGAAATGATTGATTTATGGGAATTTTTTGTATAATTACTTGGATGATTTGAATGCTTCCAAGTTTCTTGACTTATCATATGTTTGGAGTAATATCAAACATTTCTATACTATCTTAGGTATGCTTGTGCAACAAACACACATTCTTGTTTTTTTAGATCTTTTTCATCTTCCACAACTATGTTTTATTTGGATACATTATTTTATAATGCCTTTATCCAACTTTGATTTTGCTTTTTTGAAGATGAACTTTCTTCTTTTTGGTTCATCTCTCATGAAAGTGATCCATTTTTAATGGATTATACCAACATTCCTTCACAATGTGTCAATTTTTTTACAATGTTCATACATTCTTTGCGTGTGAAAAATATTTTTTTGAGAATAATTTCTCTAATTTTGATATCTTTAAAAATTATTTCTTTGTTGGAAGTGCTATGGAGGTCTCATGCCTCTTTTGAATGGTTTCTTTCCTCTTTGAATTGTAAGTAGTAACTATTCTTCTTTATATGTTGTATATGAGGCCACTACTTTCTAAAGTAGATTCAACAAATTTTCAAAGCTTTGTGTTTATTAAATGATATTTAATATTGTCATAAAAACATTGTACTTTGATGGGAGATATCTCAAAATAATCAGAACTAATGTTTCATCAGAAACTTGAGTTTCCAATGCTTGTAACTCTACAATTCTCCTCATGAATGATTCTATATTTTATCCACTCTTCAACTTCAAAGAATGGAGTTGGCTCTAGAGCAATAGAATTTAGTTTTGAATATTTGATTCAAAAATTATTTTCAACTTCTCCCATGCATCTTTGGCCATATTTGAATCTTGAATTTATGCTTGGATCTCATTTGCTACTCCTAACATGATGATTAGTCTTTCCTTTTTGTCTGCCTTGTCAAACTTTAATTGGTCTTCATTTTCTTCTTTAGGATAATTATTGGACCCATATACCACTTGCCATGCTTTCTTAAAATCAAGTTGTGTTCTAAGTTTGGTTTTCTATAAAACATAACTATTTTTCCCAAAAGTTAGAAATTTGGCAACAAAAACTTTGACTCTCCACTAGCCATGGTAAACTTTTACAAAATTTGACTATTATTTATATTTTTGTTTTTTTATTTTACATGGTGGAATCGATAGCTGCCACAAATCTGAGCAGGCTGACCGACTTTCATGGTAGCCCAAATATTCTACATTGTTCACCTCAAAAGCTGCCACATAGATCTTCGTGTAGTTTGCCCCTATAACCACCATGCCAAGATCATTTTAAATATTTTATGCCATTGAAAGAACCAGGAAAGGGACAAGCATTCAGTTCGACAAGGCCCGAGATTTGAACCTTGGACCTTTGCCCCCTTACGGGGTAAAATTTGAATATTATTACTTTACTGAATTCACCTCAAAAAATTTATTTTTGATGAGTATATACATGCTTATACTTATGTTTTTCTAGTTTTCTCAAATTGCAAAAAAATTGATGTCTTGTAGGGTAAATGAAATATGATCGAGATTTCTTTATTCTCACTAAAAAATATTTTAAAAGTATTCTAATTTCTTCAAAATAATATATGACCTTATTTTTTCTTGTAATCGTGTAGTTAAGGATATAATAATTAATACATCTTAGTTATATTTTCACTATAAAAGTGGGGTAATTGTTAGATTTTGATAATGTAATCTATGGGAGAATGTCACGGGATGCAAGATATGCAAAGTATAAGATAATGGAATTTTTTAATAACACTGAAATATACTATTAATGGAAAGTGATCGAAATGTTACAATGCAATATGGAGGAATGGACACTCCAATGTTGATGCTAAAGAACTAAATTGTAATCCACCAATCAATATGGTGATCTACTCACTATATCTACTACTACCTACAATGATATATAATCACTCACTATGAGGCCCTTTATATAGGAAGATAGATTCCTTGGCCAACACTCTACCTAGTTGTACAAGAAGGGCATCTTGCACATTTACAAATTGCACATTGGCACTTGTGCATTTATTACATTACTTGAAGTAACTACCTAAATACCCCCTAAGGTAATATTCTACTCTAGCTATGTACTAAATGTGGTATATTTACGTGACCCAAATAATGTAATATAATCTAAAACTCTCTATATTACGTTATTTGGGTATTGAATACTTTAGTATTCAATATGGATCTTCTTCTCTTGAATAGTCTTGAGCTTGATCTGGTCCTTCTTCTTCTGCAGTTTGTAGATGACCAAGTAGAGCATAGTGTTGTTGTCCTTTCATCCTTTGAACTTTGAATCTTATATTTTTCTCTCTATTTTTATGATATACGAGTTATTTATTTTTGCTACCTATTCCTCAAGCAACATATTAGTATTGATTTGAAATGCAACAATATCTTGTGGATTATTAATTGAGTCTAGAGTATATGCATTCTCATGGATTGATCTTGTAGCTTCTATCTCATTTTGATTCATGATGAGGCACACATTGATTTCATTTATGTATCTAAAATCAACCATCCTATTGCTCTCTACTAGCTTTCTTACTAAAATAAGATTGAATGTTAGTCCAAGAACATACATCACTTTTTGTAGCAGAAAGTTTGGAAATGCTTTACTAGGTGTTACACATCCATATCCATGTATAGGATAAGTCTTGTTATATGCAATTCTCAACTTATAACCATTAGTAAGTTCAAGGTATTAAAACCAATGTATATGTCCTATCATGTGATTCTTGGAACCTGAGTCAATATACCAAATGTTCTTTTGCTTTGTAGAGTTGTTTATGCTAGAACTAATTTTACATTTGTGACATGATGTATTGTGTGTATCTTGTTCTTCCATTATTTTGTGATAGTATGTTCTTATTTCCATTGTAGTATGGAGCTCTTTTAGTATTTTACAAATACTAGAACTTTTGTAGTAGTCTACCTTATGTCTTCCTAGTTTTAAGTTTATGATCAAGCTAGAAGTTTTTGATATGTAGTATTCTTTTTGCTTCCCTAATATTTGAATTTGTAGAATACTATATCTATCTCAAAAACCTTTCTTTTTCTTTTGTAGGATTCCTTATGTCTCCCTAGTTGTTAGATTATGCTATAAGTGTGATAAAGTGCTTTTGGAAGTAATAGTTTAATATTGAGTTGATTTTGTAATGTTTTGTAAGCAACAATAATCAACTTCTATTTTACCTTATCTCTCCTATTGAACTTATGCACTTATCAATTTTGAAGTTCCTTTAGGTTGGATTCCTTTTGTCCCTTTAATTAATTCCAACTCTATATGATGCTTTAATGAACTTATTTCTCCTACCTTCAATAATTTGATCTTTAATTTTCTAAATTCCAAAATATTAAGATTTGATGTAGTATGCCTTATAACTCCCTATCTTTGGAATATTAGAAAATAATTATATTTGCAAATTAGTATTGAATTAATCAAATTTGACAACCTTATATCTCCTACTTGGTTATTTGCAAGTTATCTCTTCCTTTGTTAGGATTCTTTTCTTGCTTCCTAAGGTTGTTGTTTTAATTATCAACCTTATATTTAACACCTTATAACTCCAAATTTTAGAAAGCAAATAATTGAATGATATACTTATATTTCTTCTATGTAGATGGTTGGGTTGGTAGTGAGTATTAAGAAGCTCTCACTGGTCAGTGATGATGCACTTGGTATTGCTTCCTTTGATGATAGTTATTATGGTGGTTTTGCTCTTCCTTTGAAGGTGGTTTTTACAACGTTGACATAGACTATTTGCTCTTTGTTATAAGTGAATTTACTTTTTCCTTACAAGCAGTTTTTATCTCCGTTGATGGCAGTAATGTAGGCTCTTAGATGGCACTAGTATTACCCAATAATTTAATGCAAGATGCGCATTGTAATCATTAATTGATAATAAGCTTGTAATGGATATATTTTTATTCCTTGACGTTGTACTTTTAATGTACCCTTGTAGCTTCAACATAGTCTCCTCTAATTTTGCTTACACTCCCGTACACATGCTTCAAACTTACTGGTGTTTGCTATAATTGCATGGACTTGGGTGCTTATGTAGCTTATGTTCTCCTTAGACTTGCACCCACATGTTGCTAGCTTGTGAAGCATTATAGTAATGCTTTGATATTTTAATAACACCATTCCTTCCTTGACTGGTGGGAAATGATAAATATGCCTGTAATGATGTATTTCAACATCCAAGGTTTAGACATTATATTGGGCATTTTATTTGTGAGAATTATTGAATGCTCTATTGCATATGAAAAGTGGTGGCCTTCTCTACTGCATGTATGCTCTCTCCAATGTCTATTAATTTTTTATAAAACTCCTTTGATGGCTATAACATGGATGTTTCCTTACTTCTCAATGCTTTCTTTAGGTGTAAGAAAACACTTCCCTTCATAGCATTGGATCTTTGTTCGATGAGGTTGGTTCTATGGTGTTATTCTCAGTTGGAAATTTTCCACAATAATGCACTTCTTTTGATATCAAAATAGCTCTCTTTTCTTTGTTGTAACTCATTGTAGTGATTGCCCTAATGTACTATCCTCTTGTGGATTTTATGGTTGTAGACATTCACTTCTGAAGATGTCAATATTATGGATGATAGAAAACTATAATTTACATTGAATTTTGAGCCTTTTTTTGGCTCGTTCCTCATGTGATTTTAACCTGGTATTTCCTCCTCAAGAACAATAGACTTTGAACCATTTTGGTGTGGTTCACTTCAAGCACTTTTGATGGTGCTAATAGCCAATGTTGAGATCCTTTTTATTGGCTCTTTAATGTTTATAATATGACCTCTTGTATATAGAATAATGTGTTATATTGAGTGTCTTAATACACTTGTATTTTTATTTTCCTTTCAATATAGTAATAGAGATAAATTTGGTGCTCACATTCAAATCTATGAAATCCTTTATTTGCACCTTAATTTTGAGATACTTCAGGTCTCTTCTTGTAGCTTCTATTTCTAATTTGATGGTTGCCTTCTTCTTCTCCACTCCTTGGAGGAATTTTGATCTACTTTATGGCTCTTATAGGCCTTAATATCTTGCAGGTATTAAGTTTTGAATAGTATCTTTAGACACTTTGATATTTGTGTAAACATGGAAAATTGACCCACTTTGAGTGGGAATATTCCTTAGTGCCTTTAAGAGGTCCCTCACCCCTGCCAAAGGTAAGGGTAGGTCTCTTCCCCCCATTTTATTTTCCTTTTATAGTGTTTTTAGTGAAATCGTGCACCGTCTTCACAAGGCACGACTTCGTAGAAGCGATATCGTGTCCCGTTAAGATGGGTACGACTTCACTTTTTTAATTTAATTTAATTTTTTCTCTTGGTCCGCTTAGACCCAGGTTTAAACCGTCCAATGTGTTTTGGCATCAGATGTGGGTTTATTTTTTGCCAACCTTTTTCCCTCCAATTTTGTATATAAAAGGAAGGATGTTCTTGCTAAAAAATATGTAGTTGTGCAATGCAATATGTGAGTTTTTGATGTGTGATATTAATGCAAAATTATAATTATTGATTAAGCTCTAAATTTTTATGATAGTCTGTTCTTCTTCCTTTGCTTTCTTTTTTGCAATCTAACCCCAAAGTACAAATTTGGATTTGATCTTCTATTGCATGGATTAGATTGATTTGTTGTGTGAATTAGTGGATGCATGGTGTAGTTCAAAGAGATAGAGTGCCCACTTGGATACTTCAGTCTTATTTACCTATTTCTACAATGTTCATTAGGGTTTACTTTCTTTGTTTTTGGAATTTATTTTGTCTTCTATACTTGCTTTTTATTTTGCATTAATCTGTAGCGATATCGTGCTCGACATTGGCGAGGTACAACTTCACTTGCCCTAATTAGGGTAAACCAATATGCCAAAATGAAATCACACCCCATAAAATTAGGGCACAACTTTATTGTTGTGTTATTGTGCTCACTCTAGGTGAGGCATGATTTTTTCCAAGAGCGCATCGAGGGAAATTTCAAGATTCTATTTTCACTATTGCATTGCATTCTGCATCTAGATCATACTACTGCATTTCTATTTTATGATTAATTCTCCAAAGGTCATATAAACGATCTAGGAGGCTTGAATGCTACACATTTGAGGACTATTATACAGTGGCCTAAGTAGGCATCCTAATGATAATTCTATTTTTCAGTGTTTCATAAGTGATATTATAGAAATAGGTATTTTTGGTATCATTGGATAAGAGGCAGAAAAATCTAAATAAACCATCGATCTAGATAAATTATCTAATCATTTAATTGGTTGAATATCTAATCTAGTTATTGATTCTTAGGCATCTAAAAGTGAAAAGCATTTAGTTTTCTAATAGGGATAATTTCTATGCATTTATTTTGTATGTTTTTGCTTTAAAAAGTTTTCTAAAATAAACCCTAGGTTAGTGAGCATTCAAAAGACATAATTATTTAGGGCTAGCTCTTGTATGCTTGCATTTTATTTTCAACTAGAAAGGCTAAACTTAGGTGTTTTTATTAAAAATAAATACATAAAACACTCCTAAATATCCCGAGGACTTGTAACAAGTCCTAAAACCATTCATGGTGAACCCATATACCTAGCACTGAGTATATAAAACAACACAACTCTTCACCCCATAAGACTTTCTACCTTTACAGATCCAACCTTTTTGGGAATTGTATGCGGTAGGGAAATTTTTTCCCTCTACATATTTGGTGAACCCGATGTGAGTACCTCATTTTCTTTCAAAACCAATCAAGATCATTAAGTTTATGTGTGTTCAAAAAATATTAAAAACATGATTTCTTGTGCTTTGTCTTCATTGATTCTAGTTCCTCCCCTTTTGGTCCTAGTCTTTCTCTCTTCTCCTAATGGCATTCGACCTTGGGGAAGAACGAATACTTCTTAGGTTTGATGATATTTTTCATGAGAATGATCAAATTGATAGAGAAAATCATAATATAGAAGAAGAAACTAATAATCACCTTGATCCTATCCAAGATTCCAATGGGAATATCATTAAATCTTTTGACCATATATGGGCGTTTTATAAGTATCATAAAAATGCTTTGGATATGGCCTTAGAGGAAGAAGCATTAATTGAAAATGACATCCCACCTCAAGGAAATTCTTTGAATGAGCCTTCTAATCATGGTAATCAAACTTGTCAACTTACTTATGCCAATATTGTGACCACCAACATTGGAATGAATTCAACAGTTTCTCCAACTAGTAGTAGCACTCAAAATGGTTCTTAATTTCCACTTCAAAATTCTAATATCAACAATATGTCCTCTATTCCACCATAATTTAAACTTACATTCTCACAAGGCACCATTTATAACACTAACCTCCATATGTCCAACCTAAGTCAAGGGAATATTGGGAACACACATAGTAATCCTGTAGAATTTGACAAATAGTGTGAATCAGTTGGTTTCAAGGATGGATACAATTCATCCTTCAAGGTTTACATATAGTTATAATAAAATGTGTAGTCAGCCATTGGATCCTATTGTTTCTACTAGACCTTATCCCAAGAATTTTCCCATGGCAGTTTTACCAGTCTATAGAGGGATTGAAGATCCAATAGAGAATTTGAGAGGATTCAAAATATCTTACCATGATATTATTTATGATGATATGCTCTTATTGAAATTTTTTCCAAAGTCGCTGGAATATAATTAGAATGGTATTATCAATTGTCCAACTATTCTTTGAATTGTTTTGAGAAGACTACAGAGATGTTTGTTCATTAGTTTAGTGCTTACATTGAAAAGAAAGGACTATGAGATATTTATATGATTTAAAAAAAAGTAAAGAAGAAAGCATTTCATAATTTTAGCTTGTTGGAGAAGTTTTGTTGGCTGATTAAGACCACCTATGTCTCAAAAATATATGCTTGATATATTCATTGGCAATTTATAGGAAAAGTTGTCTTATACACTAGAAACTACTACTATCACATCTTTAGATCAAGCAATTAAGTTAGCAAGAAAAGTGGAACAAGCTCTCATTAGAAGAGGTCAACTTAAGGTTAAAGAAGATAAGCCAATCAAGTCTCAATATAAGAATAAGCATATAGGAAGTAATAGTGATAGTAGGTATGTTAATAATGTCACTAACAACATACAAAAGATTGTACTCCAAAACCTCCTCAAAAGGAATTTCACAAGACTTAATATGCCTAGGGAAGCAGTTTTGAAATAATTATTGGATGCTAAGGCAATAGAATTACCTCCAGTAAGACAGCTAGATACTACTGCTCTTTGGTATAAAGCAAATCAACATTATGCATATCATAGAGTAGGACATTTGACTAATTTTTGTAAAATATTGAAACATATGGTTCAATATTTAGTTGATGTTCATCGCATTGATACCAGTAGTTTTAAATCTTCCAACAACCAGTAGAATCAGAATAGAACAATACAAACCAATCAAGTGACCTATAAAAGTGTACAACATCAATATGATAACAACATGGTTGGAATGATACCAGCTAATCCAAGAAAATTAGTATAGAATATGGATTATTCAGCAAATATTCCACTCTTAGAACTCCTACAGAATTCTCAAGCCCATAAAGAAGCTATGGTAAATGTTTTAAAATGGTAGCTAGTACCTCTGGATTTTTCACCTAGTGATATGGAAAAAGTTGTAATTTCTCTCTTAAAGCCTCATATAACATTTTTATATAATGATATGGATCTCTTAGGAGTACAGGAATATTCTTCTCTATACATCACTGCTTATATTGGGGATAATCTCATCAAAATGTTATGATAGATAATGGTTCTTCGTTTAATGTTTGTAATACAAATGTTTCATCACAGGATCAAGATGACTCTTCTTGTTTAGATCTCCTCTTTGATGAATCTCATCAAGGTTTAGAGTGGGGTTTTAAGGATGAGGGTCCTCCCTCTCCTAAGATCTTAACACCAAATTCACATGTTATAGATGAGACTTCATCTGAAAATGACATCAGCTTTGACAGGTCCATACCTTGCATAGCGTAGGCTGAGTCTTCTAGTTTTCAAGTGGACTTTGGTTCTTTGTCTCATGAGGACCTTGAGCAATTAGGAGTAATTCCTGCCTACCTCCTCTTGAGAATGATTTTTCCATGCTCATTTATGAGACCATAGATGTGAACATAGGTTCTTAGGAAGACCCTAGAATCCTTAAATTGGGCAAAGCCCTGACCATGACCGAGCAGGAGCAATTGACCAATTTATTGAAATAATATCAGGATATTTTTTCTTGGTCATATGCTGACATGCCGAGCCTTGATTCATCCCTTGTCATGCATCATTTGGTAGTTAAATATAATGCTAAGCTTGTTAAGCAGAAGCTTTGGAAGATGCATCTGAAGATCACCCTTTCAGTCAAGGAGGAGCTCCAAAAACTCCTTGACATTAATTTTATAAAATCCATTGACTATTTTTATTGGATTTCTACTATCGTTCCTATAGCTAAGAAATAAGGAATAATAAAAATATGTACTGAATTTTGGGAAATTATCTTAGCATGTCTAAAGGATTATTTTTCCTTGCCCAACATAGATCATATCATAGATTTCACTACCAAATGTGGGATGCTTTCACTCATGGATGGTTTCTCAGGTTACAATCAGATTATGATTGCTCCTAAATACCAGGCCAAGATAACATTCACTACTCCCTAAGGTACCTTATTTTGGAAGGTCATACCTTTTGACCTTAAGAATGCATAAACTGCCTATCAGTGGGCCATGACTTATAGTTTCTATGACATGATGCATGATATTCTCTAGGACTATGTGGACGACCTTTTGTCTCATTCCTTAGAATGAAAGGATCATGTCCATGACTTAAGGAAAATATTTGAAAGGCTTAGGCAATAAAAAGTTCATCTTAAACCCGCTAAGTGTGTGTTTGGGATCACATCTGACAAGTTGTTATATTTCATAGTGTCTAGACAATGCATTTAAGTGGAACCTGTTAAGGTAGCAACTATCATTGATATACCTCCTCCCTGCACCCTTATCGAGCTACATAGTCTACAAGGGAATTTGCAGTCTATTCATCAGTTGATTGCCCAGTTAGCCCATAAGTGGTAACCTTTCCTTCGGCTCCTTAAGAAGGATGTAGTTTTTTGGTGGGATTTCAAGTTTCAAAAATATTTTGATGACCTCAAAAATTATCTCACTTTCTTGCCTATTTTAGTACCTCCTGTAAATGGTAGACATTTTTTGCTTTATATAGTGGTCACTACTTATGCTCTTGAAGCCATGTTAGCTCAACATGATGAAAAAAACAAAGGGAGAGCTATCTATTATATTAGTAGAACTTTGATCAGCTATGAAACCAGGTACAATCCTTTAGATAAGGTTTACCTTGTCATGGTGTCTACTTCTCAAAATTTAGGATACTACATGCTCAGCCATAAGATATTGGTGGTTGCAAAATTTGATCCTTTGTGCTATTTGATGTCTAAACCCTACCTATCAAGTCAAGTTGCTATGTGGGTGTTGGCCCTTAGCAAGTTTGACCCAACTTTCATAGGTCAAAATTCTATCAAGGGTTAGGTTATTATGGATCAGTTAGCCTTCACTCCCCTAGAAGCTATCCATCCTGTAGTTTTTGAGTTTCTCATTGAGTGCTTCAATGTTGAAATGGAAGAGTCTAAGTATTGGAATTTGTTTTTTGATGGAGCCCTATGCATGAAGGACATTGGATATGGAGTTGTTCTAGTTACACAGAAAAAATAGCTCATTCCTTTATCCTTCAATTTGTTTTCTTGCACAAATAACATTGCAAAATATGAAGATTTAATCCTTGGTCTTAGAGCAACCTTATATTTGTATGTTAAGGTCATTTCAGTATTTGGTGACTCTCAACTTATAGTTAATCATATCAATGATGCTTTTTAGACTCAAGATGATAAAATTAAACTATACAAGGATATTTTTACCAATTTTTTGTCTTCTTTTGAGTAGGTAACCATAGAATCTGTCCCTAGATCCTCAAACCATCATGTGGATGCCATGGTCATTGCTACATCCTTGTTCCATTTGGAGTTGAAAGATGATCAAGCTTCGATTATCATTCAATAACTCCAAGAACATATGTATTTGAGTTCTTGTTTGGATCCCCTAGAATTCTTTACCATCAAATATTCTCCATATGAACCATGGTATAACAACATATTTAATTTTCTTAAAGATGGTTCGATGCCTGATGGTTTAGATCACAATCAGCATAAGCTATTACACAAAAGAGCATGTCGATTTGTTATAATTGGCAATACTTTATATAGACATTATTTTCAAGGTATCCTCTTATGATGCCTTAACTCCGATGAAGCCCAAATTGCTCTTAGTGATGCTCATGAAGGTTCATGTGGAGGTCATTTTAGCGACAATGTTATTTCTAGAAATATCCTTCTAATGGGGTATTATTGGTATTCCATGGAGAAATATGCATGTGATTATGTTCAATGCTATGAAAAGTATCAATCCCATGATAATATTATTCATGATCCTTCTCAAGAACTTCAGCTAATATCTTCCCCTTGGTCATTCTCTAAGTGGGGATTGGAAATTATCGAGAAGGTTAACCCAGTGTCGTCTGATGGTCACAATTTTATCATTACTGCAGCTGACTATTTCACTAAATGGTTTGAAGCCATGCCTCTGGCTATGATGACTAGAACTCAGGTTTCTAAGTTCATATTCAACCAAATTCTTTGTAGGTTTGGGATTCCTTTGGTGATTATTTCTGATAATGAAACTCCTTTCAAGAATAAGGATTTTCATAATCTCTATGCTAAGTAAAAAAATTAGCACAGATGGTCAACCCCTTATTACCCTCAAGATAATGGGTAAGCTGAATCATCCAATAAATAATTGATCAAGATTTTGAAGTTGGTTAAGAAGGCTGGTCATGACTGACATACTCAACTTTATTCTACCTTGTGGGCCTAAAGTACTAGTGTACATACTCCCATAGGAGCCTCACCATATGTATTGGTGTATGGGCCTAAAGCAGTTTTTCATTTTGAGTTATAAGTTCCATATTTGTGTATCTTGTTGTAATATGTTGAGGTTGATGATGAGTATCGTGTGGACCGTTTGCACCAATTGGAGTTGCTATATGAAAAGTGTATTCATGCCTTAGAGCATTTGCAAGCCTATCAAGATAGGCTCCAGGAATCTTACTCTAAAAAAATTTGTAATCATTCTTTTGAGTTTGGGGACCTTGTTCTCAAGGAAAATTAGAAGAACACCAATGTTGACATTGATCTTTGAGGTAAGTTTCAACCCAATTGGGTGGGACCATTTGTCATAACGGATAAGATTGACTCAAGTGCATATAATTTGGCTTCTATGGATAGTAAATATCTTAAATAACCAATGAATATAATGCATTTAAAAACATATTATGATTTATTATTTTTTATGTTGCACTAATATTTAGTTAGGTCATATTGCATGTTTGCCTAACATATTTTGCACGCTTGCTTGTTATACTATGCATGATTGCTTATCATTCTATTTTTTGCATATTGCTAGTCATATATTACATTATTGCTTGCTCATGACTGCTTTATCATATAGTTTCTAGGGATTCACAACAATGGCATGTTATGATACCTAGTTAGGTCATAGCTCACATGCATTGCACTTTTCACTAGGGTTTTGATGCCTAGCGAAGCCCCAACCTAGATCCCATGCATTTTCATCCCTTATTCTCTTCCTTGCTTCCCTTGCTCTTTCTTTTCTTCACTCTTCTTCTTGTATTCCTTGAATTTGAAAGTTTTACAATGAGCATCATTTCCCCTCCAAAATCCTCTTTTGGTATGTCCTTGTCTTTTTACATGATTCTTATTTCTCCTTTTGTCTTCTTTGTTGAAGATAAGGATATACATTCTTCTCTCTTTGTCTACACATTTCCTCCCTCTTGACTTTTCACTAATTCAAACTTCAAGCTGGTTTGCTCCTAATTTATTTCTCTTATTTCTTCTAGCACATGCACACACTCACATTGTGTTTATGCTCATATTGATTGGTCCATTAATACATATGCATACACCTTTTCAAGTAGTATTGGCATATACATTACATATATTATTTTACATTAGCATACACTATAACACCCCTATCAGGTTATGTCTCTTCATGACTTAGCGGGCCCAACACCCCATTACAGGATCAACTCCTTGGCCATTGACAATAGGCCTTGATATACATCCTAGCGGGTAATCACCCCATAATAGTTACTAGTGAGCAACCACCCATAGTGGGTTACACTATAAACTTCACTTATTGGTCCATACTTTGTGAGTACTACACCCACAATGGGTTCTTCACTCCATACATGGACCACATTTTGAGCATACCTCTAGTTAGGGTTTTGATTTAGATTTCTTCTCGATTTCAGATGATTGACCTTTGGAGTTATTTATTGGCCTTCTCATTATTTTCCCTTTTCTTGTTTTTATTCTTCTCCTTCTCTTTCTCCCTTTCTTCTTGCTTCCCCTTTCTTCCATGCATTTCATATTAGTTGCATTAGATTCATAATGTACCCAGTAATATTTGTTACACTTTGCTTGTTTTGTTTCCTTGTGTTTCTATTTTTTCTTTCTCTCTTTTGCCTTTTTGAGTTTCTTAAGGACGTTCCTTTCCTTTCAAAAATTGAGGGGGAACTTTAGCCATAGAGGCATTAATGGTAGTAATGCTTCACATAGTGTGTAAGGGTCTAGAGTGCCCTTTTTTATACCCCTCTTACACCACCCCTTTGCCTAAACCTAGCCACCCATTCTTTGTGCTTGTTGTATGCTTGCTTGTAGGAGTCTACATCCTTCCTTGACGCATTTATTAGGCCATAAATGCATCAAATAGGGGGTAAAATGTAGACACAAAAAATTGACCCACTTTGAGTGGGAAATATTTCTTAGCATCTTTAAGAGGTCCCTCACTCGTACCAAAGGTAAGGGTAGGTATCTTCCCCCCATTTTATTTGCCTTTTTATTGAAATCATGCACCATATTTACAAGGCATGACTTTGTAGAAGTGATATCGTGCCCCGTTAAGATGGGGTGCAACTTCACTATTTTTAATTTAATTTATTTTTTTTCTCTTAGCTCACTTAGACCCAAGTTTAAACCCTCCAACATATTTTGGTGTTGGCTTTGGGTTTATTTTTGCCCATATTTTTTCCCTCTAATTTTATCTATAAAAGGAAGTATGTTCTTGCAAAAAAAAAATATAGTTGTGCAATGCGATATGCGAGTTTTTGATGTGCAATATTAATACAAAATTCTGATTATTGATTAAGCTCCAAATATTTATGATAGTTCTTTCTTCTTTATTTTCTTTCTCTGCTATAATCTAACCCTGAAGTGCGAATTTCAGATTTTATCTTCTCTTGCATGGATTGGATTGATTTATTGTGTGACTTGGTGGATTTGTAGTGTAGTTCGAAGAGATAGAGTGCCCGCTTGGATACTTCAAAATTCTTTACCTGATTTTGTGATGTCCATTAGGGTTTGCTTACTTTATTTTTGGCATTTATTTTGTCTTCTATACTCACTTTTTACTTTTCATTAATCTGCAGTGATATCACACCTAGCATGGGTGAGGCATGACTTCACTAGCCCTAATTAGGGAAAACAAGTATGCAAAAATGAAATCGTCCCCATCCAAGCAGGGCATGACTTTGCTAATGTTTATCGCACCTGCTCCAACCGAGGCATAATTTTTCCTGAGAGTGCACCAGGGGCAATTTCAAGATTATGTTTTCACTATTGCATTTCGTTCTGCATCTATATCATACTACTGCATTTTTTTTCTATTTTTTGTTACTGCATTTTTATTTTATGATTAATTCTTCAAAGGTCAATTTCTGATATGTATTAAAATGTCATCTAAAGTACCTAAGGGGCTTGATTTTTGTGCCTCCAAGGAATGTTATATAGTAGCCTAAGTAGTCCCCCTAATGCTAATTCTATTTTTCATTTTTTCATGAGTGATCTTGCAAAAATAGGTATTTTTGGTATCATTGGATAAGAGGCAGAAAAAGCTAAATCAACCATTGGTCTAGATAAGTGCCCTAATCATTTTATTGGTTAAATATCTGATCTAGTTATTGATTCTTAGGCATCTAAAATTGAGAAGCATTTAGTTTACATCTAGCGATAATTTCTATGCATTTATTTTGTATGTTTCTACTTTAAAAGGTTTTCTAAAATAAACCCTAGATTAGTGAGCATTCAAAATACAGAATCATTACTCTCTGTAGTGTCATTTACAAACTTATCACCAAAGTTATGGCAAATAGGTTGAAATACATCCTTCCCTCATCATCTATCAGTGCCAAGGGAGCTCGGTCAAAGGCATATTCATTTCATATGGAGTGATAACCATCCACGAATTGGCCCACTCGGCATCTAAAAATAAAAAACCCAACATGTTCCTTAAGATTGACATGAACAAGGCTTTCGATCGGGTTTCCTGGAAATTCTTGTTCGAGGTCCTAGAAAAGTTTGGGTTTCACAAAGAATGGATCAAGATGGTTCACGAATGTATCTCGACTGCTTGGTTCTTTGTTCTTATCAATGGCTCACCCGCAGGTTTCTTCCAAAGTTTCAAAGGCATCCATCAAGGGGACCCTCTGTCCCCTTTTCTCTTCATCATTTTGGTCGAAACCCTTGGAAGAACCCTTTCAACTACCTGCAACAGTGGTCTTGTTTCTAGGATCAAACCAGCCTCAACAGCCAAATCCATTTCCCATCAACAGTTTGTTGATGATACTATTCTATCCTCTCATGCTTTCGTTCTCGAAGCAAAAATCATTAAGAACATTCTTGATTCTTATGAAGAGGTGGCTGGTCAAAAAGTCAACTACCATAAAAGCAAGCTATACTTTCTCAATACTCCCACTCATAGAAAAAATAGGATTGCTGAGATCCTTGGGTGCAACATTAGGAGCCTTCCAACTACTTATCTTGGATTACCGCTTTTCCACGTTAGATCAGTCTCGGCTATGTGGAACCCTATTTTAGATCGCCTCAACAAGAAACTAGTAGGGTGGAAAATCTCAATGCTTAGTCAGGAAGCCAAAGCCACTCTGGTCCAAGATTGCCTGCAAAGTATCCCCATTTTTTTCTTATCTATCTTCAAAGCTCCAACTACCATCTACCAAAGAATTGAACAAATTCAATGCAGATTCCTTTGGGCTGGAAACGAAAACAATAATAAATTTTTGCTAGTCGCCTGGGACAGGGTCTATTCCAAGAAAAAGGATGGAGGACTCGGATTCAGAGACATCAAGCGGATGAACATGGCCCTCATTTCCAAGCAGGCTTGGAGACTTACCATATATGAAAAAGTCACTTGGATTGATATCATTAAAGCTAAGTACCTCCATCAGTTTTCCTTTCTTGGAGAGCACAACCTTCCTATCGGATTCCATTTTTGGAATGGCGTTATCAAAATAAGGAAGATCATCATGGAAGGCTTAAGGTGGTGTCTAGGAACTGGAATGACCATCCATTTTTGGGATGACCCATGGATCCGTGATAAACCTCTCAGCCAAGATCTGCATCTTGCAATGCTCAAGGCGGCTATTGAAGCCAGATAAGGTATGTCACTTCATTAACCCAGGTCCTACAAGACCTGAATAGAAACACCTGGCTCTTAATGGGCCAAGGCATATGACCAAGGCTCTCAGGTGGTTACAAAAATTGTTGAGGACTTGCATCATCTTGAGCTCACACAAAGATGATTCCATGGTCTGGAACATTGAAGATTTTGGAAATTTCACTGTCAAATCAACTTACTACAGTCAAGAAAATCCCACAAATGGTTGGGACTTATCAAATCAGGTCTGGGTTCCCAAGATCATTCCTAAGGTCAAATTATTTTTCTGGTTGGCCATCCAAAATAGAATCCTCGCCATTGACAACTTGATAATCAGAGGTTACTCATTCCCAATTGGTGTATCCTGTGCAAAAATGCCTGTGAGTCAACTTCACATGTTTTTTTGGAATGTCCATTTTCTCTAGCAGTTCTCAACTAGGTTCTTAACACCTTCGACATCTCCACAGCCCTCCCACATTCCATTCCCCTCCTTATTAAGCAATGGCCCCGACATTTCAAGAGCAACCAACTTAAATTCATGTGGCAAGCTTGCCTCCACATTTTCTTGTGGCAGATATGGCTTGAGAGAAATGCTAGAATTTTCAAAAATCAAGCCACTAATAAGAAGATTATCATTGTCAAAATCTTGGCCCTTGCTACGGAGAATGCCTCTCTTGTTTTGTCTTCAAAACCCCCCCTCCTGGCCTAGAATCGGACCTAACCAAACTTTTCAATATTTCTAACATCTCTGCCATGCCCCGTAATTCTGTTGACATGTCTATCATCAAGTGGGTCTTACCACCTACTGGGTGGCACAAGCTCAATTTCTATGGTGTGGCCAAAGGCAACCCAGGAGCGGCTTGCGGAGGAGGAATTCTTAGAAACCATAGAGGAGAAATAATTTTGGCCTTTGCCCAGAACCTGGGAATTCAATCCAAAAATATGGCAGAGGCGCGGGCTCTATTCCAAAGTTTGATCCTCTTGGAAAGGTTGACCATCAACAAACTTATCATCGAAGGAGACTCGTTGCACTGTATCAACTGGCTTAATGGTAATGCTAAGCCTCCCTAGGCCCTTGGTTCAATTTTCCAAGAATGCAATGCCCTAATTGGAAAGTACCCAGAATTAGTCATTAAGCATCAATACCGAGAAGGAAAAAAAGTTGCGGACTAGCTTGCTAACAAGGGAGTCGATGAATCTGACATTCAAGTGTGGAGAGACTCCTTCCCCATTGGGCTAAGGAATGATTCTACAAGTTTCAATGTTTGCACAATGTGATATGTTGCCAGGGGATTGGTTTGGTATGCTGATGAAACTTATCGCGATATCAAGACACGTCTTCCTTCTTCTCCTTCGGTAGAAAAAATACATGTAACGATATCGTGACACTTTTCACCTTTGTCCATTGAAATGCAACATGTCATGATATCGCGATATTTCTTTCTCCTTTGGCAGCGAGGTTGCAACTTGTCGCGATATCGCAACACTTTTTTCTCCTTTGGTCACGGTGTTACATCATGTCGCGATTTCATGACACTTTTTCTCTTTCGACCGTGATGATGCAGCTTGTCATAATTTCACAACACTTTTTCTCTTCGGCCATGATGATGCAACATGTTGCGATATCGTGACACTTTTTCTCTTCGACCACGATGATGCAACATGTCACGATATCGTGACACTTTTTCTCTTCGGTCGTGATGATGCAACATGTAGCGATATTGTGACACTTTTTCTCTTTGGTCGTGATGATGCAACATGTCATGATATCGTGACACTTTTTCTCTTTGGCCACGATGATACAACATGTCACGATATCACGACACTTTTTCTCTTTGGCTGCGATGTTGCAACTTGTTGTGATATCACGACACTTTTTCTCTTTGGCCGCGGTGATGCAACTTGTCACGATATCGCGAC
Source organism: Wollemia nobilis (assembly GCA_028583015.1). NCBI lineage: Eukaryota > Viridiplantae > Streptophyta > Pinopsida > Araucariales > Araucariaceae > Wollemia > Wollemia nobilis. The sequence goes on along the minus strand of JAQPPZ010017097.1, from coordinate 347,700 downwards.
ACCTTTGCTCTTTAGCTGTAATGATGCAACATGTCATGATATCGCGACACCTTTTCTCTTCGGCCATGATAATGCAACATGTCGTGATATCATGACATTTTTTCTCTTTGGCCGCGATGATGCAACATGTCGCGATATCGCGACACCTTTTATCTTCGGTCGTGATAATGCAACATGTCACGATATCGTGACACTTTTTCTCCTTGGCCATGATGATGCTGCATGTCATGATATCATGACACTTTTTCTCTTTGGTCGTGATGATGCAACATGTCGTGATATCGCGACAATTTTTCTCTTTGGCCGCGATGATGCAACATGTCGCGATATCACGACACCTTTTCTCTTCGATCGCGATAATGCAACATGTCACGATATCGCGACACTTTTTCTCTTTGTCCGCGATGATGCAACATGTCGCGATATCGCGACACCTTTTCCTTCTTTGGCCACGACAATGCAACATGTCATGATTTCATAACATTTTTTATCCTTTTTTTGAGACAATGCAACTTGTCACAATTTCACAAAACTTTCTCTCCTTTGGCCATGATGCTACAACATGTCACGATATCGTGACACATTTTTTCCTTTGGCCGCGACGATGCAACATGTCATGATATCACGACATTTTTTCTCCTTAGGCCACGCTGATACAACTTGTCGTGATATCGTGACACCTTTTCTCTTTTGGCCGTGACATTGCAACATGTCGCGATATCGTGACACTTTTCCTCCTTTGGTCACGTCAATGCAACATGTCACGATATCGCGACACCTTTTCTCTTGTGGCCGTTGGTGCAACATGTCACAATTTTGTGACATTTTTTTTCCTTTGGCCGTGACAATGCAACATGTCGCGATATCGTGACATATTTTCTTATTTGGCCTCGACGATGCAAAATGTCATGATATCGCGACACATTTCCTCCTCTGGCCATGACAACACAACTTGTTGCGATATCGTGACACTTCTTCTCTTCTGGCAGTGATGTTGCAACATGTCGTGATATCGTGACACTTTCTCTCCTTCGGCCACGATGCTACTTCTTGTCGTGATATCGTGACATCTCTTCCTCCTTTGGCCGTGACGGTGCAACATGTCACAATATCACGACACCTTTTCCTCCTTGATTTTTCCCTATGCTTTGCGCCACAAAAATGCAACTTGTCGCGATATCGAGACACCTTTCTTCTTGTGGTGTTTTGCTTTTTCTTTGATCTTTAGCTCTTGGGCCTCTTCGATCGGTTTGGAAAACATGTAAAAAATACTTGTTCAAGGTTCAGGGACCTTTCAACACCCTTTCAACCAATCAAAAAAAAATACATAATCATTTAGGGCTAGATCTTGTATGCTTGCATTCTATTTTTAGCTGTTATATTCAATTTTCTGCATTGTTCTTTATCTTTTCTAGTTTATAACTAGAAAGGCTAAACTTAGGTGTTTTTCTTAAAATTGAATACATCAAACACTCTTGAATATCCTGAGCACTTGGAACGAGTCCTAAAACTGTTCCTGGTGAACCCATCCCCCTAGCACCAAGTGTAGAGACAATATAACCCCTACGATTCACCCCATAATGATTTCTACCTTTGTGGATCCAACCTTTTTGGGAATTATACATGATAGGGCAGTTTTTTCCCTCTACAATTTGTAGATTTGTGCTCTTTTGATTTTCTCTTCAAGCTAATAACCAATGCATATAATGACCTTTAAGAGTAATAAGTTAATCAAAATATAATTGTGCAATAGTTATCTCACCTTATTTCTCCTTTAATGCACTAATAACTCTTAAAGAATGCACTTAATAATCTCTACAACTTCTAATTAAGAATAATGTCTTCTAAATAATTCTTTCTTTAAAAGAAATATGAACCTTGCACTACAATAAATATTGTAGGATGTAGTATTTTCTTATATAGACAATAGGTAGATGATATTTTTATTTTTATCAAAATATATCCAGCTCCTATTTTACTGTGCAGGTGATAACCTTTAAAGTAATTTCCTTCTGCACACTTTGAAGACTATATAATGCAACCTTCTTTTTGCAACTTCTAAATTATAATAATTGTGCTTTAATGGAACTGAATCATAACCCTAATCAACATTCAACTAATGAATCTATTTACATCCAAGTTGCTTAACTTTATTGATTTGTATATGAAGGATTGCAAGGTGATTCGATTCTCCTTATTGTTGCCTTGAAATTGGATGGATTTGTAACTCTGCTTGACTATCTTCTACCTTCACCAAAATGCAACTCTCTAATGCTCCTAACTTGTTGCTTGATTCTATAATGGATGGATTTATTAACCTTTACTATGAACTCTACAACTCTAAAGTTTTGTAGCTAGTACTATTGTTCTAATTGCTACCCTTTTGGTAGACAATTTATCCTCTGCAATGTGACTTATTAGCTCTAAAAGATAATCTCCAAATATTATGGATTTTTTGGGCTTATTCTTTCTGAGTTCTCCTTCAACCTTATTGTCAAATTTTGACTTCAAATAAGGCTTTCTTCTAGAATTTGATAACTTTTTTACCAAATACTTTTCCTTTGGGATTATTTTGGATGGCAAAAATTATTCCAATTTCTTTCACTATCAAGAGTTTTTTCTTGGTAGTGAATTTCTCCAATGAGTTACTCTAGGAACTCCTTCGATGATGCTTCAATGATATCTACAACAAGGCTCTCTAAGCCTTCTCCTTGTTTCTCCTTACAACCTCTCTAAGATCTTCAGTCTTGCAGCTTCTCTAAATGAGACCTTTCCGTCAACCTTCTACTGTAGAAGTTTTGGCAATGAGATCTCTCTCATGGATCTTTGAAATCTACTAATTATAAAATTAGGTACAAGACCTTGCTAGTCCTTCTTCAATATTCCAAGATTGGAAGTTCTTCAATGAGACCTTTTGTGGGTCTTCTTCAGCTTCTTCTAGAAGAAGTCTTTAATCTGGTGTCTACAATATTTGATGGAGATCACCAATATCCTATCTTCTTATAGACTATCTTCTAGAGTATCTTAAATTTAGTAAGGTTGCGATGGCATTTTTTTATCTTCTATAATAAGCTGGTCTTTAGTCTTCTATAGAGATCACCAACCTCCCATCTTCTATAATTCTTCTCTAGAGTCTCTTCCTCGAATATAGAACAAGGCTTCTTTGGATTTTTCTTTTTCTACATTGTACAGGTTTGCAACAAGACTCCCTTAGATTCCTAGAATATCCTCTTTTTTTATTTGTTGCTTTGGTGTTGGATTGGTTTTGAAGATGGTATTATTCCTAGTTCTCTGAAGGAAGCTTCATAGCTTTCTCTAAATCTCCTTTTCCTACAACAAAGTATTAGTATGATGAATATAAATTCTATCAATGATGAATATTTACTAGTTGATTTTTCAATCTAGTGGAATGAATGTTGAGTCCTAGTCTTCATGAGTTTTCTATAACTCTATGGAAATACTCTAGCCAAATGCAATCTCAAAAATTCTAGAACTGATATTTTCTTCTCCTCTCTATCTCTCTTGTGATGGTGTTTGCATGTAATGGTGCATAATGATAGATCTAGTTTGCAAATACACAACATAGTTTAGGCTTATAGTAGCAATAGTGATCCCTTGTGGCTCTCCCTAATCCTATCGATCTATCGTGGCTCTGATACCACTATTAGATTTTGATAATGTAAGCTATGGGAGAATGCAATCATAAGATGCAAGATATGTATAAATGTAAGATAATGGAATTCTACAATAACATTGAAATATACTATTAATGGAAAGTGATAGAAATATTACAATGTAGTATGGAGGAATGGACACTCCAATACTGATGCTAAAGAACTACATTGTACTCCATCACCAATCTATATGGTGATCTACCCACTATATCTACTACTACCTACAACGATATATAATCACTCACTATGAGGCCCTTTATATTGGAAGATGGATTCCTTGGCCAACACTCTACCTAGTTGTGCAATGGGGATACCTTGCACATTGACACTTGTGTATTTATTACATTACTCAAAGCAACTAGCTAAATACACCCTAAGGTAATCTTCTACTCTAGCTATGTACCAAAGGTGGTACATTTACATAACCCAAATGATGTAATATATTCTAACAATAATTTTTTTGAGTTATCTAATGTCTTTGGAATTTGACCTATGACATCCAAGCATGTTTGGATTTGTGCAAAAATTAAGTCAATTCATACAAATTGATGCTAGAAGATAATTCCTTCTCATTCTATCTGGTTTTTTGCTAGGTCAATGGTGACACAATGATCTAGAGAACTAATATTTCTTGGGTTATGATACGTTCAACTTTGTTCACTATTTTCTTTGGTGCCAAATGATTTTGAAACTAGTAGTGAGTACCTTTGGATGTGTTTGGGGTATCTTATCCCTATATTGGAGATGCTCTCTATTGTATTGACTATTATTATTTTATATGATGACTTATACCTTTGACATGATATTCCAAGTCCTCATAATAGGCTTTCTCAATGCTTTCTACTCAATGATCAATACTTTATGTTTTGTGATTTTTCATTCATTGTGACATAGGATTGCATTTCTCTTGCTTTTTGTTGGTGTTTATTTTTCTTTAGCAACAACATGGGACAATGTTATCCTTACTTTTTGATGGTGCTTCTTTTTCTTCTATAATTCTACACTTTTCATGAGTATTCCTTCTCTCTCTCTCTCTCTCTCTCTCTCTCTCTCTCTCTCTCTCTATATATATATATATATATATATATATATATATATAAGGAGCTTCAATGCCTTCTCTTACTACCATTTTAAGGAGCTTCTATGGCTTCCTTAATACCTTTTTGAAATGGCAATTCTTCAATGGAAAAACTACCATGGATTTTTTATTCATGATGATAATCACCTCTCTTTTGAGGTTTTTTGTATACAATTTTATACATAGTAGTTTTATCCTTGAAACCTCTTCTCTTAAACATGAATTTTATTTTATCAAATAGAGTGCTATTTTGTCTTCTCCGTGTTGAAGCTAGAGGAGGATTAGAAGGAGAATTATTTCTTCCTTCTACTTTATTTGATACCACATGTTAGAACTCAATGTTTTGATGATTTTATTATGAAATGATGAGTATTTAAATACATAGGATGCCTATTTTAAGCATAAAAAACCTTCAACTAAACTTGTAACTATCTTTTGCTATACTACATGCATATATCTTGTGAGTGGTGGTTATATCACTTGACTTGTCACATGAGATATGATGTAATAACTCCTAACATTTTATTCATGGTAAAAAAATTGGTATAATCATTGCACAAGAGGCCATACATTATCTTCATTCTATGGAAACCTAGGTATGCTTATAAAATTAGATATGAACAAAGCATATGATAAGGGTTCTTGGAATTTTCTACATGATATTCTCAAAAATCTTAGTTTTTTTTATTAGGTGGAATAGGGGTTTTGAAAGGATCCCAAAACCTTTTACAAAGGGGTTTTGAGCATATCCCAACCTTTAAAACTAGAAACAAAACTTAAAAATATGGATCCAAGAGAAACAAGAATGAGGATCCGAAGGAGATACAAAAGGATCCAAAAACAAGAACTAGACACCAAACTCAAAGAGAAATATTATGATCTTCTAGGATCCTGAAAAAACCAACAACAACAAAAACTAGCAAGAACTAGGAACAAAAATTCAATAGAGAGATCCAAAATCCCCAAGGTCTAGATTAAACCTTTAGTAAAACAAAAATAAAAAAGATCAAGAACCTCCAGGAGAGATTTTACAAACATCCTTACAACCAAGAGCATGATTTAAAATTTGAAAATATTAAAAGTTCCACTTAAAATTTAAAATTAAAATATTAAATCACCTTCCCTCCCAACCAAACAGGATCACACGTGAACCCAACACCTAGCTTATAGTCATTGTCCATCAAGATCCCACTCAAATTTGGATCTAAAAAGGAAAAATTTCTCACTTTAAATACAGAGGAGAGAGCATGCATCCATATAACAAGGATAATCAGACTGAACATTCTAGAGATCCTAGCACCAAAAGCTCCTAGAAAATAGAATGATCTAGACCTTTGAAATCTAAAAAAAACAAGCATGAGATCCAAAATAAGACAAGGATCTCCTAAGAATGCTTCCTAGGATCCATAAAAATCTCTAGAATCAGTTCCACCCCAACAGTAGCTGGAATCAAGTATTCTTAGAGTCCTCCTCCCTTTCAACATAAAGAGCTCTTGAAGATAATTTATAGGACCCAAAAAAATTAGATCCACAAACTTTGCCAAGATGCCTTTAGTAAATTTTGTTGAGCCCCATGCAACTAGAACCCTAAAAATAAAAACTTTAAAAATTTGCATCCTTCTCCCTTCTAGCACACCGACCATGAAGGAGATAGCTTAAAATAACCTCAAAGTATCCATAGAAGGATGCATTTCTCTGGAAAAGTAGTTCTAGGACCAGTAGATAAGAAAAATTAGCTAGAAACCTGTTTACATTAGCAAATAAAAAATGCAATACTTTCCCACCTAGCCCCAAGGCTATTAAAAGGAATACCAATAATAATATTTATGGATCCACAAGGACAAGATCAAAATTCTTAAACCAAGTAGATCTAGGATATACTAAGATCCTATAAACAACTAAATTGTGCATCCAAGAGATGCCTCTACAACCAACAAAATTGCTACCAAATATTGAAGGATAACCCATAAATTTTACCAAGAGGTGAACATCGATCCTACCAAATATAGAAATCAAAGCCTACAAGAACCTACAAGGACCCATGGAAGAATTTGTGTTCATAGGTAAAGTAGCTCTAGGATCATTTGATATCTTGTGCACAACAAAACTATGTATTCGAGAGACACCCGTACATCCAAAAAACATGTTACCAAAAAATAAATACTATCCCAAAGACTCGACCAAGATATAAACATTAAATCTACCCAAGATAGGTCACAAAGCTAGGAAAATGCTAAAACAGTCAAAATCAAAGCCTCACCAATCCCTATGGGCTCCAAGCCTACTGGAACACCAAACACAATCCTAGAAACAAATTTCAAAACTAGGGTAACTCATCCACACCCTCACTACCACTCAAACCCTTCATCTCTCAACTCCTCCTCCATATCTCTAATTCAAACCTTTAAATTTCTATTAAAAGTTATATATTCCAAAAAATTGGTTTTTATTATAATTGGTGTGAATGGATTAAATGTTAGTATAGCATTATAAAATATTCTATTTTGATCAAAGGTTCTCTTTTTGGTTACTCCAGGTCATCTTGTGGACTCCATTAAGGTGATCTATCTCCTTATCTATTAATTATTCTTGTGGAGGCAATATGGAGAGCTTTCTCAAAGGAAAAAATGGAAGGAATATTTAAAGGTATTTAAGTTGCAAAAAATGGTCCCTTCAAATCTCATCTCTAATTTTTTGATGATACTTTTATTTTGGGCCATCCCTTAGTCAATGAGGCTATTGAGTGTAAATTAATATTATAATGTTATGAGAAGATGACTAGATAGTTGGTTAATACTACAAAATCCAATATTTTTTATTAACATTGCTCTAGATATATAACAAATTATTGTGAATATTTTAGGGTTTAGAATTAAAAATATTCCATCAACCTACTTGGGTATTCCTTTGTCTCATTTAAGACATAAAAAGAATCTTTGGATCTATTTTTTGGATAGAATAAAAACTTTTTTGGTAGGTTGGAAAGGTAAGTTCTTAACCATTGTGAGAAGGCTACAACACATAAATACTACATTGCAATCCATTCCTATTAATATGATGTCACTTTCAATATTGCTAGTATATATAACATCAAAAATTGATAAAATTCAAGGAAACTTTCTTTGGAAAGGGAGGAAAAATTTAGGTTTCCTCTTTGTAAGTAGGATAAGGTTTGTAAAAGAAATAATATTGGAGGAGTAGGCTTATGGAATTATGGACTTATAATTTTGGCATCAGGGGTAAAGCTTGGGTGGAGATTATTCAAATATCAAGGAAAGGATTGGGAAAAAATATTACTCCAAAAATATACATGTTCTTTTGATGTAATTAAATTTTTAGGAAAATATCCCTACCTAAAGTATCATCGACATGGAAATTCATATTAGATAGTTTGAAATTGATAAAGAAACATATTATATGTTCAACCAATGAAGGGAACTAAGCAAATTTTTGGTCTAATGCATGGTTGAAGCATTATCCTCAATGGAAACTAGTGGCTCAAGAATGCCTAGCTTGTAAAGATCCAAAGGTCAAAAACTATATTAATATGAGCAACAACTCCAAATTATATATTTCTATTAGTAACCTAGTTGAAGCAAAGGAAATCAAACAAATTGTAGATAAAATTCAAAATATGCTTCAAGATATTTATTTGCTAGTTTTTACATGAAAGGTTGAGTTGGTTTGGAATCTATCAAAGGATGGTGGATACTCGATCAAGTTGGGATATGAGGATTTAGAGCAATAAAAAAATTTTACTCCCAAAAATTCTCCTTTGAATAATGTTTGGTCACTAAAGGCTCTCCCTAAGGCCTCAAAATTCCTTTGATTAGTAGTTCAAAGTGAAATTTTTATAGGAGAGTTTACAAATAAGAGGATATCTTGGATATTTCAGATGTGCCTTATGTGAGAAGTATTTAGAAACATCAAACCATTTACTTCTTCATTATCCCTTTGCTCAAACCATTTGGGGCTACTTTTTTAACATATGCAAATATATTTGGTAGCTCCATCAACATTGAAAAATTTGATGAAATATTGGATTAATTATTTCAACACTATAGCATTATGTATTCCATGGAGGATTGGTCATGTTGTTATTTATTAAAATTTATGGCTTAAATGGAATAATATAATTTTTAAAATTAAATCTCAAAATCATGTCCAAGTTTGGAACCATATTACCTGGTTTGAACAAACGTGGAAGAGTCATCTACAATAATGGAATTAAAATAAAGGATCTACTTTGATATATGGTAAAATGGAAATGTCCAAAAATAAGGTTTATCAAAGTTTAATTTTGATGGTGCTTCTAAATAAAATCTATGAAAAGTTAGTGGAGGTGGTGGTTTTAGAAATAATGGAGGTAAAGTTCTCCTCACTTACTTATAATCATATGGAAATTTGACTAACAACTATGCATAGGCTAGGGCACTTCTTATAGGGATTAAAATTACATTAGAAAAAGGATGGAAATATATTTCAATTGAGGGGGATTCACAAATTATAATTAATGCTATCAACATAAATGGATGTGGGGATTGGATAAAAATAATGTTATTGTTGATGTTTATCACCTATTATTGGAGGTAATCTCTTTGAAATGTGGTAATATCTATAGAGAATGGAATTGAGTAGTAAATAATTAAGCCAATATCAATGTTGATCTTCATCTTGGTGAAATTCAAATTTTAGAAGGCAACTAGCCAAGTGAGTTTTCATATCTAAATAAAAATGATGTCAAGGAGCTGATTGTGGAAACATAGCATTTCAAGTAAGTTGAAGAATATATTTAATAGAAAAAGAAATGTAAATATTTGTGATAAAAAAATCATTCTAGATATGGTTTAATTGATCTAACAACAAAGTAATATTTTGGTATTTTGATGGGAATGCCCCCCAATAGAAGCCACATATAACTTATTAAAAAATTACCAAAAATTGAATGTAAAAACATTATGCATGACATGCTCCAATTAATACATAAATTTATATATATATATATATATATATATATATATAATATTATGCAAAATATGGACATGTGATGCTTGGTTAAAAGGAAGGAATATTTTAATTACAAAATTCATCATGTCTACCACATTTTTCCCATCCACCTATACATGGTTTCATTATTATAAATCAAATCATAATAACTAAAAAATATCTAAAATTATATAATTAATAGGATAATTGTAGGCTAGATAATATTTAGTCATGTAGATGAACGATAAATGATATTTGTGTGTCAATGTGTGTCATTTGTTATCAAAGGGGAGAAGGGTTAATTTTAATATATTCATGCATATAGGTATTATTCATAAGGATAAATAATATTTTAACATTGTATGTAGTAGTATCATAATTGTGCAAGGTTCATATAAGTTTTAAATATATTATTCACTAAAATTATTATAAAAAATGGTGAACACATTATTGACATTTAATGCAATACATTATTTTTACTATATGAAAGTATGTTATAGACTCAATATTTTATACATTTTCCTACTAACACAAATGGCATGCTCAAACTAATATACAAAGTTTTAAAATATAAAAATATAAAGATATCATATTGAAGAGGGATATTCTAGTTGCAAATGTGTATTACTAAGGATATGAACAATAAATCATTAGGAGTAGAGATATTCTATACTATCATATAAATGGATGTGTTATATCTCAAGTCTACAAAGTGAACTCCTTATATCATAGCAATTTGTGTTGACTACATTGGTAATGATGAGAGACCCATTCCTAATTTCTAAATTCTTTTAATTGTTTTCTTGAAATGAGAGCTAAAGTTGGATGTACATTAAATTCTCATTTAAAATATACAAGCTTTCCATTCATAATAGTGCATATATTAAATATTAAATAAATAAAGGACATATGTTCTCATGGTTCATAAAGAAAAAAAAAGGTTTTTATGTTGATCCAAGTAACAAAAACAATTACATAAACATTTTTATAACACCATCAAGTCTCATTATCAAAGAAATATTTATAAATTTATAAATTTTAATCACCCTAAGAGAACTCATGTGATTGAGCTATATTGCTATGATATCAAAGCAATAGAATCATGACAACCCCAATTATCATTAATAACATCAAAACTTAATAAAATTGACACAATAAATATTATAAATAACCTCTAAAAAATTAATAATGATAATAACATTATTAATTCATTATTACTATCATTATTCCAACTTAACATAAGAGGTCTTTGTTGGTAAATTTTACCACCATTACAAAACTTAAAATTGTTATATTTTTTGGACACTTCAAAGATGACAAAAATTGTTCAAGCAATTATGTATAGCAACTTGAAAGCACTAGGTCTTTAAGTTTAGGTCTAATATAGGTAAGTTATCATCTTGTATATTCAAATAAAAATTATAAAATGTAAAAATTGTGACAACAAAATTAAAGTTGTTTGGAGTATTAAGATGTTTTTAGGCTTGAATAATTCTTCCAAATAACAAAGACAACAATGAGTTATTTCTCCTGAGTTGTAAAGGAGATAATATGTTTGAACAACAAAAGGGTAATTCTTTTGAACAAGCAAATTAATTTTTTGGAATAGTTGTAGGATTGAATCCTCCAAATGGTAAGGGAGATAAATTTTACAAAATCAAGGGAGATGAGTATTCTAAACAAAAAAAGGGATAAAAGTTTCCAAACAACAAAGGAATGAAGAATTCTATGAACATATAGAAACTTGTGGAACTTGTCCAACTATCATTTATTTGAAAATATATTTTCAAATAACTTTGGAAACATTCAAAAATATTCAAAGGTCTTAATGAGTCTTCCAAACAGTAAGTGCTAATAAATATATTACTCATCCAAAATACCAATCATACATTTGAATAGAACATTTTGAAACATTCAATACTAATCCAAATGAATATATTCAAACAACCATTATGCATAAGCAAAATTTAAATCCTTCCAAATAGTAGAAGTTCCAACTTTGGATCTAGCTTGAAAGTTTCAATTCCATTAGGCAAAAAAAGGAATTTATGTTATAAGAGGAGTTAGTTTAAGGTTCCTCTTAAGAGAGGAAAATTATTACTTTGTAGCTACATAAAATTAAATGGAGACATGGTCAAGCCCAACTTGCATAAGTAAAGTAGTTGAAAAGTAAGAGGTAATCTTGTCCAAAAGTTAAATCATATTAAAAAACAAGAGTTGCAATCTTGAATATTATATCCTTGGTCAGCCACATTCATATTTTCTTATAGCATATTCAACTCAAAATTGCTTTTAGCACAACAACCCAATATCTAGGCAACCATTCCATATTGCTTCTAGCCAAAATTTCACCCAAGTCGTAACAACAAAATATGCACATCTCATGAGTTATTGGAAATTAATTCTTTATGATTGTAATATCGCATAAAATTAGATCTAAATTAACTATAAATAGATCATTGTTAGAAATCAAAAGTAATCTCTCCAAATTCTCTAGTTCTTCTCCATGTTTTTTTAATTTTCACTATTTCTTTTATAGTTTTCTTCTCTATCTTCTATAATTCTTCTCTAGTTTTTCTTTCAATGTAGTTTACTTCATTCTTCCTTTTGTAATTCATGTGAGACTTATTTTCTTCTCATGGTATGTTGTTTTCAAAAATTGTTAATATAATTTCTTTCACTTTAATACATAAAATAGGGCTATGCTTTAATATTGTTTTGCCCTTGATGTATGTTTTCATTTTCTAATTCATTTAAGAGTGGTTTTGCCATTTAGTTAGAATTATGTTAGGAATTCACACCAGGTACAGCTAATACATAGTCTATGGAAGAAAAACAAATTATAACATCAGTAATAAAAAAAAATTGACCACATATCCCATTCCTCATAATTCATCAAGTCAGGTTGACCATCAATCTTCCATTTTAAAGACAAATACAAATCATCCTTCTGATAAATATAATCCTCCACTTTAGTTTTCCACATACCAAAGTTTTGTCTGGTAAACTTCTCTAGTTTAAACTTCAAACTTTCTTCCATTTCTCCCACTCGAATAGAAAAATCTCCTGTGAGTGCCCTTTCCCAACAAGATCGCTTTGATACCAGTTGTTAGGAAATCACACCATGTACAACTAATACACAGTCTATGGAAGAAAAACAAATTATAACAACAGTAATAAAAAAAAAATTGGAGTTAAGCGATGCAAAAGAAAAACAATCACACAAATGAGACACTAGATTTGAGTGGTTTGGGTAGTGTACCCTACTCCACAAAGAAACAATCTATCTTTGTATTATTACCAATACAATATCTGAAGGGAGTAATCCTGCAACACAACCAGCTACAAATTCCTCTTCAAAACACCAGCATCTCCACACAATTACTTTAACAGTAATTCAACATGCAAACTCCCTTGCATCAAGCTCTACACCAAGCTTCCTTTGTCTCTCTACAAGAGATACATAATCCTATATATTTTCCATAAACAAGATACTCAAATATATAGAATTATTACAATAGTTTTATTTTAAATATTTACTGGCAATTAAATATTTAATGCTAATTAAATATTTAATGTTGCCTCTTGGAACCCCACCAACAATAATAGCCTTGGAACTCCACCAACAATAATGGCCTTGGAACTCCACCAACAATAATGGCCTTGGAACCCTGCCAATTTCTTATTATCAATTTGGCTCCATTACCTAAAAAATTATTATATGAGTATAATTATATTTTTGTGTGTCTTAATTTCTTTCTAAATTCACAAACTTAGAAGGGATTGTAGTTATTATCAAATCACCATTGAATGCACATCTCTTGCTTGGTGCATTACCACCTTTTATTTTCTTTATTTATTTTAAATTGTCTATATTTATTTTTTCTTTCCTTGGCAATTAGTTAGACAATGCTAAGAAATAAATGGAAATTGGCCCCTTTGAAGGCCTGCAGATAAAATGCATAGTCATACTTTCACCAATATTCCCATTATATTGTTGGTTGAGGGTGAAATTCCTCTTGGCCTATTTTGGCCAATCTATAGTATATTTTATGGCATGCCTTGTTGGACCTTTATTTGGGTTGTAATTCATGTTTCAATATTTAGGGTAAAACTTAATGATATTTTGGATTTGTGAGTAATTTCAATATACATAAATGTTATAACTTGAATCTTCAATGATTGTATTATGAAAGTGATGGGTATTTACATAGAATGCTATTTAGGGTATAACAAACTCTTAACTAGACTTGCAACTTCCTTTGTCCTATACTACATGCATAAACCTTGTGAGAGGTGGTTATAAAAATTGCCTTTTCACATGGGCTATGATGTAATAACTCCTAATATTCTCCCCTTATTACATCATATTTAAAGCTCTAGTTTTAGTTTATGACCAAAAAACATTTCTAGGGTGATGCTAGAATCTATAGATTGGAGAGAGAAATTCCTCCTTTTAATGTAGAGTTAGTACTATGATACCTAAGAGTGTTGGGTTCCACTGATCATGCACTCCATTTATTAAAAATACTCATCAATACATGAATTATGTGTCTCTTCCAATGTCTTCAAGTGAATCATGTGCAACCATGCATCCAATGTCACTTATGGAATTGATTGGTATTCAATTTTTGTCTTGCATGTGATGTGAAGAAGGTTGTATAGGACCTCATCTATTGATTTGCTTTCTTCTACTTATTATTTCTTTTATTGTGATCAAATTCAATATTTTTTGTAATTTGTTTTTTACATAAGTGCTTTGATATGATAAAAGGGATGCATATTTTGAATGTAATCTTTAGCAATTTTTTCAAACTTGTTTTAGTCCTTTGAATGGTCCCATAGCTACCATAGTTTTTTCTTGAACAAGAATGTAGTAACATATCAAGTGCTCTATAGTATTTAAATTTGAACCGTTGGGAACCAATAGTTGCTAATGTTGTCTAATAAATCTCTCTTTATCTTACATTTTGTTATCAATATTGATATTGTTATAATGCATCCTGTCATTCAGTATCTTGATTGCTTGTAGTGATGGTATTGTTAGGATTTATTACATCATAACCCATATGATAAGGCAAGTGGTATAATCACATGTAGTACAAGACAAGATAGTTACAAGTTTGGTTGAAGGTTTGTTATGCCTAAAATAGGCATCATATTACTTAAATATCCATTATTTCCATAATATAATAATAAAAGCACTGAGTTCCAACATGTGGTATCAAAGTAGGTATAAAGAACAAATAATTCTCCTTCTGATCCTCCTCTAGCTTCAACATAAAGAAAGCAAAATGTGCACTCAGTTTGAGATAAAGTTTCAAGGGTAAAAATACCCTATAAAAAACTCTCCATGAAGGAATATTCCATGATATATTCAAAAAAATTAGGTTGAAAAACCCTTTCCAAAGGTAAAATAATTTAGGCATAAAAAACGGTTTCAATCCCTACCAAGACCAATAACGTCATAAGCCTGCAAGAAAGAACCAAGCCGAGTTTAGCAAGAAAGATAATTACCATTTAAAAAATAAGAAGAAGGAATCCATAGAAGTTCCTTATGAATTACAATAAAGGAAGCCAATAATAAGCTCCTTAAAAGTAAACTAAATCTATATAAACTCATTAATGATTAAAAAAAATATTTAGCAAGCCATTGAAACTTCTAAAAAAAAATTGCTAGAAGTTCCTCTCAAGCAACAACATACTATTCTAAAACATTAAAAAGGTTATTAAGACCTTTTCAAATTAAAAGGGATTCTCAAAGGCTAATAGAAGAATATTTTATAAAATAAAATCAAAGTGAAAATATATGAAAGTATTGAAAAACATTCCAAGAAGGAATGCAAGGAATAATAAAGTAAAAAGAAATAAGTTGTTAGTGTTTTTTCCAAAGCATGGTTAGAAGAAGATATCTAGTGAGAAGCATCATCCAATAAAGAGAGGGAAATAAGTTAAATGTTGAATTATACTATGAGGTAAGGTATAAATTGGTTCTTGTTACATAATTAAAACCAAAGAAGAGAGAGTAGTTGCACAGAGAAGAACGACTCTCAAATCACATGAAAAATATTGATGAAGCATCCTAGCTAGACTGTAGTCCAGCCAAGACAACTAAGTGGAGTTAAAAACCAAGGAATAACAAATTTATCATTATCAAATAAAACAAAGGATATTTCAAATTGAAAATAGCAGGTAAATATCACATGAAAATAATGATCATCTAGACTTGGCAAAGCAACAAGAGAAGAAGAAATAAGCTAATCAAACATTGAACGACAAACACCTCATGAGTAGAATATCAAGTAGATATCCTATGTATCAATGGAATAAACTCAAGGATGAGAAAATAAACATTTTGAAGACTAAGAAAAATATAGAGTGAAGAGTTTGGATACTCATATAGAATAATTTTATACGAGAAGAAGAAAAACAAGCCTTGCAAAAATTTGAAAACATCACCTTGGAATTATCTTGTCTAAGAAGCACATTAGAAAAAATCATAGAAAAGAAAGTAAATCATCCAAAGTGCATACGAGAACACTTTCATAGTGTAATTGAAACTTATAGTGTAATAGAATATAGTGAAGAAAATATAGACATCAAGAGCTTGCACCTATAGGACAAAAATTCTCACTTGTGTGCTTGGACAACAAAATATATTGATGAACCCATCTAGAAAGGAAATCAAGCATTCAAATTCTAGAACTGGCCAAAAATATCTAAGTAGAGAATGATGTCATAATCAAAGCACATGATTAAAATTATTGAAGATTTCATCTGAGAATGAATTTATCAAAAGAATAAGATAACACTTTAATTCCTATTGCTTGTTCACAAACATCAACTATTAACATCTTGGAAAATTTTCATGATAAATATTAGGTGCTAGTAAAGGTTTTGAAAGACACTAAATATTAGCCAATGAATTTTCAAAATAAAATAATGCATGCAAAAGTAGATAGAATTAAATGTCTTGTGTTGGTTCAATTGTTATCAAGATCAAGGAATCAATCAAGAAGTTGAATATTTGACCTCACATCTATAGTGGCAAGAAAAAAAAAGAACAAAGGTAAAAAATTTTCAAATTTTCTTTTGATTAAAAATCAAGTTATAAAATATATATAATTTTAAAGAAAGGAAGAAAATTTTTTCAACTCCATATTTCATACTTAGTGAAACAATTCTCTTGAGATGTAAATCATCCATTGAATTTTTAGTATAGGCTTATATATACTCGTTGAAAAGAGTTTTCTAAGATATATTAAGCAAAATAATAACATTCAAGCTTGTAAAAAATTACTAGCTAGTAAGCATCGAAGTTATTATTACCATATTTTCAAATTTTAAGGGGAAATAATTATGCTGCTTAGAAAACCAAAATTAGGACAAAATTTGAGTTTGAAAAATCATGTCAAGTAGTGGATGGGACCACTACCTATCCTAAATAAGTAAACAAACATAAAATAAAGTTTGACAAGTTATATAGAAAACTAATACTAATCATAATGTTCAAATTAGTAGATGAGGTCCAAGCATATATTAGGGATTTGACAACAACCAAAGATGCATGGAAGAAGCTAAAGATAGTCTTCTAAGCAAAGAACCAAAATCATATTCTATTCCTCTATATTGAACTCTATCATCTAAAAATGAAGAGTGGAGAAAAGCTAGAATAATTCATGAGAAGAATTATAGAGTGCAAAAATTATTGCAAGCATTGGGAACTCAAATATCTAATGAAACATTAGTTCCAATTATATTGAGATCTCTCACAAAAATATAATATATTTGTGACTATATTAAGTATCACTGAGCAAAAACAAAGCTTAAAAAATCTAGTCAACCTACTCTAGAAATTAGAGGCCTCACATACAACAGATGAAGAATAATAGTTACTGCTTACAAGTCAAATAGGGAATAAAATATTCAAAAGAGGCATGAGATCTCCATAGTGCTTCCAACAAAGAAATGATTTTCAAATATATTAAAATAAAAAATAATAATTCTCAAAGTACTTTCCACATACAAAATATCTGTGAACATTATGGTAGAAATGGTCACACTATAATGAAATATTGGAAGAATCCATTCAAAAATAGATTCCCTTCATGAGAGATGAACCAACATCAAGATAAATCATCTATAGAATAATAAAATCAAAGCTGGATAAAGGCGTGATAAAAAAATGGAGCTAAAGAGAATCAAGTTCAAGAAGGAAATTTCAATAAGAAGAATAAGAACATGGGTTTGTTGCACAAGTAGAGCTAATACAACACAATCATGTTTAATATGAATTCAAACAAAATACAGGTCAAGAAACTTAGATGTTTTTAGATCATCCAAATTATTATTAGTAAAATACAACTAGGAATATAAAGAACCAAGCTCCTAAGAGTGAATATGTGCACTTGATATGTGATTCTTCACCATCGATGGAGGTATTTGAATAATAGCAAAGAGAATGAGAAATCAATGCAACAAGCATTGAAGATTCAACCATCAATAGCACACCAAAGAAAGAATGAATACATTACTTGCCATAAACAACATCTTCTCTAGATGAATAATGACAATAAGAAGTAGAGTATGATTGATATGACTACATCAAAATACAATCAAAACATAAAATGGAAACTAGTTTGCATAGAAAAAATGACAACATACAAAAAATATTGGAAACTAGTCAATTCAATGATCAATATAGGATGCATGGTAACATTTCACATTGAAGATCAAAGGAATTAGGAATACAACATGTATCACAAGTAAAGTTGTAATCAAATGAATTAATTCATGATAATAAAAAATACAAGAAGTAATAGACCTCACCATAGTTGAAAGTATTGATCAAGACAAGATTGGGAATAAGTCTACATGGCAAGATAATAATTGATCTCATCAACAATTGATATACTTAATGAATATCTTTCATATTGAATAAAATACATCATTTATGTATTGAATTCAATAAGCATTGAATAAGCATTTTGTAATAACACATGTACTTGGAGTGCATGATCAATAGAACCCAAAACTCCTATGTATCAAAGTAGTAAGTCTACATTTAGAGGTAAACTTCTCTCTCAAAATCTATAAATTCTAGCACCCTAGAAATTGTTCTTTGGTCATAAGCTAAAAATAGATCTATGAATATGATGTAATAAGGGAGGTTATTGTTGGGATCCTGCAATGTCCTACCTTGTTCTATGTTTTCTAAATTTGCAATTTTTTGGGTTTTATATTTTTTCTGGTTTTTTTTTATGTTTTCAGCAATGTAGGATAGTAATATTGAAAATGCAATAACTTATAATATTTTAATCCAAATGATATGATATTATCTAAATAGATAATAATAACATACATCTACAAACCCATTTAAGTAAATAGCAAAATATGAAAGTACCCAAAAGATATAAAATTATGGAAATGGCAAAAAAGTTTATTGAGTAGCAGCTCCAGAATTCAGATAATTCATTACAACTTCAAAAATAATGATTTCTTCTACATGTGAATTATCACCATATATTTTCAAATCCTAGGTGTCTAGAATGATGCAATGAAATCACCCAAGAAGAAATAGGTTTGCTCCACAAATCCCCAGGTGGGTTCCCAACAGGTACGACAGGGTATAAGAAGTGTACGACCCACAACTACAACTCTTAAAATACTAAAAATAAATCTAAAATCAATCTCAAATACCACTTCCAGAAGTCTTCTAGGCTAGCACATAGTTCTAGGGATAAACCCTAGCTTAATCTTCAACACAAAGCTCTAAAAGTGGTCAAAATGGTATGTCCAAGCTGGAGGCTAAACAACTAAATAAATTGCAACAAATATACTCTAATTCAACCTTGCTATTCACCTGAACTCTATTCTAAATCCTCAAACAATAAATCCCAACTGAATTCCCTAAATTAGAAATGCCAAGATCAACCAGAGGTGATCTTTCACACTCGTAGCTGATGTCCTTCTTGGAGGTTTCATTCCCAAAAAAGCAAATGAAGTTTTGTTGCCAGAGCCTCTGTCTCTCAAAGAGAAGAAAATAACCAAATAACCTAAATGAATTGTCAAAAAATAAGGTAAGCGAACATTACAAATATTATTAAGGTGCAAATATTAAATACAATTAACTTAGGCTATGAATAGCCTAAGAGGTAATTTGTCTTTGAAGGTAGCTAACAAATGAGCTAACTAACGCACTAAGAAATTAAAGTGCTAACTTACTAACAACTACCCTATTGTCTAGGTTTAATAAATCAAATCAAATAAAGAATATGTTGAGATGAAGTATTAACCTAGTAACCTAGTTACCTATTAACCTAGTTACCTAGTAACCTCATGGTAAAATTAACAAACTATTTTTACCATGTGGTAAATAACATCTACCTAGGTGAATTGTTAGGAATTACCCAAGTAAGGTAATATTACTCTAACATCCCCCCTTATTACATTATTTGGGTAATGTATATAACTATCCCAATATACTAAAAAATATGTTTAATTTGCTGGTTCTTGCTCTGTCACAGTGCTCTGGATGTTCCTAAGAAAAAAGTAGGTCATTCCTCACTTTGTCTTGACATCAACAAATTTTCTTATTGTAATCTTGTCATCCAAACGAACTACATGGGCAACCAGTCACTGCAACAACTAGGTTTAGTAGAGTAGATCATTTTGTATGAGGTTCATTTGATTACAATATGATTTTGCAAAAAGTTTTGATAAGGTAGCTAAGGTTTCAGTCCCTGCCAAAAATGCAGCCTTATAAGTTTCCCTCCTTTTTGCAAAACATGTTGTAATGAAATTTTTGAAAGAAGTGTGACTAAGATGTCAGTCGTTGCTGAAAATGCACCCTTATAAGTCTTCTTCCCTTTTTATAAAAAAATTATGTGAAGTAAGAAAAGAAATGTTTATCCCCCTTTAATTGTAAAATATGTGCTACTTAAGAATCTTGTTAAGGATTTTACAAAGATTGCCTCCTAGGCAAATTTTACACCAAAAAAATTCCCCCTTTTGTTACAAGTACTTCAAACAAAGAGATTATTCTATTTATAAAGTCTAAAAAGTGGTACAATCACCCCTTTATTGCTAGTACTTCAAATAAAAACTTATGTTATTTATGAAGCCTAAAAAGAGGTTTTAGAAATGGTGCTTGCTTAGGGTGACAAATTTGTTTCCCCTTTACAATAATGTCTTAGCCATGAGTACTTTGTGTGCTCTTTCTGAACCAAAATTAGAATCAGACACTTCACTAGAAACATGGCTTCTATGATGTGCCTTTGCCATTTTAGTTTTGCTTGTTTGGAAACCAACATTGAATGGTGTCATGGTTGTCCTTTTACAATTTGTGCAAAACTTTGCTTCTTAGGAAATTTTATCAAAAAAGTTCACCAAATAATCCTTCCTTATTGCAAGTACTTCAAGCATGGTTTGTGAGACAAAAAAATTCTCCCCAAGATCGAAGAATTCTCCATAAGATCAATCACACATAAAAGAGGTAAACCCACAATACAAATATTGAGTGGTAAAATCTTACTTCAAATTAAGAAGGGAAACATCCACTATGAAGCTCATTATATTACTCAATAACTTAATAGTACAAGAATGCTTCAATGTTATGCAACAATATGCATCAACATAAACTACAACACAAGTCAATATGACAAGATATGATAAGATATGATAAGATGTAGTAGAAAATATCCCTATTTAAAGAGCAGCTTTTCTACTACAACCCTAAATATTATCACAATCTATCAAATATTAGAAAGTGCTTTAGTTACTTTCTAATTTTATCACAATCTAATCTTTGAGATATGTGATAAGTGGCATCTATCAAATATTAGAAAGTGATTAGTTACTTTCTAATATTTGCTAAAAAAAGGAAATAAAATTTTCCCAAGAAATTAAATATTCCTAGCACCCTTAATTTATTTATTAATTAGGTGGGAATATTTTACATAATATAGAATTATATTCTAATTCAAATATTATTCTTTAGACTTTATATTTTAGTCTAATAATAATTTACACAATGTTGCATTACATATTCCAACACTCCCTCTTAATGCAATATTTGGAAAATGAATTATGAGACAAAGAAACATTCTCCCCCTAAAGATACAAATGAGGATGAGAATAAAATGAGTAATATAGGTACAATGATCTTATATGACCAAGAATGGTCTACAATAAGGCACCAATACAGAATGGGCCAAAATGAGACTACAAGCCCCCAACGGAGTAGCTTTAGATACAAGCAGCTTACAAAGCCATCCATCAACCACAAGTGGTTGCAAATGACAAGAATAAAACATCACAAGGGTGTCTTTAGTAAGCCTACAAAATCCCAAACGAAAGTACCTACAAGCTATAAGTAGCTCAACATAAGATCAATTAGATACATCATCATAAATATATTCACCACAACATATATGAATATCCAAAGATGATAACAAAACTAATCTAACAAATAGTGAACTATAAGTCATCACAAAAATATGCCAAGCCATACTTATAGTCACGTGTTATATAGTTGATCAAAAAATATCATGTACAAAGTTGCATAAAGCAAACAAGGAGTACCATGATAATGTAAACTCTAAAGTACCATGTACAAAAGTAGCACAAGGCTAACAAAAAAGTACCATGTACAAGAGTTGCGTAAGATATATGAAAATAATAAAGTGTGCATGCCGGTTGCATAAAGCCAACCATAAAATATCATGTACAAAAGTAGCATAAATGCTAACAAGAAAGTACCATGATAAACCAATTGCATAATGCCAACTACATAAAAAACATGTACAAAGTTGCATAAGGCAACAAGAAAGTACCATGTAAAAGAGTCGCATAAAGCAATTGCATCATATACCATAATTGCACAATTCCATCTACAAAGTACCATATACAAAAGTTGCATAAGGCAAACAAGAAAGTTCCATGTTCAAAAGAGATGCAAAAAGTAATTATACCACCAAATATCAACTCATATATAGCATAAAACACCTCATAAGGATGAAGTTGTCATCACACAAGTGTAACTACACTTCATTCTCCCTTGAGGACAACTTCATCAAACCAAGTGAGTCCCTCAGTATACAAAACTACTCTTTGGGAAGAGGTTTGGTGAAAAAATCAGCAGAATTAGAAGATGATGGGCAATACTCCAACTAAATAGTCTCATCCAATACCTTCTCTCTGATAAAGTGGGCTTGGATTTCAACATGCTTTGTCCTTTTATGCATTATAAGATTTTTAGCCAAGGCAATAGCTGATTGATCATCATGAAAGATAATCATGAACTACTATAACCATATTGCAACAAACAACTATAACCATATTGCAATTGAATAAACCAAGATCAACTTGCAATAGATTAACTTGCAATAAGAAGGTAACTACCATAACAATCATCTTGCAAAAAAATAAACTAACTTGAATTGAACCATAAAACATTTGTTAAATGTTAGATAGTCAATAAATTAGTAAGTTAGTGCTCATTTTAGGTTTTGCTATAGCCTAATGAATTGCCAATTCATCTCACCCAAGGTCAACCAAGCTACCCAAAAGAGTACGGGTATGAGGACCCGAAAAGGACTTGCTACCGATAGAGCGAATTCTTTTGGATTCAATAGGTGTTTAGCAAATATAAACTATGTTGCAAGATTAAGTAAATTTTAATCAAATACTAAAGTTGTGGTTAGGAAGTTGATTCATTTTTAACCTTCTTGATTAATATGCAAATTAGTAAATTGCAAGTTAGTTGGTTAGTATATTTTTAGTAGCAAGTTAGTAGTTAGATTAGTTGAGATGCAAAATGTAAGAAATATGAACAAGAGATAGTGGAGACACAAAGCAAAACATAAATACAATTTCTCTCTCTCTCTCACTCTCACTTTCATTCTTTTTTACTTTCATAATGAGAGATACAAGTTACATTAATTTACAGTATGCTTCAAGCAAATACTAAAGAGAGAGAAGAAATTAATAAAAATAAAGGAAGATAGTGAAAAAATTGATCCAAAATTGCCTTGTATACTCCAAAACATACTTGGATAACTTTGCAAAACAAGCAAACTCACAAACAACCATTGTTAATGTGAGAAAAAAAAATATTGCACTTTAAGGAGAATAATAATAATTTTTAATACAAAAATTGCTTAAAAAAACGCAATTAAATTAATAAAATTTTATTTTATTAATAAAAAAATGGCATGAAAAAGTTTAAATATTTTTATAAAGCAAAACTTTTTCAAAAAAAACAAAATTGTTTTTTTTTTTTTATAAAGCAAAACTATTTTTTTTTTTTTTTTTTTAAAACAAAACTATTTTTTTATAAAGCAAAACTGTTTTTTTTTTTTTAAAACAAAACTGTTTTTTATTTATATATATAGCCGACTATTTTTTTTTTAATAATAAAAAAAAAAATACTATATATGGAAATAGGGGTTTTTGGGTCTTTTGGACGCAACCATGAGGTCCGTTTGGATCCAAAAACCTTTCCAACAAAATCTTAATGCCAAAAAAAAATATAGATTTAAAATGAAAATATTGTTTGCAAAAGATCTAAAAACTAGATCTAAAAACATAATAAATCTATAAACCCTAATGGCAGATTTGCAAAATAAGTTTACATAAAATACCCAAATATCAAATGCATACAAAAGAATAAATATACCTTAATGGGCTTTTTACCTCAAAGGATTGAAGACGCTTGATGGAGAACCCAACCACTCTAATACCAAATGTGAGACAAGAAAAATCTCTCGAAGATCGAAGAATGCTCCACAAGACCAATCATACATAAAAGAGGTAAACCCACAATACAAATATTGAGTGGTAAAACCTTACTTCAAATGAAGAAGGGAAAAATCCACTATGAAGCTCACTATATTACTCAATGATTCAATAGTACAAGAATGCTTCAATGTTATGCAACAATATGCATCAACATAAACTACAACACAAGTCAATATGACAAGATATGATAAGATATAATAAGATGTAGTAGAAAACACCTCTATTTAAAGAGAAACTTTTCTACTATAACCCTAAATCTTATCATAATCTAATCTTATCACAATCTATCAAATATTAGAAAGTGCTTTAGTTACTTTCTAATTTTATCACAATCTAATATTTGAGATATGTGATAAGTGGCATCTATCAAATATTAGAAAGTGATTAGTTACTTTTTAATATTTGCTAGAAAAGGAAAATAATTTTTTTCCAAGAAATTAAATATTCTTAGCACCCTTAATTTATTTATTAATTGGGTGGGAATATTTTACATAAGATAGAATTATATTCTAATTCAAATATTATTCTTTAGACTTTATATTTTAGTCTAAGAATAATTTACACAATGTTGCATTACATATTCCAACATGGTTGCTATTGTGAAGCCTAAAAAAAGGTATAATTTGTGATGACTTATACTTTTTTGATTGCCTTAACAAGTTTTATCTCCCTCTTGTCAAAATCTGTGTTTGAGGGAAGAAAGGAATTATCCCCCCTTAGTGCAAAATATTTTATACTTTCAAGGTTCCTTATTTCACAAAAACTTGTTCTTTCTTTTGATATACCCTAAAAGAGTACCAAAAGATAATTCACTCAAAAAGATACTTAATGGCACCTACCTAAAAACCCTTGAAAAAGGATGATTATTTTGAGGAGTTTAGGCCAAAAAAGAAGAGTGAATTAGGGGTTTTGATTTAGGAGAGAATATAAAAACAAATTGGCTTTAAACCTATGCAATGAGTTACACAAATTTTTGTGAAATTTTGGGGTTTTTAGTGTTCTTGATTTTATGATTTATAATTGCAAAAAATATTGTAATAATAAAACAAGAATGCCCACAAAATTCTTATCACATAGGTGTCAGATGCAACTGAAAATGCACCTAAATTGCCAATAAATGTGTCAAGTAAAATCGAAAATGCACCTTTAATTTTTGCAACAAAAATTTGGACTTGTGTTGTGCAAAAATTTGATATATTTTATCGTTTTTTTTTCAAATTTGCAAAGAATGTGGCATAAAACAATTGCCTTTTATTTTATTTTTGCAAATTTAACAAGTTTGATTTAAGTGCTCCTCACTTTGTGTTACAATTTTGCAAAGAAGTACAATTTCTTGTCTTCCCCTCTTGATTTACAAAATTAACAAATGAGCATTTTGTGTTTTAACCCTTTTATTTTCATAATTACCCCTTGTGTTATAATTTTGCAAAAGAAGAACCAATCTTGATTTTATCCCCCCTCTTGTTTTGCAAAAGAAACAAAGTTGTGAATTTTTTCCTCTAATTTGCAAAAAATATGAATGTGCATGATTTTGTGTTATATCCCAAAAATGTTTAGAAAACAAAATGCACAATTTTACCTTTGATTTTGCAAATAGTTTTGTTTGTTCAAGTGCCCCTTGTGTTACAAATCTGCAAAAAAAATATTTCATGTCTTTCCTTTTCGTTGCAAATTTAACAAGTAGCACTTCTTTCAATTCAAGTTGACATACGACCCACATTTGAAAGGCTTCCATAACTAGTTTACACACAAATTGGTTTTAGTGGACCCAAGGTCTTCAATTTCTTCTCAATTTTAAAAAAAATAGAATGTGCAATTTTATGTCTTTTATCCCCTTTTGGAGAAAACAAATGCACAATTTAAATTTTTGATATTTTGTAAATTTCCTTCTCCTTGATTTAGAATTGGACAAAAAAGAATTCAAGTTTTATTCTTTATTGTTTGCTAAATAAACAAGGGTTTTGAGAAGAGCTTTAGGTTCCCTAATTTTTCAAGAGAAGTGCAAACTCTTTTTTTTTGTCTTATATCCCTCCTTAAGAGAAAACAAATGCACTATTGCCTTTTGAAAATGCAAAATTTATGTCACCTTGTGTTCCAATTTTTCATGAAAGAATCAAATTGTTGGATTTGTACCCCTTTGGTTGTGCAAAATTAACAAGGTTTGAAGAGTTAAGGTTCCCTAATTTTGTAAGAAATATGTGCTTTTTATTTGTATTATATCCCCATTTGGAAAAAACAAAAACACTCAATTGATTGGTGTCGCAAAAAAATATAGTCCTTACTTTTCTTTAATTTTAATTTTTAAAGTTGCAAAATTTAAATAAAAATTTTATCATAAATTTTTAATTTTAATACTAAAAATAAAATTATGTTTTTGTTAAAAATAAAATTATAAAAATTGGATTTTTATAAACATAAATTATATTTATATTATTAAAAAATATATATATATATAATTGTAATTTAAATAAAACAAATAAAAAGTTAAAAAATAAAAAAATCTTACCTTAGGGGGGGATAAATTTTGGCAGAATATAAAAAATTGTGTTTATTCCACCCTTGCTAGGAGTCGAACCCTAGACTCCGTGGGTGTAAGCCCACCAATTGGCTCTTTTGCTAGTCAGTCTAACCTGCCTGATGGGTATTGAAGGCTACGGTATTTGATTTGAAGGTTGTGCCTTCGTTAAGTGGGAAATTTTTATGATGTGGGACTTTTAGTCCCACATCGATAAGACGGGTGGCTTTTTGGTGTTTAAAATTACCAATGCCCCTTATCTACTTGATTGCTTGCAGGTAATCTGTCACCTGCACCTCCCTTTTATCGCTCAATGAACAGATATACATCCTACCAAGTGTCTGTATGACAAACATACCACGTCCGTGCCACATCGGCAACTAGGGAACTAACCATTGCATGCCACATCAATAGGGATGCTCAGATCACCACATGTCTACCTCTATTGTCATGTCAACTCAGTAGTCTACCAGTCCACCTTAGTAATTCTACCTCGATAGCCCTATCAATTTACATGCCACATAAATGTGATTAGTTTGCCACCTTAGCATCTTGATCCATGAGTCATGCCTCATTGTTTGTGCTTGCCTTAAATTTTTTGCAGTTGGATCGAGTTTCCATGATTGCATCAGATCCCTCCTTGAGGGTCGCATCGATGACATCAACGACCATGATTTTTGTGCCAGGCTATATCGAGTTTCTTTGACTAGCATCAGATTCCTCCTCGAAGGTCACACTGGTGATATCAGTAGTTGTGATTTCTACATCAGTTTGGATCAAGTTTTAGCTATGCTGGTAGGTGGACCAGGTCAGGGTGTTGGTGAGAGGGCACTTTTTCCCTCATGACCGTGCTTAGATTTTGGCCATGTTAATGGTCAGTCAATCTCTGGTGTCAATCTCACGAGAGGGTGCTCCTACCCTCCTCAATGGGTTGATCACCATTTGAGGGTCTGCCTACCCTCACAGTGCGATCGGTTGCCATTTGAGGGTCTACCTGCCTCCTCGTCTTCCTAGGTAATTCAAATCATTATTATAGAATTGAAAAATTTCAAGAAATAAATTAATTTCGAAATGAATATTAACAAAACAAAAAATAATAATTTGCCTTGCTCGGCCTTGTCCACCTATGGTGGAATCGAGCCTTGCTCAGCTTTTTCCAGCTATGGTGGAATTGAGCCTTGCTTGGATTTGTCCACCTATGGTGGAACTGAGTCTCACAGAGCTAAGAGCCAATTACAGAGCACCTCCCACGTGCTCTCATACCAATGTCAAAAAATAAGGTAAGCGAACAATACAAATATTATTAAGGTGCAAAACTTAAATACAATTAACTTAGGCTATGAATAGCCTAAGAGGTAATATGGCCTTGAAGGTAGCTAAAAAATGAGCTAACTAACGTGCTAAGAAATTAAAGCGCTAACTTACTAAAAACTACCCTAATGTCTAGGTTTAATAAATCAAATAAAATAAAGAATATGTTGAGATGAAGTATTAACCTAGTAACCTAGTTACCTAGTAACCTCATGGTAAAAGTAACAAACTATTTTTACCATGTGGTAAATAACATCTACCTAGGTGAATTGTTAGGAATTACCCAAGTAAGGTAATATTACTCTAACATGAATAAAAAAAAGAGCAAACAACTAAATACATAAAACATTTCTTGAGAAATCTTCTCTTGTGCATCCAATATGAGATAAAAGTTATAAAGTCACTTTATAATTAAAAGCTCCTTTTTACTCCAAAAGATCCCCTTTAATTAAAAATATTGATTTTTTGTGTGCAAAGCTCCAAAATTATGCATCTATGATTTAAAACTTTTTATTTTCTTTTCAATGAGCTATAACACTTAGGTTCCCATTAAATTATTTAATTAAAATAACAATCTTAGAGGAGATTAATTAAATATAGCTTGATTTAACACCCAAATTATGGAAATGATCTAAAAGCATCAAAATCAAAATTTGATTGCATTGGAGTGATGCCAATGATGAGTAATGATGATTGGACCTGATTGGGTGTCTTACTATAAATAAACACTCTCTCCAAGAATATTGGAGAACACACCAAATGCTGGATACAACCTTGAAAAGTGTCATTAGGGTCCTCTAGGCCACCCAAGCTCACTGCCAACATCAAAAATCCCCTTTGACACATCTGATGGTCTTCGATAGAGACTGGACCAACTACAATACTAAAATAACTAAAAATGAGGATATTACAATCCTCCCTTCCCAAAGATTGCTTGTCCTCAAGGAATGTCAGCTCAACATCAAATTTTCCAAACTGATCCAAACTGAAACCATATGTGATCCCAAGATCCCATGACAACCTCAAAAAAATTCCACCACATTGATGATACGCCACTTTGATTACAACAAAGAAAACATTGTGCCAAAACTACACAAGTCTCAACTACAACACCATAATTTGATCATCCCTAGTCTAAAATGACAATTAGAGCTGAAATGAAATATCTCTCACTAATACATGATAGAGAAAACTACATCAAAAGCAATAGTATTGTCAACTCTGGAAATACATTTATAGTCAAGAGTTAACAATCTCTCATCTGCACTCCTCTTGATGTAAATTATCCAATCTCAAGCACAATAGTCATCTGCAATCATCAAGGTATCCTCTGACAAAAAAACTACTAACATCATGAGAAGACTGCAATGGTCACCAAACAACCATGTTGGGCATATAAATAACTACATGATTCCTAAAGAATCACCCACAACCTATTGCCCACCATCCAAGTATGGATCAAGAACTATCTGCTAAGAGATATATTTTGCTAAACTCATCACTTGAAAGTGAGGGAATCAACTAAAAAATTGGTAAACTCTAGTAGACCAACCATCCAACATGATCTCAAACCCCTAAAAAAGTAAATTGCTCAGCAAATAAGCATTGTACTCAACATAACTCACCATGATGACTCCATAATAATGTTAGTTGGCCTCTAAAAAGTGGTTTATATAGAAGAGGCTAGCAATGTCAACTCTGAGAATAATCATCCTGGGAATGCTTCCGCTGCCCAAAACTGGAAACACCCTTCTAGCACTTAAAATCCAAGTGTCCAAAAAGTCATCCCAAGGATTCAAAAATTCCCACTCAGTAGTAGTAATGAAAGCATTATTAGGAAATATATCATTCACCAGCATGAAGTGTATGTATCAACACTCTCGAGATGCCCAAAAATGAAGATACATACCATTGTCCAAGACTGAATTTATTATCTTAAGGTCTAATTAATGATAAATCAGCATTCTACACAAATCATTTCTATTGTAATTTAGAATAATATCATCCGTAATGCAAAATTTGATCTCATTACCAACTGAGGTGACCTCTTAACAAGTCACCAACTCAACAAATCTCCAATTCATATTCGGAATCTCTCTCCAATCCACTTGTATAATACATATGGATTCATAACATGCTCAAAGAGTGAATAATAACAAATAAGAGAGCAACATTACAAGTTGTATCATTCATAAGCAAGGGGTGACTGTTACAACATACTCTAGAAACCCAAATTCTCATCCAAAATTGAGTTGAGTTAGCTGCAACAATCATATAATAACAAAATCCAACCTTACTATGTAGCTTACTATTCCCAAAAAGAGCAGTTCTATTTTTTTTCAAAACTAAAAATATCATCATATGGTTTGATTTTTTGAAAATCATCTTACCACATATATCACCACTACTACAAATCTGAAATATGTCCATCGAAATGGTAACACTGACCACATTAACTGAAATGATCTCCCCAAAAGTTACTAACTCATCAAGCATCCAATCCTTGTTCAAAATATGTTCCTCCACCTCTACAACTCCCATAGAGCCATAGAACTCCTCTCCCTGAGGTGTATCACCAAGCTCATGATAGTGTGAACAACATGGTTCTAAGAATGAATCCTTATGGATATCCTTAATACCCTCTACCATTTGTTTGATCTCTATGAGTCTTGCATCTTCTACTTGTTCCATATCTAAGGCTACAACTGAAAATTAATTTTTAGTTTGATACAAAGAGTAATGAGCTAATCTAAGATCCAGGAAAATCTTATCCACCTCATTCTCTTTCTCATGAAATGCACCCAAGGCTTCATCTGTAAACCTGATAGTTGTATCCCTAACATGAATAACTACAAGTATGCTAATTTTATATCCTCCATTATACTCTTAATTGTTTGAAAATAAATGAGGGAAAAAACTTGTCCATTTTAATTTTCTTTTGTCTTTTGGATGTAACTCTCTACAAGAATCTCAGTGCCATCCCATTTAGATAAAATTTGCACTTCATTTTTAGTTGACACCAACAACTTGTTCTCCCAGTTTTCATCAAGATTGTCAAGATCATACAATATAAATGGACTGCTAATATGATTTAAATCAAAATCAAAATTGAATTCATACCTTTCATCAGTGTCTATAAGGCTACTCCGAGCTCCAAGTGTCTCTTTTTGATATAAGAAACATCTCCATCCCTTGAATTCCAATTAGAATCAACATCATGCATAATTTTTTTTATTTGTCTAACAATTCATTCCCTTTTAAATTCTACTCCAACTTAGAATTTTATACTGCTCCTGGGTCCCATATCCTGATATTATCACCAATGGTGCCTCTGAAACTACTTAGTGTTCCCATAAAAGCCACTCCTATATTTGAAACATTATTTTCATGTTCCAAGTTGTCATAGGAACAGTCAATGCGATCAACCTTGTCCTTGATTTTTTGTAAGTGTTGTTTTGCTTGAGAAGTTATCATATTAGCTTCCTTGGCTCTCCTTAGCCACTCATCACACATTTTTTGGTTCCTCGTTACATCTTCTATGCTTGTTTGAACAATGATTAATTTTTTTCCTTCTTCATATTCATATGATGTTTCAATAGTTGTTGATTTGGAAAATTCTAAATTAACATACCTCTTAATCATTGTACTATCAAGAAGACTTATATTATTCTATTTGCTTGTAGAAGCACATGAGGATACAACCTCATTAGTTTTTTATTTAACATCCTCTAAATCATCATATCCCATGAATTCAATAATCTAATGATGACCAACATACACTTCTCCACAAGTAGACACACCATCATGCACCAATGAACCATTGCTAAAAAAAGTGCAAGGCTCATCATACCTTATGTTCAAGGTCTCACAGACCTCACTGGATTGCTTTGGAATTAATTCCACAACTGATGTCCTATCATTCTCATCATTATTAAAGTCATCATGGATCTTTGCCAAGCTTATCGCATGAGGATAAGCATTTGTTTCTAGCTCTAAGGTATCAACCTCCTTGTTGTCCATAACTTTACTTGGATGCAATAAGTCATTCTCTTTATTAATTTTAGAAGCCAATTTTCCAATCTTTATGATATGTGAAACACCTATTCTCATGTATCATTTGGTTCTTGCTCATCCGTGGTAGTCCTGCAACCTGTAAACCACTAGAAACCATTTCCTTTTTCGAAACTATCTTTTAATGTTTTCTAGAACAAGTTCTTCTATCATCTTGACATTATTGGACCCAACAACATTTCTTTGGATCTAAATTTAGGTGGGAGACATTGATTCATCTTTTCTCTCCTTCCTATGTAACTTTTTTTGATGATGTTTACCTCTCCTATTAGGTTGTTGCCTCATCCTCATGTCCACCCAATCATGAGGAGATATTATTTCTTTAAATTTTGCACTAGCATTGATCCATTATTGAACAAATTGATCTTGTAACTTTGATATGGTGGGCTCAATATTATTCTTAGAGGAAATTGTAGGTGCTAAATTAGGTGACATAGCAACTGTCAACTACTTGAGATTTTGCTGCAACTCTCTCTGACCCTGCCAAAACTCATGTTGAAACCTATCCCAATCACTGATTGGCTCCATCTTCACACTGAACTAACCAAATCTTAGCTATAACTATTATGATAAAATAAAATAGATAAATAACCCATACATATTTGCAAAACCTTTGGATCTGATACCACTGTAATGTCCCACCTTATTCTATTTTTTTTGAATTTACAATTTTTTGGGTTTTATTTTTTTTTGTTTTTTGTGTTTTCAGCAATGCAAGACAACAACATTTAAAATGCAATAAATTCTAATCTACTCATAGAAATGATATAATATTCTGGAAATATATAATAATAACATACATCTACAAACCCATTTAAGAAAATAATAAAATATGAAAGTAATCGAAAGATATAAAATTCTAGAAATGGCAGAAAAGTTTATTGAGCATCAGCTCCAAATTTTAGATAATTCATTACAACTTCAAAAATAATTATTTCTCCCACATGTGAATGATCACCATATATTTTCAAACCCTAGGTGTCTAGAATGATGTAATGAAATTAGCCAAGAAGGAAGAGGTTTGCTCCACAAATCCCCACGTAGGTTCCCAACAGGTATGATAGGGTACAAAAAGTGTACAACCTACAACTATAACTCTCAAAATGCCAAAAAAAAACTGAAATCAATCTCAAATATTTTTGCAAGAAGTCTTCTAGGCTGGTGCATAGTTCTAGGGATAAACCCTCGCTCAAAATTCAACACAAAGCTCTGAAAAGTTGTCAAAATGGTATGACTAAGCTAGAGGTTGAACAACAAAATAAATGACAATAAAATTACTCTAATTCAACCTTGCTATTCACTTGAACTCCACTCTGAATCCTCAAATAATGAAGCCCAACTACATTCCCTGAAGTAGAAATGCCAAGATCAACCAGAGGTGATCTTACACACCCGTAGCCGATGTCCTTCCTAGAGGTTTTCATCCCAAAAAAGTAAATTAAGTTTTGTTGCCAGAGCCTCTATCTCTCAAAGAGAAGAAAATAACCAAATAACCATGTCCTACCCTATTCTGTGTTTTCTAAATTTGCAAAGTTTTGGGTCTTATTTTTCTGGTTTTTTTTTGTGTTTTCAGCAATGCAGGACAACAATATTGAAAACACAATAAATTCTAATATACTCATCCAAATTATATGAAATTTTGAAAATACATAATCATAACATACATATACAAACCCATTTAAGAAAATAGTAAAATATGAAAGAACCTGAGAGATATAAAATTATGGAAATGGTAAAAAAAATTATTGAGCAGCAGCTCCAGAATTTAGATAATTCATTACAACTTTAAAAATAATGATTTCTCCCACATGTGAATGATCACCATATATTTACAAACCTTAGGTTTCTATAATTATGCAATGAAATCACCTAAGAAGGAAGAGGTTTACTCCATAAATCCCCACATGGGTTCCCAATAGGTACGGTAGGTTACAAGAAGTGTACGACCTGTAACTATAGCTCTCAAAATGCCAAAAAAAATATGAAATCAATATCAAATATTGCTGCCAAAAGTCTTCTATGTTGGTGCACATTTATAGGGATTAACTCTAGCTCAATATTCAACACACAGCTTTGAAAAATGGTCAAAATGGTATAGCCAAGCTAGAAGATGAACAACAAAATAAATGGTAGCAAATATATTCTAATTCAACCTTGCTATTAACATGAACTACACTCTGAATCCTCAAACAATTAAGCCCAACTATATTCCCTAAAGTATAAATGCCAAGATCAACTAGAGCTGATATTTCACACCCATAGCTGATGTCCTTCCTGGAGGTTTTGGTCCCCAAAATCAAATGAAGTTTTGTTGCCAAAGCCTTTGTCTCTCAAAGAGAAGAAAATAACCAAATAACCTAAATGAATGAAAAAGAGAGCAAGCAACTGAATAAATAGAACCTTTCTTAAGAAATATTCTCTTGTGTGTCCAATGTGGGATAAAATTTATAAAGTCACTTTATAATTAAAAGCTCATTTTTTACTCCAAAAGACCCTATTTAATTAAAAATATTGAATTTTGATGTGCAAAGCTCCAAAATTATGCATCTATGATTTAAAACTTTTGATTCTCTTTCTAAAGAGCTATAACACTTACGTTCCCATTAAATTATTTAATTAAAATAGTAATATTAGAGGAGATTAATTCAATATAGCTCGATTTAACACCCAAATTACGAAAATAGTCAAAAAGCATCAAAATCAAAAATCCGACTACATTGGAGTGATACCGATGATGAGTAATGATGATCGAACCTGATTGGGTGTCTTATTATAAATAGATACTCTCTCCAAGAAAATTGGAGAACATACCAGAAGTTGGATAAAACCTCAAAAAGTATCATTAGGGTCCTCTAGGCCACTCAAGCTCACTGCCAGCATCAAAAATTCCCTTTGATATGTCTGACGATCTTCGAGAGATTAGGCCAACTACAATACTAAAGTGACCAAAAATGGGGACATTACAGATCCAAATTGACATCGAGAAAAACTCAAAATTGTGACTGTCTATCTTCCAGTATTCTTATTAGGCATGCATATGCTAATCATAGTTCAAACCTCAAAATTGGATGGATTAAATATTGCTTTATTCCAACCTCCAAAGTAGGTTGATTCCTTGTAAACTGATAAGGTGTTGACTCATATACGCTCAGTTAAAAGTTTAAGATATAGGGATAGAAAGAGTTTTAGGTTAAGGAACTATAATCAAAACAGTGGTTGAATAGAACTAACAGCATAGGAATCCATAGGGAAAACCTTTCTAACAAATAATTTTTAGTGTCACACTTGAGATTAACAATATTCAAGAAATAAATAATCTTCATCAAGATACACGGAACAGAAATATACTCCAAGAGGCTATTGCAACATCTATAATACTAATAATCCAATTTAGTAGAATAAAATCAGTATCAATATTTAACAAAAAAGAACTTCTTGCAAGCATAGATTCAATTATGAAAATATTTCAATTGCTCTAAGCTAGTAATCCAATATCAACAAAATAGACTAACCATAACAAAATTAGTAGAAAAGCAATTCACAGTTTGAATCTCTCAATAAAATTATTGAAGACACTAGTTTTGAGGCAAACATCCAAGTAATATTCTTTCTATTGTCTTACAAAAAAATATTAAACAGCAAGGCAAGAAAATACTCTAGAACCAACCCTAAAAATTGAGGGTTCAACCTCTATTAATAGTTTTTATATTGAAGGAAGAAAATGGAACCTTACAAGCAGAAAGAAATGTCAGATCGGTAGAATGCTAAGGTGGCATTGATTCATTCATATTTGAGACCTAAATAATTCATGTGATATCGCACACCTTCACAACTCTGTAACTAGCTAATATTTTATGGCGGTTCAGCCCTAGGTTGTCGAAACTATGGTCTAAGTTGTTTAACATTCTTGCAAACTTTATCTAGCTGTAGATCTATAATTAACTATATTCTTGATCCTTGGCCTTATGGACACTTCACCTTCTAGCTTCCTTCAATCAGCTGGTTCATGTTTGTAAAGACTCTACTTTCGTATACCTGGGATATCATCAACATAAACCAACCATTGATTTACTTATGAATCACCAAGATTAAAACCTTAATAATTCTTGGATACGCATGATGTAGAAAATATTGTAGCCCGTTCTTCAAAAAAGGTTATTGCTTAAGTTTACCATTTTGACCACGATGTGAAGCACATTGGAAAATACACTTCAATCTACGTGGGATGGAACATGTCGCCAGGTCATTTCCCTTGCTTTCAAATTTTTTAAGTCCTTTTTGTGTCCATGGCGTAGAACACCTTGCGCTAGTCCACTCGAAATGCAGTGTAAAAAATGCACTTTAAGAAACTTTGTGCTAGCCTGCTGCATTGTAACTTCATTTTATGCATGTTGACTACTTTGATCGCAACATGGAACATGTGCTCTTATACACTCTAAAATACACTTGAACCTCAGTGGGATAGAACAATGCTTAAAGTTAGTCTTTTTCTCGAACGAGCTAGAACAAAATACACTGTGCCACTATTCAAAAAGTAATGACATCATCTCTAACCAAGGTTGATAGCATGGTAAAACCTCATGTGTTGCACTACTGATAAATGCACTAAGTCTTACGTGTGATGGGACATCTCCTCTTTGTCTTAGAAAATATGTTGTATCCCACTCTTCGAAAGTAAGCCAAAACATAACTTTGACCACTATGACCGTGGTGTAGGATATCTCTCTACGCCACTGCAAAATACACTTAAGCACATGCAGACTAGGACATATCTCTACCTTAGAAAATATTGTCAAAATTTTTCTAAGGATGTGGTCATTTTGGGCCTAAATTTTGGTGCCTCCTCGGTGGATTTACTTGTAAAGCCTATGAACTCAGAGTCTTATCCATTGGGTATCAAGAGTCAAAAAAAATGTAATTCCAAGCATTAATATTAGCATTTGATTGATAGATGATTAAATATTACATTTTGTAATAGTTCATTGAAGTTTAGTGATATGGAACGACTTCAACCATATTGATAACCACCTAATGCCCTAACCACCCTAGTCATGAAATATATGCACTAGGAAATAATATAATAATGTAATAACCTAGTTAAAAATAGGCTAACATCCCCCCTTATTACATTATTTGGATATACAAAGAGCATTAAAAAATAATTCAAATTTGACACATGCAAGTGCCTTAGTAAAAATGTTTGAAACCTGCTCATCAGTGGGAATGTACTGGAGTTGTATGTGGTGCTTTGGAACTTCATATCGAATAAAATTATATTGAGTGTCAATGTGTTTGATACACTCATGAAATACTGGATTCTTGAAAATATTCAAAACACCTTGATTGTCGCAAAACAAGTGAAGTGGAAGAGTCTTTGGAAGACCCATGTTTGTAAGAATTCAACTTAGCCAAATCACCTCACAAACTACTCCACGTGTTGCATGGTATTATACCTCTATAGAAGATAAAACAACCACCCGCTACTTCTTACTATACCAAGAGACATGTCCAGATCCAAGATGGAAAAATTTTCCAAAAGTTGATTTTCGATCATCAATGGATCCAACATAGTCTGAGTTTGTGTATCCCTATAAGAAGAAATTGTCATTTTTCTTGTACTCCAAACCATAGTCTATACTGCCATAGACATAATGTAGAACCTATTTTGCTACTTTCCAATGACTCACCTTAGGTTCCTACATGAACCTTGAAAGATAACCCATAGTAAAACTAAGATCTGGCTTGGTGTTTGTCAGATATATGAGACTCCCAGTCAACTGGTAATAGATAGTACCATCTACCTATGGATATTTATCATACCATGATAACTTAAGCCCTGGCTCCATTGGAGTCACTTTAGTCTTGCAATCAGTCATGCGATATTTTTAAACCAATGTTTTGGTATACTTATTTTGTGTTACTCTGATATGATTCTTTTTTTGAGCCACTTCTAAACCAAGACAATAGTGAAGAAGTTCTAGATATGTCATTTCAAAATATTGTTTCAAGTCATCTTTCACTTCATCAATCATGTTCTCTAAACTTCCAGTGATGATCAGATCATCCACATAGAGTACCAAAATCACTATGTCAAAACCATTGTTCTTGATATAGATATTAGCATCTGAAGGACTTATTTTGAATCCATGCTACAATAGGTGACTCTATTTTAATGTACCAAGCTCGTGGAGCTTGTTTTACCATACAAGGATTTGACAACTTGTAAAATTTTTGTTCTTGCCCTTCAACCATAAATCATTTTTATTGGATCATGTACACTTATTCTTGCATGTCACCATTCAAGAAGGCACTTTTGACATCCATCTAATGTAATTTCTACCTGAAATAATCTACCATAGCATAAAGTACATGAATGGTAGTTATTTTTGTCATGGGTTAAAAAGTCTTTTCATAATAAATACCTTATTTTTTAGCATAGCCCTTTGCAACAAGATGGACCTTATTCTTATCAATAGTTCCATATGCATTATACTTCACTTTGAACACCCATCTGCATCCAATGGGCTTATTTCCTAGAGTTAGATTAACTAGCTTCCATGTGTTATTTTCATGATAGATGTATGTTTAGCATCTATAGAAGCCTTCCACTGAGGCTCACTAAGGGCATCTTGAACTGTTGTGGATTCATTCTCATACAATGTAGATAAATAAACCCTTTCATCATCCATATCTGCTTCTTTTTCTTCCTCTGCATCTACAGATAGTTCATCAAACTATTGGTAAAGCTCATCAACATTTTAAGTTGATGTATCTACTCTCATTTGCTAAGTCATACTGTGAGTACAAGGGTGATATAGAGTTAGATCTAGAAGTGAATTCAACTTTGAATCTCTCAATGTGCTAGTATATATTTTTGGAACCTTGTTCTATGGGGATGGATTCTTTTTCTTAGGCTCATCTTCATCCAGGTATACAGTTGTAGATGTGCATCAAATACCATGTCTCTATTGGTGTGTATTTTATTGGTCTTGAGATCCATCAACCGATATCCTTTTGAATGCTTATCATAACCAAGAAAAATACATTGTAAGGTTTTTTCATCTAACTTCTTCCTCTTTTGTTTTGAAATGTTCATGAATGCCTTACATCCAAAAACCCTTATATGAGAAATGGAGGGTTTCCTACCTCTCCATGCTTCTTGTGGAAACATGCCCTATAGATATATTGTAGGTGCTTTATTCAGGAGGTACATTGTTGTAATCACTACTTCTGCCAAATACTACTACTCAAGATGTGCCCCCTTAAGCATATAGTGAACCATTTCCATGATGGAACGATTCCTCCTCTCAACAAATTCATTTTTCTATGGAGTATAGGTTGTTGTCAGCTATCTCTTAATCCCATGTGCATTCAAAAATGATGAAAATTATTTGGAGGTATATTCCCCCCTTAGATCTAAGTGGATGGTCTTGACGGAACATCTGGACTCTTTCTCAACACTCTATTGTAAAAAGAAAACCCACATATTTCATGAGTAATCATCAACAAACAATTAAAAATACCTCTTGCCACCATAACTATTTGGCATAGGACCACATAGATCAGTGTGTACCAACTCCAAAATTTTCTTAGCTCATAAAGAGATTACCTCAAATAGTACTTGGTTTTGCTTCCCTACTAATAAATTCAAGCAAACTAGCAATGTGGATGAAAGGTTGGGAAGGCCTTTCACCATCTCATATTTGCTCAACTCGAGCAAATATCCTAAACTCAGATGCCCATATCTCTTGTGCCAAAGAGAAGTGACCTCCTTTGTGTTTGCCACCATGGAAACATGAGGCATAGAAATGGCATCTAAGATAAACAAGCCATGCTTGTATGAACCTGTTGCTACATGCTTTCCCTTTTTGGTGATGAAGCATCTCTTTCTGCCATCCTCAACACTGAAAACAACATCCATGTTTCTATCCAAGATATGAGAGATAGACAACAAATTTTTTGTCAATCCACGAACATAGAGAACCTTCGCAATTTGACATTTACCATCTGGAAGAGTGATTCAAATATCTTCTTCATCCTAGACTTGGTAGGTCTTATCATTAGCGATTATCATTGGATTGCCTTCCTTTACCTCAAATATCTCAAACCATGATCTATCACCAGTCATGTGTTTGTTGGCACCAAAATCAATATACCACACATGATCCTTCTATTGAGAAGATGTGTGGATCATGAGCACCTTGTGTGCTCTCTCAGATTATTAGTTTAATTCCTCATAAGAAACATGTCCCTTGGGTTGCTTATTCTTCTTCTATGGTTTGTATTTCCCTTTTCCCTTTTTTCTTGTGCTCTTGGTCATTGGGTTGTTTATTCCTAAACCAACACCTGTTGGTGTCATAATTATTCATATCATAAACTTTATAATATTTTTGTTCTTTCTATTGATGTTGTTTACCTTTTTCTTTGGATGAGGATCCTCCCTTCTGAAAGTTACCTTGCTTATTTCCCCCTTATTTTGAATAAAGTGCACTTTATTGCACTTCATATCTCTAAAGTTGATTTGCCTCCTCAATTTGAAGAAAATTTACCAACTCAACAAAAGTAACTTGTCTATCAGACACTTGTAGAGATGTGATCAACACCTCATAGGATTATAGAAAAGATATCAAAATGATAGAATTCAAGAGAGTATCTGCCACTATCTCTCCCATAGCATTCAATTTGGCTTTCAATTCTACCACTTTGCATAGGAAAAGTTCAACTGTCTCACTAGATTTCATACTCAGTGTATGTAGTTGAGATTGAAGGTTAAGAATAGTGGATTGATTCTTCCCTTCATAAATGGTAATCAAGGCATCCCATGCTTCTTTACCAGTTTTTGCATCACAAATATGAGATTGTACCTCATTTGTAATAGAAAGAAAAATAAACATGAGATACCTTCTATTCTTCTTATCAAATGCCTCTTGATCTGTCTCTGGTGTTGTAGGACATTTTTTAGTGCCATTCACTACATCCCACAAATATTCAACCTGAAGGATAACTCTCATATTTTTCTTCCATGGTGTAAAATTAGAACCTTTGAGCAACTGTGAATCTGACAGATATTTGTGAATAGTGGCCATTGTGAAGGTTCCTTATAACACCAAACGGTTCCCCTTTCTATATAGTTATAAAGAGTACATGAAAATAAATTCAATAAAATTGATGGCACCTACCTCAAAACCCTTTCAAAAAAGGATGATGAGTTGGAGGAGTTTAAGCCAAACAATCAAAAATAATTAGGGTATAAAATGGAGTGAATATCAAAATTGGATTTCATTATTTCTCCCCAATGATTTATA
Source organism: Wollemia nobilis (assembly GCA_028583015.1). Lineage (NCBI taxonomy): Eukaryota > Viridiplantae > Streptophyta > Pinopsida > Araucariales > Araucariaceae > Wollemia > Wollemia nobilis. The sequence continues at coordinate 305,961 of JAQPPZ010017097.1, read as the reverse complement.
GAGAACAAGAGTTATTTCTTTAGCAATTTGTAGAAAAAAATTATTGATATTGTGCTTTAAAGCCAGTGGGATTTGAACTCCCAACCACCTATGGGTAAGGTCATTCGACTAGCTAGGCAGTCTAGCGAGGCAAATGAGTATGGAAGGTGAGCACCTTCTATATAACTACTTTGTGTGAGTGAAGCCAAAAACAATTGAGGGACCATGAGGTTTGAACCCTTGACCTCTAGCCTCCTCATGCCTTAGTTTCTACCACACCCATCGATCAAGCTGCTGCACTAGATGAGAACAAAGGTGAACCGCATTTGTATTGTAGTGGATGTAGCCATGTGGAAAGAAAAAAAATAGGGATGTTTATCCCACATGTAGTGTGTTACTACAATATCCACTAAATAAAAACAAAGCATGATGCTTTATTGTTTGATTACCTTTGATCAATCACCACAAAGTACCAAGCTTTTGTTGTGTGTGTCAACCAACAAGAAGATGCCACATCAACCACCTCCAACTACCATGTCATGCCATGTTAGCCACCTACTATTACGTCATGCCATGTCAGCCATCTACTGCCATGTCAACTGCCATACTAGACACTACCATGTTAGCATAACCAACCACTACCTACCACCTATCCATCTACTTTAGGGTTCGTGCTTAGTCACCAAGTCAACCTGTTGTTTATCCTCGATCTACGTATAGCTAAAATATCTTGGGAAATGTGGTATGAAACACGTCCTTCTCCCTACCTCGGTCTGCATAAATATATCTAGTTTTTGTGCTTGGATATTCCTTTGGAAGTGTGTTTCAAACAACTAAAACTATGTCCTTCTTCTCATAAGCTCTGATACCAAATTGTAATTCCAAGCATTAACATCAGCATTTGATTGATAGATGATTAAATATTACATTTTGTAATAGTTCATTGAAGTTCGGTGAGATGGAATGAATTCAACCATATTGATAACCACCTAATGCCCTAACCACCCTAGTCATGAAATATATGTGCTAGAAAATAATATAATAATGTAATAACCTAGTTAAAAATAGGCTAACAAAAAAGATAAAATCCATGAGTTATGCTTCATAGAATAACTTCTATATGACCATCACCCTCTAGAACATTTGTGAAGGCATTTAGAGGATAACGGTTCATATGGAAATCATGTTGGAAAAAATGTTACTTGCAACTCCTTCTGATGAGAAATTACTTCATGTATAGCAATACGGAACTACGTTCTCCCTTATAACTGCAACCAACATGATAAAAATATATTTCATGGGATTCTCATTTCCTATTCTTATGTGACATGATTTTACTATTGTTTTATGATAGTATTAGAATCAAAACAATATACAATACTTTCCACATTAATACAAAATAAATTATTACTACAAGGTCTTTTCACTCTTGCTCATTCTTTAAATAAATCTTGACCATTGAGTTGTTCTTTCTGTGTCTCTTTAGAGTCTTTAGTGACATTTTATGCTTGTAACTCCTCCAATTGAGTTCCCTTTTCATCGTTGCCTTCTTGTTCTTTATGAACTTCTTCTTCTTGGGAAGCTTCTTGCTTATATTTGGGCTCTGTGTCATTCCCAAACAATTGGATCATCAATTTTAAAGTCTATAAAGCTTGACTCCAAATGGCCTCAGAAGGATTGGAAATTTCCTTGAGCTATTTATGGATATATTCCAACTCATAGGTCTCCTCATAAGTTGCACAACTACCTTTATTCACCAGGTATTCCATCATATCCTTAAGCCTCATTAAGTCTTTAATTATTTGGGAGACCTGCTCTTGATAATTTAAATCTTCCCATACATCTATCTCAAATTCATCCTATATGATCGAGGCTATGTTCTTCTTGATCTTATTTTCTGATAATAAAGTATTGTTTTTTACCTAGAGTCCTCCAAAACCATACTGAGTCATTTATTGGTTGATATCTACTATATCTTGAATTATACCTTCAATATTATCTTATAACAACCAACCTTTTTGGATCAATCTATTCTTCTTAACTACAACTCTGGAAGCTGTTCTAGAAATGCTCCATGCCTTATTGGGGATAGGCTTAGTAGTTTCACTGAACCTACACTCATATAGATTGTACATTTTTTTAGCCATTATCACCATAGGCTATAACTCTTGAGTGAATTTATCCAAAACTTCTTTGGTATTTTGGAGCAAATGGCTAGCATCATCCATATAATCAATGATGGATTGTATTTTAGAGCATTTCTCAAGGAATTCATCCCATAGCTCTTTTCTAACCTTCTTTACTCCTTTTGAAAAGCTTGCGGCCTTAGCTTTCTCAATCTAAAGCTGGTACTTCAAATATTGTATTTCTTTAGCTTGATCTTTATTCTTCCTCTTATGCTCTTCAGCTTGATCTTTAAGTTTGATAACCTTTTGGTATTTGTTCTGCCAGCTCTTGAATTCATTTCTAACAACATTTTCTACCTGCTTCTGATTGTTAACTATATTTTCAAGCTTTTCTATATTTTCTTCTAGTTTTTAGACCTTATCCCTATAGATGTCAATCTTGACATAGAAAGTTTCAAGATGAGATTTTGTTATGACCAACTCGTCTTCTTCTAGTAGTTGCTCAATATCTTCTATATACTCCTCCAAACAATAATCTTGTGCAGTCATCTCTTCCTCAGGTTTTCTCACTAGAGGGATAATAGATCTAGTTGTTCTTTGCCTTATCACTAGATCAAAAATCATTATCTTTCTCTTTGTAGCCATCTTCTTTGAAGGCTTAGAGAGTTTATCCACCCAAAAATCTTGAGTCTTCTGTGAAACTTCTTTTTATTTATGCATAGAATTCAATGTGGGATGACTTGTAGGGGTAGGAGAAGTTATAAGATAAGGGAGTACAGACTTAGAGGCTGATGGTAGTGAAGTAGTGGTGACAACAGTTGACTCTGTGCTTTTTGTTGGAGTTGTTATTGGGAAAGATATAGGAATGGAGTTAAAACTCATGGGATGAGTCGAAGCGGATGAAACTTATCCTTCTGATATCCCTGGAGGTTTTGAGGGTAGATATGGACTAATAGGACATGATGTGACTGGTATTTTAGATGAATGTGGAGGATATGTATTAGTTCAACCCTTTGTAGTAGCTAATGAAATAGGTGGTGGATTATGAATGGGAGAGGGCACCTTTTGTTTAAAATTTTCTTGAGAATGATAAGGGGATTTCTTTGGGGAAGGATAAGGATAGGAAGAGATAGAAATAACACCTTCACCTACAAAATTAGGGTGTTTAGGAATATCCTTTACACTTTGGTGTTGCATTTGTACTAATAGCTTTGCAATTGAAACAGGAACTTGTTCAACACTCTACTCTTTTTCCACTTTCAGTTTCTTGCAAACCTCCTTCTAGGTTTCCCCCAGTGTATCTTTAGCTTTTGTCTTAAAAACTTAAAATACTGCAAGCTTATCACTCTCTTTATCCTCTTCGGATTTATCTTCCTATGACACATCTTTAGTGATAGGATTTGACTTAGCTGTAGCTACAATAATGAAACTCATAGGTTTGAATACAAAGTATTTATATTTTTTCTTCCAATTTATCTTGGTTATAGGAGGCTCTCCACCCAAGGCTAGATGTTTGGGCCTATTTGCTATCTGAATAACTTTTCTATTTACTGCCCTATCATCAAAGTAATATATTTTACTCATAATTTGGGTCCCTACAGAATATTTCTTCAGTTTCTCTTGTGAGGGCTCCAATATTTTAGGGACCTCTTAGTTAGAGATGGCAATATAGGGTATTTCCCATACATAATTTTCAAATATGGTCCTATAAATTCCAAATTGAACCTGTAGAATGATTTTGTGCTTCTCATATGAGTGGTCCAATAATAGAAAAGAATAGGATCTCCTTTTTCATTCTTATATTTCATCGAAATCCAGGGCATCATGTGCCTTATAACAGCATAAAACATCCATTCAAAGTAAATTACCTTGATGCTACAAAGAAGGAGGTTCTAAACATTTTTTTATTCTAACCAACTGCTCATGCATTCGCTTAGTGAGTAAGTCTATCCAGTCAAAGTAAATTACCTTGATGCCTTTTTCTTCTACTTTATGTTTATACATTCTCTCAATTGAAAGGTAATATACAATGGTTATTTGCCAATCTCTCACATACTAGTCAGATTCTAAACCCTCTATGCAATATATCATAGATAAAATATCTAAGTTAGCGAACTAATAAATTGGAATTAGGGTATTGGGTAGTTTATCTTCATTGTTTATACTCTTAAATTGGAAGTGAATCCATTTTTTTTTAAATCCTCCCTTATAAGCATCCAACTATAAAGAATAATATCTGGCTTGTTCTGCTATATCAAATGGTTTAGGTTCTACAGGTGGGTCTACTCCTATAGCGAAAAAATCATGACAAGATTTGGTTGTGATATTGAATAGGATTTTGCCATCAACTATTCTTACTACTTTTGTCTTAGGATCATAAAACTTAATGATTACAAAAATTAACTCTGGGCAATGATGAACTGAATCACATATGTAAAAGGATAAGAAAGAATTTATAGCAACAATGCCTTGGGGAGAAATTGGTCACCCTTTAAAGTACCTATACTTAAAATTATTTCTAAGCTTGGTTCTCCTTACTTCTATCATTATAGTATCTGCTAATGCTCTTGTCTGCTTCAAGTAATTATTTCTAAGCTTGGTTCTCCTTACTTCTATCATTATAGTATCTGCTAATGCTCTTGTCTGCTTCAAGTAGCTTTCCAACTCTACATTTTTCCATCATAGATCCTTTTGGAATACTTTAGGAGTCATTTTCTAAAAAAATTCTTAGAATGTTTTCTTTCTTATTCATGAGCTTCATCTCACTACTCCTTTGGCTCTTTCTTCTAGGTGAGTTTCACTTCACAAAATGAATGGTCTTTGTATTTTGATTTTTTAAATGCTCCCGCATGTATACCTTCTACCATTAATACAATTGGTGCAAAAACTATCCCTTGCATGCTTTTTAATTCAAATGTATGAGTCTATGTAGTAGGAATCATCATGTCCATTACTAATTGGTTGTGGCATGAAGGACTTATTGAACTCATGGCACTTTTTATCACTTTTCTTTTCTTAGAGTGGTGGAGATCAAATGTTGTAATACACGGATCCTTTAGTTCATTGGAGGGTGGCATGAAACACATATCATATCCCGCTACCTTCTTCACTTATTGGAGAGTTATGTGGAACACATGTCGTATTTCATCACTACCCTTAGTTTTTTTTACAACCTTATGTTTAAGCCAACAACTTATTTTTAACCACTGAAATGCTTTGAAGCAAAATTCTCTTCTTTTTTTTACTTAACAAAATGAAAAGTTTAGAAAAGGAAAAACAATATAATACAATATATGCATATATGTTACAATAAATGTATATCTTAATCAAAGTAGAGTTTTAGATGAAAACCATTTACTGGTATCGACTGCATGTTTCCTTCTAGACCTTTGAGCTAGAAAACATTGCTTTATTTAACCTCAGCTAATTTGAAAGGACCATCCCAAAAAGAATCAAAATTTTGATGGTGCCCTGGATTGGCTCTTTCCACATTCCACCTTAGAACAGATTCTCCTACTTTAAAATTTTAGAATTTGAATTTCTTGTCAAACCATCCTTTAATATCAAATAAGTGCTTTTGGAAGTCTTCATATGCTTGAGTCTTTTTCTCTTATAGCTAAAGTAAATGTGTCAACCTGGTTTCAATTCGATTCTACTCGGACTCTTCTTCTATGTCTATCAAATTTAGAGATGGAATTTACAAGTGAATAGGTAATATTGCTTCTTTGCAATACACTAGGACATAAGGAGAGGTATTAATGGATTTTTTTATGGTGATCCTATCTACCCATAGAGCTTGTTCTAATAGTAGGTGCCAGCTTCTTTTGTTGTCCTCTAATGATCTCCTCAAGATTCTAAGTATATTTTCGTTAGTTGACTTTGCTAATCTATTTTCCTAGGCATAGTATTTGGAGGAATTTTTTATAGTGATGTCATACTTGCTATAAAACTCAATGTACTTATCTCTTATAAATGCTAGGCCATTGTTACTTACTATAGCTTCTAGGATACTGAACCTTGTGATCAAGATATCCATGAAGTTGATTACCACTTTCTAATATGATTTATTTGTGGGGATGGACTCTACCCATATGGTGAGGTAGTATGTGGTAGTCAAAGTGTATTTATATCCTATTGAGGAATTTGGATTAATTACCCCTATGAAGTCTAGCCCCCATTGTTGGAAAGGATCTTCTACCTGAATTGGTTTGAGAGGAAATGATGCATTTTTGGTTCTTCCCACATACCATTGGCATTCATCATAGGCTCTTGTAACCTTGAAGGTATCAACAAAATAGTAGGCTAGTAATAAACTGCCCTAATGATCTTTAAAGTTGTGACCCTTCTTGAAAAGTGTCCTCCAAAAATCCTCCATGGAACTCTTCAATGACCTTTTTCTTCTGATCATATTTCAAACATCTTAAGAGGACTCCATCAAGATTTCTCTTGTATAGTCCTTCTGGTAGTAAGACATAATTCAAGGTTTGAAGCCTATATCTTCTCCTTTGTGATGGGTTAATATTATGAGAAAAAAAATCCTATCTAGAAGTATTTTATCATCTGATCGACCTAGTCTAATTCTCCTAATTGTAGCTCTTCAATATGATCTTCTCCTAATGACTGACAAGCTATCACTTCTGTTGTAACTATTCTTTCTATTAAATCTTGGCATAATGCTCTATCTCTGACTAGCTTAGTAGGATGGATTTCCACATCATATTCCTAGATCTTAGTAATCTAGCCAGCTCTTTTGTCTCCTAGTTCACCTTGTAAAATAAAACTTCTAACATCTGGGTGAACTACATAGACCAGGGTTTTACTCTAAACCAAGAATTGCCTAAATTTATTCAATGACTTCATCACTGGTTTCTCAATAAAATTGTACTTGATGTGATACTCTTGGAGAGTTTGACTCCAAAATAATATGGGGTATTCTTCTCCCTCATCATTTTTTTGAGTGAGCATAGATGCATAGCTCTCTTCATATTCATAAGCATACAAAATATAATCTTTGCTAAAGTCAGGGTTCACTAGAACTAGAGTAGTGGCAATGGATTGTTTGATGATCTCAAAATATTTTTTCCCACTTTAGTCCATTTGAAATCTACATTTTTCCTCAGTAATTCTGAGATAGATTTCACTTTTTGAGCAAAATTAGAGATGAATTTTTTGATAAAATTGATCTGCTCAAAGAAATACTGCAAAGCTTTCTTGTTCATAAGTAAGGTAAGAGCAAGAATTGAATTGACTCTATCTGGATCAATAACCATCCCTTATTTAGAGACCACATGGCCTAACAAATTTCCCTCATGGACTAAAAAAAATGACTTATTTGGATTGAGAGAGATACCAAATTATCTGCACTTCTTAAACACTTGCTATAAATGTGCCAGGTGATCTTACTTATCATGCAATAATATAGTCATATCATCCAATTAGATTAGAATGACTTTGTTGATCATATTTCCAAAGACATAATCCATTGCTCTTTGTAATGTGTATCCTGTGTTGGATAGACCAAAAGGTATTCTTTGATAGGAAAAAGTACCCCATATGGTGGTAAATGTTGTTTTGAACTGATCCTCATCTTTCACCCAGATCTGATTATAACCAGAGAAGACATCCAATAGTGAGAACCTCTCCACTCCTATAACAAGATGAAGGATTTGATTTATTTGTGAGAGTGGATAGTGGTCTTTTAATGATGCTCGGTTGATATTCCTAAAATCCACACACAAGCGATGTCACCATTCTTCTTCCTTATTGAGACCAAATTAGCTACCTAGGTTGAATGCTTAATCGGATATATAATCTTAGCCTTCAGTAGTTTTAGCAATTTTTTTCTCATTATGGATTGAATTCTAGGATTCACAGGTCTCTACTTCTACCTGAAGGACTTTGCATTTGGTTCTAGCTCAATTGTATGTTGGATCACATTTTTATCATATACCTTAAGATCTTCATATGACCAATCCACAATGTCTTGGTATTTCAAGCATAGGACTTTGATATCTTCCTCTACTTTTGGAGAATAGTGGATACCAACTTTGAGCTTCTTTTTCTTTTTGATCTTGATTTCCTTGTAGATATTTTCATTGATTTTCATGGATTTTATATTATTACTATCTTCGTTATCAAAAAAGCGTTCCAAAGTGACCAACCCCCTAGGGATATGATTATGTTTTAGTTGGATGACATATTGTTGGTCTATCTTGTTTGGAATTTCCTCTTGAATGGTCTATAGATAGGCTTCCCTTACTAGGAAATAAATGATCTATTCATTGCTTTCAAAAACCTACCAAAAGATCTGCTTTTCTGGTACTACAGGCCTAAAAATCATTTTGATACCTTTGTCTTTTGTAACTCCTATATCTACAAAAGGGTTGAAATCATCTTCTCTTACTACTAAGGAATTATTCATGGTTTTCTATCTTCTGGAAATAAAATTAATATTTAGGGTATCAAAGTATTCCATAAAATCCCATACCTTATTCCTGTATACCTTTAGGTAATGATGCTTACTACTACACCTTTCTCTTACCTGATTAAAAATTAGTTCAGAATCATCATATATATTTAGTATCTTGATGCCCATGCTCGTAGGATACATTAGAACTAGGTAAAAATCCTTATACTCTACAACATTGTTGGTACAGGACCATATTAGTCTGTACATGAAACTCTTTGCACCTTTCGACTGAGACTACAATAGTACACCAACACCAGCCCTGTTTCTGCATCTTGCACCATCAAAGTGCATGGTCCAAGTCTCTATCTCCCTTAATGACTAATTGGATATGGTAGGTACCCTTTTCTCTATTTTTAAGGAAATACTATATGTACCCATGCCTGTTCCAAACTCATTGTAATCCTCTTTGAACGATAATTCATCCTCAACCTCTAGTTCTTCAAAACTTTCCACCAGTTCAAACTCATCCAGAGAAGTGAGGTTACACATGTCTTCTTAATTTTTTTCAATATGATAGGAGATGGGTTTCTCAAGAATAATCCTTATTATATTTCCTTTAAAGGGAATCACCATACTAGAGGGTATGCTCAGGATTGTAGCAGCCTAATTTTCTTGGGAATATTTGCTTATATAAGCCTTCAGCATGTCTATTTGGATAGGGATAAATATAGTATCATAAAGGCTAACCTTTGAGGGTATTATTTTCATATCCTCTACAATGTTATACTATGATTTATCTAAAGAGGAATTCTTAGACTTTCTCTTTGGTTCACTGTACTTCCTTTTGCATTGTTGTGTGGCCTCAATCCTTTACCTCTTGGTTATGGAGGAAAATCTAAGTTTTCTTTTGTTTCACTCTTGGATCTCATCCCTTATTTTTCATTTTCTTTGTCATATCTTCAAGGGAAGCCAAACTCATTTTTCTGACCTTTTGGTACCATATCCCTCTTTTCCTTTGCTTGGGGAATAGGTAAAATATCATTACCTTGAGGGAGAGCATCTATCTTCTTTTGGAAAGGGACTTGAAATTGACCCATCTTTTATGGATCAACCTGCAAGGTGTTCTTCCCTGATTTTGTCATAACTTAAATAGATCCTTCTTCAATTGGGTCTTGTTCAACCATGATCTATTCTAGTTGCCAAAGCATATTGACCCTACCCTTCTGATTCCTCTCTACAATTTCCATGGATTTTTGTACATGGTGTTGGTACATGACACAATGAAGAATACAAGCTTATACTGAGAGGGGGATGAACAGTATAAGACCACTTTTTACTTTTCTTTTTAATTCAATATTATGCAGTGTATAGATAGTGGTATCAATAGCAGTAATCAAGCAATGCACAAAACACCATACACAATAGAGACACCATATTTTACGTGGTTCACCCAATGTGGGCTACTCCATGGAGAAAATATTTTACTAAAACTTTCTCAATCAATTTCTTTGGAAATCCTTCCCAATTACAATATTTATGGATCTCTGTCCAAAGGAGATGTTGATCCCCTAATCTCAAGTTTATGGCTCTATTCCATAGTAGAACTCTTTCCCATTCTGCTCTAGCTAGTGATCTTCTAGAAGATTGTCTCTCTACTGCACTGGCTAGTGGATCTCTCTCCACTTGAAGACTCCTCACTCATATATGTCTTCAATTATACTGGCTACTGGATCTCTATCCATTGAGACTTTTTCCTCTGTACTCTATCACCTCCAAAGCTTTGTAAATAGGCTCACTTATAACCTACTCAATAGGCTCACTCAGAACCTTCTCAACAAGTTCACACAGAACTTGTCCAAATTTGCTCAAAAATCTCACACAGAACTTGTCCAAATTTGCTCAACAAGCTCACATTGAACTTGTCCAAATCTGCTCAAAAATCTCATATAGAACTTGTCCAAATCTGCTCAAGCAAGCTCACCAAGAACTTGCCCAAATTTTCACTAGCAAGCTCACCAATAACTTGCCCAAATATGCACTAGAAATCTCACCAAGAACTTGCCCAAATCTACACTAGCAAGCTCACCAAGAACTTTCCTAAATATTCGCTAGCAAGCTCACCAAGAACTTGCCCAAATTTGCACTAGCAAGCTCACCAATAACTTGCTCAGTAATTCAATCTCATAGAAGCATAAAGAGAATTGTTAGAGACTCAATATGTTCTATACTCGAATCCCAATCTCAAATCAAATCAATCTTATAGAATCATAAAGAGAATTTTTAGAGACTCAGTATGTTCTATCCTCAAATCTCAATCTAAACTCAAATTAATCTTATATAATCATAAATAGAATTGTTAGAGACTCAATATGTTCTATCCTCAAATCTCAATATCAACTCAAATCCAGAATATAGAATAGTTGATTTCATGGAACTTGAACAACCACTTCACACAATCACTTGACTAGGCTCAAACAACTCTTCTCAACAAACTACCACAAGGAACAACTCTTTCTTACAAACCCTAGTCCAAGCATGTATCAACCAACTCAAATGTTTCCAACAATGCTCAACCACAAATCTCACATAACAATGATACTCATATTCTTCTCAAGTTCAAGTTCTTTGCATAACCAATGGGCTTCAAAAACAATGCTAATAAAACATTCTACACATAACAATGATACTCATGTTCTTCTCAAACCCTGTCTCAGGTTTTTTACACAACTAATGGCTTCAACAACAATGCTTATAAAACAAGGTTTAATAGAAACTCTCAACCCAGAAAACCTTGATACATTCAACCAACTACTTTTGAAAAGGAAACCACAATTAATCCTTTTCTCTCCAATGATATTTCAGAAATAAACCACCATAAACAATCAATAGGAGAATGTGCCCATACCTTTTATGAATATGAAGAAGCCTTTTGGTTGTCCATAAAATCTATCTCACTCAACACACTTTCTTTTTCAACTTTCAACAAGGGTTAGAGATCTTGATTAATAACACAACAATAACATCCAAATAACACCTTATTACTCCTACTCAATAACATACACCATGTCACTTCATAAATGAATTGATCTCTTTTGAAAAAGAACAAAGCAACCTTCACTTTTGAACCTCTTTACAAAATCAGAAATATCTCTTTACACACACCTTATTTCTCCCTCTAATCAAGTTAATCAAATAGCCCTCGGAATAATATTTTGAATGATATATAATATGATATACTTCTATAAAATAAATCACCAGAAATATCTCATTTTTTAAACATTCATCATAACCCTTATTTCTCCTAGGGCAACTTTAGAAAAATAAAATATATCTAAAAATTATTAACTTGCCTTTATCCCTTATGGGATTCGATCTCATGACCTTCCTTGCTTAGCACCTTAACCACAGCCAACCTACCGTTGGGCCACATGCCCTTACGTGCTCAAAAGAAGCACACAACTAAACCTTATGTCATGAATATCTGCACCCTTCGTAAACAAAACGTGCTTCACGCGTTTCAACACAATAAAACACCTCCAGTGAGGATCGATCGTAGGACCTCTTGTGTAACACATAGTGCACGAACCACTAGGATAATTAGGCCTATATGTTTAGCCTTACTCCAGAATAGTCTCTTCAACGAACGTGAAAATCGTAGGCCTTTCAAACTCTTTTCACACACACTTTGACACATGATGCATAGGCTATTTTACCATTTTAATCCAAATATCAAATTGAGCACTTTTAGAAATAAATCGAGACTTTGGGCATATATATATATATATATATATATATATATATATATGTGTGTGTGTGTGTGTGTGTGTGTGTGTGTGTGTCCTCCTCATTTCCTTTGACGTCGATGCTATAATTTAAATATTAGTTTTATGTCTTTTCCTTTCTTTGACGTCGACGCTATAAATTAAATTTTAATTTTAATTTTAAATTTAAATTTTAAATAATTTAAAATTTAAACTTAAATATTTAAAATTAAATATCTCCATCACCATGGCACCTTTTTCGATGAAACAAAAAGTCAACCTAGGTTTTAATAAAAACCCAATACAAATATGCCATCCATGGTTTTAAATAAAACATTTTATTTTGCCTTCCTTGGTTTTCACAAAAACCTTGTATATATCCATGCTCTCCAAAATATCATAAATGCTTATTTATAAAATGCTTTGGCCACCAAAACTCAATGTGATCTATGTGACATCAATGACAACATAAAAAACACTCAAATTTCCAACAATCTCCCCCTTTGTCATTGATGGCAACACCTCTTTTGTAAACCACCACAATCACTGCAAAAACCATCTCTGAGAATCAAAGCTACTCCCCATGACTCAATACTCTATATGGAGGCTGATCCTCCTAACTCAATGCTCTCTTTGGAGGCTGCTTCCCCTAACTCAATGCTCTCCCCCTTACTCAAATCTCTCCTCCTTTGACATCAATGGCAAAAGGGACACCTATGGGGCTAAAAGATATGACTCTTAAGCTTAGCCCCCTCACCACCTTCTCTATTGAGGTGATTAATTTTTGGGTGGGAGTAAATTTACTCCCATATTACATTGTTTCTTTCCTCTATCAACTTCCTTCCATATTTTTTTGATATCCTTCTCTTGATGAATTACTTGATCTTCTTGTCTTAAACCTGTTTGACCTTCTTGCCTTGAAACTGCTTGACCTTCTTGTCTTGAACTTGTTTGGAATTGAGCCCTACACTATTTTTCAATATGTCCAAATTTATTGCAATTAAAAAACTTGATATTGTAGCCTTTGGATGGTGCCCATATCCTGAATTCTTTCTTGAAATAATTTCTATATCCATTCCTTTCTTGAACCCTGTATTGTGAAGTTCTATTTTCATGACCATTATGACCATGAATTCTGATTTATGTAGCTCTAAAACCAAAACCATGTTGCTTATTTTCTTTGCACTGAGAAGCTCTATGACCAATCCTTTTGCATTAGAAGCAATGTCCCTGAAAACCATACCTTCTTCCTTTGAAACTTCTTCTAGCAAAATCAAACTTCTTTGATCCATGGATCTTGTAGTGTATAGCCATGTGTCCAAATCCATTACAAGAAAAACAATGTCCTTGAAAATCCCTTTGTTCATGTCTTGGTTCCTCATACCTTTCTTGATCATTATCCTTGTAATCATCTTTGACTTGTGCATTGTATCCTTGAATGTTCTTTGTAGCATCTAAATCCTCTTCCTTAATTTCTTCCGTGCTTTCTTCTTCAAGAATTTTTTTTCCTTTTGAACTTGATTCACCTATCTCAAAACAAGATCCAAATTGGATGTTTGGAGCCATAGGAACTTTGGAACTTTCTTCATAAATCTTAGGTGCTTCCTTGCTTTCATCTTTTAGAACTTCCTTTCCTTTTGAGTGTGACTTTTCTTGAAAATAAGATACAGCTTTAAAATAATTTTCCACTCCTTTTTTAACCTTTTCATTTAATGTGTCATGTCTTGTCATTATTGTCCTTAATTCTTCATTCATCCTTTCCTCTATCCTTTTTGCATTTTGAAACTCATCTCTTAGATAACTGATTGTCTGAAGTTGTTCTACTCTGATTTTACATTTGTTCGAATCTTGTTTTCAAGATTCCTAATTTCTTCTTTTAGCCTTTTGACTTCTATTTTTTATTTTCTTGGCTCATCCTATTCTTTTTCTATTACCAAAAGTGATACTTCTTCTATTTATTTTATCCCACATAAAAACCCTTCTTCATCTTCATTGTCACTAAGATCATTATAATCTTCTATAGAAAATAAAATCTCATGATTTCTTTGACCATACCTGTTTCCTTGATGTGTCATCTCATCTTCACTATCACTGAAGTCATTGCAATATCTTGATCTGTGATCTCTTTGACCACACACAAAGCATTGTTCTCTTTTATCTTCTATTCCTAGGAATAGATGTTCTTCCTTTTCATCATTTGACTTATCTCTATCACTGTGATCTGAGCTATCACTTGCTTCTTCAATGTAGAAAGTTTACTTTTTCTTACAAAAACTTTTCTTCTTCTCATACCTATTTTGCTTGTATTTTTCATCTTTGTCATGTTTATGCTTTCCATATTCTTTTCTTCTGTGACCCTATTTTTCATCATCACTATTTTCTTCATGTGGACACTTGTATGCATAGTGACCAAAATCACCACACTTGTAGCATCTGACTTTTTGCATATCCCTGTAATTTCTTAAGTACTGTTTTCTTTTGATGAAGTTAGCTTTCTCATCATTATCTGAATCTCTATATGTCTCTAGAACTTTCCCTTTATTTTTCTCTGAAGCCTTGAATGCAGTTTCTTTTATTGGAACCCGATGCTTACTTATACTCATCTCATAAGTTGTGAGTGTTCCTTGTAGTTCTTCCATTGTTATCTTTTTGATATCCATTATTTCTTCTATTGCTGAAACCTTTACATCATACTTCATGGGAAGTGATCTCAAAACCTTTTTATTAACATCTGATTCTTTCATCTCAAATCCTAGACCTCTCATGGTGTTAGCAATCTCATCAACTCGAAGTAAAAACTATGCAATATCTTTAGAATCTTCCATTTTCAATTCTTCAAATATTTTTCTATGAGTTTGTATTTTTGCCAACTTTACCTTGGAATCTCCTTCATAGGTATTCCACAACTTGGTCCACATTTCATTTTTTGAATTACATACCATGACCTTTGCAAAATTTGTCTCACATAGCCCATTCACAATATAATTAATTGCCCTTGCATTGATCTCAACCAATTCCTGATAGTCTTATCTACCTCAAGATCACCTTCAACATTATACTCTTTTGCAACCATCTACCATACCTTATATCCTTGTGATATTAAGTACTTCTTCATTCTCATGCTCCAAAAAGCATAATTGTTACCATTAAATAGTGGAGCCTTATTTATAGATGATCCATTCTATGAAGCCATTTGTGTTCTTGTAGAATCTGCCCTCAAGTTGTTAGTATTTCTGAAGGAACCCGCTCTGATACCAATTGAATAACATAAGCTTATACTGAGAGGGGGTGAATAGTATAAGACCATTTTTACTTTTCTTTTCAATTCAATATTATGCAGTGTATAGACAACAGTATCAATAGTAGTAATCAAGCAATGCACAAAACATCATACACAATAGAGACACCATAGTTTACATGGTTCACCCAATGTGGGCTACTCCACGAAGAAAATATTTTACTAAAAATTTATCAATCAATTTATTTGGAAATCCTTCCCAATTACAATGTTTATGGATCTCTGTCCAAAGGAGATGTTGATCCCCTAATATCAAGTTCATGGATCTCTTCCACAGGAGAACTCTTTCCCCTTTTGCTTTAGCTAGTGATCTTCTAGAAGACTCTATCTCTCTGTTGTACTAACTGGTGGATCTCTCTCCACTTGAAGACTCCTCACTTAGATATGTCTTCAATTATGTTGGCTACTGGATCTCTATCCACTAAGACTTTATCCTTTTTACTTTGTCACCTCTAAATATCTGTCAATAGGCTCACTCATAACCTACTCAATAGGCTCACTCAGAACCTGCTCAACAAGCTCACACAGAACTTGTCCAGATCTGCTCAACAAGATCACATAGAACTTTTCCAAATCTACTCAACAAGTTCACACATAACTTGTTCAAATATGCTCAACAAGATCACATAGAACTTGTCTAAATTTGATCAACAAGCTCACACACAACTTGTCCAAATCTGCTCAACAATATCACATAGAACTTATCCAAATTTGCTTAAGCAAGCTCACCAAGAACTTTCCCAAATTTGCACTAGCAAGCTCACCAAGAACTTACCCAAATCTTCACTAGCAAGCTCACCAAGAACTTGCCCAAATCTGCACTAGCAAGCTCACCAAGAACTTGCTCAATAATTCAATCTCATAGAAGCATAAAGAAAATTTTTAGAGACTCAATATGTTCTATACTCAAATCCCAATCTCAACTCAAATCAATATTATAGAAGCTTAAAGAGAATTGTTATAGACTCAATATTTTCTATCCTCAAATCTCAATCTCAACTTAAATCAATCTTATAGAAGCATAAAAATAATTGTTAGAGACTCAATATGTTCTATCCTCAAATCTCAATCTCAACTTAAATCTAGAATATAGAATAGTTTGTTTCATGGAACTTGAAAAACCACTTCACACAATCACTTGACTAGGCTCAATCAACTACCACAAGGAACAACTCTTTCTTACAAACCCTAGTCCAAGCATGTATCAACCAACTCAAATATTTTCAACAATGCTCAACCACAAATCTCACATAACAATGATACTCATGTTCTTCTCAAAACCTATATCAGGTTTTTCACAAAACTAATGGCTTTAAAAATACTTATAAAACAAGGTTTAATAGCAACTCTCAACCCAGAAAATATTGAGATATTCAACTAACTACTTTCAAAAATGGAACCACAATTAATCCTTTTCTCTCCAATGATATTTCAAAAATCAACCACCATAAACAATCAATAGGAGAATGTGCCCATACATTTTATGAAGATGAAGAAGCCTTTTGGTTGTCCACAAAATCTATCACTCAATACACTTTATTTTTTAACTTTAAACAATGGTTAGATATATTAATCAATAACACGACAATAACATCCAAATAATACCTTATTACTCCTACTCAATAACATACACCATGTCACTTCATAAATGAATTGATCTCTTTTGAAAAATAACAAAGCAACAAAGCAACCTTCACTTTTTAACCCATTTACAAAATCAGAAATATCTCTTTACACACACCATATTTCTCCCTCTAATAAAGTTAATCAAATAGCCCTCAGAATAATCTTTCCAACTATATATAATATGATATACTTCTAAAAAATAAATCACCAAAAATATCTCCTTTTTTAAACATGCATCATAACCCTTATTCTTCCTAGGGCAACTTTAGAAAAATAAAATATATCTAAAAATTATTAACTTGCCTCTGTCCTGGATGAGATTTGATCTCATGACCTTCCTTGCTCAATGCCTTAACCATAGCCAACCTGCTATTGGACCACACACCCTCACGTGCCCAAAAGGAACACACAACTAAACCTTATGTTGCGAATATTTGTGCCCTTCAAAAATAAAATGTGCTTCATGCGTTTCAACACAACAAAACACCTCCGATGAGAATCAATCGCAGGATATCCTATGTAACACATAGTGCACGAACCACTAGGCCAAAGAGGCCTATATTTTTGGCCTTACTCCACAATAGTCTCTTCAACGAACACAAAAATCGTAGGCCTTTCAAACTCTTTTCACACACGCTTCGACACACAATGCGTAGGTTCTTTTACCATTTGAATCCAAATATCAAATCGAGTGCTTTTAGAAATAAATCGAGACTTTGGGCGCATATATATATATATATATATATGTATGTATGTATGTATGTATGTATGTATGTATGTATGTATGTATGTATGTATGTATGTATGTATGTCCTCCTTTCCTTTGATGTCGGAACTATAATTTAAATATTATTTTTATGCCTTTTCCTTTCTTTGACGTCGGCGCTATAAATTAAATTTTAATTTTAATTTTAAATTTAAATTTTAAATAATTTTAAATTTAAATTTTAAATAATTTAAAATTTAAACTTAAATATTTAAAATTAAATATCTCCATCACCGGGGCACCTTTTTCAATGAAACAAAAATCCAACCTGGGTTTTCATAAAAATCCATTTCAAATATGCTATTCATGCTTTTAAACAAAACCTTTTTATTTTTCCTACCTTGGTTTTCACCAAAACCTTGTATATATCCATGCTCTCCAAAATATCATAAATGCTTATTTATGAAATGCTTTTGCCACCAAAACTCAATTTGATCCATGTGAAATCAATGACAACATAAAATCACTCAAATTTCCAACACATATTATTCTGAATCATGGGGATCATTGCATACAAGACACCACATATTTACTAGGCTTATTTTAGAGGAACATCTTGGATCATCTTGCATTATATTTACTTTGATTCCTATGCTATTATCGATACCAGGTTTTTTGTCCCTATTGACATAGGGAAATCTTCTTTTTTGAGATCTCTCTATGTCTCTTTTTCCATTGAGCTCATCTTGTTACTGAGCATTTTGAGGGTATTATATATATCAAGAAGCATAATGGATTCCTAGGGTGCTTGAGAAGGAAGTGGTGGGAAAGGAACTATAGTATATGACACTTTGAAGAAGGAAATGGGATCATCTAAGGAAGGATGATAAATGAGGATCCATATAAGAATTTATAGCTACCTAGTTTTAAATATTGGAAATATCTGAACAATAGGGCATGATAACTTTAGGGGTAATCTTCCCATATTGATAAGAATATTTTTAGCTTGGACAACTGAATTGTAGACTTGGGGAAAGGTATATATTCCTAACTATTGGGTTTGCAAACCCAATTTAGATCCAAGGGCTATAATTTAGTACATGGAAGCAAGGGTTGCAGCTGGCTTGGCTTCAAGTGGAATTATTTTCTAGGTCCTACTAAATCTCAGTTTAAAGTCTGAAACAGACTCTTGTTGATGCTTTTACATGGACATAAATTGATTAAGGAGGGAAAAATGATCAACAAACTCATTTAACTCTTATACAAATGGTTCTACTAATGTTTCCCATGATGTAATGGTATTATCCTCTAAAGTCCTAAACCAGTGCAAAATTTTCCCTCTAAAGGATAGGGCCATGATTCGGATGATGACATCTTCATTATTTATGTTATGGATGGCTACTAAATTCAAAATATCTTGACAATGTTCATATGTGGTTTTTCCTGATCCATCACATGTACAAATGGCTTTAGATATAGCCTAAGGAATATCATGCATATGAGCTAGTCTTAAGGGACCAACTATAAGCTAGTTGGGATATTTTTGTAGGGGTTGATTAGGGAGAAAATTTTAATCCATATTTATTGGTGTAGTTATTGCTAGAGGTGGCCTTAGGGGTTCTACAGGAGGTGGTTCAAGAGAAGTTTCATCTAAATGGAAATCTTGGTTCAAATATCTTATGATGGTAGATCCTCTAAAAGGGAGCTCGTAGTAGATGAAAGAAATTGGGTTATTCTTTGCATATGACCTAGTATTCATGAAATCTACAAGCTATAGGGATGGCTTTCTGGTTTCTTAGCATTCAGAGAGTCACCAAGTGAATTTACTGCTCATCATAACAAGGTCAAGATAATTCATCAAATCTTAATTCCTTCATGAAAAGATACAAAAGTAAAGAAAGGTTAGGTTGCCTAATGTTTCTTTTAAACATGTCCCACCAGGCATACCAAAATTATTGGAATCCAAATTGAAATTGAGCAAAACTCAAAATGATGACTATCTATCTTCTAGTTTTTCGATTAAGCATGCACCCGCTAATCATATTTTAGACCTCAACATTGGATAGATTAAATATTTCTCTAATCCAACCTCCAGAGTAGGTTGGTTCTTTGTCAACTGATAAGGTGTTGACTCATATAAGCTTAGTTAAAATTTTAAGATATAGGGATAGAAAGAGGTTTAGGGTTAAGGAATTATAATCAAAACAATGGTTAGATAGAGCTAACAACATAGGCATCCACAAGAAAAACCTTTCTAACAAATAATTTCTAGTGTCTCACACTTTAGATTAACAACATTTAAGAACCAGATAATATTCATCAATATACACATAACAAAGACATACTCCAAGAAGCTAATTTAACATCTATAATACTAATAATCCAACTTAACATAATAATATCAGTATCAAGTTTTTATAGAAAATAACTTCTTGCAATCATAGATTGAATTATGAAAATATTTCAATTGTTCTAATCTAGTAATCCAATATCAGTAGAATAGACTAATCATAACAACATTAGTAGAAAAGTAATTCATAGATTGAATCTCTCGATAAAATTATTGAAGACACCAGTTCTGTAGGTAAACATCCAAGTAATGTTCCTTCTATTGTCTTGTAGAAAAATATTATATAACAGGGCAATCAAACACTCTAGAGACGATCCTAAAAATCGAGGGTTCGACATCTATTAATAGTTTTTATATTGAAGGAAGAAAATGAAACATTACAAGGAGAAAGAAATGCCAAATCAGTATAATGTTGAGATAGCATTGCTTCATTCATATTTGAGACCTAAATAATCTATGCAATCTCACACACCTTCATAGCTTGGCTCTGTAACAAGCTGATATTTCATGGCAGTTCAACTCCAGGCTATTGAAATTGTGATCTAGGTCATTTAATATTCTTGAAGACTTTATCTAGTCGTAGATCTGTAACTAACTATGTTCTTGATCCTTGGCCTTATGGACGCTTTGCCTTCTAGCTTTCTTCAATCAACTGGTTCATGTTTGCGAAGACTCTACTTTTGTATGTCTGGGATATCATCAGCATAACCAACATTTGATTTACTTATGAACGGACAAGATTAAAACCTCAATAATTCTTGGAGATGTGGAGTGTAGAACATGTTGTATCCCACTCTTCACATTTTTTTATCGTTTGAGTTGACCATTTTTATTATGGTGTGAAGCACATTGGAAAATACACTTCAATCTGCATAGGATGGAACATGTCACCAGGCCACTTCCCTTACTCTCAAATTTATTTAATTCCTTTTCACATTCACAGTGTAGAACATCTTGCTCTGGTTCACTCAAAATGTAGTGTAAAAAATATGCTTTAGGAAACTTTGCGCTAGCCCACTTCATTGTAACTTCATTTGATGCATGTTGACTACTTTGACCATGACATGGAACATGTGCTCTGATCTGATCTAAAATACACTTGAAACTCAATAGGATAGAACAATGCTTAAAGTTAGCCTTTTCCTCACGTGGGCTAGAACAAAATGTGTTGTGCCACTATTCAAAAAGTAATGACATCATCTCTAACCAAGGTTGACAGCAGGGTAGAACCTCATATGTTACACCATTGATAAATGCACTAAGTCTCATGTAGGCTAGGACATCTCTTTTTCTTATAAAATATGATGTATCCTGCTCTTTGAAAGTAACTCAAAACATGACTTTGATCGCTCTGACCATGGTGTAGGACATATCTCTGTGTCACTACAAAATACACTAAAGTGCATGTGGACTAGGACATCTCTCTGCCTTAGAAAATATTTTCAAAATTTTTCTAAGGATGTGACCATTTTGGGCCTACATGTATGTTAGGAGTTATTACATCATAGACCACCACTGACAAGGTTTATACTTGTATTATAGAACAATATAGTTACATGTTTGGTCAAAGGTTTGTTATACCTAAAGTAGGCATCCATCATTTCCATAATAATAAAAGCATTGAGTTCTAATAGGTACACTCCTTGATAAGAGTCTTATGAGATCCTAGGATTTGATAATGATATATGGATATCTTATTTGAGTTGTAAAAATAGATAATATTCTTTCAATAATCAAGTTTGTAGGCTATGCCATGCTTCGTCAAAGCTTTCTTCATAATAAACCATCCATCCTGCAAATGTTTTTCTTTGTGGTTTGGAAAATAAGTGGAAAAAGAATTAACCTTGAACATACCATATTCATTCTAAAAGGTAGAGAACTTATTGGCCTTGGAGGTATTCCATGGATTGCACTTATATAGTTATATTTGTATCTTGGTCATGCTCCCTCTTATTGATTCCTTGGCTTGGAGTAATCAACTGATGTAACATTTCTTGTATAACAATTTAGATGGATCCAAGTTTCTTGACTTATCATTTGTTTGGTTGCTCTGGAGTTATACCAAACATTTTTGTGTTGTCTTGGTTGTGCTTGTGCAATGAACACAACTTCTTATTTTTCTTATTCTTTAAATATGTTTTCTTTGGCTACATTATTTTATTGTGATTTTCTCCAATATTGATTTTGCTTTTTTGAATATGACCCATCTTGTTACTGGTTAATCTCTCATGAAGGGAATCTATTTTTGAATTATGTCAGAATTCCTTCATAGTGTGTCCATTTATACCATAATTTGTGTACATCCTTTATATGTGAAAAGTATTTCTTTGTGAAATATTTCTCTAACTCTAGTATCCTTGATGATCGTTTCTTTGTTAGAAGTGCCATGGAGGTCTTATGCCTTTTCTGAATGGCTACTTCCACATTTGATTTGTAAGAAGTAATTGTTCTTTTTCATCTTTTGTATGTGATGCCTCTACTCTCTAAAGTATGTTCACTACATTTTCAAAGCTTGGTGTTTGTTTAGTGATATTTAATGTTGTCACAAAAACATTATACTTTGATGGGAGAGATCTCAAATTAAGTAGAAAATTAGTTTCATCAAATAAATTTTCTCCTAATGCTTGTAATGCTTCTCTTATGTCTACAATTCTCCTCATGAATGTTTTCATATTTTCTCCACTCTTTGTCTTCAAACAATGGAGCTAGCTCTAGAGGAATAGAATTTAATTTTAATTATTTGCTTCAAAGACTATTTTTAGCTTCCCCATGCATATTTGGCTATGATTGAATCCCAAGTGTATGCTTGGACTTCATTTGCTACTCCAAACATGATGATTACTCTTGCTTTTTTATGTGTCTTTTTGAACTTTATTTGATCTTCATTTGCTTCTTCAATAAAGGTAATGGTTCCATATACTACATGCCATAATTACTCAAACTCAAGCTATGTTCTAAGTTTGGTTTTCTTGGTAGCACAGTTATTCCCCCTCAATTGTTTGGAATTTGGCTACAAGAATTTGATGCTCTAATAGCCATAGCAAACTTTCACATATTTTTAATATCTTCGTTTCACTAAATAAACCTCAAAAAATACTTTTTGACAAGTATATATAAGCCTATACTCAAATTTTAATTGATTTTTTAAAACACAACAAAATTTTCTCGTTGAGTCAAATAAAAGAAATAGGAAGATGAAAATTTTCTTTCCTTTTTTTTTGAAAATAAATAATCATTTTTAGAAGAATAATATTTATTCTTACTATTTTACTTTTAATCAAAGCAATTCTCATATTTATGTACCTTTGTTTTTCTTCTTCCCACTAATAATGTGGGATTATATAGTCAAGTCTTCTTGAATATTATTTCCTCAATATTTGGTGAAAATTATATGAAGCCTTTGAATTTGCACCCATTATTTATTTTGGAAATAATACCAACTAATTTTTAGTGCATTCATCCTTTGGAAACACCTTAGGTAAACCTTTAATGTGCACACCTTCATGATATATTTATAATATATCCTTGCTTGATATATATAGGCAAGTAGTGAATTAGATAGTCACCCTCTTCATTGAGCATTTTGTTCTCAAGGAAAAAAAATTGAACATGTCCACGTCATGTTTTTATTTTGACTATGAAAACTTTGTAAGTCTTCACTCTTCTTTCCATATTCTAATTGCCTTTTTTTGCAACTTGCTTTGAGTGCTTTATACTATGGATGAGCACTTTGTTTTTAGGCGAGTGTTTTATCATTTGGTGAGTTCCTTTGGCATATAGGTTTCTAGATGATTGCTTTCATCCTTTGGATGAGTGCCTTTTCACATGCAGTAGGTTTTTCTTTGTTTGAGTGAGTTGCTTCATAATTCTAGTGAGTTCTTTTCTTTTCTCTTCTACGCAAATATTTCATTTGGTTGTAAATATATATTGTGCAAATGTCATTATCTCATGGAGTGCTTGGGAGATGAGATTTCTTCATTTTTTATGACCTTCTTTGAACCTTGTGTTTGAGTTCTATGCATGAGTTCTTGGTCTTCTTTGTCTTCCTCCCAAAGTGGTTCTAAAACCAATCAAAGCTCTTATCTCATGCAAAAATGAATGTTGTCTTCATTAATAGAGAAAACATGGCTGTAAAACCAATCTATGATCTTAAAATTATGGAAATGTATCCTTGTAAATAGGTGAAACAATGTATCAATTTTTTATGCTTTGAGCATCTACTTTAGACTTGCACTTTATTCTAAGCATCAAATATGTAGACTATTCCTTTTCCTTGTAAAATGTATTTCAACAACCTTTATTTTCTTGTTCTTGTATATTTTATTTTTGGTTGATATTTTCAGGGTAAAGCCTCTTTCTGTGGTAAAATCTACCATATTATTTATATAATTATAGGAACCTTTTCAATGTTTCAAGTCAGAATGTTTCCTACTTGGTGGAACTTTTAGTTTATCTCTTTTCTTTGAAATTGTCCACTTCAATGTAGTGTCTGAATATTTTATGATAGGATTTGGTTCTTGTCTGGGTAGAATATCAATTTTGAATGCTCCATGTAATTTTTCTTCATGGAGACATTTTTCCTCTCTTTTGAGGTTTATTTTAAACAATTTTATACATGGAAATTTTACCCTTGAAACTTATTTTCTTAAACAAAGTGCTCTTTGAGTCTTCTCTATATCAAAGCTAGAGGAGAATCAAAATAAAAGCTTTTCTTCCTTCTATCTACTTTGATATCACATGTTAGAACTTGAAACTTTGATGATTGTATTATGAAAGTGATGGGTATTCACATACATAGAATACTTATTTTAGGAATAACAAACTCTTAACTAGACTTGCAATTTCCTTTATCTTATACTAAATGCATAAATATTGTGAGGGGTGGTTATACCACTTACCTTCTCACATGGTCTATAATGTAATATCTACTAACAATAAAATTATAGAGAATCTCTTTATTGGTAAATCTATTGATGAATCCCAAATGTTAACATGTATTATCTTTTGAAAATTTAGGACATATTGTAGACTCCAATTTTTACTTAGTGTCAACACTTGTTGCATGAGACAATTTTACACAAGATAAATTATAATAGAGGAGCATAGTCTAAGATGTTAGATCTTTTCTCCACCAAGGCAAAAAAGAGCTTCATATATGCTACCTAGAATCTGAATCAAGATCCAAATTGTTGCAAATCCTCCTCAAAGGAATCTTCCATTCACTTTATAGGATGTACATAGTCCATTGAATGTATAAAATTTTAATGATATCTCAACTTTTATATTGAAATTTATTCTATACTTCAATGGAGACATAAATATCTCTTCATTCAAGAATCTCTAATATGTTAATGTATTGGCTTTATCTTATGCAATATGAAGATGTCATTATCTGATTACATATAACATCTTTGATAGAATGAGCACTAGAATGGTTGTGAGAACTTCCTATTGACTCATTCCAAAACTAGAATTTATCCAAAATCTTGTTTTTAATTCCTTTTAAATAAAAAGGATAGTATTTCTTAATTTGATAAACTCTCCACAATCAAAAGAGTTTCTAAAAAGGATATCATAAGATTTAACCTAATTTTTAGAAAGATTTAGTAGAGAATACCTCTTGAGGTTCATCCTCATTTAGGTATAAATTTCATCTATTATTTAAGATCTCTTCACTCTGACATAGCCATGATAATCTAAATTCTAAAATAAAATTATTTATGTAGATATTTTGATCTTAGTTATAATGGTAGGGAAAATTTTTATATAAGTTGAAAATTTGACCATAAGGCCTACAATGCCCATAACTAATTATTTATGACCTTGATGCCAATTTAATTATTAGATCATTCAATTGGCTCAAACATGTCATGCACCATTAATTTTTAAAATATTGAATCCTACATAGAATTTGCATTCCCCACACCACAACCATATGTTCCTACTATGCTTTCATTAGTTTCTTATACCCAACTCCTATAATCTCCACTTGAGAAAGATCTATATGAGATGAAGGATGCCTTAAGAGGTATATCACATCATATAATATCTACAAAAATGCAAGGCCTGTAACCTCCTAGATGATTCTATAATCAATAATAGCCTCAATTCCAATATAACTATAAGCCACCAAGACCTTAGAATGCTCATATGGTACCAACACAGCCTATTCCATGTTAACAATATACAATAAATTTGATGATTCTTGGAATGAGCCTAAATGCTATAACCAGTTGGTTCTACCTTTGTAATGATGGGCATGACTTGATGGCATGTCCAACCAATATTCAATAATTGATGCAAGTACAAGCTATCATGAAGTCCAATAAGTAGTTTGTTAGGAACCTATTATTAAAAATAAACTCACTTACACAAAATACTAAATATAAGTAGAGATTCATACAATAATAAAATATCACAATGCAGGGCCAAACAAGGTAGAGAGGGGAGGGCTCTGGTCCCTCCCCTGCTCCCCCTCCCATGGCTCCTGGTTCCTGCCCAGTCCCTGGCTCAACCCAGGTCATCCCTCCCGGGGAGTGGTTGTTTGCAGATGATCTCCTGGGGGGAGATCCTTCTCCACTATCTGTGCCCCTCTCGGTTGGCTAGGGTTTCCTTGGTTGTTTTTTCAGACTGGTGCTTCCCAGGGATCCCTGTTTGGTTGGAGATCCCTTCCCTTTTTCCCTCAGGCTTCCCCTTGTGGTTTTTTGCAGGTTATTCGCGTGGATCTGGTCCTCTGCGTTTCTCGGTGCGATGGAGGTGACGATTTAGGGTTTGGACAGCTTCCCCCTTTTTCTTGTGAATCCTCGGTAGGCTCTGTGCTTGGACGGGATTCTTGGTCCCTGCTACTGGGATCCTCTTTTGTTTTCTCGGGGTGGGTTCCTTGTGGTGCAACTCTCTGGTCACTTCCTGATGGGCTGGATCCTCTCTGTGCTGGCTATCGACTTCCTACAGGATGGCTCTCGCTAAATGGAATGTTTTCCCGATGGGCGGGATGGTTTCTCCACAAGGCGGGACCCGCAAAATCCGCCAGTTTTCCCGCGAGACGGGATCCTTTCTTTTCTGCTGGTTTCTTGGATGGCAGGATTTCCCTGTTGCTTCCCGCTAGGCGAGACTGTTTGTGGTGGTTTTGACTGCTTCCTGCGATGCGGGATTTTATTGTAACGGTTTTTATTTGCTTCCTGCTGTGCGGGATCTTCTCGATGGTGGTTTTTGGCTACTCCCCGTCGGGCGGGATCTCCAAAACTACTTTCTTTCTTATTTGTTTGTTTCCTGCTGAGAGGGATTGTTTCATGCTTATCGTTATCACTGGGCGGGATTTGCATTTTGGTGTTCGGCTTCAAGGGATTGATGCCCTAGTCCCATTGCTTATGTAATCAAGTTTTTTTAGGGGTTACGATTTCTGTAATAGGCTTATACATAAAGCCAGGAGGCATGATGCAAGGCTGATTTTGTTCATAAGGTTTTGGGATCCTCTATAAAAACCCTTTTTTAATCTACTATAATAATTGCCAAAAAAAAAAATATATCACAATGCAGAAATTCAATGCAACACTCTCACAATAAAAATAGAATTGTAGACCTCTTCAAGGGGGCAACCTCCTTCAATATTTCATTAATTTTCAAAGAAATACATTTGTACATGGCTCCATGTATTTTAAAGAAACACTTCATCCAACCCTAACCTAAAGCTCAAGAGTTGGTTTACAAACAAAATACCACTCGAGATAGAATATTCTACCAAACATTGGTTACATTCTTAATAATGGTTATATAAAATGGCCCCACTTGTCTAGGTGCCTTACTTGCCACATACCATTACAAATTATTACAAAATAATATTATAAAGGGTTCCCCACATTGGAAATGGATCATTACAAAATCATATGAGAATTACAAAAAAAGTGTTAGGATGGGGTCCTAACATATCCTTCCCATTCAAAGAGATTTATCCTCAAAGTTATAGATGAGGAAACTGGTGTTGGAGCTATTGGAGAGACTCCCATGTAGTATCTTTTGGTTTTAGACCATGCCACTGAATAAGGACCTTAGTAATGGTATAGTTGTTAAGAGTGTGTGTCCTAGGATACAACAATTATTCTAGCTTGAGCAAGATAAAACCTTCTTCATCCAATTTTGAGAGGAAATTTTGAATCTATACCTAATTTCCCATAACCTTCTTGAGAGAGGATACATGAAATATAGGGTGGAGCTTGGAGGTAGATGATAAGGCCAATTTTTAGGTCGTGGCACCAATCTACTATAAAATTGATGGGGATCATAGTATTTGGCCATGCATTTATGGTACCTATGAAGCTGGAGGGATGAATATTTGTATGGTTGCAAGCAAAGGAACACCATATCACCAACATCAAATCTACACTCAAAATAGTGTTGATCAACTTGTTGGTGCATTTTGTTTTGGGTCACTTCTAAATTCATATTCAATTGATGGAGGACTTCAGCATGTTGGTTGAGTGTAGTGTAGACTGCATGGACTTTGGAGTTTCTTGGAATGTAGGAGGAGGGCATGAAGGGAGGTCATCCATAAACTAATTCAAAAGGGGTGACCTTGGTTTTTGTATGATAGAAATTCTTATACCACCACTCAACCAAGGAAAGCCACTTCGCCCATTGTATAGGATGATTAGAGGTAAAGAAATGAAGGTTGGTCTTCAAATATTTATCGATAATATTAGTCTGGCCATCCATTTGTGGATGATAAGCTGAACTTATTTTTATTTGAGTTCCCTACAATTTAAACAATTCTTGCCAAAAATTACTAGTAAAGGTTGGTTTAATTGGACACAATGGATGCAAGTATGCCATGAAGGTAGAAGATAGAATTGAGAAAATTTTGTGCAATTATGAAGGTCATGTAAGGATGCGAGAGGGAACAAAAATGAGCATGCTTTGAAAAATAATACACTACCACAAAATAATTGATTTGCCTTCAGACTTAAGTAATCCTTCAATAAATTCCATGGAAATATTTATTTATAGCTATTCAGGAATAGAAAAGGGTTGTAGAGTTCCTAGAGAATACACCATTTTGCCTTTTATTCGTTGATAAATGTCACATGCTACCACAAAATTATGAATTTCCTTCTTCATACCTTTCCATAAAAAGGTATGCTTAATTCTTTCATATGTTTTAAGGAACCCAGAATGGCCTGTAGTGGATAAAGCATGTATTTCCTTTATGAGTAGTTCTCAAAGTGGAGAGATGTGAGGAACAACAAGGTACTAGTGATATAATAAATCTTGTTTATCCCAAGTGTATCTTGGAGATGAGGTAGGTTTTGTTTGAAGGGATGCAACCAAAGTTTGTAAGCCTAAATCCTTAAGAACCTCCTCACAAAGATAATTTATCCATTGTGGAATGAGTGAAGAAATGGCACATGGCATACTATGAGCCTCAAATTCATGAGAGAGGGCATCCACCACAATGTGCTCCTTGTATTTTTTATAAGTAATGTTGTAATCATAGCCCATGAGCATGGAGACCCACTTTTGTTGTTCGAGGATGGCAACCCATTGCTCCAATAATTATTTAAGACTTTGATGATCTATTTTAATAGAAAAATCATTCCCAATGAGATAAGACTATCAATGAGTGATCAGATGTAAAACTACAAGCAATTCCTTGGCATAAGTTGATTTCCCTAGATTGCGACTAGAGAGCGCTTTACTAGTGAAATCCAAGGGGTGTTCTTCTTGCACCAACATCGCTCCAATACTATTTACTGAAGTATTACTTTCATGTACAAAAGGCTTGGAAAAATTAGGCATTGTTAAGACCAAGTGGTGGTTATAGTGTGCTTAAATTCAAGGAAATTTTATTCAATTGGATCGGTCCAAGTAAAAAATTATTTTTTAACATAGATGTTAAAGAAGCTATAATTTTACCATAGTTGTGGATAAATTTAAGGTATTAACCTATAAGCCCTAAAAATCCATGAATTCCTTTTAGAGTTTGAGGTTTTAGCCACTCTTGAACCACCTGAATCTTCTTATGGTCAACTTTAACTCCATATTTGGTGATAATGTGTCCCAAATATTCCACTTTCATCAACCCAAAATAACACTTGGACTTCTTAGCATAAATTTTATGTTGTACCAATAGTTGTAAAATCTGATCCACATGGGAGAGGTGCTCTTCCCAAGAGAGACTATAAACCAAAATGTCATCAAAGAAAACTAAAATAAATTTACAAAGGAATGGACAAAAAATGTTGTTCATGAGGCTTTGAAACATGGAAGGTGCATTGGTCAATCCAAATGGCATAACCAACAATTCATAATGAACCTCATGAGTATAAAATGTGGTTTTGGAAATATCTTCATCCTTGAACCTAATCTGGTGGTACCAAAAGCAAAGATATAATTTGGATAAAAACATAGTCCCATGCATCTCATTCAGTAATTCATCCACCATAGGGATAGGAAACTTATCCTTAATGGTGAGCTTATTGAGCTCATGAAAATTGATACATAATCACCAGGACCCATATTTCTTTTACACCAATAATATGCTAGAATAGTAAGGACTGTTACTAGGTCGAATTATTCTATATTTTCACAATTCTTGGACTAATTTCTCTATATCTAACTTAAGGTCATGATGATATCAAGACAACTTAATGTTAGGTGGGACACTGTCAGGTACCAATAGAATGAAATGGTCATGGGAGTGATGTGGTAGTGAGTCTGAGGGCGAAAAATACTGCATTGTGCTTTGTCATAATATGTTACAAATATTTTAAAATTTAGTCCACATCTGAAGCAGGTGGTTGGATTGCAAATATCTGGGCAATGACCCCACAAGAAGACTTCTTCAACAACTTACCCGTATGGTTTGATATTATATCTAAGGAAGCCTTGCTTGTGAACCCTGAAGAGTGTAAGACCTTCCATTCTATGAAAACTGCATCCATAGCTCTACAAAATTTCATGTAATGGTTCTCAATGTACCTAACCACTAAGATCCCAACATTATATCACACCCCCCTAATTATAGAGAAAAATATCGATTTTGAGCTCATAATCCCCTAATTTCAATTTAACATTACAAAATTTGCCTTTGCAATGTAAAGTCCTTCTATTGGCCACCATAACCTCAAAGGAATTATATGTGTGTATGTAATAATTGGCTTAATTGGCTATTTGGGGATCAATAATGTTATGTGTGCTTCCAGAATCAATAAGGATTGTAAGATGTTGGCCTTTGAAAAATCCCACAACTTTCATGGTTTATAGAGTAGTAATCCTAGCAAGAGCATGGATAAAAATTGTTGCTTATGGTTTATGTATTTCTTCCTCATTTTTGGGTGGTTCTTCTATTGGTTTTGTTTCATCATCACTTTGGTTACTGTTGATTGGATATTTGACATCTATGAGAAACAACTTCTTTTAGATGCACCTATGCCCTCAAACATAATTTTCATAACAATTATAGCATAAACCTGGAGTGCATCAAGCATCCATTTCTTCTGTAGTCAAGCATTTGTGGAAAATAATATTATTTTCATTATGATTTGAGAACATGGGAGGAAAGGCAGGTTTATTTTGTGGAAATTTAGGTGTCCTTCTTTGAGATGAGAATTTGGATCTGATCAACTATGTCAAGTTTATAGCTTGCATCATTAATTATGGTTTGAATATCTTGACCTTGGCCTATAGATCATCCTTCAAGCCACTGATGAAACAACTCATAAAACCCCTTAATTTGCCCCCTTAGTTCTGTAAGCCAATTTTTTAAATTGGGTCTGATAGTCGTAAACTATAGAGGTTTGTCTTAGCTTGGTTAGAGCTTCTTAAAAATCATCATATTCACTAGGGCCAAAGTGAGTGAGTAATTGGGACTCAAAAACTTCCCAAGAGGGGTCAAGTTTGGTGTGTTGTAACCAAAATTGAAATAAGCCATCTAGATCCATAAATATTTAGGGACATTATAGAGTTTGAAGAATTTATCTACATGACATATTCACCCATTTATGTCCTTCCCATTGAACTTAGGAAAGTCCAATTTAGGCATCTTAAAGGTAGTATAATGGTCAAAATCAGGGTGAGAGTCACCCCTTCCTTTCCTTTTTCTTGACCTAATTGTTCAGTATTATAATCAAACACGTTTGGGATACCTTAAATTCTAGACTCAACCTCAACAAAGTGTTCTTCAAAATTGGCTTTGGAGCTAAGGTTTTTGCTTCAAAAGCATTGAATATCTTCCCTTATGGATATTTTGTCATGGATAAGGCTATTGAGGTAACTTTGTATTTTTTCCAACATTGATGTGGCTTGTTCTACCTCTTTTTTATGTCCACGAGTACCACCGACTATTTTCATAAATTTTGAACCTCTTTCACTAGATTACTAAAAATAGAAGAATGATTGTAGGAGTTACTAATTTTTAGTAAGGAATATGTAAAGGTGCATGAGTGTTATATATCAAAATTATTAGATTACAAATATGGTCATAGTGAGATATCTATCCTAGCATTGAATTTGGACACCCTAAACTTCTTTGTTTAATCTATTATTTTGATGAGTCTACTAGTGTGGTTATTTTTCACTTTGGAGGTTGGATTTAAAATTTGGGTGCTGCATCAGCCAAATCTGCCCTATCTATTTTTAACTACTAACCACTTTAGACACTGTACTATGCCACTAACACTATTTAATTTTTGACTCTAGAATTCCCTGTGTTATTCATTTACTAACATTGTTTGTGTTATTTTTGTCACTAACAACCCTATAATTACTTACTATTGTAGATTATTGTTACTACCACTGATAATCTTGACTATTTAGTTTTTAAATTTGGGATTCCTTATGCTAGTGACAACCTTGTAATTACTGATTGTTACAGATGATGGTTACTGTTTGGTTCACAAATTATTTCCTTTCTGCATGCAAATTTTTGTGATAGGGAAGTCTCTTTTGTATGCTCAATTTTTGTGGGATGAATTTTTGGTTGTAGGTTCAACATTCAGCAAAATAAGAAAGCTTTATTTTTGTAGGTTAAACTTTTGACAAAACTAGGGTATGCTAGGCAACTATTTAATACTCGTAGGCCCTATGTTATACCGTAGTGATGAATAATAGTTCTCAAACAAAAATTTCAAGCCACTACTCAAGGAGGATTCCACACATACCCTTGAACACACTACCTACCTCTCTAACAGTATGGGATGGTAATCTAGTTGGATGTTGTGTTTGGTGTACTAAGGGTAATACAAGTCCAAAAAAGCTTCCTAGGGTTAAAGGTTTATTTAATCCTAGATGGTCTCTCTAAATACTTGAAGATACATGGGAGCTCGATTTTGTGCATAAGTGTTGTCTGAGGCCTGGGTATTGGAGCCTGATTGCCCTTCGTTTCACTAGATATTTTACGTGCTATCTAGCTTAGCCAAAAATGAAAACTCCTCCATGATATTTTAAAACCCTTGGCACAGGGTTTCTAACCTACACAACTATTATATAAAAAATAAAGGAATGTATTTTTTTTAAATAAGTGATAAATAGAAAATGAAAAACACAAGAAAATTGTACCTAATAGTCAAAATAGATGGGCAAGAACTATCATAGTCATAGTAAAACTTGGCCCTAGAAAGTGCTCTTATACAACTTGTTAGGAACCTACTATAAAAAATAAACTCACTTACATTGAAAATAAGCAAATATTCATACAATAAAAAAATATCACAATGTGGAAAGTAAATGTTGAATTAATCACTTTCACAATCAACACAAAATTTCAAGCCTCTTTGAGGGGGCAACCTCCTTCAATATTTTATTAATTTGCAAAAATATACATTCTTACATGGCTCCATGTCTTTTAAAGAAACACTTCATGCAACCCTAACCTAAAGCTCAAGAGTTGGCTTACATGCAAAATGTCACTCAAGCTAGTGCCACACATCGATTACATTCATGATAACGGTTACATGAAATGGCCCCAATTGTCTAGGTGCCTTACTTGTCACATACCAGTAAAAAGTATTACAAAATAACATTATAAATGGGTACCCATTTTGGAAGTGGGTCATTACATAATATATGAGAATTATAAAAAACAATGTTAGGATGGGGTCCTAACATAGTCTTAGAAAGCACAATAAGTTATAATTGGTAATGTGCTAATTCTAGAAGCTATTGTCACTCCAAGTAATTTGAAAGCAAGTGATGAGGTTCTAGCATAGTTCAATATTCATAATATTTGAATATATATAATATCTTGTTGCAACATAAGTTCAAAAATATTATAATATAATATCAAATAATAGAGCTCTAAATGAATCAAATCAATAAGCTACAATTATATGTGGGCAACCTAATGTTTAAAATCCAAAACCTCTAATAACTATTGCAAAAAATGAACAAAGTTTGGTAACTCTATTAACATAATATAAACAAATTTTTGAGAAACTATAAGACTCTTAATTGGGTGTGTTTGTTTCTAATAAATAAAATACCAAAGGATTTTGATGCCAACATTTGAGAGGCCTAAGCCAAAACTTTAATCCTATAAGTTGAATTTCCCATACCATCCAACAAATAAAATGATTTCCAAAGACTTAAACATCATTTTACACCTCAAGAAGACTTCTATCAGTGTGAGCATGTTTCACATGATACAAATCCTTGGTTAATGTGACTTGTTTCAAGAATTATTACACAAATACAAAGAATCAACTCAAGTTGCCAAAAATGGAGATGAAGGAAAGATACCTAGAGAGATTTATTCTTGAAAATGTTCCATCTTCTGATCTATATTTGAAAAAGCATCAACCCTTTGACATGTTCTTGAACATTTATGATTATTTGATACATAACTATGTCCTAAATTTGGGTGTCATTAGTACAATCATGGATCAATTTGTAGAAAAATATTTTGTGTTGAATTATACAAAGAAATATGGAGTTGTCCAACTAGATGGAACCTATGTCAAGACTATCAAAACAATAAAATATCTAGTGTTAAAGGTTGATGCTTTCCCAACCATTAACATCCATAATATATTGCTAGAATGGATCTCCCAACACTCTTTGCTATTTTCCTATTCAACAATTACATTTCTAAAATTTATGGGAACTTACCTTGGATATGACTCATATAATTCCAAGGATAATATACGACATCCAAGTAAATATTGTTTCAAAACTAGCCATGAACTTTCATGTTGAAAATATGGAACTAGTTCAACATTTTGTCAACTTATTCAAGGATAAAGCATGACAAATCGATGATTCCATAAATTTTTCTTTCTATTTGGATGATAATTAAATGGACCTGTGGGTTAAGAAGCAACAATTTGTGGTTGTAGAACCAAAAATATAAGTGTATTTCATTCATGAACTAGAAGTTCCTACTCCAAAAGTGTTGAACAAAAAAAAGTACGTAGAGGATAATCTCTAGAAGCTTTACTTTTATGCGTAATTTTACAAAAATGGATTTAGAGTTGGTGTAGTGCTAATATATCTAGTATGGACCAAGGTAACCAAATAATACAAACTTTCATTTTCTATTCAAATAACATTACTAAATATGAAGTACTTTTGAAAGGTTTGGACCTGATAATAAAAATGAAGATAAGACAACTGCAGGTATTTAGAGATATGGAGTTAATCATAAACTAGGTAATATCTAAGTATATTGTTAAAAATATAATACTAAAGGTATATAAGCATAGAGTTTTAGAATATCTTGAATTGTTTGAAGCTCTTAAATTCAAGTTGATCCCTAGGGAAGAGAATTATATGGTTGATTATTTATCCAAAAAAGTTACAATCTTTTATGTTGAAAAGATACTCATGGATGAGAAAAAGTACAAATAAAAAGAAAAAAAATATTGAGATAAGTGTATTACTTGTAGTCCTAAATAAAAACATGCAATAATAAATCATTGAATGTGATAAGTAGATCTTGTGTTTTCTCGCTCAAGAAGCTAAATTTTCTAGAACAAAAATTGAAGCATATAGAGATCAAATCATTTAATTGAAGGTAAATATGATTCCCCAAATATTTATTATACTTGAGATTTTATTCAATGTATAAGATTAATTAAAAGGCTCATCAAGTATGAAATTAAAGGAGTTAAATTATGAATAAGTATAGCTCATTGATGGAAAATGCCTCAACATAGGAAAATTTTGTAGCACCAAGGAGAAGTCTGAGCTCAAACAATTGTGTAAAGAGTTTGATGATATCATAACTTGGAGTTACAATGATATAAAATGTTATGATTGAGTATTCCATTAGGTTACAGTTGAATATAAGGGTGATGCAATAGAAACATATGCCAACCAATATAAATTGTAAGCCTCTTATGATTTAAAAACTATAAGTTATTAAAGGATAAAATAATATTTATTTAAAAACTCCATAAGTTATTAGAGAATAAAATAATATTTCCAATCAAACGTTACTCTTGGATGGATAAGTTAGTCTATTTTCATAAAATAAATGGAGATAAGTGCTTACGTATAGATTGGGACTTAAATAAGTCTTTTCTAAAGGATATATTTCCATTCTCATATAGATCAAATTCTACAAACTACTATAGGTTTTAAAATGTTCTCCTTGTTGGATGATGTCTTTGGTTTCAATAAAAATTAAGTGAAATAAGAGGACCAACATAAGACAAGTTTTACTCCCAAATGGGGAACATTTGTTTATCAACAAAGCCTCTCAAACTTGCTAATATTGAATCTACATTTTAAATAACTATCAACATAGAATTTAAAGGATAATCAACATGATCATACTTATCTATTTAGATGATATGATTATGTTTTCAAAATATGGGACACTTTATTTTGATCATCTAAGGATTATTTTATTAAAGCATAGAAAGTTTAAAGTTTCTATCAATTCAAAGAAGACAATATTTGTAGTACTAGATGTAGATACCCAATTTTGCACGTAGGGCTAATCTTCAAGTTTATCAATTAATTCATCAATCATCCTTTTAATTAAAAAACTAGATCAACCTTACTTGTGCCCAAATTTGAAATATTTATTGCTCTAAAAGTGATAGCACTAGGGCATGAGTGATAGCATTGGTAGTGCTACTACGAATTGGTAGCATTTTTGCAAAATTTTCAAATTTGATATTTTTTGCCCATTTTTAACCTCTAACGGTCATGAGGTGATAATGCTAGCATGATAGCACTAACTACACTATTGCTTCCTAGCATTTTTTACTGTCACATGTCAAAATCAAAAGATGTGACTTCCTGTCTCTTTCAATCTACATACCATTAGTAAACCCAAGAATTCCTTCTAATCTACAACCCCTACAATAAAATCCTAAGACCAAGACTTTCCATTCTTATGATCTTCCATTAAGGATCTTAGTCATTTTATCATTTGCATAGCAAGGTTATACCAAAATTTTGGCTCAACCTTTTAAGCACTTAGATCTCATCCTTCAATCATTCAAGCTATCATCATTACAAGATTTCTCCAAGCACTTTTGTAAACATCCAAGCCTGTGACAAAGGAATCAAGAAATATTCAAGCTCAAGCATTTAAGAGGGCCAATAGAATACATGCAAGTTTTCAACAAGCTCCCAACAAGGGGAAAACAACATGTTGTCTTGGGTAGTGCTATTTCCCCTCCATATTTTCTTATTGGTTCTTCTTTGCTTTATTCTTGTAGCATTTCTCTTGCTTTATTTTGGGTAATATTTTATTAATATAGTTTTCTATTTTTTTCATTTAATCTTCATTTCAAACAAATATATTTTTATTTTTCATTTAGTAGGCCTTTGTACTCCCAAGTCAGAGACCATCATTACAATTGTAATTTTTAGTATCTCTTGCATTTAATATTACTGACATTAACCATGATTTTTATCCTTTTTGTCTTAACTTAACCCCAAATTGATTATCTTTTATAACCTATTGTAGATTTATAAGTATGTTTTGCTTATATATGAATAAATAAAGTTTATTTGAATAAGAATAGAAATAAGATGTTACTTGTTTTAATTTGAGTAATCATATGCTTTACTAAGAAAAGGGAATGCTAAATGAATGTTTATTTCTTGTTGAGCATATCTATATTTTTTTATTTTATTTGTTACGTAGTTAATGTAGAAAGATATTTTTGTTTTTTCTACAAAATGGTGATAGAGTTACTAAAGAAGAAGATAGTTATGTCTAGCAAACAGTTCTTTTAGAACATCTAAAAAATAAAAAAGTGATAGTTGGTAGATGACAAACTAACAACTAGCATATAAGACTTGAAAACTCCAGTCAAGATGCTTCAAAGCCTTGATTTCAACCACACCAAATCCCTTGCAAACAAGAAGTTGAAATTTATAAGTATAGGGTAAAACTATCTCATGCCAAATAGGTGAGAAACAATTGCTAGATTCCCTTAGGAACCTAAGAAATAGCAGGGTTGATTGCTATTACAAGGTTGAACTTGTTAGAATTACTTTGAAACATAGTCTATTTTGGTTTAGGTTGTTATAAGTTGTTTAAGATAGAAATAGGGGAATGTATATAAATCAAACATCCTATATTGTAATGGGTGAACTTTTTCTAGAGCATAAAAATAAGGAACTAGTCTATTTCATTTTCAGACACTATTTATTGTAAGACATTTTTTGCCTAAGGAGATTTAGCATAAATAAAGTGTCATTTTGATTAAAAAAAAAATCCTATTTTTTGCTTAAATTTGTAATTCCTATAATTATGTTGTATTAAGTTTTGTAGTTAATTAATAATTAGTTGCAGGAACAAATTTACATCTAGGTTATCTAGGTAGGACCTACCTTGTTTTAGTAGAGAATCTTGAATTTTTATCCTTGCTAAGTAGGACTTAGGTTGTAG
Organism: Wollemia nobilis; assembly: GCA_028583015.1. Classification (NCBI taxonomy): domain Eukaryota; kingdom Viridiplantae; phylum Streptophyta; class Pinopsida; order Araucariales; family Araucariaceae; genus Wollemia; species Wollemia nobilis. The sequence continues at coordinate 266,865 of JAQPPZ010017097.1, read as the reverse complement.
GTATGTTTAGTTATTATCTTCAATAGTTATAGAGTTTCTTTAGTAATTTATAGTTCCTAGATTCTAGCCATAGTAGCAAATAACCACTTAACTGTATAAAATCCTTTCATTGGCTCATATGGAGTAATTTCTCTTTAAACTAATAATCCTAGTTTGACAATTAAAGTGTAAAGTTGAGGCCCATCACTTTTTATTTTTGTTTCTAGGGAAATTGGTGTCATGATGTTAATAATTGTGTTAGTTGAGGATTTTTAGTCTTGAAACGACTAGAGGGGTTGAGCGATTCTCCAAATCAACAACATAAGAGCTCGTGTTTCATAAGAAGGATTGTACAGTTCTCAGGCTAAGAAGAAATGTTGAAAGTTAGGTTCTATAGACAATTTTTTTTCAATAATTATTTGTTTTTGTGAATGAGCTTTATTTCATTTTAGTTTTACATAATTATTTGTTTTTATAATTTTAGTTTTTTTAAACAAATTTTCTTTTACATCTAATGTATTTAAATTTTGAAGAATAATTCGTTTGAGAGAAAAATATGAGTGAATGAATCTTCAATTATATAATCATGGTAGATTCATTGATACAACTTCCAACCCCAAACCTAAACTATTGGGTACTAGCCAATCTAAAGAGATGATACCTAGTGAAGAGGAGATTAGTGCTTCCATGATAGACCAACAACATCCCACTTCTACAATTGCTAAGAATCAATCCCTTGACACTACAGTTGTTATAATAGAACACAATACAACTATATATTCAGTTGTAGAAGCTAAGCATGTTCATCATTTTTCTACCCCTAAGATCAAATAGGGACAATAGTGGGTTGTATTGTCATGACCCTCCCTGGTAGGCTTTCAGCCTAGAAAGTTGTGTCATTGGAAGGTAAGTTGAGCTTAGATTTTTATTACAAAGGGGTATTTATAATTATAATAAGTTATTTATAATAACTTATTATTATTATAAATACAACTGGGATGCGAATCTAACTCACTTCGAGAAGAATTCGGTAATCCATAAGCTACATAATAAATGTTTGTTTCGACACCACCTCTCTACACCTTGGAAGGAAATCCTCAAACCCATTATACAATATTTAACTGCTGATAATCTTGAATCTCAGCTTTATTGTTTCCATTTAGCCTTCATTAACCATTTTTGTGAAGCTAAAATGATGAACATCCCAGCCGCACTTTATTGGTCCATGGATTAAGCAATAATATCCACCCGTACCAAAAAGGAAGAGGGATTGCCCTATCACCAGGGACTTTTTAGAATCCTTTATAGGTGACGGGGCACCGGAAAAAAAAAAATGCACTTCTGCCAAACCCTCACTTTTCATTAAAATCTGTTGAAAATATACATCAGAAGAACAGCCCGCAGGCTTTACAATCACCGGCCCTCGGCTCGGTTCTCTTCTTCCTCACTCCTACGCTCTAAGTGCATTCCCCGATCCACCGTCAATAGGTTCCTTCTCCTAAAGTTTCACAAAGGAAATATCCCCGCCACTGACTCTGATGAAGAAACTTCTTCTTTGAAACCCAACCCTAAAGCCTCTAGACCAAAGAGAAAGGACAAGAGTGACAGACCTCATTCTGGTTCCATTATCAAGGAAAAGGTTAAAGTTAAAAAAATACATGTTCGTTATTCCCAGAGACTCAAATTCAAGGAAGTTGTTGAAACCCCTCCTTCCACTTCTGAGAATTCCATGAAGGATCTTTCCAATTCCCCTGATATTGTTGAAAAATACCTCCATAATCTTGTTGTCCATACCACTTCCGCTACCATTGACCATTTGGAAACTTCTCATATGGCTATTGGGAAGACTATTTTGAAGCTCAAGGAACAACGTCAGGTGCTCAATATTCTATTTTTCTATGATTTCTTTGAGGATATTCCAGCCATTTTTGGTGTGGAAGTACCTTCTGATGTTAAGGTTTATTCTAAGGATGATGACATTGTAGAGATTGCAAAGGAATCTTGCATTGAAGCCCCAAAGGAGAACCTAAAGGATGATGTGATGGATGCCAAACTAGAAGCTACTGTCGCATCATCAATGCAGACGAACGCACCCTTTTGAGCTTGTTGGTTGGTCCTCTTGTGGAAGGCTTTCTCCTATATTTCTTCCTCTTCTTTGTTCCTTTATCTTAGAGGATTTTTTCCTCTTTGGTTTTTTTCGTTGTATGTCTGTCATTTTTTGTTCCTTCCTCTTCAAGGTTTAAGTCCTTTTTGGTTTTGTTGGCCGAGTGCCTTTTGGCTTTTGTTCCTACTTTTGGTTCCTCCAATGTTTTCATTATGTTCTACTATTGTACAAGGCGTTGGGGTGCCTTTCAAATGTCTCCCTTTTTAATAAAATTATTAACTTACCAAAAAAAAGTTATTTATAATAAAATGTTATTATAAATAAATATTATATTATTATAGTTTATGAATAAAAGGTTATTCATAACAGTAATCTATTTCTAATGAAATGTTATTATAAATAAAGATAATATTAATATAGTTTATGAATAAAAGGTTATTCATAACAGTTATCTATTTATAATAAAATATTATTATAAATAAAGATAATATTATTATAGTTTATGAATAAAATGTTATTCATAATAGTAATCTATTTATAATAAAATGTTATTCATAACAATAATCTATTTATAATAAAATACTAAATTTCAAGGTAGGAGGCTAGATATTGATTCTCTGAGGAGATGGGCTTTGGAAAGATGGAGACCTATTGAGTCTCTTGAAATTGTGTCCATCCCAAGAAATTTCTTCCTTGTTAGGCTCAACTCTGAGGAGGATTCCAAGCAGATCTTCGAAGGGGGTCCATGGTTTTTTGGCAAAAGAGATTAATTTTTGCATAAATGGGGCCCAGGTTTTAATCCCTCGATGTAGAGCATTAATATTGTTCCACTATGGGTCAAGCTACCTGAATTCCCACTTCATCTCTAGCATGAGAGCATCTTCCAAGCTATTGCCAAGACGATCGGGGATTTGATTTTCTTCGATCATATTACCAGTTCCAAATCTCAAATGCTCTATGCTAAAATGTGTGTGATGGTAGATATTGAGAAGGATCAACCGAGATTTGTTGAACTCTTTTCTAATCTTGGCACCTGGGTTCAGAACATTGAATATGAAATAAATCCTAAGTTTTCCAAGAATGTGGTAAGGGTGGGCACCATAAGAGCTTATTTCCCTTGCATCCTAAAGCTCTAAGTACTTCGACAAGCCATAAGGAAAATAGTAAGAAGCTTAGTGAAAAGTGGGTGCCTAAGCAAAACCCTAAAAATTTGAAAGGACAAAATTTGATTTCTATTTCTCAAGTTGGGCTTAATGAGGAATTACAGGAGGAATCCCTTCTTCCATCAATCATGTTTGATGGAGAGGAGTTAAAAATGGTTCCTATTAAGAGAAGGAAATTGAGCCCAATAGCGGGGAATATTTTTCAACTTCTTAAATTCAGGGAGAGTGGAGAAGATGCAAATACCTCTAGTCTTATCCTCCAAAATTCATTTGACTGTCTTAACATGGATGATTAGACTCTTCAAAAGTTAATGGAAAGCACTCTAGCCTATCCAAAAACTGTGTTTGAGAAAGGCTATCTGGGTCCAAAGATAAGAAGTCATAGGAAATCTTATATTGATGTAGGGAACAAAAGAAAAGTGGGGAGACCTAGCAAAAGAGCACTCAAGAAAAGGGAGACCAGATCTAAAATTGCTAACAGAGTACAACCCCTTCTAACAGATAGCTTTGAGGCTCTATATCCTGAAGAGAATCAGGTTGTTCCAATCACGGAGACTTGGAACAATTGTGTTCAGGAGTGTGGCCTGAAAAAAGGATTTCTTTCTGTGGGGGTCAAAAAAAAGGTAGGCAGGCCTCCCAAGACCTCACTAAGAAGGCTTCTAGCGAGTGTTTTTTGTTTTTTTTTTGTTTAGTTTTTTGTTAGGTTGGGTGTTGTTGTTGTAGATTTGATCCAATTTTAGGTGATTTTCTTGGCTCTCTAGTTCTCTAAGCACCCCTGGTTGTTTTGGGTGTTGGTTTCTCCTATGCTAGCTCATGTTGCCAGCTAGTTGTTTTACTATGACAAACTCTTGTATTTTCTTTCTTGATATCTTATTGCTAGATCTAAGGTTTGAGTATGCCTTTCAAAACCCTACTTGTAATAGGTTTGGGAACCCTTCAAAAAATCCCTTTTACCAAAAATATATATAATATTATTATAGTTTATGAATAAAAGGTTATTCATAACATTAATCTATTTATAATAAAATGTTATCATATAAAGATAATATTATTATAGTTTATAAATAAAAGGTTATTCATAACAATAATCTATTTATAATAATATGTTATTATAAGTAAAGATGATATTATTATAATATTATATTTTAGCAAAAGATGTTTTAAATATTTGAAATATCTGCCTCTTTTTCAAATCAATGCGAATATTTGATTTGGTTTCAAAGTTAAATTTTATAATATAATATTATAGATATTTTTCATCCCTATCTCTTTCTACCGCCTTCTGGGATAAGAATAGTCAGTATTGCTTTGAATGAAATGAGAGGGCTTCTGACAGGTATGGATGGGCAGATGATAGGCCTTGAATGAAGGTAGATAAGGAGTGATGAGGAAGGACAGGTGATATGGGGAGAAGGTGGACTCAAACCGCATGCACCATGAAGTCAATGGAGGTTATCAAAAGAAAGAGGATGTTTTTATAAAAGGGAGAGAAAACTCTTAGGAGAGGGATTAGCAGCTTTTCTCACAAAACCAGCAATTTCTTTTTTAAATATCATATGACATTAATGAATGTCTCTCCTACCATATGGCATCTTGAGATGCTATATCATCGGCTTGCACCTGCGAAAACTTGATCATTGTTGATGTATTTGAGTTGAGGTATTATTTTGTTTTACCTTCTTACTGTCGATTTGATCTGGTAAACCCTACAGACGTTGTCTAACTAGAGTTATGCTCATGCTCGAATAATGGTCTGAAACCCCCTTGAGTTCCTTAAACATACTTTAAACCTATTGAAGGATTTTTTTGGGTTCTTGACAGTTTTAGGAGAGTATTAGGTTGCCTATATTTTTGTAGGAGAAAAATAGCAAGTGTTGCAAAAATTTTGATGTATCACCATAGAATTGAATACCTACCTAAGGTCTAACTTAGACTTAGAATTATTGTCATCATCTGCCTCCCAGTGTCAAGGCCTAACAACATGCCTATGGATGACGTTGGGCTTAGCCTCTATATTTTTCTTGAGTTAGGGCCCTAGAGCGATATAGTGAGGGTCACTCTTAGTCTCTAAGACCCTAATATTTAGAGCTTTTAATATGAATATTTATTGCCTTGTTTAGAAGGGTAGTCAAACTTCGAATATGAAATTTTCTTTAGGGGAAATAAAGTTTTGTTCAGTCAAGTAATTGTATCCCTAGACTTGTAATGAACCCCACATTCTCCATATGGGAATATGTTTGTAGTACTTAAGGAGGAAGCTCCCTTAATTACAATAACCACATCATGGTCATTGGTGTTAGATGTTGGACACACAACTCAAAAACTTGATAGGTTGGGTGGATAGTCTAACTAGTATTGTATTGACCTGTGATCTTGATAGTCAACTCCCTGTGCTAGTCTGATGGTTGGACAGATTCTATAAAACCTCAAACACAATCTTTGAAGGATGTTGAATGGGAACAAACTATGTTATGATATTATAACAAACTCTATTAAGGAGAAAATAACTTGTGTTCTATGCTAAAAGTTATATTTATTTGAATATATATTATTCATTTAGAATGAAATTTATATCTTTTGCTTGATAAAAAGGGTTTTTACTTGGGTCCCCCACCCTTAACAAATTACATTTCTCTTATTTAAAGCTTGAAATATTACAAATAGATACACTTCTCATCTCAATTGAGATGCTAGAGTTAGAAACCTACATCATTTTACATAAAATGTCTGAATTATTGATTTTCACTTTCTAGATCTTTTCAAATCTTTGTATGAATACAACTACTCCAAAATTTAGCATCTTTCTTGACATTTTCCTATAGCAGCCTTCACAATGCCAAAACATCGCATCTACTATATATGCCTTGCATCTTAGTAGAGTAATATTTCCATAACATCGCACTAACATAGTCTGCTTTACCAAACCTGAATTGCTTATTTCCTTCTTGAAACTCAAGTGCAACGACAAAAATTATAATAATAGTCTAAATGAACACACATTACTGTTACAAAATAAAATAGATATTACCAATTGAAAATATTAAAGTAAATCTTAATCATTAATTTATTTAGGCAATAAACAGTTTTGTTAGCTTCAACTAAAATTTTGACTTCCTCTAACCATGGAAAGGAGATGTTAACTTCATGATCCTCAACCAAAACCCCTCTATTGGCTAGCTTATTTGCACATTGTTTCCTTACCTTAATATATGTGTAAACCTGATTTCTTCAAACTCTTTAGCAAGATCTTGAATTTTCACAATTATCTCTTGTATGTTCCATGGAGCCTTTGCTTTCCTCAAAATTGCATTTATTACTATGAGAGAATCAATTTCCATCCAAACTCTATTCTATTTTATTTTTTTACATATTTTTAACCCTTCTAAAGCTACCCAAGCTTCAACTTCATTATTTGTCTTAAATCCTCAATTGAAAGCATAATGAGACAAAATATCTCCTCTATTATTCCTAATTATTCCTCCTCCTCATGTTGGTCCTGGGCTTCCTTTAGATGATCCATAAAAATTCAACTTAAACCACTCCACTTATGGTGGTTTCCACTTTATATTATTTACCTTATTTTTGCTTGTCTTGTATTCAATATCATAATTCCATTTAATGACTTGACTCCATCTATCAAGACTCTCTGCTTCCAAATTAGGAATAGGGTGAGTTGATAGGGTTGGTTTAGACTCCTCTATGGCTAAACATATCTTATTTTTCATTACCTCTAAATTGTTTTCCTTTCCTTTAAAAATTATTCTATTCCTTTCTAGCCATATAGTCCAAAGTATTGTATCTTTTGAAATATCCCATATTGTCTGTAAAGCCTCACTTTTATAAGTGCTCTACCATTGTTTTTTTTTTGGTAATTAAGGTACAGATTCATTACATCCGGGTTTTCCAAGTTGACCCAAAACCTTTTACAAAAATCAGCACTATGCTATTACAGATCAAAACCTCAATCGGGACAGACTGTCCTTTGCTACTAGTACCCTTCTGAGGCCACCTTTCCAAGAAAGAGCACAGCCCCTTACACATATTTACAACCACCTTAGAACATAGGCAGTGGCCCACCGCATTGCTTTCTTGCTACCCCAGCCATAAAAATACGACCTATCATGAAATCGTGATGTCCTTAAGTCTTCTCCTTCATTTGTTGTGGAGAGTCACGAAATGATGACATGTCACAAAAATGAGACATGTCATGAAATCACAACATTCTGCCTTTGATCTTCTCCTTTGCCGCTATAATTCACGAAAATGTGACATGTCATGAAAATGAGCCATGTTGCGAAATTGCAACATTCGTCTCCCATTTTGCACTCTTTCTGCTTCCAGCCATGAAAATGCGACATGTCACGAAAACGCAACATCCTTAAGTCATTTCCATATTTTACTTTGGATAGTCATAAAAATGCGACCTATCACGAAAAAGAGACATGTCACGAAATTGCGACATTCTGCCTTCGTTTTGCTCCTTTGTCGCTGCATGTCACAAAAATGCGACATGTCGTGACAATGAGACATGTCACAAAATCGTGACATTCATCTCCCATTTTGCACTCTTGCCGCTTCCATCCGTGAAAGTGCAACATGTTGCAAAATCATGACATCCTTAAGTCTTTTCCTTCATTTGATCTGGATAGTTGCGAAAATGTGACATGTCGCGAGCATGTCGCTAAAATGCGACATGTCGTGACAATGAGACATGTCACAAAATCATGACATTCATCTCCCATTTTGCACTCTTGCCACTTCCATCTGTGAAAGTACGACATATCACAAAATCGCGACGTCCTCAAGTCTTTTCCTTCATTAGCTCTGGATAGTTGCAAAAATACGACATGGCATGACAATGAGACCTGTCATGAAATCATGAAAATCTACCTTCATTCTGCTCCTTTGCCACTGCCTATCATGAAACTGAGACATGTCATGAAATCACGACATTCATTTCCCATTTTGTTATCTTACCGCTTCTAATCGTGAAGAATCGACAAGTCACGAAATCGTGTCGTCCTTGAGTCTTTTCCTTCATTTGCTTTGGATCGTCGTGAAACTGCGACATGTCAAAAATGCAACATATCGTGACACTTTCACCTCTTTGTCCTCTTTTGTTGCTTTTGGACACAAAAAAGCAACATCTCATGATATCGCAACACATTCGCCTCCTTGCTCCTTTTCTTGGATTTTGCCCATGAAAATCCAACATGTCACGATATCGCGACACTTTCGCCTCCTTACTCTTTCTCTTCTATTTTGGTCGCAAAAATGTGACATGTCGCGATATCGCGACACTTTTTCCTTCCTACTCTTTCTCTTCTCTTTTGGTCATGAAAATGTGACATGTCGCGATATCGCGACATTTTTCCTTCTTACTCTTTCTCTTCTCTTTTGGTCATGAAAATGCGACATGTCATGATATCGCGACACTTTTTCCCTCTCGCTCTTTCTCTTCTCTTTTGGTGGTGAAATTGCAACATGTCACGATATCGCGACACTTTTTCCGTCTTGCTCAACATGTCGCCAAAACGCGACACTTTTTCCTTCTTGCTCAACATGTCACGATATTGCGACATTTTTCCTTCTTACTCTTTCTCTTCTCTTTTGGTCGTGAAAATGTGACATGTAGCGATATCGCAACACTTTTTCTTTCTTGCTCTTTCTCTTCTCTTTTGGTCGCGAAAATGTGACATGTCGTGATATCGCAACACTTTTTCCTTCTTGCTCTTTCTCTTCTCTTTTGGTCGTGAAATTTCGACATGTCGCGATATCGCGACACTTTTTCCATCTTGCTCAACATGTCGCCAAAACGCGACACTTTTTCCTTATTTCTCAACATGTCACAATATCGTGACACTTTTTCTTTCTTGCTCAACATGTCGCGCTATCACGACACTTTTCCTTTCTTACTCTACATGTCACGAAATCGTGACCCTTTTTCTTTCTTGCTCAACATGTCACAAAATCATGACCCTTTTTCCTTCTTGATCAACATGTCATGATATCGTGACACTTTTTCTTTATTGCTCAACATGTCATGATATCGCGACACTTCTTCTTTCTTATTGTATTTTTCTTTTCCTTAAACTATGACATGTCATGAAATCATGACATCGATCCTTGGCAACTGCCTTTACCCCTAACCCCATAACATGAGGCCACCAAGCCACATGGATCCTTCCCCCGTTGCAAAGAAAACTAAATCCATCACAAGAAGGACCAAAGCAATACTGACAAAAAAAAAATGAAACTCCTCTCCCTTTTTTTGAACCCCATAGTTTCATCATCATTAGTGATTATTTTGAGTAATTTTGTCCACATCACTTGGGACCCCATGTTCCCAAGTGACCAGCCCATCGGCTTCCACCCCTATATTGGCCAATATATTAGCTATTTTATTTGCTTCCCTAAACACGTGTTGGGCCTTCCGATCATTCCTAGCTTGGTAGAGGATCCTAGCCTCTTCGATGATAGTCTTAATCCACCACGGAGGATTTTTCCCATTACTGATAAGGTTTATGACATGCATCGAATCTCCTTCGATAATTAGTTTACCTTCAATATCCTAAGCCAACTGAAGACCCCTCCATAATGCTCTTGCTTCTGCCTCATTGTTAGTCCTTATTCCCAGCAGCTCAAAAAAGGCCATCAACAGCTTACCTTGATGGTCTCTCACTGCTCCTCCAGCCCCTGCTTTGCCAGGGTTACCTTTAGAGGCCCCATAAAATTTGATCTTGAACCAACCAATCAAGGGCAGTTTCCACTTGACATCTAATTTTGGATTGACCTTGGTAGACACAGGTTTCTTGCCCAGAGTAATATTTAAGAATTAAGCGATTAGCCTCTCCCAAGGGGAAGGATTTTGAGCTTCATGAGGAATAAGGCTGACATTTTCATGGGCGAAGGTAAGAATCTTATTGGTGATGGAGGTGACATCATGGCTTGACTCATGGAAAGCTCTATGGTTTCTTTCTAACCAAAACTACCAAAGAAAATGATGGAGACAAATCTTCCAAAAATATCTCAACCTAAGGCTAACAAAGGGATTTGGTCATTGGTGGAAGAGGTCAATGATGGTGGCTAGTCTGACCCAGCAAATGCTAAAGGCTAGAAATAACCCATTGAGGATACTCAGAGAGACTGGGCATTCAAGGAAAATATGGAGGGTGGACTCCCAATTGGCCCTGCACAAAAAATAGTGGTTAACAACTATCACACCTTTCCTTATCAAGTTTTCAATAGTAAGAATCATGCCTTGGATCACCAGCCACGAGAACATTGCAACTTTAGGAATAAGATTTTTTACCCACACTAGTTGTGTCTGGAGTGTGGGGTCCTCAGTATCTAACATTAGCATGTATGCAGATTTGACTGAGAACTGCCCATTTTTGATAGCTGCCCATATTACATGATCCTGCTCAGGTCTCAAAGAAATGAATTGTCGATGCAGGATGCTTTGGATTTCTTTTGATTCAGCTTCAAATCCTTGAATCCTTATCTGTTTCCAAATAATCCTTCCTTTGTCTTGTCTCAAGAAATTAGCTACTTTACTTCCTATGAAATCCTATGTGATTCTTTTAATCCTCGCTAGGTGAGGAAACTAAGATAAAGCTTCATCCTTGGCCCACCTGTCATCCCAAAACCTGATCTTCTGCTCGTTACCTAGAACCCATATTAGGCCTTTCTTTATGACCACTCTTTTTGTTAAGATTGCATTCCAGAATGTTGAACCTCTACTATGCACCGTGTCATTTAGGAATTCGGTATCTTGAAGATATTTTCTTTTAATTATGGTAGTCCACTCATTCTCCTCATTGTTAATGAGATGCCAAGCTTATTTGGATAGCAAGGCTGTGTTTAGGTGAGCAACTCTTCTCAGTCCTAGCCTCCTATTTTCTTTCGGCCTACAAACCTTGCCCCAACCCACAAGGTGGATCCTTTGTCTTTCCTCTGACCCAGACCAGAGAAAATTCTTTTGGAGCTGTTCAATTTTTTGGTATACTCTGGTTGGGGCCTTAAACACAGATAGAAAATAAATCGAAATGCTCTGTAAGGATGCCTTAGTGAGAGTAAGTTTCTTGTCTTGAGATAAAAAATATCCTTTCCAGCCAGCCAGTTTCTTTTTTATTCTTTCTACCACTCTATCCCACATAGATTCTCTCGGAGAACCATAGAAAATGGGAAGGCCTAAATAAGAGGTAGGAAGAGTCGCTATCGAACATCCCAAAATCTCTACTATTCTGGCTTGTCTCTAAATTGGGGTGTTGAAGAAGTAAAGCTTACTCTTGTTGAATTTCACCTTTTGTCCCGTCGCATCCTCGTAGAGTTGGAGAATGTGCTTAATCCTTCTGGCTTCAACCACTGATGACTGGGTCAACATCAGAGTGTCATCAACAAATTTTTGGTGAGTAACTAGGTTGGTGAGAGAGGTGGCTTTAATCCTCGAAATTAATCCAGCAGTGCATGCTACTTTAATAGTTCTACCTAATGCCTCTGCTACTATAATGAACAGCATTGGGCTAATCGGATCTCCTTGTTTAAGCCCCCTATGGCTCTTGAAATACCCAGTTGTCGTGCCATTGACCAAAACTAAGAACCAAGGTTTGGATATGCACTCTTTTATCAGCCTGACCCATTGAGGATGAAAGCCAAACTTTAGAAGAACAGCTGTCAAAAAATCCCAATTAATGCGATCAAAAGCTTTATTCATATCAAGATTTAGGTCAAAGACCTCCTTGTTGGTTTGCCTAGCCGAGTGCAGAGCTTCATGGACTATGATCGCATCATCCACAATTTATCTCCCCTGAACAGAGCTTCCTTGACCAGGGTCAATAATGAGGGGTAATATTTCTTTCATCCTGTTAGCAATGGCTTTTGTTAAGATCTTGTAGGATACGTTACATAAACTAATCGATCTAAAATCTGCCATTGTCTTCGGTGTTGGGCCCTTAGGAATCAGGGCTATAAATGTGGACTTGAACCCTCTCGGGATATGTTTTGAAGCCTGAAACTCTTTGATAGCAGAAATGACATCCTCTCCCACAATATCCCAGAAAACTTGGAAGAACCGAGGAGGGAACCCATCAGGGCCAGGGGCCTTCTCAGGTTCCATACTAAACAAAGCATTTCTGATTTGTTCATCAGTGAAGGGAGCAAGAAGCTTACCATTAATGGCCTCATCAACCAAGCTAGGAATGAATTGGAGGAGAGTGTCCTTGGCTTCCTCGATACACTGGGATTCATCCCCAAGAAGGGAACTAAAATAAGCAATTACTTCCTCTCTGATCTCAATCAAGTCCTGGGTTTTGGATCCATCAACTTTGGTCAACTCTCTGATCTTGTTATTACTTCTATTCCTCAAGGTTGTGACATGAAAGAACTTTGAGTTCAAGTCACCATCCTTTAGCCATAATTCCCTAGATTTCTATCTCCAGTATATCTCTTCACAAGCCAAAATATTGTGATATTCTGAAAGCTTGGTTTACTCCTCCTTCCTAGTAGCTTCATCATCGATACCATTTTGTATCGATTTGTCAATGACCTATAGCCTTTCTCCCACTTGTTTCTTGTTCTCAAATAGGTTCCCAAAAACCTCCTTATTCCAAGTTCTACGATTATCCTTTACTAATTTCAACTTTTGAGCAATTTTGAAACCTGAACTTCCCTAAAAGGGTTGCTCCCACCATCTGGAAATATTTTCTTTTAACTTCGAGTGCCTAATCCACATTGACTGGAATCGAAAATATTTTTTGAAGGAGTTTGACTTTGGAACCTCCAAAAGGATGGGATTGTGATCAGAGGAAATTTTGGGAAGAGTTTGCAGAGTAGAGTCTCCAAACCCAGTGATTGCCTCCTTTGATAAGAAAAACCTGTCAAGTCTTTCCTAGATAAGTTGGCTTCCTATTCGCCTGTTGCTCCAAGTATACTTGGCTCCTCTTAGCCTCACATCCATTAGTTGGTTCGAGTTTACGAAGTCATTGAAGTCTTCCATACTTTTGGTTGGGAGCCCTGTTCCACCCTTTTTGTCTGAGGGGTATAATGACGTGTTGAAGTCACCAACGACCACCCAAGGGATGTCATGGAAAGCATCACCCAGTTTACCCAGGTACTCCCACAAAGAAGCTCTCCCTTGAACAGAATTGGGAGCATAGACATTTGAGAAGATCCATGATCTATTATTGTCAATATCATGGAAAAAAATGCTTAGCACCCTATCATCATCGTGGATAATGCTACCTTCCACCACCCTAGGATCCCAAAGAACCATGAGCCCCCCTGAGGTTCCTCTAGCTAGTTTGTACACCATGTCCCCTTGACTCCATATATTTTTTGCTATTGTTTTTTACTGGGCTTCATCTAATTTTGTTTCTTGCAGCATCAAAAATTTTGGATTGTATTGCCTTCTTAATGAGCTAACCACCCTCTGAGTGGGTCGGCCATTGAGGCCTCTCACATTCCATGAGAGAACCTTCATTTAGATTGTTTAGAGTTTTTCCCCTTCTCCCTCCTTTGAGGAGGTTTTCCTGATTTGTTATCTTCATGCCCTGGAATAACTTGTTGTATCAGTATTTTTTGTTTGCCACTAGCAATCTCATTGTCAGTCCTCATTTTTTTGTGCTCTGCATTTGACATCCTCCCCTTATTTCTCTCACTGCCATAGTCAATAGGTGACTTAGTAGTACTCCTGGTCTGCTTGGGGCTAAAATGTGGATGAACTATCTATTGTAGAACTGGACTAACGCATTCCTCAACATCATTCATTTCTACCACCTCAATCCTTGATTCTCCTCCATCTGTTTCTTGTATTCTCCTGATTTTTGTATTGAACCTTCTAGATGGTTTGACAGGCTTCTAGCTATGATGTTGGGAAGGTCTATTTTCGAAGACTCTAACTCCACCTATTTTCTATATTCTCTAGGATTTTGCCTTACCCCTCCTTGGGGGCTTTAGGGGTTCTTGGTTATGGGGTTTGAATGACCTGCCCTTGATGGGGATTCTAGGGTTTCATGGATTTCACCTTGCAGGTTTCCTTCCTCTAATTCCTCACTCTCCCCTTCTACCATTAGATCATCTAAAATTTTGAACTTATTTGAGCTTGGAATTTTAGGGCTTACCTGATTTTCCTGTTCGTCGGTGAGATGTTGCTTTTCTTTAATCTGACCTTGCCCTACCCCCTATTTTTTCATCTCCTAAAAAATGTGGTTATTTTTAGATGGCCTAAAGCCTCCTTTTCCCATAGGGCCTCCTTTTAAAGGGAGGTTCGTAGGAAACCCTTTCTCATTTGCTTTTTTGCCTTCTAGCCTTTGGTTTTCTCTGCTAGGTGCTAGCTTAGGGCACTGATTTTGCAAATGGCCTTGGGTTTTGCACTCAGGGCAAAAAGCTGGCCTATTTTCATATTCCACCACTTATTTTCTTAGGTAGTTTTCATACCCTAGCTCCACAATATTTGGTAGCTCAGAGTCTAAATTAGCGTTGATGCATATCCTTGCATGGGTCATCCTTGTCCTCGCCAAGGTTGCATGATCTATGGAAACCAGTTCTCCAATCACTCTGGCGATGCCTTGCAGCCAATACTCATTGAAAAACTAAGCTGGTAGGTTAGGAAGTCGAACCCAAATAGGGGCAGTATTGATATTCTATTTTTCAAGGTCAAAATCCTCCCCCCACTTCCTGAGGAATAGACTGTGTTTTCCTAAAAACCAGGGTCCTCCAGTTAGAACGTGGTTTGCATCCTCCTTGTTATTAAATATTATGATGAAAAACCCCCTGGACAAGGCAACAACCTCCATACTCCCCACCGTTCTCCATTTGGATAGAGCCCAAGATCGTATAGTCTCTAAATCCAGCCTTCCACCTAGAAACTTACCCACTAAATAAAACTCTTCCATGGATAAAAAAGAACCCATAAAATTAGTAGGATCCATTATCCTATTATTCATCGGAATGAGGGGCGGGAGTGAAAGGAAATCACTCTTTCTCCCCTTAACAGTTTTTGCAAAGTACCAACCACCTCTGGGACCCACATCACCCTTCTGGGTCCCTTTGTCTGGATCTTTTTGAGGAGGTTCGAGCCCTCTTTGGGCAGCCCCACATGTCATCGAAGGCCTCCCTTCCTCTGGATCCTCGTCTGATTCCTTCTCAAGGTTCCTTCTCAAACCCTCCGAACCTTCTCTGTTGTTCCCGCCTGAAACTTTCAAACTTCCTCCACTACTCCTCTCCTCCATTTCTGCCATTGTTTTAACCAATATTCAATTTTGCTAATCATCACCATGCATTTACCAAACATATTAAGAATCCATTGCCATATATTCTAGATAATTGAGCAATGTCCTAAGAGATGGTCAATATTTTCCTCCTCCTTATTACAAAAAACACATTTAGAGGGGCCATGAAAACCCCTTTTCATAAGGTTATCCCAAGATAAAATTCTTCTATGATCTACTAGCCAAATGAACATTTTGACTTTAAGAATTCTTGGGCTATCCCAAATATCTCTCCAAATTCTAGTGATATTATTATTATTTTTGTGTTGAATATTATATCCACTTCTTGTTGTGTATTATCCTGAGCTATTCAACTCCCAAATTAATTTATCCTTGTCACTCCTCATA
This sequence comes from Wollemia nobilis, assembly GCA_028583015.1. Taxonomy (NCBI): domain Eukaryota; kingdom Viridiplantae; phylum Streptophyta; class Pinopsida; order Araucariales; family Araucariaceae; genus Wollemia; species Wollemia nobilis. The sequence goes on along the minus strand of JAQPPZ010017097.1, from coordinate 251,002 downwards.
ATAATTATAGTTGTTATATTTCTACTCAATTTCCTCTTAGAATCAATGTCTTGTATACTTGTAAAAAAATCTTCTTTCCATTTGTATATTCCTTCTCGGTCCTTGTAAAAAATGTTTGAAACCCTATCACCATATTTTTCTTGAAGAAATCTCATCCAAGGTTTCAAAACTGGATCTAAATTGAGTGGTTTTTTATCACACCAAGTATCCATCCAAATAGAAATTTTTCTCCAGTTTCCACCACCCATCTTAAACCTTTAATCATAATATCAATAGATTTTTTTAAACCATTCCAAAGAGCAAAACCATTTGGAAGAGAGAATGTAGTAAATATTAAACTTGGGTCATTGGGATCAACATACTTAGAATAATTCTTGCCCATTGTCTTTGACTCTCTTTGTACAATCTCTAGATAAATTTTTCCCTAAGAGCTAAGTTTGCATCTGTAAGAGCTCTTAAACCAAGACCTCCCCTAGTTTTATCATCACACAACTCACTTCATTTCACCAAAGGCAATTTTCTTTTATCATGTAAAATTGACCATAAAAGGATCGCATTAATAAATATTATACTTTTTTCAACTAATTTTGGCATAGAATACAATGACATATAATATTTTGGAATGGATTATAAGACTGACTTAATTAACTGCCCTCGTCTTGCTAATGATAACCATCTACCTTTCCAAGCTAGAAGTTTATTTTAAAATTTACTAATAACTGGATTACATAATTTTATCATCATTCTCCCCTCAAATAAATGCATCCCTAGATAAGTTGTTGGTAAATTTGCCTCCTCCATTTGAAGAAACCTAAAAATTATTGCTTTGATATTAGCAGAAGTTTTAAGAAAGTAAATTTTGGATTTAGTCCTATTAATTTTTTGCCCTAAAGCTCTTTTGTACTCTTTTAAAAATTTATTCAAAGCTCTGGCCTCATTTATCCTTGCCCTTCCAAAAAATGTTGTATCATCTACAAACTATTGATGGGTGATGTTATCGATGTTATTACTAACCTTAATTCCACTTATAAACCCATATTTGTAAGCCTTATTTAAGTTCCTACTCAAAACTTCTACCATAATAATGAACAAATAAGGAGATAAAGGATATCCTTATCTAAGGCCTCTCTTAGCTTTAAAATATTATTTCACTAACCCATTGACCAACACTGAATAAGAAACTGTAGAGACACAAGCTTTAATCTATCTAATCCATTTCTTCCCAAAATTAAACTTATCTAAAACTACAAAAAGAAAATTCCATTTAACCCTATCATAGAATTTACTCATATCGAGTTTTAAGATCATAGCTTTCTCTTTTCTTGGAGTTGTTGAATGTATAAATTCATGAGCTAATATAATCTCATCCAAAATTTAACTCCCTTTTACAAAACCTCCTTGCTCTTCTGAAATGATTTTGTCTAACAATGGCCTTAATCTATTTGCCATCACTTTGGAAATAATCTTATAATCCATTTACATAGGCTTATGGGTCTAAAAGAATCAAATAATTTAGCATCCTTCTTTTTTGGAATTAGGGTAATATAAGTTACATTTATTTTATAAGAAATGTATTGTTTTACCCTAGATTGTTCCACTGCAACCAATAAATAATCCTTTACTACATCCCAATTATGTTGGTATAGAGAGTCCATCTAGACTAGGTGATTTATCCTTATTAAAAGAGAAAAGAGCTAAATGAACTTCTTCTAGAGTAATAGGCTCCATCAGTTTCCTATTGTCTTCATTTGTTATAACTGAAGGAACATCTTGAAGAAGTTTATCATTAAGAACTTTGGTCTCCTCTGAACCTAGAATATTTTGAAAAAATGACAGCCTATTTTCTAATTTCACTCTGATCTTCAATCCAAACCCCTTCTATTGATTTAATTCTACCAATTCTAGAAGAACATATCTATACTATAGCCATCCTATGAAAAAACTTTGTATTTTTATCTCCTTATTTTAACCAAGTCTGTCTTGATTTTAATCTCTAGAATTTCTCTTCCTTACTCAAAATATTATGATATTCACTAAGCAACTTCCTTTCCTCTGAGATTGTATTATTTTCATCACTTTTTTGGATTTTGAAAGTTTATCTTTTAGTTCTTATTTCTACTCAAAAATATTTCCAAAAGGTGTTCTTGTTACATTCTTGTAATCTAGAATGTCATAGCTTTAATTTGAATGAAAGTTATATTTGTTTTATTTGAATATATGTTATTCATTTAGAATGAAAGTTATATTTGTTTTATTTGAATATATGTTATTCATTTAGAATGAAAGTTATATTTGTTTTATTTGAATATATGTTATTCATTTAGAATGAAAGTTATATTTTTTTTATTTGAATATATATTATTCATTTAGAATGAAAGTTATATTTGTTTTATTTGAATATATGATATTCATTTAGAATGAAAGTTATATATATTTGAATATATGTTATTCATTTGGAATAAAAGGAAAATATGATTATGCTATAGTTAATTAGCATAGATTATATTTAAAAGGAATATGATTATGCTAAGGGAATTATGATTATGTTATTGTTGTTAACATAGATTGTAATTAAAAGGAAATTATGATTATGTTATTATTGTTAACATAGATTATAAAGAAAGAAAAATATGATTATGTTATTGTTATTAACATAGATTGTAATTGAAAGGAAATATGATTATGCTATAGTTAATTAGCATAGATTGTATTTAAAAGGAATATGATTATGCTATAGTTGATTAGCATATATTGTATTTAAAACGGAATTATGATTATGTTATTATTGTTAACATAGATTGTAATTAAAAGGAAATTATGATTATGTTATAGTGTTTAACATAGATTATAATTAAAATAAAATTATGATTATGTTATTGTTGTTAACATAGATTATAATGAAATAAAATTATGATTATGTTATTGTTATTAACATAGATTGTAAATTAGCATAGATTGTATTAAAAGGAATATGATTATGGTACAGTTGATTAGCATTTATTGTATTTAAAAAGGGAATTATGATTATGCTAAGATGTTAGTGCAGTTATAATAAAATGAAAGTTATGATTATGCTAATATGTTAGTGTATTTGCAATTGAAATAAAAATTATGATTATGCTAAGATGTTAATGTAGTTGTAAATGAAAGGAAAGTTATTATTATGCTAAGATATTAGTGTAGTTGTAAATGAAAGGAAATTTATGATCATGCTAAGATGTTAGTGTAGTTTTAAATGAAATGGAAGTTATGATCATGTTAAGATGCTAGTGTACTTGTAAATGAAAGGAAAGTTATGATCATGCTAAGATATTAGTGTGGTTGTAAATGAAAGGAAATTTATGATCATGCTAAGATGTTAGTGTATATTTAAATGAAAGGAAAGTTATGATCATGCTAAGATGTTAGTGTAGTTGTAAATGAAAGGAAATTTATGATCATGCTAAGATGTTAGTGTAGTTGTAAATGAAATGAAAGTTATGATTATGCTAAGATGTTAGTGTAGTTGTAAATGAAAGGAAAGTTATGATTATGTTAAGATGTTAGTGTAGTTGTAAATGAAAGTAAAGTTATGATTATGCTAAGATGTTAGTGTAGTTGTAAATGAAAGAAAAGTTATAATTATGCTAAGATGTTATTGTAGTTGTAATAAAAAAAGTTATGATTATGCTAAGATGTTAGTGTAGTCGTAATTAAAAGGAAAGATATGATTATGCTAATATGTTAGTGTATTTGTAATAAAAGGAAAGTTATGATTATGCTAATATGTTAGTGTAGTTGTAAATGAAAGGAATTTTATGATTGTGCTAACATGTTAGTGTAGTTATAATAAAAGGAAAGTTATTATTATGCTAAGATATTAGTGTAGTTGTAAATGAAAGGAAATTTATGATTATGCTAATATGTTAGTGTAGTTGAATAACAGGAAAGTGGATTGTTAGATTAACTAAAGGTATGGGACATTACTTAATTTAATAAATGGAAAGTGGATTAGTATATTAACTAAAAGGTATGAGACTTAAGTTAATTTAGTAAATTGAAATTGGATTATTATATTATTTAAAGGTATGGGACTTTAGTTAATTTAGTAAATGGAAAGTGGATTATTAGATTAACTAAATATATGGGACTTTAGTTAGTTTAGTAAATGGAAAGATTATTATGTGGTTTAATTGAGCAGTCCACAGTAAATTCGTATGAACTAGGTATTCTACGCATTGTATCAACATACATTTGGAAGAAAGGATCATGGGATCCCTTGTATTGATTAAAACTAAACTTATGCAATAAAGGAAATTATTGAGGTTGGGTTTTTCCTTTAAGGGTTTTCCCCAGGATAAATATTGTGTTATGAGTATCTTCTTGATCTACTTTATGTATTTCTTTGTTGTGCTTTCTATATTTACTTTCAATATACTTTTACTAGTTAATTATCATGTTTGATTTGATTTAGTGCTTGCTTTATATTATTCTTTATTTGTTTAAAATGTGATTCTTTGTGGTTGTTAATATGTGATGTTGTTAATTATTTAAAAAAATTATAGTAGTAAATAGTGGCATCCCTCAAACTAGTTGGGTCCGTGGGTGTTACATGTATATTCCTTTGATCCTAATATTAAAGAGGGATAGCAACCATTTGGTCATTTTTTTGTTCTTGAAATAGAAGAGAGAAAGCCACAAGATCAATTTGAGACTTCCTTAACTTCTACACCAACATAAAATAAGAAAAAGTGCTTCAAATCCTAGTGGACTCCATAGGCAAGTAAGATGGTTAATGAAATAGAACAACAATGGGAAGGATTAACCATGTTTAGTTTTCCAATCCATCTTCCAAGAGGTGATGCCAATGATAATGGGTAGATAAAGAATATCTCTCCTTCAACTTTATCTACCTTCCATGGACTAGTAACTAAAGATCTGAATGTTTTTCTTTCTTAGTTTAAAGTACTTTGTTACACTTATGATTACATGGAAGATGCACAAAAGATTAAACTTTTTCCATCCACATTAAAATATATTGTTATGGATGGTTTATGGTCTTACCTAAAGACTATGTTACTTCATGGTATGGCAATGAGGTTATGAAAGAAGTCTTTTTGGAAAAAAATCAAGATTACTACAGAATACATGACTGAAAGGATGAGCTCTTTAGAATGGCATAGAAATAATATGAACGATTAGAGGATTATATTAAGTGGTTCAAATTTGTGTAGAAAATAGGATATATTGACCTGGAATAAAACCTGCTCAAAACTATGTTTTTAAAGAGACTACAATAAGAATCACTTTATATCCATAATTTAATGGGAGGAGAAGACATGTTCAGCTTACCAATTGAGATAATTGTAGAACTATGTACTAATTATTCTCTCACAAAGCCAATATTGTGCAGCCATTAAGCTACTAGAAAATCTGAAGCCACATGAGGGGAATTTGAAGATTTGTTGGACAATCTCAAAACTAAGACTATTAAGATATTATCCAATTCTATTAATACACTAAGGCTTAATCCTATAGCACAAAATGAATCTCTAGTTGTTTACTAATCCTCATTGCATATAGAAGTCTGCACTTAATAAATACCCTTTGGAAAATATCCTAATCTGTAGCATTTGTGACCAAAAGCATTCAATAGATAGTTGCCAACATCTATCTATAGTAAATTTAGCTTCGAAGGAACCTGAACTTCAAGAAATTGAAGATATTTAATTCATTTCTCAAATTCATCCATCATAGGGATTCACACAAGGATGATATCCTTCTGGTATACCTAATGCTTATGCTCTTTTAATATTTTTCCTTATGCTACATAAGGATGGGCACCTCCACAATACCCATGGTCTCAACAACCTTAATGACCTTTAAACACTCCACCTTGGCCACAACAAGACTGGTAAATCTATTAATGGCCATAGTAGGGTTGGTAAGCCAAAAAATAGCCACAACAAGAATTCTAGTCTAATCAGCCTAACCAACATTAATATAGAGGGAAGGCTCCTCAAAAACTATAATATATTTTTCTAGACCCTATTAATAATCCTCCACCACCAAAATAACCACTTCTTATAGCCCAACTATTACCCAATCCAAATAATCAACTAGCACAACAACCATTCTATGAGGCTGAAGGAACATACTCTATTGACTTGCTATCCTATAGTGAAATACAATTATGGTTAGAAAAAACATTGCATGATCCTATAATTACTTAAGAAATCAATGATGAACACCTTTTATATTCCAAAACTCTAGTAATTAGGGAACCATTTTTAGTGATAAAAATATATTCATCTTCATCAAAAGAAAGACCTATTGTTTCTTAAGGACAAGATCCTAAATATAAACCTGCAATTAAACCTCCTTTTCCTCATAAATTGACTTTAACAAAAGAGGTTCCTACATATGAGTTTGACTTAGTTAAAGAGTTTAGAAATATTAATGTTAATACCCCTTTGTTGTAAGCTCTTAAATATGTTTAAAACTATGTAAAAACAATTAAGAAACTTTACATCAAACACCCAGGAAAAAAGAGAAAATATCCCTAAACCATTCATGTCTTAGGAAAAAATTTTGACCTGATGTCTGTAAAATGATTCTTCCTAAATATGGGGATCTTGGAATTCCAACACTGAGTGTAAATATAGGACAAACAAATTTGAAAATTGTTTTAATTGACGTAGGAGCTACCATAAATGTAATGATCAATGAATCAATGGATAAAGTTGGCTTACAAAATATACATCCCATTTTGATATATGTACAATAGTTGGTTAATCAATCTATTGTACAACTAGGAGTGCTTGATAATATTATGGTCAAAATAACATCATGGGAATATCCCATATATTTTGTAGTCCTACAAACTAAAACCAATTTAGGATGACATCCTTTGATACTTGGTAAACCTTGGTTAGCCATTGTAGATGCTTTTATTAGTTGTAGGTCAAGAAACATGACCATATTTTATAGTATGAGTACTAAGTGTTATAAAACTTTATTATCATTAACAAAAATCATTCACAAGTATGCAAAAATATCAAATCATTCATCCAAAAATAATTATCCACAATAACAATCCACAAATAAGAGAGATAGATAATACCCTTAAGGTATGGAAACACCAATAATAATCCTTAAGGAAATAATAACTCCATAAGATATCCCAAGATGAGAGAGCCACTTAAGGAGGGTAAAATCCCATAAGCCACTTCATGGGTAAAAATGATTACATATGATTGATCTCCATTATGATTAAAAGGACAAATATCCCTTATTTATATATCCATCTTCTTATTCTACTTTAGAGAGCCTACTACTAATATAATATTATATTATAATACAATCAACCTTGGGTTATGTGTGGCCCATGCCAACCCTTATATAATATAATAATATATCCCCAAATATCTATTCCTAGGTACCCCAACATGCCACCCTTCTTAAAAATATTTTATCCTCAAAACATGTGAAGAAACAATATAATACGATTTGCTAAGCAATGTTAGCAATTGGTTCCAATCTTGATCAATTATCCATACAAGTAAAACATGTTGATGTTGGTATACCATTTTGTTATTTGAGTATCCAAATCTACTTCATTGGCTCCATGCTTCTGTTGTTGTATTTTGATAACTTGAATGATGGGTCCACTTGTTCCTTGATGCTGATGAACCACTTTGAAAACCAGGATCACTATGCTTTCTCTGCCAAACACTGCCATAGTTGGTGCCCTTATGATTCCATGTAGAACCATAATATTACTGCCTTGAAGCATATGTCCAAGATTATTGTTGCTCATGGTGGTGTGGATGGCGATATGGTGCAACCTTAACTTGATGTTCTACCTTCTTTGACTTCTAAGTATTTGGATCCATTGCTTTAAATTCTTCTACACCTTTTTCTTTCATGTTCTCTTTGTTTTATGTGTTTGTGTGCTCTTCTATCAAACCTTCTTTGGACTCTATTACTATTATTTCCATGGACTCAGTCTACTTCTTCCATGGACTGTATTGTTGCTATTGCCTTCTTGGATTCTATTTTAGGTTCTTTGATTTGTTTCTCTACAACCACTTCTTGATTTTCCTTGGATCCTTGCTCCTTAAGATGATAAATATCCTACAATTTTATATTATTTTTCCTATACCATAAATTCATAAACTTATTTTACACATTAATGTTAACAGTTTCCAAAGAATCTAACCAAGGATAACCAAGAACAATATCATCATCATCCATATGAATAGCATAAAAATCTTAATGTAAAACATATTTATCCATGGTGATCTTCAAATATTCAAAAATCTAAACATTCTCACGCCCAAGGTGTGTGTCCTTAATTTTTTTTGCTTGAACTTGTAGCCTCTTAGCCAAGGTAATATTAATAAAATTATATTTGCTACTAGGTTCAATGGAAAAATAACATGTTCTTTTTTAATGCTTTCATGAACCTGTAAAATAGAATTTTTAGATTCAAACAAATTCCTTTGTCCACTTTTTAATGTATCTTCTACCAAAGATATTGTTTTCTTTGTCTTCATACTGACATATTTTTTATCTTCTACCACTTCTTTAAAATTTGCTAGCTCTCTTTTTTAATTTCTTTTGTTCTTTTTGAAGTATATTTATTTCTTCTTCATATCCCTTGATGGTGACCTTCAGACTAGCTATCTTTTTATATGGTTCCCATTTACTCAAGAATGCATGCTCCATTTCATCCCAAGTGATGACACTATTAAAACTATAAAACCAAGAGGAGCTTCTCCTCCAAGATAGCAAGAAAGCATAATTTTCCAAAGAGGTTGATACAACCATGTAAAAAAATTCCACCAATCCCTAACATCAATATCATCTTCTCCATTAAACTTTTGTAGTGCCATAGTTGATGCCCTAATGCAACTAGGGTTTTTTGACAATATATAGCATGCCCTAATGCAAACTAGGGTTTTATGGAAATAAACATCTTCCCACTGATTTGAAGCTAAAATTCTATAGATACAACTAGATTTGCAATTTTTATTTTAAATAAAATAAATTGCAACTAATTTTCTTACCTTAACTAAACAAATTTCATGTTTAGAAAATATTGCAAATTAAAAATTTGGCATTGTCCTTGTTTCAAATGGCTAACTTTAGAAGGTTTTATATCCCTCGATATTACTTAGATACCTTTATATGACCACTCACTTTAAAGCTCTTCAAATTCTACACAAACTGATCTAAGAATCGTTTAAATCGGATAAACTTTCACAGATATATGGCTCCTAAAAGATGAGATATTTTTCCAAAAAAAATCTGCAAAATTTATCACTATCCTTGTTCAAGATAACTAACTTCAAAAGGTCATATCTCCCTCAATACTGCTTGGATTCCTTCATATGACCACTTATTTTAAAGCTCTTCAAATTATGCACAAATTGATCCAAGAATCACCTAAATCAAATAAAATTTCCAAGATATATGGCTCCTAAAATATGAGATGTTTTTTAAAAAATAAATCTGCCCTAATTTTGTAATTCCATAAAAAATAAATCCCCACTTTGCCAAAATCATTGCTCTAATACCACTTGTTGCAAAACTTTATAATCTTTTTTTTTTTTAATTTGTGGATACCCCTGCCACTTTCGGGTAAGACCCAAGAAGGCAGGGGTATCAACTTTATTATCATTAACATAAATCATTCACCAATATGCAAAAATATCAAATGATTCATCCATAAATGAGAGAGAGATAGATAATACCCTTAAGGTAGGGAAACACCAATAATAATCCTTAAATAAGGAATAACTCCACAAGATATCCCAAGATGAGAGAGCCACTTAAGGAGGGCAAAGTCCCATAAGCCACTTCGTGGGCAAATATGATTACATATGATTGATCTTCATGACGATTACAAGGACAAATATCTCTTCTTTACATATTAATCTTCTTATTCTACTTTGGGGATCCTACTACTAATATAATATTATATTATAATATAATATAATATTATAATACAATCAACCTTGGGTTATGTGTGGCCCATTCCAATCCTTAAACAATATAATAATATATCCCCAAATATCTATTCTTAGGTACCCAAACACTAAGAAACTTATAGTTTACCCATCTATCAAACCTTTTGAATCACATGATGAGCATTTATGGATTGATGAACTAGAATATGGATAAATCAACCAATCTATAGCCATGCTCAATGCCTATGAACATTATACTAAAGAATAATTATGTGATATACTCATCAAAGATGGATATATAGGTTCTTCTTTAGTTCATGTTTAGAATACTTCTAGTCAGTTCAAATATGTATCAGACTTACAAACTAAAGGTCATTGGCAAGTTCCTTTCCCATAAAATCCTCAAGTTGGATAAATTTATCCTTTGGAATCCATCATTCCCCATGATGCCAACAATTATCAAAAAATATATTTTTTATCAATTGTTACCACACAAATGCCCACTCAACTATTTTATCAATCGCATTTGTGGTATTGATGTCAACAACTTGGATTCTAAACAATTTGAAGTATTCCCTAGAAATATCCTTAACATAAAAGTAAACTAGAGCCACTTCAATAAAAATAGTTAATGGATCTTTTAACCACTCTATAGTATGCTTCTACGTGGGATTATAATGACATGAAGGGAATCCACCCCTCTATATGCATCCATCACATTTTTATTAAATAATAGTGTGATCCAATAAGACAACTACAACAAAGAATCAACCCAACCCCAAAATAAGTTGTTAAAGAAGAAATCCAATAATTGTTAAATATTAGATTTATTTACCCCATAGCAGATAGCTAACGGGTTTTTCCATTGATTATTTTCCCAAATAAGAATGGTAAGTTGTGAGTTTGCATTGACTATTGAGAATTAAATAAATCCACAAAAAAGGATCATTTTCCTTTACCATTCATAAATCAGGTCTTAGACACTCTAGCTAGAAAATAATACTTATATTTTCTAAATGGATTTAGCAGTTACAACTAGATTAAGGTAGCTAGATAATATCAAGATAAAACAAATTTCACCTATTGTTGGGGTGCATATGCTTACCACATTTTACTTTTGGACTTTGCAATGCTCCAACTATAATTCAAAGAGTCCTTATATCTATTTTTTTTTATCTAAATCATAACTATGTTGAAATATACATGGATGATTTTAATTTTTACGAAGATAAATTTGACCATGCATTAGAAAATCTGCATTAAAATACTTGAATGATGTCAACTAAAAAACCTTTGTCTCAGTCATGAGAAATATTTTATGATGCTGATTGAGGGAGTGGTTTTGGGACATTATATTTTTGTAAAAGGTATGAAAGTAGATTTGTCCAAAATCAAAATCATTTCCTCCTTACCACCACCATAGAAACCAACTAATGTATGCTTAGTTATCAAGTTCGAGTTCGTATTCGAGTTCGATACTTTTAAAGTTCGAAAGAAATTCGACATGTTTAAAAATTCGTAATAAAATTCGATATATATAATAAATGTATATATATTTTCATATAATTTTGTTTATATAAAATTTAAAAATCAAATATATAAAATTAAAATATTTGTTTTTAATAATATTTTTAATATTTTTAAAATATATACTTTAAAATAAAATAAAATATTTTTTAAAATATAAACATTTTTATAACTTTACGTAAATATAGTAATTTTTTTTTAACACACAAGAAGATTTAAATCAATAATTTTTTTGAAATATAAATTATAAGTTTTCTACCAATTATAATAAAAAATTGTTATCTGCATAAAAAAAGCACTTACAATATTTTATATTATTTAAGTTTAAAAATTAGAAAAACTTAATTTTAGGTTTCCTTAGAAGTTAGGGTTAAAGAGCAAAGAGCAATGTTTTTTTACTTTTATTTTAGGGTTTAAGAGCAATGTTTTTTTTTTCTTTATTATTTGACACAAGGAGCATTTCAAATAGCAGGTGCAGAATAATGAAGCCTCCAAATGGAAGATTTGTTTGTCAGCTACAACTTTGAGAGCTATCCATTCTCTCAAACGATGATAAAGAAATAAAGAAAACAACATCCCCATGAGGTTGAGAATAGATTGAAAATGGTTGCTTCCGATAGTATATGCAAAAAAATTCCAGCTTCCAAATTGCATGTTGCAAGAGGGAGATTGCAGGAGGGTTTGTTCATAGTTGTGTTTATAGCACTTTTTCTATATTTTTTTCAATAGCTAAAATTTGATTTTAGGGTTTTTGATCGCTTCCTCATTATTTTTTCAATAGCTAAAATTTAATTTTAGGGTTTTTAATGCTTGTTTTTTCACCCAATTTTTTTTTTGCCGAATTTAGGGTTTGTTCGGCGAATTTATTCGATAGGGTTTCAAATTCGACGATTTTCGAATTTCATATAAAAAAATCGACGAATTTGATAACTAAGAATGTATGTAGTTTCTTAGTACTTGCTAGTTATTATCGTCAATTTATTAAGGACTTTAGTAAGATAGTTGCCCCATTGTTTTAGTTACTAACAAAAGACATTGATTTTAAATGAACAAATGCATGTCAAAAGGTATTCCACACTTTGAAGCAAATGCTTACTACTACTATTTTTAAGGTGTCCTAATTGGACTTTGTCTTTCCATATTCACATAGATGCATTTAACCAAAGCATTAGGGGATGTTTTAACTCAAATTGAGGAGAAAAAACCCTATGCAATTTATTATGTTAGTAAAAGTATTTTTGGTGCATATTTGAACTACATAGTCACTAAAAAGGAATTTATGATTGTAATCTATAAAATCAATAAATTTAGGCACTATATTACTGGTTACAAAGTTTTTTTTCACACCAATGATTCTTCCATTCATTATCTCATGAATAAAGCTATTGTTAATAGAAGAGTTGTTCATTGGTTGTTACTATTGCAGGGATTTGATATAACTATCATAGACAAACCAAGCAAGAAAAATGTAGTTGCTAATCATTTATCATGTTTATATTTAGTTTATGATCTATAACTAGTACAAGATACTTTTCCTGATGAACATTTATTTGCATATTCTTTATGTACTCTTTGGTATGTTGACATTGAAAATTATCTTATTTCAAGAAAAATTCCTTCTCACTTTTCTCCTTGTGAACACCAGAAACTCATCCATGAAAGTGGACCTTACACTTGGATTGATGGACTTATATTCAAATTATGTTCTAATCATGTTCTTCATAGATGTGTGTAGGAATAAGAACTATATGATATCTTACATGCATCTCATGATGATCCTTGTGGTGGACATTATGTTGCTAAAAGAACCATTCATAAAATCTTGCAAGAAGGGTACCATTGGACATCTTTACATAAAGATGTCAAGATCTAGGATGGGAAGAATGACTCTAATCGATAAAATACCTCTCCATCTGTAGTTAGTTCTAGAACCATTCAAGAAATGGGACCTTGACTTTTTAGGTTCCATAAGCCTTGCTTGTCAATTCGATGAGTACATTTTGGCATGTACAAACTAGGTGACCAAATGGGTAGAAGTGAGACCTTTGTAGTAGGTACATGATGAGAAAGTTTTTATCTTTCTCTATAATAACATTTTTTTGTGCTTTGGAGCACCTCATAAAATTATCACAGATCAGGGAACTCAGTTTTTTTCTAGAGTGATTGTAGACTTTTTTCAAAAATACCAAGTTAATAACCAAAAATCCTCTCCTTATCATCCACAATCAATTGGATAGGTAGAGGTTACCAATAGGGAAATGAAAATAGTATGACAAAGACAGTAGCATCACATAGGGAAAATTAAACGCATTAACTAAAGGATGTTGTTTGGATCTATAACTTCACTGGGAAAAATAACTACAAGTCTTGCTTATGAAATATTTTATGAAAAGAAATATTTAATGCCAATTGAATTTGGAATCCAAACTTTACGAAATACCTTGCAGATTGGAATCAATATTTCGACAATACAACAAGAAAATTTCTTCAACTTAATGCTTTGGATGAGATGTAGCTTCAAGCATTGCATCAGAATGAACTTTTCCAAACATAGTGGAATAAGTGGCATGACAAGCACATCATTCCACATACATTTTAGCCAAGATATTGGGCATTACTGTATGACTCCTAATTTCAATATTTCTAAGGTAAATTCCATACACAATGGTTAGATCCTTATGAATTTGAAATTTTTTTTGACAAAGGTATAATTAAGTTAAAAATCATTGATAACTTTACTCAAGACTTAATGGCTAATGGACACCATTTAAATTTGTATTGAAAACCACTCTCAAAAGCTAATCTCATTCATTAGGTCATCAAGCAAGCACAACTAAAAATCATACAAAAATTGCCTTCTTTTGCAAAAGAGTTACCTTCCTCTACAAGAGAGTTTCCTTATTTTGCATCTCATTAACTTTTTCTTTAGCTCTCTCTAAAATAAAAATAGAAATAAAAATAATGTTCTACCGTGAAAACCTTCAAAGGTATTACAGAACCAATGATGGAAGTGAAAACCATATTTTTGGTTTTTCATCCTTACAAATAATTCCATTTATAAAAACTTGTTTTGGATGCACAAATGGACAAAAAAATAAATTTACTAGAAGTCTTTGGCATAAAAAAATAATGATGAATTTGCCCTAGTTTCTCTCAGACCATCCACTCTTCCAGAATCTAGAAAGTAGTTGTTGATAGTTGTTGAAGATTGTATCTCACCTCATCTATTTATACCACTCAACAATAAAACTCCTTGACGTAAAAACTCAGGTACTCTCTATTTCTTTTCTTATTCTGAACAATTTTTAGTTTATTTATATATATATATAGTCTACTCTTAAATCTACATTCTATATTTTATTTCTCACTTTTTGTCATATCTTTGTCTTTCACGATTATATATATATATAGTCGACTCTTAAATCTACATTCTATATTTTATACCTCACTTTTTGTCATACCTTTGTCTTTCACGGGATGTGCAAATACTTTAGTTGGGGGAAATATTGTCCTTATGCTAAAAATTATTTTCCAGGTGTCTATACATATTGCTTGTCCTGACTAAAACATAAAAAAAATGACCTCAAAAATTTCTACAATAATTCTTTTGGTATATATCGAAAAACATCCTCAAAGTTTTCTACAGGAAGTCTTTTGGTATATAATTTTCTACATAAAGTTGTTTGTGTTATAGTCTTTCGTAGTAGCACATAATGACAAAGAGAATTCAACTTAGTTTGACTTGACATGGCACATGGTTGGATGATGTGTCACACATGGTTTGATAATTTAAAGTAAAATATATTTGGATAGGTGATGTGGCTAAGGTAAATTAACTAGCACATAATGACAAAGAGAATTCAACTTAGTTTGACTTGACATGGCACATGGTTGGATGATGTGTCACACATGGTTTGATAATTTAAAGTAAAATATAGTTGGCTAGGTGATGTGGCTGAGGTAAATCAACTAATAGTTGGTTGGTAAAGTGACGTACGTACATGACTAGGCATACAATTGATTGGATGTACAATTGGCTAGGTGGCATGATTTAATAGGTGACAATTGGAAACACAAAAAATAATAAAAAAGCACAATCCATACCATCACTAAAAAATGCAATTGTCATGATTTTCAACTAATGACGTGTGTCCCAATTTAATTGCCATGCATAAGTATTATTAGTATTGTCAACCAAGTCAACTGATTTGCATGACTCCATTGTATTTTTCCAACATTCATTGTATACTTGTTTTCTACAATTGTGCTTCGTTTTCTATAGACACATGTTTTATTTTCTATGGTAGACGCATCTCATTTTCTGTAGTTGTGAGCTTTGTTTTCTATAGTTGCATGCTCCATTTTTTTTCCTACAGATGAATTCCATCTTCTATAAATCATGCCCTTCTAAAAATGCTTAACTATTTGTTTTAAATGCATTCTAAAATGTACCCTAATTTTTGTAGTTGTGTTGTGCCTTGTTTTCTATAGGCATTTCCTTATTTTCTTCATGCACCTTTGTTCTTTCTTTAGAAGGAAAATTTCAACAAAATGGTGGAGACCATGTAAGCATAGTGAACCAACCACTATGAATTCTCTATATTTTTTCAAAGAGTCCAAAAATAGACTATGTGCAATGGGGTGATATCTATCCATAAAATAATTTCAAGGAGGAAATGATGTTGTGACACAAGATTTTGCAAAGATGTTGGACACAGAAACCATGACAACTAACCTACCCCATGACATTACTGTTGAGGTCTTCCCTATTAGCATTGATAGAGTTTTGCAGTTTTCCTTGATGGAAAAATGCAGTACAAAATACCAAGTCTTGAGGTTAAAAAAATCGTAGACTCATTTGGGGAGTCTTATTCCATGGACGATTGAAAAGGCATCATCAAGGGTATTTTTCAAAATTCTCCACAAAAAATTTTGCAAGAGGTAAGTAATGCAATACTATATTATTTCACTTTGGAGGGAATAATTACATATTTATAAAATTACCATATATAGTTCATTTTACTTGTAAAAAAAATCTGAAGATAGTGAATACAATATTTGCATTCCCTTCTATTTGATAGAGTTTATTAGAGTAATGACCAAGAAAATACAAAATAGACACACTAGTGCAATGGCCCATCATGGGCTTATAAAGTTGTTAATTCTAAAATAACTAGAACATACATAGATATCATGGGCTAATGTGGTTTCTTTAGTTGTTGTGCCCTCCAATATAAAACTAAAAATTTAATAGCTTCCTATGATTAATTATTCTACGAATTTACACAAAGGGTAATTAATATTAAACAACTAAGTTCTTTAAAAACATGATTTTTTTTTTACGATGTTTCCAAAGAGTGATGAGTGTCTTTACTACTCGTATTTTAATCTTATCAATTTGGGGTAGCATCCAAAGGTTGTATGTTTTGAAGGTCAAATAATTGTATGTTCAATTATTGGATTTCCTAAAGTTCTTTTTGTAGAAACAAAAAATGAAATATTCCCACAATAAAATAAGCTATTAATAGAATAAAATAAATTCACACTCTATAGTAAGTAAATATTATAAATTTATTTTCAATCATGCAATAAAATGAATCAAACAGAAACTCACACTGCAATGAAATGAACTAAAACAAAACTCACACTTGTAGTAAAATAAATTAAAATAAATTTTAAACTTGTATTGAAATAACTATCACACCTAAAAATAAAGAAACATCACTCTATTTTTGAAATGAAAGATGGAAAGAAAACCTACAACTGCTCCTAGAAGATTCCATACCACTATCCTAGCAAAGTAGGCCCTTGTTTTGAGGTTCAATTTTTGGAGTATATTACATTATTTGGTACATGTTAATGTCCTCCCATGGTACCTTTATGGTACATATGTAAATACTAGATTAGGGTTGAGTCATAGTTTAGAGTGTGAGTTATATTTCCTCTTTATGTAAGTGTGAATGTGCAGGATATGCACAAGTGTCGTGTAAAGTTGTAATGTGCAGGAAATGCACAAGTGTCATGTGATTTAGTTTGAAAGTGTAAGTTGAGTCTATGTGCACAAGTCTCTTATATATATGAGAACAATATGTAATGTAAATATATGCACAAGTATCTTAGATTAGGTTGTGCAAGTTATGGAAGTGTAAGAATCATGTATAGGTGTACATATAATATAGAGTCAAGTGTTCATAAAGCATGCAAGTATCAAGTAGAGAATCCAAGAGTCATGAGACTGGGCATATGGAAAGGAATAGTCAAGTATCCAAAAAGTCACACTACTATGACCATATTATGGAGGCAATACTCCATAGGATCAATCATTAGATATCATATTACAAAAAATCACAATCAATACTATCATATACTTTTGTAAGAGGAAGAGGAGTGATAAAGATTGCATATATTTTGAGTAATTAATATTGTAAGTTGTTATATGTATATGATTTAGGCATAAACATTTATATTGCTACTTATTATTTAATGTTATTTTATATATTATAATCCTTGATATACATATTAATTTGCTCTTATTATTCTACTTATATCATTATCTTGATTTTATTGTATTATGGCTATATTATATTGGATCATGTGATATTTGTGGTAGTATTAAGGCTTAAAAATCCATCACCAATGGGAGGAAGAATGAATTGATAACATAAATTAGTCTAATTAATTGGATTCATATATATAATAGACAAAATATTGTGCTTAGAATGAGTACTAAAAGTTATTTCCAATTCACATTGTCCAACTTCTTTTTTTTGTATGGTGTAAAGGGATTGTATGCAGGTCCCTATGTCATAATCAAACTAGTTACAATATCTCCCATATTGGTTATCATTATATCAACTAGTTACATCGAGCTATATAGCCCTTTTGGTGCCACTAGGATTTGAACCTTGGTGTGGCCTATATCACCCATATGTCTCAACCATTGAACCAAAGCCTCGTTGGCACATTGTCCAATGTTTTTTTTAAATAAAGGGGTAAAAATTTATTGATAAAAATTCTGGATTACAGAGTACAACTGAGCTTCCAACCAAGACTCAAATAAACAGCCAAACAAGATAAAACCACTAGACTAGAATGACACCCAAAAAATACAACAAGAATAAACCACATTAAGTTTGTACATCCTTGTGGATCAACTCCCATAGGCATTGAGAGTCCCTATACGGGAGACTCTCCCAATTATCGATACTCCAAGGATCCAACATCTCAGAAGCCCTTTTGGCTAGGTAAACAGCAACCACATTCCATTCCCTTGGAATGTGCACAAAGGATATAAATTCAAACTCTTCACTCATTCCGAGAATCCGAATGGCTACAGAGACCAACTACCAATTAACTTCCTCCACCCTTTTACTGTTTAAAATATTAACCACAATTTGAGAGTCAGACTCACAGATAATCCTATGCCAGCCAAGAGAAAACCCCTTCCACAAGGCCTCAAGAATTTCAAGAGCTTCCATAAAATTTTTGGAGTGAACACCTTTATAAATGGAAAAGAAAAAATGGACACCACCAGTAGAATCTCTCCCAACACCGCCAATGTCAGCATGTCCAGGATTATTTGGCTTACATCATATTTATTATGAAACTCAACTAATTGTATTTTTTATTACTGTGTCTTATTTACTAAATAATTTGGAAGGATTATATCTACCAAATCATCAACGTAATCCTACACATTTGAATTCTCTATAAAATGCAACTATAAACCTAATTGGATCAAGCAAACACGTGTACATTCAACAAGAGATAGATCATCTTTTAAGTATGTTATCATTGCTAATTAGGTGTAATTATTTCTAAATCCTTTGGTGTATTCTTCTCTATCTTGTATGTTGATTGTCCTACTCTGCATTGTGTGCAACATACTATTTTGGTGCTACATAGGATTAACAATCATGGCTCTACACTTGGTCAATATTCCCAGCGCTACATACGGTCAACAATCTAAATCCTGACACTATGCATGGTCAATGATCCTGGCGCTATGCACATGAAATATTTTCATCATTGCTTTTTTTAGTTATGCCCTATGCATGGATGTTCTAGAGCAGATCCAATATTCAACTATTCTAGCACTCAGATTTATTATAGCTCATAATTGACACTCAAATTACTCTCGTGCATATGTTCTGGCACAGAATTACTCTAGTGCGTAGGTGCTTTGGCATATAGATTACTCTTGAGAAGAATTTAATGGTGTACAGATACTTTGGAATGATCAACCTCTCTAGAGCACTCCAATAAATACTTCTTTGATCTTCAAGATATTCCTGCTCCAAAACTAGTTATTTTAGTATGAAAACCTACAAACTTATCAATGGTCTAATTCATTTCTTAAATAGAAATCAAACATGTAATTATTCCCTTAACAATACACAAAACCATTTTAAACAATTGAATAAAACATTCTCTTTATTTACTACATTCAAATAAACATTATCATAAAATTTAGCTTAGTCCATACATATATAACAGTCATAAAATGGGCAAAAAGGGTTTTACTTTGCTACATATAATGAGAAAATTTTGGAGCCTCGTTAAAGGAAATATTAAAATTGAAGAAAAATAAAATTTTGATGAAATATTAAAAAATATTTAAATATTGAATTTGGAAGAAAAAAGATTTTTTTCAAATTGGTTATATGGGATTGGAACATGCCCCACCCGTATTACATCATTACCACATAGTGTTAATATAACAAAGCTTGGATATTTTCCATGTATCACTTGGAAAGATTTGAACCTTGGTCTCCTCCTTGAATGTTGAGGAATCTAACTGGTTGAGGTAATGCCACTTGATGAGAAAAAAATATTTTTTCTATAGAGGAAATTAATTATATTGAAATAGATTTGAAAAATTTTGAATTAATTATTGAAATTTTTGAATTGTTAAAAGTAATTATTCTCAAAGGAAATTTTATTCAAAGACATATTTGATTGAAGGAACATGTTTAAAGCAAGGCAGGTCAAACAAGATATTGAAGACTTTTATCAAGGATAAATTATTTGAATCCTATACTATAAGCATCCAAATAGATAAAGAAATAATTAATAGTTACTTGAAGAATTAGAAAGCAATTACGAATGCATCAAAAAGGCCTTTCACAAAGTCACATATGACTAAAGAGGTAAAAATTATTAAAAAATAATTTCAAAAGTAGAGAAAATATTGTCACAAACATGTTATGGGATATAGTCAATCACCACAAGCAAATGGAATAGAACCAAAAATTTGGTATGAAGACAATTTTTAGTATATTGATTTAGGAGCTAGAAATCGCATGACTGAAAACCTATATTGGTTTGATTCTATTCAAGTGAAACAAAGTATACCAATTAAGATTATCGATAACAAAATCTACTAAGTTTAAGAACAAACAATGTTACACTTAGTCTAACTTTCTTAGAATGCACACTAGAGAATGTCCTTTATGTTCTAAGGATAGCATATAGCCTAATTTCATTATCACAACTATCTTATCAAAATAATAAACAATATTGAAGCCCTTGGATCCTACAAAAATGGTACATTTTCTTTAGATGTGATAGCATTCTCATAACAACATTTAGATTAGGTTCTACCAAAAGAACAATATCAAAATATATATTTAGTTAAACACCAGATTTGCATGGCAAAAGAACAAGATAATACTCTATAAATTGTTGTCCTCTTCAATTATCCCAATTGTCAGATGGGTTTGACCATATGGTCGGTACTATCATGCCTTGCAAAAAGTGACACTACAAAGCTAATTTTGATAGCATGGATGTTGGCCTGATCAAGGACCTCCAAGATTTTTTATAAGGCCAACTCCTTTTAAGATGTGACCTTGAGCACACTTTTCCTACTCCAACCTAATCTACCAGATTCAGGGGAAAAGGGTTAGAGAAACACTAAAAAATAAATATAGCAAAAAGAAAAAAATCTAAGTTAATAGGCAACATGTCAAGATCAATATAAGATCCTCTTGCACAATAGCTCTAATTGTAATGCACCAAAAACTAGGAATTTGAACACTTTATCCTCTAAGCATATATAAGCATAGACTAAGACATAAACATACATACACAAAAGAAACAGGACAAGGAGAACCAAACAAATTGGAATCAAATATCCATAAGCCTCTAGTATGCATGTATGAATATGAAAACATTACAAGATTATGCTAGAAGTGAGGGTTTGGATTGCCTACAAAACCACCTAGAGATTCGCATATAGCTATACAAAATAAAATTAAATAAAATCTATATGACTTGCAAATGCTTTAAATTGATAAGAAAACTAATATTTATAGATTAAAAAAAAGGAAGAATTTCACTCCAAAATTTGTAAAAAAAATTGACAACTCACAACTCCAACTACTCTTTCTAGGGATTTTGAGGATTTGAAGGAGATCATCTTCTTCAACCAATGTTGTTAGGTACATGACTATAATTTTCATGCATATCTTTAAGAGATCACCCACTTCCTTAAATTTTTAAAATTAAGTGATATTAGTAGGTGATCCTTACCTTTATTAATAATGGCTCATCAAATCCGCTTGTTGTGGTGCAGTGGTAAATGCCTTGGGTACTGGTAGAGGCCGACCCAGGTTCCATTCCCCTTGTCTCCATCCTGCAGATATATGGTATAGTTAGGAATGTCCTATGTGCTGGTAGAGGCCAACAAGGATTCATTCCTCCTATGACCAACCTGTTGAAAGTGGCACCTCGAAAAGGGTGTTTTCCACTATAAATTAGTTTTGGTTCATCCAAACCCCATAAGGGGGGCAGAGGTCCAAGTTTCAAATCTCGGACCTCGTCGGACTGAACGCTTGTCCCTTTCCTGGTGCTTTCAACGGTGTAAAAGGTTTAAAATGATTGTGGCATGGTGGTTATAGGGCGGACTGCGCGAAGATCTATGTGGCAGCTTCTAGGGCGGACTACGCAGAATACTGTGGCAGCCATAAAAGCTGGACAGCCTACCCGGATTCATGACGGCTGCCAATTCCACCATGTTATAAAAAAAAATAATAATAATAATGGCTCATCAATCCATTTTACCTACTCTCCCTGGGGGCTTTGCACCATTACTATTGCTTTGAAACTTAATCTAATCCTTCCTCATATTTGATGGCTCTCTATGTTATGCTTTAAATTATGGTATGCTTCTAGTATTTTCAAAACCCTATGTAGGCTACTAGTTTTTTGAAGCTTTCTCTTGTGTCCTATGTCAGAAATTTTTGAGACTTCCATAATTGAACTAAAATCTTTGTTGGAAGTATTTTTATAAAAGTTTATTTTTTGTCCTTTCATTGGACATTTTAGTGTTTCACTTTTTAATAGTTCTTATTTCACATAGTCTGTCACTTGGAAATTTTCCACTTTTACTTCATAAATTTTCATAAATTTAGACCATCGGGAGTTTTTCTTTCTTTGTGTTGGTTGGCCCTTTTTTTTGCTTTCCACCCTTTTGAGAAAATTTCTACATGAGAGCTCAAATTTTTTCTTTTCTTCTCTCCTCAAGACTTCTACAAAATAGTAACCACCTTTGATTGGGAATTTTATGTCTACCTCCATCTTGCCTTTATCTTATATTTTTTTTTAGGCTAAAACCCTTGAGTGTAGTGATAAATCATTACACTTCAGGAAACTCATAGGGGTCTTCCTGCTTGCTAAAGGAGAACTCAAAATTGTTGCATTTATCCTTGGGCGTGAGGTCAAAATTTTATAAGTTCTGCAAAAAGAAAACAAAAAAAACAAAAAGCAAAATTACAAGGCTAAAAAATTGTTCATTGCTTGCTTGATTTCTACCCATTCCTCCTTTTATGGGCAATGCATTTGCTCAAACTTCTTATAGACTAATTTCAAATAAAATTTATCATAGGTGAATTTTTTTGCCTAGCCCTCAACCTCATGCATTTACATTCTTAACTTCACTTTTGGTCATATAGCCTAGGCCATATCTATTGCAGTAGAGGGTTCTAACGATTTTTTAAAATTGGAGGGATATTCTTTGCATTTCCTAATTAGCTCCAAATATTATGGATCTGAATAAAGCTGGTTGGATTGGTTGCAAGGAGAGGTAATTCCTTGTAATAAATTGTCAACCTGCCCTTTGAGTCTCTCAATGGTAGTATTCAAGGTGTTTACTTGGTTCATACATTGATGTGTTGCTTATTTCTTTCAGATAAGGCTAACTACTTTATATGCTACTATCTCTCTATCTTGGATCCCTATAGATGTTATCTTAGAATCTAACATTGTGGTCAATTTTTTTTATTATATTCTAGCCTCTTCTAATTTTGTATTGATATCATTGAGGCTTTTCTCACTTCCCTGCTTACTTGAATACCCAAATCCGTAGCTAAATATATGAATTTGAATAATTAAAATAGCATTATTACAATATTACTAATTTCATCCCAGTAGGCATCTTTGGCCTCCTTGATGAGGCTTCTAATTCTTAGCCACTATTCCCCTGTGCTCTTCTACTTAAACTCCTCCATTTCATTTTGTAGAGCATCTCTCTCTTGAGTAAGTTGAGCCTATCTAAAAAATTATTTACTTGCTTCTTTTCCTTTAAGAGAGATTCTAGTTTCTACTCTTTTAGGTGCTTAATTAACACATTTATTTGAATTTAGAGTACCTTGACCTTTTCTTGTGAGTCTCTTAGAACATTTTTAACTTGTTCTAAATCCCTTTCTATTTTTGTTAGTATTCGGATCAATGACGGGTATTCATACACAACTATTTTTTTAGTCTCCTACATGAGTTGTAAAATATCTTGAGGCAGTGTATATTTTAGGTCAATCCCAACTATCGCCACTCACCAATATTGGTCTATAATTTTCCTCTTTGGTTTTGATACCAATAAGTCCCTTTTTGTATACAAAACTTCTTTTGAGAAGCAAAATGGCTAATTACCTGGGTCATGATTAACTAGTGTGCTAGCTTGGATTGCCTCTATTATTTTGAGTCGTTTGCTACTAAATCATCTAAAAATTTTGCCATGGATTTAAATCTGATAGGGCTTCTTGAGCTCCTTCTTTTTGTCTTGTGATGGATAAAAATTCTGACAAAGACTTCAATAATGCAAATATTATAGGAGGGGAGAATGGAGAGGTGGGAAATGGCTAGTGGAGTAGCCCTAGAAGAGTGCATTACTTGCATTACCTCCTTATTAGGGGAAGCTACAAGGATGGGACAGTCTAGGTAGAAGGGAGATTTTGAGTCCCGATTGTTGGCTCCCATCGATCTTAGGGTTGTTTCCCTACCTAAAGGATGGGATGATAGACTTCAAATGGAAGTTTCATTGGCACTTAACTATGTTCCAGTCACAAATATTTTTGTCTTCTTCACTTTACTAAGGTTGGTCGTGGATTCCACCTTTCATTTCTCTTTCCCATGGATTTCTCAATATGGTGTCTATTGCCTAGAGGTACATTGTACTAGTGGTGATGATGTTGTAACACTTAAGGAAATAATAGCAGACGAGCCCTCTTTTGGAGCCTTAGATGGTGGTTCCTAGATTTTTTTTTGCTTTGGTTTCTTTTACCTTGTGAAGCATGACAACACTCACTTCCTCCTTGATACATTGGTTTAAACCTAGAATTTTTGCATCTGGATGCTCTTCATTGTAAATTCCATTGAATATTTGACCTTCAAGTATCAAGGCAGGATTTTCTTTCTTCTTTCCAATTATCTACCTTATTATCCACCAAGCTTCAATATTGGGCATTTTTTAGTTCATTTCCCTTAGCTCCTCTATATTATTCTTGTTGACTTTATTATGTGGGATGATTTTTCCTATTACCATATAAAAATATGCATATAATTTAATTTTTTGTGGGAGCTTGATGATAAAATTGAGGGGGTGTGTTACTAATTCGTCCATTATATTCCTCAAGGCCTCAATATCAGGTCTTTGTTAATGGATACACTTTAGTCCTTTTATGCTTTTTAGATATGAGGTAAATTTATTTTTAGGATCATAATTCCATTGATCTTCTATCTATTTAAGCCTTAGCTCCTTCAACTTATCTTCTCCAATGGAAGTAACCTTCTTTCAATGTAGGTTCATTCCTCCTAGGCTAACTGAAAACCTCTAATATGATGCTTTTACCTTCGTACTTCCATATTTGTAGTCTAGCAGATCCAACTACCTAAACACTTCTAAAGTAAACACCCAATCTAGAACATACTTAGGAAGCAGATACAAGGGAAATCTAAGACCATGCATTCTAACAATGGTCCCCTCCTTAACAAAATATGAGTCCCCCAAAAGTGTTTCCTCCATAAATGATTGACAATTTGGTGAAAGGTATTCTATCTAGGAACTTTTAAACAATGTAATAGTTAAAGGGCTTTTCAATAAGCCTTATATCCAAGAATAAATCAGTATCTCCTTTCCCTTCATTAAAATTCTTGACAAAAAAGTAATAAGAAGGGCTTTTCATTAAGCCTTTTATCCAAGAATAAATTGGTATCTCCTTTCCTTTCTGATTCATTCACCTTGGATTTAAACTCGAGAAAGCTTTTGGATTTTGAAATAAAATTAGATGGGTCAAGAATGAAGAATACCTTAATATTTAGGTGGCCGTAAAATTGCTCAAACCTTCTCTTATCCCCTCAATAATTATTTCAGCAAAGTCCAACATTATCTTCCCATCTCCTAGCTCCTACTTCATTTTGTATAGAATCCCTAATTGGGAAGGTCTGGCATTTTTTTGTGCTCCATATCGAGAATGAAGGCTAACTTGATTAAAATATCATTCAAGATATCTATAAATATATTGATGAGCATAAAAGTTTCTTGTAATAGGTCATCTAGGCTTCGGTCCTCACACTGCATGCTCCTAAAATCCATTTCTCCTGGTCTGGCAAAGCCTCGAAATCCTTTTCTTCATATTCTTCTTCTTCATTAATGTTCACTTTTCCTTCTGGTATAAGTAATATTTTATAAATAATTGTTCCAATAATATTTGTTCTAAAACTCCTATCCATGGACCTAATTTCTTGAGTAGTGGGCTCATAATATTCTACACATGTTGTCACTAGCTCCTAACAAAAATGAACCTCAAGCACTAGATATTGTGTCAAGTAGCTAGTCCAAATTCTTGCGTCAAACCTTATTGGTCTGCTAACCTTGAAATGTTCCCATGCACCTATCCTCAAATTATTATTCCTTTTCACAATCTTCAACTCCAAAAATTTCATAGCCAAGTCACTCAATATTTTGATGTTGGATGAGTAGGCTGGCATAGGTACTTTTGGAGCTTTTGATGAGTGGGCTACTTCTAGCATGGAGGCATTGCCTTTAGAAGTTATACAGCTAAAAGTTGTCTTCTCCATTTGTTTTGGTAGTCATGGATGTTGAGCTCTTGCTACCTTCTATTTTCCCTCTGTGACTATGCTCTTCACAAATTTTGTCTTAAAGGATTCCAATTGCCTTGTGTTATGGACAATATTGTAAAAGAGAATAATTAGTTATAGAAACTTCCTTGTATAGTACATTTACCCCTTTTTGTTCACATTTCATGCATTTATGACCCCATGCTTGTTAAAAATACCTCCATAAATTCCCACATCTTCCAAGATAGGTTCATTTCTAATCAAATCTTCCATGTCAGTCTTTAACCAAGGTTGTAGAAATTGACTCCAATATTAATGAACCTAACTATGTATGAAGCATCACTTCCACCTCCCAAAACAATTTTGGTTGGGAAAATTTTATCATTACCTTCACAACTAGCCTTTTGCAGAATTATTGGATTGGTTTTTCATTATTTGCACTCCTTCTTGTCATGAATTTGAGTATCGTCCATTAGTTTCCTAAGTAAATTGGATTTCATCCATGCGTATCACCATTCTGACACCCCTCATAATTATGCCAAATTTTAGGCCAAATCATCCATCTACGGATAATACTTTCCTTTGGGGTTTGTAGAGATTTGGTCTTTGGGGGGCTCTGACCTTCTTTTCTTGGGGCCTCTTGCCATACCCCTAATCAGTGATATTTAAATATTTATTTTTCCTTTTTGATGAGATCTTCCTATTAGTGCAAGACAATTTTTGCTAATAACCCAAGTCTACTCACCTAGTTGTCCAAACACAAATTCAAAAATTCACTAAATACAAACATAAATGTCACACATTTACACGGATAATTCCCAACTTTGTATTAGTACTTGGCATAAAGGAATTCACTTCAATTTTTCCACCACTACATATGGTGACTTAAGTGCTCGAGACCAGCAAACTCCCTACAATAGGTTACCATTATTATAGATCTCCACCCCTTTCTCGGGCTTCTTTTGATCTTAGCATGGGGTTGCCCTTCCAAGGCCCATAAAACCTGGAAGGGTGGACACAATAATTCCCTCATTTAAAAGCATGTTAGACTTGGATTCACAATCCCATTCTCATCCACAAGGGTCCACTAACCTGTATAATCTCTTAATTTTATGCTTTGGAACTAGTGTAGTTATGCCAGAGCCTGATCATGGACCTTCAGCTAAGGTTTAATCAAGGTCTGCCATCGCATTGCTTTTGGACCAGATGTCTTAGATCCAGCTCCGGTTGACGGTAATGCTACCCATACCATCTACCGTTGGACCTTCCAACCTCATGGAATAGCTCTCTAGTCATGAGTTATGTTGGCAATTCCACAACCATAGTAAATTCATGAGCATCCTCACATACTATTCGTATGTTATCCTAGAGCGACATCCCATATCGTTGCCCTTTACTCTCAATAGCATAAGACCTCTGTCATTTTTAGTAGTTGGAGAACGGATAATACCAATTCAAAATAGTCGACACCGTAGCTATTGGAGTTGGGAAAGTGCTATCCTTACTCGATAAACACGTTTACTTTGAAGGTACAATTATTTTTCCTTCACCCTTTTTGGTGTTTGTTTAAAAATTGCTTTTCTCAAGAAGATTGCATATTGTTCAAATAACAAATGCTTTATTATTTAACTTAAAGTTCCCTATTCAATACTTAACATTATTTAATATATAGAGTAGCAGTTCATTTGTAGAGAGAAAAGCTAATCAATTACTATTATAATTTTAAACTATTTTCTTAATAAAATAATTTTCGTGACCATACAATTTAGATGTAAAAGATAAAAATATCCTTAAATCATATATGAACCATTATAATCAATTATATATATCATAGAAGTAAACTCAATTATCATATAACATCATTATTACAAACTTTCAATTATTTTTTTCTATATTCTAAAATGATCCTCTTCATTTTTAATTATCTTCTTGCACCTTACATAGTACCAAGTTCGGTTTGAAAAAATTATATATATATACTTTATTTACCATATTTTAAAATAATTATGAAAATAAATAAAAGAAGCTCCTTAAAGTAAATACATGATAATTAGTCCGTGGATCTAGGTGGATTGGTAAGTTGGGGCGCTTACCGAGAGGAGACCTAGGTTCCAATCCCACGGGCGTGCCCATGCATAGCCAGTAGCCCGATCCGATTTCTCTGCGTGTTGCACTTGTCTGAAGACGGTGATTTGTTTCCTGCTTGTCCGACGGTCCCTCTACCTTCATGCCACGTGTTTGAACCAGACTGATGAAGACGGTGCGAACCCTGTGCGTCCGGCGGTCCCCATCTCACGCCGGGTTACCATTAACGAGACGGTGGTTGTGTTGGAAGCCTTCGCTGATAGTTTGAACCCTGTCAGCTGCGCTGACAGTTACTAAAAATTTGTGATTGTAACCAATTCATCTGTAACCAAAAAAATACATGATAATTAAACCTAAGTCTTACATTCCTTAAATATTATGACAAAAAAACACGACATTACTCACTCTACGAATTGTCTTACTAATATGATTCCACCTAAGTCTTACATTCCTTAAATATTATGACAAAAAACACGACATTACTCACTCTACGAATTGGCTTACTAATATGATTCCACCAGCTTGTCAAGCATGGTGCGGCCCTCTAATTGCCAATGGAACGAAAAAGAGGTGGTTTTGAAATTCAAGTGTTAGTGGCCCAATTTCATGTTCTGTGACAAGGTGTTCGATGTTTTCAATTAAGAGCACCAAGTTTTTAAAGTATTAACAACAACTTTGGCATTTATAAAACTACCACTTAGCAACTCATGTGATTACATAGCAAAAATTATAGTCATCCACCATAGAGACATGGACCTTAAAACACCCTACGGCAGGACGTTTCGCATGCAAAATCCCTTGGGACTGTCTTTGTTTCCAAAGCCCCTCTCAGTTTTATTAACATAAAACTAATAGATAGCAACATCAGAATTCTTAATTGCTAATACCCAGGTTCGCTTTAGAAGAGAGAATTAAGCTATAAAATAAAATCTCTATATTATTCCTTCCACGACAATATTTGACACAAAGACCTCAAGTTTAATGAAGGAATAGAGACTCATGGCTAAATTACAATGCTTTGCTCATCTATAATTAAAACAATAATAAAACAAACTAGAATTATGTCTATGAATTTCCTCTTGTCGTCGAATGCCGAGAGATATACAAACATACTTAGCTATAATAAATCTTTATTTAATTTAACTGACGAATTACACATCTCATATTGAAACATATCAACCCAGAACCATTATATTTAATATTTCATTTCACGAATACTTAAAAGAACGACAATAAAGTACTTTACCATCTTGAGCTACTGTAAAGAAGCAAAAAAAATATACACAAGGTTTTCGTTTTATCTACTGTTTGTTCAATATAATACATTCTTTTGTAAATGGAACGAGTAATTTCTCAATGAGTTGCCAATCCACTAATGCCAACTAAATACAAAGTATTTTCCAAGACTCTTTATGTCATAGTGTTGTGTTAAAATATTTTCTTAAATTTAATAAAGGAACAACAATACTAGGCAAGACAAGGCTTAAAACATGAAAATTCCACTCTCAATGCATTCATCCATTATTCCAACCACTGCTCAGCTTTCCCAGTGTCACCAGGTTATGTGACGCTTGACGAAAATTCCACGCTGGCAAAGATTTAGGGTCATAGTTCGTTTGGGTCAGCTTGACCACAATAATGCATTCATTCTATATATGAAAATACCATCACACGATAGCATAACCTCAACCATGCATTTGATAACAAAAAACAAGCATCCTCTTAATCTGTCTGAAGCAACTCATCCAGATACAAGAGCCAACGTTTTGTTTATATGTATGCCTAATTTATCAATTTAATGGAATTTTGTTATTAAGTACATTTAATACCAAGACATAGACTAAATTACCCTATAAGTTGCGTGCTATAATATAGGGGTTTAATTATTTTTTTATATAATTTTAATATTCCACTTCACGGTCTAGACTTCTTACAACAACACAAAATGAACAAAAACTCTACATAGAGGCATGATATTACAACATTCATATTTAATAATCATAATTCAACATACAATATCAAATTTTTCATAAATTCGATCTGGTTTAATGGAGAGTATGTCCACAGTTGCACAAGATAGCATAATATCAACTATATCTTTCAAACTTGAAAAGCACAAGCTACGCTCCAAGAGTAGCTTATGCTCACCGCAGAACACCAAAAATAAAGACGACCCCAAATAGAGTTCTCCTTTCCCTTTTTAAAGCATTTGAAAGCATTTTATGTTAGGATCTTGCTATAAAATATACTAAACAACACACTCTCAACTCAAATAAACACACTCTCACACATTTGCTTGGAAATAAACTCACAGAAACATTATAACAGTATTCAGAATTAATTGCATATGATAACAAAAACTACTTAAAAGGAACAATCTCACAATAGATAGAATCGCAGGCCTCTTCGAGGGGGCAACCTCCTTCAATACTTCATTAATTTGCAAAAAGATGATTACATTGGTGCCTTTTCGGGTATTTAAAGAGTTTCCTTCCAAGGTTGGCTTACATGCAAAATGCCACCTGGATTACATGCATAATGCCACCCGAATTACATGCATAGTGCCACTTTGAATTACATGCACAATGCCACTCGAATTACATGCATAATGCCACACGAATTACATGCACAATGCCACCTTACCTAACCTATCTACCATGTGTTACATAGAAAAGGGTGCCATTTGTCATAGGCACTACCTAAGCTAAAACTTAGAACATTACAAAATATTAATCATGGGTACTACCCACGTTCACTAGGAATTATTACATCAAGGAAGTTATTACATTAAGGGTTAGGATGAGATCCTAACATGCCCTTCTCCTTGAAGAAGCTTTGTCCTCAAAGCTGAAAATGAGGAAACTGTTGCTGGAGTTGATGGAGAGACTCCCATGTAGCATCCTCAGGTTGAAGCCCATGCCACTGAACAAGGACCTCTGTAATGGTACGGTTGCGCAGAGTGCGAGTTCGACGATCCAGCAGCTGCTCAGGTGCGAGTAAGATGGAGCCTTCTTCATCCAATTCGGGAAGTGTTGATTGAACCTGTACCTTTGTGCCCACAACTTTCTTGAGAAGGGAAACATGAAAAATAGGGTGGAGCTTGGAAGTGGGGGGAAGAGCCAATTTGTAAGCTGTAGGGCCAATCCGTTGTAGAACCTGATAAGGACCATAGAATTTTGGAGCGAGCTTCTGACACCTGCGAAGTTGTAGGGATGATTGTTTGTATGGTTGTAAGCGAAGGAAGACCATATCACCCACATCAAAACTGCGCTCAGAACGATGTTGATCAGCTTGTTGGCGCATCCGATTCTGGGCCATGTTCAAATTTTGCTTGAGTTGGCGGAGGACCTCGGTGTGTTGACTGAGAGCATTGTCAACGGCCTGGACCTTGGAGCTGCCCGAAATGTAGGAGGAAGGCGTGAGTGGAGGGCGCCCGTAAACTGCCTCAAACGGTGTGAGTTTGGTGGCGGTATGATAGGAAGTGTTGTACCACCATTCGGCCAAGGAAAGCCATTTTGCCCAATGAGTAGGATGATCGGAGGCAAAGCAGCGAAGGTAGGTTTCCAAGCATTTATTTACAACCTCTGTTTGACCATCCGTTTGCGGATGGTAGGCTGAACTCATTTTGAGCTGAGTCCCCTACAACTTAAACAACTCTTGCCAAAAATTGCTAGTAAAGGTGGGATCACGATCAGATACAATGGAGGTTGGCATGCCATGAAGGCGAAAGATGGAGTCAAGAAAAATTTGGGCAATAGTGGATTTTGTGTAAGGATGGGCTAGGGCACAAAAGTGAGCATACTTTGAAAGGCGGTCCACTACTACGAAAATAACTGACTTGCCTCCCGATTTAGGTAGCCCTTCTATGAAGTCCATGGAGATGTCAGTCCACACCTGCTCTGGAATCGGCAATGGTTGAAGAGTGCCCGGAGAGCGCACTGTTTCCCCTTTCATCCTTTGACATGTGTCGCAGTCAGCTACAAAAGAGCGAATGTCCTATTTCATACCTTTCCAAAAGAAGGTGCGCTTGAGTCGCTCATAAGTTTTGAGGAACCCTGAATGGCCAGCAAATGGAGTAGCATGTGATTCCTTCATGAGGAGCTCTCGAAGTGGGGACTTAGGAGGAAGAACCAGGCGTTGATGGTAACGCAGATCCTGGCCATCCCAACTATATCCTGGTGTAGACTCAGGGTCATCCATAAGTGAAGCAACCAAGTCTTTCAAATCTGCATCCTGAAGTATTTCCTGACGTAAGGGCTCAATCCATTGGGGCAATGGTGCAGAAATGGCACACAACATACTAAGGGTCTCAAATTGGCGAGAGAGAGCATCCGCCACAAGATTTTCCTTTCCTTTTTTGTACGTGATGTCATAATCATAGCCCATGAGTTTTGATACCCACTTTTGTTGCTCGGGGGTGGCAACCCGTTGTTCTAGAAAGTATTTTAGACTCTGGTGGTCAGTTTTGATGGAGAAATGGCGCCCAATGAGGTAAGGTCGCCAATGTAGGACTGCATGCAATATTGCCATCATTTCCTTGGCATATGTGGATTTCCCTAAATTGCGATCAGATAGGGCTTTGCTGGTAAAAGCCAAAGGGCGTCCTTCTTGCATCAATACCGCCCCAATACCACGACCGAAGCGTCACTTTCAATGACAAATTTTTTAGAGAAGTCCGGCATGGCTAAAACTAGAGTGGTGGTCATGGCATGCTTGAGTTCTAGGAATGCTTGCTCGGTCGGCCCTGTCCAAGTAAAAGAATCCTTCTTCAACATGGAGGTGAGGGGGCGGCTATCTTTCCATAGTTACAGACAAATTTACGGTAATAGCTTGTAAGCCCTAAAAATCCTCGAAGTCCCTTGAGAGTGCGAGGTTTCGGCCATTCTTGGACTGCTTGGATCTTCTTAGGGTCAACCTTGACACCATCCTTTGAGACAATGTGTCCCAGATACTCCACTTCGGTCAAACCAAAGGAACACTTGGATCTTTTTGCGAACAGTTGATGGTCGGCCAATAGTTGTAGGGTTTGATCTACATGCTTGAGATGCTCTTCCCATGTGTGATCTGTAAATCAAGATGTCATCGAAGAACACAAGGATGAACTTCCGCAAAAAAGGGTGAAAGATGTTGTTCATCGAGGCTTTGAAATGTGGAAGGAGAATTTGTGAGACCAAATGGCATTACCAAGAATTCATAATGACCTTCATGAGTGCGAAAAGCAGTTTTAGGAATATCTTCATCCTCTGAGCCGGATCCGATGGTACCCAGAGCGAAGGTCTAGCTTGGTGAAGTACATGGTCCCATGTAATTCATCTAGTAATTCATCAACCACGGGGATAGGAAATTTATCCTTGACAGTTATCTTGTTGAGTTCTCGGTAGTCAATACACAGTCGCCAGGAGCCATCCTTCTTGAGGACCAGTGAGACTGGTGCAGAGTAGGGACTAGTACTAGGCCGAATGATACCCGCCTTGAGTAATTCTTGTATCATTTTCTCAATCTCTGACTTCATGGCATGAGGGTACCTGTATGGTCTGATATTGGGAGGTGCACTATCCGACAATAATGGAATGGCATGGTCGTGAGAGCGATGCGGTGGTAGTGTAGTTGGTTCCGAAAATATGGCCTCATGTTTGTGGAGAATCTGTTGTAGGTCTGATGGAGTTTCACCCATTGGAGAGGTGGATGGTTGGATGGAGAATAGTTGTGCAATGACCCCACGTGATGATTTCTTTAGCAATTTCTCCATGCCATTTGAACTAATAATTTGAGGTGTTCCTGTTGGGGAGCCCTTGATGATGTGTGTTTGTCCATTTTGGGAGAACTGCATCCAGAGTTCAGCAAAGTTCCAACTGATAGTGCCCAACGTACTCAACCATTGAGATCCCAAAACAATATCACATCCGCCCAACTGGAGGGCAAACATGTCCTGCTTGAGTTCATAGTCCCCTATCTTGATTTTAACATTGCGACATTTTCCTTTACAAGGTAAGGTTCCCCCATTGGCTACCATGACCTCAAAGGAATTACAAGTGTGGATATAGCAATTTTCCCATTGAGCCACTCTAGGGTCTATGAAGTTGTGCGTGCTTCCCGAATCCATAAGGATGGAAAGACGTTGGCCCTTGAAAAATCCCACAACCTTCATGGTTTGTGGAGTAGTAATGCCTGCAAGAGCAT
Source organism: Wollemia nobilis (assembly GCA_028583015.1). Taxonomy (NCBI): domain Eukaryota; kingdom Viridiplantae; phylum Streptophyta; class Pinopsida; order Araucariales; family Araucariaceae; genus Wollemia; species Wollemia nobilis. Next base: position 215,903 of record JAQPPZ010017097.1, on the reverse strand, counting down.
GGACTGTAATTGCTGTCTCAGGTTTCTGTTTCACTTCTTCTTGTGGAGAAGGTGTTTTCGGAGGGTCCTCATCCTCATCACTCTGGTCAGAGTCATCAGGTTCTTCAACATCTATCAAGAACAATTTTTTGTGTGCACACTTATGCCCTTTAAAAAACTTTTCATCACAATTGTAGCATAATCCTTGGGCACGACGTGCATCCATCTCTTCTGTGGTTAGGCGCTTGGGTGCAGCAGGTTTATTATCAACTGGGTGTTGAGATCGAGGAGGAAATGAAGGTCTATTTTGAGGAAACTTTGATGGGCGCCTTTGGGCAGAGTTTAGATTCGGCCAAACGGGCCAAACTAATAGCTTCCATCATAGTTTGTGGTTTCAACATTCTTACTTCCGCTTGGAGTTCCACCTTCAACCCACTGATATAACAACTCTGGAAGAACCCTTCATTCAATCCTCTTGTCTTATTGGCCAATTTTTCAAATTGAGCTTGGTATTCATGGACTGACCCTGTTTGTTGTAGTTTGGTCAAGGCCCCTGTAAAGTCCTCATACTCACTAGGACCAAATCGAGTGAGTAGTTGGGATTCAAAATTCTCCCAAGAGAGATTTGGGTTGGCAATACGTAACCATTGAAACCAGTGTAGAGCCTCATTTTCCAAGTTAAAGGAAGCCATCTGGACTCGATGAAATATGGGGACATTATGAAGTCTAAAGAATTGATCAACCCTACATAGCCACCCATCAACATCCTTCCCACTAAATTTGGGAAAGTCCAATTTGGGCATTCTGAAGGATGGTTCATGGTCATGATTCCTTGCAGAACCCTCAGCTTGGTGTTCTATTTTGGGGGTCCTCTTTTTAGTTTGTTGTCTACTTCTGTCAGTGCTTCTTCTAAGCGATTATTGGTGGCCTCATGCTCTAGGCGAAGACCTTGGACTTCTTCCCTTATGGAGTGAAAAGTCGAGTGCAAGTTCTCAATGGCTTTTGTTAAGGATTCCAAGTGGTCTAGTTCCTTTTGATGTCCACGGGTACCCTGGGCCATTTTGAAACCTTTTGTGACCGAGTTACTAAAAATAGAATTGAGTTTTTAGGACTTACTATTTTTAGTAAGTGCCCAAAAAAGTGCTTGGGTGCTATATATCAAAACAATCAGCTCGAAGAGGTGGTCACAATGAGCTATATCTCTCAACACTACTTTTTGGCACCCCAGACTTTTTTTTATATGTTGTTTTGCAAAGTCTAACGGTGTTTACAGTTTTTGATTCTGAGCTACAGAGCAAAAGTTGGGTACTGGAGCACTATCTATAACTGGCCTTCTGTCATGCTCTCACTGGTTGGCCTAGTCCTGACTTCACTAGCTCCAAGATTCTCTGTATTTTGCAGGTGACTATTACGACAGTTCTGTTCTGACTCTGAAAACTGTAAATTCTGACCTGACTATGCTGACCTCTCTGACCTGACCTGATTGTGACTGCCACTGTAAATTTGACTGTTATTCTCCAGACTGTCAGCTTAAGTGTCACCCTCATGGTCTATCCCGAATGCATGTTCTTTCTGTTATTTTTTTAGTAGAGGACTCCTTTCTCATATGCTCACTTTTTGGGGATTTGAAATGCAGGTTTACGAATAGGGAGGTTTGATTTTTTTATATTTTCATTTTTTACAGGTTGAAGTTTTAACAGAACCAGGGAATGCTAGGTAGAGGAGTATGTACCACCCATAGGCCCTCTAATATACCGACAGTGACGAACAATAGTGCTCGGACCAATATTTTAGGCCACTACTCAAGGAGGATTCCACACATACCCTTGAGCACACTACCTGCCTCTCTGACAATACGGGAGGGTAATCGTCCAGGATGTTGTGTCCCGTAGACTATGAGTAATACAAGGCCGAAAAGCTTCCTAATGGCTAAAATTTTGTTTAAACCTAGATGGTCTCCCGATATACCCGAAGATACGTGGGAGCTCAAGTCCGTGCGCGAGTTATGTCTGAGGCCTAGGTATTGGAGCCTGATCGCCCCTCACTTCACTAGACGCTTTATGGGCTATCTAGCTTAGCCAATAACGACAGATCCTTCACGATATTTTAAAACCCCCGGCACAGGGTTTCTACCTACTCAACTACAAAGATTTTTTTTTTTTGGTCTGAAAAAAAATGCACTGTATTTTTTGGATTTTTTTTTAATAAGGAAAAACAAGAACGGAAAAAACACACAGAATTTATACCTAACAAGCAGATTGGATGGCAAGAATCATTGCAGTTGCAACAGAACTTGGCCCTGGAAAGCGCTCTGATACCACTTGTTAGGATCCTGCTATAAAATATACTAAACAACACACTCTCAACTCAAATAAACACACTCTCACACATTTGCTTGGAAATAAACTCACAGAAACATTATAACAGTATTCAGAATTAATTGCATATGATAACAAAAACTACTTAAAAGGAACAATCTCACAATAGATAGAATCGCAGGCCTCTTCGAGGGGGCAACCTCCTTCAATACTTCATTAATTTGCAAAAAGATGATTACATTGGTGCCTTTTCGGGTATTTAAAGAGTTTCCTTCCAAGGTTGGCTTACATGCAAAATGCCACCTGGATTACATGCATAATGCCACCCGAATTACATGCATAGTGCCACTTTGAATTACATGCACAATGCCACTCGAATTACATGCATAATGCCACACGAATTACATGCACAATGCCACCTTACCTAACCTATCTACCATGTGTTACATAGAAACGGGTGCCATTTGTCATAGGCACTACCTAAGCTAAAACTTAGAACATTACAAAATATTAATCATGGGTACTACCCACGTTCACTAGGAATTATTACATCAAGGAAGTTATTACATTAAGGGTTAGGATGAGATCCTAACATTTTAATGGTGACACATTGAAGATTACATGCAACGAGACCCCTCATATTACTTTTCAGGTGGAGTCTCGTTTACTCTTCCAAAAGAAGAACATATATGAAACTAAGTTTATTATTATATTTATTTATTTTGTCACCATAAAACATTTAATTAGTAATTTATACATTTATAAAATATAAATATTTTAGTTATTATATTATATATATATATATATATATATATATATTTTTTAAATATTAAGTGTCAATTTTATGTGATGATTTAAATTTATCATCCTATATAAATTATATATTTTACCTAATTATTATTATATTTATTTTTTATTAAAGAAGAAAGTTGCTACAAAATCAATTTCACATAATAATGAACATTCAATTATGCAAAAAACATGTGCACAAAATGCAGCAACAAGCAGATATGACCTATATGAATTTTTTTAATGGTGGGTTTCTATGTACCCGTGAGACAAGATGCACGAGGCACAACATCATCTCCCACCTTACTTGACACCATCAACCTTTGTCTTTGCCAGGTGGTGGTATTTTCCCAATCTATTTCCTTGGCTCCGAAGTGGAAACTTGTACATGTAACCACAAATGCTTGCAGCAGTATCATATTCTTCTAATAAATTGATAATCATATATTGGGGATGTTACATTCTTCCCCACCAAAAATCAACATAATCTCTGTGTTGGATGATATAATACTACAAACAAAAATTAATCGAACATATACCCATAAACAAATAGCTAATTATTAAGCAATAATCACACTCAACATTGCAATGCTTAAAACATCAGATAAGTATCAATAAACCAAATACACATATATAATAATAATATTCGAATTGTCTTTCGATTATCAGTTTTCAAAAAAGAAAGAAAATTTATTTTTCATTTCAGCTACATCTTACCAAGTAGCATTTTTCTCTAAGTAGTGATCCCACTGGATATTACACTGCTCAACCGTTTTTTTCTTAGCTGTTTTTTTTTTAAACCCAAAATTTTAACTGGTCGAACCTCAATGAGTTGCGGGTCCAACATCTGCAAATGAGATACATCCAAAACATGATATGGATCAGCCACATATTTACGAATAAGAGACACATGAAAAACACTATGGATTTTAGACAAGTTCAATGGCAGGGCAAGCTTGTAGGCAACAAGACTTATTTTGGCAACAATGTCAAAAGGACCAACAAATTTGGGGCTCAATTTGGTAGACTTAATAGAAATTTTGGTTGGCTTAACTCTAAGAAAGACCTTATCACCAATGAAGAATTCTCAAGGGGTCCGTTTTAGATCAGCATAACTCTTCTAATGATCTGCGGCTTCACAAAGTCGTTGGTGGATTTATTTTAGTTGGACCTCCATTTTCTTAACACCATCAGGACCAATCACTTCTCGATTGTCTAAATTATCCCATGTTAATGGTAACCTACACCTATGCCCGTATAGGTCCTCAAAAGGGGCCATGTCCAATGTGGTATGATAATTGTTATTATACACGAACTTCACCAGGAAGAGATAATATTCTCACTTACTTTGATGGTCCATGCAATACATGCACAACATGTCTTCCAGCACTTGGTTGACTCTCTTAGTCTGACCAACCATCTCGGGATGATAGACAATGTTGATATTTAACTTTCTGCCCCAAGCTCAGTGTAAATTTTGCTAGAATTTAGAACTGAATCTCGAATATCTATCTAAGATAATTATTTTGTTAAAACCATGTAGTCTTATAATTTCCCGTGCAAAATTTTGCATTATTGTAGGTGTATCATCACAAACATTGCTTGGTATAAAAGTTGCCACCTTGGTCAAATTATCCATAACATATAGAAATTATATCATATTGAAATCGAGTCTTGGGTAGGCCAACTATAAAATACATCGAAATCACTTGTCATTTCTATTCTGGCACAAAAAATAGGTGTAGTTGTCCTCCAGGATGTTGATGCTCAGCCTTAACCTTCTGATATTTCAGACATCTCGCAATGAATTGAACCACATCCTTTTTCATTCCATGCTAGAAATAGTCTTTTTTCAAAGTTTCTCATATTTTTATTACACCTGGGTGAGCAGAATATGGTGCACAATGGGCTTCCCGTAAAATGGTTCTTTTAAGCCCTTCATCACTAGGTACTATTATTTTATTTTGAAAATAAACCAGATCCTGTTTGACACTGTAATTTACATGTCGACCTATTTCTTGCTCAGTCTTGGTACGACATTGGTTGTAAAATTCATCAATTTTCTACATTTCCTTAATCTGCTCCTTTAGATCATATTTGATATCTTGTGAGGGCAGCTATGTGTCTTCTTATATTGAGAGTATCTGCTAGTTTATTTTCCTTCCCTTTGATATATTCAATTTCGAAGTCATATTCGGTAAGGAATTCCATCCATATTCATTGTCTAGTGTTTAGCAGAGGTTGAGTAAAAATATATCTCAAACTTTGGTGATCGGTTTTTAGCTCAAAGGGCTTCCCCAATAGATAGTGTCACCAAATCTTAAGAGCATGGACCACTGCATCCAGCTCTAAATCATGAGTAGCATAATTAATTTTATGTTTCTTGAGCTTCCTTGACTCATATGCTACAATCGCCTCATCCTGCATCAAGACATCACGTAGTCCTTCTAAAGAGGCATCAGTACAAACACTAAATGGTTTGTTGAAGTCTGGTATTTTTAGAATAGGTGTAGTTGTCAGTTTCTCCTTAAGGATTCTAAAAGCTTCTTCACACTGAGCTATCCACTTAAATGCTTTTCCTTTTCTTTGGATATTGGTAATAGGAAATGCAACTTTTGAAAATCTCTTAACAAATCATTGATAGTACCCAGCCATCCCCATGAAACTTATTACTCTAAAAACATTGGTGGGGGGTTGGCCAGTCTACTATGGCCTCAATTTTTTTAGGTTCTACAGCTATTCCTTCAGCTGAAACAATGTGCCCCAAATACTGAACTTGTGGAGTATAAAATTCATACTTGGATAATTTTTCGTATAACTGGTTTTTCCTAAGGACTTCCAAGATTATCCTCATGTGTTGGTCATGTTCTTCCTTATTTCGAGAGTAAATAAAAATATCATCTAGAAAGATCAACACAAATCGATCTAACTGTTCTCTAAACACATTGTTCATCAAATTCATGAATGCAGTTGGTGCATTTGTTAATCCAAAAGGTAACATTGTAAACTCATAATGTCCATAGCGTGTTCTAGAAGCAATTTTGTATGTATCCTCTTCTCTGATTCTTAGTTGATGATAACCTAACCTAAGATCAATTTTTGAAAATATTGTAGCTCCTCTTAACTAATCAAACAGATCATCAATCCTTGGTAGGGGATACTTATTCTTTACAGGAATCTTATTAATCATTCTATAATCTATGCATAGTCTCGAATATCCATATTTCTTTTTAACGAACAGTACTGGTGCACCCTATGGTGAGACACTGGGCTTAATGTGCCCTTTTTCAAGTAATTCTTGAAAATGGGTCTTAAGTTCTTACAGTTCAATGGATGTCATTCTGTAAGGGTTTTGACTACAGGAGTTGCTCCTAGCAAAAGTTCAATGGAGAATTCAAATTATTGTTTCGAAGGTAGTCCAAGCAGGTCTTCAGGGAAAACATCCCTAAACTCATTCAAGATAGGATATTATTGAAATAAAGCAGAGCTTGACTTAGTCTCTTCCTTTTTTTTTTACTTGACCATATAAAGTTTACATCCCTTCCTTAAGGCTCTTTTAACTTACATTGTGGTCATCAGGTGGGGTTCAAAATATGCTCAATTACAATTAATATGGATTTGTCGATTAGAGTCATCAATTAAATCTAACCACATTTCCTCAAAGTTTAGTAGGGCTTTATGGGCTTTTAGCTAGTCCACACACCCAGGACTATATCAAAGGCATGTAAGGGAGCCACATATAGGTGCCAATTAATCTTCCCTTGAGGTATATCTATTTGAGGGTCAAATAAACATTGATTGACCATGTAGGTCTGGCCTGAGCCATACTCGAATTACCACCCTTTTTTCATAATCCTAGGTTTAACAGGTATGTCCCTCAAAATACTAGTTGAAATAAAACTATCTATTGCACCACTATCTATTAAAATGTGTACATCTCTTTTGCCTAGTTTTCCTTTAATAAAAAATGGAGTAGCTTTACCTAAAAGGTTAGGTTTACCTATAGCAGCATAGATTTTGTGTGGGGTCTCCTCAATATAATTTTTTTGATAAGATCTGTACGGAAATTGTATTGCAAAATAATCTAAGGCTTCGCATGCATAGCATGCATTTGATCTCGCATTATTTTGTTTATCTCCTCCTTTTTTTTAATTACTATTTCCACCCTGGTCCCGGTTGTTGTTCTTCTTCTCTTGGTATTTTCTCTTATCTATTTGTCCCTTGTTACCTTGGAATTTCCCCTTGTTCCTGTTATCATTTTTGTATCGTCCCATATCCCTAAATTTCTTCTGCTGATATTTACCCCTATTTTGCTCAGGGTATCTCCTTTTCTTGAAATCCTTCTTTTCAATTTGTTGATAGTAAACCTTTACATTTTTTTGGCTTACTTCCTCATACCATGCAGCATCATAGGCAACAATCAAAATATTGAGTACCTTTCTTCCAATTGGTTGACTATATTTTGGATGTAGTCCCATTACAAATTTTTGAGCTTTAAATTTCTCATGCCCATCATACTCCGGGGCGTACTTTAGAAGTTGTACAAATATTTGATAGTACTCAATTACAGTCATGTTGCCTTGACGTAAGTTAGTGAATTCACTATATTTCTCAATATAAAACTAAGGTGTGAGGAATCGATCCTTGAATTCTCTTTCAAACTCTTCCCAAGGAATGTATGCAGCTCCTTTCTAGGTGACCTTATAGGTGGTCCTCCAATCTCTGGTCGAACCTTCTAAATGTGCCACAACCCAAGTTATTTTGGATTCTAAACAAAGGGATTGAATTGAAAAGTATCCCTTGACTTCACTCAACCAATTAATAGTTGTTTCTCCATCTCCTTTGCCATCAAATTTGGAGATATCCAATTTCTTAATCTCCTGCAATTCTACACCAACTTTTCTCCTTGAGGAACCTTCTGGAAACTCACTCATTCTTTTAGTTTCCTTTCCTTTAGCCAAACTCTCAATAACTTTCAGGTGCTAGGTAATTATTTCTTGGTGCTGGGCCATGTGGGTCCTCTGCTGATCCATATTCTCACTCATCTAAGCCTTTTAGATCTCCATTTGTTTACGTTGCTGATTTAGTTGCTTCTGCATCAACTGAATCAGTTTTGCCATATTTTCATCATTATATGTAGCCTTTGTAGCTACTGGTTCTTTTTCTTTTCTAACCATATATCGTGGTACATCAGCAGCTTGCACCTTATCCAACTCTCTTACAAGTCATTTTAATCCCCTCCTTGGGACTTTTGCATTTTTCTCTTGTAGATTAACACTAATCCTCCTCGAGGTCTTCGCCATTCCTGACGATAAAAGAGTTATGTTAAACAACATTTCATGCTTAATAGCCTAGGGTTTCACAACCTAGGATCTGATATCAAATTGTAACAACATTGGTCTATTCACCTAGTTTTCCAAACACAAATTCAAAATTTCCCTAAATACAAACATAAATGTCACACATTTACACAGATTATTCCCAAATTTGTATTAGTACTTGGCATAGAGGAATTGCACTTCAATTTTTTCCACCACTATAGATGGTGACTCAAGTGTTCGAGATCAGCCAACTTCCCGCAATAGGTTTCCATTATTATAGATCCCTACCCCTTCCTCGGGATTATTTTGATCTTGGCATGGGGTTGCCCTTCCAAGGCCCATAACACCTGGAAGGGTGGATGCAATAATTCCCCCATTTCAAAGCATGTTGGACTTAGATTCGCAATCCCATTCTCATCCATAAGGGTCCACTGACTTGTATAATCTCTTAAGTTTATGCTTTGGAACTAGCATAGTTATGCCAGTGCCTAATCATGGACCTTTAGCTAAGGTTTAACCAGGGTCCGCCATCGCATGGATTTTGGACCATATGTCTCAGATCCAACTCTGGTTGATGGTAATGTTGCCCATACCATCTACCACTGGACCTTCCAACCTCATTGACCAGCTCTCTAGTCATGAGTTATGTTGGCAATTCCACAACCGAAGTAGATTCGTGAGCATCCTCACATACTACTCGTATGTTATCCTAAAGCGGCATCCCATACCACCACCCTTTACTCTCAACAGCATAAGACCTATGTCCTTTTTAGTAGTTGGAGAATGAATAATATCGATTCATAATAGTCGTCACTGCAACTATTGGAATTGGGAAAGTGCTATCCTTACTCGATAAGCATGTTTACTTTGAAGGTACAATTATTTTTTCTTCACCCTTCTCGATGTTTGTTTAAAGATTGTTTTTCTCTGGTCTTTTGAAAGAAGATTGCATATTGTTCAAATAACAAATACTTTATTAATTTAATTTAAATTTCCCTATTCAATACTTAACATTATCAAACTCTTGGTACTTTAAAACAACCTACGGTAGGACGTTTCATATGCAAAAGCCCTTGGGACTGGCTTTGTTTCCAAAACCCCTATCAGTTTATTAACATAAAACTAATAGATAGCAACATCAAACTTCTCAATTGCTAATACCCAGGTTCATTTTAGAAGAGAGAATTAAAGCTCTAAAATAAAATCTCTATATTATTCTTTCCTCGACATTATTCGACACAAAGACCTCAAGTTTAATGAAAGAATAGAGACTCATGGCTAAATTACAATGCTTTGGTCATCTATAATTAAAACAATAATAAAACAAACCATGACTTTCCTCTTATCGTCGAATGTCGAGAGATATACAAACATACTTATCTATAATAAATCTTTGTTTAATTTAACTGACGAATCACACATCTCACCCTAGAACCATATGAAACATATCAACCCATAACCATATACAAAACACACTATATTGAATATTTCATTTCATGAATACTTAAAAGAACTACAAGAAACTACTTTACCATCCTGAGCTATTGTAAAGAAGCAAAACAAGATACACAAGGTTTTCATTCATCTACTATTTGTTCAATATAATACATTCTTTTGTAAGTGGAACGAGTACTTGCTCAGTGAGTTGCCAATCCACTAATGCCAACTAAATCTAAAGGATTATCCAAGACTCTTTGTCACTGTGTTGTGTTAAAATATTTTCTTAAATTTAATAAAGGAACAACAATACTAGGCGAGACAAGGCTTTAAACATGGAAATTCCACTCTCAATGCATTCATCCATTATTCCAACCACTGCTCAGCTTTCCCAGCGGCACTAGGTTATGTGATGCTCGACGAAACTTCCACACTGGTAGAGATTTAGGGTGATGGTCCATTTGGGTCAGCTTGGCCACAATAATGCGTGCATTCTATATATGAAAAGACCATCACACGACAATATAACCTCAACCATGCATTCGATAAAATAAAACAAGCATCCTCTTAATCTATCTAAAGCAACTCATCCAGATACAGAGCTACCATTACAGAACATAACCAACATTTTGTTTATATGTATACCTAATTTATCAATTTAATGGCATTTTGTTCTTAAGTACATTTAATACCAAGACATAGACTAAATTACCCTGTGAGCCGCCTGCTATAATATAGGGGTTTATTATTTTTTATTTTTATAATTTTATTATTCCACTTCACGGCCTAGAGACTTCTTACAACAACACAAAATAAACAAAAACTCTACATAGAGGCATGATATTACAACATCCATATTTAATAATCATAATTCAGCATAAAATGTCAAATTTTTCATAAAATTCACCTAATTTAATGGAGTGTATGTCCATAATTGCACAAGACAACTAAATATTGACTATATCTTTCAAACTTGAAAAGCATGAGTTGCGCTCCAAGAGTAGCTTACGCTCACCCGAGAACACCAAAAATAGAGACGACCCCAAATAGAGTTTTCCTTTGCCTTTTTAAAGCATTTGAAAGCATTTTAATGGTGACACATTGAAGTTTACATGCAACGAGACCCCTCATCTTACTTGTCAGGTGGAGTCTCATTTACTCTTCCAAAAGAAGAACATATATGAAACTAAGTTTATTATTATATTTATTTATTTTGTCACCATATAACATTTAATTAGTAATTTATACATTTATAAAATATAAATATTTTAGTTATTATATATATTAGATATATACATATATATTAAATATTCAGTGTTAATTTTTATGTGATGATTTAAATTTATCATCCTATATAAATTATATATATTTTACCTAATTATTATTATTATTATTTATTATAGAAGGAAGTTGCCACAAAATCAATTTCACATAATAATGATCACTCAATTATGCAAACAAACATATGCACAAAATGCAGCAACAGGTATATATGACCTATATAATTTTTTTAATGGTGGGCTTTCATGTACTCACGGGCCAAGTTGCACGAGGTACAACATCATCTCCCACCTTACCTGACACCATCAACCTTTGTCTTTGCCAAGTGGTGGTATTTGCCCAATCTGTTTTCTCGACTTTGAAGTGGAAACATGTACCTGTAACCATAAATGCTTGCAGCAGTATCATATTCTTCTAATAAATTGATAATCAAATATTGGAGATGTTACATTTTGGATCCTTGATATAGCCTTTTCCAAGAGAATTTGGGCTAGCACAAGCATCTAGCATAGTTCTTTAAGGCTTTAACCCTACAAAATAAAAACTTATATATATATATATATATATACCTAAAGAAGGGAAGGTGTGACTTCACTTTGTGCTCATCCCACGCTGGTAACTTTGTAAGTTTCAGTAGGACCAAGGTCCCATAATTTTCTTGTCAATTGATCCATTTGATCAGCTAAGACAAGAGAGTGATTATCTTTCGAGTCTTCCAATTCAAACCACTCGTCGCCCTTTATAAAAGTCTACCAAAAAGCTAACCCAAAAATTCGTAGATACTCAACGTGATGCGATGTGAGCAAACTCCTCTTTGTCAATCCCAATATTTTGACCATAGCACCCTAAAATTGCCCCACTTCCTTGTGCATGGGTCTATAGTTCATATTTTAGTCATCCAATCCATTGCTTCTCTTTGTTTGATTGCAGTGCTTGTTACCAATTCTCTCTTACCATTAAAGATAGGTCTATCTTTGTCAGTTGAAGGTAGAGAAAAGGGAAGAGTTTTAGGCCTGGAAAATGTCCAAATACTTGCTTCCTCCATTCTAGCACACATTCTTTTTCTATTCCAGATTACTTGAATCCAATTGAGAGTTATGGAACTTATCCCAAAATAAGTCCCCTTTGTATCCACCCAAAGGGGTTGGCCTTGAAATTATGGGTTCTCCCTAAGGTAAGTAGTGGGCTATTGAGTAAAAATTGGTTGGGGAGAGACGAGTTGGATGATTGGTGTTGGTTGGCAACTTGGAGGCTGAGGAACGAGGGGCCCAGGAGGTGATTTTATTAGCTCATTTTTGGCTATGGTACCCACTCCATCTATCGTTTCTTCAAATATTTCCATAAGCAAGACAACAAGTTTGTCCCAATTGACGATTGAGTGTGGGGGAAGGGATTCATATCCTGACGAGTCTTACCTTTGAGTGAAGCCACCAATAGTCTCAAAGCTAGATGTTCCTCTATAATATTATGCAATTGATACAAGAGGACCATATTCTATAGATGCTTTAGTGGGGTGGTCAAATATTTGTTGGTGTAATCTGACAAGGATTCAAGCATCGACTCTAGAATGTTCCCCCATATAACCGATGGCTCTAGAGGTCACAAAGAACTTCTTTAGAGTAGATAGACTAAGATCACTAGAATCTCAATCTGATGTTTATTTAGTGTAGCTTCTTTTGGATCTTCATTCTTGAGCGAAGTTGCTAGGTAAGTTTCAAAGTGCTTCAACAAGCAAATAAGCAAAGACCCTCACCAGAGTTAGAGCCTAATTTGTTCTTTTGATTATGAGACCAATGAAGAATTAATGGGGTCCCACCGCCATGCCATTTAATTATTGTCCTCTTTTATTGTCTCGATTGTTGGACGAGTTGGAATAGATGTTTGGGACTATCGCACCTCGCATGAAGCGACACAATAGGGCCTCTTTCGAGAGCACAAGGGTTGGCTTGATCAAGGGTCTCCAGTATTTTTTACAAGATCGACTCCTTTTAAGATGTAACCTTGAGCACACTTTTTTTACTCTAGGCTAATCTACAAACTTTAAGGGGAAAAGGGTTAGATAAATGTAGAAAAACAAAGATAATGGAAAAGAAAAAACCTAAGCTAACAGGCGATGCACAAAGATCAAGATAAGATCCTTCTGCACAACAACTCTAATAGTATTGTGCCAACAACTAGGAGTTTGAATACTTCCTCCTCTAAGCATATATATAAGCACATATTGAGACATAAATATACATACACAAAGGAAACAGGACAAGGAGAACCAAACAAATTGGAAACAAATAGTCATAGGCCTCGAGTATGCATATATGAATATTAAAATATTACAAGATTGTGCCAAAAGTGGGGGTTTGGACTTCCCACAAGACCACACAAAGAGATCCATGTGCTATTATACAAAAGAAAATGAAGGGATAGGGAGAATTTCCCTCCAAATTTTGTAGAAAAGTTTGGCAACTCTAACTACTCTTTCTAGGGATTCTAAGGATTTGAATGAGAGCACATTCTTCAATCAATTTGTCAGGTATAAGACTGTAACCGTCATGCCTTTGTCTTCAAGAGATCACCCACTTCCTTGGATTGTTAAACTCAAATGGCATTAGTAGGAGATCCTTACCTTTCCTAATAATGGCTTATCAATCCATTTTACCTACTCTCCATAGGGGCTTGTGCACCATTACTATTGCTTTGCAACTTAATCTGATCCTTCTTCAAAGTTGGTGGCTCTCTGCATTATGCTTTAAATTTAGGTGCGCTCCTAGTCTTTTTTTATTCCTATGCAGGCCATTGTTTGTTTGTCAAAACTTTCTCTTGTTGTCTTGTGTCAAGACTTTTTGAGACTTCCATTATCGAACTAAAATCCTCGTTATAAGTATTTTGCAAAAGTTTCTTCTTTTGTCCTTCCATCAAACCTTTTAATGTTCTACTTTTGTAGAGTTCTTATTTCACATAGTTTAGCTCTTGAAACTTTTTCACTTTTACTTCTCCATAACTTTTCAAAACTTTTGATCATTAAGAGTTTTTCTTTCTTTATGCTAAGTCGGCCCTCTCTTCCTCTTTCTACCCTTTTGAGAAGAGTTTCACAGAGCATTTGAAACTTTCACCTTTCTTTTCTCCTTGAAACTTCTGCAAAATAGCGACCACCTTTGATCGAAACTTTTGTGTCTTCCACCATCTTGCCTTTATCTTATCTTTTATTTGAGGCCAAAACCCTTGTGTAGTGAGAAATCACTACACAAACTATTCTTAGAAGGATGATAGAAAAAGGTATACTTCAAATGAAAAACACATCTAATCTTCATCAGATGACTAATATTCAGTATGTTGTGAAACCTAAAATGGTAGATGTAAGTTGTAGGGCCATGAATCCATATGACAATACTTGTATAAATAGTAATGATTTGAGTAGTATTGATGAGACCAAAATAGTTTGTAGTAAAAACAGAAAACATAGTTTTTAGTAAAAACAGAAAACATAAGGGATGTGGCTACAATTGATTCAAACATTTATGATGGTTCCAGTCTTAGAGATGTCAAGACAAAAAATATTGATTGCAATAGGGAACAATAATTATATAAGTTACATTAGTGGTGATTTATATTATTGTGATGACTTAGGTATAGGTAACAACTACTATCAATATTGGGACAAAGACAAGAACTACTTGAATAAGGATAAAGACAATTCTAAAAGTGATCTAAGCACAACATCACCATGAAGAAGAACAAGAAGTAATCAAGAAGACCAAAACCATAATGAAATATTGAAAGCATACCAAATAATGTAATAGGGGGGTGTTAGAGTCTATTACATTATTTGGTACCTTGCAAATACATTGCAAGAATGTTTGTAAATATGTGGTGTGAAAAATATCTTGTAAATATGGGTCATTTAGAGTTTATCATTTATTAATCATTAGAGGTTTGTCTTTGTTAGGAGCCAATAAAATATATATCATATGAAAAATATGAGTCATATTTCCCAAAATATTGAAGAGTCTAAGAAGATGAATAGTTAGACGAAGTTGAAATGTCAAGAGTCTGACTAAAGGTTATATGTAAAGCAAATATGGATGAGGTATGTAATTTGAAATTCCAACATTTCATTAGTACTAGAATAATATTGTATGATCCGTGAAATATAGTGTGTTTGAATACTTGTTTATGTCATTGTGTGAGATCTTTGATAGTGATATATTGTGTGAAATATAGCTCGTTTGCTAACAAAACCTTGCCCCTCTTTTTCTAGTACTCTGGTAATTGAATGTGTCTTGTAGAAATTGCATGTTCTTCATTAGTGATGTGTTGTTTTCAACATGCTTGGCATGGTGGTTATAGGGCATGTGTTTGATCCCTTTAGTCTTAGATTGCAAGTCTTTTTTTTTGGGGAGTGAGAGTCTATGTTGTGTCAAATATAGTTGACACCTTTTGGTTCTTTAGCGAAATGGATGGGTGCCCTTGACCACCTACACAAATGATAAGATAAGGTCAAACTAATACAATGGATAGGATGGTTGAGGGGTTTTTGTACCAAATACATAAACCTCAACAATAATAATTATGTATCACATTAACCCATGCGGACATAACATAAAGGCAAAAAAATTAATTACTAGTTTCTCAACCCTTGCCCATGACACATTAGGTATAAAGAGTTTAGTGAAGGTTAATCATAATCAGGTTTAATGATGGGCTTATATGGCTAATTTCATCAAATAATAATTAAGCACATTGTATAACAATTGCATGTACATATAATACATCATATTATGTCAACCTTTGACAATAAGGTTAGATTACACAATTTCAAACATCCTTCGAGAAGCTAAGAAGAGAAGTCATTATTGATGACAAGATCTCATGCCTGTCCCTCAAGATCCTTTGGGGGGTTTTGTATATTGTGTAATGACCTTATTGGCCAAAACAAACATTGTATGATATAATCATTTGTAAGCCTACAAAAAATTATTATGCAATGTACTTTATTATTATTTGATGTAATTAGTTTTATGGTCTCATGTTCAAACCTTAATTATAGTTAACCTTCACTAGAACCCTTTATGCCTAGTGTGTTATGGGCAAGGGTTTAGTAACTTGTAATTACCTTTACACATTTATGTTATGTCGACATGGGTTTAAATGATATGTGCTTATTATTGTTGAGGTTTAGGTATTTGGTAAATATATACCTCAACCATCCAATCCAGTGTATCAATCAGATCTTATCTTATCATTTGTGAAAGCGCTTAAGGGAACCCATCCATTTGTGTCTATCACTCCTTTTGCTTTATTTACTTTCCTACATAAGATTTGAGCCAATGTACCACTTTCATTCATTCCAATAGAATATTGTAAAGCCTGACAATTAATCACAATTATATGTAGCTAAGTTCTAATAATATCGCTATGAAGTGGGAAGTCCTCTCTTATCTTCATGGGAATAACTACTTCCTCTTTCTTATCATTTGTAGATGGCACATCTATTGGACTGTCATATTCTAGTGATAATTTGACCAGTTCTTCAATAATTTTTATATTCCTCGACTAATCTATATCTCTAATATGTTTATTTTGATTCATCTTCTTCTTTTTTGATTGTATACAGTCCAACTATCTATGCCGCTTGCAAGGCAAATCTTCATTCTCTCCAAACTTGTTCTTCGTCTTTTCATAAGTTTGCTCAATTTTTGGATCTTCTTCTTCCTTAGATGTCTATATTCGTTGTCAATTTTGAGGCTACAGACATTAGGCATTGTGGATCTTCCATCTTCATCCTCTAATCCACTTGTTCACCCCTTCAACACAAGCTCTAGAGGAATAAGAAACTTCTTGATCAGATCTGTAATGCAGTTTACTAGATGACAATTTTTTCCACTTTTGCCTTTGCTTCTTGAGATCTTCCAATAATCGAGTAAACGTCTCTATTTGTTTGCATATTATTGTCTATTTCTTTTTTAGAACATCTTTCTTTACCTCTACAGAACTTGCAATATTTGTACAAATGCCAACCTCTGCTTTTGTGTTCTTTCTAGCCTCAAGCCTCACTACAATCAAGCAATCTGCTCCAAAACCTTTCTTGCTTTGGATCCTGCTTGACTCGAGGAAGCCCAAAGCAAAAGAAAAAGGCCTGCAACAAAACTGATATTTAAAACCACCAACAAGCACTGCCATTGATAAAATTCCAACACATAATATTTCAAACGT
Source organism: Wollemia nobilis (assembly GCA_028583015.1). NCBI lineage: Eukaryota > Viridiplantae > Streptophyta > Pinopsida > Araucariales > Araucariaceae > Wollemia > Wollemia nobilis. The sequence continues at coordinate 198,571 of JAQPPZ010017097.1, read as the reverse complement.
AATTAGTAAACCAAGTACTATCCTTAATTTTAGGAGATGCATCAATCATTCTCTTCTCCTTCATTCTCTCTTAAACAATTGCATCCCAGCCTCTTAAATAAAGGATATGCTTTGCTCACATTCTATAAATACTACTATTCTTTGGGACAAAATCATTTCTTTTGCTAAGAATGTTAATTTTCTTACTATGTAATATCTAAAGTTACATTTCTTGTTTTGTAAGAAACATACTATTTTAATGTTGCTTTTTCTTATTCTCCTCAATGGTCCTAAGTCCAATCACTATGATTTCTCTCATTAGCAGCAAACTTGTTGACAACTAGTCATAATCAATACTTGCATTCTGTGTTATATGGGATTGAAATGGGTTTTACCCATATTACATCATGACCACATAGTGGCATTACAACAGTTTGGCAATTATGCATGTAACGTTGAGCAAAATTGGAACCTCAGTCTCCTCCTTGAAAGTAGTGGAATCTAATCGGTTGAACTAATGACATTTGATAATTGATACTTACTTTCTTATCCCACAAACTCTTTTTCTTTTCCTAGCAACTGTTCATTTTCTCCTATTTTACACTTCTATGGTGTTAACAGATAAGAACCACTACTCTATGATGGCCTGCTGTCCCTTCAGCCTAGGACCATAATTAATTAGGTATAGATTTGGTCACTTCCTTTATAACTGCATAAGATATGTTTAGTCTCCCCTACATGGATAACTTTCATTTCGTATCACCGTTGCCTACCTAACAGCAAATGCCATGCATCCATGGGTAATCTTGGGTAAACATAAGCTCATCACATAAGACAACTTAAGAGGAAAAACAAAGTCTATTTACCAACACATGATGAACTTCATGTACCCAGGTAAATTTATAGAGTGTCGATCTTGGAAAGTTCTCCTAGTTTAGTTTATTAGCTAGTTCCATTTGAACCAAGTTATTCATTAAGCCACTATCAATATTTCTATTGCACATTTTTAATATACATTTTCATCTAGTTCAGAGAATAACCTCATCTCCAAAACGTTTCCTTGGTTTCTTTGTTTTCTGCTACTGACATTTTTCACATAATATATTCACCAGTCTTCACCAGTCTTAGCTGGATTCCATACTTCGAATCTCCCAAGGTGTTCATGGGCGTTCAATTGCCTTGTGCCCTTCTTCATTACAGATAATAAAATCAAAGGCTTAAATTATCTCCATAAATGGTCATCGCTTACATCCACAATAATCTCATTATCCGCCTCCTCCCCCTTCTCTCTTCAGCCAGTTATGGTAATTTCTTCCTTTTTCTACATTTCAAACCTCACCAAATTCTAGTCTTTGTTGTGCTTCCTTCAGATCTACCACTAAGACATGTTCTTAATTTTATCCCTCTTACTTTTTTCTCTAGTTTGAAGTTTCACCATTGCTATCTCACCAAGTTAAATAATGCAACCCGTTGAAAGGCCTTGTTGTGGCTTATTCTTGATCTTCTGTATCCGTTCTGTTGTGGAACTTCATAAGTTGCTCTAAGTATTCTTGTGCTAACAATTACTTCTGCCTCAAGTTCTAGAACTGTGTAATTGAACCTGCTGATAAACTGTGGCCAAATATTCACTCTCCAAATGTTTCTTTATCCTTGGCCAAGTTCTAATTTTGCCTTCTTCATTTCTTATCAATCCTTTGATGGATGTTCCCACCCTAATGTTGCATGGCAATTTATTTTGGTCACTCTTATTGGATTGTCCACAGTTATTTCTTCCATATGAAAATACTGTTGAGGTTCCTAAATCCGGTCTGGAAAAAGCTATAGCTTTAATTTCACTTGAAACTCGGGCTCTTCAGATACTCAAAATGATGATGAGATGCTCTATTGGGTCATATTTCAAAAGATGGGATGGTATATTGATCAATCTTTCATTGACTTCAGAATCAGTTGGTTCCAATCTACCTTCTACAGGCTCAAGTCCTCTCCTAACTTCCTGCCTAATTCTCCTTTCTCTTGGTCACCATATTCCTCTATTTCTCTAGCCTTCAAAAGCTCTTCTCTCTGCCATGAATAGTTTTCTTTTTCTGTTTCCTTTTTTTTTCAATTCATGCAAGCCCTGATACCCCTGTGATGCAGCAGGAATTGATGACAAATAAAAATGTCAAACTTCTGTGCTCAAATTTCAATTTTAACTTTCAGATTATGAATATTTTTACAGAAATTCAGGTCTCCTACAGCAAGCTACATGAGATAAGATTACATTCAACTACTTCATATTGGCAACCCCTTTCTAGTAGGAAGTCAAGAGAGTCACATCATAGATACTAGATAAATGATAGAGTTTTGTATTCCTAAAAATTATGGACAGATAAGAACAAAAACACAGACTTGATTAGAATTGATCTACAAGGCTCTTGTGCGTGCTTTATATCCCATTTTTCATCCATCACAGCAGCTACCCTTTTTCATGTCCAATTCCTGAATGACAGTGGAATTTTCTCCAACAATCTGTCATTTTTCCCATAACTAACTTTCTTCATTTTTTTTAGCACTCTGCTTCCATTTTTTTTGTTTTGTGTTTTAGCCACTTAGAGAGGATGAAGTCTCCTATACACCAGAGGTGACTTAAGTTAAATATGGATGATCCTTAAAATAACAATATCCCTTCTCTATATACCCATTATCCAATGCTATTTCGTGGAGGGTATAACCCTTACTGACTACTAAAACCTTATCCAATTCATTATTACAATATATTATTCTAATACAATGAATCTTGGGTTATATGTGGCCCATGCCAACTATCCATAATATCCATATACAATATAATATTGTATCCCCATACCCCTATTCCTGGGTACCATAGCAACCTTTGGTGATAGTTCATTTAATCTTTCTATGGATTTAGTGTTGTTCTATTTTCCTAAGCTGCATCCTTGTATTCAAGAATTACTCCCAATCAGAGAATCCCATGGTTAAGCTGGCTTTTGAAGTTTGCTGGAAAAAACAACTATGAAAAGAAAACAACAATCATTTCCAGGGTTGGATGTGATGCATCGGGAAGTTTGTTGTACTTGAGAAGGAAGCAAAAATTCAAACTAAAAATTCTTCCATTCAAGACTATATTAGAGAACTACTATATCTTCAGTTTCAACTTTTCAAAATTTTATGATTTTATCAGTTAGGAGCAAAACCTATTTTATCCTTCCCTCTGAATTTGACATACACTAGAAATTTCACAGAATTTGCAATGACAAATATAACAGTTTGCCCAAGGGATCAAATGACATGAGGTCAACCAATTAAATACCTCAACTTTCAAGGAGGAGACCCAAGTCCAAATCTTGTCAAGACATACAAACATAATTGTCAAAATGTTAGTCTAATACCACCATGTGGTTTAATCCTATATAGCTAATAATAAATTAAAAAGGGGACTTGCACAAGTGAATGTCAATATCATGCTATCAGAGTGTGGATAAAAATTCTGACCAACTGTGTTGTGATATCAGAAACCAAGATATTTAAATGCTATAATGACAATTTTTAGCAGTCTGGGATTATTTTTTCATAAGAACACGAGTCCAACTAAATTTAAGCCCCATGCTGTATTAAACAAGGTTGAATTGGGATTCCCTCACTCAAGGGTGACAGTCCCTCATACATGCAAAGTAATCTGCTTTATGTTTAGGAAGGGTGGGGAACACCTAATACGTTGTGGTACATAAATCCAGATATCTGAGAAGCAAACTGGCCTGATGTTTCCAAATTAGTCCAGTAGGTTGCAACTCAAACAGAGATATTTACTACCAGAAGATGGATTATATTTCAAATCCTAATACTTTTGCAAGCTCACAATTTGAAGAAGCAGAAGAAAAAATTATTAGAATGCAAGGAATTTCAAATTTCCATTGTGCTCAAAGGTAATGCATACATAAGGAACTATTGTATGCTTCAGAAATGAATTGATCTAAACTTGGAAACTGCTTGCAGTGAAAGAACAAAGACACAGTGTTTAACTGTGTTTATAGAGAATCTATATATAGTAAATTCAAGATGTTCATCCACAGAGACAATAGTTTCCGAGAATCAAACAAATCCGCTAAAACAATATTTACTGGGAATTATTAGGCATTCAGGGGAGAAAAATCCACATCAAGATTCACCGATTGAATGTCATTATCATCCCTCTTTGATTACTCTTTGCAGCTCAACCCACATCGTCCATTCACACAAGAGCACATGCAACTTCTAGAAATTTTCCATTTCATGCCGATCAGTCTTATTGGCTCCATATTCTCTCTCAATTCTCTCTCTTTCTTATATATGCAAATTCAACCACAACTATAAACCCCTATGCTTGACAAAAGAAAAGAACAACATACCTTATGGGATTTCTCTGTTCTTTATTACAAGGTTACACAACTATGTATGAGAGATAAACAAGACGGGTTTTATTTGACAGAAGAACTAAGGACAGGAATAAATCACAGCGCCTGCTGACTTCTGAATCAAAATGTGATTGTAATAAGACGATAACTTTCTCTTCACATTATGAAATTTCTGCAATCTCAGATCCTGTTCAATAGCTATACTTATTCAATTGAATACCTCTGCTTTTATCAACTTACCTCTTGCTATTGCCTGTTATTAACATAGCAAGTTATCCCTCTATAACCTTGTGTACGGATATACAGTTCAATCCCATTGCCTGTTTTGGTCTCCAATCTTGGCGTCAATTTTAAGAATCAAAACAACCTTTGCCGCCTTGTTGCTCTCTCCAGCTCAGCTTTCTCCCTTCTGTGAAGCCATTCAAGAAACAAAATCCTCCTGGTCTCCACTCCTTCCATCTGAAGATTCCTCTCTTCATCATCTTCGTAGGGAATGACAAAATCTTGATTGGGCGAGTTGTCAACCTGTTCCTCTGGCTCTGGCTCTCCAGCAATCTGACAAAAATTATGCAAAACACAGCAAGCAAGAACAGTCTGAGCAGCATACTTGACATCCACATTCAACTTCTCAAGGATCTTCCACCTGTTCTTCAGAAGAGCAAAGGCATTCCCAATTTTGGCCTGGCCCCTGAGGAGATCCTCATCAAAATGATTCTCCCTGCTCGCCTCAGGGCTACCCAAGTTGAAAGGAGTGATCAAAAAGGGTGCAAGAGGGTAGGAACCATTGCCAACAAGAACAGGTCTTGAAACCCCTCCAACTTCCAATTGAATCTCTGGGCGCTGCAAAATCTCCCCCTCTTTAAGCTTGCTCCAGATACTACTAAACCTCAAATGGGTGGCATTATCCAATCCTCCAGGGGCATTGCAGCACACGTTCCAAAAGACCTTATGTGCATCACAGACCCCCTGCAACAGAACACTGTAGAATCCATGGGAGGACCAATAATCAGCAGGCTTGTAGGAATTTCTGGGCTTAAGCTGGAGCTTGATGTGGGTCCCCCCTATTGTACCACATATGTTGGGAATCCTTGTAATAGACTCAAAACCCCCACTCAATCTCTTGATCCTTTCCTCTGTGGGGATCACAATATATTTGGAATACAACTTTTTCCTATTGGCCAGCACCCCTGTGATGATCTTTGTATACTTTATGACTGTAGAAGCCCCCAGATTGTAGAGGTCACCAATTTTCCTTGGGGATTCCCCGTGGGCGAGCCTGTGTATCACCATTGCCACAGCTTTCTTGACGTCCACCGGCTCCCGCACGAAATCTGTATTTGGGTTTTCAATATAGGGCCTTATTTCTTCTGTGAGATATGTGAGGGATGCAAACCCCATTCTGTAGTTTTTTCTCCATTCCTTGTCTCTGGTCTGGGCGTCTAGAAAGACATGGTTTTGGACCCCTTCCCAAGCGGTGCTGTTTCTGGGGACCTTCCAGCACTCTCGACCCATGTGTGGAAGGCATGATGACGTGTACAGGACTGCACAGAGAACCAGTAAGATTGAGGAGAGAGGGGTGTCCGAAATTAGGTCTTCAGAATAAGGAGGTTGGCTGCTGCTTGACGGCATGTCACTTCCAAACGATTGGATGCATGAACACAGCAGAAGGAATTCCAGTAACTCCATCCCCTCTTTTTTGCTTTGTCCCGTTTGCCCTTTCAATGTTAGTGTGCGTTATATAACAAAAGTTTCAATAAGGTGTATTAAAGTGTTCTAACTTTTTTTTTTTTAACTTTATTTATTGTGTTTCCTTCAGTCCTAAATTAAGTGTAGACTTTGTGTTTTTAGCATGGTTTAGAAAGTTGCATGTTCCCGGTTTAGGAAGTTGGACTGGCTAATGGAAGCTCAATCCCTATCCCAGCTCTGCCAGACATTGATTGCTTCAGTAATCCTCGTAGTGTTTGGATTCAGTATTTGGTGTAGACACATATTCTCAGCAAAGAAATGAAAAATACATGATTCCCGTGTTCTTTAGCTTGGCCTTGAATGATGCCTCTTTCCACCAAAAGGCAAGAATGAAACTCATAACTTGGCGCACTTGTGGGTCTTTGGCCAAAAGACCAACCTGGGGTCCTTAGTGAGGAACCCGTCTGAGATCTAAGAATTTTTTGTATAACATCCCTGTCTTTGGTGATAATTTAGAACCCTATCTGTCAGGTATGATGAAGTATTTCTTGATCTTACATATTTGTTCAATTCGTTGGAGAAGGCATTATGAGTTTGCAGTTCTTTCATTGGATGCTGCTTTTGGATCAACTCTTTGTTCTTCTGCGGCAAAATAAAGAAAACAATGCTCAGTTAATGCATTTGAAGATCCAAAAATGCCTCTGATTTTTTACGATGGCAAGGGTATCTCCTATATTATTTTGAAATTATGTTTTGGCTGTTTTTCCTTGAAAATTGGTATTTTCCATATCCTGGCATACTGTCTCGGCCAATTGTTTTGGGCCAAATTTGATCACGACCAACTTCTAAACTATCCTTCTATCTATAGCACCGTTTTTAGTTGGTCATTACCTACTGCTGTTGCCAATTTAATTAGAATAGGTCCTTGTTTGGACGGAAAACGGTTCCAACAGTTATGCATAAAGATGGTAATTTGACAAAGACATAGGACGGCGACAGTAAATAATAAAACGACATTGGTGGAAGCCCCTACCCTAATAAATTTGTGTATAAGGATTTAAGAATAACAATAGTTGGTCCAGGTTCTGAGTCTATACGAGGTAAAACAGTAAAGACCCAATATATTATTTTATCAACCTCTATGGTGGCCAATTTTTTTATGCATTGTGATTTGAAGTTATTTCGGAGGTAAATAAAGGCAGCCTGTAATTCTACGCTACTCTCCCTACTGAAAGCCTAAGTTATACTCCTTACAGCTAAAAACTGTTGGCAATTTGGCAATTAAGCCTTGGCTTATTGTTATGGTGGATGAAGTTCCATGCAATCCTCCAAAGCTTGCTTCTGAACGACAACAGAAATGTAGGTATGGGACAGGGTGAAAGTCTTGACAACGTGGACGGTATGGATACTTCTAAAACATAGAACCTAAGCCAAAAAAAAAAAAAACGTTTCTAGTGTAAAAAACGGGAACCAGATACCCTTCTATCAAGACAAATTTTTGAAGTTCAAGTTTCGTAATAAAATTGCATGGCTTTAACCATCTATACCGTTCAGCAACCACAAAACCCACTTTTAGATTATTTCTCTTGATTGACTCTGAGATCACAAGATAGCAACTTTTGTTTCATAGAGCTAGGGATTGCAGCTAATAACTGAGCTCCCATAAATCTAGTGTCTTTAAATTGAGGAACTTTAGTTTCTAACAAATATAGTGTTTTGCTCGTATTTTTGTTTTCTATATGCTCACAGCCCATTGTTTGGTCTTCAAGCTTCATAAATCCATGTTCATGTATTTGAATATTTATGAGAACTATGTTGTAGACACCAAAACAACACCAATCTGATCATGTGGCTACAAGCACTGACCGAATTGGCATACATAGCCCCTAGGGCAGCCCCCAGAGGTTAAACAGTGGTCCTAACCACTCCCAAAGCAGTTTTGGAAGGTCGAGGTCAATTTGGCACCTTTCAAGCACCCTGCTCCTTACTCGTTCCACCCTGGGATGATTAGAATGCTATTCGCCCCACCCCGGGACGATTAGCAGCAATCGCTCCAGGGTGGGGCGAATAGCAGGTTTGACGGGCAAAAAGTCAAACCTTGACAAATGGCAGCCCAGATCCGCCACTCAACTCCACCTTCAATGCATGGGAGTGCGAGTGAGCATTTCAAAGCTCAAAGAGGCAGTCATAGAGGCAGTCATGGAGCCCTTAATCAGGGAGGAATCTTCTCTCCCTTGACAAGGCATGATGGCCAAGTGGCGCCCCTGCATGCACATTCAAAGCAGACCTTCAGGTCTATAAAATGGTGAGTCTTCTCACCCCAAAAAGAGGATAGAGCAGGAGCATTTGGAGCAATGGAGTGCTGCCGAATTATACCCTCACCCTCATTGTGCTTCCTACATCCTTGATCTCTCTTTTGGAAGGGAGGTTATCGGGTGAACATTAGGAGCGCAATCCGGACCCAAAACCCAAACAATTGGCCACAATCCCACACCCAATTTTCTGACACAACCCCCTAGGAGGTTTTGGACCCATCCCAAGTGGATTGGTGTCAAAACCAAGCCCCAAACGATGGGCGTCCTGCCCCTGGGCGCCCCCGCACTATTGCAGTCCTAATCGCCCCACCCCGGAGTGATTAGAAATATATAGTATATTTCTTCACTATTTCTTTTGCATCATGTTTTGTGTGTTTCATATATGTTGCAGTTCAAATTTCAAAGCATTCTGACTTGTTTTGACTGTGTTTTCATTGTTTTACGCTTTTACTAACATACAGGGAGCGCCTTCGGATACAGGGTGATCGGGGTAGAATCAGCCAAATCCGACCTTCTGGGTCATCTCAAAATGCCCCATTTTGCCTAACCCCAAGTTTGTAGGTGTTTTGGAGGCCTCTGGATGGGACATTTGGGAGGTCACTTTCGAGCATTTTATGACAATCCTAATCGTCCCACCCCGGAGCGATTAGAAATCTACAATAGATTTCTTGACTGTTATTTTTGCAATGTGTCCCTGATGGTGTTTACATGCTTCTATTTAAATTTCATTCTGTTCTGATAAGTTTTGATCACTGTTTTAATTATTTCATGTATGCATTAACCGGAGGCCTTGGGGATTGCATGTTTCCTTCCATCCGCATGTGCTATTAATCATTTGTTGTTTCTCTATACGTAGGATCTCGACATCGAAGGGGCAGCAAGGAACTAAGAATGTATTCATGCAAGCGGTGATGACGTTTGGCCCACCCATTTTGAATGTGGGCACGCGGAAGATCCCGAAGGGAAGCGTACCATCCGTTGGTGTAACAAAATTGTATCGAACGCTCCGAGCCCCTAAAAGGGGGGAGACGTATTGTAACCTGATCATAAGAAAAATTAATAAAAGAGGCTGCACCTTTGTCTTTGCTTTACATCTCATTTCATTCATGCTTCGCTTTCCCTTTTTCATGCACTTAGCGTTTCGTTAATACAATTGCTTTTGTTTGCATCGCACCCGATGCGCTTGTGCTTCCGTAGACAAGTGCTTTCAGTGGCGATCATGGTGGGACTCTGTCCCCTGATTTTGGGATCAAGTTTTTGATCAAAATTTTGTGTTTTTGCTTGCAGGTGTTAATCCTTCAGGCGCTGGACTGCTGCTCGTGCCACCTTGTGATGAATACAGAGCTGGTATTCGTTTCACCCAGGGATGAATAGGCATTCATCTCACCCTATGATGAATACAGATCTGCTATTCATCCCACCCTAGGATGATTAGCTCTCTGTGCATTTTTTGAGCAGAAACTCAGGGGCATCTGGTGTGGGCAGAGAAGAGGTAGGTTTTCTGAACATCCTCTGTAATTTTTTGTCTCTGTTTCTATGATTTTTCTATTTTCTTTGCTTGCATGGAAAAGTTTACTGCATGTTTTCTTTCTTTGCGCAAGTAAAAAGAACCACACACACCATGTGATAATATAAACATCAAGGAGTTGGTCGTAAAACCCCAACACTTGATCAAGACCAACGGTGGATTTCATCACCACCTTGGCTTGAATTTTGCATACATAACCCCGATCACGACTGTTGCTAGACGTAAATCCTGATGAAAGCTGACCAAGTGTAGTTGGGGTGATTCCCAACGCATGAGGATAAGTCTTCTATGGTAGGTGTCAAAAATAGAGTGATTCCCCTTTCGTACCGCCTATGTTCCACGTACTTTTCTACTCTCACGTACCAATAGTTTCCCTCACGTAAGGGCGGGTATATTGAGAGGTTCGGTATAATGGCCTGGCAATGGTATATTGAAGGGGCGACCATTTTGGGAGATATAAGAGCCCTCATATTGCATGTACAACAAAATTTTCTTTACAAGGCTTTCAAAACAAAAATCAAAACACACTGAACCAGATTTAGGGCACACATTTAATCTGTAAACGAGATAATCACTTCTTTGTTTGTGTGGCCCCTTTTTGTTTAGTGTAGCATAAAAAATCGTAAAGAAGATAAAAACATACATATCTTTTAGAGAACCACCACCATGGTGTACACCCGTAGCCAAGCCCAATCACGGGCAGAAGCGGCGAAAAGTGTACAAGGAGGCACAAGTCACCTCCGTTATAGCTCCAAGGACTTGGTCATACCACCTTGGCGGCCTGACCCACAAAATAGTCCACATCATACCATGACGGAATAGGACTATAGAGGCACCCCTTTGAGGGACACTCCCATTCAACACAGACCCTTTCAGGAGGAGTACATACATAGGAAGGCCCCCTTAGACACTCATTATGAGTGGCCACCACACGATGAAGTGCTAGAATAACATAGGGTCCATAAGGAGGGGCCACATGATTATATCATCCCTCCTCTACCCCTTATTACTGTCAAAAACAATAGGCCAAATCCAGAGCGCAAGGCTCTTTAGATAGGGCGAGCCAACTCTGCCCGCCCCTTTCACATATATGAAAGGGAGCATGAGGAAAACCACTATATTCCTCAAGAGCAATACACAGCGCGGGAGCAATGCACCTCCGCACCTGCTATTTATCAGGATCACCTACTGAGGCCAGAGCCTCGGGTGAATGCTGCTAACCTCGATAGAGGGAAGCGACCTATAGAGATCTCGGATCACTATGACCGAGGTAGATATGTAGGGGAGGCATCTAGGCCTCCTAGACCTAAGACGATGGAACAAATCGACTTGGCATTCGCCAAACATGCCGCCCGCCAAGCGCAAATCACGCAGCTTGAGCAAGATCAACAATAGTTAGAGCACCTGTATCATCTTAGCAAAGAGCGCATTCAGCATCAGACAGATGAGTTGCTCCACAACACTGTGCATGAGAGGATTCCAACCCCTCGCACACATAAGACAGAGCTTTATGAGAGGCACAACCCCTTGGTGCGAGATAGGTCTCCATGACCTTATCAAGCGTTGCCTCCAAGACCTCCTAGACCTGAGCGGGAGGCCACCCCTAGAGCCAATGATGGGCACCCTCCTCGGGCACCCACCCATGTTTATAGGTCACGCCCAGGAACTCCTCAAGAAGCCTATGAGGAATTCGAGCAAGAAGAAGAGCGGGCTGAAATGCCCTACCAAGGCAGGGGGCGCTATCCGGCTACCCCTCCATAGGCCTCCAGTTCCCCGCAATTCACAACGGGAACAAACCAAGGAGGAAGAGATCAAATCCTTCGATGCATACAAAGCGTTGCTAGAGCGCTTAGAGTCTATGGAGACCAAGACTTCTGGGCCCCAAAAGCCCACTTTACGCCAGCTCCGCAGTCACCCTGTGCATCCTTCAATGCCGGCACCCCCATACCCTGAACACTTCAAAATGCCTCAATTGGCAATCTTTAGAGGGGATGAAGATGCCCAAGAGCACGTGACAAGATTCCTGAGTCAATGCTTTGGCATTCAGGACAATGATGCTTTGCTTCTAAGAACATTTATAACCACGTTCGTAGGCCCTGCCTCGGATTGGTTTACCCAGTTGCCGAAGCATAGCATCAGCAACCTAGACCAGCTAGTGGACGCGTTCCTCGAATGTTTCACCTTCAACACCAAGAAGAAGGCATCATTAAGCGACCTAGCTAGCCTCAGGTAGTATGAGGAAGAGACCATGTCGGCTTATGGAAATCGATGGAGGACGTTGCTTTCAAGGCTACCTTACCTCCCTCCCATGGCCGACCTGACCCAAATGTTCTCAAAAAGTTGCCTAAGGTCGATCTCCGTGCTATTGCAGCTGCAACAATATGCCACTCTCGAGGAAGCCCTGGTGCAAGCCAGAATCATTGAGGAGATCAAGATACAGGATGGCGAGATTGCCAAGCCACGCAAGAAAGAGTGGCCCAAAAATGCCAAAATCGGGTCCACGCAACCGAAACCCGTCGCGGTCAATCAGGTTGCCATAAACATACCAAAGCCTGCACAGATGACACAGCCCCCAAAGGCTAATTATCAAGCAGTTCCTCTTGACAGCTATGAGAAGGAAAATCATAGGCAAGAGCAAAATCAGCAGCATCACCCTAGGCGACAATTCACACCCTTCACAGAGTCTAAAGACTCCTTGTTTGACCGCTTGTCCATGGCAAACTTGATAAACCTACCGAAAGTCGACCCGTAGACCCCAACGCGCCAAAACCCAAGGGCTATAGGGAAGACCTATATTGTAGATTTCATCGACATAAAGGACATGACCTTTACGCATGTTGGAAGTTCAAAAGCTTAGTGCAGGACCTAATAGACAACAAAATGCTAGCGATGGATAATCCCGTAGCACCAAGCAACCAATAGATGGAGGTCTTCAAAGACCCCCTACCTGCCCATGATGCGTAGGCAAAGACTCTACAAGTCAATGAGGTGACACAAAACTGCCCCATGCAGGGGTATGTAGGGATGATAAGCATAGTGACATGGAACAAGAGGTATCCAAGCACAGCTGCCCCCGCTGTAGCTACAGGAGAGGTTCCATCAACGTCACAACCTCAACAACACCCTACGCAACCTCCTCCGCCTAGACCAATGGCCACGATTCGGACTAAACTTACCCAAAGTTTAAGGACCACGTCGGCTAGGCTCTCCATCTATGAGCTCATCCAACAATCACCGCCCCATCGGGAGGCTCTAATGGAGATACTCAAAGCCATCGAGCTACAGCCCCATGAAGCAAACTCTTTCAACAACTTTGTGGGACATGTAAAATGATGTACAAAACCAGTCATCACCTTTAGAGAAGATGAACTAAAATCGGTGATTGGTGATATGGCGGATCCACCCCTGCACATCATTGCATGGGTCAACGGGATTCCATTTAAGAGGGTGTTGGTGGACACTGGCTCGTCCAAAAATATAATCACAACAACGGCATTGAAACACCTCAAGTTGCCAGCATCTCACATTGTGGCCTCCACCTATACTCTTCGAGCATTCAATGACGCGATATGCTCGACGGTTGGCACAATTGTCCCATCCATCCAAGTGGGACAAAAGACTATTCCTACGTTGTGCCACATCCTGGAAGGTGAGATGGCCTACAATATCTTGTTGGGCCGGCCTTGGATCAGGGACATGAAGTGTGTCCCTTCGATAGCCCATCAATGCCTAAAGTACACATACGAAGGGCAAGTGCATGTAGTCCCAGCAGACTTAGAGCCCTTCAAGTATTGCAATACGGTGCAACTGATGCCACAATCGACCCTCCCATCGACACATTTGGACTTTCAGTTGAATCCATCCAAATAGGGTCTGATTCCGCATACATCCCCATTGTTAAGTCCCTCAAATCACCAATCGGGCCCATCTTCATCATCTGGTCCTTCACCAATGACACCACCTACGGTGGCCACACCGAAGGACAACGGGAAGAAGCCCTTGGAAGAGATACCACCATTGGTCTCAACCATCTCTACCGAAGAGGTGCCCAGCCGAATGGAAGTCGAGACGCCTGGTTCACCCAACATGGAGTGGACCCAGGAAGAACTCCCATTCCCTCCCCCTCAACCACCAATGATCACCATTGAGATGGCCAATACGGGCCTGGGGGAGTATCTAGTGCGGAACATTGTAGCAACACCCACGCTTGAGTCCATGCAGGACATGGGGAGACCTCACCTCCCCATCGACACTATTGTCCCTTTGGGCTACCCACCAAATCAGACAAATTTTGTATATGGGGGCCTCGACAACGACATTGAACCTTACCTGCAAGAGGAAGAGGACGAAGAGCCCTTTGTTGAGAATGTCAACTATCTGTCCAACCCAGACTTCACTTTGAAATACCTTGGCCAATGTAATTGGCATGGATATGGGTTGGGCAGATATGAACAAGGAGTGCACATTCTTTGTCAACCAAGATATCAGATGCCATACGACAAATCAGGAGTAGGGTTCAACCACCCTCTGCCCCTTGACATCTTGGTAGAAAACATGCAAGGCCTAGGGCTAGGCAACAAGGATGGGTTGGCACAAGATCCATATGCCAATCCTAACACAACATACACATTGGGGGATTATCTCCCATTGCTAACAACCAACCTTGTGGGCCTCAACAACTCCTCCCCTTCGATCGAGAAAGGGGAAAGTTCAAGAACTTGCCTCCAAGAGGGATATAGACAAGGCCAAGAAGGATCTTCAGAAGATGAGTCAGAGTATGAGGTAGCACCTTGGGACCCTTTCGAGTCCGATAGCAATCACTCGCAAGTGACGCCCATAGATGACTATCAGGAGAACTTCATGGTGATGTTCCCCTTGAATGCTCCAATCGAGCAATTGCCACCTCAAGAGAATCAGGTCCTCCCGTAGAGAGCGAAACAACCCCGATGGGACCAAATCAACTTGCTCGAACAGAACGAGCCTCACATGCCACAAATAGTTGTCGGAGCCAATGAAGGCCTATGGATCTCCGATAGCGATTATGAAGATGAGACTGAGATGGCATATCTCAACCATATGCGATAGCAACAATACCCCATGGACATTGATGACATGTTTGAATAGCTAAACATGGGGCCAAGGCATAGGTGGCATTTGAACCAAGCACAGTTGGACCAAGTACTGCACCCACCACTTCAGGCATACAGAGAGCACCCTCCACCCAGAGACCCTATAGAGCCATCAGTGCCAAGGGTAGACCCTATCCTTTTATCTACACATAGGGCCGATCCATTTGTGCCAATACCCATAGAGCCAGATCCTGAAGCACAAAGATCACCAAGGATGTCCGAGTCACCACCCATGCGGTAATGGAGACCAAATTCACTTCATCAACATGATCTCCATTGACTTAACCGCCCCCATCCACAATCCAACCGATCCAACATGACCATTGTATCTAAACCTAGATGCCATAGACTGGGATCGTGCTAACTCGCCACCATCCCCATCATAGTACTGGCCTTGCGGTGAGATGCTTCATTTCACCCTAGGACCAACTCAGGATATCTTCCATGCTGAAGAGGAACCCGATGTTCCAAACGTAGATCTAAATTCAGCAAATGATATCCACCTGATCCCAACTCCACACCAGTTGGAGGATGGGTCCCACATGTCAGTCGAAGAGACGACTGACGTAGACATCGGCTCTGATCCAATGAATCCGCAAATCATCAAGTTGGGGGTAAGTCTATCCCCCGAAGAGCAAGCCGATTACATTGCCCTTCTCAAAGAGAAGAAGGAGGTTTTTGCATGGTCCTACAAAGACATGTCGGGGCTAGACCCGTAGCTAGTCACGCATAATCTAACGCTTGATCCGACAATCAAGCCAGTCAAGCAAAAACTACGTAAGATGCACCCAACAGTAGCCTTAATGGTCAAAGATGAGCTACAAAAGTTGTTGGATGCACAGTTTGTCATCTGCATGGATTACCCACCATGGTTGTCCAACATGGTACCCGTCAAGAAGCCGGATGGGAGGATTCGCATATGCACCGATTTTTGAGATCTAAACAAAGCGAGTCCCAAGGATGATTTCCCCTTGCCTAGCATCGACGCATTGGTGGATGCTACAGTAGGCCATGAAATGCTTTCCCTCATGGATGGTTTCTCGGGATACAACCAGATTCGTATCAATCTCGATGATCAACTCAAAATGGCGTTCACAATGCCTTGGGGGACATTTTGTTATAAGGTCATGCCCTTTGGCCTTAAAAATGCTGGCGCCACCTACCAACGCGCTATGACATACATCTTCCATGATCACATGCATAAAACTTTGGAAGATTATATGGATGATTTGTTGGCCAAATCTCTTTTGCGCCCAGATCATCTCGATGACTTAAGCAAGATCCTCGATCGCCTCATCGAACACAAAGTCAGACTAAACCCCAAGAAGTGCGTATTTGGCATCACATCTAGAAAACTCTTGGGTTTCATAGTCTCAAAATGAGGCATCGAGGTAGATCCACATAAAGTCAAGGCAATCCTTGAAATGCTTCCCCCAACCACCATCAAGCAGCTCAGAAGCTTGCAGGGAAAGGTCGCGTCGATCAAGCGCTTCATAGCACAGCTATCTGACAAGTGCCGACCCATGAATAAATTATTACACAAAGGGGTAGCATTTCACTGGGATGACGAGTGCCAGTCAACCTTCGATGACATCAAACAATACTTGGCTTCACCGCCAGTATTGGCACCACCTAGACCAGGAGTGTCATTCTACTTATACATCTCAGCTATCGAGGTGGCACTGGGCGCCATGCTAGCCCAAAAAATGAAATACATAAAGAACAGGCTAATTATTATCTTAGCTGCACCCTGGTCAGTTATGAACTTAACTATGCATACGTCGAGAAGCTATGCTTAGCAAGTGGTATTTGCCACCAAAAAGCTATGCCATTACATGCTGAGCAATACGACGTATGTTGTGTCTAAGGAGAATCCATTGCGGTACATGATGAGTCATACTTATCATAGTAGTCACATGACGAAATGGATCATGTTGTTGATGGAGTTTGACATCGAATTCATTGGACATAAGTCCATCAAAGGTCAAGTCATCGTCGATCAACTAGCAGAGGCTCCTCTCGAAGATGATCAACCTCTGACCGTAGAGCTACCCGATGATGGGGTCTTCCATGTCTCAAAATCGCCAGATTCTGATGAGCCTGAGTCACAGGCCGACATAACCTTATTCTTTGATGGTTCTAAATGTGAGCAAGGGGGTGGCATGAGAATCATATTTTTCACACCTCAAGGGGCTCCAATGCCTCTATCATTTAAACTTGATTTCCCGTGCACCAATAACAATGTTGAATATGAAGCCTTGCTCATAGGTCTTCAGACAACCATCACCATGAACATCAAATGCTTGAATATCTTTGGTGATTCACTGTTAATTGTCAACCAAGTGAAAGGGGTATTCCAATGCAAATGCCCAGCTTCTGCAGGCCTACAAAGCCCTTGTGGATAAATTCTTGGCAAAGCTTGAATGGTACGACATCGAGGCACTCCCTCGATCATCGAATCATTTTGCAGACACTATGGCCTCCTTGGGGTCACTAATCCCGCAAGACCCTTCTGGTGAAATGACAACCATTCAAGTCAAAACATTATCGCAATCCATGATGGAGCGTGCAAGCTTTGACCTAACGCCAGGAATCCACCTGATCCAGATTGAACCATCTCAGGATAGGTTCTCTCGAATCCATGATAGTCTGAATCATGCCAACTAGGGGTCCTTGTTCTCCCCGACCCCTCTTAATAGCAACACAACGCTATTCTTACAAGTTCTTTCCCGCTCAGCTTTTTCTAGGGATGAACTTCAAGAGGGATTGGTCATTCATACCATCGAGGTTTCTGATCAGCAGGATTGGTACACACCCATAAGAGACTATCTCAAGTTAGGTAGCCTCCCACTTGGATTGTCGCATGCCATAAAAAGATCATTCAAATAGAAAGCGGCAAAACATGTCTTGCTAGGAGACATTTTGTACCGTCGAAGCTATGAAGGGATCCTCCTCCGTTGCTTGGACCAACAGGAGTCCACTTGGGCGATCACCCAAGCGCACGATGGTACATGCGGTGGCCACTTCAGCGGTATGGCCATCGCAAAGCGCATCCTTCGCATGGGCTATTATTGGCCATCTTTAGAGCGAGATTGTTGCGCGTATGTGAGGAAGTGCGTGAAGTGTCAACACCATGCTAACTTGACACACGTACCTTCTCAGGCCTTGCAACCGATCCAATCGGCTTGGCCATTTTCGTAGTGGGGCTTAGATCTAATCGAAAAGATCTCCCCTGCATCGTCAGGCCATCACACGTTTATCATAACGGCCACAGAGTACTTCACCAAGTGGGTGGAAGCAATTCCGCTAACCTCTACGACTGGGCCCCGCATTGCGGAGTTTATTTTACATAATATCATATGTCATTTTGGTATTCCATCCAAGATCATCTCGGATAATGGGACATCATTTAAGAACAAAGATGTGCGTGCTTTGACAACAAAGTACAAAATTCAGCATAGTTTTTCAACACCCTATTATCCGTAGGCAAATGGGCAAGCAGAGGCGTCAAACAAAATGCTAGTTGCCATCCTTAAAAATATGGTCATAGATAGTCATAAGGATTGGCACATTCAAATACCACTTGCTCTTTGGGCTTATCGCACTAGCATTCGGACGCCCACTAGGGCAACTCCATTTTCGTTGGTGTATGGCTCCGAGGCAGTCATGCCTCTCGAGTTGGAAATACCTTCCCTGCGCATATCAATGCAAGAGTTCATCGATGATGACACTGCATGGTAGGCCCGGTTAGACCAGCTTACGTTGCTCGATGAACGATGCATCAATGCTCTCGAGCATTTACGTATCTATCAAGAGCGACTTAAGAAAGCATACAACATGAAAGTTCACCTGAGGGACTTTCAGGTTGGTGACTTGGTCTTAAAAGAGAACCAACAAAATTCTAACTTGCCACCCCATTTAAGGGACAAGTTCATGGCAAATTGGTTAGGTCCTTATGTCATCGATAGTAAAATAGGACCTGGAACATACCGGCTCGCCTCTCTTGAAGGAATCAAGGAACTAGAACCCTTGAACATCAGTCATTTGAGGCCATTCCACATTTAAAAGAGCCATGGCCCACCCCAAAAAGCTCCAAGGATTCCCACAATCGCTTGGTCAACCCAAAAATGCCCCAAAGGTGCCCATAATCCCTTTGGTCAAACCAAAAGCTCCAAGGATTCCCACAATCGCTTGGTCAAACCCAAAAATGCCCCAAAGGTGTCTATAATCCCTTTGGTCAAACCAAAAGCTCCAAGGATTCCCATAATCGCTTGGTCAACCCAAAATGCCCCAAAGGTGTCCATAATCCCTTTGGTCAAACCAAAAGCTCCAAGGATTCCCATAATCGCTTGGTCAACCCAAAAATGCCCCAAAGGTGCCCATAATCCCTTTGGTCAAACCAAAAGCTCCAAGGATTCCCGTAATCGCTTGGTCACCCCAAAATGCCCCAAAGGTATCTATAAACCCTTTGGTCAAACCAAAAGCCCCAAGGGTTCCCACAACCGCTTGGTCACCCAAAATGCCCCAAAGGTATCTATAATCCCTTTGGTCAAAACCTCCAAGGATCCGAAAGAATCACTTGGACCGCACCCACTCGAGATAAACCAACCATAACAAATTTTCAAAAACAATAAAATAATCAAAAATAACAAAAAAATTGCATCTCACTTCCATGCATACTCTTAAAAATCAAAACACAAAAAAAACAATAAGTTGCATTAGGCATCGCAAACATACATTGCATATTTGTTGGTCATACAGGTCAAATGCACCATAGACTGTAATTACTCGGCAATTCCATCATTTTCCACATTTTTCCACTTTGTAAATAGTCCAACAAAAATAAACGCCATCCACATTTTTCACCATATCATAATCAGTTGTCTTCTAATGTATCCAGGGCTTTCGTCATTCAACTGTCTTTAGATTTCTAGCCAAAAACTGTACAAAGTCAGATAGATTTTTACAAAGGTAGAGTTTTACTTGGATCACACCTTGTTACGTCGCATCCCAACACAAGTTAAAACACATAAAAAATTCCCAAGTTGTGTGAAAGAAATATGAAACCTGCAAAGCAATCTAGGATACCATACAGTGAAAAGGTTATCTCGCTCATCCCCTTGTGCGAATGACCCCAAGAATGCTGAGAGTTGGCAAAAGGACAAGCATCTTCCCTACCCAATTCCCCAAGAATCCCAAATTCTCAAAAAGTTGCAAATATCCAAAAAAAAATTGCAAAAATTCAAAGTACAAACTCCAAAGTTTGACATCAAAACCCACATAAATGCATACATCAAAAAGCACAAGAAATAGTGATTCTCATCACTCAAAATTCCAATCCCTTGCTCAAAAGAAAAAAAAATCAAAAAAATAAACAATGATTTTTATCACTACATACGCGAGCAAGTATCCCAATAAAAGTAAAGAAAAGAAGGGAGTCGAACTTGAATCCCTGGAACTCTCAACATTCGAAAGGTCATGAGGTGATCCTCAGTACCGGTTTGGTGGATAGCCTGCTGGTCACTGGCGGTAAACCTCCCGCATGACGATATATCTATCGCATTAAATTGTGTACAGATCAATGTTTGCATGTGGATGAGCTAGCTTATGGTATCCTAGATTGCACCGTAGATTAATCTTACTAAATACAACAAAGGAGTTAGTGGAGCTAATTAGGTGATCCTCAGTACAGGTTTGGTTGACAGCCTATCTGGCACCGGCGGTATCCTGACAACTACCACATAAACAAATTCAATCGCACACACAGGGATGTGAAATAACTTGGTCAAACTCAAGTCTGATTCGTACCTTGTTCAAAAGTCTTGTGAGATAAATGTACAGTCTTGGCTAGTTAGTTAAAACATCTGAGTCTCAAAAAACCTTAACTACATTCTAGAACACCTATGGTACATTCCATTCTTACATCACCATCAAAAAAATACAAACAAAAAAATATTATACACATGCAAAGTCATTCCACAAAGCAATCACATAGTACAGAAAGCCAGTAAATCCTTATAGTCTATGGTGCCACCGCCAAGTTATCAACAAATCATTTCATCCATTCCATATGCATACATCATATAATTAGAAACATTCACATTCATAATAACATATGCATACATCAACGTAAATAAATGTGCATAAAAGTAACAAATAAATCATGACAAGTGTATAATAAAAAAGAAATTCATGTATATATATCCAAAAATGCCCGCAAGCTACAATAAGTCGGTCCTCTGACCTCACAAAAAATCAAAAACTCAAAAACCCCAAGCCTAGGGAGTCGACCACCATGATCACGCAGGATCGGTGTGACTAGAACTACCCCTAGTGGTGTGGGTCCTATGGGACCTCTCAAGGCGGCTGCTGCTACCCCCACATCATGCCCACTAGCACTACCCTCACCCACCCGCCTACGATGAGAGGATGCTGACTACTCAGTCTCACTACCTCTCGTACGATATGATGATCCACCTCTAGTGAGCTCAGGTAACTATCCATCGAGGTGGATAATCTCTGCCTCCAACTCCACCCGACATCGACCCCACTCCACATCCCATCGATGGTATGCAACCAATGCGTCATCCCACTATGCCAACTGAGCCCGTAGGCGATCCCTCTCAATGTTGTGCTCCTCATCCCATCTCCGTAGTAGGTCCTCCAATCATGCTATCTCAACATGAAACCTAGCCTCCATATCCCCTGGGACTGCTTGAGGCATGGGCATCTCCAGGATGGCATGCTGCTCCACACCCACTACTTTGGGACGTCCTATGTATCCGGCTGCTCCGAAACCCCTAAATCATCCCCAGTCAAGTCATCTACCTCCACCATATCTACATCATCGAGCGGAGCCCCCCAACCCTCCCTCGATGCCTCCGTAACCCCACCACCTACTGCCGCATCCGGACCTCCTAGAGGCCCCTCACCCCGCCATCGTAGCATCGTCCACCACTGGTCATACTCTATAGTCACCCCGACATTGTCCATGTTGGGGACATCAATCATTGCATCAGACTCCTCACCTAGTGGCTCAATAATCGGCCAGGCTAGAGTCCTCTCATCGCCCCGACGTCGATAGATCAAGGGCTCACTAGGAAATCCCTGGTGCACCCCAAACTATCGAGTCACCCGGATGTATGGGAAGTACTCCTGCTCGGTCCCATGTCGCCCGATCAACCACCTCCCTCGCGCACCCATCGAAGCCACTCTCCAGCCTCAGAGCCAGTCTGGATAGTCCCGGTATGGCTCCAGAACACCTCCCCTGGAGCAAGATGAGAGAAGGCATCAGTATAGTGCCCTATGACACCTGCCCACCATCGACTCTGCCCCTGCTCCTCTGACCTCCACCATAGAGCAGCATAGCCAATCTCCCTATCCACCATCTCCCCTCGAGTGGTCCAAGGCAACCCCTTCGGCCGCTCCACAGCTATGTGCTGCCACCCCAACACTGCAACAGGTAGCTGCACCCAATCCCCTTTCCCTTCCGATAACGGACCTCGTATAGCTCATCATACAACTGTGCCAGTAGCGTCTGACCCCACCTCATAATCAGTGGTGCTGTCGTCGGACACTCCACAAGTCTGAACACTACCTCAAGCAAGTTCCAAGGGAACCTCACACCTGAGGAGTCAGGAAGCAGCATGTTGGAGATGAGGGTCATAAGCAACGCATGCCTCACCCCCAACACGCCCTTCTCAAACCACCATCACACCAGAATCCTGCCAATCAGGCAGTCCCCTCTGCCCTCTCCACCGCCCCATCCACCCCCATCTTCGTCGCATGCCCAAAGCACCGTGTCAGCACCATCGTCCGTTGATCATGAGGAGTCATCCGAATGGGCAGCCCATCTATCGAAATCCATAGAATCCGATACACGTCCTCTAGAGTCACTGTCATCTCCCTTGTTGGGAGATGAAAGGTGTTGGTGTGGGGATCCCACAAATTGATCAAGGCAGTCAAATATGCTCGATCCCCCACCATAGGCTCTAACCGCGTCACTTGCTTGAGCCCAAGGGCATCAAGCCACTCCCAATCCGCCATAGTCAATGCATCCCGTGCATCAGAAAATATCGTCGACGGTACCGACTCTTCACAACCTAAAAACAAAAACACCACAAAAACATTAAAACATGACAACAAAACAAATGTACAACAGTGTACACAAAAAAATAAAACAACAAAAAAAATTAGGGTTTCAACCTTAATTTAAACAAAAACATTCAAATAAACTATACAGACAAACAATGTACAAAAAAACAAAAGTACAATTGTACAGCCAAAGTACAGATCAATCAACTAAACTGTACAATCAAGAACAAAAAAATCAAATAAAACAAACAAAATCATACTAGGGTTTTTAACCTTACGTGTGGACAAAAAATAAAAAAAAAAATAAAACTATACTAGGGTTTTTAACCTTAAGTGTAAACAAAAAAAAATAAAAAAATAATAGGGTTTTAACCTAAAAAAAAAAAAAAAATACTAGGGTTTTTAACTTAGTGTAAACAAAAAAAAAAACAAAAAAATTATAGGGTTTTATCTTTTAAAAAAAAATAAAAAAAAATCCTAGGGTTTTTAACCTTATGTAGAACAAAAAAAAAAAAAATAAAACAAAAATAATCTAGGGTTTTTAACCTTAATGATGAACAAAAAACAAATCAAAACAACAAAAATTCAAACTAGGGTTTTTTAACCTTATGATGCACAAAACAAAACAAATAAAACCACAACATTCATTTAGGGTTTTAACCTTAATATGACAAAGAACAATGATAAAATGCGAGTTTTAAAAATTCATATAAAAACAAACAAAAAACAAGAAGAAGGAAGGAGCACCTACCGGTCTCGCCTCGGCTTCACCACTCGAGGATCCGGTCCTTGAACTCATGGTGTCCATAAAAATTTGGCAGCGCTCCGCTTCGCAAACTAGCACTCCTCCTCCTCACAACTCCAAATCGCCAGAAAAAACAATTGCAAATGAGCCCAAAACCTAGTTTTGGCCCTTATATAGGCTCTTAGGCCTGTAATCGTTCCACCCTAGGATGAGCGCTCTAGTTAGCACTCGTCCCACCTTGGGATGATTACAAAATTGGTATTCGTCCCACCTTGGGATGATTACAGAGCAAGAAAATAAAAAACAACCAAAACTGCATCCAAAATGCACCAAAAATAATAATAAAACTGTCGAACAAAGGCACCTTTGCGCCTGCGATTCATGGCATACAAAACTGATGTTGGGGTCACAAATTATCACTATCCTACTCCCTAAGAAGGCTACCATAGCTGGACCGCTCCACGGGAGGATGGATTTTTGACAATTTCATCCCCAAAAGGCGTCACAAAAAGGGTCAAAACCCACCAAAAACAATAATAAAATTGCCGAACAAAGGCACCTTTGCGCCTGAGATTCTTGGCATACAAAACCGATGTTGGGGCCACAAATTATCAATATCCTACTCCCTAATAAGGCTACCATAGCCGGACCGCTCCATGGGAGGATGGATTTTTGACAATTTCAGCCCCAATAAGCGTCACAAAAAGGGTTAAAACCCACCAAAAACAGGTCCGATTGTTGGGAAACTGCATAAGCATTCAACGCAAAACAACTGAAGGCACCCTTACAAAAGTCATCTTGGGTCAAGCGACTCGTCGCTTTTCTCATGTCGGTCATTCCCTCATCGATTCGTCGCTTGAGGGGGTAGTCACACTTAGTCACCAATCAACAAATACACACCCAATCAAGGAAATGGCATGCATTCAAAGAATCATTGACAAAGACAATCACGCTCCTGCTTGGGGCAGCAAACAAGCAATAATCACAAGCTGATCAAACACTTGGCATTCTAGAATCATGAACTCAAGGTTCCCATAGACAAAAGGTTGCGCCCTTTGCCTATTCATGACCGAACAATGTCCAAGATCAAGTAACACCTCACCGAAAAAGGTTAACACTTGAATTAAGCTCCTTAGCTCGTCGAAGCAAGGATTCAAGAATGCGTGCCCTTTCCATACTTGGGGCATCAAAATTTGGTTAGGTTACTGAGAAACCCTAATCATTAAGTGCTTTGGTTATCTATTTTTGCTCAGCACTGCACCACGCACAACGCATCCCAAAAAGGGGCATCTATAGACACCAAAACAACACCAATCCGATCATGTGGCTACAAGCACTGACCGAATTGGCATACATAGCCCCTAGGGCAGCCCCCAGAGGTTAAACAGTGGTCCTAACCACTCCCAAAGTAGTTTTGGAAGGTCAGAGGTCAATTTGGCACCTTTCAAGCACCCTGCTCCTTACTCGTTCCACCCTGGGACGATTAGAATGCTATTCGCCCCACCCCGGGACGATTAGAAGCAATCGCTCCAGGGTGGGGCGAATAGCAGGTTTGACGGGAAAAAAGTCAAACCTTGACAAATGGCAGCCCAGATCCACCACTCAACTCCACCTTCAATGCATGGGAGTGCGAGTGAGCATTTCAAAGCTCAAAGAGGCAGTCATAGAGGCAATCATGGAGCCCTTAATCAGGGAGGAATCTTCTCTCCCCTAACAAGGCATGATGGCCAAGTGGCGCCCCCGCATGCACATTCAAAGCAGACCTTCAGGTCTATAAAATGGTGAGTCTTCTCACCCCAAAAAGAGGATAGAGCAGGAGCATTTGGAGCAACGGAGTGTTGCCGAATTATACCCTCACCCTCATTGTGCTTCCTACATCCTTGATCTCTCTTTTGGAAGGGAGGTTATCGGGTGAACATTAGGAGCGCAATCCGGACCCAAAACCCAAAAAATTGGCCACAATCCCACACCCAATTTTCTGACACAACCCCCTAGGAGGTTTTGGACCCATCCCAAGTGGATTGGTGTCAAAACCAAGCCCCAAACGACGGGCGTCCTGCCCCCGGGTGCCCCCCGCACTGTTGCAGTCCTAATCGCCCCACCCCGGAGTGATTAGAAATCTATAGCATATTTCTTCACTATTTCTTTTGCATCATGTTTTGTGTGTTTCATATATGCTGCAGTTCAAATTTCAAAGCATTCTGACTTGTTTTGACTGTGTTTTCATTGTTTTACGCTTTTACTAACATACAGGGAGCGCCTTCGGATACAGGGCGATCGGGGCAGAATCAGCAAAATCCGACCTTCTGGGTCATCTCAAAATGCCCCATTTTGCCTAACCCCAAGTTTGCAGGTGTTTTGGAGGCCTCTGGATGGGACATTTGGGAGGTCACTTTCGGGCATTTTATGACAGTCCTAATCGTCCCACCCCGGAGCGATTAGAAATCTACAGCAGATTTCTCGACTGTTCTTTTTGCAATGTGTCCCTGATGGTGTTTACATGCTTCTGTTTAAATTTCATTCCGTTCTGATAAGTTTTGATCACTGTTTTAATTATTTCATGTATGCATTAACCGGAGGCCTTGGGGATTGCATGTTTCCCTCCATCCGCATGTGCTATTAATCATTTGTTGTTTCTCTATACGCAGGATCTCGACACCGGAGGGGCAGCAAGGAACTAAGAATGTATTCATGCAAGCGACGACGACGTTTGGCCCGCCCATTTCGAATGTGGGCACGCGGAAGATCCCGAAGGGAAGCGTACCATCCGTTGGTGTAACAAAATTGTATCGAACGCTCCGAGCCCCTAAAATGGGGGGAGACGTATTGTAACCTGATCATAAGAAAAATTAATAAAAGAGGCTGCACCTTTGTTTTTGCTTTACATCTCATTTCATTCATGCTTCGCTTTCCCTTTTTCATGCACTTAGCGTTTCGTTAATACAACTGCTTTTGTTTGCATCGCACCCGGTGCGCCTGTGCTTCCGTAGACATGCTTTCATATGCATCACTGGTTTCTGATAGTTATATACACATAAATTCATATGGTACAAAATAAACAAGATTATGAAACCAATGACACCGTAATTTGAGATGGTAACACCTAGATGACAGACTTACTAAAGAACATTAAGCCAGGAATATTCTAGTGATTCAGATATAGCCAAAATGCAACAATTTAAGTAATACCAAACTTGTTAATAGTGAAAATGCAAGCATTCAAACTTGTCTTGACGATTTGAATTTTGCAATTCAACAAAAATACAGTTCATAATTGTTTTATTGGATTGCAACACCATATACGTTGAAATTATGATATAGCTATGGTTTGTACATGCATATTACATGCTGACCTGGCAATGCAAAGTAGCATCACAGCTGATTAGAAGAAAATGATGTCCAATTGCCACCAGAATGACTTTATAGATCTAAAGAGATGTAGCTAACTAAGCAATTGAGTCTTCTATATTTACAAAGCATCATATTGGACCAAACTTCTATACGTGGAGATCATAACATTAGCCCATAGTATTTAGACAATTACAGAACCACATACAAAGCAAGTTATGCAATGTACCTCGCTCCAACTTGGGAAATATGTCTTCCTTCAATGATATGTTTGACCCTCCTTCACACCACACCATAGAGAAAAAAATGTGATAATCAAAAATCAGAAGAGTTTTGATTCTACGAGTGGTAACACTTAGATTCCTTGGCACTTCATGTGCAACATAACTCACTTGAGCCTCCCCCTTTAGTCACAATTGTTTGAGTTCTCCTTAGTGCCTTCAAGCCACTATACCAAAATGTAAGAATAAGTGAATGCCAAAATAGACATAACAGTACTTCATGATCAAAGTGCCTGTATTGCAAAGGTGCTTCCTTTTTTTGTTCATGTTTTTGAGGAAAAGTATAAGGATTTTTGAAACAGGACTTGATTTTACCAAGGGAAGAAAAGACAATGTCAATATCAATTTGGATGCCAGCAATAGGAGTTTTAATAACTTTCAGGGATACTTTCTTTTGGAGGTTTGCAAGGTAAAATTTTTGTCAACAAGGTTTAAAGTAAAGGCAGAAGTAAGGATGGGAGCAAATGAGGTAGGCGAAGGCCAAGGATGTGTGCTTGTATGTTTTTTATTGCAATTAATATATTGGGTGCATTCTTATAGTTATATGTTGTTCATTTGTTAATGGGAATATGCTAGAACCCATGCAAATATCTTAGTTATCCATGCTATGAGGATGGTAATGTTATGTATATAACATAAATAGGGATAGTATGAGGCTTATTTGAGGCACAAGCCATGATAGGTGAAAAGACAAAAGCCCTAACAATCAGTAAGGATCCCCATCAGTCTTGTCCAAGGCATGATCTAGTATGCTACTGCTACTGATTGAGACTTTATCGTAGATTACAATGAGGACTTTCAAGAGTTGTTTGGAGAATTTCTAAGTCTTTTAAAAGCATTCCAAGTGTCATGCAAAGGAATTCCTCTAGCTACATGCAGGTCCATCCAAAGAAGCTAAGAGAGAGACATAGACCAATTTCAATAATCATTCAATGAACTCTTAGTCATCTGATTTAATCCTCAGAGACATTCAGAATAATTGCGAGTGAAATTGTCTGAAAATATTTATTAGTTGCGTTATAGTGGGATGGAATGAAAAGTTATGGTTGGTCTTCCTTGAAAATAACTTTTATTCTAGGAGATTCAAAAGCCATACTTGATTAGTAATTGGTTGGTGATCATCCCTAGCTTTGGGAAAACCAGTAATGTTGTTCCAATCTCTAATATTGTGCTTTCTAGGCCACCAGAAACTAAAATTTTAGCATTCAGCACCTTCGTAGAGGTGGAAACTTCATTTGTAAATGTTTATGCTCAAGTAATATTCGTAATGCTTGGGATCATTCAGCATTTGGTGTAAATAGATAGTCTTATTAAAAAAGTAAAAGACACATAATTCCAGTAGCATTTGGCCTGGTTTTGAGTGATGCCCCTTTCCACTAGAATGCAATAATGGAATTCATAATTTGTCACACATGTGGGTCCTTATCTAAAAGACCAAACTTGGGCCCTTATAGAGGTACCCCTGAGATTTATAGTTGGTAATCTCAAGAATTTTTTATATAATAGCATCCCTGTATCTGATGATAATTTTGAACCCCAATTATCAGGTGTGAATACTGCTTTTGCTTGAGCTTACATGACTGTTCGATCCATTGGAGACAATATAATGAGTTTGCAGTTCTTTCTTTGAATGCCGCTTTTGGATCAAGTCTTTGTTATGGTGATGCAAATAAAGAAAATAATGTTGAGTTAATGCATTTGAAGATCCAAAACATCTTTTATCTTTTACAATAACAAACATTTTTAGGGTATCTCCTATATTATTTTGAATCTATGTTTTGGTTGTTTTCCATTGCAAATTAGTTTCTTCAATATCCTGACCCAGTGTCTTAACCAATTTGTTTCCTAATTTAAGCATCACCAAAAAATTCTAAATTATTATTTTATCTATAGCAACATTTTTTATTTGGTTATTACCTACTGCTATTGCCAATTTATTTGGAAGGGGTATTGGTTTGGATGGATAACAATTCCAACAATTCTACATGAATATGGTGGTCAACAGAGACATAGGATGGTGGCATTAAATAGTAAAATGGTGTTGGTGATCCAGGTCCTAACTCTATACTAGGTACAACAGTAAAGACCCAATATGTTATGTTATCAACGTCTTTATTGGCCAAAAATTTTGATGCCTTGTGACTTGAAGTTATTGTGGAGGTAAATAAAGGCAACCTATAATTCTATGCTGGCAGCCTAAGTTATATTGTCTAAATTGATTTCTTTCATATATCATTTTTATAATGTAATTTATGGTTTTGTATTATGAAACTAAATAACCTATAGCAAAAATATCATACCAATATGTATAATATTATATAATCATTATATAAAAGACATGTTTTTAGAAAATACTCTGTATTCTATGAGATCTCTCAATATAATAGCCAAACCAACAACACTACAACACTCAATATCTCACAACTCATACTGATAATACAATGTTATTAATGACCTGCATCTAATAACTTTGGTAAAGCCTCGACCAACAATTTATCCTTTGGCACCATGCAATGCCTTGTTATAGATCTACCACTCCATAACCCTAATATATATTAAGATATTATAAGCGTTGGTACATTGCATGCTTTTTTCTTAAACCTTTTACAAAAACCAAACAATATGATTTTTTTAAATTATTGTAGTCAATTAGTACCAATTATAATCATTGTTCTATATGATATCTATATCAGAGATGGTCTTTGATGGTGCTTGGCTTCATTATTGTTCCTTTTTTAATTCCATGTATGTCCATAAATGTTTTTCCTTTGGTAATAGGAGTAACCATATTAGTTGCTCTTTTGATTTCAAATATGTTCTAATTTGTTACTGATTTAATGCTCCATGACATGCCTCTATGATCATTGCCTCTTGTTGCAGGTGTGAATGTTAATACAATAGAACCTTCCTTGATTGTTTTTCTTCTTTTAACTCTTCAACCTTCTATTCATTTACTAAGTCATTCTCATATTCTTCATTTGATTCTTATGCTCATAACTTCTTTTATCAATTCTTGTTGGAATTTTATTTGTATTTTTTTTCCGGTTATATGGGATTGAAACGGGCCCCACCCATAATACATCATGATCACATAATGGTATTACAACAATTTGACAATTATGCATCTATCACTTGACAAGATTTGAACCTAAGTCTCCTCCTTGAAAGTCAAGGAATATAATTGGTTGAGCTAATGCCATTCGATAATTTTCTTTGTATTCTTATGTATATTATTGTATCTAATTTTTCTTGTACTTTTCTTCTTTAGGTTCATGACCTCATGCTTTACTTTATGATCTTAAAATCAGATCATGGTGTTCAAATTTATATATAACGAATAATGAAGATGTAACATTTACTTCTTTACCTTTCCTTGGATATTGTGCATAATAGTGCTATTTCTAAATTATGACTAATGCATCTCACTATTTTCTACATGCATTTTCTTTTATAACACCATGCTAGTGTGATCATTGTGCCCACTTCTATTTGGATAAGATATAGCATATATTTTGAATTCTTGTAATCTAGTAATGTCTGAATTAGTGTTTTAATACATTGGCCACAACTTTTGTTATGTGCACAATAAAACATTGTAAGAACTTTTAATATCATCTACTATACTCTAATTATTATTCTATATTTATAATGCTAGTGCTCCATAAAGTCAAATATCATTGTTATGTTATTGACACTTAAAATAGATCATCAAAACATTTAGAATCAAATCAAATTTGTTAAACATCATTGAACTTTATCAAGAACAAAGCCCTTGTATTTTTATCCTTAGCTAGTAGTGCACTTGTGCTTCTATTTATGCATTTGCCTTATTGTTCTAGTAGAATAGGGTAGCCGACATAATTGTATATTTTTTGTGGGAGTAGTAAGATTAAAATAAGTAAACTGATTACTCCAATGCCATGCAATCCCATTAGCATCCTATATCTCCAATAGTGTGCATGTGTGATTGTCAGTTCTTGGCACTTTGTATCCCTAACTAAACCTCATGATCCCTATTGGATGTGACATATCCCTAACACCTACTTCTTAACTGCTACCTCTCTAGCCAACTTCAATAGTGGCCATCCTAGAACATATATGTCAAGCTCTCCTCCTTGGAATGAATAATCAAAAGCTAGATCACAAGCTTGAGTCACTAATATTTAAGTGAAAAATAGTGGGTCAGAAGTTTAGTCTAGAAATCATGTGAAATTTAGAAAGCAATCCACTAGCTAAGTAATTGGAAAAGTGAGCAACCTTGGAGGGCATCCAATTTTCTTGAGATCACAAGGTGATTTGGGACAAAAGGGATTTGAGAGAAAAATAATTGATTATTTTTTATATATAATATGAGGAAGTCATCTTGATGGGAGGAGACTCTTCCAAAATCACATTGGACCTCTTATAGAGCCTAGCAATTAATGAACCACCACAGATTAGCTTCATATTTACACCTTTGGTAGTCAACTGAGGGTGTCTTTTTGTTGCTTGATTCTACAAGTTTTTATGTGGATTTTATATTAATTTAATTTCTTAGTGTTTGCATTTTATAAATATTTTGAGTAACTCCTATCATTTTTGTATTTTTTATCAATTTATCCTAGGTAAATTAGCCTTAGTTTATGTATTTTTATTGGATTTGAAATATTTTGACCAATTTTGTGAAGGTTGTAGGCCCTAGAGAAAGGATTTGAGGCAATGATATTTGCCTCTAGTTGTGTAGTCAATAACATTAGGCTTTATCTACACTTATGGTAGCATGGTTGCATCTTTGTTAGTATCATTCACCAATTGTAGATTTTTTAGGGCTTAAAGAACAAATAGATCCAATCATAAAATCTCTTATTATCATTTTCTATGAATAGGCATTGTAGACACCCAAAAGTTGCACATTGCCACTTTCCCCATCATCGCAGCTTGATCAATTTGCAAAACCCACAAAATTTGCATAAATTGGCTTCAAAACACTATTCATATCCATAAGCCCCCTTGGGCTACTTAAGCCCCTTCCTATGCTTAACTATGGGTCCTCATGCGACCTCCATCATAACTCAACCTTGGTTGAAACCTTTACCATGGTCAAAAAGCACTTTATGGTCAAAGTCCACTTTATGGCTAAGCACATGGTTAATTAGCTTAATCATGATTAAATTCTAGCCATGCCACCTCACCTAGTCTACTTTGACTAGCCTAGCCTAGTCTTGCCACCTTTCATCCTGATATTTGCTCCATCTCACACTCTCCTGGGCAATAAATGACAAATGGAGACTTTTGTAAAATAAAAGTAATTTTAAATTCAAAAGTTTTCCACCTCACTATGCAATAAGTGACATTTGGAGACTTTCCTCTAGCTCATTATGGCATGTAGATGGGTGAGATATTCTCTCACCCAAACTCACTTATGAGGCATGACATCTCAGGGGACACCTCACAATAGCCACCTCACAGGGGACACCTCACAAGGGCCACCTCACAATGCACACATCATAGGGGACACCTCACAAGGACACCTCATCCCGTTCCCTAACCTTGGTAAATTCTATAAATAGAAGGTCAATTCCACCATTTTAGAAATATCCACTTTAGCTTAACAAAACTCTACAGAAATTGCTCTAGGCTATAAAGCCTCACTCAACATCCATCATACATCATTCACCATCCATCCCACATAGAAGTCTACATCAAATCCACCATGCCATTTGTTGTTTTAATAGGTTGTTGATAAAGAAAATGATTTCTAAAGGTGACCCGATGAGAAACAAAAGACGGTCCTGCATCAGAAGAACACTTTGATAAAAATCCATTGATTTTTGCAAAAATAGTCAGATTTGCACAAACACGTGTGAATCTTGAGGTTTGCAAACCGGTGTGGGAACCTAGTTTTTAGCAATCTTGAGGCCACAAAATCAAGTAAGTATGCTTCCTAACCTGCTTTTTCATCATTTCATACATTTGTAATCATGTTTTAAGGTATTTTTGTCTTTATTAATATGGGGTATGATCAAGACAATGTTCTAACAAGTTTTTTTAGGGTTATGTAGGTTTAGAGGACCCGCATAGTTAACAATGGCACACAAGCAGTAAGCCCACTCACATTGAGGAACGCAAGGAGACAACTTGTAGTTGTTTACCATCTATGATAAAAGAGGACTTCCTTCGTTGAAGACTCCATTTTGAGGCCTCTCATGGCCCCTTTTTGTAAAAGGATGATTTTGTAAACCTTTTCACTATCAATTCCAAAATAGTTGGTTTCCATGTATTTCATTCTGGCACGCTCGGTGGGACTCACTTCACATACATGTACATACATAACTATCATTCACCATCATTCATTTCTAACTTGGTTTTTAATCATTTTTTATAGTTTTGATTATATTTAAGCATATCTTAGTGTCTTTTGTCTATATAAACACGGGGTTTGATCAAGACAAGCCCCAAAACACTCTAACCAAATTTTGTAGGTCTAATAGGTCTTGAGAACAGGTGTAGATCATGATGGCTCATGAGTAGCAAGCCCATCCAAATTGAGGGATACAAAGAAGACATCTTCAGCTGCTTGCCATTCTATAAAAGCAGGCTTTCCTAGTGGAAAGACCCATTTTGTGGCCCTCATGGGCACATTTGTAAAAAGGACTTTATTGTAAACCCTTTTTAAAAATTAATTCAAAAGCAGTGGTTTTCCATGTATTTCAGGTATATAGGCATTATCTATGTTATTATTATTTTTTTATCTCATCCTTTTTATTATTTTTTATTGGAACCATGGCTCGATACTCAAGCAATAGTAGAGTCATTGGTCTTCATGTTCCCAACAAGGAATCAAAAATCATTATAATTGAAATATCATCTTTATAACAAGGTTTTTATGTGTTAATATCTTATCATAATATTATTATCATAATCAACTTTTGTTTAATAAAAATTTATCAAAATGTAAAATGCATTAGGGGCCTAGTTGAGCTAGGCTTCTAATCCATTACTAATCATTTTATGTTCTTGTAGACACCAAAATCTAGCCATTCATCCTCCATGCAGGCTTTCCCACAATTTCCACCACCAAAGCACAGCCAATTTGTCCACCATTCCTATTTCCTGCCATTTCCAAATAATATTCACATTTTTTATGTATATTTATTTTATATATATTTAAATATAATATTTTAAATTATATTTTAATATATTTTTAATAAATATATATTTATTTAAGTGAATTAATCCCAGTCATCCAATTCCATTTAATCTCGACCATTCATTTACATCAATCCATGCCACATCCTAGATCTGTTATGTATCCTTAGATGTGCTTTACTCTCAACCACATAATTAGTGTTGTTGAAACCCTAGCATGCCTTAGGTTGGATTATAAATAAGAGCCATTTTGATGGTTCAACCCCTAAGTCTTGGCCCTGAGTCCCTGATTCTAAGTTTCTAAGTTTTCTACCTTAATTCCTTGAGTGCCTTAAGTCTTGTACCCTAGTCCCATTCCATCTATCGCATTCCATCTCCCTCGCTTGCCATCACTGCTACTGCATCCCGTGCCCTAGCCCAATCTGCTTCTATAGAGTTTTCCATCAACCACCAGGTACCTTTGGATGCTTTCTATCAACACCAGACGCCTTTGGGTGCCTCCCTACCAATTCCAAGTACCCACAGGCATTTCCTACAGTTGCTAGGTGCCCACGGGCATTCTACGCTCTCATTATTGAAGTCTCCCTAGCCTTCGAGCGATGCTAAAGCATCTTTGTACTAATTTTTTTGCATTAGATTCCTCACATCAAAACATAGTACGCAAGTAAAACAGATATATTCTTTGTTATTTTAATGAATGCACTTTATATTTTTGTTCATTATACTTATAGCATCTAGTTAGGGTTTTATTATTGCATACAGAGGGCCTCACACTATGGATCCCTCACATATACTAATAACTATTTTTTTTGTCATTGTGTTCAGATCTAAAAGTGCCATATCAGAATATGGAGTGGCCCAACCTTGGATACCGAAAAGCTCAATCAACCTTGTTGGGATAGATGCGCTTGAAGACACCATGACATTGCTTATTAGGGTTTTGGAGAACTCTAAATTGTTGTAATATTGTATCAAAAGGATTCAAAGATCCAAGCTTGTAAACAATGGAGTTTTTAGGCTCCCCTCGTTAATGAAAATTATTCTATTGTGCAATCTTGTGTTTCTTTGTAGTTCATTTTGTTCAAGCATAGTTTGGGTGTTGCATTTTGCATATTTTAAATGGCGATCATGGTATGAGGCACAATTCAATGTTGCTTCACAAGTTCTAACCTCACAAGTTGCCATACCTAGTGTTACTTGTATCCAAACCACATCTCCTATACCATCTACCTCCATACCCCTAGCCTCTGATAGAGATATTAGTGAAGCATGGGAACATCTGAACAAATTGCTTAGACAACATCAAAATGCTCAACAACAAGTAGAGGTTAACCCTATGCCTTTACATAACTCTACTCATACTGCCCTTGTCAACCAAGGTCCATCATGGGCACCATAGTTTTTTGTGGTTTCTACCCCTATTCTCCATCAACTCATACCATCACCCATCCTATTCCCATTGGCCATCCTATCCATAACCTTCATCCATCAACATCATTCCATAATTCCCCATATTTTCATCAAAAATCCTCCATTCATCATATTCCATCCAATTTGCCTAACCATCAATACCAATCTCCTCACCATTTAGTCACTCCACAACATTTCTCCACTCCACCATAAGCTCATCTAGTAATTAAAGGCTTTCACATTCCTGAGGAAGACCCTCAAATCAAGGCCATGCAAAGACAAATAGATCAATTTATGCAATTCACTCATGGCTTTTCAAATTAGAAACCAACCTTACACCAATTGATCAAACAACCAATTCATCCTTTGGTACCATCCCCACCATATCTGATAGATTTTATGCTACCCAAGTTTGACAAATTAAAGGGAACTGAGGATCCCAAAGAACATGTGAGCATATTTGTTCATGCATGCTTCAGAATCCAAGACGATAATGCTCTCATGCTTCAAACTTTTCCTCAAACATTAGGAGGGGATGCCATAGAATTGTACAATCAATTGCCAAGCTATAGTATATATACTTTCGATCAATTGATTGATCAATTCTTTGATCGTTTCATCCTAAATATAAAAAAGAATATCTCATTATAACAGTTTAAAACACAATGCCAACTATGGAAAATCATCCTTGGCGATAGTCTGTTTGACAGAATCGCCAATATACCCCATTATATTAGTCATATACATCTCTTTTTAAAATGTTGTATGAGACAAATAAACTTGCTCTACCCGACATTAGATCGGATGATTCCACCAAACATGGTAAAATTTATTAAGAATATTTATTTTACCTCTATCATAGGCAAAATAGGCATGATATCAACAATTGCAATGTCTTCAAAAATATAGTCCAAGACCTTATTGACTTGGGGGCAATCAAAGTTGGTAATCCCCTTGCTCAAAAAAACCAAAACCTTGGTATATTTCAAACATCACTTCCTCATCATGAGGAGGTGCAACCAAATGTAGAGGGAGCTAACACTAAAACTCCCCCTAACAAAGTCAATCATATTCAACAATACCAAGGGTTTGTAGGGGCCATTCATGTGGTCACTAGAGGTCAACAGAATAACCAAAAAAGGCAACCACCTCAAGCAAGTGTCTCACAACCATCTATATTGCCACCCATCCAAGTTTACCCCATTCCATCATCACCCATTCATATACCTAGTCAATCAAACCCATAAAATCCACCCATCAATTGTCCACCTTGACCAGTCATCTCATTGAGTAGCTAGTTAACCACAAGTTTGAAAATAACATCTACCAAATTATCAATATATGAGCTAATCCAACAATCTCCCCCACATCGGGAGGCATTAATGGATATTTTAAAATCCATCGAATTGCAATCGTAAGATCCTAATGCCTTCAACAGATTTGTGGAGAGAATCCAAACATGCATGGAGTCTTCCATAACATTCTATGACTTTGACATTAAGTCAATCTCATCAAAATTAGTAGATCCTCCATTGCACATCATGGCTCTAATTGATAGGAAGCCTTTTAAGAGAGTCCTCATTGATATCAATTCCTCTATCAACATTATCACTATATTCGCTCTCCATCATTTGATCATTCCTCCATCTCACATCACCAAGTCATCCTTCACCCTCAAAGCATTCAATGATGCTTTGTGTTCCACAGTTGGCACTATCATTTTGCCCATCGAAGTACGGGTTAAAAAATTGCACACAATGTTCCACATCTTGGAAGGATCTATGGCGTACAATGTACACCTTGGAAGACCTTGGATGGGGGAAATGAGATGTGTCCCTTCGATACTACATCAATGCTTGAAATATGTTCATGAGGGATAGATACATTGCTACCAACGAATGTCGAGCCATTTAAGTATTGCAATCTCATCTCAAATACTTATGAGTCCATATGCTCCTTTCCACTCATATTTTCCTATCGTCGTCATCCAATCCATCCACCACTTCACCAATCTCTTCATCAAAGGATCCCATTCCTAAAGAGCTCCCCATAATTAACCATAATCAAACCACCATACCCTCATCATAATCATCATCATTGACTACATGCACATGTGGTCATAATCAGTCCACTTCATCATCATCATCACTTTTGCAGCCTTCTCAATCCAATTCATCTCCTTTGCCTAATGTCTCAAAAGTTGAATTGATGGATTTTGAGATACCTCCATTTCCACAATTTCCATATCCATTGCCTAACCATGATCCTCTCATATCATCCCAATTTGAAGTCCATCTCACCAATCCTAGTATTGGTGAATACATGGTTGATGACATCACCATCACACCCCTCACCATCCCTAGTGCTTAGGATTTTGGTCACCCACGTGGCCAACATTTAGCAATAGGGGTAGTCTATAGTATGGTTTCAGCTCCAAATAACATTAATTTTGTATACGGGGGTATTAATTCTTCATCAAGTCCACCACCCATAGAAGATCCCAAAGAACCCAAACTTGCTAATATTTCAAACATATTGGGATTTCCATCTCGATACTTCTACATTGTCAATTGTCAAGGCCATGGCCTAGGATTGCATGAACAAGGAATGCATCAACCTATCGATGTTCCATATCAAGAGGTGCACGACCGTTCAGATCTAGGTTTCCACCCAATTCCTACCACCTCTTAAAGGCTTAACCTCAATTCAGGAGAAGATGTCCCCCATCCCAATAATTTTTATGATGTCATCTATGAAGAATTCAATCTTATGTCGATAATTTCAGATAAATCTGAAGAAGAATTAGATCCCATCATTCCCCATTCTGAACAAGATGAGTTTTATCTCAACATGTTCCCCATCCATGAGCCCATATTTCACTTTCTTCTTCCACAAGAGCAAGTTGCTACTATCGGTGAACCACCACCTCCATTACATTAAGCCATTTCATAATCCAACTTGTAACATATGTACATAATTCAAAAAAATAGTGGTTATCACCACTACCACAAAAAAAAATCAAAAATCAAAAACATGTTTTCTTTTCTTTGCATCACATATGTAAATATATCATTTAATAAAATATGTTTTATGTTGCTTGCTATCGTTTAGGTTAACCAAGCCCCTAGCACCGGTTCCTAGGTTCCATCCATTCCATCCAACCTTGTCCACCTTGCCCATAAGTTAACATGAATCTTGTTGATTTATTCACCCTGCTCCATAATCCATACGATCCAACTATACCAATTCCAATTTACATAAGCCTTATTGATATGGATCGGATTTCCTCACCTCCAACCTTTGTCGAAATTGTCTTTTTTGAGGAATTGTTAAGGGCTTCTGCCAACTACATTCCTCCATCCCCTCCGCATTCGCCTTTACCTTCACCTTCGGATCCTGAGGTTTTCCAAGCAAAATTAGATGAGGATAAGCCAGAAGAGTTTGATGACATATTAGACGATATTCATTTGATCCCTACACCCTATCAACTTGAGGAAGGTTCCCACATGTCTATTAAAAATACTATCGATGTGGACCTTAGTTCAAAAAAATATAATTCCTAAATTATCAAGCTTGGCAAAATCTTATCACCCAACGAACAAGAGTAATTCATTGCTCTCCTCGAGAGGAAGAAGGGCATATTTGCATGGTATTATAAGGACATGCCCGATTTGACCCTAGTCTAGTGGTCTACAATCTCACCTTACAGTCTGATGCTAAGTTGGTCAAACAAAAACTTAGGAGAATGAATCCTACCATGGCCTTCTTGGTAGAAATAGATATTCAAAACTCTTAGATGTGAACTTCATTGTTCCTATTAACTATCCTTAGTGGCTCTCAAACATGGTACCCGTTTGCAAGCCTAACTAGGCGATATGCATATGCACTTAATTTCAGGATCTTAACAAAGAGTGTCCTAAGGATGACTTCCCTCTCCCAAACATCGATACTCTTGTCGATAATTGTGATGGCCATGAAATGCTCTCATTCATGGATGATTTTTCAGGATACAACCAAATTTGAATAAATCTTTATGACTAACACAAAACAACATTCACTACACCTTGGGGAACTTTTTGTTACAAGGTGATGCCCTTTGGCCTAACAAATGCAGGTGTCACTTATCAACGTGCCATGACATATATTTTCCATGACTACATGCATAATATTATCGAAGACTATATGGATGATCTCTTGGCTAAATCTAAATCTCGAAAAGAACATATTGGTATATTGGAGAAATTTTTTGACCAACTCCTAGAGCATAATGTAAGGTTGAATCCCAAGAAATGTGTCTTTGGTGTTACTTCGAGAAAACTTCTAGGATTCATTATCTCCAAAAGAGGTATTGAGGTGGATCC
Organism: Wollemia nobilis; assembly: GCA_028583015.1. NCBI lineage: Eukaryota > Viridiplantae > Streptophyta > Pinopsida > Araucariales > Araucariaceae > Wollemia > Wollemia nobilis. The sequence goes on along the minus strand of JAQPPZ010017097.1, from coordinate 158,176 downwards.
TAATAAGGTCAAGGCTATATTATAGATACCTCCCCCAACTAACTTAAAGGAATTGTGTAGTTTACAAGGAAATATCCAATCAATCCATCGTTTATTGCGCAAATTTTTGACAAATGTAGGTCATTCAATCACCTACTACAAAAGGGGGTGTCATTCTCTTGGATAGATGAATGTCAAAAAAGTATTTGATGACATTAAGCAATACCTAGCTTCTCCACCAGTCTTAGCTCCTCCTCGTCTAGGGATCCCATTTTATCTTTATATCTCAGCAACAGACTTTGCCTTAGGGACAATTCTTGCACAAAATAATGAACAAAATCGAGAGCAATTTTTCTATTACATTAGTCGAACATTGGTAAGCTATGAAACTAAATACACTTATGTAGATAAATTTTGCTTAGCAGTGGTTTTTTACCACTAAGAAACTTCAACATTATATGCTTAGCCACACAACTTATGTCATAGCTAGAGAAAATCCTCTACGTTACATGATATCCCGCACTTATAGTAACACCCACACTGCTAAATGGATAATGCTCCTTAATGAATTCAACTTGGAATTCATTAGAAAAAAATCTATTAAAGGTCAGGTTATACCCGATAAAATTACAGAAGTTCCACTACCTAGTAATCATCCTTTGATTATTGAGCTCCCAGATGATTAGGTATTTGTTGTCACTGAACAAGAAGAAGATGTCATTTCAAAGGAAGACGTCGATATCACACTATTATTTGATGGCTCTAAGTGCACGAAAGATCAAGTTGTTGGAGTTGTATTTCACACACCATAGGGAGTACCTATCCCCTTGTCATTTAAATTAGACTACCAATGCACAAACAACACTGTAGAGTATGAAAACTTTATATTAGGTCTTCAATCAGCTATAGCTATGAGCATTAAGCATATTAGGATATTTTGTGATTCTCAAATTATCGTCAAACAAATCAACGAAGAATACCAATGTAAAAAGCCTACCATTAAACTTTATCACAAAGTAGCAATGAAGTTTCTCTATAAGTTTGATTGGTATGAAATCAATAGCTTGCCATGTTTTACTAAAATATTTGCAAATGTGATGGCCTCCCTTGGATATTTGATTCCAAAATATGCCTTTTGAGAGGTACAACCCCTTATCATTTCAACGGTCTCTAAATCTATAATTTCTTGTGTTGAGTCAAAAGATGAAAAGGATGTTTGCTTTATCCAATCAGATTCATACAAGCCTTGGTTGAGCCAAATAGTAGCCTTTATCAAGTTTGGAACACTCCCATATGACATGTCTCTAACTTTCAGACGTACTTTCAAGCAAAAGATAGCCCATTTCATTCTTTTGGGGGACATGTTGTATAAATGTGGTTATGATGGAATTCTCCTTCGTTGTCTCGAGTCTTGTGAGGCTCAAAGAGCCATAGATGAAGCCCATGATGGTACTTGTGGTGGTAATTTTAGTGGAATGGGCATTGCAAAGTGTATTCTACACATGGATTATTATTGGCCCACAATGGAACGTGATTGTTGCACCTATGTTAAACATTCCAAAAATTTCCAAGAACATGCTAATCTAATTCATGTACCATCACAAGCTTTATAGCCTATTCAAATCCTTTGACCCTTTTCACAATGGGGTCTAGATATAATTGGCAAAATTTCACCTCCTTCCTTGAGACAACATACTTTCATCATCACAGCCATCGAATAATTCACAAAGTGGGTTGAGGCAATTCCTCTAACCAATACTACAGGACCTAGAATTATGGACTTTATACTGCATCATATCATTTGTCATTTTGGGATCCCCTCAAAAATCATTTTTGACAATGGAAAGTATTTCAAGAACAAGGATGTTTGAGCACTTTACGAGAAATACAATATTCAACATAGTTTCTTGAATCCTTATTACCCACAAGCAAATGGATAATCTAAAGCTTCCAACAAGACCTTAATTTCTATTTCGAAGGAACTTGTCAAAGAAAATCATAAATATTGGCATACACAAATTTCCTTGGAATTATGGGCTTATGGAACAAGCATCTGCATGCCTACAGGGGCAACACCATTTTTATTGGTCTATGGAGCCAAAGAAATCATACCTCTTGAGCTTGAGATTCCCTCCTTGCAAATTTCTTTGCAGGAATTCATAGATGACAAATCTGCTAGACAAGCACATCTTGACCAACTCACACTTCTTGATGAGAGGTGATTCAATGCTTTAGAGCATTTATGAATTTACCAAGACCACCTCAAATTTGCTTACAATACCAAAATTTATCTACGTGAATTCCAAGTAGGAGATCTTGTTCTTAAAGAGAATCAACAAAACACCAATGCATTGTTGCACCTTCGTGATAAATTCATGGCTAATTGGTTAGGTCCATACATCGTTACACAAAGAGTGGGTAATGGTACTTATAGACTTGCCAGTCTAGAGGGAGAGGAAGAATCTGAACCGCTTAATGTTATACACTTGAGAGCATTCTATGTATGATCTGATTACTATATATGTATATATTTACATGGCTAATACACAAAACATATTTGCATACATTTCATTCATAACATTGCATTTCACCTACATTCACATTTAAAAAATAATACATTCTGCATTTCACACGTTCATAAATTGCATTTCATACATTGCATTCACATTCCACATTCCATATTTCATATAGGGCTTATTTATTAAGTTCAAGGTCTTTATTGGTCCAACAAAAGTCATGTTGCCTTAATCAGGGGCACCTTCACAATGTCATTCACACAATTCCACAAAGTCAAATTGTCATTAGCACAAGCCACATTCACCAATCCTAGGTATTTTCAGTCACTCAGCCACTCCTAGTGTTTCAAGAAACCTCCAAAAAACATGTCAAGTTCTTTTTAGGACCATTGCACATATACACTAAGAAAAATCTTGAGTTTAGGACCATTGACTCTAAAACATTCTTGAACCAAATACAATTTCACATCTTAAAAAAATCTTGTATCAAAAAGAGATAACACCATACTTAGTCTAAACCTTGAAGTGAAAATGGTCATCCTTGCTTGTCCCATCATGCAACATAGTCCATAAGAATAGTGGTTTGCACCACTATCACAATTGCTTCAAATTCAAAATATAGAGTAGTAAGGATAGGGTACAATTCTCATCATACTTAGGTTAAGAATCCTATTCCCCAAAGCTCTAAACCTTTTACATAACACACCATTGATCATTGGGTTGTAAGGATCATACTACATTTCCAATCATATGATTAGGTAGTCATCCCCAAAACTTAATAGATCAAAAACAAAAATTGTGGACTATGGAGTTAGCCTCCACAAAATCTATAGATGCTTGACTGGCAGTGGAGTACACTCATGCATGGTGACATGTCTCTTTTAAAAAGAGATCTCTAATCGCTCATACAAACAAGCTAGCCTCTTAGTTTCAACTATAAAAGGTTTACCCAATTTACTCAAGATGAGTTAATGAACTGCACACACACTGGTTCTTGATTATCTCGGGTCATTACCTTACTCTTGATTTGGTAAATGAAGTCACTACACATACATTTGGTCCTAGAAGGATTAGGTAGTTTTAGTGGGTTTGTTTGATGCCACTAGGATGTTTGAGTCTCTGCAAAACAAGCAGTCTTCCATATCAACATCCATATCTTCTTCAATGTCAATATCCATGTCATATTCCATGTCAACATCCATGTCAGTTCATAAGTCATTCATATAATATACCACCAATTCTGGTGCCCCTAATTAAACAAACAATGCTAGAAATGGGTCATGCAAAGATCTAAACTATAAATGATCATTAACACATGCCATATTGCATGAATCATCCATATATTCCATCTTGCATTAATCATCCATAACATCTCATATGAATTAATCATAAACATAAACATACATTCCACAAAAGCATTCCATAAAGCATTCACACAAAAATATAACACAAAAGTAAAATACATGTATATATATGAATATCACATGTACAATGAGTGCCAAATGGCTACATACAATGGAGCACCAAGGCTCATATACAAAAAGTGTATCTAAGCACTAGCTACATCCTCCAAGAAGACCCTTGTGACCTAGTAGGAGCATCTGACCTAGAAGGAGTCCTAGACCTAGAGCTATGCCTAGAATGACTATCCTAAAACCCTTGGATTTAGAAGAAGTTGAGGATATGGAAGTGGAATATGATGCTCCACCAACCTATCCTCCAAAGACTCAATATATATCACCCAAGAGCGAATGCATCGTATGTTGACCTCATGTTGACACTCTCTCTGCTAGCTTTTCCTAGAGCCTCACAATCCTAGCATCCTACTTCACAACCTGCTACTCCAGTTGTGCCCACTCTTCCTCACTCTGACCTGGGGTACATCTGGAACCTCTTCTACCTCCTCTCTATATTTGCCATCTCCACTGACCTCGAGTGCCTACTAAGCTGCACCTTTTGCATTTGACTATCATATTGAAGGCACCGCTACCTCTTGTAGGAATCATGGGTCCCCTCACCCTAAGTATCTTAGGCACCATCATCCTGGGTCTCCTGGGTACCCTCATCCCTAGCATCTCCACCTCCATCCCCATCAACCACTCCTCGATGTGGTATCCATGGTGGGTAAGTCATGAACCATGCATCATACTCTATGGTTGTTCCCACATCTTTCACATTTGAAAGATCCATCTCCTTATCATCCTCTACGACCACCCTCCATGGATCCATGCAAGGTAGCCTGATCTTCTCACGATGTCTCCTATACTACATCGGCTCATTAGGGATATCCTGTCATAACCCAAACTGGTAGAGCACTCATGAGAACTGGAAGTACTTCACCTCACTCCTATGCCTCCCAATAACCCACCTACCCTATCACACCCAATCCACTGGGCACCTAGCCATGGCCTCCACACCACTTAGGCAGATGTCAATCCAGCCCAAAGCTCCCTATACCACTAAATCATCCTCACTGGACAACTCGATTGCACCTCCATCGCCAAAACCCATCGCCTAGCGTAGGGCTGCTCCCTACCAAAATCCACCACAAGCAAGCCCTCTGATCGAGCAACTCTGAAATGCTCCCATCCCCCGCATTGTAGCAAAAAGTTGCACCCCAATCCCTTTCACCCCCATCTCATAACATCATAAAGCTTCCAGTACACATGCACCAGTAAGGCGAAAGCCCATGCATACACCTGCCTCATCATGAGCATATCATTCACCAATCCTATTAGGTTCTAAGGGAACTTGCACCTGGTACTATTCAAGGCCATAATTTTAGCCAGCACTAACATCACCAATGCTCGAAGTGGGTCTAACTCCTTATCCACATACATGGAAAAATAGGGTATGCCTTTGCTCTCCACCTTCAACCCCTTCCATGCATCTCCGAACATCCTCATCCCACCTCTCTACTAAAGCGAAAAAGTACCCCTCATCTAACCTCTCTACTAAAGCCCCACCTCCCCTAGCAACCCCCACTCCTCCATAATCACCTTCCTCAGCTCGAGGATGTAAAGAAAAAATCGGTGTTGAGCCTCCAAAAATCTAAGCTGCAGCACAACACAAAACATTTGTTAATAATGTAAAAAATTTGCATAATACAAAAAGCATAATAAAAAATGAGTTACCTTAGCTGCTCATGCTCCATCCGCAGCCTTGACCCCTACACATGCTCCCTCCACCACCATAGCTTATGCGCTCCAATTACCTCACCTCACTTCCCTCCTCACTCACCCTTCATTCCTCAAATGCAACTTCTCAAATTCCTCAAATGCACAAATGAGCTTCAATCTCGCCCAACAAGCTATTTATAGCTGCTTCAGGCGTCTTGAGGTGCTCATGGACATTTCCTAGAGCACTAAAGTGCCTATGGGTGTTTATGCAAACCGCAAGCGCCCATGGCTATTTCGCATCAACATTGAAAACGACCAAACCAACACAAAATAGTAGTTGCTCCCAACCAAATCACTCCAAATTTCACTCATCAATGCATTCAATAATTTTATCAGGTTTTGTGAAGATTCCAATTGATTTGGATGCATAATTTTTGCTTGCAACCACATTTTGGCAAATTCACAAAACATAACACAAAAGCACCTCAAAACGGTCCAAATCTTCACAACACAATGACCATCAACATTTTCATCATTCATACATAATTTCCACTTTATTTCACATCATCATACATATATTTTTCAAGTTCATATAACATACAAGTGAATCTTGTGGATAGTGGGTTATTCTATATAATTGGCGATTGCAGCAATTTGCATCCATGTAATTCGGTAAGATGAATAGCCTAAAATAAGGAAACTTGTTCATAATCATCATCAATTATTTCCTTTATTGAAATCAAAACTATATTTGGTACTTCCTCATATTTAGAGTGAAACATTACCAAGAATAATTTACACAACCACTGTCATTGATGGCCTAGTTCGTGGGGCTTAAAACATGAACAAAACTCAAAATTCATCATTCAAAAACTCCTTAAACACCTTAGAGATAGGCACTAGATAGGATGATTGGTCTCAATTATGGGAATTAATCAAATAGCCACTAGCACGCCATCCAAGGTTGACTATTTTCCTTTGCATATCAATGACGCCAGAAGGTATATTTTTCAATAGCATCGAATCACCCCAAATTTGGGGTAACCACATTTGGTTTTAATCCTCTCATAATGGGATACATATTACATGATCATGGCATATACACTTGGTAAAACCCTTCATCTGTTGGGGAAAAAATAGACACACCTTTCATCAACCCCCTTCCCATCGTTAGGGCAATAACGGTATCACATTTTACATCATTCATATCGTCCACATTCTATTTGCATATATTTTTCAATTGGCTCATGAGATTCATCCGTAACCTCATTCACCAATTGAGGGGGTAAGCTATACAAAACTCAAAAATTCTTTTACTCTTTTTTCTTCAAGCTCGCGCTCCACATCCCAAGAGAATATGCTTCTACACCTAGCCAAAATAAGTGTCTCATTTTTTTGCACTACATTGTGTTTCACGCAATGCAGTACAAAAAGGGGTATCTATAGACACCAAAATATAGCCATTCATCCTCCATCCAAGATTTCTTGCCATTTCCACCACCAAAGCATAGTCAATTTGTCCACCATTCCTATTTCTCGTCATTTCCAAATAATATTCACATTTATTTATGTATATTTATTTTATATATATTTAAATATAATATTTTATATTATATTTTAATATATATTTAATAAATATATATTTATTTAAGTGAATTTATCCCAACCATCCAATTCCATTTAATCCCGACCATTCATTTGCATCAATCCATGCCACACCCTAGATTTATTATATGCACTTATATGTGCTTTAATCTCAGCCACACTATTAGTGTCATTGAAACCCTAGCATGCCTTAGGTTGGATTATAAATAAGAGCCACTTTGATGGCTCAACCCCTAACTCTTGGCTCTAAGTCCATGATTCTAAGTTCCCAAGTTTTCTACCTTGATTTCCTGAGTGCCTTAAGTCTTGTACCAAGCCTTTTGTGCCCTAGTCCGATTCCATCTGTCGCATTCCACCTCCCTCGCTCGCCATCACTGTCGTTGCATCCCATGTCCTAGCCCAATATGCTTCTTTAGAATTTCCCATCAGCTTCCAAGTGCCTCTAGGTGCTTTCTATCAATACCAGGTGCATTTGGGTCCCTCCCTACCAGCGCCAAGTGCTCACAGATGTTTCCTATAGCCTCCAGGTACCTGCGAGTGTTTTACGCTCCCATTCCTAAAATCACCCTAGCCTTTGGGTGATGCTAGGGCATAGTTGTACCATTTTTTTGCATCAGATTTCTCACATCAAAATATAGTACCTAAGTAAAATAGATATATTCTTTGCTATTTTAATGAATGCGCTTTCTATTTCTGTTAACAATACTTGCATCATCTAGTTAGGGTTTTATTATTGCATATAGAGGGCCTCACACTGTGGAGCCCTCGCATATACTACTAACTATTTTTTATGTCATTGTGTGCAGATCTGAAGGTGCTATATCAAAATCTAGAGTGGCCCAACCTTGGATACCAAAAAGCCCACTCAACCCTTTTGGGATCAAGATGTGCTTGAAGACACCACGACCTTGCTTATTAGGGTATATGAGAACCCTAAATTATTGTAATATTGTATCAAAAGGATTCAAATATCCAAGCTTGTAAACAATGGATTTTCTAGGCTCCCCCTGTCAATGAAAATTATTCTATTGTGTAATCTTGTGTTTCTTTGTACTTCATTTTGTTCAGGCATAGTTTGGGTGTTGCATTTTGCATCTTTCAGTTCCCATGTATGCAAGTTTTCTTATTAGGATTAGATGGGAGAAGTTGTAACAAATGCTCATGATCTACATCAACTACCAAAATCTCCTATGAATGTCCATAATCAAGTGCACATTATCTTTTTCCTCTCAAAGTTTGCATTTGGAGCATCTAGGATTTTTTGTGTTATATTATATATTTTGTTGCATTAATCCTAATGCATACTAGTTAGAAGAAGGAACATATATTTTGTTGCATTTGTTTGTTAATATTCAAATAATATTAAAAAATATTCTTGTTCTCATTCATGCAAGGAATAACAAGCATGTCTCAAGTGATTTGTTTGTATCTATTATTTTCTTCCAAAAAAATATGTGATTCCAACCTAGGTCTTCATCTACTAAAAATGTCTTTCTACCTAAAACTTTATTTGTTTGAACCTATGACCATACCATCAAGTTTTATCTATGATTTTTTTAGCATAGGTGTGCTTTTATTAGTTTTCTAGTCCTTTTATGTATTTATTAAGATCTAATATAGGATAGGTTTTAGTTCATATTGCATCATATGGATTATATATATATATATTTTTTTTTTTTTTTCTATATGCTTGCATCCAAAATCAAATTGTATCTCAAGGAGTCAAAAGGATATTCAGGTTGCATTCTTTATTTATTTGACATCTATACTTACAAGGAAAAATCTAAATTTTTTATTTGTTGCATTTTAATAGAAAAGGCATCCAACCTCTTATCCCTAACTCATTTTGTTTTAAATAAGAAAAAGGAAGTTTTGTACCTTACTCACATTTAATTAAGTTTTATTTATTGTTTAGGACTTGAATTTTAGCTTTTATATTTATGCTCATTAGCTTAAATTAGCACTTACAACCCAATAATTTTCATAGCATGAGCATAAGCTAGGCACACCCTCTTTAGCCTAATATTTTATCCTATCTTCAGCTCCATATTTGAGGTGTGATTTCATGCACTCAGGAGCACCATTCACTCATTCCATACGTACTTCTAATGTCATACATTTTGGTGAACCCAATATGAGCACCACACAAGTCCATTAATTTTGTAGGTATGAAGCATAAAACATTTAATTCTCAAAAATTATGGATTAGATAATTAATGAAACAAATCTTCTCTCTTTTCTCTTTTTTTTCTCTAGCATATTTTATCTATCTCCTATTTGGTCCATCTATTATTCTTAGATAATCTAGGTTATCCTTAAAATACCTATTGAAGTGAGGGATGATATCCTCCAATACCCATGCCTTAGACAAACCTAACGCTATTCCACATCTTGCCATCCACATACCCATTATACTCTTGCATACCACTTCTCTTTCACATACTCACTCTAATACTTGCATATCATTTCTCTTCTCCATATTGACGAGTATATTTAAAGGTCAGTATATAGGTTTATGTATATTGGGAGGAATTGGTAATAGAGATGTTTGGGGTATATCATAAGGGTTGGTATATAAGAAGGAAAATTAAAATGTTGGAGCTATAAGGGTTCTTCTATTTTTCTTTTATTTATCAAACTTACCTTCTAAAGACTAGAAATTTACAAAAAACTTAAATAATATTAAACTAGATCACTTAAACCTCAGTCCAAATCCTTTGATAATATATTTTAGGCCTTTACTAAGAAGATTGAAAAGAAGTACATTACAAGGTGTGTAGCATGTGATATTGACATTTTTTCTCAAGAAGAATTGAAAAATCCCTACTTAAATGACTACGAGAATCCTACTTTTAAAGAAAATGAGGATCTTGGTGGCTCATCCCTATATGTACTAACCTAAGATGATAAAGGAAGGATAACATTCAAGTCATTTTATGTTGTGTTCCAATTCCTTAACAAATGCAAGTTTGGCATAAAAATATGTTGGCAAGAAAGTTTACCTAAATCTGTACCATATCGGAAAATGGTAACTCTTATTGAGATTCCAATGTTGACATTACCAATTTCTATCAAATTTCCTCAAGACCTTAGTGGTATTTAAGAAAATCTTTAGGATAATTGAATACCACCATGTCAGTATCCAATCTTGTTATCCCAATAACATCTTTATCACCATCCACAATAATTGTAATTGTAAGATATAACACAAGTCAAACCCCTCCACATGTTGCTAATACATCTCAAAATCATATGCCCTCCCTTAAAAAATTTCTCCAACCATTTAAGACTAACGAAATTAATGTTTCTTTAACCTCGCAAATGAGTATGTGAAAACTAATCATTTTTTCAACTAGAACCAAAATGTTCTTCCTACATTAGGGATTTCCAATGAGGTCCCCCTCACAACATCAAATCCTAATCAATTTCCTCCAATATCTCAAGACATTGGTTCAACTATCCTCTTTTATCATCTTCAACAAACTACCCCATCACTTTAGGTGTCCTAAATGGGATTGTTAGAGCATCACCAATCAAACCATTTCTAACTCCTTTTATAGAACATTTTAAACTTAAAATCTATGCCATCTCATTCTACTCATTATCTTAGCCTAATATATACAAAAACACAAGCCCTTATTGCTCAAATGTATTAGTTGAAACAAAAAATGGCTACCATTCAAAACCTATATTCATGTCAAAGGTATTCTTATGAATGCCTTTTTAACAAAACCTTAGACTTAACCATAGCTTCTAGGGTCTTCCATTATAACTTTGAAAAATCGAAGTTCCAACTATACAAGGGCAAGGAAAATCTTGTTAACCACCTCATGTTATTTTATACAACCTGTTGTGACATTGCTTCTTCAAAATATTTCTCAAGATCTTAAGTGGTGTAGCCCTAGAGTGGTATTATTAACTACTATTTCATTTACTCAAGAGCTCCAATGACCTAATATAGTTGTTTTGTTGCATAGTTTTCTATATAGAGATAACAATGCTATCATTAAGAACCTATACTAACTTAAATAGAACAAAGAAGAGAATCTAACCAAATTCCTAGGAAGATAGAGGGATTTAGAGGGAAGACTATAGTATGTCCCCTCATAAAAATGCATTAGGTATATTTATAATCAGATTACATGATTGGTTGTCCTTTTATCTTGAGATCACAAATATTTTGACATTTGACGTAGCCATCTCCTAAGCCAAGAAAGTGGAAGTTGCACTCATAAAAAGAGGACAACTAAAACTTAAGAATGTAAAAAAGGATAATAACATCTCTCCTAGAAACAACAATAAATCTAAGATTTAATACAATAATATGCATGTCATTGGCAAAAACATAACATATTCTTGAAATGCCAATGACATCAATGTTGTAGAAAATCTCCAAAAAGTTCTCCTTGAAAAATCTAGCACCCAAAAGTCACCCAAACTAAAAGAAATTTTATTAGGCTAGATGAGTCCTTAGAACACATCTTAGATCAACTTTTAAGATCTAATATGATAGAGCTACCAATTGTTCAATCAATCAATATAGAAAGAGAACGACCATATTGGTTCAAAGCTTATAATTACCATTCCTACCATAATACCAATTATCATCAAACTAATAAGTGTATGGGCCTTAAAAACATGGTCCAATACATTATAGATGGTTAAATTTTTATGAATTTTAGATCTAACCCTAACCCTCCTCTACTTCTTAATCAAGATTTAGGTATTTTCAACAAACCTTTTCCAAACCATGTGAGCAAGGAACAAAGATATCAACCCAAAAATGTCAATAGAATCAATTATAACAATATCCCTCATCCTCATCATATGCTAATTATCTTCATCCATCATGTGTGTGTCTCAACTAGGCAACAATGAAACTTAAAGGACATAATTGATCAAACTTCATCAAATCCATCAATTAGACCTCTCATTATACAATATCAAATCTAAAACTAAACCCAAAAGACATGATTTGATTGAATAACATGGGAAAACAATAACCATGATATTAACTATAGATATTTGACATTCATATACAATCAAAATAGGATATATGACTAAATTTTTGAGTGAATGAACATTTCTCAAGAGGTCAATCCCAATGAATTTATCTTCATCATTGGAATAGGGGTATATTAGACAAAAATATCCTTCTATGAGGATGATATTCCAAATCAATCAACCTTAATAGGATATCCTTCTCTCTATATCACTATCTAAATTGGTGATAAGCTCATCAAGTAGATCTTAGTTGAGAATGGATTGGGATTGAATATATGCAGTCTCAAATTCCTTGGTCTGTTTAGTTCAACTAAGGATGATATTGAAAATTTTGATCTTACCATAAGAGCTTTTAGTAATTGGTAGTGATAATGGCAATTCTACCAAATTATCTCATAGGCCAATATCCCAAGATCATAAAAATCAATCACATAAATCTCATTCACATAATAACTCAAATATTTTAGAAAACAAAGCTTTATTAATAATCAAGGAAATACATCAAAATCCATCATAAAAACCCATGCTTTACACTAACATTGTTTGCTTAGGATAACATAGTGGCTAGGAATTTGGCCTCTCTTTGGGTAGGTCTAAGGTTCAAACCATGATGTACCTAGAATGGGATAGGCTAGATGACAACGACTAAGTGTTTGTTGATTGGCTGCCCCAAATCAATGCCATGGAGGGTTGGGGGTCTTTTTGACTTTATCTTTCCTAATATGATAGGGTTTATAGAGACAACATCCAATGGTGTTACCAATTTTCCTATGCATAAAAAAATAATAATCAAGGAAATACATCAAACTTTCTTATTACAATGCATGGAGCTTTGTTTCCATTATATAACCTTATAAATGAATCTTCAATTCTTTAACTATTGCTCTCCTCAAATATTCAGGAGATGCATCTTTTCACATTCTTGACACTATTCACTTCACATCTTGCAAAATCTCGTATGACTCTTCACTTGCATATTTGACACCTAACACCTATGACTCTTCACTCACTCACTTGACACTTTGCACACTCACACTTGCACACCTTGCACACTTTATTACATAACACATGGACACTCCTCACACATTGACATACATTAGAAAAATATAAAACACACTCCTAAATTAATATTTACAATAGTACACCAAGGTACTTTAATGTTACCAATTAATGTAATATCTCCAAGGCATTCAAAGGGTCGGCTCTTAGGCTTTTACAATTTGCATGTAAGCAAGAGTCTTGCACATTAATACAAAGGAACTATTGTTTGGCCTCTGGTTCAATTTAATTGTAGAATGTGTATGTATGAGTGATTGTTTATTTCTAATTTTAGCTTGTTGAATGTTAATGGCATCTATTCTAATTTTTGGATTCATGTTATGACACATTCACTTGTTCTAGAATTCGCAATCCGATAAGATACATGACAATATAAGTAAATATTCTATAGTTGATGAGAAATAAGTTGGTCTGTTAGGTAATTCAGTTGTATTATGGCATGGTCTCTTACGTGTGTCTTGATGCGGCCTAATTTGCACCACTCATAAGTTTTGGCTTTGGCTCTATTTAATTTAGTTTAGCACCCATTTTCCTGTGAATCTTAGAGATAGTTAGCTAGGACTTATCAAGGAACTAGCATTCTCTAGAGATTGACCCACATAGCCACATGGCCTTGTGGTCATTCCATGTTGGTCGAGGTCTGTGGGTGCACAAACCTTTCCATTAGGCATATTTTTGACCAACAATTATATTCTGTAATTCTTTATTTTATTAGTAATGATTTTGCATATTTTTTCTATGTTATTATCTTTTTGACAAATTTCTAAAGTCCTAGATCTGTCATTTCAAATTCCTTTTCTAGATATTTTTTAACCTCATCTATTAGAGTCTTTGAGCTTCCTATGATTACTATATCATCAACATATATCATAAGAATTATTTTCTTTGACCCAACCTTTTTTGTATAAATATTTAAATCTGATAAACTCCTTTTGAAATTATGTCATAGTAGATGATCAGTAATCTTAATATACCATGCTCTCGATGCTTGTTTTAATCCATATCATAATTTTTTAATTTTCAAACATTTTTTTCCTATCCTTTGATAACAAAACCTTTTGGATGGGTCATATATACCTTATCTTCAAGATCATCACTAAGAAATAGACTCTTAACATGCATCTGATGTAGTTTCCACCCAAGTTGCACTACCAATGCACAAATTGTATGAATAGTAGTCATTCTTGTTGTAGGTGCAAAGGTTTCTTCATAGTCAATTCCTTCTATTTGAGTATAACCCTTTGCAACTAATCATGCCTTGTATTTTTCAAGAGAACCATTTTCTTTGTATTTTATCTTGTAGACCCATTTACACCCTACTACTTTTTTCTTATGGTAGATCAACTAGATCCCATGTTTTATTCTTCATTAATGTTGCATATTCTAATTCCATGGTTGTTTTCCATTTTGGTTGTCTTATGGCAACTTGTATAGTTGCACGATCTTGCTGTTAAACTCATTAGTCTCATATCCATTCTTGTCATGCTATGCGTTTAAAGTCTTGTAGTGGGAAGATCTAGAATTTGTTCTAGATTTGAGTACTAAAGCGTATTTATATACCATTTTGCCTCTTTTAATTATGGTGATATTATGAATTTTGAGTTTTCAACTGGTTCATTAAATATTTTTAATTATAATTCTTCACTTGAAGAATTTTCTTCATTTGATAAAATATTTAGAATAGGCCTTGTATTGACCTTTGGATTTTCAACAAGATTTTTGTTTCCTTCATCAAAAACCACATCTTTGCTCACATGCATTTTATTTGTAATTGGATCAATTATTTTATATCCTATTGAATCATCATCATAGCCAAGAAATATCTTGTATATGGTTTTATCATATAATTTTGTTCTTTTTTACTTTGAAACATGCACATATGCCTTACATCTAAAGATTCTTAGATGTTCTATCAAATATTTTCGTCTTGACCATGCTTATTCAGTTTTAATTATTATTATGGGTGATCTATTATGTATGTATACTATATTTTTAACAACTTTTGTCCAATATTGTTGATCAATATGTGCTTCTTTTAGCATACAACGTACCATTTCTATAATGGAATGATTTCTTCTTTTTGCTATACCATTTTGTTGGGGTGAATAAGTTGTAGTATATTGTCTTTTAGGCCATTTAGTCTTAGAAATTATTCAAATTATTTTAATAGAGATCTACCACTTCTATTTGTTGGTATTTTAAGCCTTACTACCACAAAATATCATAGGTCCCAATATAAGGAACCCATAATATTAAAGGTCAAAGTATCAATATTGAAGAGTAGAATTATTTATATGAGCAATTAAATATGTATATAGACCAATATAATAATGAAATAGTATTCAATTATAAGATCAAATATGAATTTAAATGGCCAAAATCATTCATGTACAAGAATAAAGAAAACTTACAATATTAATTGCTCAAAATTTATATACAAGATTTATTATCAATGTTTATCTCACACCTCCTTGTTTGTATTTTCTCGTGTTACATTATATGGAGCTTTATCTCCATAATATAGACATAGAAGATGACTCTTCACATACTTGACTATTGCTCTCCATATGATAGCTCTTATGACCTTTGGCTTATCATCTTGCCACTTGTATACTAGACTCTTCATTATCTTCTTACATGCACACTTGAATCTATGACACTTGCACACTTCTACATGACTCTTACTCTCCTATATGAACTCCTAATACAAGAAACTTGTGCACATCCTCACATTACATATTTGCACACTTACATACAAGACACTTGTGCATATTCTCTCAATATACACTTGCACTTTTACTTACATGACACTTGTGCATATCTTGCACATTACACTCTTACATGACACTTGTGCATTTCTTACACATTGACACTTACATGAATGGAAAAATATAAATCACTCATCTAAACTATAGACTTAACCCTAATCTATTACATATTTACATTTGTACCATAAAGACATCATGGCGATACATTTGCTTGTACCAAATAATGTAATATTCCTCAACACCCCTCTATATTACATTATTTGGTTATTGAAGACTTTAGTCTTCAATATTGGTCTTCGATCTTCAATATTTAATCTTCATGTGACCTTGCATTGTTCATGAACCTCTACTTCTCTGGAATCTTCTTCATCATCTTGAATCTTGGGTTCATCCATTGTTCATGTTTGTAGGATAACCTTGGACTATGCCTGATCCAATTTCTTGTTTCTTGTCTTTCTAAAAAATCAAGCAACTTATCATTAATTTGATCTTGAGGCAAATGTTCAATAATTTCTTGAGAGAATCCCATTGTATCTAAGGCAAATATTCCATTCTTGATTGATCTTGTAGCTTCAATTTTGGTTTGATTCATGATAATGCATTTGCTATGTTCATTTGTATATTTGAATTCCATTGTTCTTCCTTTTTCAACTAATTGAGCAACTAAGATAAGATTAGTTGATAATATAGGAACATATAAAATATTTTCTAGCACAAAATCTAAAAATAGCATGCTAAGTATTACTCTGCTAGTTCCTTGAACTTGATACATTTTATCATCGACAATTTTTAGTGAGATATTATCCCTGACTTCTAAGAATTCAAACTAATGTAAGTTTCTAGTCATGTGATGACTAGAACCTGAATCTATATACCAAACATCTTTGTTATTTTTGCATTTGTTGGTAATACTCAATTGATATTATTTCACATACTTGATAATATTTTTGGAAAACTCTTTTATGATTTTGCCCTTTGAACTCAAAATATTATTTTTGATACAATTTTTTATTTTGAAATCTTCCTCTCATATAGTATGGTCTTGTACTTTGATAATCTCCCTATATTGTGATGTTGTTTTCTATCACTTATCCATCTTGTTGAAGTTGAAATCCTTATATCTCATAAGGTTGAAAATAACTCGATTAAGAAATTTGCAAATCTTAAATTAAAAAAATGATATAAAAATCCTTTTAACACCCAATTGAATTTAATTTGCAAAATTTCAAATTTCAAGTAAAATTTAATAACTTTCAAAAATCTTCAAATAGCTCCAAATTCTTCAAACTCTTTAAAAAACTTAAAAATAAAATAAAAGAACTTAAATCGTTATAACTCCACAAATCAGATCTTTAAATTTTCAATCCTTCAAAAAACTAAAAATCACTTAAAGCTTAAATATTCTAACTTTCAATATTCAAAGCTATAAAAAAATGTATTTAGCTTAAGTAGTATCCTTATCACTTGATAACTTTAAAATTTTAAATTTAAATTTTCAAAAAATAATTTTGAGAAATTAACCAAGTTTCATGAATTTAATAAACTCTGAAGTGGAAATTCTTATTACTTCCCCTAATATTTTCAAAAACAAATTAAACCTTATTTTCCCACCAAAAATAAGTAACACATCAAATTTATAATGTTGGATGTTACCTTTGTGGTGTTCGGCTATGATGGCACTGCTTCAATCTTGGGCTTTCCAGTTTGCAAGGGATACATGTCATTTGCTTAGAGTAAATGCTTGGTTTCTCCAAGGATTAATGTTTTATTTTCCTTGTGCTTTATTGTTTTTCTTTCACTCTCAGGTGGCTCTGCATGCTAGCTTGTAACTTCTTCTTAGGTGCAAGAACTTATCATTGATGCTCGTATGAAGCTTGCACTCTCTATTTCTAGGATCAAATGCTTGATTATATATGCCTAAATTCACTCGTTTGGTTCGAATGCATTGTTCACTCGTCTAATGCATGGCTAGAGAGTTGTGTGCCTATAAATTTGAATGCACGACTAGGAAGCTTGGTGCCTGAGTATATAAATACTTTGCTAGGGATCTAGGTTCTTGCACGTTAGAATTTGTGAATGTTAAACCAAATAACTACATCCAATTTCTGTAATTAGTGCTCTAAATAACATTTGGTTAAGGCCTATGCTTTTTAACTATTCGATTTATGAATGCTCTACATACGTTCATTGGTTCTATGGCACTTTAAAATAGCACTTTTTTTTATTCTTGTAATAGGTGATTTGAAATAGTGCTTGAATTACTCCCATGTAGTGCTTAGAATAACGCTATATTTCTTTGCAAATTGCGCTTAGAACAATGATAATTTTTTCTAGGTATGGAACTTTAAACTAGTGCACATATTCAACATTATGCTTGGTGTCTTCTAGAGTAATTGTTATGACACTTTATTTTCTGCTCTCCTTAGAATGATAGTGCTTCTTGATTGCACTAATAATTCTCTTTATTATAGCTTTTTGATGATAGCACTCCACATAGGATAATGTTCATTTTCTAGCTAAATGTCTTATTTTACTTTCAAATATATTGATCCTAAGGCTGAGACTAAAATATATGTATGATTTCAAGTCAACCTTATCTTTCTGGTCTATAGCTCTGAATGCCCAAAATTCTTCTCTATGCCTCTATATATCTTATGCCTGGAGGCTTCTTCTCTATTCTTCTCAGTACTATTCTTTATCTATTTCGAGGAAGCTTATACTACTTCTCAATCTCCTATAAGCTTTGATGATTCTCAATCTCTTGGAAGATTGGATGGTTCTCTATATCTTGGAAGCTTTGATGCTTCTCTATCTCTTCTATATCTTTATACTCAGGAAGCTTATATGTTCTTCTTTCTCTAGAAGTTATGGTGCTTCTCTATCTCCAGTAATATTAGATGCACCTCTATCTCTAAAAGCTATATCCATTGTTTGGAATCAATATCTAAAATATTCAATGTCTTAGGTCGCACCTAAGAGCAAAAATATGATTCTCCTATTTTCTAGAGAATCCAATATCAATATCAAGGTGACTATGAATATTCCTGAATGACCAACTTTTGCTTGAGTTGGCCCTCTCTCTCAATCTTCAATAGTGATTTTCTTCTTCACTAGATAATCCAAAATATTATTAGGATGACTTTGAATGTCCTCAAACTTCCAACTTTCTTCTGATTTGGTTCGCTATCTCAATGTCTAACTTTCTTCTAAGTTGGTCCTCAATCAATATCTAGTTGAGTCCTAGTATTCACTTGTTTTTCTTCAACCAAGTGGAAAGACCCTAGCATCTATATCAGGGTGACTCTTACCTATCCCCTCAATCTCTACTCAATTAAATATTTATAAAATAGAGTCCAAGTCTTCACTACCTTCAAAATGGATACTCTAATATAACTCTATCAAGAATGGATAGAGTTAAGTGATGGTGGCTAATAAAATAACTCTATCAAAAATGAATAAAGTTAAATGGTAACTTTGATACCATTATTGGCTTTTAAGCCTTATTACCATAAAATATCATAGGTCCCAATATAAATAAGCCACAATATTAAAGGTCAAAATATCGACATTGAAGAGTATAATTATATATATGAGCAATTGAATATATATCTAAACCAATATAATAATGAAATAACATTTACTTTTAATATAAAATATGAATGTAAATGGCCAAAATCATTCATGTACAATCATGAAGAAAACTTACTATATTACTTGCTCAAAATCTATAAACAAGCTTTATTATTGACACTTATCTCACACCTCCTTGTTTGTATTTTCTCATGTTATATTGTATGGAGATTTTTCTCCATAATATAGAATTAGAAGATGACTCTTTATGTACTTCACTATTGCTCTCCATATGACAAATCCTATGCCCTTTGACATAGCAATAAGACATTTTTTTTGTTCTCAATAATTTTGAACTCAAACACTAGATTTTGATCCATCTTTTGAGATACCAAAAATAGATTAGCAGTTTACCTTGGCACATATAGCACATTTTTAATTATAACTTTTGCGTCAGACAAATTGATTAAAATATCTCCTACTCCTTTGACCTCATATGTCCTATTATTTGTTATAGCGACTAGTTTCTCACATTTTTCTTGAAAAGTATTAAACCATTGTTTATTTCCAGTCATATGTTTGCTTGCCCCGATTCAATATACCAATGATTTGAATTTATACCATATTTTCTTTGATCATTGTCATGAATTATTTAATATTCCCAATTTTAAATTCTTCCCTTCAAATTACAATCAAAATTTCAATTCACCATTTATTAATTAGATTCAATTATTTGATTATTATATCTCCCAAATTTAATTCTTTTTCATAATTTCTCCTTTAAATATTAATTTCACCCATGCTCCAATAAATTCAAATTTTAAATAATTTGCTTCCTTATAACTTCCATCCATTAGTTCATTTTTTTTATCACCAAAGTTAAATCAAATTTCAAATTTGCTTTCCAAACCTTATAACTCCAAAAATTTCAATAAAATTATGCGCCCAAAAATAATCAAATGTGACTTTAATAAATCAAAATATTTACCTTACTCTTTCACCACATCATGCATCCGTTTGAATTTAGGACTTTGAGTAATGTTATGCACTATATCTGATCATGGGTGTTACAATATTGACTACTCTAAATATTTTAAGTTTGGTTCCTCGATGTCTCAGGCTTGTAGGCTCTTCACAAACTCTTTGCTTTAGAATATCCACTAAATATCTACTTCATAGGCTCTCAAATTCATAGACTTCCATATCTTATTGACTTCATAGGCTCTTCATTTCATAGGTTTTATCTCTTCTCAACTTTACAAGGTTTCTCCTCATAATCAGTGCTCTTTGCATTAATAGTTCTATGTCTCCTCATGACTTCAAAAAATCATAGCCCATGCACTCTTTATAATCATAGTCTAATTTCTTGTCTCCTCCAACCAGTCTATCATTCTTTCAATTCATCTTCTCCAAATGTCAAGCACTTCCAATAAGCTTCTCCTCATGTCTTCAACAATATTCTCAATACTTAGCATTATTTAAAACTCATAGCAATATCCAAATGTCTAGCTTTAGTATCTTGTTCACCTCCTCATAACAATATCTTCATCCAACTCCTCAATGTTCTTCAATATTGTAACTTCTTCGATATTCCAACAATCTTCTTATGTTCTTCCTCCAACAATTTCTCCAACTCTAATAACTTTTTCTCTCTCATAGAGTCCTCTCAATGTGGCTAGAGTGTAGCTTTGATACCACTTATGGTAATTATTCTAGATTATCTCACAGGAAAATATCTTAAGACCATAAAAATCAATCACATAATAACTCAAATATCTCATAAAACAAAGCTTTAATAGTAATCAAGAAAATACATCAAATTTTTTTATTACAATGTATGGAGCTATGTCTCCATTATATAACCTTACAAATGACTCTTCAAGTCTTTAAATTTTGCTCTCCTCAAGCATCCAGGAGATGCATCCTTTCACATTCCTAAAATTATGGAAAAAATCTCATGACTCTTCACTTTACATCTTGCCACATCTTGTGTGACTCTTCATTTGCATATTTGACACCTGACACTTATGACTCTTCACTCACTCACTTGAAACTTTGCACACTCAAACTTGTACACTTCTCACTTTCACACCTTGCACACTTTATTACATAACACATGGACACATAAATTATACAAATATAAAACACACTCCTAAACTAATATTTATAATAGTACACAAGGTACTTTAATGTTACCAAATAATGTAATATCTCCAACAAGTGTGAGGCTAATGGCACAATAGTCTTGCCACTCAAAGTTGGCCCTAGAACCCTTAACACCATCTTCTATATAATTCCTTGTGACTTGTCCTATGATATTCTTTTAAGTAGGTCTTATATTCATCAAATGCAAATAATTATGTCTACCCTACACCAATGTCTCAAATATAAGTACAATATTCATACCTATAGCATCCCAACCGATCCTAAAACCCTCAAATTATGTAAATTAATTTAAGTACAAAGTAAAAAGCCTAGTATGTTTCCATATCTAACTGAAGATCAAGTCACTATACTTGTTCCTATAAAGGAAATTCCAAGTGGTATAAAAGCACCTTCCATGTAGGTGAATCTATCCAATCCCAAAATGGTACTCATTTGGTTGAAAGCATGAGTTCACTTAGTCTTTCCAGGCTAACCTTAGATTCTAACCCTATCTTAGCCTTGTATTATAACCATAGTAATTATTTTAAGTTGTTTGAATTATCAATGGTGACACATTTTCCAAAATTCCTAGGTAGGTCTTCTATAAAGAATCCTAGAAATAAGAGGAAACAATGTAAAGAAGGACATATTCTTTTGTTTGTATTAAAACTACTAACAAGGAGAAAATTACTAGAAGAAACCTATACCCTCATCAACATCAGTATATCTCTTATTATTTATCTAGTGTCTATCATATGCCTAAGTAGATTCT
Source organism: Wollemia nobilis (assembly GCA_028583015.1). Taxonomy (NCBI): domain Eukaryota; kingdom Viridiplantae; phylum Streptophyta; class Pinopsida; order Araucariales; family Araucariaceae; genus Wollemia; species Wollemia nobilis. The sequence goes on along the minus strand of JAQPPZ010017097.1, from coordinate 135,639 downwards.
AGCTAAAATAGGCTATAGAAGAAAGGGAATTGGTCACTTTGAGCAAGGCATAAAGGAGCTCATTGAAACAAAAACTTGGACTTGATTGTTTGGAATAGGATTCAATACTAAAAATGTTGAGCTCCTTCCAAATTCATTATCAAATGATGATGGTGATTTTTGACCCCTCGAATTTATTCTTATAGAGCATTGTGATAAGATTGATATATCAAGCACAATTCATTTGAATTATTTGGACTAGAATGAAAAAGATACCATTAGTCTTTATAATAGTACCTTGAGTGATATTACCCTTCATTGTGGTGTGAATTATTTAATCTTAGTTTATCCCAAGCTTACATAAGATGAGTCTTTTAATGATTTAGAGAAGATGTCATCACTTTAATGCCTTCTATATCACAATAAGCTACTAATTACACTACTAGTAATTATTTTCATTTCTAGGGATCTCTCCCTCAAATAGCCAATGTAGTATTTTCCTAAGACCCTAGTCTAGATACTAAAACTATATATCTTGATAGTGAAGACCTAAAAGGCTTAGGTGTTATGTTAGCCCTACCTAAGTTATAAGACAAATTTAGTATTCTAATAAAATAATTTGTCAACACTAATATGGGGATGAAAGAAGAGCTCAAATCCTTAAGCTAGGTAAACTACTAACTCTCATCGAGTAAGAAAAATACATCAATTTGATCAAATATAAGGATTTTCTTGCTTGTGCAATAACATGTATAATCTAGATCCTTTGCTAGCTAGTCAAACTCAAAGAAAAACTTATAAAATAGAAGTTGTTCAAGATGCATTTGAAATTTACACTTCTAGTTAAAGAGAAGCCTCAAAATATTCTTGATATCAATTTCATTAAACCAATATACTATTCTAATTGAATCTATAGTTTGGTCCTAGTGTCCAAGAAAACTAGGATCATTATACACACAAACATATATATATAGATAGATAGATAGATAGATATAGATATCGATTTTTGAGATGTCTAAATAGCATTTTTGAGTGGCTAAAATCATTTGGGGACCCATTTCGATCATGCACTTTAGGCACAATGACCACTCACTGTGGTTTTCAGGTGCATCTGATGCTCGTGCTTTTCATGGAGTGCATAGGTAGGAAGTCTAGGGATCATGGGATATGGCTCTGAGGATTATCCCTAGGATTTTATCAAGGTTGATTCCTTGTTTGGATGTAATCTTGGCACAATTTTCTCTAATCTAGCCTAACATATCAAGTTTTATCTTGGAAAAGGGATGAGAGGAAAGCAATAAAACTAACTAGCCTAGACCATGGGTGGTGAAGTGTTGAGATCCTAAATCTCTTTGCACTATGATATGATTAAGTAAACATGTGCATCATCGTTGCCAACACACAAGGAACATGATCTCATCAAACACAAGTCGCCATAGCTACACATACACAAGAACCATGATAGAAAGGGGGAATAGTCACAACTTTCTATATATACAATAACCAAATTACATTAATGCTAAAGAAAGAGGCATGAAACTTATCAACAAAATGACTCAAGGTTTAATCCAGGTCATAATACATAAAATGGGTGAAACAAATACTACATACAAGGCTAGATAATATACACAAATACAACAATATTTTGATCCTTTACAAAATATTATTATTTAAAGATAAAATATGGAAACTTTTCCCTCCCAAAATTTAAAATTCCCCTTTCAAAATTCCACCCAAGATCCATGGCATTGATTGTAAATAATATTGAGGTCTCTAGATCTAGATTCATTAATGTTGTAGGGGCCTAGTTCTTCTAGAGGTGAAACTTTGCTACCTACGCTAGCTACCCATGTTGGAAATCTACAATTATTAGATGCAAATACCTTCTACAATTAATATTATTAGATTTTTGGTTGCTTCTCGATAGTCTCTATGCTAATGTCTTGAATATTGTACTTCTTTGTAGGAGAAATATTGTACACCTAAGAAGACCAAACACCTTGTCACAATGTGTAGGGTCCAGGATCATGAACTCGACTAGGGGGTATGGACGACCAACAACCCTCCATGTGAGGGTTTGGGGGTGAGAGACCCTGAGGTAAATTTCAATCCCCTAAATTATTGGAGCATGGGTAAAGGTAGCTTGTCTCAAATCCAATTTTTGCCCTTTTGCATGTAAATTTTCTTTGAAATCTAATCAAAGTTTTGATCTTCATATTTTTATGTATTTCTTGGTCTAGTTGGTATTTCTTGTAGCTATTTTTACCTTTTCTCCTATTCAATGTTTCAATTATTACTACCAACCTACAATTACCAAATTATTTTAATTTTGCAAGTGTGCCCTATTGGAGATATTATATTATTTGGTAATATTAAAGTACCATGGGGTACATTTGTAAATATTAGTTTAGGAGTGTTTTATATTTGTCTAATGTATGTGTCAAAGTGTGGAGAGTATTATATGTTATGTAATAAAGTGTACAAAGTGTCAAGAGTGCAAGTGTGCAAGTGCAAGTTGTGAGAGTGCAAGGTGTCAAGAGAGCAAGTGAAGAGTCATAAATGAGGTATGTGAAAGGTTGCATCTCCCATGAGTTTGAGGAGATCAATAGTTATAAGTGTTGAAGAGTCATTTGTAAGGTTATATATTGGAGATAAAACTCCATGCTATGTAACTCTTGTAATTTGAATCTTATGAATATAATGAAATATATTTTGTATTATGAGAAATATTTGAGTTATTATGTGAATGTATTTTTATGTGATTGATATTTGATCTTAGTGAAATTTCCCATGAGATAATCTAGTTTAATTACCATCATGCCCAAGTCATTCCATTTGTTTTGTTCTAATTGCTTTGCACACAATATTATCTTTGATTTTGTTGTCCTGTTGTCAGCTTTGACCTTAAGGGTCTTGTTACCAAACTTTTGTACTCATATTTTTCTAACTCTTCCTTGGAAATCTAATTTTAAGTTCATAGTTTTTTACATTTGATCTTACTTCAGCTTCCTTTCAGAGTTTCAAATACCTTACCTCCTACAAGAACCATCTTTACAAAATTGGCTAAGACATTACTTCCTTGAGTGTAGTGAGAATTCACTACATGCATATCCCAAGGATGATTTCCTCTCCCTAGCATTAACATAATTGTCACCTTTGATGGATGATTTTTCTAGATATTATTAGATCAAGATAACTTCAAAATATCAATACAAAATTACTTTCATCACTTATTTAAGAACCTTCTACTATCAAGTGATGTTTTTTTCCTCAAGAATGTAGGAGCTACCTATTAGAGTGGTATGACTTACACATTTCATTATATCATGAATGATATTGTGGAATATTATGTAGACAACCTTCTTGATCACTCTATCAAAATAGAGGACCATACCCATTATCTAAGGCATATATTTGAGATATTGAAAACCTACAAAGTATGTTTATTATCTCAAAAGTGCATTTTTAGTGTCACTTCTTGTAAGCTCTTAAGAATTAGTGTCTAGACAAGGTATACATGTAGATATTGAGAAAATAAAATTTATGGTTATTATGGCATTGCCTAAGATTGTGACCTAGCTTTGGAGCCTTTACAGTAAGATAAAATCCATTAATAGGTTCATATCCCAATTAGTTCATAAGCGCAAACCCTTCATCAAGTTATTGAAGGAGGATGATGTATTTATTTCAAATGAAGGTAGTAAAAAATATTTTGATGATATTAAGAATCGTCTACTACACACTTGTCCTTCTACCTCCTAATCCTCTTATCTATATATTTCTTACCAGACATGCCTTGGATGATTTTTCAATCTGATATGATGATTAAGGCAAAGACTGGCCTATCTGCTATATTAGTAGAAGATTAATTAGTTATGAGATTTTGTATACTATCTTAGAGAAATTGTGTCTATTTGTGGTGTTTTATTCTTAAAAGCTTTGACACTACATGATTAGCCATAAAATATTTATTATCATAAGGGTTGACCCACTCTGATATCTCAAATCTAAAACTCACTTGTTAGGGTTATCTCTTAAATAGATTATGAATATTAGTAATTTTTCTCTAGAATTCATAAGCCAAAATTTATTCAAAGGTTAAATCATATATGATCAACTCACAAATGTACCTCTTAAGTCCATTATTTCCTTGAGGATTGATCTCAGTAACTAGTTTATCTTTTGTATTAAATTTGAGATGGTTGGCAAAGCTTATTGGTCTCTATTTTGTTAGAGTATATTATATTATTTGGTACATGCCAATGCACAACATTGGGTACATAACTAGAGTAGGAGTTTACTTTAGATTAAGGTTTGAGTAGTTACTTCAAGTAAGTAATAAATGCATGTGTTAGAATGTGCAATGATGTAAATGTGCATGTAGTCCACATGTACATGAGTCATAGGATAGGTAGATGAAGAGTCATGCGTAGAGTAAAGGCCAAGGAACATATCTTCCCATATATAGGCCTTTAAGGTATAGAATAAGTGAATGAGACAATGTTACTATAGAGAGTTAAATTATAGTAGTGAGTAGTTACAATATAGTTCTTTATTAAAAATGTTGGAGTGTTCAAGTCTTCCATTATATTGCATTGTCCTATTTTTATGAGCTTCCATTAATGGTATATTATTGATTTATTGCAAAATTTTAACTCATTATTTTCTTGCATAATATAGTGTCATTATCATATAGTTATCATAACATACTTATTTTACATCTTGTGATTGCATTTCCTTCAATATACATCCTCAAAAGCTAAAAATGGTATCATAGCCATGGTAGATCAATAGGAAATAGAGAGAGCCACAAGAGAGATTGAGAGGAGTTCAAAAATATCATTTTTTTAATTTTTGAAAATTTCTTTTGGCTAGGGTCTTTCTACAAGGTTGCAAAAAAACTCATGAAGACTAGGACTCAACATTGATTCCACTAGATTGTATTAGAAAATATATATTACATCACTTGGTTTACCTTGGTTATGTCATTAGAATAGGAGTTTATCTTAGGTTAAGTAGTTACTTGGGGAAGAAGCAATAAATGCACAAGTGTTAGAATGTGCAATAATGTAAATGTACATGTAGTCCACATGTGCATGAGTCTTTAGAATAGGAGTCACAAGTGTCCTTAGTTGTGCATGTATACAAGTATCTATCATGCAGTCTTTAGATTAGGATATTGAAAAATCACATACTAGTATATCTATATGTGACCAAGCATTGTAATAGTAGAGCATGCATTGCTCATGGCATGCACTAGTAGAGAAAGCTATCCATATTGTATCAAGTTCACCAATTTTTTGTGAGCCTCCATTAATGGATATTACATGAGTTTTTACTGAAGTTTCTCATGCTATTTACATGCTTATTAGCTAGCCATTATCATAGATAAAATATTGTTTGCTTATTTCAATACTTGTAGGTTCAATTACTTCAAGTTTAAAGCCTCAAAATCCAACAATGGTATTAGAGCCATTGGAGGAGATTGAAGAAGGTTAATGACAGGATATTGCAAATTGGAGAAGCTCTTGAAAAGAAGTTTTTGGGACAATACATAATGATTTGTGAAACTAATTGAGTAAGAAAGAGCTAGAAGGGACCATAAAATTTGAGAGTTGTAAGGACAACCACAAAGGGATTGAAGTTGCAAGCTTATCAAAACTAGAAAAGCAATTGAATGATGCAAATCATCAAGAAATTTGTCACAGACAAAAATCAAAAGGTATGAATATTTTTGCAAAGAGTTCGCCATGAACATTCATATTTGGGTTGTTATTAAGTTTTCAAGGAGGTGCAGAAGAGTGTTCTACAACAAGTAATACCTGCACATAAGAAAGCTGAGTTATATATATTTCAAGAAGAAAAAAAATATCTATTGAAAGCATAGATTGCATATATTTAGCCTTAGAAGGGTGGGATTATAGTGGAAGTAATCGAACCCTTCTCTAACCTCCACAGACTCAAAGGACAAGTTTTTTTTCTTCTTGAGGATTTCCAATCGAACCAGGGTCCAGCGGCCATTGCTTTGCCTGTCGACCTATTTTTTTCTTGCTCTGATGGTTCTCGTTTACTGCACCCACATCAGACCTGGTCGTTTCCAATGGACCTGCGTATTCTTCCCAACACTTCACATTCTCATGCTTGCCCTTATTGTGTGTGAGGGTTCCAAAACTTTTCTTTTCAAGGTGCCTTTCTTGTATACCAACACTGCAGTTGCAAACGGATTCATAGTCTTGCAATCAAACTCGTCTAGATGCAGATTGCCATTTCTATCCACCTACTCCAAAATATACGCCCTTCTGAAATTAATTTTGCAGAAATGTGCATGGCATAGTTGGAGAATCAAGATCATTCAAAAGACGTTCGTAGTTGCTATAGGTAGAATTATATCAAGGTTGTTACCCTAAGAGAGTCTGTTGTACACGTGGATGACTGAAGTTACAGAAGCTCCAATAAAACTATAGAAAAAATCATTCGTAATAGTTGAGTTAGATAAAAGCACGTAATAAAGCATTGAGGGAGTAACAGATGAATTTCATTGATCATCCAACCAAGCAACGAATTCAAGGAAGCACTCAAGCGATTTTGCATAACCGTTGCAAAAGGAAATAATAAAGGAGGTAATTTCTATAAAGTTGAATTTTATTAGGATGTCACTTGCATTATTGGTGATGTGACCCAGGTTTAATCCCCATGATAGATGTGTATAAGAAGTACTACTCAAAAAATAAGAAGTTGAGTTTTATTATTTTGAAGCAATAAAATATTTTAGAAGGAAATTAATTTAATTCAAATATTAGAGATATAAGGTAGTTTAAATAAATTTGAGTCTTTTAAGGTGATAAAAGGAAAACATATAAGGTTTTATTTTCTTTAAAGTTTTATATTAAAGGGAGGAATAAGGTTCAATTTCTGCAGTATTGATAAATTAATCAAATTAATGGAGGGATAAGGTTGATAACGGAAAAATTAAAACCTTAAAAGTATTATTAAACAAAGTAAAATTATTTTGAAAGTCCTTTGAATTATTTTGGAAATTGAAGTTTTTTTTTTTTTTTAAATATTATCATTCTCTAAATTTCTAAATTAGGGAGATATAAGGCATTCTACATCAAAATAAAATATTGAAATTTAGAAAACTAAATCATTGAGAATTTAAGGATATAAAAAGCAAAACATAAAGTTATTGAAAATTTGTGTACCTCATCAAGACTATAGTATACTCAAAACACTAGGGAGTCATAAGGTAGTCAAATTTATACTAGAAAATTGAAAGTTTTGTAGCTATGGATTATTGGTACATAGATTTAGGAGCAAGCAAACATATGACTGGAGATAAAACATTATTTAAGTCTCTACGAGCAATACAAGAGAGACCAATTATCATAGCTGACAGTAAGACCTACAAAGTAGAAGGAATAGGAGATATTATAGTCAATCTAGTAGATGGAAAAGGGATAATCAATAATGTTTTATTTGTTCCTGGATTGACTACCAACCTTCTCTCAGTTTCACAACTTATGGATCAAAACTTGACAGTAGAGTTCAAAGTGATGAATGGAAGAAAACAATGGCATATTATCAAACAAAGGAAAAAGGTTTCCATTGGGTCTATAAAACTAGTCTATTTATTTTAGATACTACAACACATTCAACACTCTCAATCCAATTTTCATATATATGGCATAAACGATTGGGTCATACTAATATATCATCCATATATGAAATGAAAAAATATAAAATGGTATATGGTATGTCAAACCTATCATTGGGGTCTACTATTTGTCTAGAATGCATAGCTCAAAAACAACATAGAAAATCCTTTGAACTTCGTCAATAAAGAACTCAACAACCACTAGAATTAATTTATACAGATCTATGTGGTCCAATGAATGTTGATAGTATTGGAGGACACAAGTATTTTCAATTATTCATTGATGATCACACTAAGAAAATGTGGGTATACTTCATGAAATACAAATCAGAGGTATTCAATCACTTTAAACAGTTTAAACTCCAAGTAGAAAAAGAATCAGGAAGGACTATCAAAAACCTTCGTTCAGATAGAGGAGGAGAATTTGTATCAAAAGAATTCAATCTATTTCTAGAAGAAAATGGAATCAAAAGACAACTCACTACAACATACTCACCTCAAAAAAATGGAATTGTTGAAAGAAGGAATAGATCTATAATGGAAATGGTAAGATGCATGTTAAAATAAGCAAAGCTTGATCATCAATATTGGGTAAAAGGAGTAAAAAAGGTAATATATATACAAAATAAACTGCCTCTGGAATACTCAAACATATTACACCAAAAGAAGCATGGTCAGGATGAAAACCAAACATTGAAAATTTAAATATTTTTGGATGCAAAGCCTATGTGCATATCCCAAAACAAAAAAAGACAAAGCTAGATGACAAAACCATGGTTGGAATATTCATTGGGTATGATGATGAATCCACAGGATATAGAATAATGAATCCAAGCACAAAGAAGGTTCATATAAGCAGAGATGTGATTTTTGATGAACAACTTAAAGTCAATGATATAGAACAAAGTAAGGACATAGAAATCACACTACCCTTTCAAGAAGAAGAATCATAAAATATAGGTACAAAATCTAAGTACAATAATGAAGAAAGTGAACAAACAGAACCAACCACCATTGCTCAAAAGAAATATCCCATATGGTATAGAGATACAATAAGAGCAGCTAACTTAGAACAAATGCCATATCTCACTACCATAATGTAACGAACCCATTCGTTACTCCTTATCCACATAATTTTTTTTTTTATAAATGTTTATATGGCAATGACCTAATCCATAACCTAAGATAGGCATATTCCATTTGGATCGTATATTCCAAGGCATATAGCTTCGAGAGCTATAGAGACTTGATCAGAGTCTCATAAGTAGAAGTGATCAGCTTCTATGAAACCTTCATACCCCACTTGGTATGAGTACGTTGGCCTAGCGTACTGGTTTCATCCTCTTAAAAGGAGGAAATCACCAAATGGTCCACCCAAACCAGGTGAATGCCTTGAAGATGGTAACCCATCATGGATGGAATAACCACACCTATGGTTATCCATAAATCTTAGCTTCGATCTAATCTATCTAGAAAGGAGTTCTAATATTAACATATCACTATTGTGATAAAGATCCATGGAACATTTATCTTTAATCCTCCTTGCACATTATTACACCTTTAATTAGGCAATCCCTCTAATGAATTCCTTTTAAATGGAAAATACTAGTCCCATGTAATTTTAATCCTTTAGTGTAGAGAGGAGGATCTGTCTTGGATTGTAAATCAAGGTCATAGTGTCCTCTTGAGAGTTTCATTCCACAACATGATCTCAACTAGGTCATTTTAAATGCATTTAATCCATGAAGTAAGATTCATTCCATCTTGTCCTTAGGTTTAGAGCATTATACAAAACCTTATTTTTAGTCGGATTTGTGTTCCATACAAGAATAAGGATATAATGCGTAAATCCAAAATTTCCCTTAAGATTTAGTTTCTACAACAAGAATATAAATTTAATTACCCCTAAATGTTATAGTGAAAATTAGACAAATGCCATTGGACCATTAACACATTTAAATAACCTCCATTCATCACATGATATTGTTCTACTAAAATAAATCACTGTTACAAAATGAACGAGACAATTACATTACATTAAATTATCAACATAATAGAATTTGAGTCTACACTTCTAGCATCCATGAAAATTTAACATTAATTACAATGCATAAGGTTAATCACCACATCTAATATACATCGTTCGAATACAACATCATAAATAATTTACATTTGAACATAATTGCACCATTCACAAGATATAATAAATCAAACCACAAAATTAAAGTAACACCAAGATTTATCCTAGGAAACCCTGACGGGAAAAACCAAGCCTCCAAAATATTCCTTCCTCTTTTTCATAAACTTAAATGGTAACTTTTATAATAAAAGCAAGGCATCTACCAACCCTTCTCTTCAAATATAGGTCATAGTATACACAATTTATTTTTACCTAATGATGTAATTAAGGGATCATCCAATCCCTTCTCAATGACATCGATATAAAATTTACAATACCATTAAGGAATCTTTAGTTCCTATGACATTTAGTATCCTACATTGTTCATGAAAAATCATTGGATTATATTTTGGAGATATCGTATTTCGAGGGAGTTCTATAATTTCCCTCAAGAATGAATCCTTAAATTCATTCCCTCAACTTTTACTTCATAAATTAAAGTCCCATACCCTTAATTTATGAAGCACTCATAATCAATTCTTCACTAATTTCCTCTACATTTGGTGTAATTTCCTTATCAATAATGGGTCCATATCTTCCAACCTAATTGTGATATATATATATATATATATATATATATATATATATATATATATATTTATATTATATTCACTTCAAAGGATTTTGAGATATTTTGTTTTAGTTCATAGCTTAACTAAAATTTATCTTATCTTTATTTCATGAACCATAGATTCATCAACGTCATAGCAACTATGGTTTCTTTTCCTTATATCCTGTTACAATACTTCTATTACCTAAATTATTTCCAACCAATTCAAGTTGATTTGAAAGGTAAGAAACCAATATTCTAAACAAGTCTTCACCAAAGTAAAAACTTCCTATTTCCCCCTTAAGGGGTAGTTTCTCCCTACCCTTACTTGCCCCAAAGGTTAACACTTAGATATAATAAGCACCTATAACTAAAGGTGTTCAATCGACCTTGGTGTTGTATTTTCACATGGGGTGAGGTACAAATATAGGATAAGAGGGGCCCACCTCTTATCTCGTCCATTGCATCGGTGGAACATTAATGTTCCTTGTTCTAGAAGTTTTGACATATACTAACATGCAACTATTTTAACCAACCACATGTCTAAGGTTTAAACTGACTCGTATGCATATCTGTTCTTCGATGTGAAAGCACAAACTGTGTGTGGGAGTATAAACGATGTTGATAAAATACTATTAATTACCCTAGTCCTCCTTGGACATTGGTACTATGAGAGTACATCACGATAGGTTACCCAGAGGATTCCTGATAGCTACGATTTCCCATATCACACCCATCTAGGAGGTAGTCTTTTGGCTATTATTTTGAGTAACATTCATAGTTTGAAATACTCCTTAAAGATGTTTTTTGGTTGAACGTAATTCTAGGTGTACGCAGATTGTTCTAGTTTGAGGTAGATGGTTTTATCGTTATGATAGATGTGTATATTGCCCAACTCAACAAACCAAGATAGAGATCCTCGGCATGGTTGTGGAGAGGCGGGCCACTAGCTTCCCATAGTCGAGACTGCGAGGTCCCCTGACTATATCCAGTGCTCCAAAGGGAGTTTAGAACAGTCAATCAACATAGGAACAATTTTGAGACCCCCAAACCCCCTTTTTTTTATAAGTTCTAATTCATGATGAATCTTCCCCATATGGTCAAATATTTTAAGGCATTAGAGAGTTTTCCTACCCATGGGTACCTTTCACTGATGGTAGACTTGTACAGCGATTGTCGAATCCAAAGTTGCATTGAATGGAAATTGAACCTTGTGCATCATTCTTAGAGAATACCCCTTTATGATTTGGTTGTTGAATCTAACTCATCGAGGTAGGAAAATAAGGTATCAATCATTTTATCATAAATGGGATGCAAGACATAACAAAACAGGGATGATTTGGGAGTTCTTGATAGGAGCGATGATCGAATCTCGAAGCCTACGTTGCAATGTTACAATCAATCGTGAAGTCCTTCTCTACAATATCTAATTAAACCTATCCAATTGGTGACAGTAGCAATAGTTGTCAGATATACCTTGTGTAGAAGGTTGTTCAATATCTAATTTTACGGATAGGACATAACTTACCCCTAATCGATGCATCGTCTACTACATTAAATTGTAGTCTTTGGTGCTGGATCCAACTTCCTATAAGCTATGGAGTTGCAAATATGTTTCTAAGAATAATTACTTAATCTAGCAATTATGGTTGGGCATATGAAGGATTTAGACTACATCAAATCAAAGGCCCAATCTACATACCAGGCAGGTCAACGACATCAACGAGCAAGAAATGATTTTATCCCAACCTGGAGGAAGGATTGTACAGTTCCACAATGTTTTACTACAGTGACATACCCCACATGTTCAATATGATAAAGTATTTGCCCTTTATAAGTGTTTCTTCTCATTAAATTGTATAACCTCCTCACGATGGTAGAGGGAAGCTCAATGGCAGGGTCGATCCGGCTTGTGAACATTGTCTCGATGGTTTGGTTTTTGGTATTGATTCGATGCTTGTGGTTTTGATTCGATGGATCTATCCTATGTTCTTGGACGACTTTGAGGCTGAGCCCATCATTTTAAACCATGAGAGATAATAGCCAAATTTAAATAAATTAAGTACTACTCGATAACCAAGCTGACCTTATATTAACCAAGCACCACTGCATACTTCTAGGCAATCTCAATGAACTGGGGTGTTTGATCAATGATTTTTTTTTTAAAGCATAGTATCTTAGGCTTCACGGATAGTTAAAGGTAAACTTCCATAAAATAAAAGATAATTTTTAAACATTCAAGGAATTCTAAAAGGACTAGCAATCACTTAATATTCTAATAAGATAGCATTAACAAAATGCCCTTGTTCAACAATACTAAAATAAAGAGATAAGAAGGATCCAACCTGATCAATGTCCTTCTTAGCCTTCTTCCATTGCTTTTCGAATCCTCACTTCCTTATTCCATCCTTCTAACCTCAAAATTTTCACAATTTATTTTAGCCAAAAGCTATAGTAATGATCTCAAAGGACTTCTAGTTTCTGATCCACCCCAAGGGTGGAGAGCATACTCCCTAGTCCTCTAAAATTTCCTTTCCTCTAGCTAGGGGTCTTTCAAGTCTTCTGGTTTCTGATTCACCCCATGGGTGAAGAGCATACTCCCTAGACCATTAAGAACTCCTAGCCTCTAGATAGCCATTTCTTCCCAAAATATCTTCTATTTATAGGGAAATTTCCCACTCATGGGCCAAATAGTGGCTACATTATAATAATATTAAATATATGCCTAGGACCATTGTGACTTCATCATGTCCTTCAAGAGTTCTCTAGGGATGAGGTGAGTGACAAAACTCATACTATTGAGGTGTAAGACAGTTACAAGGGTGGAACTATTCTTGATAAGTTAGGAGATTTTTCTTATAATTCCACCAATACAAGGGAGCCACAAGGGTACTCCCCAAAAGATAGGGGTGACCCATGAGTTATTTAAAAAAACTCTTTAGTTCATTCTAGGCCCCATCCACCTTGGTCCACTAAATCTGCACATGATTTATTATATGGTTATAATTTTGTAAAAGATAATATTTCAAATTTATCTTTTTACTAGACCCCATAAATAGCCTTTAAATAATTAATATTTCTTATCCCTTATAAAATTATTTTATTAGAATTTTTGTAGGATTCTTTAGGGTCATGCCCCTTCTATTAGGCATTAATTGATCCCCCAAGATCAATTAATATTCTTAAAATAAGGTAGGAGGGTAACGGGTCATGACACAAGATCTCAAACTAGAAATCAAACTAGAATAATAGAGGTTTGCTAAGTACATCTGAAGAACTAGCAACAACAACTCAAGCTCTAAGTCAATCTCACTGGAAGGCAGCCATGGAATCAAAATATTCAGCTCTACAAAAGAACAACACATGGAAGTTAGTAGAATTACCACCAGGTAAGAAAGTTATAGGTTGCAAATGGATATACAAAACCAAATACAAAGCATATGGGACACTTGATAAGTACAAAGCCAAATTAGTAGCAAAAGGGTATACTTAGAAAGAAGGAATTGACTTTGAAGAGACATTTGCACTAACAACCAGAATGACTACTATCAGGATAGTATGTGCATTAGCAGCTCATCAGGGATGGAAACTACATCAAATGGATGTAAAAAGTACATTTCTTAATGGATATCTAGAAGAGGAAGTTTACATTTCATAACCAGAAGGATTTATTGTTAAAGGAAAAGAACACAAAGTTTGCAAATTGAACAAATTTTTGTATGGCCTAAAAAAAGCCCCTAGAGCATGGAATATAAAAATTAACAATCACCTATTACAACATAACTTCAAAAGAAGTACTTTAGATCCCAGTCTATATACAAAGAAAATTGGAAGTGACATACTAATTCTTATAGTATATGTTGATGATATTGTAATTACTGGTAGCTCAGAGAATCTAATCATTAATATTAAAAAGGATCTAGAAAAATCATTTGAGATGACAGATTTAGGATTGATGAACTACTATCTAGGTCTAGAGATTCATCAAAAAGAAGACATCACTATTACTCAAACAAAATATGCAAAATCCCTACTAGAGAAGTATAGAATAAAGGAATGTAAACCAAAGGATACACCCATGGAACAAGGTATTCAATTATCTAGAAATGATGGAACATATTTAGTTTTAGCTACTCTGTATAGACAATTGATTGGAAGTCTTCTATACTTAACCAATACTCGACCTGACATAGTCTTTGCAGTAAACTATCTTGCAAGATTCATGCAAGAACCAAGGGAAATTTATTGGAAGGCTACAAAAATAATATTACAATATGTTAAGAAAACTACAGATTATGGACTAACATACTTGAAGAATGTAAAATATTTTTGTCTATAGGGTTATTCAGATTCTGATTATGTCGATTCCATCAATGATAGAAAATCTACTTTCGGATACATCTTCTATCATCGATCAGGTTTGATATCTTGGCATGGTAAGAAATAACATATAGTTTCTCAATCATCTACTGAAGCAGAATACCATGCAACTAGAGATGCAACATGTGAAGCATTGTGGTTACAGTATATATTGTCTGACATGCGAATCAACCGAGCACCAACACTAATACATTACGATAATCAAGGGGTTCTCAACCTAATAAAAAATCCAATTATACACTAAAGGACCAAACATACTGAAGCACAATGCCATTTTATCCGAGATCATTTTCAAAATCATCATATCAAGTATGTACTATTGGTAGATATATTCACAAAGGCATTGGGTACAAACAAATTTTAGATCTTTAGAGATCATCTATGCAGATCAACAGAAATGTAAACCAAATAATGTAATACAGGGGGTGTTAGAAAATATATATTACATCACTTGGCTTGTCTTGGTTGTCATTAGAATAGGAGTTTATCTTAGGATAAGTAGTTACTTGGGGAAGAAGCAATAAATGCATGAGTGTTAGAATGTGCAATAATGTAAATGTACATGTAGTCCACATGTGCATGAGTCTTTAGAATATGATTCAAAAGTGTCCTTAGTTAGTTGTGCATGTATACAAGTGTCTATCATGCAGTCTTTAGAGTAGGATATTGAAAAGTCACATACTAGTATATCTATATGTGACCAAGAATTGTAATAGCATAGCATGCATTGCTCATGGTATGTACTAGTAGAGAAAGCTATCCATATTGTGTCAAGTTCATAAAATTTTCATGAGTCTCCATTAACGGATATTACATGAGTTATTACTAAAATTTCTCATGCTATTTACATGCTTATTAGTTAGCCATTATCATAGATATAACATTGCTTGCTTATTTTAATACTTGTGGGTTCATTTCCTTCAAGTTTAAAGCCTCAAAATCCAACAAATTGACAAATCAACTAGTGAATATTGATTATCTCTATATTTAGAGTTTGCTTACATTACAATCTTAATACTTTGTTGCAGGAAAATGAGATTCAAAGAAAGTTGGGAAGCTTCCTACAAGAGCTAGAAAAAATATCTTCTTTGGAATCAATCCAATAGCTGAAGCAACAAATGAAAGATCGAATATTTTGAGGCCTAAGAAAAAAGTTCCCATTACAATATTGCATAAGATATGAAAAGGTCAAAAAAGCCTTATTGCATATTCAAAAAAAATGCTTCAAAGAACATTTTAGGAGAATATTAGAAGTAGGTGATCTCTATTGAAGATCAAATACTGCAAATTGTAGATTTAAGGAGTAGAAGAAAATGGTCCAAGAAGTTGAAGAGATCCACAAGAGGTCCCATTGAATAACTTCCAATCTTAGAAGACTAAATATTGAGAAGGACTAGCAAAATTCCTATTCTAGAAGCAGCAAATTGAAGAGATCAAGGAAGGTCTCATTGAAGTCTTGAGAAGAAGACTAGAGAAGTTGTAGAAATTTGAAGACCCTAGAGAAGAGGTCTCAAGGAAGGAGAAGGCTTGGAGAGCCTCATTGGAGAAATCAAAGAAGGCTAGGAAAGCCCCATTGGACAAGATTTTAGGAGAACTCAAGAAGAAGTTCCTAATAGTGAATAATTTGGGACAATTGTCACCATCCGACAACAAGCCCAAAAAGAGAAAAAATTGGCAAGGAGTTTACCAATTTTTTGAGAGTAGTAAATACCTCAAGACAATCATTATATTGAGAATAAGGCCACTAGATAGGCCAATATTGAAGTTAGAATTCGATAAGGAGGTTAAAGGATAAATGAGTTTGAAGAAACCACCAAATTTAAGAGATTTGAAGATTACCATTGAATGCAAGAAGGCTCATTTGGAGAAATGAAGTTGCTAGTTTCTACAACTAAATATTGAAGGTTTCTAGAGTGAGATTTAGCTACAATTTGAAGGAGTTTTCTATAAAATTTTAGAGATTCAAGGAAAACATTTTGAAGGTGAAATTGACTATGAAAGGACAACATTACTAGTTGTCAAGTCTCAGATTTCAAGAGAGCATCATGAAGGAGAATTAAAGCCACCAAACTACATTTTTTAGCAGTAAGTTAGAGGATTTTTAAATCTACAAATAAGTGAGCTAAATATTTGTTTTGGACAACAAGAAAGAGCTGCAATTTCATCCATCACAAGGCAAAAATTAAGTTATTTAAATCACCAAGGCATTTATCATCTACAAAGGTCATTAAGGTAAGTAACTTTGGTACAAAATGTTCATTACTTGAATATTAGTTACTTGGTTATTATTAAGTTTCATTGAGCACCATAATAGAGTTTAAACATTGCAAGGATAAGGCTGTATATTTAAGTCTTCAAGGGAGTGCAAAATATAGTTTCTTATATGGATAAAACCTACATATCAAAAATAGAAGTCAGATATATTTCAAGAGAAAGAAAATATCAACATCCTATATTTTACTGAAAATAAAGAAGACATTACTCTTAAGTGAAGGTTGCATGGATTAAGACTTCATTAAAATGAGCCATAAGAAGAATTTATTATTGCATCATACTAGTTATTAAAGGTGCATTAAGTATTCAAGTTAAGTTGAAAACTAGTACAAAGTTAAGCCATTCAAAAGGGCATCTGATTGCATGATTAAGAGCTTGGATTCATTATTGCAAATTTAACCAAGAAAAGAAATTGTAGGAGAAATTTGTCTAGTAAGGAGGGCAACATCAAATTATTATTTTCTACTGAGTAGATCAAGTAGTTGCTTCATCAAGAAAGAGAGAAATCTTGAAAAAGGGAGATTTAAAGATCTCAAAGCATAGGTGCAAGTTAAGATATTTTATTCTAACTATTTGCATTACATTATTGCACCATATCTCTCTTGTTCTACATAGCAAAAAGAGGACAATTTCAGAGTGTCTCAGACACTAAAACAACTAGCATATTAAATCTACAAAGTGGCCATATCATCAAGCTAAAGTAGTAAACTATGGAGCAAAGGAATAGATCCAACGAAGGGCTCAATAGCAAAGTTCCAAAGTGTCTAAAGATACAAAAATCTAGTGCCTAAAAGCAGTATAAGTGAAGTAACCTACAACATTAAAAGAACCTACGTACGATAGTATTGCACCCATTGCAAATCTATGTAAAGCAAGCACAAAGGATAACATATTTCAAGCAACATAAAATATTAAGGTGCAAACAAGAGTGCATTACCCAAGCAATAGCTTAGATAAACCGTCAACTAATAGGAAAACATTGGAGCGCCTTCAAACCACCTTTGTTGGAGCCAACTTCATGGAAGAGAAGTGCCACCATTCACTAGAGAAAGAGCATTGAAGCCAAGACCAAACAACTTGCATTCATTGGCAAGAATCGTTGAGGAAGTAGAAGACGTTGAGGGAGAAATTGCATGCAAGGGAAAGGAGCACCACTTGCCACCTCAAGCTAAGGTATCTTATGCCACTTGGCACAATAAAATAAGATGTTGAAATATTCTTCATAATTCCTGCATAGGAAGAGAGCATCCAGGATAGAAGTAATGCCCATCTTGAGCATTGAAAGCATCATTCAAAGGTTTGGAGGAATAATAATCATTGCACATCATTCGAAGGTGGATAAGAGCATTGAAGGCACCTAAACTAATGCTCATAAATAATATAACCTCCATTTACATGCCTAAGAAATGTACACGTTGTGTGGCCAGTGTTCCAAGAATGGACGAAGCATATTAAAGTGCCCAAGTTGAAGAAAAGTGTAGAGATTGGAAGCATGAGATTAAGCATTGGAGTCAAGCATTGAGTAGAGTCAAATTGCATTTAAGGAGAAGGAATATTATCATAAGGTACCCATGAGCAATAAATACTCTTAGTCATACATAGGAGACTAGCATTACAACACCAAAAGCATGGATAGAAGAGCCAAACCAGAGGCCAATCAACATGCGCATTTCAAGAAAGGTAAAAGCTTTACATAATTAAATATTTGCTTTCCTTAAGGAGTTATAGGGTACTTAACATAAGGTTGAAATTTACTACAGCATTTAAGAACCAACCTTAGTGATTTAGAAGGCAATTTAAGCAAAGGGAGTGTATCTTAAAAGATATTATAAATTGCACTAGATTCAAAAATTAAAATATTTGCAAATAATTAATTAGGAGTTATAATGTTTTCAGCATTGGGAAAATTGTTTTAGTTTCCTTTCCATGGACCGATTTATAGTTAAATCCTTAGAATCATCTCTAGTGGTAGAGGTTAGTGAGCGCACCTCAGAGAGATCCTTGTTGCTCCAAGATAGGGTAGTTTTTGGTAAATTTAATGGGTATTGGCTAGGGGCTTTAGCCTTGAGAAAATGGATTGATAGGAGTTGGAAGTCTCCAAGAGTGATTCTATCCTTTCTTCCAAAAGGTTTCTTTCTAGCTATTTTTTGTTCTAGGGAAGAAAGAGAAAAAATCCTAAACGAGGGTCCTTTTTTTCTAGGAAGAGCAAGACTCTTCTTTACTCACTGATATGAAGGCTTCTCACTTGAAAATGTAAATATATCCCTAGTACCATTATGGGTTAGGATGTTTGGGTTTCCCATTGAATTTTATAAAATATATACCTTCAAGGCAAAAGGCAACACTATAGGAGAATTCCTTGAGATTTTAGATACAATAAAATATGGATTATTGGATATTTATGCTCAAATATTGGTCATGATTGATATAAGTAAAGCTTTACAAGAATCAATCATTCTTAAGTATGGGGATAATATGTGGATCCAAACCATAGATTATGAAAACATATATTTTAGATATAGAAGATGTCATGAGGTGGGGAATATTTAGAGATCATGCCCTAAGAAGAGCCCGACATAATCATATGTAGAAAACCACAAGAGAAACTTACAAATGGTTATGGACGAAGATGGTTTTCAACTTCCAAAAAATAGGTCTAGAAAAATGAAAGAAAATAAATAGTGAAGACCAATAAGGAAGGATATTGGGATAAATATCAACTATTTTGAGGCTTTAGCCTATGAAGAAAAAGTACATCAAAGCTTAGAGGACACAGTACAATAGTTTTTACTTATTCACAAGGAATCGTCTATTCAGTATGATTCTAATTTAAGGAAGAACATTCTAAATGAACCTAAGAAATGTGTCTCATTAGATTTTGAAGACTCTCTTGAAGTACCATGCACCATTCAAGAAACAAACTGGTAAATAAAATGTAGTTTTAGAAGTTAATACCTCTGCCATTAATAAGGAAATACTAGAAAATGAGCAAGACAAGTTAAAAGCTTCTATAATAGAGCTAGGAGAGGATAAATATGATGAAAAATAAATTTGTGAAAGAATATTGAGGAATAGAATAATAAGATGTACTCTTTATATGGGCAAGGCAAAAAGAGGAAAACCCTCAAATTATCAAGCAACAAGAGCAAACATAGAGAAAGGAACACAAACTAAGTTGGTTGAACTTCTCTTTACCAAACAACAAAATGATATTAGTAATATGCAAGCAACGCCAAAAGCCCCTAATGAGACATGATTATCATCTCGTGGAATATAAGGGTTTCTAATGCCCCCTTAGGGACCTATGTTAAGTAATAAGCCTGATATTCTTTATATTCAAGAAACTAAAATGACAAAATAAGACGTTTCAAAAACTATGAAAGTAGTATGGGCAAGATGTGAATGGGATGTTATGGATTCTGAAGGAGTAGTAGGGTGAATTTTAACTTGTTGGAATCCTTCTAGAACCTCCTGTGTAACCATTCATAAAACTAGGCATTGGTTGGCCTCTTTAGTCACTTGCTACTTTACAAATATTTGTTTTATCCTTATCAATGTCTATGGACCTATAACTTAGTTAGGTAGATTAGAATTTTGGAGTGGGATTGAATCCTTTATGAGAAGTAAAGACCAAGAAACTTGATTCATGATCATAGGAGATTATAATGCCATAACCAATATGGATGAAAAATTTGGAGGAATTAGGAAATTAACCCAAAGTATGAAATATTTCTCAGCTTTTATTCAAAATAATAATCTATGGGAGGTTGAGTTTGAAGAAGACAACTATACTTGGACCAAAAATAGGAGAGGCCAAAACCTAATAGTAGAAAAATTAGACAGATGCATTCTCTTAGATCATTGGCTAGATGAAGGAACTTATGCTAAAATTAATACCTTAACAAGGATTGGTTAAGATTACTGGCCAATAAGATTTAAAATAGTGGTTAGTGAACCAAAAAAATATCATATTTTAAATATGAGTAAATGTGGGAAGACCATCCACAATTTGCTAATATGATAACTCAAATATAGAATTCTTCAGGTAACGATGGGGTGTATGCCCTTCCAAATCAAATTAAATCTATGACATCTAGATTAAAAGAATGGAACAAGAACACTTTTGGAAACATTTTTAAGAAGAAAGAAGAACTAAAAGAGGCTTTGTTAGGGTTTCGCTCGCATGTTGTTTTTGCCTATTTGTTCTTCCATCGGCCGCCATACCGTTTGTGCCCTTCTGAGATCTACACACACTGTGCCAATCTTAGTTACTACTCCACCTTGGATGGGGGGATCCATCCCTTTCAATGGTTGCCTCTCAAGTCACTATTTCACTAGTTAGTGAAATTGTAGTTGTTGAGATCCATGGCACTAGTAAAACGACCTAGGAAGTTTATCTTGAAGGTAGTTCCTCAGTGCTGAACATAACCCTACCAATGCAGGATGTTGATAATGCTTGCAAATGGCTTGAAAGTCACACCCTGGTAGGGTAATTTTTGGGGAGGATTCCCAGTGACTCGCTAATCTGGCAATGGATTCAGCAAGTCTGGTAGCCATATGGCATAAAAATTGATCATATTCAAAACCTTACTAAAGGTTTTTTCATTTTCAGTTTGTTAATCTACAATATGTCATTACAGTTATGAGAAAAGGGCCTTGGTGTATTAGAAATACCTTTTTAATTCTTTAGCCCTGGCATCATAATTTTATAGTTTCTACTGAAGTTTCCTTGTGGGTCCCTATTTGGGTGGAATTCCCAGGTCTCCCTTTGTCTCTTTGGCCATTCTTGCCACAACTTGTCACACCCATTGGCAAGTTTGTGTGCATGGAGCCACAAAAATTCTATGTTATGCGGCCATACAAACGCATTTGCATTGAAATTGATCTATCAAAGGATCTTAAGGATTCTATTAATATTTAGGTTGGGGAAACCTGTTTTCAACAACGAGTGGTTTATATCAATCTTCCCAATACCTGTTATTGATGTCAGTTTGTTGACCACAAGATAAAATATTGCCCTCTTATGGAGGATCGATTCAAAAATTGAGCTTTAGTAGAGACACCTTCAAACATAAATAAATATGTCCCTTACTAATGGAGGGGAAGAATGGACTTCTGTCACCAATAATAATAGTAAAGTAAATCGACCATAAACTTCTATGGGAGTTGGTAAAAAGGAGTCTCAATACAACTCTCAGTTTGAGGTTTCTCATGCAACCTCTATAGAAGGAATGTTTCTCTTCCTATAGGTACCTCTTCTAGTAATAACAAAAAAATCCCCAATTATTCAAGCCTCCTAGTCAGATAAGCCATCAACTATGCCAGTGCCTATTCCCTCAAGTGAATGCCAGGTTTCTCCACCTAATATACCTAGTGAAGTTCCTTCATGAAACTCTTGTTGCTCTCATAGTCCATTTTGGGATACCTCAGGCATCCCTTTGGAGAAGCAACGAAAGACATATTTTTTTTCATGAAAACCATAATAGGTTTCTCACAAATACCTTTGAATCCTTAGTAGATTTTGAGGACTCTAAGGTCCTCAAAGGAAATATGCTCCTCGATCATGTCTCATGAAGTGCTTATCTTGGAATATCAGGGGTTTGATAGATCTTGTGCACAAGTACATAGTGCGTCAGGATCTATATGAATTCAAGTTTAAAAATATTGATATCCTTTGCCTTCAGGAAGTCAAAGTCACTAATTTCATGGTGTCAAGTACTTGCTCCTTTCTCTGGCCTCAAGGCCACACATTTCATACTATGCATGACATGGGTAAAAGAGGGGTAGTAATTTATCTTGGGGTTGTGACCCTTCTAATCATGTTGTTTAGGTTGTGATGGATATTTATGGCCATCTTCTTCGTGTGCTCAACATATATGCTCTTGACAATGCCAATGATCATTGTGCGTTGTGGCGATGGGCAACACTCTCTCTTCCCCCTATTGTTTGGTTGCTCTATGGGGACTTTAATATGATCGAATTCCCACATGATAAAGTGGGTCTTCTTCCCATGAGGTGGGCCACAAGGGAAATAGAAGCATGGTTTTTCATAAAAGAAAATTTAGGGCTCTCTGATCCCAATAGTTGCTTTTTACCCTCTTCATTCCTAGCTAGTGCTTGGTTCACATGGTCTAACAATCAATAAGGTGAGAATCATGTTTTGACAAGATCGGATAGAGCCATGCTCTCAAATTATGATGTTTTATCCTTCTAGTGGCCATCATATTCTTCTCCCTTTATCTCTGTCCATCCTGAGCTTTGCTTGTCTGACTATCCCTCCATTTCATTTTCCATATTGGTTTCTTCTACTCCCCCTCCTCTTTCTCATTCACAATTTTACCTGAATACCTCCATTTTGCACCACCCTATATTGAGGGCCTATGTTATCAGAATTTGGAATCTTGTCCTCAGATCGAAAGGGGCCTCAGGATGGATTTATTGATGGAATGTTGCTATCCAGTGCACTACCCACATTATACGCTCGCTTGGACGTAAAATTGCTAAATTTCATTGTCGCTCCAATGCTGCTCTTAAGCAAGAGTTGGAAGTGACCTCTTCTCAACTTTAGTCCAATACTTTCAATAAGAAGCTTCAGAGACACCTCGCTATGGTTAAACACTAGCCTCTTCTGGAAAAGCACTATGATGCCAAATGAGCTCAAATCAAGGTGAGGTTGCACTAAATTTGGAGATAGGTTTACCAAGGAGTTCTTTCAGTGCTTGCATCCTTGTAATCAATTTTTGGGTATTAAAGCCCTTAACATTAATGGAGAGCATGTTGTTAATCTTCCTAGTATTCTTTCTGCTTTTGAAGAGCATTACCAGTCTGTATTTACGACTCATGCCTGCTCCCCGCAACATGATGAGGCCCTTAAATATTACCTTTTTGTGGTTCCAGAACAACTTTCTGAGTCTCAAAAATTTGCTTATGATAAGGCCCTATTTTTGAAGGATTTGGAGGAATCTCTTTCTCATATGGCCAATGATAAATCCCTTGGTCTCGATGGCTTCCCTTGTGAATTATATAAATCCCTTTAGGACATTGTAGAGCCTGATCTTCTCAAATTCTATCAAGAGGCCTTCTCTAAGGGTTCATTGGGCCCTAATATTAATCAAGGGATTATTAAATTTATCCCCAAGGCTGGTGATCCTAAAATCATAACCAATTGGAGACCTATTACTCTCCTTAATATCTCTTATAAGATCATTGCCAAAGCCCTAGATTTACGCATCTGCCATCTCCTTCCTATTATTGTACATCTAGATAAAACTGGCTTCCTTCGAGGCAGATACATCCCTAATAATATTATTGCTATCTGGGAAGGTATGGAGTGGGCTCGTAATTCTAACCAACAATTTGTGTTCATAAAAATTGACTTTGAGAAAGTATATGATAGGATTGATTGGTCCTTCATTCCAGCCATGCTTAAATATCTTGGTTTTGGGCCTTGCTTCATTAGTTCCTTTGGAAATATTATTTGTTGAGGCTTCGGCTATTTTATCCATTAATAGACACAAGTCTTAGCCATTGGTCTCTTTAGATCCATTAGACAAGGTTGTCCTTTAGCTCCTTCCATTTATTTCATTGCTACTGAAGGGCTTGGCTATTTACTATCTCATCACATTGCTTACGATTCTATTCGAGGAATTTATCTCCCTAGAGGTGAGACTCAATTTATCAATGGTCATTTTGCTGATGAATCTTTCCTCGCTCTTATTGAGGAATAATGTGTCATTCAACAAGCGCTTGCTTACCTAGACACTTTTTGTCTGGATTATGGATCCTCCATTCAATGGAGAAAGATCCAATATTATATGCAATCTCTAGACCCAATGCCCCATTGGCTTAATCAATATCAATGGAAGATCATCCAAGAGGGGAAATTTTTTCATTTTTTAGGCATTCCTTTTGCCTTTAATGAGTCATTGCCAGAGTTATGAAATTATGTTGTTAACAGGGTGGAACAAAAACTTACCTACTGGTCCACAAAGAAACACTCCCATGTTGGTAAATTTTAAATTTGCACTAAAATCCTTGTATCCAATCATGTTTATTATTCTTCCTATTGGCTCCCATCTAAAAATTGTTCTAAGAAGCTTGATAAGCTTCTGTGAGAATTCTTATGGTTCTCCTCCAATAATGCTTTAGGATTCCACTATGTTGCCTAGGAGTATTTTTTTCTTCCCAGAAGCCATGGTGGACTTGGCATTATTATTATCCAATGTCAAGGTTGGGCCCTTTGTGTTAAGTTAATCATCAAAGCCCTTACAGGAAATGAGGCCTGGAAGATTCTCATCCAAAATTGTATTAGTGAAGGTACCCAATGCCCCATTGGCTTAATCAATATCAATGGAAGATCATCCAAGAGGGGAAAATTTTTCATTTTTTAGGCATTCCTTTTGCCTTTAATGGGTCATTGCCAGAGTTATGAAAGTATGTTGTTAACAGGGTGGAACAAAAACTTACCTACTGGTCCACAAAGAAACACTCCCTTGTTGGTAAATTTTAAATTTGCACTAAAATTCTTGTATCCAATCATGTTTATTATTCTTCCTATTGGCTCCCATCTAAAAATTGTTCTAAGAAGCTTGATAAGCTTCTGTGAGAATTCTTATGGTTCTCCTCCAATAATGCTTTAGGATTCCACTGTGTTGCCTAGGAGTATTTTTTTCTTCCCAGAGGCCATGGTGGACTTGGCATTATTATTATCCAATTTCAAGGTTGGGCCCTTTGTGTTAAGTTGATCATCAGAGCCCTTACAAGCAATGAGGCCTGGAAGATTCTCATCCAAAATTGTATTAGTGAAGGTTCTCCTTTTGGGCATAAGATTTGGAAGGGCATGGGGTTCCCTTCTCTCCTTTTTGCCCCTGTGTATATCAAAGTATCATGATCCTTCATCATTAGGAGCATTTGGAAAGCTTGGGAGAGTGTTAAACCTTGGCTTAGATGGAATGGATAGAGCTTTTGGCATGGTCTCTCCATCAACCAAATGAATGTTTGGTGGTCACATGTTATCACCTACCATGGTTCCCTGCTTGTGTAGGTTCCCTAGGTTCATGCACTAAGATTCATTTGCAAAGGTGTGCAATGCATCACTGATTTCTTTTCTCATCCTACCAAGGATTGGCTCCCTTGGGATGATTTTAGAGCTAAATTTGGGCTTAATCACTCTAACAAGGATACCTTTGAGGCTATCAAGGTTGCTCTCCTTGACTCCATGTTACACAAGATTTTTGTGCTTTCTCAACAACCTTGGTGGAAGGATTGGAAGTGGTATCCAGAAACTCCATTACAAAATTATAAGGCTCAATTGGGGTATGGATGGATCTCTCCTTGTCTCCCCATGATCGAGAAGCTTAATCAATGATGGAAGGTCTCCTCCCCTTGACCTGTTTGGTTGCGTAGGTTCCAGACCGCTTGGGCTCCTTTCTTGGAGCCCAAAATTTCTTGTTTTGCTTGGATTATTTTGCACCAAGGGCTTCCTATTGGGGAGTGTCTACAACATTTAGGCATCCCCAACCCTTCTTGCCCTTTCTATCTTCAATTTGAAGACTTTGTCCATATTTTTTGGATTTGTGCTCATGCTCATTCCCTTTGGGAGTGGCTTTTTTCCTTTTTTAGATCTTATTCCTTTGCCATGTTTGAGTGGAAGCATATCATTTTGGGAGATCCCCCACCATTACCGGCTATTTTTTTTTAAGTGTGGCACTTGTTTCATATGGCAACCTTGTTCAGTTTATGGAGAGCTAGAAATGACTGAATCTTTGGTAAGTGTACTTCCTCTTTACACATCTCTGCTTCTGAGAAGTCTAATATTATTTCTTTTGTGTATTTTTAGATTACAATTTAGGCCAATAAGGTGGCCATGGAGCTCACTCATCTTAAAGAGCTTATTAAATAGTGGGGGAACGCACTATGCTAATTAATTTAGGATACTCCTTGTAGCAGATCCAGGTACACACAACAGTGTTGCTTGCTCTCAAACTGCACTCCTATCCCAGTTCAAGCTGCTTACAAAGATGGTTGTGGCTATGTGAGTGTTACTCTCTCCCACAACTCCTTGAATTGATGTCTAGGGAAAATTAAGAGTTTATGGTTGGGTTTATATTCCCGACACTTCTAGACAGGAGAGGGATCAATTTTCAAATTCTCTAGGTGGGAATCAAGGGTGGCTGAAACTTATCAGTTTATTATTTTGTCCATCAGTTTTGTAAACTATATATTTTTCTCTTGGATTCCCACTCTATTTTTATAGGGATGTTTTTTTGGCTTATGGCATTAGCCACGTGGCATGTTTATCCGCCTCTTTTTTTGTAAAAATGTATTTTATTAATTCTTTAATATAATGTTTTTTACATAAAAAAAAAATCAAAATTTCAAAAAGGTGAACATAGTAATCCAATCTCAGAGGAAAGGGAGTTTCTTAGTGAATATTCTAATATTTTGAGTATGAAAGAGAAATTTTGGAGATTAAAATTCAAGACAGACTTGGTTAAAAGGAGATAAAAATACAAAAAAAAATCATAGGATCGCTATAGTTTAGAGATTAACATCTAGAATTAGTAGAATCAAGTCAAGGGTTTGGATTGAAGACCATAGTGAAATTAGAAAATAGGCTAAGTCTTTTTATCATAATATTCTAGGATCAAAGGAGACTGAAGTTCTTAATGATAAACTTCTTCAAGATGTTCCTTTAGTTATAATGAATGAAGACAATAGGAAACTGATGGAGCCTATTACTCTAGAAGAAGTTCATTTAGCTCTTTTCTCTTTTAATAAGGATAAATACCCAAGTCCAAATGAGCTATATTCAGCTTTTTACCAACATAATTCAGATATTATGAAGGATTTGTTATTGGTGGTAATGGAACAATCTAGGGTAAAACAATACATACCTTATAAAATAAATGCAACATATCTTGCCCTAATTCCAAAAAAAGAAGGATGTTGAATTATTTGATTGTTTTAGACCTATAAAACTATGTAATATGGCATATACGATTATCTCCAAAGTGTTGGAAAATCGATTAAGGCCATTGTTAGACAAAATCATTTTAGAAGAGTAAGGAGGATTTGTGAAAGGGAGATAAATTTTGGATGGGATCATAGTAGCTCATGAAGTTATACATTCAACAACTTCAAGAAAAGAGAAAGCAATGATCATAAAACTTGATATGAGTAAAGCCTATGATAGGCTTAAATGATTTTTTTTTTTACATTTTTAGAAAAGTTTAGATTCAGGAAGAAATAGATTAGATGGATTAAATCTTGTGTCTCTACAGTTTCTTATTCAGTGTTGGTCAATGGGTTAGTAACATAATATTTTAAAT
Organism: Wollemia nobilis; assembly: GCA_028583015.1. Classification (NCBI taxonomy): domain Eukaryota; kingdom Viridiplantae; phylum Streptophyta; class Pinopsida; order Araucariales; family Araucariaceae; genus Wollemia; species Wollemia nobilis. The sequence goes on along the minus strand of JAQPPZ010017097.1, from coordinate 107,293 downwards.
ACAAGAGAGGCCTTAGACAAGGAGATCCTCTATCTCATTATTTTTCATTAATATGGCAGATATTTTGAGTAAGAACTTAAAGAAGGCTTACAAATATGATCTTATAAGTAGACTTAAGGTTAGTAATAACATCGACAACATCACCTATCAATAATTTGTAGATGATACAACCCTTTTTGGAAGGGCAAGGATTAATGAGGCCAGAGCTTTGAATAAATTTTTAAAGGAATATGAAACATAATCAGGGCAAAAAGTTAATAGGACAAAATCCAAGATTTACTTCCTTAACACTCCTAATATCAAAGCAAGAATTTCTAGGTTGCTTCAAATGAAGGAGGTAAATTTACCTGCAACTTATATAGGGATACCTTTATTTGAGGGGAGAATGAAGAGAGAATTATGGAATCTAGTTATTAGTAAAGTTTAGAATAAACTTTCAGCTTGGAAAGGTAGGTGGTTATTGTTAGCAGGAAGAGTGTAGTTAATTAAGTCAGTCTTTCAAGCCATCCCAACATAATATATGTCATTGTATTATAAGCCAAAATTATTTGAAAAAAGTTTAATCTATATTATGTGATCCTTTTTATGGTTAGGTTTACATGATAAAAGGAAATTTCCTTTGGTGAAATGGAGCAAGGTGTGTGATGATAAAACTAGGGGAGGTCTTGGTTTAAAAGTTCTTACAGATGCAAACTTAGCTCTTAGGGGAAAAGTTATCTGGAGATTATACAAAGAGAGTCAAAGATAATGGGTAAGATTTCTTCTAAGTATGTTGATCTCAATGACCCAAGTTTAATATTTATTGCTTTATCTCTACCAAACGGTTTTGCTCTTTGGAATGGTTTAAAAAATATATTGATCTTATGATTAAAGGTTTACGATAGATGGTGGGAACTAGAGAAAAAAATTATTTGGATGGATACTTGGAATGATAAAAAACCACTCAAGTTAGATCCAATTTTGAATCCTTGGATGAGATCACTTTAATACAAATATGGTGATAGGGTTTCAAACATTTTGTACAAATATCAAGAAGGAAGATACAAATAGAAAGAAGATTTTTTTACGAGTACACAAGATATTGATGCTAGAAGATATTTGAGTAGAAAGATAATAATTGTGATTATTTCGAGGGGATCCAAGGATAAATTGATTTGGGGGTTGAATATCTCGGGAGAATACACAACAAGAAGTGGATATAATGTACAACACCAACAAAATACTAATATCACTAGAATATGGAGAGATATTTGGGATAGCCCAAGTATTCCTAAAGTCAAAATGTTTGTTTGACTAGTAGGTCATAGAAGAATTTTATCTTGGGATAACCTTATGAAAAGGGATTTTCATGGCCCCTCTCAATGTATTTTTTGTAAAAAGGAGGAGAGTATAGATCATCTCTTGGGACATTGCTCAATAGTCTAGAATCTATGGCAATGGATTCTTAATATATTTGGTAAATGCATGGTGATGAATAGCAGAATTGAAGATTGGTTAAAGCAATGGAAAATCACTTATAAAAGTGAGGCTTTACAGACAATATGGGATATATCAAAAGATACAATACTTTGGATTGTATGGCTAGAAAGGAATAGAAGAATATTTAAATGAAAGGAAAACAATTTAGATATAATAAAAAGGAAGATATGTTTATCCATATAGGAGTCTAAACCAACCCTATCAACTCACCTAGTTCCTAATCTAGAAGCAAATATCCTTGATAGATGGAGTCAATTCATTAAATAGAATTATGATGTTGGGTACAAGAGAAGAAAAATAAGGCAAAGAATATAAAGTGAAAACTACCAGATGTAGAGTGGATTAAATTTAAATTTTGATTGCAGAGGATCCTGGTAAGGTCCTCCTAAGCTTTCACTACGATTTCATCAAATTTTTCCATGACATTAACCCTATTAGCATACCTCAATTTCTCCTGAATTCCATGAATTACACTATAAATTCGTGTCGTAGTAAGAAAGGTTCGGCAATTCCCATGCACCAAAGCCTTTTTAAGGTTATTTACAAGTTTGTCCTTGCTACTTCACCCCAACCCAAACCTTTGGCCTTTTCGCCCTCTGAGACCCCCTTCGCTGAAAGCTCCAGGGCCTGTTTTCCCAAGCCCTACTCGGGGTCCCCTGCTAAGAAACATGACTTTGAAGCGACTACCAGAGGAGGCACGACTAGAAAGAAGCTGAATATTGATGAACCAGAAGGACCCAAAAGATCCTCTGCTAGGTTAAGGAACAAGCTTGGATAGGGAATCACTAAAGCCATCAACTTAGACTCGGAGGAAGAGGGGCCTGAACTCAACGTCATGGTTCTCAAACATTTTGTTCTGACTTCCTTAGCGACTATGGCAAAACAGACCCAAGATATCCTTGATGCCCTCACCAAAGTCTTTTTCAATGAGGGCTTCCAAAGCGCTAAGGAAGCAATCGCAGAGACCGAAGACTAGGAGGACGACAAGGAAGATGAGCAGAATGAGGAGGATGAAGAGGAGGAGTGATGTGGACCCTCCCGGGCCTTTTTTGGGGCGGGCAAATCAGAAAACCTGTTGTCTGTGGTTTTGGTTTATGACTCCTGGTTTTCTTTCGCTAATTTTTGTGTTTATCATCTCTGTTGTTTCTGAGTCCTGTGTAGTCGTTGGTCATTCTGACCCGAGGCTTCCTAATGTTTTTTTTGTAAGTCGTGCTTGGATGGTTATGTTAGAAGATCGAGGATCCTCTGCTGGTGTCTAGTTCCGCTGCTCAGCTTCACGCTGATTTTATTCAAAGGTTTTGGGTCAACCTGAAAAACCCGTTTGATATATAATCTTTTACTTATAAAAAAAAATATAAATTTTGATGGATCATCTAAAGGAAATCCATGACCACCAAGAGGAGGAGGAATAATTAGAAATAATAGAGGATATATTTTGTCTCATTACGCTTTCAATAGTGGATTTAAGACAAATAATGAAGTTGAAGCTTGGGCAGATTTAGAAGGATTAAAAATATGCAAAAAAATGAAATGGAATAGAGTATGGATGGAAGGTGATTCTCTCATAGTAATAAATGCAATATTGAGGAAAGCAAAGGCTCCGTAGAACATACGAGGGATAATTAAGGAAATTCAAGATCTTGCTAAAGAGTTTGAAGAAATCAAGTTTACACATACATTAAGGGAAGGTAACAAATGTGTAGATAGGATAGCCAATAAAAGGGTTTTTATTGAGGATCATGAAGTTAAATTCTCCTTTCCATGGTTAGAGGAAGTAGTAAGTTTAGTTGAAGTTGACAAGAAAATGTTGATTTCTTGAATCAATTAATTATTAAGATTTACTTTAATGTTTTCCATTGGTAATATTTGCTTTATTTTGTAATAGTAATGTGTTTTCATATAGACTATTTATTATAATTTTTGTGGTTGCACTTGTGTTTTAGGAAGGAAACTAGCAATCCAGATTTGGTAAAGTAGACTATGATAATGCGATGTTTTGAAAATATTACTCTACAAAGATGAAATGCATAGATAGCAGAGGTGAATTTTTGGGTTTGTTGAAGACTGATGTAGAAAAATGTCAAGAAGGATGCTAAATTCTGGAATATTTGTATTCATGCAAAAAATTGAAAACATCCAGAAAATGAAAATCTAGAATTCAGACATTTTATGTAAAACGATGTAGGTTTCTATCTATAGCATCTCAATTGAGATGGAAATGTATATATTTGTAAACTCTTAAGCTCTAAAGAAAAGAGTTGTAATTTATCAAGGGTGGGGAACCCAAGCACAACCCCTTATTATCCAACAAAAAAATATTGGAAAAATTGAAATACTAGTTTGCAAGTATTTTCTAAATTTTGAAATTAGGGGGATATAAGGAATAGTACACCATACTTTAGTTTCTTGGAATTTAGAAAATTGAAGGATTAAAGAAGCAAAACTATTAATTTCTTGAAATTTGGAAATTGCATTTTACATTAATCCAACTAAAAGGTCTTGAAGGAAAATAACCTTATTAAAACTTGAAGATGCATCACCACTTGTTAGAGTATATCCTAAGTTGTTACTAGGATATTTAGAATAATTTGTGTGGCTGAGATCAACTCAGTTAGTCATAATCCAATGGATCATATTGTATGCACTTGCTATTTAAACAAGGTCTTTTTCATTGAATAATAGGAAGTGTTTTATTTCTCCAACATGGTATCAGAGCTGTTATAATCCATGGAGGTTGAATATTGTGTTGCCAATGAGGCAACTAAGCATCTCAAGTGGATGCTAATTATTTTGGATGGAATTAGCATTTCTAGATATTTCTAGTAACCCTTCAATGTGACAATCATAACACTATTGAACTTGTTTGTAATCGAGTGCTCCACCAGTGGACAAAGCACATAGATATATGGATGCACTTTGTGAGATGGATTCATGCTTATGGGATATTAGATCTAATGTTTATGCCTTCATCAGAGAAGGAAATGGATATATTGACCAAGATCATGCCTGAGGTCACTTTCATGTGCATGAGGGATCTTCTTCGAGTTAGAGAGTATCCTTAAGGGGGATGCAAAGTAAGGGTCGCTCTTCATGTTCCCATTTAGCTTAAGGGGGATGCAAAGTAAGGGTCTCTCTTCATGTCTCTGTTTAGCTTAATGGGGATGTTGAAATATGTCATGGTTAAGCTTCACTTGAGTCCATGGTTTACTATATTTATTTGTTATATTTTCCCTTTGGGCCCATGTAAATCTTGAAAAATGTACTTTTATAACTTTTTATAATATTTTATTCCTAAAGGTCAATCTCACAACCTTGACCTAAAGGCAACATGTATTTGGTTATAAATACCCCTTCATTCCAATCGTTTTATTAATTGGTTGGAATGTAATTTCATTTCCTTTCAGTGAATATTATGTGGTGTCATGGACACTCCATCATATTATGTATATCTCTTTTTATTCTATGTATTCCTTTTGTTAAGCAATACTGGGGAACATTTGATTCCATTCATTTTTATAAATTGTTGTTATTTCTTTAGATATATTGAACAAAAGTATTTATCTTCATACCTATAGGAGATTACTACCCTAAAACAATAAAGGATCTCTCATTATCTCCTTGAATATGAATTTGTTTAATTCTTCCTTATAACTTATTCTAGTAATGAATGATATTAGGTCTCTTATACAATACAATTGTATCCTCATAAATATAATTAGACATGTGAGATAGCACCTCTCCTATAATTTTTTTATGAAGGGACCTTATCTATATGTAGGATGATGCAATAATCATAGTCCATGCCTAAAATCCCTTCACAAATAGGTTTTTATACATTGCTCCATGTTCTCAAAGTTTCTTGACTTTGGGTGATAAAAGGAATTTAAATCTAGTGTAATTATTATCCTAGCAATTATATTTTAAACACCATTAGATATTAAATTGACTTATTCATAATGGTTGACATGGATGGACATAAGTTAGTGATAAATGCTTTTAGTTCATAATATTTATTAAATCCTATTAGAACCTCCTGCATAACCATTCATAAAACTAGGCATTGGATAGCCTCTTTAGTCACATATTATTTTTGCAAATATTTGTTTCATCCTTATCAATGTCAATAGACCTAAAACTCAATCAAACAAATTAGAAGTATGAAGTGGGATTGAAAAATTTATGAGAAGTAAAGACCAAGAAACTCGATTCATGATCATAGGAGATTTCAATGCTATAACCAAGTTGGATGGAAAATTTAGGGGAATTAAGAAACTAACACAAAGTATGAGATATTTCTCAACTTTTATTCATAATAATAATCTATGAGAGGTTTATTTTGAATAATGGAACTATACTTGGACTAACAATAGGAGAGGCTATAAACTGATAGAAAAAAAATTAGACACATGCATACTCTTATATCATTGGCTAGATGAAGGGACTTGTGCTAAAATTAATACCTTGAAAAGGATTAGTGATTAATCATTGGCCAATAAGATTTACAATGGTGGTAAGCGAATTCAAAAAATATCATATTTTAAACATGAGTAGATGTGGTAAGACCATCCTCAATTTGTTGATATAATAGCACAAACATACAATTCTTCAGGAAACGATGGGTTGTATACACTTCCTAATCAAATGAAATCAATGACATCTACATTAAAATAATGGAACAAGAACACTTTTGGAATTTTGTTGAGGAGAAAGAATAACTAAAATATAAACTTTCATTCCAAAAAGTTGATCATAATTATCCAATCTAGGAGGAAAAGTAGTTGCTTAGTGAATATCATAATATTTTGAGTAGGGAAGATAGATTTTGGAGATTAAAATCAAGACATACTTGGTTAAAACAAGGAGATAAAAATACAAAGTTTTTCATAGGATGACAATAGTACAAACATCAACATCTATAATTAGTAGAATTAAATCAGCATAAGGGGTTTGGATTGAAGACTAGAGTAAAATAAAAAAGGAGGTAAGGTTTTTTTACCAAAATATTCTAGGATAAAAGGAGTTTGAAGTTCTTAATGATAAACTACTACAAAAAGTACCTTTAGTTATTAAAAATGAAGACAATAGAAAACTAATGGAGCAAATTATTCTATAAGAAGTTAATTTAGCTCTTTTCTCTTATGATAAGGATAAATCCCCAAGTCCAAATGGGCTCTCTACAACTTTTTATCAACATAATTGGGATATGGTGAAGGATTATTTATTGGTGGTAATGGGACAATCTAGGGTAAAATAATACATTCCTTATAAATTAAATCTAACATATCTTAAAGATGCAAAATTGTTTGATTCATTTAGGTCCATAACCCTATGTAATATGGCATATAAGATTATCTCCAAAGTGATGGTGAATTTATTAAGACCTCTATTAGACAAGATTATTTTAGAAGAGCAAGGAGGATTTGTGAAAGGGAGACATATTCTATACGAGATCATAGTATCTCATGAAGTTATGCATTCAATGACTTCAAGAAAAGAGATATCAATGATCTTAAAACTTGATATGAGTAAAGTCTATGATAGGGTTAAATGGTATTTTATTTCACACAATTAGAAAAGTTTGGATCTGGTAAGAAATAGGTCAGATGGATTAAAGCTTGTGTCTCTACAATTTTATGTTCAGTGTTGGTCAATGGGTTAGTAATAGAATATTTAAATCCAAGAGAGGTCTTAGAAAAGGAGATCTTGTATCACCATATTTGTTCATTATTATGGCAGATGTTTTGGGTAGTAACTTGAATAAGGTTGGGAATAACATTGACAACATCACCCATCAATAGTTTGTAGATGATACAACCCTTTTTGGGAGGGCAAGGATAAACAAGGCCAAAGCTTTGAATAACTTATTCAAGGGATATGAAAGAGCGTCAGGAAAAGAAGTTAATAGAACAAAATCTAAATTTTACTTCTTAAACACCCCATCGAGATTCAAAGTAGGGATATGCAGGTTACTTGAAATGAAGGAGGTAAAATTTCTAGCAACGTATCTAGGGATGCCCTTATTTTAGGGGAGAATAAGGATATAATTATGGAATATAGTTAACTTAAAGTTCAAAATAAACTACCGCCATGGAAAGGTAGATGGTTATCATTAGCAGGAAGAGTGCAACTAATTAAATTAGTCTTACAGACCATTTCAAATTATTATATGTCCTTGTATACTATGCCAAAATCGATAGAAAAAGTTTAATCTATATTATGTGGTCCTTTTTATGGTTAGGTTCACATGATAAAAGGAAATTACCTTTGGTGAAATGGAGCAAGGCGTGTGATGAGAAAACAAGAGGAGTCCTTGATTTAAGAGTTATTATGGATGTAAACTTAGCTCTTAGGAGGAAAGTAATTTGAATATTGTACAAATAAAATTAAAGACAATGCGCAAGAATTCTTCTAAGTATGTTGAGCCCTATGACCCAAGCTTAATTTTTATTGCATTCTCACTTCCAAATGGTTATGCTCTATGGGACGATTTAAAAAAATATATTGATCTAGTGATTAGAGGTCTAAGATGGGTGGTGGGAACTAGAAAAAAAATTATGTTTGAATGGTGTGATAAAAATCCACTCAATCTAGATCTAATTTTGAAACCATGGATGATATTACTTTAAGAAAACTATGGTGATAGGGTTTCAAACATTTTGTACAAGGATCAGGAAGAAATAGACTAATGGAAAGAATATCCTTTTACAAGTATACAAGATATTTATGATAGAAGGCAATTGAATAAAAAGATAACAACAATGATTATTTTGAGGGGAGCCAAGGATAAGCTAATTTGAGAGTTGAATAACTCAGGAGAATACACAACAAGAAGTGGATATAATATAAAGCACCATCAAAATAGGAATATCACAAGAATATGGAGAGATATCTGGGATAGCTCGAGCATTTCTAAAGTTAAAATGTGTGTTTGGCTAGTATGTCATAGAAGAATTTTATATTGGAATAATCTTATGAAAAGGTGTTTTTATGGCCCCTCGAAATGTATTCTTTGTAAAATGAAGGAGAGTATAGACCATCTCTTGGGACACTATTTAAGAGTTTGGAAACTATGGCAATGGATTCTTAATATGTTTGGTAAATGCATGGTGACGAAGGGCAGAATTGAGGAATGGTTTGGCAAAGCACTATTAAAAGTGACACTTTACAGATAATATGGGATATATCAAAAGATACAATACTTTGGACTGTTTTTTTTTTGGTAAGTTGGAGTTTTTATTTATAAGGGTTTTAACTGGGTCTCAACCCCAGATATACAAAACCTTCAAGAGGCCGAAATACACCAATAGTGCAGAATCCCTTTCCATAGGGGATAGACATGTGCCATTTTAACCATTCCCGCGCAGGGGATATTACGGACAAAATTCCCTCGTAGGGGATATTAGTGTCGATAGATAAGGGATGCTTGCCCACGCAGGGGCTGCTAGAACCAGACATGACATAACCATTGACAGTAGCTAGAGCCCTCACCGGGGCTATCACAGAGAAACCCAAACATGTAGGCAGACAAAGGGCGCAAAAACAGACACTAAAAACCATAGCAAGAAATCCCATATGAGCCTTCAAAAACTTACAATCCTGAAGCAGATTAGGGGTCAACCTCCGTGATGTCTTCTTCCACGTGCTCTGCACTCTGCTGAAGGGCCTGCTTTAGAGCTGAGCTTGCACTCTCAAACGCGATGATGAAACTCCTCAGAAACATTCTGGTGAGCCGATTTGAAATGCCAGAGGTGGGAGCCGAATCTCCGCTCAGGTCCTCGACCTCCAGGGGCGAATTCTGGCTAGACTCGATTTTGGGCTTCTTGGTCCTGGAAGACCTGCGGACTTGAGGGGCCGTCTCCTCAGTTTTGACCTTGCGCTTTCCCAATGAATATTTCTTATGGTGGAGGGGGGGGGTGGGTTTGGAAGGGGAAGGGGTGGGTTTGGAAGGGGAAGGGATGGGCTTGGAAGGGGAAGGGGATGGCTTGGATGGGGAAGCAGTCGTAGTGCCTTTTTTGGAGGCAGGGGTGCTGGGAACACCGTCGCTGGCCAAGAGCTCACTGGACAAAGAGTGAGTAGGGCTTTGGGAAGGAGGGGGAAAGGGGGATTGGACTGTAAGGGGGTAGCCGCAATGGGGGGATTGGACAGAACATGGTAGTAGATCACAACGAACAACCCTTGGTGGGAGGGAGGGGTAAACTTCTTATGGGCAGCGGACATCGAGAGATGAATGGAGCGATGGAGGAAACCAGGAATGTTCATAGGCTTGTATCCTCGGATATGATTGACTAAGGCAAGATGGAAACTAGCCATGGGCTTATTAGGGTCATCGCAGGCAAGGTATTGCATAAGGGGAATAGCAACGATGGGAAACGGGGGTGGAAGGGACTGACGCTCTAGGGCAAGACCATCCCAAGTGAAATTTTGATAATTGGGGAAGCCCTCCAGCTCTGGGTCCCAACAATGCTTGTCATGATGAACCAAGCGGTCAATGAGTGGCAAGTCTGCAATCTCACCAATCAGTTGGGGAGTAACCTTGAAACGTAGATTCTTGATGCAAACATGGCCATTCGACCATGTTCGAACAAAATCCATCGTAATGTCCTCTTTCGCTCCTCAAAATTTTGATAGAAGGGTGGTGAGCTTGTAGCCCTACAAATAAGCAGATGATAGGGCATCCAGCTGAAGCGAACTCGGCTCCAGGTAGGCCATGGTGGTGGGGGGGGGTTGGAGGGAGGGTGGTGGAAGATAACAACCAGAGGAAAGGCTTGTAGTGGAGAACGTCAGTGAGCACATGATGATGAGGATATAAATAAGCTAGGGGAGGCCGACGGGGCATGCCGAGCACCACGGATGAAAGACAGGTGGACGGGCGGTTGCCATACCAAGGATGAAGGGGATTGGGTGGGAGCTTTGGAAAATATCTGCATGGGCGGAGTTAATATTTTGGGCGTTCCTTGCAGACGTGGAAGGCGACGGAGAAATGAGCGGGGGTGCGGCCGCATACACGGCTATGGGATTAGGCGAAAGGCTTTGGGAAGCAACAAAGGAAGACATTAAGTTCAACTCGATGAGATGATTATATTGGACCTCAATGGGGCAGCCAATCATGATGTGGCATCGGAGCGCACTCCACGAGGATCTCGAGCGATGGTACGCCTGGAGCAATACCTACAACAATTTGAAACCAAAAATCATTGATTAGTGTGGAGGGGTTTGGAAGACCTGCCTTGGTTGTCCGAGGCCATGATTTGGAGGACATCTGGAGGAAAAGAATCATGCCACACTGTAATAGGTGTCTGCCCTATGCCCATGTTGGCAAGCCTATCAGCAAGCCGATTGGCTTCTCTGTATGCATGGGTAGCTTCCACCTGGCAGTGCTTACTTAAAAATTCCCTGCTCTCTTGGATCAAAGATCTGATGTTCCACGGGGGAATTTTGTTAGAGGTCATATAGCCAATGATGTTGAGGGAATCCCCTTCAACGTGGATCTTGACTCGTGTATCCCTGATCAGGTGTAAGCTTCACCATAGGGCCCATGCCTCAGCCACATTGTTGGTTTGGTGGTGAAGATTTTTTGCAAATGCCATAATGATCTCCCCTCTGTGATCCCTGACAACTCCCCCTGCCCCTGCCAGACCAGGATTCCCTTTTGATGCACCATCGAAGTTTAGTTTCAGCCATCCCTCAGGGGGGGGATTCCAACAAGCTTTGACATGGGGATGGGGAGTGGGGAGGGATAAGGTGGGAATGGGGATGTTGAGGGAATTGATGATCTCAAGTTCGATCTTGCTTAGCAGGGAGCTAGGCCAAGGAAGAAGTTGGGAGTTCTCTACAGCGTAGGACATGGCTTTGGTGGCCGAGGAGATGGAGTTGTTTGAGGTGGTAGAGAAGACCCTACGATTGCGCTCGAGCCACACCTTCCAGATGAAGTGGTGGAGGCAAATTTTCCATAGGAAAGCCACCTTGGGATTTCTAAAGGGAGCAGGCCATTGGATGAACAGGTCCAAGAGGGAGTCGGGGCGGGCCCATTGGATTTGAAAAGTGGTAAACATGTGGTCTAGGCCTTCCCTAGCATATTCACACTCTAAAAGGAGGTGGTTGATAGATTCCCAGTTGGATAGGCAGAGGTGGCATCTGTTGGGGACAGGGATTCCCCTTTTCATGAGATTGTCAGTGGTGAGGGCCTTGTTTTGGATGGTTGTCCAAGCAAAGAAACCAATTTTTGGGATAAGGCGCTTGATCCACACTAATTTGAATGGAATAGTGGGAACACGAGGGTTGACCAGAAGGGAATGAGCTGACTTAACTAAAAAATCCCCACTGTCGGTTCCCGCCCACACCGAGAGGTCTGGGGAGGCTGTGGTGGGGATGATGGTGGTTCTTAGCATCTCAGATAGAAAGTTCCCTTCCCTCACAAGATGCTCGCTACCTCCTGAGGGGATCTTCCATTTGCCTTGTCTGTCTATATAATATTTCACTTTGCTTCCCCATCTCCTCTTTAGACTCGGTCTAAGGTCGGCCACCTCAGGGAGATCCTTGAGGGGTTTGTCTTTCAACCACGTGTCATCCCAAAAGTTGATAGATGTCCCTTTGCCCAGCTGCCATCGGGTGCCTCTGATGATAAGAGGTTTCACTTGGATTACGGCCCGCCAAAAGGCTGATCCATTAATAGGAATGTTGTTGTCCATCAGGGATATGTTTTTGAGATATTTGCTTTGGACAATTGAGACCCATTCTGCCTTGTAGTTAGTGAACAACTTCCATGCCTGCTTTGCCAAGAGGGCAATATTCATGTTGGCTGATCTTCTCATACCAAGGCCCCCTCGGTCCTTGGGTTGACAGACTTTATCCCAACTTACTAGGTGGAATTTCCTTGTGTTTTTTGGACCTGCCCATAGAAACCTCTTCTGGATTTGCTCGATTTTGGAATGAACAGAAGCAGGAGCTTTGAAGACTGACATGAAGTAGACCGGGATGCTCTGGAGGACCGCCATAGTAAGGGTTGCTTTGGCTGCTTGGGATAGGAGGGAGCCCTTCCAAGCAGCAAGCTTGCGTTTGATCCTGTCAATAACATTATCCCACATTGATTCCTTTGGGCTCTTGGTGAACAGGGGGAGTCCCAGGTAGGAAGTGGGGAGATCAGCAATGCAACATTGGAGGATGCAAGCAATTTTTTGTTGCCTATTGCCTGGGGTGTTGAGGAAATAACACTTGCTTTTGAGATAGTTGATCTCTTGGCCTACTGCATGAGCATAGGTGTCAAGGATCCCTTTGATAGATTTAGCTTGGATGACGGAAGCTAAGGTTGCAATGATGGTGTCATCAACAAACTGTTGATGGGACAGGGGAGGGGATTCTGAAGATGCCTTGATCCCTGTCATACACCCAGAAGAAACAACCTGCTTGAAAGCTCTACCCAGGGATTCGACAAGGATGATGAACAAGAAAGGGGACAAAGGATCTCCCTGCCTAATCCCTCTGAGGCTAGGGAAGTAACCTGCAGCAGATCCATTGACTAGAACTGAGAACCATGGAGCAGTGATGCAACCCTTGATGAGATTGACCCATTCTATGTGGAAGCCAAATCGGGAGAGGACTTTCAGGAGGAAACCTCTGTCTACCCTATCGAAAGCTTTGCTAATATCCAATTTTAGAAACATGGCAACTTTTTTGTTGCACATGGTCGAGTGGAGGGTCTCATGAAGAGATATGATGCTATCAGTGATAGATCTCCCTTCAACCGAGCTGCCCTGGCGGGATCAATAATGGAGGGGAGGATTTTCTTTAGCCTGAGAGCTAGGGATTTGGTAAGGATCTTGTAGATGATGTTACACAAGCTAATGGGTCTGAAGTCATTCATGGATTTGCATTGGGGATTTTTAGGGACCAAGGCAATGAATGTGGAGTTTGTCCCTCGAGGGATGATTTTGGTTCGTTGGAGTTCCATGATTGCATCACAAACCTCTTTCCCCACTATGTCCCAGAAGGTTTGAAAAAACCAAGGGGGAAACCCATCAGGTCCAGGGGCCTTGTCAGCTTTCATGGAAAACAAAGCACTCTTGATTTCTTTCTCAGAGAGAGGTTGGATCAGGGATCGGTTCATCTCAGGGGTGACCAAGGGGGGAATGTTTCCTAGCAGGGCTTCCTGGGCTTCAGTGTTGGTGGGAATGGCAGTTCCCATCATGTTGATGAAAAAAGAGGAGGCCTCCTCTCGGATCTTGAGGATGTCTTGAGTGACGGTTCCATCTGCCAAGGTGAGCTCTCTGATCTTGTTCGTGCTTCTGTTTCACAATGTAGATGCATGGAAGAACCTTGTGTTGGCATCCCCATCCTTGAGCCAGAGAGCCTGAGATTTTTGGCGCCAAAAGGTTTCTTCTCTGGCTAGAATGTTGTGATATTCTGCCATCAACTGTCTTTCTTCATCCCTCAGCTGGGGGGTCCATTGGTCATGCTGGATTTGTTGCTCCAAAGTTTTGAGTTTGCTCAAGGTTTTTTCTTTGAGTTCAAAGATATCCCCAAATACCTCCCTGTTCCAAGTTTTTAGGTTTTCTTTGATTGACTTGAGCTTTTGGGATACCTGAAAAATGGTTGATCCAGAGACAGGGGTCTTCCACCAGTCGTCGATCCTCTGCTTCAGGTCCGGGTGATGGATCCACATGTTTTCAAATCTGAAAGGGGTTTTGAAAGATGGAGCTTTATTCGATTCTAGGAGAAGGGGGGAATGATCAGAGCCGATTCTTGGGAGAGGGATCAAGGAAGTGTCTCCAAATAGGGGAATGGCCTACTAGGAGAGAAAAACCGGTCCAACTTCACCTGAATGTGCTCCGAGCCAGCCCTTTTATTGCTCCATGTGTATTGGCAGCCTCTGATCTATAGGTCCATGAGTTCATTCTCAGTGACAAACTCCTGGAAATCCAGGATACTCTTGGAAGGGGTAGACACACCCCCTTTCTTATCAGAATGAAAGAGGGGGGAATTAAAATCCCCTGCTACCATCCAGGGAAGGTTGGAGAAAGCGTCCTTCATGAGGGACAGAGATCTCCACATATTGTATCTTTCCATTGGATTGTTGGGAGCATAGATGTTGGACAACACCCACGTGAATTTGTTTTCTTTGCAGTAGAAAACCATATTCAGGGTTCTGTTGGAAAAGGATATGACTCTGCCTTCCACCTTTTTAGGGTCCCAAAAGCATAGGAGACCCCCAGAAGATCCTTCTATCGGGGATGAGGCCCATTGATAGTGCTTCCAAATTTTTTGAGCTATATTGTGAGTTCTGGTAGCATCAGTTTTTGTTTCTTGAAGAATAAGGATGGTTGGTTTATACTCCTTCCTGATGGTTCGAGCTAACCTTTGTTTGCTCATGCTATTGAGGCCTCTGATATTCCAAGAGAGGATCTTCATCTAGATGATTTGGTGGGTTTCTTGCCTCCCTTGCTTGGTGGGGGGGAGGTTTGGGATTTTTTACCTCATCCTTGGATTGGTTGAACAATTCTGGAAAAAGAGTTGACTGCACTCCATTGGCCACCTGGTCATCGATATCTTTTTTGATCTGCTCATAGATGGTAGGTCGACCTCTTTTTCTTTCACCCCTAGTGTCAATGGGGCCTTTTTTGCTTCTGGTGATGATGGAGTTAAAATCCTCTTTGGTGTGGGTGGGACTGGACGCATCCTCCTGGGACTCGGGGCATGATCCGATTGGGGATGGAGGGTCTTTCGAGGGAAAGGAATAGGGAACACCATCGTGAAGGAGAGGGTTTACCTCAGACAAGGGATCAGATAGGGGGATGAGGGGAGGGAGGGGGCATCAGGGGTGGGAATGAAAGGCCTAAATTTGGAAGGGGAGGGATGGGGGTGGGTTGCATGGGGTTGGATTCAGGGAAGAGAACCTCATCGTTTGAATAGGATAAAGGTCCAAATCTATTGGGGAAAGCAAACATAGAGCATACCTGTTCAGAGCTTGAAGAGGGGTTGTTGATGAGTGGTTCCTGATGAGCAGTCTGCTTCCCTTTGTACTCCCTTTCCCGCCTGTTGCCAAAGGGGCCTTTGAATCGATCATTTCACATTCCCAAGTGGGTGTTCTGGGTTTGAAGGGGGGAAGCTTGTTGCTTGGCACCTCCTACTGGGGTTTTAGAGATGGACATTGGGATTTGAGGTGTCCCTAGGATTTGCATTCGATGCAAAATACTGGTTTATTTTCATACTCGAAAGCTTGGCACCATTGAAAGTCCCCATAGATGAGGTTTAGGCGTGTTGGGAGTTGGGATGCTAGATTAGCATTGATACAGATACAGGCTTGGGCCATGCGGGAATGAGCTTTGGTTGCAGAGTCAATAGCGATGAGGTCCCCTATGTACCCCCCAATCCATCGAAGGATGTCTTCATGGCAGAACTGGATGGGGAGATCGGGAAGATGAACCCAGATCGATGCATAGTTAATGTCCTGGGTTTGGGGATTGAAATATTCCCCCCATTTTCTTAGGAATAAGATTTTCCTCCCAAAAAACTAGGGTCCGCTAGTGAGGATTCGGGCATGGTCATCCGGGTTGTTCAGACGGATCAAGAAGAACCCCCTTGATAGGGCTACGAGCTGAAAACTTCCTGTTGTGCACCATTTGAAGCTTGCCCATTTCCTTATGGATTCCATGTCAGGTCTGCCTC
Organism: Wollemia nobilis; assembly: GCA_028583015.1. Classification (NCBI taxonomy): domain Eukaryota; kingdom Viridiplantae; phylum Streptophyta; class Pinopsida; order Araucariales; family Araucariaceae; genus Wollemia; species Wollemia nobilis. The sequence goes on along the minus strand of JAQPPZ010017097.1, from coordinate 91,153 downwards.
CCACGAACTTGCCTACGAGGGAGAGGGATTCCAGAGTGAGCTTTTCAGCCATGATAGAGATAGGGATGACCAGATTTTCCCCTGAAGCGATCATCGGGGGATGATTTAGGGTTCCAGTAGAACTGGGATTTGGTTTGCCCATTACTTTGTCATGGTAGGTCAGAGGGGCATCGCCCTTCCCGCCAGGGTCCGGATCAGGGCCCTTGGGATCGTCCACCTTGGAGCCTGTATCCGAGGGGGAATTTCCCCCTGTTCTAGATCCCCTGAATGGCCATGGGGATTCCCACCAGAAGATGCCAGAGTTGTAGAGGTCGCTGTTGAGGTCATTGTTTTTCCTATTATACTTTGGACTTTTTGGCTAAAAAGGAATAGATGAATATTTAAAGGAAAGGAAAGCAATTTAGAGGTAATGAAAAGAAATATTTGTTTAGCCATAGAGGAGTCTAAACCAACCCTATCAACTCACCCAATCCCTAATTAGAAGAAAAGAGCCTTGACAGATGGAGTAAAGTCATCAAATGGAATTATGATGTTGGGGATAAGATAAACAAAAAGAAGGTAAATAATACAAAGTGAAAACCACCAGATGTGGAGTTGGTCAAATTGAATTTTGATGGAGCATCTAAAGGAAATACAGGACCAACAAGAGGAGGAAGAATGATTAGAAATAATAGTGGAGAGATTTTGTCTCATTATGCTTTCAATAGTGGATTTAAGACAAATAATGAAGTTGAAGCTTGGGAAACTTTGGAAGGATTAAAAATATGCAAATAAATGAAATGGAACAAAGTATGGATGAAAGGTGATTCACTCATAGTAATAAATACAATTTTAAGGAAAGCAAAGACTCCATGGAACATACAAGAGATAATTATGAAAATTCAAGACCTTGCTATAGAGTTTGAAGAAATCAGGTTTACACATACATTAAGAGAAGGAAACAAATGTGTAGATAGGCTACCCAATAGAGGGGTTTCAATTGAGGATCGTGAAGTTAAATTATCTTTTCCATGGTTAGAGAAACTAGTAAGTTTAGTTGAAGATAACAATAAAATGTTGATTGCTTGAATAAAATAATGATTAAGATTTACTTTAATGTTTTTCATTGGTAATATTTGTTTTATTTTATAACGTTAATGTGTTTTCATATAAACTATTTATTACAATTATTGTGGTTGTACTTATGCTTAAGGAAGGAAACTAGCAATCGAGATCTAGTAAAGCGGATTATGATAGTGAGATGTTTTTAAAATATTACTCTACTAAGATACAATGTATAGATAGTAGAGGTGGAGTTTCGTTTTTTGTTTTAGATAGAGGTGGAGTTTTGTTATTGTGAAGGTTGTAGGAAAATGTCAAGAAGGATGATGAATTCTGTAATATTTGTATTCATACAACAAATTGAAGAAGATCCAAAAAATGAAAATCAAGAATTCAAAATTTTTATGAAAATGATGTAGGTATCTAACTATAACATCTTAGTTGAGATGAGAACTGAATCTATTTGAAAACTCTCAAGCTTTAAAGGAGAGAATTTTGACTTATCAAAGGTGGAAGACCTGAGTACAACCCCTTGTTCTCCAACAAAAGAAAAAAGTTCATAATATTTACTTATGATCCTCCTCCTCCCAATAGTAGATCCTCTACAATAATTTAAGTTCCTTTATATTCTTTTAATTTATTATATGGAATTAAAACGATCTCCACCCATAATTCACCATGACCACATAGTGCTATTAAAACATCTGTGTAATTATACAATATATCATTTATCAAAATTCAAACCTAGTTCTCCTCCTTAAAAATTGAGGTATTTAATTAGTTAAACATATCATTTGATTGAACATTAAGGTTCACCGATGAGATTGGTTCTTGGTTCATGTTGTGAAATTATTCTTCCCAACCAACTATCCCATACCCCATAGGTTTAACTCCCCTTATATGTATTTGCATTATATACTTGCATTAAATTAAGATATATATGCTTTATATATTTTACACAAATATATTTTGTCCACTCTAGGTTAAAGTTTAAAAATTTTGGATCTCTCTTGTAACCATTGTAACCAAAGTAATAGCTCACTTTAATCATTTGGAGTTAATAAACAATATTTGTTTTTTGAATTGGGTATATGGGATTGAAATGACTTCTATATTGCATCTTGATCAATTACTCGTATTGCATCATCATTACTCACCCATATTGCATGATCTCATAGTAGTATAATAACAGTTTGACAATTATGCATTTATTACTTGACAAGATTTTAACTTGGGTCTTCTTCTTGAAAATCGAAGAATATAACCCCTTGAACTCCATTTAATAATAAACAATATTTGTTTCTTTCTACATATTTACCCTTGTTTTTTTAAAACTTAATGATTATTTTCAACTTAAGATTTTTCTTATATTTTCATAAAAAACAAGCTAAACTTCTTCTAAAATGATCTCATGTTTTTTTTAGCGCAAGTGGAGAAGACAAGCCTGACCTTGTTGAACAGGAGGTCCACGGTTCGAACCTCTGTGATGCAAAGGGGAACACATAGACTGTGTTAAATTCCCTATTGATAAGCATAGCTCTCGGCTTTATGAGGGGTCATGGTTGGGAGGAGACTGCTCAGCCCTATGCATTGGTCGTAGGGGTTTCTCACACTAACCTAAAATTTTAAAACAATGCAAAGGGGGATACAAAGGCTATGTGTTAAATTTCCTATTGATAAACATAGCTCTCGGTTTTACGAGGGGTCATGGTTAGGAGGAGATTTCTCAGCCCTGTGCGTGTTGGTTGTAGGGGTTTCTCACACTAGCCTAAAAAAATATATATGTAAATTGAATCGACCTCACCCCATATTACATCACCACTCATATAGTAATATTACAACATATCTCTTGAAAAATCATGCAATATAAAGGTGTATAACTTTACAAAATTTGACCTTTAAAGTAAGGAATTCAATTGAACTTAGAGCATGTGATTAAAAAAACAAGCACGTTGAATCTATAGATGAAAACTTAAATTTTTTTAATAGAGGTCTAAATTTAAAATCCTACGTGCAAGATTATGGGCTATCTCAATATTACGTGGCACCAAAAAAGGCGGGAAAAAAGTATTTCGCGCCAAATATTTGGCGCGAAAGGCATCAGAATAGAATAAATTTCCTGGGAGAATTTTCTTTGCACAGAATCGGTCGAGGGCATTGATCAAGCCATTAAAATTCGTTAACAGCGGTAAACATCTGCGACTTAACAGAAACCAGCACTATGGGAGGTCCAGCATTCGATTGTCTGAGAAACCCTCTGGGTGCCGTTAGATTTATGTTTGACAAGGCAATGTCTGCAGGAGCCGATCCTGCAAAACTCGCAAGAAACGATTGGGGAACCATTGATCTCTTTCACAAATTTGTCTTTCAAGATGGTGGCCTTGAGAAGGTGAATTTGATATGTATTGTGCAAAAGTAAGTAGATTTGGTGAGTTTCAGGACTAGAAAATTGGGGCTCATATGCCGTGATGGATTTGATTTGCAGATTCCCGAGATAAATTCGGTGAGATTGGATTCCATTCAACCCAATACCCTCGTTAGGTTTCGCGGAATGGTGCAGGACATGTTCGACACGGAGTACTATGTTGGAGCTTTCAAGGTAGTTTGCTCTTTTTTGTAAAAGTGAGTTTTTTTTTTTTCATTTTATTTTTTAAATGATGCCCCCACACTGACTCGAGACTATGAGGGATGCTGTCAAGTTCAAAGACTCAAATTTTTAACACAGTGATTGTTCCAATCACTACTCAGTAAAGTAGAATTGAGATTTTAGTATTCCTTGCAGTTATTTTATTGCTGTATAAGGCTAGGGTTTGAAGTCGGGTTTTTTTCTTGGGTTTGCTTATAGAGGGTTTCTATTCTCCAGGGTTGGAAATTTTGAGTTGTATGGCGTTAGCCGGGCTTGTCTGGCTTCTTGTGACGCTAAGAATGTTTTTTTTTTAAATTAATTAATTAGTTTTTTTATTTTTGTTAATGTGGTTTTGTTTTTGGTTTTTGTGTTTTGATTTCATCTGGATTTGCAGGATGGTTCGACATGGAGAACGAATAAGTATGCAGACATGGCCTCTGCGCAAATGACATCGGACTCCCACGTTGAGGTGTGGGATCGCCGTCTTCTGTACTGTGTTCCGGTGAGTATCGCGGCCCCGTAACTTAAACTTAGGGCTTTGCAACTTAGGGTTTTGCCTTGTAGCAGGTTTTGTAGTGGATTATGCATCCAAAGGTGAGGGTTGAAGTCTAGGATTTTGTTTATTGCTAGAGCAGGATTTTAAGGTAAGAGTTAGGTTTTTGCATTAAATTGGCCTTATAAGGGTTAGGGCTGGGGTTAGAGTTTGAGGTTTGGTTTAGTGAGAGTGCATGATTTTGAAGCAATGCATTGCTAGGTAGGCTGGAGTCTAGATGCTTTTGCCAGATGCCTATAAGTGTGAGTGTCGAGCTTTTACAATTTGAATGGTTCTTCCTGTGTTAAGATGTAATTTGTGGGTTATCCCGAATGCTTGCCTTTTGTGATTGGTGAGCATTCCCTTGCCGAGATAATTTTTATGCAACAGAGTCTCTAGGATGAGTTTTATCCATTAGCATCACCAGCCCAATATAAAAAATCAATGTTCTTCATTCGGGGGATTTATTGTTTCTTTTTACCTTATTTTTTGGTGCGGGTCATGTTTGGGCATGATTGCTTGCAATATTTGGACTTAATTGTGTTTTCTGATCTTTTCTAGTTCATCTTCTTTTAGTTTGTATTTCCTTTTAGATTTTGGGGCCGTTTTACCTACTTCTCTGTGATGTAGTAATTGGTTATACTGTCAAGTTCTATCGGCCAATTCCGGTAGTTCCTGGATATTATATGATTTCTCTCTGATAGGGAAAAGGGTTCACTAAGAACATGTAATCTGGGGTTAGTGTTTGATCCATTATCATCAGTTCAAAGTCAAAATGAAATTTCTTATTGCCAAGGGTTCATTCTTTCTCTTTACCAAGTTTTTTTATTTGGGTCATCTTTTGGCATGATTACATCCAATATTTGGACTTCATGGTATTATCTCATGTTTTCTGGTTCATCTACTTTTAGTTTGTAATCCCTTTTAGATTTTGGAGCCCTTTTATCTACTTTTCTGTGATACAGTAATTGGTTATACCTTCAAGTTCTAATTATCAGTTCTGGTAGTTTCTAGATGTTAAATGATTTCTCTTATGAGAAGGGGTTATTAAGAACATTTAAGGATTGAATATTTGAGCAAAATGAATTGAATTTGTACTGATATTATGTCAGGTTCCTGGAGAGAATTCCTGGGTAAGAGATGCATTTTGCAACCATAACAATGGTTCTGCTAGTGTTACCCCACAACATGGGGAGAAGCGCCAGCGTGATGCATCTTATTCCACAGAGGATGCTGATGTAAGTTTTATGTATAGCTCTGTTTATTGGATTTTATTTCCTTTTCAAAGGCAGAGAATTATGCAGCTTTATGAAAGACATGACTAAAGATGGGACTACACCGTAATGAAAAATGCTGAAATCAGGCTGCATGCAGGTCCTTGGGTGTGAATTTGCATAAAAACATGAATTCTAATACAATAATGGAGTCCTCATGGGGCATGATTCTTGCATTTTAGTCCCCTTGATTTTTATGTGCAAGGAATAACTTGTAAAGAGTGATATCTGACCCTCAATTTCTCTGTTGCAGAGTATGAATGTTGAAAGTGAGGTGGAGGCTAAAAGACAGGTGAGTGATTTGAGATTCTTTATTTTTAAGTAATGGGTATGTTTTTATCTCACAAAGAGAATTTGTGGTTTCTTTATCAGCGTGAAGAGGGGACTTCTTCCAGCAGCTGTGCAATGGAAACCAGTGACAGAGAACCAAATGGATTTATGTTTAATCCTAACATGCCACTAGGCCAAACAAACTTGCTGCCCTGCCTAGTTAAGGTATAGTGATTATAGTTTTATATTGTCATCAGTATTTTGAGACATCTTGGCATATATTTTTCTGATGGAGCATGAAATGTTTGAAGTAAAAGCTTTTCTTACAACTAAATGTGTTGTCTGCAGATGTATGATAACATGGATGCAGATTTGAAGCTGAATGACATTGTTGAGTTTATTGGTGTCTTCACTTTTGATCCTGATTTGTCCATCTCCCATCATGATCAAGATTATATGGCTAGTTATTTTATACAAGAGGACATATCAAATCATTTGCCTGCTAGTAAGGTTGGACATTTCTTGATTCTTATTTAAAGTTAATTCTATTTTACTGGTTTTGAACTGTGCTAACTGTGACAAATTTATGTGCTAGTATGTTTTTGGCGTTGGGCATTGGATGATTAACATGCATTTGACAGGTTCCTCGTCTGCACTGCATTGTATCCCGAAAACTTTCTACAATCAACTTGGTGTCTCTTTCTAATAATTCTCAGGTATGCAAGTAAGATGTTGAAATGATTTGAAGCCATTTTTTCAATTATGTTTTCTTTTTTCTTTTTTAAATATGCACCAGAGCCAAGCTAGATATAAAAACACCTCTGCAAGGGTGCAAGTGTATGTCATGGAGGGTTAGTGGTCTAGATCTTGTTTGTAAAGAAATTTATCTAGTTACCTTAATATTATGTTTTTACTTGTTCTATGTCCTTATTTATTTTTGCTTTTATCATTCTTTTTTATATGGTAGCTGCCATTCGTGGTTTTTTTTTTTTTTTTGTGTGTGATCTTTCTACTTGACTTGTTGGTTGATCTCAGTGTGCACCTTACCTTTCATTTAAAAGGCATCCAACTATTACTTTTAGATCAAAACTAAAAACTTCTTGCTTCTGGCGTAATGAATTTTAGTGTTAAAATATGACCCTGTTCCGTTTACAACTCTTTTATTGATGTCTCTTTGGAAGAAGCAAACTTTGATATTTGTCTATGTTAGATATAATAACTCTATATCTGTTTCCACATGTCTATCTTTTGTCACTGTTATATTGGTTTCTGAATTTCCATTTGCTTTGTGGTCATTCTTTCTTTGATTTCTTGGTTGATGACATGAATTTTGAGTATTTGTTGTAGGTGCATCTAACGTTTACAATAAAGGAGTTCAGGGAGTCCTTATTGTAAAGTATCAAAACTTTATTTGGAGAGGATGCCCTTGTAGTAGAGAATTTTTTGCTACATGCTCTCTCCCAGGTAAAATAATTAAGTCTCACTTAAATGATTTATTATCGGTCACTTATTCATTGTGTTTGATTAGGGTGTTCAGTTTTTGTTTAATATCATTTCTATAGAGACATTTTTTTATCTAGTAAATGATAAGATATATTTGTTTTATTGGATTTTTTAGGTCTTGATAGAGATGTGTTTCCTGAGCTTTTTGAATACTAATTTTTGGTTTATTAACATCATGAATATGACCATTATATTTCAATGAAATTTAAGTGGACCCTTAATTTTTATAAAATATCAGTAACAGAGTAAATTTAGCTTGTGCAAGAGGAAAAATGACTTGCAATAGGGAGTTCACAGTAAGTTAAAAAAACAAACTAACTTTGTAAAAGGTTGTCTTTTGCTGGATGGTTGGACATGTTAATTTTGAACCATCTCACTTCCATGGATTTGTTTTGGCCATTATGTAGACAAACACACATACAACAGTTGTTACTGAGTGCTCCAGTTTGGCCTTGTGAGTTTAATACTCTTTGTTTGTCATTATTTTGTATTGATGCAGGTCTATGCTAGAGTTGAGCCTATTGCAGTTGGAAAATTCTCAATGAATTTGACTAGTGTTGGGAGGGGACCAAATGTGGGTGGCTTCATAGGATTTTTAACCAATGCAATTGAGGATCTGGTCCCTTGTTCACACTTCCTTCCTCTCATAATTGAATATCTGAACAAGTCCTCAGTTGCACCAAAGAAAAACTACCAAACAAATAGGCAAGAGGCATAATAAAATATGTATTTTATATTCCTGCTGCATGTATCAGACATGTTTCTTTAACTTCAATTTTTGGAACATTGATATGAGATCCTAAATGTTATTACTTCTTATACTTTTTTTGTTGTAGACTTTCAACTGGTGCTCTGCAGCTAGCATCAGGATCACACTTGACAATTGATGAAACTCAATTAAAATCTGGGACTTTGAATTCAACTGGTGTTCAAAATGTTCAAATATTCAAGAATTTATTGGAGTGGCAAAAGGTACTGTTTTTAATTTTTAATCAAGGAAGACTTGCAGTTTAATTTATTAATGGCCTTCTTAAGCTTAATGGTTCTGTTTTTTTATCAGGTGGAGTACGATTTTGAATATTTCAAGATGGACATGCCATCTGATGTTCAAGTTCTTATACTCTCAGATGGAAAATCCAATATTTTTCCGGCAGATATAGTGGTTCCTTTCAGACCCACTTTAGATTCTTCTTCTTTTAAAGCAAGTGAATTGGAAAAACAACAATGGCGATTGTACTTAAGTACAATGAAATCATATGAACACACTATTGAGGCAGCCATGCAGCAGGTGCCATTCTATAGCTTTTGTATGTCAAGTACATGATTCAAAGTTGAGGGATGGCTAAGAAAATAGTTTTTGTATGTTTTTAGTTATTTGGATATGTTTTTTCTTTGCAGGTAGTTGAAAATGACATGGTAGCAGCAAGGCAACAAGATAGATCTGTTGGCACTGAGGTGTTCAGCAGGTTCGATCTTCCAACTAGTTTATTCAATTTTATTTCCCTTTTAAGCTCATAATTGAGAATGATGATTGTTGTTCGACTGACTTTCTATTTTGGATGCTTACCTTCCTTGCAGATGGTTAACAATGGCACGCTTGGTGTCTTTGAGTTTTGGGGAGAAAACCTTGAGTATGGATCACTGGCAAATTGTTAAGGATCTTGAAAGGCAAAGAGCTGAAAGGCTCTGTAGCAATTGAGGTTCAAGTCCCAATCTTCAAAACTATTAACAAAAATCTGTATAGTGGCAGGCCAAGTACATTAGTTGCTGATAGCCTTCTTTCCCTGTATGGTACAAGAGGCTTGCTTGTAAAATTCATCATTCGAAAAAGTTCACAAATAGGGCCTAATCTGAAATTTCTGCTACGGTTTTATTGTGAATCATGATTATAAAGATTGATGTTATTGGAAATCTAATATTTAGAGACATTCAATTGGAAGTTACCTGTGTTAGCAATTTTATAATAGTTGAGTTTTGATTCCCAGTTACGATCAACAAACAATATTTGATAGCAATCTTATAAACAAAAATTGTTTCTAATTAAGTCCATAAAAACCCTAAAGATTGCAGTTATTATAGATGTGTTATGGTTCAAAGTATGTATTTCGAGTTTAAGATCTGAGAGTCATTGAAGATGCATTTTTTATTCTAAAATTAATTCGGTGTTGTATATAAAGTACCCAATAAATAAAGGGTTTATTATACCAATTAAATGCCTGATGAAATCAGATTATGCTTTCAGAAGAACAGAGATTTGAAATACAGCACTGCAAGATCTAATTATATGGTGTAAGGTTATTGTAGAAGGTTTCTGCCGTCAATCTAGGATTTGTATTTGGTCTTGCAACTGCGTCAAGGTCTAATTTGGTCATGATGTGCTATCAATGGAGGTTTTACTGTAATGGCCATTGGGGGCATAAATAATCAATTCTTGGATTGTTGGGAATAATGACCAAGTTCCATATTTACTCAAGGCGATTAAAGTAAAGGCTTAATGGGTTTTTTGATGTCAAGCCAAATGACAGTATTTGCTTCCTCAATTAAATGAAATAGTCAAAGGTGGAATTTAGCATGTTGAGAGGGCAATCCTCCTACAGTTTTACAATTCAGGTCCTTGTAGGGTTTCAGAAATTACATTTTTTTCACTGTGCTGTAACTTTTTTTCCTTTTTTGCTTTCAGTATACAAGGTTTTTGAATTCAGTCTTCATTTTAATTATTCGTTTTTTGATTTCAGTCTTTTCATTTTTTTGAAAAAATATAACAACTTAATGAAGCTTATTGTAAATCAAACTTGTCAATGGTAAATCTCTAACTATTAAGTGTATTAACACTAAATTAATTAGAAATTACATTTTTTTTTTCACACTCGTGCTTTTTTTTTTTGCCATAGTTAGAAATCCTTGAAGTCTCCAAAAAAAGATGAAAACACCCTCAATCCTTGTGGGTTCTAACCCCACAGCCACACAAAAGAAGAAATCAAAGCCACATAAATTTTGCAGATGACCCATCATCTCAACCTCATGATGCGGCTCTTTCAGCCCTAGCCTTCTACCCAAACCCAGGATCTCAACCTCATGATGCGGCTCTTTCAGCCCTAGCCTTCTACCCAGCATCTCAGCCTCATGCTGTAGCTACTTTAGCCTAAGCCTTCCACCCAACATCTCAGCCTCATGCTGTAGCTACTACTTCAGCCTAAGCCTTCCACCCAACATCTTAACCTAGCTCCTTCAGCCTCGTGTTGCGGCTCCTTCAATCCAAGAAAATATTTTGCCTTAGTGGGACAATATAATGGTTTGGGGTTTGGCTCTTCTTTAGGAGGTCCAAGGTTCAAATTGTGGTGTTTGGCTCTTCTTTAGGAGGTCCAAGGTTCAAACTGTGGCGTTTGGCTCTTCTTTAGGAGGTCCAAGGTTCAAACTGTGGCGTTTGGCTCTTTAGGAGGTCCAAGGTTCAAACAGTGACATTTGGCTATGTAAATTCCCTATTGATAAGTGTAGCTTTTGGCTTTACGAGGGGTCATTGTTGGGAGGAGATTGCTCAGCCTTATGCGTTGATCATAGAGGTTTATCACACTACCCATTTAATTTTGGGGGTTGAAGGAGCCACAACATGAGGTTGAGATGTTGGGTGGAAGGTTACAACATGAGGTTGAGATGTTGGGTGGAAGGTTGGGGTTGAAGGAGTCGTAACATGAGGTTGAGATGTTGGGTGGAAGGTTTGGGTTGAAGGAGCTGCAACATGAGGTTGAGATGCTAGGTGGAAGGCTAGGGTTGAAGGAGCTGCAACATGATGTTGAGATGTTGGGTGGAAGGCTAGGGTTGAAGGAGCTGCAACTTGATGTTGACATGTTGGGTGGAAGGCTAGGGTTGAAGAAGTCGCAACATGAGGTTGAGATGTTGGGTGGAAGGCTAGGGTTGAAGCCGGAACATGAGGCTAAGACGTTGGGTGGAAGGTAAGGGTTGAAGCCGGAACATGAGGCTAAGACGTTGGGTGGAAGGCAAGGGTTGAAGGAGCTGCAACATGAGGTTGAGATGTTGGGTCATTTGCAAATTTTATGTGGCTTTGTTTTCTTCTTTTGTATGCATGTGGGGTTAGAACCCATAGAGATTGGGGGTGTTTTCATCTTTTTTTTGGGGATTTCAAAGTTTTTCTCCTTGGTTCTTTGCCAAGTGAGGATTATCCTTGAGATTTCTATGGCAGTGCTCGTGGTTTTTGGGGCTGTAATTTTAGTTTTCAGCTTGTTGGGCTTTGATGGTTTGCATCAAATTTGGTTGATGGTAGTGATCTTGGTGGTGGTCAAGGTGTTGATCTGGTGGATTGTTGCTTTGCCTTGCCTTGGGGGTCCTATTGCAGATCCAAGGCTTCTCCAGATCTTGTAGGTGTGGGGTCCTTTAGTGGGTCTTGAGAAAAATCCAGTGTTGGATTTTGTTTTTCTTGGGATGGGGAGGGTTGGAGTCTCCTCTTTTATTTCAAGTTTTGAATCGTTTTGGGAGAAGGTTCTGTGGGCCTTCTCTCAAGATCTCTCGAGGTCATAGTTTTTAAAGTCAAGGTTCTTGTTTTGGACGAGAAGATATTTAATCTGTTTTTTTATTCAAGTTTGAGTGCCCTTTGGTTACAAATCTCTGCTTTCCGTTTTGGGTGGGAAGGTTTTAAATTGGATTCCATATTGTAGGTTGTGTTTGCTGTCGGAGGTTTGCATTTGTGGATGTAAGGTTCTTGATAGACGAGAAGTTCTTTAATTGTTCTTTTGATTCAAATTTGAGTATTTTTGGTTCCAGATCGTTCCTTCTTGTTTTAGACGAGAAAGATTTGATTTTGAATTCTAGTTGTAGGTTGGTTGCACGTTGCAGGAGGTAGAGTTTCCTAAAACAAGGTTTCTGTTGGGCAGGAAGATCATATTTTGATTTTTGATTCAAATTTGAACGCCATTGTTTGGGCGAGATAGTTTTAAATTTGATTTTTGAATAAAATCTTAGTGCTTTTGGTTTTATTTGGGTGAGAACTGAATTTTCCCACCTCTTTGCTTTGTCTGTCCTTGTGTTTGGAGGGATCCAGGTTTTCGGATCTCTTGGTTTTCTCGGATCCTTGGTTTTGTTAGATCCATTGGATCCTAATTTTTCTTGGGATTTGACATTGTTTCCTTTGGGGGATTTTGTGTAAAATACGGAACAAAATTGTATTATTCAGCTGCAGATTAAATAAGGTTACAATTGCCGGGAATAGCACACCGGCTGAACCAGAACTGTTACGAAGTTGTAACAGTGAAACAGAATGTCTAAATAATGAAATACAGACAATAACAATTATAGTACGCTAACATCCCCCTTTATTACATTATTTGGGTAATGTAATAACTAATAGCTATACTAACATCCCCTTACATTATTTTGCAATACAAAGTGAGCTGCGAAACAATTCAAATTTGACACGTCCAAGTGCCTTAGTGAAAATGTCTCGCAACTTGAGCATCGGTGGGAATGTGCGAAGCTGAATTCGGTGCTTTGGAACTTCATCTCGAATGAAATGACATTGTGTGTCAATGTGCTTTGTTCTTTCATGATGGACTCGGATTCTTGACGAGGTTCGTAACACCCTGATTGTCGCAAAACAAGTGTATTGGAGATTTTGATGGATGGCCCATACTTGTCAGAATGCGACGTAACCATATCACTTCGCACACAGCTTCACGTGCGGCGCGATATTCTGCCTCCGTTGATGAAATAGCAACCACCCGTTGCTTCTTGTTGTGCCAAGAGACAGGACCGGATCCCAGATGAAAAATGTATCCAGAAGTTGACTTGCGATCATCAAATGATCCGGCATAGTCGGAGTCCGTGTATCCTTGCAAGAAGAATTTGTTGTTCCTCTTGTATTCTAGGCCATATTCCATAGTACCACGGACATAGTGAAGAACACGTTTTGTCGCTTTCCAATGAGTGGTCTTAGGCTCCCGCATGAACCTCGAAAGATAGTTGACAAGAAATACGAGATCCGGCCTAGTATTGGTCGGATATATGAGACTCCCAATCAATCGTCGATAGAGAGTACCATCTACCCGAGGTGAATCATCATATCGCGATAACCGAAGTCCATTCTCCATCGGAGTTGCCATTGGCTTGCAATCGACCATGCGATATTTTTCCAAAGAATGTCTTGGCATATTTTTTCTCGAGACACTTTGATGGAGTGCTCCTTCCGGCTGAATTCCGTACCAAGACAAGAATGGAGAAGTCCGAGATCTCGTCATCTCAAAATATTTGCACAAGTTTCTTTTGACAAGAGAGATCATAGTTTCTGAACTCCCCGTAATGAGCAGATCATCCACATAGAGTACAAGCAACACTATCTCGTAACCCCGTTTCTTGAAATAGAGGTTTGCATCCGACTGGACATCTCTTAAATCCATGCCGCATAAGGTGATTGTCCATTTTTATATACCAAGCTCGAGGAGCTTGTTTCGGACCATATAAGGATTTGACCAATTTGCAAACCTTCTCGCTCTTGGCCTTCCACTTCAAATCCTTCAGCCGAGTCATATAGACTTCTTCTTGGAGATCACCATTTAGAAAGGCACTTTTGACATCCATCTGGTGAACTTTCCACCCATATTGTGCTGCCATAGCACACATAACCCGAATTGTGGTCATCCGAGAAGTAGGTGCAAAAGTTTCCTCGTAGTCAATGCCTTCTTTTTGAGCATAGCCCTTTGCAACAAGACGGGCCTTATGCTTATCAATTGTTCCATCCGCCTTGTACTTGACTTTATATACCCATTTGCAGCCAATGGGTTTCTTTCCATGCGGCAAATCAACAAGCTTCCAAGTTTTATTCTTCATCAAAGACTCATACTCCGTATCCATAGCGGCCTTCCACCGAGGCTCACTGAGAGCATCTTGCACCGATGCAGGTTCAAGATCATCTATGGTAGACATGAACGCCCCGTCATCATCAATATCCATATCCTCTACTTCGTACTTGGAGTCACGTAAAGTTCCTCAAAAGATTGACAAAGATCATCAACCTCACCAGCTTCTTTGGCTTCTTTTTCCTTTTGAGCCATACCGCGTGTACGAGGTCTATCCAAATTCAAATTGGGAGGAGTGGATAAATTTGCATCTCCGATTGTATTTGTACACCATTTAGGATTCTTCTTCGGTGGAGTTGAAGAAGATGTAGAAGGACCTCCTGTCCGTGTTGACGAAGGAATCTTCTCTTCCTTAGATTCCACAATATCTTGGTGTACTTTAGATGTGCTCTGTGATGTGAAAGCTTCATCAAAGACAACATCTCCGCTGATATGAATTTTCTTGGTCAAAGGATCTATCAACCGATATCCTTTAGAGTGCTCTTAATAACCAAGAAAAATACATCTCATTGTTTTCTCATCTAGCTTCTTCCTTTTCTCTTTCGGTATGTGCATGAAAGCGTGACATCCGAAAATACGTAGATGAGATATGGAGGGTTTTCGACCACTCCATGCTTCCCGTGGAGTCATTCCTTTTAGGGCCTTTGTGGGTGCCCTATTCAACAGATACACTGCAGTGGTGACAGCTTCTGCCCAATATTGTTGCCCAAGAGTAGCTCCCGTGAGCATACAACGAACCATTTCCATGATAGAACGGTTCCTTCTCTCAAAAACTCCATTTTGCTGAGGAGTATAGGCAGTTGTTAACTGTCTCTTGATTCCATGCTTATCTAGGAATGCAAAAAATTCATTAGAGGTAAACTCTCCCCTCGATCTCGAGTGGAGGGTTTTAATAGAAGCTCCTGACTCCTTCTCAATGGATTTCTTGAACTGCTGGAAGAATGCGAAAGCTTCAGATTTCAGCTTGGAGAAAGAAAACCCACATCTTTCGTGAGTAGTCATCTACGAATAACCGAAAGTACCTCTTCCCTCCACAACCGTTGGGTGTGAAAGGACCGCACAGATCGGTGTGAATTAACTCCAGAGGTTTTCGTGCTCTTGTAGAGCTCTTCTCAAATGGTACTCTATGCCGCTTTCCCGCTAAGCGACTCGAGCACACCGGCAATGTGGCGTAAAGGGAAGGAAGACCCTTTACCATCTCATACTTACCGAGCTCAAGTAAGTAGCCGTAACTAAGATGCCCATATCTCTTGTGCCATAGGGAAGTTGCCTCCTTGGTAGAGAAAATCATGGCAACATGTGGAGTAGAGATAGCATCTAGTGCAAATAAGCCGTGCTTATATGAAGTCGTTGCAACTGCTTACCCTTCCTGGTAATAGTACAACACTTCTTTCCATTCTCAACACGAAAGTTGACAACCATATTTCTATCCAGGATTTGTGTCACTGACAACAAATTGTTGGCCAATCCCGAAACATAGAGGACTTTGTCAATCTGACACTTGCCATCAGGAAGAGTGACTGAAACCGTACTCTCTCCCTGAACCCTGTAGGTTTTATCATCAGCAATGGTGACAGGTTTGCCCTCTTTGGCCACAAATGATTCAAACCACGATCTGTCGCCAGTCATATGTTTGCTAGCTCCATAATCGACATACCAAATAGGATCCCTCTGTGTGGAATCTGTGGTAGTCATGAGCACCTTGTGTGCCCATTCGTAATCTCGAGTCGATTCTTCAACAACAACATTCACCCGGGGTTGCTTGTTTTTATTTTGTGGTTTGTTTTGGCCTTTCTCGCTTGTTCTTATGCCAACACCCGTTGGTGTCATGGTTGTCTTTCTCACACATCTTGCACCACCTCTTCTTCTCGTTGAGGTTGTTTGCCTTTTCCTTTCGTATCCCGTTGAGAATTTCCTCCTTTCCGAAAGTTGCCTCCTTTTTGCCCATTACCTTTCTTCCTAGAACCCTCGCCTCGTTGGTGTATAGGGCCGTATTGGAAGAATCATCCTTGTGAAG
This sequence comes from Wollemia nobilis, assembly GCA_028583015.1. Lineage (NCBI taxonomy): Eukaryota > Viridiplantae > Streptophyta > Pinopsida > Araucariales > Araucariaceae > Wollemia > Wollemia nobilis. The sequence goes on along the minus strand of JAQPPZ010017097.1, from coordinate 75,027 downwards.
TTGGCGTGCCTCCCGTTGTTGAAGCAGATTGACCAACTCGATGTAGGTAATTTGTCGTTGAGACACCCGGATGGAGGTTATCAACATATCAAATGAAGAAGGTAAAGCTCTCATCACAAGTGAAATGAGAAGCTTTTCGTCCACAGTATCTCCCAAAGAACTCAATTTCTCTTTCAACTCGTACACTGCACATAAAGAGTTCAACTGTTTCACCCTGCCTCAAACTCATGTTATGAAGTTGTTGTTGAAGATGAAGAATGGTGGAATCATTCTTTCCCTCATAGATGGTTCTAAGGGCATCCCATGCCTCTTTACCACTTGCTTTGTCACCTATATGAGGTTGCACTTCATCTGAAACAACAAACAAAATGAGCACCTTTGCTCGACCGTCTTTCTTGTCAAAAGCTATCTCGATCTGCGAAAGGACCTCGTGGATCCCGCCGTTGGTGAAGGCCTAGTTGCTACTCCAAGAATAATATCCCACAAATCTTCCATTTGGAGAATTGCCTTCATCTTATGTTTCCATGGTGTATAATTTGGACCTTTCAATAACTGATGCGGATCAGTCATCAACTTTGCAACAACGGCCATAGTGAAGGTTCCTTATATCACCAATTGGTCCCCCTTTCGATATACCTTTTGCTAGGCCAATATACCGTACAAAATACCCGCCCTTACGTGAGGGAAACTATAGGTATTTAGAAAGATCAACAAAAATCACCCGCCCTTACGTGAGGGAGACTATAGGTGAGTTTTAGAGATCATACGATACGTGGAACATAAGCGGTACCGAAAGGGAATCGCCTTGTTGATGGCACCTACCATAGAAGATTCTTCTCATGCGTGGGGCGTAACTTCCCCTAAACACTATGAAGAATACTTCGTCAGGATTTACGCCTAAACACAAGTGCGATAAAGGGTAGTGGATGGAGTAAAAAAATGCAAAAATGGCTAACTTATCTCTCCCCGACGATTTATAGAGAACAAGCTCATACGTCGTTGTAGCAGATATATTAGGCGACGGATACAGTAGCCAAATCACGACAGCTTTACCTGTAAGTGCTGGCCGTAGGTATCACAAATACCGAACGCTGCAGTGCAATAAATTGCACGGATGGGTTTTAATTATTCCGGGGACTTAGGGAGTGTTTTGATTTTAATTTTTAATGTTATAGTGCAAAAATGAAATATGCAACATACAACAAAAAAAATGCCCACAAGAATAACCCACAAGGTGTCGGTCACAGCCAAAAATGCACCTTTTACAATTCGCCAAATTGCCTTTTCAAAAAATTACTCACAATCCCCCTTTGATTTTTTGAAAAAATATCCCCCCTTAAAAAAATTCCTTTAACAAAGCATTTTTAATAATTATTATATATTTAAAATTAAAATAAATAATTTTAATTTATATAGTTTTAAAACTTATAAAAAAATAAATTAAAATTAAAATTTTAATTTATAAAGTTAAAAAACTATATTAAAAAAAATTAAAATTAAAAATTTTAATTAAAAAATAATAATTAAAAAAATAACTTTGAAAAAAAAATTTATACCTTGGGGGGAGTCGGCGGGATTTGAACCCCCGACCTGCAGGCTCCCTGAGCCTTACCGCACAGCTCACTGCCAAGTGAGCTAGCGGGCTGATCCGGAAGGATCTGTGGAGCCCTCCTATTTCCTTCCTCAGCCTCTGCTGCGGCCTCCGCTCGCGAGCTTCTGGTTCGCGGCTGCTCGCTGGCTCTGCTGCTTTCCGTTCCCACCTTTCGAAAAAAAAATTCCGCCCACGTCCCGCCTTCAACGCGGGGGGGGCTACGAACCTGTGTGTCCCCCTCTGCAGGGCCTGCGTCTCTGCTACTGCGCCTTCGTCCCCTGCGCGTCTGCGCGCGGCGGGCTTTTTCTTTTTTTTTTTAAGAAATTGGGGGGGGGGTTTATACCCCGCGTGGGAGAGGAGTTTGAAACTCCCGCGCTGCACGCAGGGGGGGATTTTAAATTCCCGCCGCGCGTCAGCGCTGTACAGGGGGGGAGTGTTCGGCTCCTCCCGTCCGTGCCCTATCGCGGACGTTGCCGCGCAGGCGGGGGACGTCTGCGTCCTCTCGTCCACGCTCCGTCGCGGTGCAGGGCAAGGGGGGACGTCTGCGTCCTCCCGTCCGCGCTCTGCGTCGCGACTGTGTCGCGGGGGACGTCGCGTCCTCCCGTCCGCGCAGAGCGTCGCGACTGTGTCGCGGGGGACGTCTGCGTCCTCCCGTCCGCGCTCTGTCGCGGATGCGCGCAGAGTGTCACGGGGGACGTCGCGTCCGCTCTCTGTCGCGGATGCGCGCGGGCGGACTTCCGCTCGACCTGGGGGAAGCGGGGCGTCCCTCCTCTACCTCTTCGTCCGTAACACTTCCAGCGCGCGCAACGTCCTGCAGGGATGCTTGCGCTACGTCCTAGAAATTTTCCTCTTTTTTTTTTTTCTTGCTCAGCTGCAATCACGCGGCAAAAAAAAAATTAACCACTGGCTCTGATGCCATGTAAAATATGGAACATAATTGTATTATTGAGCTGCAGATTAAATAAGGTTACAATTGCCGGGAATAGTCACCGGCTCAACCAGAACTGTTACCAAGTTGTAACAGTGAAACAGAATGTCTAAATAATCAAATACAGACAATAACAGTTATAGTACGCTAACATTTTGTTCCTTTTGTGATCCACATTGGTGCTCATTGAATACTTTTATGGCAATGTAAAGGTTTGGGGACCTTTCCAAAACCTTTTTGTAAAAGATTTAGGGACCTTTTCAAAACCCCTTCTTAATACCTTATAAAAAAAATCTTCATACCTGACTCCTTATTTCTAAATTCCGGATGTCTAGGGGTCTATTATACCCATATCATTGGTTCCTTAGATTGTAAGGTATGGTAGAGTTGGCCCATTTGGACCAAAGGAACCAACATGGGAGTTTTAAATATTATCATTTACACCCAGTTAAGATGAATTAATATCCTTAATCACTAGTTATGATGCATTAACAAAGAGCATGGCTATTCTCTCTAGTTAAGGATTGAACTATAAAAATGCTTAGGAAGTCGTGTCGTTCACCTCACAATAAACTTATAAAGTCCATCCCAATAATTGTGGAGGAGAGGTTGGCAAGATGTGAGCCATTATGCATGGGGTATCAACCCAATGGTCCATAAGAGTATGTAGATAAGCCACCTCCAACACCACCTTGTTTACTTGTACCTAAAAGTGTATTAGTATATTATAACAAATTTTGACACAAATGAGAGTCAACTAAAATTGTAAAAGCATATTTTAACAAATATAGGCTTTAGTTTGAAAAATGGGAGTCAAAAAATGCTCTGGAAAAAATAACTGCATTTCTATCTTTTCAGATATCATATAAAATCCCCACTTTGAAAGTATGCCATAGTCGGGTGTATTTGGTTGGCATGTTGGGCTAGTCACCCAAAAGAATCATATGTTAGGAGAAAGGCTTAGGTCTGAAAGGCCTAAAAAAGTCATGAATCAATGCTAGTGCAATATGTGCTCTGGGACAAAACCAAAAGAGATGTTTGATGTTTTCACATTGCCCACAATATGGGCATTGGACCAAACAATTTGAAATTTGCATTGCCAAGTTTTGTTGGTAGACTGTAGCCTCCATTTGTCATTGAGTTTTTGAACCATTGAGAGATGAGGTCAAAACCATTTGTATCTTTTGCTGGGCTTGTATTTGCAAAATAGGGTATTTGGGAACCACTTCTAGTTTTTCCAACAAGGCTAGGAGGTTTTGATCCCAATTTATGAAGCCTTTGAGGGATAGAGTCCACAACTACATAGAAGGATCCATATCTTGATTAGCCATTTGAATTTGGCTTTGGATTTAGGTCAATTTCTTGCCACGTTTGAAAAGAGGTTTGAAACCACTCAAATATCTCGATGAAAGGATTTTAAAGCATGAATCTACATGATCTTGGTAAGGGGTCAGTTTTGGTGTGTGATTACAGACGACCACCATAAAGATTGTTGGTTAACTAATAGTCCAGTACTAAATTTGTTTTCATTCCAAATTAGCTAGGGTTTAATGGCTTCACAGGTTTTCCAAATGCTTTTGGCCACAAAGGTGCCTTGGATTTGGATAGGCACCTTACAAGTAAAAGGATGGTTTGAAGGCCAAGCTCCTTCCACACTTGTTGGCCATATGAAGTGCTTGAAGCAATGCAGTGACGAAGCAAAGCTTCCCAAGCTTCATTGCCTTCTAGGGCCTGAATGACCCATTTTGCATAGAGGGCAAGCCCCTGGTGATGGATGTCCAATAATCCAAGATCTCCAAAGAGGAGACAACAAAATTCCCATGTGACACAATGAAAGCCTTTTCCTTGATTAGAGGAAGCCAATAAAAATTCTCAAAGAAGTTTTTCAAGCTTACGGTAGGGAGCTTAACAAGAGTAGTACACATGGGTTGCAGCGAGCACCTTGGATCAGACTTGGAATTTACTTGCTAAAGATAATGGTTTTGAAATCCATTGCTGTAACTTCTTCTCAACTCTGGCAATTACAAATTTTCAAAGAGTAGAGGAAGAAGAGTGGAAGGCACACATGGGTTGTAGCAAGCACCTTGGAGCAATCGTGGAATTTATTTGCTGAATACAACGGTTTTGAAATCTATTGCTATAACTTCTCAACTCTATCAATTACAAATTGCCAAAGAGCAAAGGAAGAAGAGTGAAAGGCAAAGGGGACGTTGAAAAACCAAAACATTTCACCATATTCAATCAATTTCCAACCAAATTTATTAAGCGAGGAAGGCTTGGGGAGGAAGGATTGATGATAACATTGCATCTTTTGTCATTAAATGCCGAAGACAATGGTTTTGAAATCTATTGCGCAAAGGAAGAAGAGTGAAATGCAAAGGGGATGTTGAGGAACCGAAACATTTCACCATGGTCAATCCATTTCCAACCAAATTAATTAAGCCAAGAAGGCTCGGGGAGAAAGGATTGACACTAACATTGCATCTTTTGTCATTGAATGCTGAAGGAAACAATTTTGAAATCTAATGCACATAGGAAGAAGAGTGAAAGGCAAAGGGGATGCTGAGAAACCAAAACATTTCACCATGGTCAATCCATTTCCATCCAAATTGAGTAAGCTAGGAAGGCTTATGGAGGAGGATTGACAATAACATTGCGTCTTTTGTCATTGAATGATGAAACTAGATGCCCAGGCAAAATGTCTCTAGGTATTGTAATGCCTATATAAACAATATCCACAAAATTCTTATAACATACCACAATTTTGTTATCTTTTCGTTTATTACTTTTTTTGAATGAGATACTCTTGAGGAAATTTTATGTGCAGGAACAACTCTTTATTCACACAAGTAGTAGTTCTGAAGCAACTGGTACCCTCCTTTAGGCAGAAGGATAGGATAGGTCCGCAAAGGTAAGGAGGGATATGATGGATAAATGTGGCCCCATGAGTACACGGAAGCTCACAGTTATGTCGCAGAAAAACAATATTTTATTACATGTTTTAAAATAAATATATATGATAATAATAAAAATAATAATATAAAAATATGAATATTAATTATAATGTAACCAGAATTGCAGCATATATTATGAAAGGAAATTAATCAATTAAAAATATATAATATTAATAAGAATACCAACTGGCATTCTTTGGTCCGACATGTTACATGTTTCCGACCAGTTGTTGGATGGTAAAGATTCCCCTACTTCTATAAAATGAAACGTAAATTGAAAAGTGAGGGTATGGTTGTTTGAAGAATTACAACGTCACTCTACTGCAAAAAGAATTCTAGTTGAGATACCAGGTTAGAGAGTTATATCTCCTTCTCTGCTATATCATATTATATGATTGTATAAGAAAGAGTTATATCTCCTTCTCTGCTATATCATATTATAAGAAAGAAAATGCTGTTCGAACGAATGTGGCTTGTATTATGGTTTCTTAAATTATAAAAGGAATGCTTAAAGAATTGTATATAGACTATTATGTCTTGTTTAATGCCGTGCTGTGTGCATTCCAACCTTATCCTACATAAGTTACACTAGATAACTGATATGAAAGGTTAAATTCTGCTCTCTATAAGAAGCTTCTGAAATTTGATTAGATGATTATGAATTATTCCGTTTGTTGCATATTAAACTTAGGCATATAAGGCTAGTTGCATAGGCATGGAGGGGCCACATCTGACCCTATTCTACCACCTATTCTATCCTACTACCTATTTTGAAAGATGAAGGTACGAATTCCTGCAGAGTGTGGTCAACGAAAGAGCTCGAAAAGGCACAGGTCTGGCAACGGAACCGATAGCAGAGAAAATCGGATGAGAAAGCTCATCTTTCTTTTAATTTTAATGATTATAACGTCGAAAATTTTACAGTATGTAATATTGGATGTAGACTCCCCATATGAGGGCATTTGTAATAACTCAATATTTGCATTTATGGTTTAACTTTTGTGAGCATTTATGTTTCAAATTCAGCCGGTAGCTCTTATTTCATTTCTTTTTGGATAACACGGGAATATGAAACCGTAGATGTAATTCCTTTGTCTCATGTAAACCTTTGAGAATTAATTTTTATTTTTAAGATTCGGATGTTATATATATATATTTTTTAAGATTCGCATGTTATATATATATTTTTTAAGTTTCGCATGTTATATGATATTATTAAAGGAGAACCTTAGCCGCTTCGAGACATAGAATTAAACATGTGAGTTGGCAATCTAGGTAAACTTGTCATTTAGTGTTTTGGAATGGTTAGATAGAAATATGGTTTTGTTAATTTAGTATTGCGTCCACCCTTTAGTATTCGGCGAAACTGTTTCGAGGCAATTTTTAATACGGATTCTATGGATTATTAGTTTTTGATTGATAGTAGAAGGGTTTTAAAAGGTTCTTAAACCTATTACAAGTAGGGTTTTGAAAGGTACTTTAAATTTTAGATTTAGCAATAAGATATCAATTGAGCTGAATTTTATGAATCAAACCTAAAAATCCAATGAAACAACTTCCTAACCTAAAAATCCAATGAAACAACTTCCTAGCAATGGAGAAAAAAATGTTACCGGTTAAAAATAAATTTACAAATAAAAACTGTTCGCCTAACATGAAAGGAGAACAAAGGAATATGTCTTCACAATTAACAAATCTATCCAACAGCACGTAAGCAGTTAAAGAAAACAACACCAAAAATACTGGTCAACAAAATCCACAATATAAAAACCATCCAAAAGATCTGCACAATTTTTTATAAAACCCGCAAATACGCTGAAACCAACCCAATTTTTTTTTTTAAAACAACTGCAAACCCGTCTCAAAATATCATTTTATAGAAGTCCCTGCGCAATGTTGAGTTGTTATATTAATTTGGAGGCGCCTTCTTTGAGACAACGCGTTTAGTAGAAAGCTTGATTGGCAGCTTACAAACGTCTGCAGTCTTTTGTCAATACATGGTATACCTTTCAAACAGGCCAATGATTAAGTCTTGCTTATGTCTGCCCTGAACAACAATCATTAGGGATATATCAATTTCGTTGAGTTTCGCAAATTCTTTGGAAAACGTATCCATCATTTAGGTAGAAGTGAATGTTATGCTTTATGGCAAAAGTTCAATACGAATTTCCATTCTTCCTTGATGAAAGTATTTTTTATTTTCCATTCTTCCTTGATGAAAGTATTTTTATACGTGCCAAAAGATGTTTTTCCGAAATTTTTTAATTAGGTTTATGACTTGTTTGAATTCCATCATGTTGCTCTACGTAAATTTTCGCCCTTTACTATGCATGAAGAAAAATCTCATTAATAGGTGGCTACGATAACCTTGTATTTATTTTGGTTTAGCATCAGCCGGAGAATGCTTAAAGTAAACTCTTTAGCTTATATGCCAATATTCTAATCCGCTCATGAAAACTGAGAAGAAGTATTGTTGTCATAAAAGAGTTTAGACCGCATGCTAAATTTTGTATAGGTTTTCAGTAAGGAACAATGGTCTTTTATGAATGGATATATTATTGGTGTTTGTAAAGATTTTCGGAATATCTTACGTAAAAGGTTAAGCAATTAGTAGATAGAGATTTGTAATTTGTATGTTGTTGAGAAGTAGAAAATGAAATAAAGGGTATGTTAATTGTAAAGTATAGGTCTTCTATATTGAGTATTTGAGTATTTGGACATTGCATTCTAGAAGTGGGTTTATTTTAATATTAAAGAAAATATTGTATGTGTACTTTGATATTGTATCGCTCCAAATTTTTCACACCCTTACCTTCAGGCTATAGGATCCGTGTCCGGAAGGGGGATGTGAAAAGGATGGCGCGGTACCTCGGACTGAGAGGCCTTGCGAAGGTCCCGCCTCTCGGGGGAGGTGTATTATGGTGATTTTTCGACGGATGGTGGGTTCACCAGGAAACATTTAATGGCAGTTTCCACGCCTAGGTTGGGAATGTGTTTTATGTGTTCAGTTTTATCCTTAAACATCCAAGTCCTAGGTTTGGCCAAAATGCGTCTAAGCTATTCTATATGAAGATGCAGATTAAATGAATACAGAAAAGCAAATTAGGACAGAAAACAGAGAAATTAAGCAAGATTAAAAAGTCATACCTGATCCGGATGTCTGATGAAGATTCTGATTCTTGAAGCAGTCAGGATCGCCTCTGATTTGATAGGATCGTCTGCTATCAGACAAGATCGTCTGAGATTTGACGAGACCTGCAAACAGAGAAATAGGTGCAAAACATAGAAAATACAACAATGCTAACATAGGGAAACAATGTAAAATGACAATAACAATATCAAACTGAAAATTATAAATAGAAACATGAATGCATTATACTGATTTAATGACAATTATAACTTAATTATGCATTTGATCTAGATGGGTGAACTCCAAAATGCAAGATAGCATAAAATAATAAATAAACTAGCTAATTGCAGAATAAAACAACAGAAAAAAGATGAAGAAATGCAAACTTTGGGCACTGATTGCCCCCAATGATGATTGCAGTCGAAATCGTCTCGCATTGATACGAAATCGTCTCTAATTCGACAGGATCACCTCCGATCTGAACAGGATCGTCTGCGACGATGTAAGCTTGCTCCGGCTGAAAAATACTAAGGTACCTGCAACAAAATTTGGATAGAACTAATGCAAATAGCAATTTAGGATGTCTTAATGCGTGTGAAGTCAATTTACAGGGAATTTCAGCCAGGGGGATGCTAAGGGGAGGGCCTAGGATTAAATAGGCTTAGGAGGGAGGTTAGGAGGTTGGAGATCATCCCTATTTGGGAGATCTCCAACGGGGAGGGTCTCTAACGGCGTAGACACGCTTCTGCCCGGATTAGAGACGCCGTTGGAACAAAGACTAATTGTGAAAAATTAGTTTTGGGACAAGATCGTCTGGACGTCCTAGCCCAAACGAAATCGTCCGATCTGAGGCGATATCGTCGATCCGATTGGAGACGATATCGTCAAACGGTCAAAACAAACTCTAAAAATGGCATGGGAAAGGAGGAAACGGATTAAGCGGTGGTTTGGGAGCGGTTTTGGAGGTTAAAATTTGAATTTGAATTATTTACTAGAGTAATTGTAATTATTAAGGTTTCACTGCGCCAATTTTAGGGTGCTACATTTTGCCCCCTCTTTAGCAAATTTTTCGAAGAAAATGCGTTAAAGATGAGTTCTTCTCGATCTACGAGAAAGCAAAAATTATTCCCATTTTTAGGCGACGATTCTTGGTCGAATCGTACGACAACTTACTATGGTGCCCCCTCCGTGTTTTTACCCAAATCGAACGTTTGAGGTAAAAACGCGGAAAAGCAAAATTTTAAAATGTTTTTAATTGTGTTTTGAATAAAATTAAGAAAAATAGGGTAAAACCCTAATTCATTTTTACTGTTCATTTTTCTGGTTTTTTAGAGCTCTGCAAGCAAAAATGGTGGAGACAATGCACAGATCGACAGAGGTCCAGCGCGGGCTACGGGTAAGAGTCTAAACTTAGCTTAGAATGGTTTAAGTTGAATTTACATGCTTTTTAGGTGAATTTTGATCAATTTTTGAGCATCACGGCCATTTTTGGGCCGTCGACGTCGTCGGGACGAAATCGTCCCGATTTCGACGAAATCGTCTCAAGTTCGCCGATTTCGTCTAAGGGCGAAATCGACGAAAGGGGGACGATTTCATCAAATAAGGGATGATTTCGGCTTGCGAAATCGAAGACGATTTTGCTCAAATTTGGGACGATATCGTCCAATAGTGGATGATATCATCATTTGTATAAAATTGAACTGATTTTACTTGCATTATTAATCACTTGAGTTTTTATTAATGATTTTTATTGTTGTTGTTGTTTATGTTGCAGAGAGGTTTACTAAAGAGCAGAGAATGGAAATATGATGGGTTGAGAGATGACTTGGCCGCTCTATCATAGGCAGAGCGGGATCAGCTGGCTCAGGCCGGCTTACAGCATGTGGCAGAGATGCCACAAGTTTCTACAGACATGGGGCTACTGACAGCCCTGGCAGAGAGGTGGTATCCGGGTTCTTCCTATTTTTGGTTACCCATAGGGGAGATGACTCCCACATTGGAGGATGTATGGAGGATTCTGAGGATCCCCATACAAGGACGGTTGATCACTCCTACGGCCAATCAGGGCCATGCTATGATGCGGTTGTGTGGTGACCCGAGCTTCGCCCTGGAGAAGGGCGGAGTGAACATCGAGGCGCTGCGTCAGATGCCTGGGGCATCCAGACTCACACAGGTTTTGGCCGGAGTGGTGGGTGGACTTCTGCTGTGCCACAAGAGTGGGTGCAGGGTACCATGGGTGCTAGCAGATGTGATCTACGACATGCGTGACCATGGTTACAAGTTCTCTTGGGGCAGCTTTGTTCTATGCCGACTGTACAAGATCCTGCATGGGGTCGTGTACAAGGGCGGCCGATGTCTAGTTATGACATCGCTTCTACAGGTTTGGTGCTGGGAGCACATTGCAGTGCAGAGGCCGATAGGGCTTCCTTTGATAGGGATTGATGGGGAGAGGCCCCGAGCTTTCTACTGGTGGCTCCAGAGAGGGTCACAACGGCGGATTGATCCTGCCGATGTCTCAGAGACTGCTGGATGACCTTGTCCCGGACCAGATCACCTGGAGGCCTTGGAGGGATCATCCAGGGTGGGCCGAGGATGGACAAGAGCTGGCTCGCATCAGGCAAACCTACTGGCTGAGGATGGAGAGGGGAGAGGTGGAGCTCCACCGCTACGACCGAGTTTTGTGATAGTTCGGTCTACAACAAGGGATCCCATCTCTCAGGGATTACGAGTTTTCTCGGACTATCCGGGATAACACTACGGTCAGCGGGGCTCCAGATATGCAGCGCTTCTAGAGTCAGGACTTGGATGATGCCCCCATTCAGCTAGTGGATGGGGACGACGCAGGGGTAGCCGATGGCTATGATGCCTGGTATGCAGGCATCCGCCCTCCTCGGATGACGAGGGCTCAGGGTCCGATTCACGTAGTTGTGCATCGGATGGGGAGGCGACACCAGGCGGCTATTGAGGCGGCCCAGGGTCACGGCGGGAGAGAGCAAAGGAGACCACAGGCGCAGGAGAGGCCATGGCAGTGGGAGAGGAGGGAGGAGAGACCCCCTTCTCCATAGAGAGAGAGGCCACCATCGCCCGATAAGGGCAAGGGTGTTGACATTAGGGAGAGTAGCGAGACAATGACTCTTCGAGCGAAGACAATCCATCTCCAAGCACAGGTGTAGACCCTGTAGGAGGAGGCTACACGACACCGAGCTGAGGTGACACAGCTCAGAGATGAGATTGCATGCCTCAGAGCACGGGGCGGAGGGGCGAGCACTCGGGAGCTAGCATGGGCTATTGCCCAAATCACTTTCTACCAGACATTATACTACCAGATGGTGCCAGAGGAGGAGAGATTACCACTGTCGGCTAACATCGCGGATCCGATCAGGATTGGGTCATCGAGGACTTCATCTCGATCCATGACTAGGACTCGTAGTACCACTCATACTACGATGGGGCCACCTCGTCCACCTCAGGGCGGGGGAGGAGATGAGGCTGAGAGCTCGAGGGGTTCTCGAGGCTAGACTACTGCACTGCATTGTACAGATTGATATGATAGTTTTTATTATTTTTGATAGAGGATTGAGTATGCCGAGGTATAGATTGTGGCATACCAATCCAGTTTTGAGATGATGTATATATTGTTGATATATATATGAGATGAGATATTTTTTGATCATATGACTTGTGTCTTATGTATTTTTATGATGCTTTTAATGTTTGGATTGATTGATTTGATGATTCATGTAATTATGTCGTTGGAAATATTATGGTTTGGATGTCATGCTTTAAGATTTTAAATGAAATAATCTGATGTAACAAATTGGTTGTTTGTGATGTGATGTGATAAAAGATAAAAAGGGACTTCTAACAATAATTTCAAAGGACATTGTCGCTATTATAGACCATTTCATGGAGTCGCCGCTCACTCGGTCGTCAAGCTAATCCCAGTATAGAAATATTGTTAAAAAGTAAAAGAGTGCTTAAGAGACTGTCTTAAGACTTTGGTGCAATGGTGCAAATGATGATGATGATGGTTTGTTTTCAGATTTTCATAAAAATAGTATGCATGAAATAATGTTAAAATGATTTTTGCTAGGCATAAATTCCTAAGTGTGATAAATTTTTTGGATAATTCCCTAGGAATTATACCATCATTGCAAAATTGAAGGTTGACATAATGACATGAAATAGTGATAATGTGCATGCTTTTTGTTTAAAAACATAATTGTATAACAGAATGATTTAAGTCATATGGTTTTCATGATTTTTAAATAAATGGGGAATAAAAATTGTTACAATGGTTTGCGCTAGGCATAGAATATGTAGGTATAGACTTATACCATCATCGCGAAATCCAAAAAGAGATAGTTTTATTGCATGGTTGATTTTTTAATAAACAGAAAATATGAAGATGAGGACTTGCGCTAGGCATAAAATTCCAATTTTGGTTTTGGAACTATACCATCGTCGCGAAAGTCAATAATATATATATATATATATATATATATATATATATATATATATATATATGTGTGTGTGTGTGTGTGTGTGTGTGTGTGTGTTTTGATTGTATGGTTTTGAAAGAAATTTTGATTTTTCTGATTATGCATGTAGTTGTCTTTATACTAAACAACTGTACTTGAAAGAAGAAAATGAATTATTCCAAACAATTTGCAAAAAAATATTTCAAAGTATCTTAAAGACAAAAGTTAGATTTATAAGGAATCCCATGTGCATATGTGAATTCATTTCCAATCTTGATTTATCATAATGATACACAAAATCTCTCAAATACAAAATGTGTGTGCAATTGCTATGTTCATTTACCAGTTTTGAGCAAGATAATATGATACAAGTGATTTGAATGAACCAAATAAGTGTTCATTAACCATGATGTAGATGCATATAACCATACTAGACTACTATGTAAGTCGGATTATCAAGAGCTAGCTAATCCATAAGCGGACATAGGTCTGTACAAAAGAAGGTCGCTAATGTGACAGACATATCGCCACGCTAGGAGTTACCCAAGGCCAAGCAGGTTGGGCACAAACCACCTGTTATGGGGCTTACCTCACGGTTTTCGAATAATTGAGAATTCCAGGGATTCAAGCTCATCAACCCTTCTTTTCTTTTCAAAGGGTAGGGAAAGGGATTTTATTGCTTTTGCTTTTGCTTTCTTTTGCTTTCTTTTGTATTTTTGCTTGATTTTGATAATGCTTGCGTAATGATATAAAATAATATTTTTCTTTTTTTTCTTTTTCTTGAACTTTGCTTTTTCTTTTTGTTCTATGCTAGGGATACTTGCTCGGATTAGCTGTAGAGCAAGGGATTTTTATTCTGGGTAGGGGTGAGCTTGTCCTTTTGCCAATTCTCAAAGATTCTAGACCATGTGCATGATAGGATAGCAGGGGAAACTTTTCGCTCAAGAAACCACTTCTACTATGTAGCAAAGCATGGAAATTACAAATATAATCATTTTATTGTGAAAGGATGTGCTTGGTTTAAGTAAATAACAAGATCAATTCTCTGTGCTCAAACTTTATTTAATTGAATTTTGTGGACTTTGATATAAGAGAGATTAGTAATCATGCCAGATAAAATCAAGATATTTATTTTTGTGAGTGTGAAAGTGAGGGATTCCAAATAAATGCTAATTTATCCAAAATAATTTGAAACATATAACTGCAACATTTGTAAGAAGATATATATAAATACTTTTTGAGAAGTTTTGAGAATGTTGACTCTCTCTTTCTTCTTTATGTTGTTTTGGTTTCGAAAGAGTCAAGAATATTGCTGTTTTTTTATTTTTATTATTATTTTTTTGTTTTTGAAAGAATTAACAAGTGCCATAAATAAATACAACAAATAGTTTTGAAGATTTTGATGATTATGAATGTTTTTGGTGTTTTTGAATTTATAAATTGAAAGAAATACAAGATAGTGATTTTGAAATATTTTAAACAAATATATACAAGGATGAAATGACCAAATTTATACATAGTAACGTTTAAGATGCAAAATGTTCATGGGTTCTTTAAGTTCTTTACCATCTAAGGTAGATAATTTGTATGCTCCCGATTCAAATTTAGCAGTGATAATGTATGGTCCAAGCCAGTTGGGCTCAAATTTACCTTTAAGTCTTGTAGTTGCATTAGTATTTTTTTTGAAGATTTTGAGGATTTTGATTTTTTTTGTATTTTGATTTTAATTTATGAATTGAAATTGGTGGTATATACAAGATGATCTATATACACTATACAAGGTTATTTGAGTATAGCATGTCTAAGGTTGCTTCAAAATCAAAGGAGGTTTTGAAGGATAATTTGGTTGAGTTGAAGGTAAGAACAAAAGGTGATGAATAAAAGGTAGTGATAACAAAAGCTTTGTTATAATGTAGAATAATGTAGCAAAAGATTTGACTTTTATATGTGTAAAATTGATCATGTTACAAAATAAAATGTAAGAAGGATAAGAAGGTTCTTCATTCTTATCACTATATTCCAAGTCTTGATAAGATGGAGGGAGCATATATAAAATATATGCATGGGTGTTATTTGGTAAACAAGGATGATCATATATGGATGAAGAAAAGTGATGGATAGAAGATAATTGTGATAATAGAGAATGTATAGAACTTGATGTTTCAACCGTTAAATATTCTTCAAATGGTGTTGGGTCACCATGTATGGTAACAATTTTATTTGCAAGTTCAAACTTCAAACATTGGTGAAGAGTGGAAGGGACAACCCTCATCGTATGAATCCAAGGACTTCTGAGAAGTAGGTTGTAATGTGAAGGGCAATATGCTACATAAAACAAAGTATCCAGGATCTTGGATCCAATATTAAGGGGAAGAATTATAGTACCTTGAGCTTCTTGAATTTCATTGTTAAAAGATTTTATAATAACATTTGATTCATTAAGATCTTCTTCCTTTATTTTGAGTTTTTGGAATAATTGATAAGTGCATAAATTAAGAGAGGAGCCATTATCTACCATGATAGTTTTAACAGGTGTTTCTTTACTAGATCCTGTAATGTAAAGATAGTAGTCTTCTTGTGGAGTAGAGGAAGGAATCTCCTCATCATAGAATGAAATATGGTTAACCTCAAGAGGGTTTACACCATTAATTATGTTCTTAGAGAAAATATGATGAGGAACAAATTGTTGGCTAGGTATCTTGAACAAAGTTTCCTTGTGATAAATTTGTAATACTTCTAAAAGGGATATCTTTGCTTGAGGATTAATCACTTGTTGTTGGCTATCAAAGTGGATTTCAGATTGAGATTTTGATTCTAAAGATGAGCTTTCTATGCTTACATTCCATTTTGTATCATTCTCTAGAGCCAAAGATAGTTTTGAAGGTTGGTCAAATGAGGAATCCATATCTTGAATATCAGATTGAGTTGATTGAACTTGAGGTTGCTCATTTGTAGTTTTTGTTACAATATTAATAATATCATCATGATGGGACACATTAACATGCAATATTTGATTGGTTTCTTGTTGTTGATAATTGAATAGGGGTTCTTGGGAGATCCCCATGTCTTGATTGATTATTGGTATTTGTTGTGTAGGAGTTTGATTGTTTACTGGAGATTTATAATGAGTTGTAGATTGTAATTCCTTTATATTAAAAAGACCCTTATCAATCAAATCTTGAATTGCACATCTTAAATCTTTACAATTTTGTGTCATATGTCCATCTACTCTATGATATTCACAATGTAGCTCAGGTTTAAACCAATCTGTTGTGGTATCAGGTTGTCTTATGGAAGGGAGTTCAATCCTATTTGTGTCAAGTAAATACTTGAGAATTATATCCATTGGTTGATTGAGCTTTGTAAATTTACGTGATGAAGGTTTTCGAGAGGTTTTTGATATGTGCCTTAGGAGTTCAGTCATAAAAGGACCTAATGGTTTCTCACCTCTACTTTCTTTATTATGGGTAGAATGATGATAGGAAGATTGCGAAGTATGAGGTGAGTGCATGGTAGAATTGGAAGAATAAGTATTTTCTTGTTGAAATGGATGTGTTGTATTGAAAGAAGAATATTGAAAGGGTGGAGGAGGATTATA
The DNA here is from genome assembly GCA_028583015.1 of Wollemia nobilis. NCBI lineage: Eukaryota > Viridiplantae > Streptophyta > Pinopsida > Araucariales > Araucariaceae > Wollemia > Wollemia nobilis. The sequence continues at coordinate 58,345 of JAQPPZ010017097.1, read as the reverse complement.
TGTGGATTGATAGACATAATATGGATATATGGGAGAATAGATAATATCGTTATGAAGAGGATTGGAAAAGGGATTGTCTTGTTGGGTTAAGGATGAAAAATGAGAAAAGTGTGATGGAGGTGATGTTGAATAGGGATGAGGTTGGTCATAATCAACAAATGTATTTGGCTGAATTCTTCCAACATTACTGATGGGCTCATATTGATTTGAGTAAAAACTCATGGTTTCTTTAGTACTTCTAAAAGTAATATTTAGTATCTACTATTTAGAATTGAATCTAAAACATACAAACTTGAAATGATGATTTTGTTTTTGTTTTTCTTGTATACATATATATTTTTTTGTTTTTGTTTTCAAAAGGTTTTAAATGCATTCACGTCGGGTTCACCAAAATGTATCGCTCCAAATTTTTCACACCCTTACCTTCAGGCTATAGGATCCGTGCCCGAAAGGGGGATGTGAAAAGGATGGCGCGGTACCTCGGATTGAGAGGCCTTGCGAAGGTCCCGCCTCTCGGGGGAGGTGTATTATGGTGATTTTTTGATGGATGGTGGGTTCACCAGGAAACATTTAATGGCAGTTTCCATGCCTAGGTTGGGAATGTGTTTGATGTGTTCAGTTTTATCCTTAAACATCCAAGTCCTAGGTTTGGCCAAAATGCATCTAAGCTATTCTATATGAAGATGCAGATTAAATGAATACAGAAAAGCAAATTAGGACAGAAAATAGAGAAATTAAGCAAGATTAAAAAGTCATACCTGATCCGGATGTCTGATGAAGATTCTGATTCTTGAAGCAGTCAGGATCGCCTCTGATTTGACAGGATCGTCTGCTATCAGACAAGATCATCTGAGATCTGACGAATTCGTCAAAGACCTGCAAATAGAGAAATAGGTGCAAAACACAGAAAATACAACAATGCTAACATAGGGAAACAATGTAAAATGACAATAACAATATCAAACTAAAAATTATAAACAGAAACATGAATGCATTATACTGATTTAATGACAATTATAACTTAATTATGCATTTGATCTAGATGGGTGAACTCCAAAATGCAGAATAGCAGAAAATAATAAATAAACTAGCTAATTGCAGAATAAAACAACAAAAAAAAGATGAAGAAATGCAAACTCTGGGCACTGATTGCCCCCAATGATGATTGCAGTCGAAATCGTCTCGCATTGATATGAAATCATCTCGAATTGGACAGGATCGCCTCCGATCTGAACAGGATCGTCTGCGACGATGTAAGCTTGCTCCGGCTGAAAAATACTAAGGTACCTGCAACAAAATTTGGATAGAACTAATGCAAATAGCAATTTAGGATGTCTTAATGCGTGTGAAGTCAATTTACAGGAATTATCAGCCAGGGGGATGCTAAGGGGAGGGCTTAGGATTAAATAGGCTTAGGAGGGAGGTTAGGAGGTTGGAGATCATCCCTATTTGGGAGATCTCCAACGGGGAGGGTCTCTAACGGCGTAGACACGCTTCTGCCCGGATTAGAGACGCCGTTGGAACAGAAGCTAATTGTGAAAAATTAGTTTTGGGACAAGATCGTCTGGACGTCCTAGCCGAGACGAAATCGTCCGATCTGAGGCGATATCGTCTGATCGACGACGATATCGTCAAACGGTCAAAACAAACTCTAAAAATGGCACGGGAAAGGAGGAAACGGATTAAGCGGCGGTTTGGGAGCGGTTTTGGAGGTTAAAATTTGAATTTGAATTATTTACTAGAGTAATTGTAATTATTAAGGTTTTACTGCGCCAATTTTAGGGTGCTACAGATATTTAATTTAATTGAATAGTTATCCTCAAACTTTATATTTATACTTTCATAGAATCTTAGAGTCCGAATTTACTTTTTCAAAATTAAAGAAAATGTAGAGAAATAAATTGAATATTATTAATTATATTGAAAGTTTAGATTCTTTTGTTGCTTGAATATTATGCATAAGGAAATCAAATCATGATGCAAACAAAGAACTCTAAGCTAAAACCAAATGAGAATCTATCACACAGTCAGTCATGGTGTCTTGCTAAAACCAAGCAGTTCTGATCCTAATAGTATTCAAATCAGAGAAATCTTAGATGACTTGTCGAGAAAGACAATCATGCACCCAACACCGATGGTTTGCAAGTGGTATCCATCGTGATTCAGAGATAGTTGTTCTCTAGCAATTTTTGTATGGGTAAAGTGGACATTTTGCTATGAAAGAGTAATGAATGGTGGAATGGGACCTCATTCTAGGCTATCATACGAGTAGTGCTAGCTTGACTATGAAATTGTTAGCAAAAATATGTCACTAGAAGTGCTATTTTTGGGGGCTAGAAGGTCCAATTATGGATGGAATGGGACATATCATCGTCAACTATAATGTGTCTTGGGATACCTGAACCCAAAAGCTAGAGTATTGGTGGACCCTAGTTGTGTCCATAAGTTGATGGACTACAATCAGACACTAGGCATATTGACACTATATCTAGCATAGATTACAAAAACATAAGTCAAGGACACAACGCAAGTCAAAGAAACCTATGTCCTCTATGCTACGAGGCGGGGAAACTATGCATCCACCCTTCTAGGTGTTATGGGCCCTAGAAGGACAATCCCTTATCGTGAACTTAGAAATAAAGTATGGAGAAGAAGAGATTCACTAAATGATACTTTTTACAAGATTTGGCCAATCTTGAGCACTCAAGAAACCGTCTACAACAATCATTAATCTCGAACTGTGTAAATTATGCCTACATACTAATAACAAGTTGGGTGTGTAATAGTCAGTCTCTAACTTTGATTCGAAAATTTTTACCTTGTTTTTTGAACATCCAAGTGAGTTAGACCTGGGTTATTACAATTCTATCCCAAATCAGTTCACTACTCAAACACTCAATTTAAAAGTCATGTCTGTCCAATTAATTTTTCCCAAGGCTATCATTAACCCCTTACTATTGGGGCAAATAGTAAAACTTTTATCCTTCAGTTAATACTCTAATTCAATCAATTTGGTATGTACCACACCTATGTTTGTATGGGTTTACATAACTATGGTACAATCAAGGTGACAAACGTAAGATCTCTTACAATCAGAACCACTACTCATTGTTCGTCTGTGTGCTACATCAAAGTGGGCTCATTAATCTATTGAAGGTAAAAATTCAAGGGTATTTATCCATTTCATAATTGGGGTATCCTACATTGTCCTTTATTTGAGGTAATATTATGTCACCTTCCTAAAGCCAAAAGCCATTTTCATCAGTTGTCCACAATCGTCATCCATTCATCATTATCCATTATTAACCTAACAACCAGTGTCATTTGTTTTTGCACCACATTGTGTTCACACAATGTGATGTAAAAATAGAAAAATGTAGACACCCAAAATGTGTCATTTTTGTAATGCCTTAAAATCATTTTGATTAATTCCCCAATTTTCTCCCAAAACCTTCAATTCCCCTAAATTCTTCTAAAATCCCTAAAATTTCTAACTTCTCCTTTAATTTCCCTAAAAATCCCAAACCCTAATCAAATTCCCTAAATCATCCTCTAAAATCCCTAAACCCCAATTATTCTCTAATCCCTAATCCATTTTCCTTAATAAAAATCTTAATCATCTCCCAAATCCTCAAATCCTCCTCAAAATTCCCCATAATCTTAATTAATCCCTAATATTCTAATTAGATCCCTAATTAAGTCCTAAATTCCCCTACATCCCTAATCAAATCCTAAAATAAAATTTTAAATCCCACCCAAATCCCTAAAATATCCTCTCCATTATACCATAAATTACTTTTTCCTCTCCCTAATTTCCCTCAAAATTCTCAACTTAGTCCCCCATTTTCTTAATGAAACCCTCAATTAGACCCTCTAGTCATCCTTTTAATCCCCAATTCCAATCCCAAATAAAAATGCATTAAATTCCTTAAATCCAATCAAATCCAACTTTCCCACCTCAATCCCTAGGAAATACCCTAGAAATCTCCACCATTAAATTCATAAATCCCCTACACTTTTCCCTCCACTTTTGGGTGAATATAAAATTCCTCTAAAATACCAAGTCAATCCCTTCTTAAATCCACATGTACATTCATTATCCACCTTGCATTTTAAGGAATTATAAATTCCTCTCCACTATATCCCGTGTGCAATTTTAAGGAATTTTATATTCCTTTGCTCTTCCCAAAGACCCCACTCCCCAATGTCAATTTATGACACATGGGTGGGTGAGAATTCACCCTACCCAAGGCCATAAATTTGGAGGGTGCACAACCCTCCAAGTAAATCCTCTAAATTTTCCTTGGCCCTTGCACATGCCACCTAGATGCCACCTCATGCCAAGTCATTGCCTTGTCACCCTCCCCCTCTCCCTTGCAAATTTCTATAAATCCCCCTATTTTATCTCTATTTAAGAAGAATTATACCATATATAGCCAAAACTTTACCAAATTTTATCTAGCCACCTCCCTTGTGCACCTTGCCACCACCCCCAACCATCACCTTTTTTGCATATCCACATCCAACCATGGAGATGAAACTCATTCCCCATGCCTACAACACTCTTTTAAAATATTGTTGCACACATAAAGTTATCTTGATTCCAAACCATTGTTAGCGGTCTACCTCGCTCTCGTGGAGACCTACATAAAATTTCATCAGGACCTAAGTAGTAGAAACATCAGTCGTCTCATATTGAGACAGTGAACAGTCACCACTGTCTTACCTTGAGATGGTTAGCAATAGAGGTCATCTCACCCTGATATGGTCACTAGTCAAGGATCATATCACATCTGATTTCAATCATGGACAAAGAATCAAGGTAAAGGTAAGTATATTTACAGTATTTTATAGCATTTTTAATGTATTTTGGCTTATTTCATTAGCACCCTAAAGTTTCTTGCTTACATATTTTTAACTTGGGCCCAACCCTGGTGGGCTACCTCATGTGCTACTAATATGCTCTTATTAGCTATGTGCAGGTACTTTAAATATGAGAGCAACAAAGGAGGGTTCAAGGACACTCAAGCTTACCAAAACCCCTTCAAATTTGATTATGGCAAGAGAAAAATTTGAAAGCACCATTTATTGTATATTGTATTGAAAGGGAATTTCCTCAACCATTGAGGATTTCATGTTGTAAGCCCCTAGAGGGCATGCTTGTAAAAGAAAAAGCAAGCTTTGTAATAAAAATTTATCTCATTTTTTATGTGCATGGTGCTTTTCTCTTACTACAAAATGACGATCATGGTGGGACACTTCCCTTAAACACACTTTGATATTTCCATTACTTTTTAGGTAGAGATCTTATTCATAATATTGCAGTCTTTAGTTTTGGTTTGTCTTGTGTGGGTTTTGGACTTTTAAATTTGATATGCTTTTTTGCTCACTACATTGCTCTCCATTTATTTTGCAGGTATAAGACATCCTCAGGCTTGTTGGGAGGTAAGGTGGACAAAGATCCCTCACACATATATTTCAATGTTTACCCTCAAATATCATCGTTTCAACCCAAGACGATCTTTGGTTCTAACCATCCTAGATCGAGATGGTCACCAAAAAAATCTACTACAACACTAGACCACATATTTTTTGGCTATTTTTTATCATCTGCTTATTGTTTCAGGTTGTTTCCATGATTTAAATGGTTTTTTTGTCATGCTGCTCACTTCTTCCTAATTGAGAAATCATATTTACTGATTCTATTTCTATTGTTTAACATGTAACACAAGCAACAATGACCTCAAAGCAACTAGCATCCCTAATCATCGGTTACAAAAAATAGATCTTCCACCTAAGTGTCATCATCTTGGGTCAAGAAATTCTTGACATGAGGTTGTCTCACCCTTAGATGGTCACTATCCCTAACACAATGAGCCACAGAGTCAAACCTACAACCTTCATAAACCTACACCGACAACATAAGACCATAGGTCAAGATCTCTCTCATCTATCTTACAGTTTGAAATAGCAACATTGTTGTCTTTTATATTTCCTCTATCATAGCCTAGGTGTCTTTTAGTACTCTTCATATTTTAGTTGTTGAGATCTTCCTTTTAGTCTAGGATAGTTGTTTTAGTCCTATAGTTCAATTTTTTTCTTCCTCAACATAGTGGAGCTTCTTTGTTATAACTCACTTTCTCGATTTATTTACCATAGGTCCCTTATTGTTCCATAGTGTAGGAGTTTCCTTTTTATTTTCTAGCATAATTCCTTATATTCCTTTAGCATAGGCCCCTTCAAGATCTTTAGCATAGTTTCTTCTATCTCCTAGAACAGTTGGGTTTTTTTCTTTTAGAATAGTTTTGCCATAACTTAGTTATCTTTTTAATTCTTTAGTCTAGTTTGATTTCCTTAGCAAAGTTTTTTTTTATCTTCTTAGTTTAGTTTGCTTTGAATGCCTTAGTATAATATATTTTCCTTTCTTAGTCTAATTTATTTTCAATTCTATAGCATAGATTGTATTTTCATTTCTTAGTTTAGCTTGTCTTTCCATTTCCTTAGCATATATTGTACTTTCAATTTTATAGCATAGCTTATCTTTTTTATTTTATGTGTCTAGCCTAGCTTACCTTTTCATTTTCTATTGCAGTTGTTCTTCCAATTTCCTAGATTAGTTTGTGTTGCATTTTCATAGTTTAGTATTGTCATTTAAATTACTAGTATAGTTTATGCCTTTATTTTTCATTAGATTAGTTACCCGTATTTGCTTTCATAGGTTAGGTTGTCCTTTTAATTTCCATAGATGAGACTATCTTTCATTTGCCATAGTATAACCTGTCTTCTCATATCTTAGTGTAATTAGTTTGCATTTGCACATAGGTCAGGTATTTTCATCATAGTGTAGGTGGTCTTTCATGTGTTCTATCCTTTGTCTCTATTTTTTGCAATATTTATAATTTGTCCTTAGAGTCACAGTTTGGTCATAGTTATGGTTGTCTTACCTCGAGACTGTTTCATAGTTGTGACTGTCTTACCCCTAGACAGTCACTCCTAAGCTAGTTTTTCCCCTATGGATGATTTTTGGAGTTGCTAAATGGTTAGTTGCAACTATATTATCCTAATATGAGTTTATAACTATGATTATCTTACCTTGAGATGACCACTCCCATCATATATTTTCCTCCATGACTAGTTTTTGAAGTTGCTGATCGGTCACAGTCGTCGTTGTATCACCTCGAGACAGTTTGTAGATGTGATTGCCTCACCTGTAAATGGTCATTCCTAGAATTAGACTTTGTGTTTTAGTCTGCTCTTAAAACATATTCTCTTTCACCCATAGGTATGTTTGTTATTCTAGTGCATTCTCTCCTAGCGTAGGTATTTTTGCATATATAGGTTGCATCATATTTTAGATATTATTTACACATAATTGCATTCATTCCCAGAGGTTGTTAAATTTTACACAATCAAAATAACTAAAGAGAATTCTTAGGGTTAAAATTTGCATTTCTCACATTTAGGTTAAGCAAATTTTGTATTTTACATCTTTAGAATTACTATTAATCTTGCATTAGGTATTTTTAAAACATAAAGCACAAAAACAAAATCACACACACTTGCAATTCTATTTTCCACAAAATATTTTGATAGGATAAATAACAGGTGAGTTGGACTTCATCCCCAACCATCAGTTGCCCTTAGACACTTAGTTTAGTATGCATAGTTTCCTAGATTTTATCATCAAGAAATTGGTTACCCTTGAGGCTACCTCGGGGTAATATTGAGGTTAGATGCCCTTCGCTCATGGGAATTAATAATTAATGGACATGCAACTGTTGTTTTTTTTTTAGCCTGATCGAGGGTGAACCAAAAGCCTGATTGGGCCAGTAGAAGGACCTATACAACATGATCTCTCTCATTAGGTTTATTTTATCACCCTAGGTTACCTAGAGCTGATCCCATCCTAGGAAGCCCTTTCAGTTGTTTGTGTACCACTTCTCGTGAGGAGACGAGCATAAAAACACATTAATAGGCTTCATTCCACCACCCCTTTGTAGTTATTAGGTTTAGAATACATCAAACATACCAAAACCAAAAATAAAAAATAAAAAATAAAAAAATAAAAAAACATCCTTGTTTGATTGCTTGGTTATTTGTATTTTTATGTAGATAGTATATTCCCCTCACCAAATCATCTAAACTATCCAAAAAATCACCTAAAACATCAGCAAAATATTCAAAACATTCCCAAAATCCACCATTGTCTCTTCTCCCCACTAATTCCATCTTCTTCATTCCGTTTATCCCATCCTCAAATGCCTATGATCCAACACCAAAGTCAAATGTATGCTTTGAAATCATTTTCCATGGAGTCTCTCGTCCAAAACTCTCGTCCTTCATCCACTCATCCAACCCATCTGGGAGAGATACCTTTCACCCTACCTAGTACCTATATTTCCATTCATCCTTTCTCTCATCCAATTATTAAGGTCCATCCTTGGCCCTCACATGTTGGTCTAGGCCTATTACCTCCAACCACCCACCCCAATTTACCAGACAACCTCTTACAAAGACCATGTCGCTCCATTGCACTAATTAACCTACGTTTTCCTCCTCTTCCCCCCTCTTCCACTTATTTCTCCAACACCATCCCTCCTACTATCTCTTCCACCACCCCCTCTTCAATCACCATATATTCCACCTCTTTTTCCAACCTCACCTTCTCACCTCCCTTTCCAACATAATCTATTTTTCCAAATCCATCCCTTCCTCCTTACTTTCAACATCATCCCTTCCACTATTTCTTCCCACACCTCGCCCTTCATCCTAAGTGGCTCCCCTAGTTAAACATCCTCCTCACCACTCATCCTATCCTCTTCCCCTACTCTCACCATCCCCCCACTATCAACACCTCAATTTATCCATTACCAATAATTCTATCCCCATATTTCACTAACTTGCAACAAATCTTAGATCGTGTTGCAAACCTTGAGCTATAGTTAAGTCGTCAACAACCTTCTACATCACTCTCAAAACCTTCTTTAATCCAACCTTCTTCTACTCCATATTATTATAATCCTTCCTATTGTTCTTAGTATCCTATTTTTCCATTTTATCCTTAGACACATCTATCAAAGCAATTGTTGACGTCTTTCAAAAGTTTTAGGACATAAAACTATTTTCTTTACTCGATATCCATCATATAAATCCTAGTAAACCTAAGCCTAAATGGTACAAATAAGACCACTATTGCACCTAAAATCGTCAAAAGGGTCATGATATTGATGATTGTTGATATTTCAGACATCTCATGCAAGATATCATAGAATGCAAGAAATTAACCATCTTCGTGATGTAATACATCCCTTTAATAACATCACCATTCTTCTCTGATCTCTCCCTCTTCCTCAATTGGTTTATTTCCTCTATTTTTTTTATATTCACCAATCCACGTCATCTACTCCAATCACACACCATCACAAATCACCTTATCACTTGAGTGGGACGACGTTACCTTATCAATGATGTCATGAATCTTGATCAATATCCAAAACCCATTCTTGGAATCAACATCTATCTAATAACCTTGCCTAGTCAGAATACAAAATTTCTCTACTCAACGTAAAATCTAATCAAATCTGATTTTCTATGCACCATGCCTATGTATGTATGGTTTATACATGCTTATGCTACATCGAGGTGGAAAATGTAATACCACTTACAATAAATTGTAGCATCATGAGGATGCCTACCATATGGTTGGCTTAATTGCCAACTCCAATATACTCAACAATCTATCAATGACAAGGTTCAAAGATATTCGTCCCTTCCATCATTGGGGCATCCTACATTGATCATAAATCAAGACAATCTTACGTCTCCTTCACAAGTACAACTTTAGCCACATTACATCCATCATCAACCATGATCATTATCCTATTGCTCTTCAATTCCACTCTAGCTCCTTTTTCTTCCTCACCTATTCAAATCCCTTTGCATCTTATTCTTTGATAGGTTCCACATCATGGGTGTAGGGTCACGCTTCAAGCGGCTACGTATCGACGAATAGATCATTTCCCCTATTTCTACTTCTCTCTTCCCTCCCCCTTTCTTTTATACTTGTTCCCTTTCCTTTTTCCTTAATTTTTGTCCCCTATCACATTCCTCCTTTTCTCCTTTCTCCTCAACTCGCTTCCATGACCGAGAGAGTATCCTTATCCTAATCCATAATCCAATCTAGGGGAGTTCATCCTTCTTATACCTTCTCTTTGGTTTGGGGGAGTTTACACCCCCTCCACCTCTAATTTTGTCACATCACATGACGTCCAAATTTTCCTTCCTCCATTTTTCCTTTCCATCTAACCATTCCTCAACATCCTTCAATATCTTTTTTATATATTTTAACTAGGGGGAGTTACACCCTTTCTATCCAAATTTATGCCTAAAGGAGTAAAACTCCTCTATGACATCAATCTAATCACATCATTAGTGTCATATCCCCCTCCAACCCCCGTTCATTGTTTTCTTTCTAATATTTCTCAATTTCATTTGTCTCTCTCCATTTTCTATTCCTCCTCCCTCCCACACCACTCTTGGTTGTACGATCACACTTTGAGTAGCTATGTATCATGGATGGGTGTGTTATTTTTTTTCTTCTTCTTGCTCTCCTCTTCCTTTTCTTATCTTATTTTTCATATTATTTCCCTTCTCCTTATCCACTTCTCCATCACATCACAACAATGCTCATATTTCCCATTTCTATATCTTCATTTTTGCATCAAATGCTCCTTTGATCCTTGTTCCATTATGTTTGTATGCTTCACTAGGCATGATTTTATTGTGTTAATCAAGGGTATCTTTATAGTTATATTCATCCTACCAATTCATGTTCATGTTTCTTTAACTTTATCACTTCCCCTACACTCATTGTTTGTCCTATTTCTATCCCCCATATGACATCTTGTCTCTTTCGTGTCTTTGGTTAGGGAAATTTTTAGGTTCTTTTGATTATTTAGCCATACCTACGATACCAATAAATCTTCATTGAATATAATTTTGCCTCCGAGTGCTATAGGTCTTTCTGGTTAACTCAAGTCTTCTCTTGAACCATGCACATATCTATCACATTAATCACATTTTGAGTCTAGGGAAGACAAAACCATGTATTGCTCTGATCATAAAGTAAAGGGTTTCCCCTAATTATCCTATAATGCACATAATCCAAACCTAAGGATCCATATTGAAAAAAAAGAGAGTTTAAAAAAATTGTTGCCATATTCATTATTTATCATGGATCCTTAGGTATTTTAGACATCTCCATCGGGGCTATAGACGCATGGCTGACAATAGAGCTACACTAAATGATTATAGGGCTATATTCATATGGGCTATAGATTCTTGAATGACAATGGAGTATACCCTCCACATGGTGACATGTCTGTCACATTAGCGAACTTCTTTTACAAAAACCTATGTTCTTTTTATAGATGAGCTAGCTTATAATGGCTTGAGTCACAAATGGTTAGTCCTACCTAACTCAAAATAGGAAATTAACCTCAAGGAACACACTTTGGTCCTTGAGAGACTTGACTCCCTAGGATGGTCATAGTATCTTAGAGCGTCTGCTTGACTATTATATGAGCTTGATTGATGTCACTCCATTCACTCCATGTATACCTTGTGTCACATTTCCTATATTCTATGCCATATCCATGTCATTATGCTTGTGTTGAAACCCTTGATTAATCGATTAAATCATGATTGGTCCTATGCATACCAAAATTTCTTGAATTATTATTGAACAATCATTTATATACATATCTATCATATTCTGTACATCATAATCATTTCATATACTTCTATAAATCATCATATAATTACTCTAATTTATTCATTATGTACAACACATCAAATTACAACTCAAAAGACACATTACATCCAATAAAAAACATTCTCTATCTATCTTAGAGCACTTGCTTGAATACTATATGATCTTGATCAGTGTCACTCCATTCACTCCACGCATATCTTGTGTTATATTTCCCATTTCCTATACCATAGCCATACCATTTTGATTGTGTTGACACCCTTGATTAACCGATTAAATCATGATTGGTCCTATGCATACCAATATTTCTTGAATGATTATCAAACAATTATCTATATGCACATCTATCATATTTTACATATTATATTCATTCTATATACTTATATAAATAATTATCTAATTTATCTAATTTATTCATCATACAAAACACATCAAATTACAACTCAAAAGACACATTACATCCAAAAAAAATAATCCTATCTCTCTCGCTATATAATATGTTAAAAACATCATACATCATTATCATGGCCCTTAGGCCTACAAAACTATGGCTCACATATCCACCATAAAATAAAATTCACAATCAAATACAATCCATCACTGTTGTCCACCACTGCTTGTCTCTCTGCTCCCCTTACCTCATCTCATTGCAACTGTCCACTACCACTCCTATGCTACCTCTATCCCTCATGTGATGTCCCTATGCTTGATGTTTGTGATGTCACTGACTCTCTAAATTATAACATTGTAGGGGTAATCGATGGTGCTCCTGATGCTCTGCTTATTCAGCTCCTCTATGATTCTGAGGTTGAAGACCTCAATGGTATCACTATGCAATGCTTGATTAGTATCTCCTCAAGAACTCCCACATAATCCTTTTCTAGTCATAACTAAGCCATAAATATTCTCTCTTTGTCTCAGGTTGCTACCAAATTTGTGTCTAATGTTACCACTCTAGCATCCAATCTCAATGTGGATTCCTACCCTCGCTCAGCCATTAAAGAAGTTATTTTACTGCACAAGCTATCCTGCTCTACCACCACTCTATCCCTCTCATTTTAAAATATATATAATTGAGCTCATAATATGTACCTATCCTCCTACCACATCTACCATCTCTGTCTATTACCTCCCATTGGATTTACTCTTTAGCATGAGTAGTATCGCGCTCAACCTGTTGCCCCTCCAAAATATGGATTTGCTCGACCATTGTCACCATTTTATCTCCTACATATTCTCCATATCCTATATATTATATATTATCCCTATCTCCTCCACTACCCCTCTCCACACCCATCATTCTCTCTACAACCTATGACAATCTAGCCTCACTGTCTAATAAACAACAAATACATCACTGTAATGGCTCCTCCTCACCTCCTCCTCTACCTCATCTCTACCTATTGCTACCCGTACCTCTGACCTTAGTTGGAACTATTGGAAAACCCTCCATGCATCATAATTCTTCATTGTGCCAACATCCTCTACATCATCGACCCTTAGAATTGCATCTATGTCCTCTCCCAATGGATCCATTTGTGGTGCCACTATTACCTTGCTAGTCCTATGCCTATAAATCACATGTGGTTTTGGCACCCCTTGTCGAAGACCAAACTAAATAAGTAATAAAAATACTCATACTCAATCCCATGATGACCCACTTACCATATTTCTTGTTGTACTTGTCTTAGGTGCACTCCATATTCTACCCATGTCGACCCTATCCTTCATGGCTGCCATATAACATCTCTTGGTTGTAACCTTACCTACAAATCCTAATAATGTGCCAATATCTCTAAAAATGGTTGAATCCTCCCTTGATATCTATCCTTAAACCATCTCATGGCATAAGATACCTCACCATCCATCTCCCTATGCACCTCCCATGGCAACCCCTTTGGCTATCCCAATTGAAAAATGCTCTTATCCCCAAACATACAAAAGAAAAATGCATCCCAATCTAAGTTGGCCTTGTTTTCATACCCCATACAAATCTCTATATGTTTAGGCTAGTAGTGTTAGGATACTATTGTGATAAATATGTAAAAACTAAAATTTTTTATTGTAAAAGTTATAAAGTCTTGTAATTTTTGAATATCAAAGCATTTTGTTTGATTGTACTTTGGAACCAAAATTTTATGCATGTGATGCATTTTATATAGGCCTAAAAGCAAACATATCACTATGTCAATAAGTTTGAAAATATTTTTTTGAATTTTATTGGGAATTATTGTAGTCCTATTAGGGAAATATGAATAGATTGATGCTTACTAGAAATTAATTAATAACTTTTCTAAGGAGAAGGAGAACACATATATTGGTTGACTTGTTTACTCTAATTTGAATTTGTATATAGAAGTTTTATTTTCTTAGTCAAGAACAAACATGTCATTTTATGGTTAGTGTACTTATTATTCATATACTATGTGATAGCATTATTGCTAACTAATTATGTTGGTCAATAAACAATATATTGATAAATTTGTAATAAATATAATTGTACCTACTTGAAAATTACTTAATTCATCAAAGAATTGAAAGTATATAGAGTGAGGACTATATGAAGTTATGATTCATTATGAGTATAGTTTGGTTGTGTAATGTGATTTTATTGTTCTCTATGAAAATGAGAAGTTGTGACTATTCAAACCATATATTTTAACCTTCAAGAAAAAGCATAGTGACTAATTTATTTTTAGTTCTTGTGATACTTGTAATTATAACCCGTTGGCATGAACTTGAATATATATATTTCATGAGTTCAAAAGCATAATAAAATAAGAAATGATGTGAATGTATCTTGTTATGATGAGTAGAACTTAAAACTAAACCCTCTTTAGCAAAAATAGATCATTGCTTTAAAAACCATCATATTTTAAATTATTTGGCAAATTGTATCTCTTATTATGTAAAATTGATTTTTTACTTCTATCAAACAAAGTATACCTATAACTATTTTTTTAAATTAAAACCATATAATCATCTAACAATTTTATATATTTGCAACTGAATGAACTTGTGGCATGTCCTTATGACAAAGAATATGGTAAACCATGTTTTGAACAACAAGTAGACCATCCATATAGGAATTTGTTGATTTATGCATATAAGAAATGTATGATTTAATGGAGACACAAAGTCAAAAGTGCATTCTACTTTCTTATGAAGTGTAATTAGTTTTATTCCGATTTAGCTAATTTTTGGACCAACTTGTGTAGAATTTGAATAGCTTTAAAATGAGTGGTCATATGTAAAATTCCAAGCAATATTGAGGGAGATACAACCTTGTGAAGTCAACCATCCGGTACAAGGGCAGTAACGATTTTTCAAATTGTGAAAAATGAAATTGCAATTATTTTCCAAATAGGTTTCGAACGATGGGAAGATAAATTAAGGGCTAGGACTTCAGCGAGGCAAGACATTCTATTTGGACAAATAATTTTTCAGCTAAGTTATTTTTTCCCTTTCTTTATCTTAGAAATTGTGCATGAAATTTTATAAAGTTTTTATCAGATATTATATTTGTTATAGAACTTTTTTATAAATTTCATTAGATTTTGAGTTTTTGTTTCCTTTTCGTGGATTTATTTATAGTTAAATCCTTAGAATCATCCCTAGTGGTAGAGGTTAGTGAGCACACCTCAAAGAGATCCTCATTGCTCTAAGATAGGGTAGTTTTTGGTAAATTTAATGGATATTGGCCAGGGGCTTCAGCCTTGAGAAAATGGAAAGATAGAAGTTGGAAGTCTCCAGGAGTGATTCTATCATTTCTTATCAAGGGTTTCTTCCTAGTCATTTTTAGTTCTAAGAAAGAAAGAGAAAGAATCCTAAAAAGAATCCCTGGTTTATGGAAAGAGCAGGGCTCTTCCTTACCCATTGGTATGAAGGCTTTTCACTTGAAAATGTAAATTTATCCCTAGTCCCAGTACAAATAAGGATGTTTGGATTACCCATTTAATTTTGGGAAATAGATGCCTTCAAGGCAATATGAAACACTCTAAGATAATTCCTTGAGATTTCAGATACAACAAAAGATGGATTTTTGGCTATTTATGCTCGAATATTGGTCATGATTGATATAAGTAAAGATTTACCAGAATCAATAATTCTTAAGTATGGGGATAATATGTGGACCCAAACTATAGATTATGAAAACATATCTTTTAGATGTAGAATATGTCATGAGGTGGGGCATATTGAGAGATCATGCCCTAAGAAGAGCCCAGCATAATCATTTGTAGAAAATCATAAGAGAAATTTACAAATGGTTATGGATAAAGATGGTTTTCAACTTCTAAAAAATAGATCTAGGAAAATAAAAGAAAATGAACAGTGGAGACCAATAAGAAAGGATACTGGAAGAAATTCCAATTATTTTGAGGCTTTAGCCTATGAAAAAAAGTAGATCAAAACTTAGAGGACACAAGACAACAATTTCAACATATTAGCAAGGAACCATCTATTCAATATGATCCTAATTTAAGGAAGAACATTCTCGATGAATCCAAGGAACGTGTTTCATAATATTTTAGGACTCTCTTGAAGTGCCATGCACCATTCAGGAGGAAATAATTAGTAAAGAGAATGCAATTTTAGAAGGTAATACCTCTGCCATTAATAAGAAAATACCAGAAACTGAGCAGGATAAGTCAAAATATTCTATAATAGAGCCAAGAGAGGATAAATATATTGAAAAATAAAATGGTGAAAGAATATTGAGGAATAGAATAATAAGACCTACTCTTGATATAGGCAAGAAAAAAATAGGAAAACCCTCAAATTATCAAGCAAGATCTAGGGAAGCAAGAGCTAACATAGAGAAAGGAACACAAACTAAGTTGGTTGAACTTCTATTTACCAAACAACAGAATGATATTGGTAATATGCAATAGGGGCCAAAAGCCCCTAATAAGACATTATTATCATCTCATGGAATATAAGGGGTGCTAATTACCCCTCAAATCATAGGTGTATTAGGGACCTATGTTTAAGTAATAAACCTGATATTTTCTGTATTCAGGTTACTAAAATGACAAAAGAAGAAGTTTTAAAAACTATGAAAGCAGTTTGGGAAAGATGTGAATGAGATGCTATGGATTCTGAAGGAGCAGGGGAAATTCTAACTTGTTGGAATCCTTCTAGAACCTCTTGTGTAACCATTCATAAAAATAGGTATTGGATAGCCTCTTTAGTCACTTGCTACTTTGTTGATATTCACTTCATCATTATCAATGTGTATGATCCTACAACTCAATTAGGTAGATTAGAAGTTTGGAGTAGGATTGAGGCCTTTATGAGAAGTAAAGACCAAGAAACCCATTTCATAATCATTGGATATTTTAATGCCATTACCAAGCTGAATGAAAAATTTGGGAAAATTAGAAAATTTACCTAAAGTATGAAATATTTCTCAACTTTTATTCAAAACAACAATATTTGGGAAGTTGAGTTTGAAGAAGACAACTATACTTGGACCAACAATAGGAGAGGCCAGAACCTAATAGCAGAAAAATTAGATAGATGCATTCTCTCAGATCATTGGCTAGATGAAGGAACTTGTGCTAAAATTAATACCTTAACAAGCATTGGTTCGGATCATTGGCCAATAAGAGTTAAAATGGTGGTTAGTGAATTCAAAAAAAGATTATATTCTAAATATGAGCAGATGTGGGAAGACCATCCTCAATTTATTGATATGATAGCTCAAACATGGAATTATTTAGGTAATGATGGGTTGTATGCTCTTCCAAACCAAATTAAAGATATGACATCTAGATTAAAAGAATGGAACAAGAACACATTTGGAAATATTTTTGAGAAGAAAGAAGAACTAAAAGATAAACTTTCAAAACTCCAAAAAAGTGATGAAAATAATACAAGATTAAAGGAAAGGGAGTTGCTTAGTTAATATCATAATATTTTGAGTAAAGAAGAGAAATTCTGGAGATTAAAATCAAGACAAACTTGGTTAAAATAAGGAGATAAAAATACAAAGTTTTTTCATAGGATGGCTATGGTATAGAGACTTTCTTCTAGAATTGGTAGAATTAAATCAATAGAAGGGGTTTGAATTGAAGATCAAAGTGAAATTAGAAAATAGGCTAAGTCATTTTTTCATAATATTCTAGGTTCAGAGGAGACCAAAGTTCTTAATGATAAACTTCTTAAAGATGTTCCTTCAATTATAACAAATGAAGACAATAGGAAACTGATGGAGCCTATTACTCTAGAAGAAGTTCATTTAGCTCTTTTCTCTTTTATAAGGATAAATCCCTTGGTCCAGATGGGCTCTCTGTAGATTTTTACCAACACAATTGGGATATAGTGAAGGATTCTTTATTGGTGGTAGTGGAACAGTCTAGGGTACATTCCTTATAAAATAAATGTAACTTATCTTACCCTAATTCCAAAAAAGAAGAATGCTGAATTGTTTGATTCTTTTAGATCCATAAGCATATGTAATATGGCTTATAAGATTATTTCCAAAGTGATAGCAAATAGATTAAGGCCATTGTTGGAAAAAATTATTTCAGAAGAGCAAGGAGGTTTTGTGAAAGGGAGAATTTTTTGAATGGGATTATAGTAGCTCATGAAATTATACATTCAATAGCTTCAAGAAAAGAGAAATCTATGATCTTAAAAATTGATATGAGTAAATCCTATGATAGGGTTAAATGGAGTTTTCTTTTTGCAATTTTAGATAAGTTTGGTTTTGGGAAGAAATTTTTTATATGGATTAAAGCTTGTGTATCTATAGTTTCTTATTCAGTGTTGATCAATGGGTTAGTGATATAATATTTTAAAGCTAAGAGAGGCCTTAGACAAGGAGATCCTTTAAATCCATATTTGTTCATTATTATGGCATAAGTTTTGAGTAGGAACTTAAAGAATTACAAATATGGGTTTATAAGTGGACTTAAGGTTAGTAATAACATCGATAACATCACCCATCAACAATTTGTAGATGATAAAATCCTTTTTGGAAGGGTAAGGATAAATGAGGCCAGAGATTTGAATAACTTTTTAAAAGAGTATGAAAGAGTTTCAAGGCAAAAAATTAATAGGACTAAATCTAAAATTTACTTTCTTAACACTTCTACTAATATCAAAGCAAGAATTTGTAGGTTTCTTCACATGGAGGAGGAAAATTTACCAACAACTTATCTAGGTATACCTTTATTTTATGGGAGAATGAGGATAGATCTATGGAATCCAGTTATTAGTAAAGTTTAAAATAAACTTCCAGCTTGGAAAGGTAGATGGTTATATTTAGCAGGAAGAGTATAGTTAATTTAGTCTTACAAGCCATTTCAAAATATTATGTCTTTGTATTCTATGCCAAAATAAGTTGAAAAAAGTTTAATATTTATTATGCGATCATTTTTATGGTTAGGTTTACATGATAAAAGAAAAATTTCTTTGGTGAAATGGAGCAAGTTGTGTGATGAAAAAACTAAAGGAGGTCTTGGTTTAAGAGCTCTTACAGATGCAAACTTAGCTCTTAGGGGAAAAGTTATCTAGATATTGTACAAAGAGAGTCAAAGATAATGGGCAATAATTCTTCTAAGTAAGTATGTTGATCCCAATGACCCAAGTTTAATATTTATTGCTTTCTCTCTTCCAAATGGTTTTGCTCTTTGGAATGGTTTAAAAAAATCTATTGATATTATGATTAAATGTTTAAGATGGGTGGTGGAAACTAGAGAAAATATTTCTATTTGGATAGATACTTGGTGTGATAAAAAACCACTCAATTTAGATCCAGTTTTGAAACCTTGGATGAGATTGCTTCAAGATAGTTATGGTGATAGGGTTTCAACCATTTTGTACAAGGATTAAGAAGGAAGATACAAATGGAAAGAATACTTTTTACAAGTATACAAGATATTGATGCTAGGTGGAAATTGAGTAGAAAGAAAACAATTGTAATTATTTTGAAGATTTCCAAGGATAAATTGATTTGGGAGTTGAATAACTTAGGAGAATACACAATAAAAAGTGGATATAATATTCAACACCAACATAATAATAATATCAGTAGAATTTTGAGATATATTTGGGATAGCCCAAGCATTCCTAAATTTAAAATGTTTGTTTGGCTAGTAGGTCATAGAAGAATTTTATCCTGGGATAACCTTATGAAAAGGGGTTTTCATGGACCCTCTAAATGTGTTTTCCATAATAAGGAGGAGAGTATTGACCATCTATTAGGACATTGCTCAATTGTATGGAATCTATGGGAATGGATTCTTAATATGTTTGGTAAATGCATGGTGATGAATAACAAAATTTAATATTGGTTAAAGAAATGGCAGAGCACTTATAAAAGTGAGGCTTTACAGATAATATGGAATATTTCAAAAGATACAATACTTTGGACTATATGGCTAGAAAGAAATAGAAGAATTTTTAAAGGAAAGGAAAGCAGTTTAGAGGTAATGAAAAAGAAGATATGTTTAGCCATAGAGGATTCTAAACCAACCCTATCAACTCACCCTATACCTAATTTGGAAGTAGAGAGTCTTGATAGATGGAGTTAAGTTATTAAATGGAATTATGATATTGGGTACAAGAGAAGCAAAAATAAGGTAAATAATATAAAGTGGAAACCACAAGATGTGGAGTGGGTTAAGTTAAATTTTTATGGATCATCTAAAGGAAAACCAAGACCAGTAGGAGGAGGAGGTATAATTAGAAATAATAGAGGAGATATTTTGTCTCATTATGCTTTCAATTGTGGATTTAAAACAAATAATGAAACTTTAGATTGGGCATATTTAGAAGGGTTAAAAATATGTAAAAACATGAAATAGAATAGAGTTTTTATGGAAGGTGATTCTCTCATAGTAATAAATGCAATTTTGAGGAAAGCAAAGGCTCCATGGAACATACAAGAGATAATTGTGGAAATTCAAGATCTTGCTAAAGAGTTTGAAGAAATCAGGTTTACACATATATTAAGGGAAGGAAAAAAATATGCAAATAAGCTAGACAATATAGGGGTTTTGATTGAGGATCATGAAGTTAGCATCTCCTTTCCATGGTTAGAGGAAGTAGAAAGTTTAGTTGAAGTTGATAAAAATTGTTGATTGCCTAAATTAATTAATGATTAAGATTTACTTTAATATTTTCCATTGATAATATCTACTTTATTTTGTAACAATAATGTGTGTTCATTTAGACTATTTATTATAATTTTTGTTGTTGAACTTGTGTTTCAGGAAGGAAACTAGCAATCCAGATTTGGTAAATCAAACTATCTTAGTGCGATGTTTTGGAAATATTACTCTACTAAGATGCAAGGCATAGATAGTAGAGGTGAAGTTTTGGCATTGTGAAGGTTGCTATAGGAAAATTTCAAGAAATATGCTAAATTTTGGGGTAATTGTATTCATACATATATTTAAAAAGATCGAGAAAATGAAAATCAAGAATTCAGACATTTTATGTAAAATGATGTAGGTTTCTAACTATAGCATCTCAATTGAGATGAGAAGTGTATCTATTTGTAAGCTCTCAAGCTCTAAATAAGAGAGATGTAATTTTTTAAGGGTGGAGGACCCGAGTACATCCTTTTTTATCAAGCAAAAAAAAAGTGTAATTATTTACACATATTCTTACTAAGAAACCCATGAAAGGATTATTAGAATTAGAACCAAACTAGTATTCTTTTTCATAGTTGATAAGATTTTTGATTCAAAAGAATGAATGAGCATAATATAAGCTTTGAAAGTGACTATCTAAATTTTCTTTATATACTCAAGGGATAATCAGGGATACAAGACTTTTTCACAATAGTGACTCTCTATAATTGGTTTTGTTTTCATGGATGAACTTGAAATCTACCACAAATAGGAAATAATGGTTGATAGGTGAAAGGAATCTTGTAACCATTTAGTATGATCCTTGTGTTAAATTTTGGTGAAAATTAGACACATGATACAAGCATGGGATTTAATATCCAATTTGATCTAAATTTGTATCTAGCAAGAAGGCCTTAAATTGATGTATCACAACTATAAACTAATAAGAACTAAAATTTCTCTTTTTCTTGATGGGGTGCATCACGTTAAATAAAATTTTCAATGCAATGTAGTAAAAAAGATAACATTAGTCTAATAATTACAAAGTGAATGTACCAACATCTTGACATCAAAGGATACTTTTAAATTTAATGGACCTGAAATGCTTAAAGACTCATTAAACCAAGTAACTAAGTATTTTGTATCAACACTAGATGAATTAATAAAATGGAATGAATGACATTGAAAATTACTTTAAGTCATGTGAGATAGATGCATTTAAAGGTTAATCTAATTTCCATTGTTTAAAAAATGATTGTTTTGTCAAATAGCCTATGCATACACACACACATATAGATAGATAGATAAATAAAAGTTAATTTAATAAAAAAATTCATGCTATTTTTTACAACCTTGAGTATGGGGTTTGTTACATAGGCATGAAGTGGAAGGTAGAGAATACAAGAAAGAACTCCAAAAACCAAAAAAATAAAAATCATAGAAAGGAGTTTAGACACTAATCTATATACAATATTTGTATATAAGTTACAAATTAGTTGGGAGAAAAAACACTTTAGACTCTACATAATTAAATGTAGCTTTATAAATAGTTTATAAAATTCCTCTTCATATTCCTTTGTGTTGGGCACTAGTCATTGGATGAACAAGTGGCTACACTAGTTCACAATATAGAGGTTTTAGAAATTAAGTATTTCTAAATGCTTTAGAACTTTGAGACTAGATGGTGACACGTGAGGTTTATCATCTTCTATACATTGGTACCAAAGTGGTTGGTGCCACAGGGTTAGAATGAAAGAGGTCATGGTACTAGACTAAAGTTTAGCACTAATTTGTCTAGTTAAGAGTCTATATAAGCACTATGATGTACAAGCTACATGGATGTAAATGAAGCTTTGTCATCTTCTACACATTGGTGCCATATAGCTAGTGTAAAAGAGGTCATGGTACTAGACCAAATTTTGTCAACTAGATTGTCTAATGAAGAGTCTAGATAAGAAAAAATATTTGCAAGCAATGCCAATGCTTATGTCATGCTCCTTAGGACATTAAATAATACCTAATTTAGATAATATTTCTTATTATATAGTATGTAAAAATAAAATACAACACATGATAATATACTTTTTATATAATTAAAAAATTACATACATCTATATCTCTCTATCTATATGTATGTTTATAATATATTTTAAATAACTAGATTATGAAGGACACATGTTATATTTTCCTTGATCAATATTAAATAATTTAGCTCCTGTAGACACCAAAACAGCACCAATCCGATTATGTGACAACAAGCACCGATCGCATTGACACACATAGCCCCTAGGGCAGCCCCCAGAGGTTAAACAATGGTCCTAACCACTCCCAAAAGCAGTTTGGAAGGTCAGAGGTCAATTTGGCACCTTTTTGGCACTTTGCTCCCTACTCGTCCCACCCTAGGATGATTACAAACTGGTATTCATCCCACCCAGGGACGATTATCAGCATTCACCCCAGGGTGGGGCGAATAGCAGGTTTGATTGGCAAAAAGTCAAACCTCGATAGGTCCGCCAGTTAACTACAGCTTCAGGCCATGCAATTGCGAGGAACGACTTCAAATCAAGGAGAGAGACTTCAGTCATGCATGTCTTTGATTTTGGAGGCCTCATGCAAGGAGACTCTAAATCAGGGAATAATATTTTCTCTCAAAATAGGACAAGCAACTCAAGTGGCGCCCTCGCATGCGCATTCAAAGAGAGAGACCCTAGGTCTATAAATTGGTGAGTCTTCTCACCCAAAAAAAGTAATAGAGAGGAGCTTTTGGAGCAATGAAGTGCTGCCAAATTACATCCTCACCCATCGTTTGTGCTTTCACATCCTTGATCTCTCTTTTGGAGGGAGGTTATTGGGTGATTATTGGAAGCGCAATACGGACCCAAACCCGAACATTTGGCCACAATATCCCACCAAATTTTTTGACACAACCCCATAAGAGGTTTTGGACCCATCCCAAGTGGATTGGTGCCAAAACAGAGTCCCAAACGGTGGGCGTCCTGCCCCCGGGCGCCCCCCAAACTATCGCAGTCCTAATCGCCCCACCCCGGAGTGATTAGAAATATGTGGTAGATTTCCTTGATTTTTCTTTTGCATCTGATTCTAGGTTGTTTACATATGCTGTCATTTAAATTTCATGTGATTCTGACAAGTTTTGATCATGCTTTTATCATTTCCCGCTTTCACTAACACGCAGGTAGCATCATCATATTCTGGGTGATAGAGGCCAAATTGGAAAAATATGACCATCTGGGTCATCCCAAAATACCCCATTTTACCTAACCCCAACTCTGTAGGTGATTTGGAGGCTTCTGGACCTGACATTTAGGAGGTGGCTCTTGGACAGGTTATGACAGTTCTAATCGTCCCACCCCGGAGCGATTAGAAATCTGTGCAAAATTTCTGGACTGTTCCTTTTGTAGTGGCTTCCTGGTAAGGTTTTATTGCTTCTATCAAATTTTTAGCTCATTCTGATATGTTTCAGTTATCATTTTAATCATTTTATGCATACACTGACCGTAGGCTTGGGGATTGCATGTTTCATTTTATCTACAGGTGCTATTGACTATTTTCTGTTTCCTTGAACGTAGGGTCTCGACATTAAAGGAGCAGCAAGGAGTCAAGACTCATCAACGCAAGTGGCGGTGATGTTTGGTCCACCCATTTTACATGTGGGCACGCGAAAGAAAGTGTATAAATCCGTGGTGTAATAGAGCCATACTTAACGCTCCTAGTCCCCAAAATGGAGGAGACGTATTGTAACATGATGTTTAAAGAAAATTAATAAAAAGGGTTGTACTCAAAATTTGCTTTCTATCTTGTTTCAATTGGTTTATGTTTCTCCTTTCATGCATTTCAGTTCGTAGGACTTAGCGTTACGTTTCGCTTTTGCATACATCGCACTTGGGATTTCCATTTTTTGTTTTTGTATCCTCATGCTTTCAGTGGTGATCATGGTGGGACCTCTATCCCTTGATTTTAAGATTAAATTTTTGATCAAAAGTTGCTTGTTTTTGCTTGTAGGTACCAAGTTTTCAAACGTTGAACTGTTGTTCGTTCCAGTCTGTGACGAGTACAGAGCTGGAATTCATCTTACCCAGGGATGAATGGGCATTCACCCCACCCTATGATGAATACAGTTCTGTTATTCATTTCACCCAGGAGTGAATAGCTCTCTGTGTAGTTTCAGGGCAGAAATTCAGAGGCATCCGATTTGGGCAGAGAAGAGGTAGGGGTCCTAAACACCTTCTATCATTTTTTGCTTTCTGTTTTCTATTTTCTGGTTATTTGCTTGCATAGGAGAGTTTGAATGCTTGTTTTCTTCATTTATGCAAATTAAAAATAACCCCACACACCACGTGGTAATTGAAACAACAAGGAGTTGGTCGTAAAACCCCAACCCTTGATCAAGACCAACGGTGGATTTCATCACCACCTTGGCTTGAAATATTGCATACATAACCCCGATCGTGACTGTTGCTAGACGTAAATCCTGATGAAAGCTGACCAAGTGTAGCGGGGGTGATTCCCAGTGCATGAGGATAAGTCTTCTATGGTAGGTGTCATAAACAGAGTGATTCCCCTTCCGTACCACCTATGTTCCATGTACTATCTGCTCTCACGTACCTATAGTCTCCCTCACGTAAGGGCGGGTATATAGAGAGGTTGGTATATCGGCCTGGCAATGGTATATCGAAGGGGCGACCATTTTTGGGAGTCATAAGAGCCATCATATTGCATTTGTTACAAAACGTTCTTTACAAAAGCTTTCAAAACAAACATCAAAACACACTAAACCAGATTTAGGGCACACTTTTAATCTATAAACAAGATAATCATTGCTTTGATTGTGTGTTTCCCTTCTGTTTAGTGTAGCATAAGAAATCCTAAAGAAGATAAAAATGTACACATCTTTAGGTAAACATCACCATGGTGTACACCCGTAGCCGAGCCCAATCACGGGCAGGAGCTGTAGAGAGTGCACAAAGGGGGACAAGTCACCTCCGATATAGTCCTGAGGACTTGGTCATCCCACCTTGGTGGCCTGACACACAAGATAGTCCACATCATGCCATTACAGAATAGGACTATAGAGGCACCTCTTTGAGGGGCACCCCCACTAAGCATAGATCCTTTCAAGAGGAGGACATACACGTGGCACTCAACATAGACAGGAGGGCTCCCTTAGATGCTCGTTATGAGTGGCCTAGTGATGAAGTGCTAGAGCAACATAGGGTCCATAAGGAGGGGCCACATGATTTCGTCATCCCTCCTTTACCCCTTATTACTATTAGAAACACTAGACAAAATCTAGAGCACAAGGCTCTCCAGACAGGGCAAGCCAATTCTGCCCACCCCTTTCACACATACGAAAGGGAGTACGAGGAAGACCACTACATTCCTCAAGAGCAATACATAGTGCAGGAGCAATGCACCTCCACACCTGCTATGTATCAGGATCACCCATTGAGGCCAGAGCCTCGGGTGAATGCCGCTAACCTCGATAGAGGAAAGCAACCCATAGGGATCTCGGATCACCATGACCGAGATAGACATGTAGGAGAGGCATCTAGGCTTCCTAAACATAAGACGATGGAACAAATTGACTTGGCATTTGCCAAACATGCCACCCACCAAGCGCAAATCATGCAGCTCAGGCAAGATCAACAATAGTTAGAGCATCTGTACCACCTTAGCAAAGAGCGCATTCAACGTCAGACAACCGAATTGCTTCATAACACTATGCCTGAGAAGGTCCCAACCCCTCGCACGCATAAAGTAGAAGTGTATGAGAGGCACAACCCCTTGGTGCGAGATAGGTCTCCATGACCTTATCAAACATTACCTCCAAGACCTCCTAGACCTGAGCGAGAGGCCACTCCTAGAAACAATGATGGGCACCCTCCGCGGGCACCCACCCATGTTTATAGGTCTCACCCAGGAACTCCTCAAGAAGCCTATGAGGAGTATGAGCAAGAAGAAGAGTGGGCTGAAATGCCCTACCAAGGCAGGGGGATGCTATCCGGCTACCCCTCCATAGGCCTCAAGTTCCCCGCAACCCACAATGGGAGCAAACCAAGGAGGAAGAGATCAAATCCTCCGATGCATATAAAGCATTGCTAGAGCGCTTAGAGTCTATGGAGACCAAGACTTCTGGGCCCCAAAAGCCCACTTTACGCCAACTCCATAGTCACCCTGTGCATCCGTCAGTGTCGGCACCCCCATACCCTGAACACTTTAAACTGCCCTAGTTGGCACTCTTTAGAGGAGAGGAGGATGCCCAAGAGCACGTGACTAGATTCTTGAGCCAATGCTTTGGCATTCAGGACAATGATGCTTTGTTGCTAAGAACATTTATAACCACATTCGTAGGCCCTACCTCGGATTGGTTCACTCAGTTGCCAAAACATAGCATCAGTAACTTGGATCAGCTAGTGGACGCGTTCCTCGAACGCTTCACCTTCAACACCAAGAAAAAGGCATCACTAAGTGACCTAGCTAGCCTCAGGCAGTATGAGGAAGAAACCATGGTGGCATATGGGAACCGATGGAGGACGTTGCTTTCAAAGCTGCCCTACCTCCCTCCCATGTCCGACCTGACCCAAATGTTCTCAAAGAGTTGTTTGAGATCGATCTCCATGCTATTGTAGCTGCAACAATATGCCACTTTAGAGGAAGCTCTGGTGCAAGCCAGAATCATTGAGGAGATCAAGATACAGGATGGCGAGATTGCCAAGCCAAAGAAGAAAGAATGGTCTAAGAACACCAAAATAGGGACCATGCAACAAAAACCCGCTACGGTCAATCAGGTTGCTATAAACGTCCCTAAGCCTGCACAAGCAACACAGCCCCAAAAGGCTAACTATCAGGCGGTGCCTCTTAACAGTTATGATAGAGAAAATCAGAGGCAAGAACAAAATCAGCAGCGTCACCCTAGGCGATAGTTCACACCTTACACAGAGTCCAGGGACTCCCTGTTTGACCGCTTGTCAATGGCAAACTTGATCAACCTGCCCGAGATTCAAACCATAGACCCCAATGCGCCAAAGCCTAAGGGGTACAGGGAGGACTTGTACTGTAGGTTCCATAGACGGAAGGGACATGACCTTAATGCATGTTGGAAGTTTAAAGGCTTGGTGCAAGACCTAATCGACAACAAGACGCTGGTAGTGGACAACCCCGTAGCGCCAAACAACCAATAGATGGGAGTCTTCAGAGACCCCCTGCCTACCCATGATGCGCAGGCAAAACCCCTTCAAGTCAATGAGGTGACACAGAATTGCCCCATGCAGGGGTATGTAGGGATGATAAGCATAGTGACTAGGAACAAGAGGTACCCAGGAGCTGCCCCTATGGCGGCCACAGGAGAGGTTCCATCGACGTCACAACCTCAACAACACCCTACGCAACCTCCCCCGCCTAGACCAGTGGCCATGATTCGGACTAGACTTACCCAAAGTCTAAGGACCACGTCGGCTAGGCTCTCCATATACGAGCTCATTCAACAATCAGTGCCCCATCGGGAGGCTCTAATGGAGATATTAAAAGCCATCGAGCTGCAGCCCCATGAAGCAAACTCTTTCAACAACTTTGTGGGACATGTAAAACAATGTACAGAACCAGTCATCACCTTTAGAGAAGATGAATTGAAATCAGTGATTGGTGATGTGGCGGATCCACCCCTGCACGTCATTGCATGGGTCAACGGGATTCCGTATAAGAGGGTGTTGGTGGACACTGGCTCATCCAGTAATATAATTACAACAGCAGCATTGAAACATCTGAAGTTGTCGACATCTCACATCGTGGCCTCCACCTATACTCTTCGAGCATTCAATGATGCAATATGCTCGATGGTTGGCACAATTGTCCTACCCATCCAAGTGGGACAAAAGACTATTCATACATTGTGCCACATCTTGGAAGGTGAGATGGCCTATAATATCTTGTTGGGGCGGCCTTGGATCAGGGACATGAAGTGTGTCCCTTCAATAGCTCATCAATGCCTAAAGTATACATTTGAAGGATAGGTGCATGTAGTCTCGATAGACTTAGAGCCCTTCAAGTACTACAATACGGTGCAACTAATGCCACAATCGACCCTTCCATCAATGCATTTGGATTTTTAGTTGAATCCATCTAACCAGGGTCCGATTCCGCAGGCATCCCCATTGACAAGTCCATCAAATCCCTAACCGGGTCCATCTTCCTCATCTGGTCCTTCACCAATGATGCCACCTACGGTGGCCACACCGAAGGACAAGGGAAAGAAACCCCTAGAAGAGGAACCACCCCTCGTCTCAACCATCTCTACCGAAGAGATGCCTAGCCGAATGGAAGTCGAGATGCCTAGTTCACCCTACATGGAGTGGACTCAGGAAGAACTCCCATTCGCTCCCCCTCAACCACCAACGATCACCGTTGAGATGGCCAACACGGGCCTGGGGGAGTATCTAGTGCGGAACATTGTAGCAACACCCGCACTTGAGTCCATGCAGGACATGGGGAGACCTCGACTCCCCATCGGCTCTGTGGTTCCTCTAGGCTACCCACCCAATCAGACAAACTTTGTTTATGGGGGCCTGGATAATGGCATTGAACCTTACATGCAAGAAGACGAAGATGAAGAGCCCTTTTCTGAGGACGTCAACTATTTGTCCAACCCAGATTTTGCTTTGAGATATCTTGGCCAATGTAATTGGCATGGATATGGGTTGGGCAGGTATGAGCAAGGAGTGCGTGTTCTTTGCCAACCAAGATATCAAATGTCGTACGACAAGTCAGGAGTAGGGTTCAACCACCCCCTACCCCTGGACATCTTGGTAGAGAACATGCAAGGCCTAGGGATAGGCAACAAGGATGGGTTGGCATTAGATCCATATGCCAATCCTAACACAACATATACATTGGGGGATTATCTCCCATTGCTAACAACCAACCTTGTTGACCTTAACAACCCTTTCCCTTCGGTCGAAAAGGGAGAAAGTTCGAGGACTCACCTACAAGAGGGATATAGACAAGACCAAGAAGGGTCTTCAGAAGATGAGTCGGAGTATGAGGTAGCACCTTGGGATCCTTTCGAGTCTGATAGCAATCATTCACAAGTGACTCCCATGGATGATTATCAGGAGAGCTTCATGACAATGTTCCCTTTGGATGCTCCAATTGAGCATATGCCACCTCAAGAGAATCAGGTCCCCCCACAAAGAGCGAAACAACCTCGATGGGACCACATTAATTTTCTCGAGCAAGATGAGCCTCATATGTCACAAATAGCTATTGGAGCCAACGAAGGCCTTTGGATCTCTGACAGTGATTATGAAGATGAAACTGAGATGGCCTATCTCAATCATATGCGATAACAACAATATCCCTTGGACATAGATGACATGTTTGAACAACTACACATAGGGCCAAGGCATAGGTGGCACCTAAACCAGGCATAGTTGGACCAATTACTGCACCCGCCACTCCAGGTATATAAAGAACATCTTCCACCTGGAGACCCTATAGAGCCATCAGTGCCTAGGGTGGACCCTATCCTCTTATCCACACATAGGGCCGATCCATTTGTGCCAGTACCCACAGAGCCAGATCCGAAGCACAAAGATCACCTAGGATGTCCGAGTAACCACACCCATGGTAATGGAGACCAAAATCATTTCATTAACATGATCTCCATTGACTTAACCACCCCCATCCATAATCCAGCCGACCCAACATGGTCATTGCATCTAGACCTAGATGCTATAGACTGGGATCACGCTGACACACCGCCATCCCCATCAGAGTACTGGCCTTGCGGTGGGATGTTCCATTTCACCCTAGGATAGACTCAGGATGTCTTCCATGCTGAAGAGGAACCCGACGTTCCAAACGATGATCTAAATTCAGCAAATGATATCCACCTGATCCCAACTCCACACCAGTTGGAGGACGGGTCCCACATGTCAGTCGAGGAGACGACTGATGTAGACATCGGCTCTGATCCAATGAATTTGCAAATCATCAAGCTAGGGGTAAGTCTATCCCCCGAAGAGCAAGCCGACTACATTGCCCTTCTCAAAGAGAAGAAGGAGGTTTTTGCATGGTCCTACAAAGACATGTCGGGGCTAGACCCGTAGCTAGTCATGCATAATCTAACGCTTGATCCGACAGTCAAGCCAATGAAGCAAAAACTATGTAAGATGCATCCAACAGTAGCCTTAATGGTCAAATATGAGCTACAAAAGTTGTTGGATGCACAGTTTGTCATCTGCGTGGATTACCCACCATGGTTGTCTAACATGGTGCCCATCAAAAAGCTCGACGGGAGGATTCGCATATGCACCAATTTTTGAGATCTAAACAAAGCGAGTCCTAAGGATGATTTCCCCTTGCCTAGCATCGATGCATTGGTAGATGCTACAATGGGCCATGAAATGCTTTCCCTCATGGATGGTTTCTCGGGATACAATCAAATTCGTATTAATCTCGAGGACCAACTAAAAATGGCGTTCACAATGCCTTGGGGGACATTTTGTTATAAGGTCATGCCCTTTGGCCTTAAAAATGCTGGCGCCACCTACCAACGTGCCATGACATACATCTTCCATGATCACATGCATAAAACTTTGGAAGATTACATGGATGATTTGTTGGCCAAATCTCTTTTGCGCCCAGATCATCTCGATGACTTAAGCAAGATCCTCGATCGCCTCATTGAACATAAAGTCAGACTAAACCCCAAGAAGTGCGTATTTGGCATCACATCTGGAAAGCTCTTGGGTTACATAGTCTCCAAATGAGGAATCGAGGTAGACCCACACAAAGTCAAGGCAATCCTTGAAATGCTTCCCCCAACTACCATCAAGCAGCTCAGAAGCCTACAGGGAAAGGTCACGTCAATCAAGCGCTTCATAGCGCAGCTATCTGACAAGTGCCGACCCATGAATAAATTATTGCACAAAGGGGTAGCATTTCACTGGGATGACGAGTGCCAGTCAACCTTTGACGATATTAAACAATACTTGGCTTCACCGCCAGTATTGGCACCACCTAGACCAGGAGTGTCATTCTACTTATACATCTCAGCTATTGAGGTGGCACTGGGTGCCATGCTAGTCCCAAAAAATGAACTACACAAAGAACAGGCTAATTACTATCTTAGCCGCACCCTGGTCAGTTATGAACTTAACTATGCATACGTTGAGAAGCTCTGCTTGGCAGTGGTGTTTGCTACCAAAAAGCTATGCCACTACATGCTCAGCAATACGACGTATGTTGTGTCTAAGGAGAATCCATTGCGATACATGATGAGTCATACTTATCATAGTAGCCGCATGGTGAAATGGATCATGTTGTTGATGGAGTTTGACATAGAATTCATTGGACAAAAATCCATAAAAGGTCAAGTCATCACCGATCAACTAGCAGAGGCTCCTCTTGAAGATGATCAGCCTCTGACCGTAGAACTACCTGATGATGGGGTCTTCCATGTTTTAGAATCGCCAGATTCTAATGAGCCTGAGTCACAAGCTGACATGACCCTATTCTTCGATGGTTCTAAATGTGAGCAAGGAGGTGGCACGGGAATTGTATTCTTCACACCGCAAGGGGCTCCAATGCCTCTATCATTTAAATTAGACTTCCCGTGCACCAACAACAATGCAGAATATGAAGCCTTGCTCATAGGTCTTCAGACAACAATCACCATGAACATCAAATGTTTAAACATCTTTGGTGATTCACTGTTAATTGTCAATCAAGTCAAAGGGGTATTCCAATGTAAATGCCCAGTTCTACAGGCCTACAAAGCCCTTGTGGACAAATTCTTGGCACATCTTGAATGGTACGACATCGAGGCACTCCCTCGATCATCGAATCATTTTGCGGACACTATGGCCTCCTTGGGGTCACTAATCCCGCAAGACCCTTCCGGTGAGATGACAACCATTCAGGTCAAAACATTATCGCAATCCATGATGGAGCGTGCAAGCTCTGACCTAACGCCAGGAATCCACCTGATCCAGATTGAACCATCTCAGGATAGGTTCTCTCGAATCCATGATTGTCTGACTCAAGCCAACTAGGGGGTCCTTGTTCTCCCCGACCCCTCTTAATAGCAACACAACGCTATTTTTACAAGTTCTTTCCCGCTCAGCTTTTGCTAGGGATGAACTTCAAGAGGGATTGGTCGTTCATACCATCGAGGTTTCTGATCAGCAGGATTGGTACACACCCATCAGGGATTACCTCAAGTTAGGTAACCTCCCACTTGGATTGACACAAGCCATGAAAAGATCATTTAAATAGAAAGTGGCAAAACATGTCTTGCTAGGAGACATTTTGTATCGTCGAAGCTATGAAGGAATCCTCCTCCATTGCTTGGACCAGTAGGAGTCCGCTTGGGCGATCACCCAAGCCCACGATGGTACATGCGGTGGCCACTTCAGCGGTATGGCCATCACAAAGCGCATTCTTTGCATGGGCTATTATTGGCCATATTTAGAGCGAGATTGTTGCGCATATGTAAAGAAGTGCGTGAAGTGTCAACACCATGCTAATTTGACACACGTACCTTCTCAGGCCTTGCAACCGATTCAATCGGCTTGGCATTTTTCATAGTGGGGCTTTGATCTAATCGAAAAGATCTCCCCTGCATCGTCAGGTCATCACACGTTCATCATAATGGCCATAGAGTACTTCACCAAGTGGGTGGAAGCAATTCCGCTAACCTCTACGACTGGAACCCGCATTGCGGAGTTTATTTTACATAACATCATATGTCATTTTGGTATTCCATCCAAGATCATCTCGGATAATGGGACGTCATTCAAGAATAAATATGTGCATGCTTTGACAACAAAGTACAAAATTCAGCATAGTTTTTCAACACCCTATTATCCATAGGAAAATGGGCAAGCAGAGGCATCAAACAAAATGCTAGTCACCATCCTCAAAAAGACCATTGTAGATAGTCATAAGGATTGGCACATTCAAATCTCGCTTGCCCTATGGGCTTATCGCACTAGCATTCGGATGCCCACTAGGGCAACTCCATTTTCGCTGGTGTATGGCTCCGAGGCTGTCATGCCTCTCGAGTTGGAAATCCCTTCACTACGCATATCAATGCAAGAGTTCATCGATGATGACACTGCATGGTAGGCCCGGTTAGACCAACTTACGTTGCTCGATGAATGATGCATCAATGCTCTCGAGCATTTGCGTATCTATCAAGAGCGACTTAAGAAAGCATACAACATGAAGGTTCACCTAAGGGACTTTCAGGTTGGTGACTTGGTCTTAAAAGAGAACCAACAGAATTCTAATTTGCCGCCCCATCTAAGGGACAAGTTCATGGCAAACTGGTTAGGTCCTTATGTGATTGATAGTAAAATAGGACCTGGAACATACCGGCTCGCCTCTCTTGAAGGAATCAAGGAACTAGAACCCTTGAACATCAGTCATTTGAGGCCATTCCACATTTAGAGAGAGCCATAGTCCACCCAAAAGCTCCAAGGATTCCCACAATCGCTTGGTCAAACCCAAAATGCCCCAAAGGTATCCATAAACCCTTTGGTCAAACCAAAAGCTCCAAGGATTCCCACAATCGCTTGGTCAAACCCAAAATGCCCCAAAGGTATCCATAAACCCTTTGGTCAAACCAAAACTTAAATTCATCAACCTTGGTCAAACAAAAGCTTCAAGGATTCCCACAATCGCTTGGTCAACCCAAAATGCCCCAAAGGTATCCATAAACCCTTTGGTCAAACCAAAAGCTCCAAGGATTCCCACAATCGCTTGGTCAACCCCAAAAATGCCCCAAAGGTATCCATAAACCCTTTGGTCAAACCAAAAGCTCCAAGGGTTACCATAACCGCTTGGTCAAAATAAATATTCAAAAACAAACAAAAACAATAAAATCATCAAAAATAACAAAAAAAATTGCATCTCAATTCCATGCATACTCATAAAAATCAAAATACAAAAATATAAGTTGCATTAGGCATCGCATCCATACATTGCATATTTGTTGGTCATACATGTCCCAAACACCATAGATTGTAATTGCTCGGCAATTCCTTCATTTTCCACATTCCATCCATTTTATAAACACATACATCGAGAATAACACCATCCCCATTTTTAGCATAGTCAGTTGTCTCCTAATGTATGTAGGGTTTTCGTCATTCAGTTGTCTTTAAATTTCTAGCCAAAAACTGTACAAAGTTAAACAGATTTTACAAGGGAAAGTTTTACTTGGGTCACGCCTCGTTATGTAACATCCCTACACAAGTTAAAACACATAAAATAATTCCCAAGTTGTGTGAATGCAAGATGAAAACTACAAAGCAGTCTAGGATACCATAGGTGAAAGATTAGCCTGCTCATCCCCCTGTGCGAATGGTTCAAGAGTGCTGAGAATTGACAAAAGGACAAGCTCTTCCCCATCAATTCCCCCTAATAAATAGTGGTTTTCACCACTAGCAAAAATCCCAATCATCGTTGGTCCCCAAAGTTGTAAGGATTCGTACTACATGCCCCTGACAAGGATGGGTAGTCATCCCCAAGGCCTAAAAGGATCAATGCCATTCAAAAACAAAATCCCCACAAGCCATCATCATGACCATCTCCAATCACCTTTGGTCTCCAAAGTCGTAAGGATTCATACTACATGCCCCTGACAAGGATGGGTAGTCATCCCCAAGGCCTAAAATATCAATGCCCTTACTTCATAATATCCCTAATCCCCTTTGGTTCCCAAAGTCGTAAGGATTCATACTACACATCCCTGAATAGGATGGGTAGTCATCCCCAAGGCCTAAAAGGATCAATGCCATTCACAAGCCACAAACCTACAAGCTCAACCTTATGAAGCTCAAAATGCAAAATCAAATAACAGTGGTTATCACCACTATTCAAAATCCTTGCTCAAAAAGAAAAACAAAAGAGAAAAATAAATAGTGATTTTCATCACTATGTATACGAGCAAGTATCCTAACACGTTGAGCAAATAAAAGATGCCTGAACTTGAATCCCTGGAATTCTCAGCATTCAAAAACCATCTAGGTGATCCTCATTACGGGTTTGGTGGATAACCTACCTGGCAATGGCGGTATCCTAAATGCATGACGATATGTCTATCACATTAGCTTTGCGTGTGAGCAGACCAATGTTTGCATGTGGATGAGCTAGCTTATGGTACCTTAGATTGTCCCATGGATTAATCTTACTAAATACAACAATGGAGTTAGTGGAGCTAATTAGGTGATCCTCAGTACAGGTTTGGTTGACAGCCTATCTGGCACTGGTGGTATCCTGACAAATACCACATAAACGAACTCAATTGCACACACAGGGATGTGAAATAACTTGGTCAAACTCAAGTCTGATTTATACCTTGTTCAAAAGTCTTGTGAGATAAATGTACAGTCTTGGCTAGTTAGTTAAAATATCTGAATCTCAGAAAAGCTTAACTACATTTTAAAACAACTGGTACATTTCATTACGTACATCACCATTAGATAATACAAAAAATACAAAAACAAAGTTATCACATGCAAAGTCATTCCACAAAGCCATCACATAAGTACAAAAAGCCAATAAATCTTGTACAGTCTATGGTGCCATCGACAAGTTATCAACAACTCATTTCATTCATTCCATATGCATACATCATATAATTAGAAACATCGCATTCATAATACCACATGCATACATCATCATAAATAACTATGCATAAATAGAAAAACAAACCATGACAAGTGTATAAACACAAAGAAAGTCATGTATATATATACTATATTTTTTATATCATCAAAAATGCCCATAGGCTACAATAAACCGGTCCTCTAACCTCGCAACAAAGCAAAAACTCAAAAACCCCCAAGCCTAGGGCATCGACCACCATGATCATGCAGGATCGGTGCGACAGGAACTACCCCCCATGGTGTGGGTCCTATGGGACCTCTTAGGGCGGCTGCTGCTCGCCCTCGCATCACGACTACTAGCGCCCCCCTCATCCAATCGCCTACGATGAGATGATGCTGACTGCTCAGTATCACTGCCCCTCATCCGACGTGAAGACCCACCTCCAGAGGGCTCAGGTATCCACCCCCCGAGGTGGATAATCTCTCCCTCCAAATCCATCCGATGTCGAAACCACTCCATCTCCCATCGATGGTACAAAGCTACTACATCATCATGCTATGCCAATGCCTTCTCCTTCTCTACCAGCTACATCCATAGGAGATCCCTCTCCCATGCAGCATCGGTATCCCCATCCCATCGATGATACATCACAAATGCATTCTCCCACTCTACTAGCTACGTTCATAGGAGATCCCTCTCTCATAGCGCATCCTCGAGCTCCTCATCCCACCTCTGAAGTAGCCCCTCCAATCATGCATTCTCAACATGCAACCCTACCTCCATATCCTCTAAAATTGCCTGAGGCATTGGCATCTCTAGCACAGTAGCCTGCTCTGGCTCCCACTACTCTGGGACGTCCTACATATCTGGCTGATCCAGAACCCCAAAATCCCCACCAAAATCATCCACCTCTACCATGTCTACATCCTCAAGCGGAACCCCCCAACCCTCTCCTGATGCCTCTACATCCTCACCCCCTACTGCTGCCACCTCTGCACCCCCTAGAGGCCCCTCGCCTCACCATCACCGCAAAGTCCACCACTGGTCATACTCAATGGTAACCCCGATGTCATCCATATCTAGGATGTCAATCATTGTATCTGAATCCTCACCCAATGGTGCAATGACTGGCCAGACTAGAGTCCTCTCGTCCCCCCGATGTCGATAGATCAAGGGCTCACTAGGCAACCCCTGGTGCACCCCAAACTATCATGTCACCCGACCATACGGGAAGAACTCCTGCTCGGTCCCATGCCGCCCAATCAGCCATCTCCCCCTATGCACCCATCGAAGCCACTCTCTAGCCTCAAGCCAGGCTGGACAGTCCTGATATGGGCGCCAGAACACCTCCCCTAGAGTAAGCCGAGCGAAGGCATCGACATAGTGCCCTACGACACCTACCCATCATCGACTCTATCCCTGCTCCTTAGACCATCACCATAATGCCCCGTATCCGATCTCTCGGTCTACCATCTCCACCCGAGTCATCCATGGCAACCCCATCGGCCTCTCCACCGCTATGTGCTACCAAGCCCAACACTACAACAGATAGCTACATCCAATCCCCTTTCACCTCCGGTAGCGGACCTCGTACAACTCATCATAGAGCTGTGCCAACAGAGTCTGTCCCCATCTCATGATCATAGGTGCCTCCATCGGACACTCCACCAACCTAAACACCACCTCCAACAGGTTCCAAGGGAACCATGCACCTGATGAGTCGGGTAGCAGCATGTTGGAAATGAGGCCCATCAGTACTGCGTGCCTCACTCCCAACACGCCCCTCTCTAGCCACCATCGAACCAAGATGCCACCAATCTGGCAGTCACCCTCTACCCTCTCCACTGGGCTATCCACACCCATCTCCTCC
This sequence comes from Wollemia nobilis, assembly GCA_028583015.1. NCBI lineage: Eukaryota > Viridiplantae > Streptophyta > Pinopsida > Araucariales > Araucariaceae > Wollemia > Wollemia nobilis. Next base: position 19,992 of record JAQPPZ010017097.1, on the reverse strand, counting down.
CCATGCCCAAAGCAGCGTGTCAGCACTACTGTCCACTGATCCCGCGACGTCGTCCTGATCGGTAGCCCGTCTATCGAAATCCGTAGAATCCGATAGACATCCTCCAAGGTCACTGTCATCTCCCCTGTTGGGAGATGGAAGGTATTGGTCCGGGGATCCCACAAGTTGATAAGGGCCATCAGATAGGCCCGATCCCCCACCACAGGCTCTAGTCGAGTCACCTGCTTGAGCCCAAGGGCATCAAGCCACTCCCAGTCAGCCAAAGTCAGCGCCTCCCATGCTTCAGAGAAAACTGTCGGCACACGGTACCGGCTCTTCACAACCTATGAAAGAAAACAAAACAAAAACATTAAAAACCATGAAAAACTGTACAACAATAACATGAATATACAACAATGCATAACAACAATGTAATAAAAAAAAAATTTTAAATAAAAAATTTTTCCTAGGGTTTATAAATTAAAAAAAAATTTTAGGTTTTTAACTCTAGTATAAATTAAAAAAAAATAAATTATAGTTTTTAGTCCTAGGGTTTTTAACTCTACATTGATAAATTAAACAAAAAAAATTAAAATAGTTTGGCCTAGGGTTTTTAACTCTAAGTTAAATTAAAAAAAAAATCAAAATTTTGTCCCTAGGGTTTTTAACTCTAAAAAAAAAAAAAAAAAAAATTTGTTTTTTTTGGGTTTTTTCTTTTTTTTTTTAAAAAAAAACAATAAAAAAAAAAAAAAAAACTAAGGTTAAGCGAAGTTTTTAAGCTCAGTTTTACACTAAGTTTTTAAGCTAAGTTTTGATCTTTGTTCAACTAGGGTTAACCTAAGTTTTTAAGCTAAGTTTTGATTTTTGTTAGACTAGGGTTTCTTTTAGTTTATCACAGATGCCAAATAAACATGGTTTCCACTAGGGTTTCAACCTATGTTTTAATGAAGCCATACAAAACACAACTTCTTTTTAGGGTTTCATTTTTAATTTGAAAAACAAAATACAAAAGAAAAAACAACTAAATTACGGTTTTAAAATTGTAACACAAACAAACAATAAAGAGGAAGAGCACTCACTGGTCTCGCTTCGGCTCCGCCGCTTGATGATCCGGTCCATGAACTCATGGTGGCGGGAAAAATTTGGCAGCGCTTCGCTTCGTAGAATTGACCTCCTCCTCCTCAGAGCTCCAAATCGCCAGGAAAAAAAATGCAAATGAGCCCAAAACCTAGTTTTGGCCCTTAAATAGGATTTTTGAGCCTATAATCGTTCCTCCCTGGGATGAGCACTCTGGTTAGTGCTCGTCCCACCTTGGGACGATTACTAAACTGGTATTCGTCCCACCCAGGGATGATTATAGAGCAAAAATTTCAAAAAACAACAAAAAAAAGCAATAAAATTGTCCAATAAGAGTGCTTTTGCACTTGACATTTGGGCATGCAAAATAGACGTCGAGGTCACAAATCCTCACTATCCTATTCCCTAAGAAGGCTACCATAGCCGGACCGCTCCACGGGAGGATGGATTTTGAGAATTTCATCCCCAAATGGCGTCACAAAAAGGGTCAAAACCCAACCAAAAATAGCAATAACATTGCCGAACGAAGGCGCCTTTGTGCCTGACATTCTTGGCATCCAAAATAGATGTTGGGGTCACAAATTGTCACTATCCTACTCCCTAATAAGGCTACCATAGCCGGACCGCTCCATGGGAGGATAGATTTTTGACAATTTCAGCTCCAAAATGCATCACAAAAAGGGTTCAAACCCACCAAAAATAGGTCATAATGTTCGGAAACTGCTTAAGCATTCAACGAAAAACAACTGAAGGCACCCTTACATAAGTCATCTTGGGTCAAGCGACTCATCGCTTTTCTCATGTTGGTCATTCCCTCATCGATTCGTCGCTTGAGGGGGTAGTCACACTTAGTCACCAATCAACAAAAACACACCCAATCAAGGAAATGGCACGCATTCAAAGGATCATTGACAAAGACAATCACGCTCCTGCTTGGGGCAGCAAACAAGCAATAATCACAAGCTGATCAAACACTTGGCATTCGTGAATCATGAACTCAAGGTTCCCATAGACAAAAGGTTGCGCCCTTTGCCTATTCATGATCGAACAATGTCCAAGATCAAGTAACACCTCACCAAAAAGGTTAATACTTGAATTAAGCTCCTTAGCTCGTCAGAAGCAAGGATTCAAGAATGCATGCCCTTTCCATACTTGGGGCATCAAGAGTTGGTTAGGTTACTAAGAAACCCTAATCATTAGTGCTTTGGTTATCTATTTTTGCTCAGCGCTGCGCCTTGCACAACGCTTCCCAAAAAGGGGCATCTGTAGACACCAAAACAACACCAATCCGATTATGTGACAACAAGCACCGATCGCATTGACACACATAGCCCCTAGGGCAGCCCCCAGAGGTTAAACAGTGGTCCTAACCACTCCCAAAAGCAGTTTGGAAGGTCAAAGGTCAATTTGGCACCTTTTTGGCACTTTGCTCCCTACTCGTCCCACCCTGGGATGATTACAAACTGGTATTCGTCCCACCCAGGGACGATTATCAGCATTCGCCCCAGGGTGGGGCGAATAGCGAGGTTTGATCGGCAAAAAGTCAAACCTCGATAGGTCCGCCAGTTAACTGCAGCTTCAGGCCATGCAATTGCGAGGAACGACTTCAAATCAAGGAGAGAGACTTCAGTCATGCATGTCTTTGATTTTGGAGGCCTCATGCAAGGAGACTCTAAATCAGGGAATAATATTTTCTCTCAAAATAGGACAAGCAACTCAAGTGGCGCCCTCGCATGCGCATTCAAAGAGAGAGACCCTAGGTCTATAAATTGGTGAGTCTTCTCACCCAAAAAAAAGAACAGAGAGGAGCCTTTGGAGCAATGAAGTGCTGCCAAATTACATCCTCACCCATCGATTGTGCTTTTACATCCTTGATCTCTCTTTTGGAGGGAGGTTATTGGGTGATTATTGGAAGCGCAATCCGGACCCAAACCCAAACATTTGGCCACAATATCCCACCAAATTTGTTGACACAACCCCATAAGAGGTTTTGGACCCATCCCAAGTGGATTGGTGCCGAAACAGAGTCCCAAACGGTGGGCGTCCTGCCCTCGGGCGCCCCCCAAACTATCGTAGTCCTAATCGCCCCACCCCGGAGCGATTAGAAATCTATGGTAGATTTCCCTGATTTTTCTTTTGCATCTGATTCTAGGTTGTTTACATATGCTGTCATTTAAATTTCATGTGATTCTGACAAGTTTTGATCATGCTTTTATCATTTCCCGCTTTCACTAACACGCAGGTAGCATCATCATATTCTGGGTGATAGAGGCCAAATTGGGAAAATATGACCATCTGGGTCATCCCAAAATACCCCATTTTACCTAACCCCAACTCTGCAGGTGATTTGGAGGCTTCTAGGACCTGACATTTAGGAGGTGGCTCTTGGACAGGTTATGACAGTTCTAATCGTCCCACCCCGGAGCGATTAGAAATCTGTGCAAAATTTTTGGACTGTTCCTTTTGCAGTGGCTTCCTGGTAAGGTTTTATTGCTTCTATCAAATTTTCAGCTCATTCTGATATGTTTCAGTTATCGTTTTAATCATTTTATGCATACACTGACCGCAGGCTTGGGGATCGCATGTTTCATTTTATCTACAGGTGCTACTGACTATTTTCTGTTTCCTTGAACGTAGGGTCTCGACATTAGAGGAGCAACAAGGAGTCAAGACTCATCAACGCAAGCGGCGGCGACGTTTGGTCCGCCCATTTTACATGTGGGCACGCGAAAGAAAGCGTATAAATCCGTGGTGTAATAGAGCCATACTTAACGCTCCTAGTCCCCAAAAGGGAGGAGACGTATTGTAACATGATGTTTAAAGCAAATTAATAAAAAGGGTTGTACTCGACATTTGCTTTCTATCTTGTTTCAATTGGTTTATGTTTCTCCTTTCATGCATTTTAGTTCGTAGGGCTTAGCGTTACGTTTCGCTTTTGCATACATCGCACTTTGGGATTTCCATATTTTTGTTTTCGTATCCTCGTGCTTTCAGCTCCACAAGATGATTATTATCATTTAATGTCTTTCCTCTACCAGTATACATATAATTATTAGTGAATTCAATAGATAGTTAACAATTATCTAACTACCATCAAATTACATTTATATATCAAAATATTAAAACATCCAATGTATGTATATAATATATTTTAAATAACTAGACTATGAATGACACATGTTACATTTGCCTTGATCAATATTAACTAACATACCTCCACAAGATGATTAATATAATACAATATCTTCTCTCTACCAATATAAATATGTAAATATAATTATTAGTGAATCCAATAGATAGTTAACAATTATCTAAATACCGTCAAATTACATCAAGATATCAAAATATTAAACATCTATCTATCTATACTAAATTTTTATACGTATCAACTTTATTTACATGTCATTAACAAGTGGTGCATGTGCATGCTCATATATATACTCATGCAAGCTTAATGTAAATTCATATACCACATCATCAATGTAAATGAATTATATAGTATCATCATTTATGTAAATGAATTATATAGTATCCTCATTGCATGTAAGCCCTTCACCTCAAGGTGTTATGAGGTTTTTCTAAATTAGCTTATTTTTGGGTTTTCTTATTCAAGTGCAACTTTAGTAGTAAAAAAAACATTATAAAAACTTTGAATATCCTCATTGCATGTAAGCCCTATGATATTTTAGGTACTAACCTAGATTAACCAGTAGACAAAATATCTCATGGTAACTAGTAGAAAAGTAAATGTAATAATCCCATGTAGTGTAATGCAATACACTACCTTATTTTACCTTAACATGGTGCAAGTATATGCTTTAATTCATATACCAAATCATCTATGTAAATGAACCATTTAGTGACATCTTTGCATGTAAGCCTTTCAGTTCGAGGTATTTTTACCCAACTAAATTTTAATTTTATTCAACTTAACTTTTTTTTTTAAGGTTTTCATTATGTTCAATTTAAAGTAAATTAAATATGTTCAATTTAAAGTAAATTAAATATAAATATTTTGAAATTTTAGTAGAAGTTGAAGGTTCAAAATTTTTAGGTATGATTGTACATTGTATTTTAGTAAGGGGTATGATTGGATAGCTATAAATTGAATAAACAATATCCTTCACAAAAATTATCTTATATAATTTATATCTTTCAAATTTTTTTATTTTTTATTTATTTAAAAAACAATTAATAATATAAATATTTTTTATAAGATTGAGTAATATTTAAAGTAATTTTTGGTGTAAATAAAGTATATATTCTTTAAATAATTAATCTACCCATAACTTGTATTGTATTAAGAGTTAAAGAGGAAAAATATCTACATGATAAGTAAGTTTCATATTTAAATATTTGACTTTTTTATATTTAAGATTAAATTTTATAATTTTTATTTTTTATTTATAAATAATTTAAATTAAAATAATATATTTTAATTTTTATTAAGTTATTAGATTGATATATTTTATTAAAAATTTAAATTCAATAAATAATAATCTATTTATGTCGCCACTTACACTTCAAACTTCAAATTATCTTTCATATTATATAACATAATCAACATTAACATGTATATATTTCCACGTTTTAATACTTTCCCTTATTTTTCCTTTCCTTGCTATACTAATAATAATGGACACTTATCGGTAGACTGCTTCGACCAATTACCAATCATGTGACTCGGACAGATTAATTTAATTTTTTTTAATGAATGAAGTTATACTATTTAACAGATCTTATTATCCTTTAGTGTGTTTCATTTCACATGTTTATTTTTATTTATTTATTTATTATTATTATTTTTAATTTCGAAACAACACGAAACCAAATATAATGCTTGTACTTGTAATTATATAAAATGTTATATCAAAATAACCTACAATTATATAAAATCTCATATGAAAGAAAATATAAATTATGTATGTTGAATAACCTTTTACCATATGAATTGTAAGTTATAATTTTTAAAATAAAAAATTAAATACTAATATTTTATTATTAAAAATAGTTGAAAACTTACAATATGTTTTTTTCAATTTTTTAATTTATGTTATTTTATTTTATTTTATAATCAGTTATATGTGGTTTTTATTAGGGACCACTTCTGATAAAAAACAAAATAATATATTGTTCTCGTTATATTTTTAACATGTTAATAGTATATTAAACTTTGCTTTTTGATTAAAATAATTTTCATTTGCTTTTTTATAAAAAATATTTTTTATCTTCCTTAAACTGTCAATTTTCCACAATCAATTTTTTTTATACCAAATACCTTTTGAAATTTAAATTCTACCAAGATATAATTCAACACTGCTAATGGTTAAAATATTTATTACCTAACTTTTATATCTATAAATATCTTGTCTATAACAACATCACAATTTCTTAATACCTTTTTTTAGGGTTCTTATCCATCCCCTTATATTTCAAGATATTTTCATTCTTATTTTGTGATTTTATTTGTAGGTTTAGCCCTACTTCTTGTTAGCACTTGTGATATTTGCTTTTGTTTTCGCTTATCAATATCTTTTTGGGTTTCTTTTTTTCTTTATTTTTGCTTCTTAGATCTTCCTTTTTTTTTCTCATTCCCAACAATACTTTCATCTTCATCATTCTCTTCAATCTTCTCACACTACTCATAGTAAGACTTATCATCTTTAGGTTTGCCTTGTTTAGAAGAAGGATAGAAGTGCAAGGAATAAACTCAAAAGCACAATCTTCTTAATGTTTTCCTAGAAATTTTAAAGTGCAAGAATGCTCTTCTACAACAATTACCTTCTTATTCTGCTCTAAATAACCTAAATTGTTATGGGTTTTCTACATCCTCATTTATTTATTATGTTGCTCTTGAAACCATGAAGTGCAAGGGATAACATCTTCATCCCTTTCATTCTTCTTACTTGGATAGTATTCTACATTACTTGAGGAAAACAAAGATGATTTACTTGGAATAAACTTGACCTCCTTTGTTGTCTTTGTTTTAGAATTTATCTCATATTTTTTTGCACCTTTAATTCCTTCTAAAATTGTCAAATGATACTATAGATAGGCTTTCTTTTTTTTGAGTAAAATGTAAAAAAATTATTAAAAAAAAAAACTGATCAGATTATACAAATCCATTTTGATATCTTGCATTTCTTGGCAAGGCTCAAAATATAGTTTTTCTGTTTTCTTTTATCTTCTCAGGATCTTTGAATCCCCAATTATTTAAAATTTACCTCCTTCTTAATTGTATATGTCCTCTTCCAAAAAATATTACTGAAGCTCTTTTTGTTCTTTTTTCTATTCCTGATAACTTTCATGTTGCATTTGATTCCATAGTTGTGCCCAAATCTCTTGTTTTGCCTTTGTCATTAGAGATTCTTCCTATACTTTTGTCTGCACTATTTCTAATAACTTCCTTAACATAATCCCTCAGGTCCTCTCTTCTAAGCTGAATTCCTCTTTAAAAAATTTGTTGTTCCGTTTCAGCCATATTTTCCAGTGAGATGAAGCCAATCCCTAAATTCCAAGTTGTGCTTAGTATTTTGGACTTGAAGGTGTTATGTGACCAATAGTATCAAAAATTACTACCATTAAGAGGATACCATTCTATTTGGATAAATATGGAGTACCACTAATTCTAGATTGTGTAAGCATAGGAGCAATAAAAAAAGAGGTGGTTTATAGTTTCTAACTCTTGGAAGCACATTACACATCAATTGGGTCCAATGAACCCCTTTCTCCTCATATTATCCTGAGTCATAATGCTTTTGTGAGCAACCTTCCATATAAAAAAATTAACCTTCGACTAGCCTTTTAGTTGCCATATTTCTTTTCAAGGATGTTGTTGTTGGGGTTGGTTCTTGCTAGTTTGGTGAGCCTTTCGGTAGCCTTCTTTCACTGTATAAGTGCCTTGTTTCCCATATCCTCTTGTCTTTTTCAAATTGAACATACTTGGAGGTTTGAACTTAGATCTCCTCTTTAAAAATGCATTAAGAGAAAACACTTTTCCCTATAAAATATGCATACTTTGTTTCTTTTAATTTTAAAACTTTATATTTTATTTATTTTTATCTTACAAAATGCATTAAGAGGAAACACTTTAAAAATGTTATCCACTTATAAAATATGCATACTTTATTTCTTTCAAATTTTAAAACTTTATCTTTTATTTATTTTTATTTTTTTATTTTTTAGTATGAGAAATCCCTACGACCAAATCACAAGGCTGAGCAGGATTCCCCAAAAGCTGAGAGCTATGCTTATCAATATGCAATTTAACACACAACCACCACACACCCACCCCCTCACACACTCATTTACAACATGGTTTGAACAAGCTGAGAGCTATGCTTATCAATAGGCAATTTAACATACAACCACCACACACCCACCCCCTCACACACTCGCTTACAACGTGGTTTGAACTTTGGACCTCCCGAAGAAGAGCCAAATCCCGAACGTTATGTTCTCTAGAACAAACTTTATTTTTTATTATGTTTTATAAAAATATGTATTATCACATCAGTTATAAAATATTAAAATATTGTTAAAATATATTAGTTAATTTTTAAAGTTAAGTAAATATCAACAATTAAAAAAATAATTAATAAATAAAAATATTTAATTTATAAATAGGAGTTTTTTTTAAGGATATTATATACACTCAAGTCTAAGATTATTAAGGGCACCATTATGTGTTGAAATTGAACCTTTAAACTTTTTAAGCCAAGCGTCCTCTATTCTCCTCTATTCAATTCCATTCACGATTCTATCGAACGCCTTATTATTTTCTAATAAAAATAAAAATATTAATTTTAAAATTTTAAAAGTAAAATGATATATAATAAATATATAAAGTTTAATGAGTTTTAAATAATTGTTGTTTTTATATATATATTATGCTTTAAAGTTATTTTTTAATAATTAATATTTATGTATTTAACATGAAAATATATGATCACGTGAAGATAATAATTTAGAACTAGGGTAGTGTTACGATTTTTTTTAAGAAAAATATCTCATGTCGATTTGTGTAGAATTTGATAAGATTTAAAATGATTGGTCATATGAAAAAAATTGAGTTGTATTAAGAAATATGTGATCCTATAAAGTCAACCATCTAAAGCAAGTGTAGTAATGATTTTTCAAGTCTAAAAAATTAAATTAAATATATTTGTTAGTTAGGGTTTGGATGAAGGGAGGAGCAAGGGAGGGATAGAGCTTTAGTGAAGTGGGACATTATGTCCAATCATAAAAAAATTAGATAAGTTTTCTAATCCCTTAATAATTTTAGAAGTTTTACATATAGATTATTGTAGGTTTATTTTCAAAAAATATAATTGTTATAGGATATACTAATAAATTTTAGTAGATATCAAGTTATAGTTTTATTTTCATGGATCAATTTACAACTAAATCCTTAGAGTCATCTATAATAGTAGAGGTTAGGGAGGATCTCATAGAGAAACTATCCTTGGTAAGACAATCATTGGAAAATTTAATGGGTCTTGGCTAGGAAAGGAAAGATATAGAATCCTAAAAGGGGGTACGTGGTTTATGGGAAGAGTGGGACTCTTTCTAACCCATTGGAATGAAGGCTTAGCACCTAAAAATGTAAATATATTTCTAGTATCATTTTGGGTCAAGATGTATAAGTTTCCCATTGAATTCTAAAAAATGGATACCTTAAATGTAATAGGCAACACTCTAGGAAAATTCCTTGTGATTTCAAAAACTTCAAAAGATAGAGTCTTGGCTATTTATGTTTGGATATTGATCATTATTGATATTAGTAAACGTTTACCATAATCAAATTTTCTTAAGTATGGAGGTAAGTTGTGCACCTAAACCATTGATTATGAACACATATCTTTTAGATCTAGATGTCATAAGGTAGGGCATATTGGAATATCATTCCCTAAGAAAATTCTAGTAGAAATATATGTAGAAAATTGCGAGAGAAAATCACAAATTGATAAGGATGAGGATGGTTTTCAACTTCCAAAAAATAGGCCTAGACATATGAGAGTAAATAAATAGTGGAGACCAATAAGGATATTAGAAGAAATACCAATTCTTTTGAGGCTTTATCTTATCAAGAGAAAGAGGATCAAATCTTAGAGGATAAAATACAATAGGATCATAATATTAACAAGGAACATATACTTAGTATGATCCTGATTTAGGGATGAAAATTCTTGTTGAACTTAAGGACTGTGATTCATAAAATATTGAAGACTCTCTTGAACTACCATGCACCATTCAAGAGTAGTAAAGTGGTGGAGAAAATGAAGTGTTATATGTTAAAACCTCAATCATTAACAATGAAATACTAGAAAATTAGTAGGATAAGTCAAAATATTCCTTAGCAGAGCCAAGAGAGGATAAATCTAATGAAAAATAAATTTTAAAATGATATTTGGGAATATAATAACAAGACCTGCTCCTAATACTCACAAGAAAAAAAAGGAAAATATTTAAATTATCAAGGGAGACCTAGGGAATAAAAATCAAACATAGAGAAAGAAACACAATATAAGTTGGTTGAAATTATCTTTACCAAACAACAAAATGATACTAGTAATTTCTAGGTGGGGCTAAAAATATCTAATGAGACATGATTACCATATCATGGAATATAAGAGGTGCTAATGCCCCATAAAAGTAGAGGTGTATCAAGGACCTTTGTTTAGGTAATAATCCTAATATTATTTGAATGTAGGAAACTAAAATAACAAATAAAGAAGCTTCTAACATGTTGGAATCTAGTTAGAACCTCGTATAAAACCATTCTTAAAACTAGGAATTAGCTAGCCTCATTAGTCAGATGTTCCTTTATAGATATATGTTTCATCCTTATCAACGTCTATGGACCTACAACTCAGTTAGGTAGATCAAGATTATGAAGTGGGATTGAAGCCTTTATGATAATTAAAGACAAATAAACCTTATTCATGATCATAGGATATTTTAATGCCATAACCAAACTAGAAAACAAATTTGGGTGAATTAGGAAAATAACCCAAAGCATGAAAAATTTCGTAGCTTTTATTCAAAACAATAATTTATGGGAGGATGCTTTGGAAGAGGACAAATATACATGGACCAAAAAATAGGATAGTACAGAACCTAATAGCAAAAAAAATAGATAAATACATATTCTAAGATCATTTGCTAGATGAAGGGACTTCTACTAAAATTAATACATTAACAAGAATTGGCTTATATCACTTGCCAATAAGAGTAAAGATGGTGTTAAGTGAATGAAAAAAGGTCATATTTTAAATATGATAAGATGTGGGATGACCATCGTTAATTTGTTGATATAATAGTGCAAACATGGAATTCGTAAAGAAATGATGGGTTGTATACACTTCTATAAAAAATTAGATAAATGACATCAAGATTAAAATAATGGAACAAGAACACTTTCGAGAACATTTTTGAGAAGAAAGAAGAACAAAAAGAAAACAAATAACTCTAAAAAGGTGAGCATAATAATCCAAGCTTGTAGGAAAGGAAGTTGCTCAATGAATATCATAATATTTAGAGTAAGGAAGAGGGTTTTTGTATAAAAGGAGATAAAAACACAAAGTTTTTTCATAGGATAGCAATAGTATAGAGATCGACTTGTAGAATTAAATTAGTTGAAGGGGTTTGAATTTAAGACTAGAGTGAAATTGGAAAATAGATGAGCTATTTTAAAAAGAATATTCTAGGATTAGAGGAGATTGAAGTTCTTAATGATAACTAGTACAAGAAGTACCTTTAGTTATAATGGATGAGGACAATAGCAAATTGATGGATCCTATTACTATGGAAGAACTTTATTTAGCTCTTTTCTCTTTTGATAGGAATAAATCTCCAACTCTAGATAGGATCTCAACAACATTATGTTAACATAACTAGGAAATAGTGAAGGATTCTTTATTGGTGGTTTTTTGCTTTTTAAACATTACTACCACAAATTATCATAGGTACCAATATAAAATAACCACAATATTAAATGTCAAAATAATAATAATGAGTAGAATAATATATGAGAAAATTAATATTTATATCAAGACCTATATAATAAAGCAAATAGCATTCATCTATATAATAAAATATGAATGTAAATGGCCTAAATAATTCATGAACTATGCATGAAGAAAACATACAATATTAATTGCTCAAAAATGTATACAAGCCTTATTACTTCTCTTCCTCTTACAATGAGATCAAATTCCTTCTTGGATTTTTTTTTATCTTGGATTTTTCTATATTGGATTCACCTTCTCATGCAGTATTGTCTCCATAATATAGCCATAGTAAAATGAATATTCACATACTTGACTATTTCTCTGCATATAACAAGTCCCATGACAATTGGCTTATCATCTTGCCACTTGCATACAAGAATCTTCATAGACACTTGCACACACCTACATAATTCTCGCACTTCTACATGCACTACTATTCTAAGACACTTGTGCATACTTACATACAATACACTTGTGCACATTCTCTCAATCTACACTTGCACTCTAAATTACATGACACTTGTGCTTTTCCTACACGTTGCACTCTTACATGACACTTGTACATTGAATGTACATTGACACTTACATAAAATAGGAAATATAAATCATACTCTAAACTATAGACTCAAACCTAATCTATTACATATTTATAATTATACCATGAAGGTACCATGGTAGTACATTAACATGTACTAAATATTGTAATATTCTCAACACCACTCTATGATACATTATTTGGTTGTTGAAGAATTTGGTCTTCAATCTTGGTCTTCTTTTCTATATTAAATATCCATATTTTTTCTTTTGTCTTGAGTATGTGATCCGTTAGCATCTTTATTTTGATTTTTGTCTTTTTTCTTTAGTACTTTTATGATCTTCTTTTTCTATTTTTTTATTATGTTTTGTCTAGTCTTGGTCTTGACTCACCATGTTGTTTTATTGAAGTCCCTGTATTCTAATTTTTTGTAGTAATTGCAACATTAGTATATTTAGAAATTTTTCTAAAAATTACGTCTTCAAATATTTTATTGTAAGAGCTTTGGACTCATTTCATTCACATGTTTCTTCTAATTCTTGTATTTCATGAATTTCTTGGACTAAATTTCCTTTTCTATTTCTTTTCAAAATAGTAGCTAAGGTTGTTATTGTTGACCATATTGATATTAAGGATGATATCAACATTGTTGATATTGAATTTTTTGTTTTTTTTGAGGATTATATCAATATTGAGATTGATATTGCCTTTGTTGTACTGGTCTATTCTTTTTTTATTAAGGTAGAAGGGGTTTTCAGATCCCCAAACCCTTACACCTAGCTTTAAAAAGTTATTACAATATGGCACAACATCCCACCCAAAACTAAACTACTAACATAAATTGAAACTTAGGATAAAATGAGCTATTCAACTTTAGAAAACACCCTTATAAACAAAAAACTTCTACTAGAGGCATTACTCACACAATATATAGTCCAAACATAATAGTAAAAACTATAAGAGATGTAGTCAAAACTAAAGGATAAACTAACCAAACACCAAAACAAGATAGTAAGATCACAAGAATAGCATAATACAAAATAAAATTAGCCTTCAAAACTTATTCTACTTCCTCATCAATTTTCATGATCATAGGCTCTATTTTGATAGGATCACCTCCCATCATCGTTGTATGCTTCAAATTGGCCATCCCAAAAGCTATTACAACATTTAGCATGTAGAACACCACTTGGATCAACTAATGTTTGGAATGTCTTATCACCACACCTTGAATCTCATCATCCATGACCTTAAAGCAAATTTTCTTATAGTCTTTCCTTCATTATTGTCCCAAAAAGGATGGTGAGGGGTAATCATTGTCTAGGAAAGACAACTTGGCCACCTCTATCCATTATTTTCCATCATGGTCCATGTAATAATGGCTTGGTAGTCCAAATTAGGACTACACACCACTCTCTAAATCAAAACACACTAGTAACATGTGTTGGGAGCCTTATCAATAACTAATGATTTAGCCTTCAAAATATTTCTTTGACCTAAGCAACTCCAATCCACTAGCGTGGTAGGTATACTTTGATCTGCTAGATAGGAATCAAGTAATTAATTCATTAGGACCATTCAACCCCTATTGTTTCAAGAGGTATTCATCCCTTGGAAAATCCTTTAGTTCCAATTCCATTAGAGTTGGATTTCTAGAACTCTACATATCAATCTTATTTTTTGTTGAGTATGACACCTAAATTTGCCATCTAATCTATTTTTTTATTTTCTTCACAACAAATATGTTGTATTTTCACCTATGTAAGGTTCTCCAAGTATAGTCGACACTCCAAAATTAGTTAAAAAATGGACCAACTAGCCTCATGTTCCTCCTTTAGAGCCTTGATGATGCTTAATGAGCCTCCTTCAACTATCACATTCATAGCCCCTGTTTGTAAAATATATTTAGTTCCCACAATTAAGGCTCTTTCCTCTACAAAGTGGTTTGTCTATTTTCCCAATGACTCAACATAAGCTAGAAAAATGGTACCTTTCTCATCTTTTATTACTCCCCCTACATTAGTAGCACTCAAATTACCCTTAACAAAATTTAACTTAATCTAATATTTCAAGGGGGCTTCCCATACGACCTCTTCCCTGGAAGGCTTGGAGTAGATATATAGAACCAAAATCTAAATAACAAGCTTTGAAAATAGTCTAATCTTAGATAATAACATTCTCATGATAGTGTTTTATGATTTTAAGATTGTCAACTAATGCATTAACAATATTGGCCCCAAATGAGTAGGCATACTTTCTCTTATGGTTAAATATTGTATTATTGTATTCTCTTTAGACCCCCAAAAGAGTTATGGAATACAAAGTTTTCATAGATCCCCTAAATGCTTATTCTTGAAGGGCGATATCCATTGAAGGCATGCATCAACCATATTATATAAGAAATCCAAGGAGATATTAAATTTGGTTAGAAGAAGATGAATTACTTCATAAGCAATCTCACACTGAAGAAAGATATGATAAGTGGTTTTAGCCTTTTTCTCACAAAGAGCACATATATTGACAAATTTAAATCCCCTTTTACACAAATTTTCAATAGTCAACATTTTTTTTTGAACAAGAAGCCAAAAAAATTCCTTGTTATTTTAGGAATTAAGTTCTTAATCCAAATATTTTTGATCAAAATCCAACCCAACCCATCCATTTCAATCATACAGTATCTAATTTGACTATATATAGGCATTTACTATTCCTACTCGAAATCATCATATCACTCCCTTCTCTTGGGTTTGTGGGGAACACCCTCAACAGGTCCAAAAAGTATTTTTGAGCTTTGGATTGACCTGCTAGATTTATACCTTTCAAGTGTTAGATCCCCTCTCTATAGTCCAAGAAGTCATTAACCTTTATTACAAAGGCTTCTATAGTTTTTAGCTTTAGGGTGTTTAGTTTGAGATCACACTCAAGTCTCCTTCAGCCATATATTCTTTCAAATATCCACTATTTTTTCATTCCCTATATGCCATCTAATCATTTTCATAAAAAGGGCCTTGTAATTCATCAAGTTATTCTAGAAAGTGGACCTTATTGAAAGATCTTCTAAACTGACAAAGTCTTATCTATATCTTATGTATTTATCTTAAAATAAATTATCTATGTCAATTGATCGTTCTTCAGTAGTTTCCAAAAAATATTACCAATAATAGCCTTGTTCATCACCTTCATTCATTTGAAACCTAGACCTCCATACTCTTTCTTTAAGCACACCTTCTCCAAAGCCAATAAAGGTAGTATTTTATTATCTTAAGATCTGGACTAGAGGAAGGATCATTGAATTTGTTTGATTTTATTCTTGATATTGGCTATAATTTAAAAAATGAACATAAACTATATAAGAATACTTTGTAAGGTTGACCAAACTAGTTATCCTTTCTAGCCTATATTAATAGGCTACCTCTCCACCCTATCAATTTATTTGTGAATGTATCAATCACTAGGTTCTAGAATTTTGATTTCATTTGATCTTTGAAAAGTGGCATGCCTAAATAGGAAGTAGGGGTTCCAAAAATTTGATTTTATTTAACCTTTGAAAAGTGGCATGCCTAAATAGGAAGTAGGGAGATCACCTACTTCACACTCAAATATTGATGAAATAAATTTTACTCTTTACAAAGTTCACTTTCTATCTTGCCTCTTATTTATACTTTGTCAAAATAAGTTTAAGTTCATGTGCTTAAGGAACTAAATATTTGGAAACTATTATAGTGTCATTAATAAATTGTTGATGTGACACTAGATTAGTTGTTGAAGCTAGCTTGAATCACCCTAGAATTTTACCATTGATTGTTGTAGTAATGCTATGATTGAGTGCCTCTACTAAGATGATGAATAGAAAAGGAGACAAGAGATCACCTTGTCGTAACCAAAATAACCTACTATTGTACCATTCACTAAGATAAAAAAACCTGGCAGTAAATATGCAAGTGAAGATCAAGTTCACCAATCATTATGAAACCCAAAATTTCTCATAGTATTACCCAAAAACTCCCAAGAAACTCAATCGTAGGCCTTTTCTATATCTAACTTTATAAGCATTTTGATCTCTTCACTTTTATCCATAGAATAGATGACCTCATGGATAGTTACAATTCCATCCAAAATTTGGTGACCTCTCACAAAACCACCTTGACTACAATTGACGATGAAGGAAAGTATGACCTTGAGATAATTTTCCAGGGTATTTATAAGAATTTTATAAATTGTATTGCATAAACTTATAGGTCAAAATTACGTAAAGTCTCTTGCACCAATGATCTTGGGGATTAGGGACAAAAAATTAGAATTAACATCCTCAAGAATTTGGTGAGAGACGTGTACTTATTTAATGGATTTTACAACATTAGATCCCATAATTTTCTAAAAATATTAAAAGAAGATAGTCGGGAAGCCATCTGAACCTAGAGCTTTATCCCCTCCCAATTCAAAAATTGACTTCTTGATATCTTCTTCAGATAAGGATCTAAGAAGGTAAGTATTGAGGTATTCATTGACTATATTTGGAATATGCTTGAGTAGAGAGTCTTCCTCCTCTGGTTCTCTAATATAAAAAATGCCTAGTATCTCTTCAAAGAAACCCACTACCTCTTCTCTTATTTCATCAAGGCTGCCAGTGAGGGATCCATATATTTTAATTATTTCTTTGTTGTTGTTACAACTTTGATGGTGGAGGGTAGAGACATGAAAAACCTTTGTATTCATGTCCCCCTCTTTTATCTAACAAATTATTGACTTTTTATCCAATGGTTTTCCTCACAAGAAAGGTCATTGTGATACTCTAAAAGTAGTTCCCATTCCCTAAATATAATGTATTTAGTTAAAACCCCTTTAGTGATTTTTACATCAATTTTCGATAACTCTTCTCTTAATTTAATTCTATTGTTAAAAAAATTTCCAAAGGTGTTACTATTTCATACTTTCATTTTTTTTTGATGTCTCAATTTCCTTGCTACTTGACTTAGCTTGGAACCAATAAAGGTTTTCATCCACCAGTATTCTATTTTTGGATCTAATTCTTCATGTCTAAGCCAAATTAGCTCAAACCTAAATAGGATGTTGTACGTTCTTCCATCCTTTACTTCCTCCAAAACTATTCACTCATTTGACCTCCTTGATTCATATTTATTTGATTTCTTTGATTCTAATTCCTTGATTATATCTACAAAGAAATGTACTATGACCCTTTCTCTTACATATATGACAAAGTCTAGAATTCCATTTAGATTTATACTTTGAATTCATTGTTATATTACTTGGTATACTTTCTTTAGATACCAAGGCATTATTAGTCATTTCATCTTTTACTAAGTTCTATACTTCATATTCTTGAAAAATATTGACTAAATCATCAAATGTAGTTTCTTTGCTTATAATCTGCAAAGAAGTAAGGGCTTGTAACTTTCTAAAAGTGCCCTTAATTTTACTTGGACAATAAAATTATCTTATACTTTTTCTTCCAGAGTTATGAATTTTGATTTTATATTTGCTACTTTACAAAGAAAAAGTTCTATACTTTCTCCACTATTAAAATTTAAGGAATACAATTAGGATTGTAGATTTAGAATAATAGCTTTATTTTTCTCTTCAAATATTTTACATAATATATTCCATGATTTTGTAAAAAAATTCTCCACTTAAAATATGGTTGTATTTTATCTTATTCAAAATGTCATTAAAATGAAAGCCTTTGCATCTCCTTCAAATCTTTGTATTTCTCTTTCATCCTCATCCTGGCTAAATTTATCTTTGTCCCACTTATTATATCCTAACATTTTTCTGCAACTATAATTTATTTCATTTTTTTCTCCCATGTAAATATAATTTTTTTTGGTAATATTAAGAAAAAGAGGGTTTTGAAAGGGGCCCCTAAACCTTGTACAACAAAACACACATAAAAAACACAAACTGAATCAACACACAAAAAAAGAGGGATCCAATAGATCCATAGAACCCAAGATGACCAGTGAATTAATCGAGATGGTTCTACATCACAGAGTCAATCTCAGGAAAAATTCCACTCGATATCTAAGCTGCCTCCTCAGAAAAATCTAGCTCCATATTCATAGAACTCCACATAGCACACTATTTAATTTCCAACAAACATGGCATCCCTGCATGCCCCTCCAAAGAGACCCCATGGGTCTATAAAATGGTGGACTTTCCCACCCAAATGAGGACAAGTTGGAGGCATTTTCAAGCAACGAAGTGCTGCCAAATTGAACACCCTATTGCACCCTTTTTCGATTCACCTTTTCACATCCATTAATATCTTTCGCAAGAGAGGTTATTGGGTGAATTTTGGAAGCGTGGATCCGAACCCAAACCCAACATTTGACCACCTTAATCCACCAATTTTCTGACAACACAATCCTAAGAGATTTTGGTCCCATCCTTAGTGGATTGGCGCCGAAATCAAGTGCCAACGGTGGGAGGCCCACTCGGGCACCCCGCATTTTCTAAGTTTCATTCTAAAGTATTCTAGATCATTTGTTCATCTTGCATTTCATGTTATGCTGTCTAGATAATTCATAGCTTCAATTCCATAATGTTTTGATCAGATTTCATCATGCTTTTTGTCGCTTTGTTGTCCCACTAACTTGCAGGTAACAACATCAAATTCTTGATGATGGAGGTCAAATTGGGAGAATCCGACCATCTGGGTCATCCCAAAATGGCCCCAATTACTTAACACCTTTGTCTGTAGGTGTTTTGGAGATCCCGAGGTGTGACATTGGAGCAGCATCAACTCGACATTCTAACACAGTCGAATTCGTCCCACCCGGGGACGAATAACAGTTGAAATTCATCCTGCCCAGGGATGAATTCCAGTTGAAAGAAAATAGGCCAATTGTTTTAGTGGCAGTGGCCCTCTGGTAATGTCTTCTGACCTCTGTCAGATTTGCAGGTTATTTAGGATCATTTCATGCATCATTTTAGTCAGTCTTAGGCATACATCTTTCACTAATTTCAAGGAACAAATGTTTCATGTTTGTAGCAGGTGCTACTAACGCCTTTATTGTTTCTTTGATTGTAGGAGAAGTAGCAAGAACCAAGGACTCATCAACATCAATGGTGGCAACACTTTGGCCCGCCCATTTTGCATGTGTGCATGCGGAAGGAGGAAGACTAAGTCACCATTGTAACCAAGATCTATTTAACGCTCCTAGCCCCTAAAAAGGGATGAGACGTCTTTGTAACCGAGGATAAAAAAATTGAATAAAAGGGGCTGTGCTTTCCATACATCTTTCTTTCATTTTCTATTTATCTCCTTTCTTTGTTTCGTTCATTTCAAAGGCATAGGATTAAAGCGTTATATTTTGTCTTACATTGCATAGCTATAGTTTTCCTTTTATTTCCGGAATCTCATGCTTTCAA